>PVNU02000127.1:1255000-2510000 GCA_003013855.2 Liriodendron chinense | reverse complement strand
AAAAAAATCAATTAAGCAAACAAAATAAGAGATGAATAAATGAAGAAAAGGATCGAAAATTACAACAAAAAAAAATAGAATTTAGAAATTGGAGAAAACACGAACCAATTCGGAGACAGTTGCAATCGCCCTGCGAGTCATCGGAATTTTGCAACATAAGAGAAATCCGGCGATGTACTGGCAATCGTCGGACGGGGAAGTCAAAATTCCCTTTAAAGAAACCCTAAAAACGAGAGAGAAAGAGTACCTTACGTTTGGCAGATGAATAACGTGAGGGAGAGAGGAGAATGAAAAAACGATGAAAAGGCAAAAGGTCAGGCGACCATAGAGAGCTTTTTTAAAACAGAGAACTCGGACAAGGACAAGGCATCTGGAGAGTACATGACACGGTTGAACAGAGAGCCCATCTCCACCCTCCACGTGGAACGAATTTCTAAACCAGGACCGTCCATTTAGTGGAGAGTATTGTTGATTATGGACCATCCCTAAGTAAGGCCTTCTAGTAGATGATCTCAATGAACGATCAGAATAAAAATCATTTAACTATCATCATTCAAACAGAGATGGGTACAGTAATACGATGGATGTGATTGTTTCTTCGGTATATTTTTCAAATATTTTAAAATCCATAGTATTTTTAGTATATTAACGGTCCTGATATGTATTTGGCCCACTTGATGCATAATGTGGAGAGAGAGGTCTACGAAACCTGCGTTCAACCGTCTCTACCATATCATGTACAAGTCGTATCGTATTGGGCGACCCCAAAAGCACGCAAAAAGAGATTGCAATAATACACCCTGATAAATTGCAACAGGATTCGTCGAGATTTTTTACTTTGAATCTGATTCATCTTCCAAAGATCCAAACCGTTCATTCGACAAATCTCACGTTATACGTTGGAAATAAAATAGATTAAATTCTAATTAGATTATATTAATCCTTTCAATTTTGGATCTTTTCTCTTCAAATATGAATGGTGACAAGAATCTAGTTTTAATCAGAAGTACAAATATTACATTCAAGTGTTATTTCGGCATATAGACGGTCTGGATCACTGAATAAAACACAAATCCAACAGATAAAGTTCCGATGTAGTGTTTTAATACGTCGGGATGTATTCTAGCGAACTTCATGAAAAAATACGGAGTTTTCCATGTCAGGCCAATGAGAATTTGACGAGTGGATTAGCGTAATAGTGTCAACATGATGTCGCAGGACTTTCAATTACATTTCCGCAATTGATATATGCACCCACCTCTATTTATATCAACTCCTTTTCTTTCTACGGATTAGTACAAATCAGTACTACTACGATTCCCAAAGTATAATGAATGTCCGCTATGCACTTTATTAAGGCCCGTGGGACCACATTTTGGCTGGTGCCGCGAACTACTGTTCGGCGAAGTTACCTCCTGTTATTGAATCCCTATTGCTTTTTTAGAAGATATAAAATACTCGAGCGATTCGCGAAAGGAGAGATTAGAAGATGATATTCGCGCTACACTTAAGAACTTGGCACCCGTGACACCTATCTGGTCCATTCATCAGTTAAATATGTAGCTTGAAGATTTTTTGTAACCAAACTTAACCAGATTGGTGGGCCAAATCTATATGTTGAACACACACCGTTCATCATCTCCCTTAAACAGATAATCCACCATTCTGGATTTATTGTTAAGCCACGTAAGCTACCGGTTTCTGAAACGTGATAAAAGTCCAGGATGTCTCATATGTATAACCTATAATCAAATATGCCGTGAATCGCAACTTCAATCTCATTCCACTGCGAATCGCTCAAAAATTGCTGAGGATATAAGTATAGCCGTCGCTTTTGTTTTAGAGTTCTGGTACGTTGGGAGTTAGAAGGAGCGAAGGGTCCCCAACTGCTCTTTCCTGGGGAGAGAGGGAGAGGGAGAGGGAGAGGGAGAGGGAGGAAGCCTCGCCGCAAAGAGAGCCGAGAACGTGGGGTCCACTCGCCAACCTGTGCGGCGGAGGAGTTTGCGTAGCTTGCTTGAATACATCCCGACGTATTGCAGTAGGATACGCCGGGATATTAGTCTTTTGACATGAGTCGTCTTTTAATGATCCGTGCCGTTCATGTGGTGGGCCATTTTGGATAAAGGAAAGGTAAAATACAGAAACTTTATATCGTAATATATCCACTCTTTGATTCTAAAGTTTCGAACATTCAAAAGGATAGCGATATTTATGTATACCCAACCAATGGTGAGGATTCAACGACCCGATACAACGGGTAAAGCCCCGACGTATCCTGTCGCAAACGTCGGTGGATTATTACCTGCAATACGGCACCCGCCTCGCTTCCCCACGTGCTTTTTTGGGGCCTGCAGAAAACGGTGATGTGGGGTCAAGTTATGATCATCCAAACGGTTGATACGATGAGATACACAGCTGATGAGAAATACCTTGAAAATCAAGATAGGAGGATCTAAGCCTTCCATCAATTGTTAAAAAATAGACATCTACCGTACATATTCAAATGCGAATAGTTTAATGATTAAGGTTTAAAATATTTCAATGTGGGTGATTTTTCGCGTGTCCCCAGATCTTACTGAGGCCCACCATTAAAACGGTTTGGATCATGGGAAATTTTCCTAAATTACGGAATCCAGAAAGCGAGATGACAGTATGTGTCCGGATGATGAGCAGGATCCTGTAATTCATCTCCATTGGATGTCTCTCTCGCGAAATGCACCTGTTCGCGCGAGAAACACACATGCCAACGTGGACGATAAAGTCTCTGTCGGTAGGTGGGGCCACGTGGTGTATATACCCACGAGAAAATAATAATAATAATAATAATAATAAGGCTGGTATGCGGGTTCGCTCAATGTGGACCACGCACATCTGTGTGTGTATATATATAGAGAGAGAGAGGGAGGAATGCTCATCTGGGCACTTCTCTCACTAGAGACTCATGAGCACTTTTTCATGGCTCATTGCACGTGATGTGAGCCCACAATCTGAGCCGTCCATGTGATGCAGCACCCCAAAAAACCCGTAAGGCCCATCTTTCAACCTAATCCAAAACTCTGGTGGGCTGCAGCAGAAAGCGAAAGGCAAATCAAGGGAGGAAACTATTTCCTTCTTTTATGGCCCACCAAAGTTCTGAAACAAGTTAAAAGATGAGCCCTAAAGGTTTTTTGAGATGCTGCATCACATTTTGGGCTCACATCATGTGTGATAAGCCAAGAAAAAGTGCTCACGAGTTCTCTCACGAGAAGTGCGCAGGTGGGCATTCCTCTCTCTCTCCTCTATAGAGGCACTCAAGTCCAGCTGGTTGGACCATAGTTTGCAGTCCACCCAATGGATTACTCCCTATATGTTAAGCCCTTGTGACATCCAATCCTCCTAATAGGTTGCCCCACCATGAGGAACAATTTATACAAAAATCAACTTCATCCCTGACCCAGTATACCACATTAAAATTTTGCTATCAATCAATGGCTATATATTATTTACCATATTGTAGCTCATATAATGATTGGATAAGGCTGATTTTTGCATTAGGAGATCATCATGGTGGGGCCAACCTACTAGGACAATTGGAAGTAACAAGCACTTAAGAGGTTTAGAGAAATCAACTGGGTGGACTGCAAAATGTGGTCCACCCAATTGGACGTGAGAGTAACTCATATATATATATATATATATATATATATATATATATATATATATTTATTAACATTCCACATTCAATGCACTTGTTTCGCCCAGTCGATAGTTGACTGGCATATTTATTTGCCTAAGAAATTTGCATGGCATTACACATTCAATGCACTTGTTTTGCCCAGTCGATAGTTGACTGGCATATTTATTTGCCTAAGAAATTTGCATGGCAGGTCCCACCTGATGAATGGCCTAGATCATTCAAGTGGGACTTTCAAGTCGCGTTTCTATTTATCCTCCTTGGAATGTCACCATAGCTTCAGAAGTGCTACGTCATTGGCAACGACTGGTCCATTGTAGCGGGAAGATTTCGTTTTTACCAACAGCTTAATGGTGTTACCTCTAACGTGGGGCCCACCTGGATGATTTGTCTGCAGCCCCTTTTTTTAGGACGTGATGCCAAAAATTAAGCAGATCTAAATCTCAGGTGGACCACACCACAAGAAACAGTGTTAATTGAGTGCCTCACCATTAAAATTTCCAAATGGCCCATCCTGAGATTTTTTTAACGTTTATTTTCCATCCAACCTGCCAATAATGTTAAAAAGAACGGGATAAAGGGAAAATACAAAGATCGATTTGATCCAAAACTTTTGTGGCCTATAAAAAGCTTTACATAGTTATTTATCGTTATTTTTAGTAGTTTAGTCCACCCGAGATTTGGATCTTTTTAAGTTTTAGGATCTTGTCTTAAAATGGAATTTTAAAGAAGATGGATGGCATGGATATACAAAGAATACATCAGGGTGGGCTCCACATGATTAGGGTAAGGTGGGCAGCGATCCAATCCGAGTCGAACATGAACCAGATCGGATCATTCGACTGCTTAAGTAGGTGTGTTCAAAAAATGTTCGAGCAAACATTCGAACAGGGTGGCTTTATTCGAACTCAATTTGGTCGGGCCCAATCATGTTCAAACATATAAATTTTGGATAATTTTTACGAGTTCGAACAAGTTCAAACAATTTCACTTTTTTTTACTTGAAAATATTTTTTCTACTATTGAATAGTAAGTATCGATTTGTTCACAAATTACATATCATAAGGTTTAGCCACAAGTAAATCTCCAGTAAACCACACTATAGGAATGACATTATGATGGCATTAAACATCACTATGGACTCCAGGGAGATTTCAACGGTAGGAATTTTCCAACCACCTTTTCCTAATTTAGTGCAGCCCACTTGAGTCTTAGATTCAGATCATTTTTTTTTTTATCTTACATCTTAAAATGATGCCACAAAATGGATGGATGGCATGGATTCCTCACAAACATCACAATTGACTCCACCTGGATTTCTAGAGTAGGAAACTGCGCATGGCTAGTAACGCGAATGTGGGTTCACTCATGGTTGGTGATGCGAACACCCGCCAACAAGCTGGTGTCAAAGCTATGTGGGCCCCACCATGATGTATTTGTTTTATCCACTCCGCCCATCCATTTGTACAGCTCATTTTAAGGCATCAAAAAAAAAATGAAGCAGATACAAAGCTCAAGTGGTCAACACCACTGGAAATAGTGAGGAGAATGATGTACACCGTTGAAACCTTCCTAAGGCCCACGGTCATGTTTATTTATCATCCTACCTTCTCTCTCTCTCTCTCTCTCTCTCTCTCTCTCTCTCTCTCTCTCTATCTATATATATATATATATATATATATATATATATATATATATATATATATATATATATATATATATATCAAGTCGAATGAACAAGTGGAGTTAAGTCGGTCAATATTCTAGTCGAGTCATATAGGACAGTGATTGAAACTGACTCGAATTTTTTTCGAACACACCCTACGTGTTTGAACAAAGTTCGAACAATAAGACTTTATGTTCGAACAAAGTTTTACTGAGTTGATTCAAGTCGATCCGAACGGTTACACTTGCACGCAGGCCATCGACCTTCAGGGTGTGTTGATGTCATCAAGTTCTATAGGCCCCACCATGATGTATGTGTTGCATCCAAATAATCTGTTCACTTGACGAGGTCATTATAGATCATGAGTCAGGAAATAAGGCACATCCAAAGTTCTAAGTGGGCCACACCATAGAAAGTAATGGGACAATGATTCTATTGTTGAAACCTTCTTAGGGCCCACCATGATGTTTATTTGACATCCAACCTGTTCATAAGGTCACATAGATCTGGACGAAGAGGTGAAAACAAATATAAGATTGATCCAAAACTTATGTGATGCCCAATAAGCTTTCAATGGTAGACATTCACTCTCAACTGCTTTTGTGGTGTGGTCCACTTGAGCCTTGGATCTGCCTAGTTTTGGACCTACAACTTAAAATGATCTCGCTGAATGGATGAACCGTTTGGATGTAACACATATATGATGATGGGTCCACAGCACTTGGTGACTTCAACACACCGCAGAGGTCGCACACCACCCAGTCCGCTTCCCGTGCAAGCAGTCGGCATCAGTTGGACGCGGATTTCCTGAGAAAGCCTTTAGCCTGAAGAACCTAGGTGGGGCCCACCGTGATCTTCGTGAGAAATCCACTCCGTCAATCCTTTGTTTGAACTCATTTTAGACATGCAAACAAAAATGAGCCGGATCCAAAAATCAAGTGGCCGCACTAAAGGAAAAAGTAGGTAGAGAAATACCTGTCGTTGAAACCTCCATGGGTCCAGTGATGTTTATATGCCATCCTTACCGTTCACAACGTCATTCCTACTGGATGAATTGAAAACATAAAAATTAGCTTGATTCAAAGCTTTTGTAACCCCACTAATATTTCAACTGTAGACGTTCAATCCTTACGTTTTCAGCCCACTTGAGTCTTTGATCTGGCTCATTTTCGTTGGCATGTCTTAAAATAAGCTCACAATATGGATAGGATGGGATGGATTCTTACAAACATAACCGTGGCCCCACTTAGGTTCCAGCGCACCAACGTCCTGCAAAAGGCTTTCCAGGAAATCCGCGTCCGCATTGTGTAAACAATTCAATCCCGACTGAAAGTGGCGTGTCAATGTGGACGCGGATTGCGTTCTATGTAACTCAGCACGGGAAAATGAGCTCACAAAAAGGATGAACGGCATGAATTTCTCAAAAACATCACGGTGGGCCCCACCTAGATTCCCAGCGAAGGAACTTCACGCAAAAGCCTTTCCTGTAAATCCGCAATATATCACTAGTTTACATTAATTTGTCAATATTCTCAATGATCGTACGGCTCGAAGTATACAATCGTCATGCTTTTTTAGGCCATGGCCCGTTCACATGTTGGGAGCGGATTAGGTGCAGCCCAGCCTCATCCGAGACCGTGTGGCGGTTATTGTGGGGCCCACCATGAAGTATGTATTGTATATCTATGATGTCCATTCGTTTTGCTATGTCAGTATAGGCTGTGAGCCCATAAATGAAGTTTATACAAATCTCAGCTAGACCACACCTAGGAAACAGTGGTGATTGAATGCTCTACCATTTCATCATCATGGATCAGTAACTACGCTTATTGGATTATCCGACTATCAGAATAGTGGACATTTATTGGACGGTTAAAAAGTGAACAAAATATGATAATCTTTTTTCCACAAGCAAGCGTCCACCAATCAGAGGTTAGAATTGTGAAAATAATCTTATTTTTGAGCTTGAACTTGGTGACGGCTTATTTCACAATATATCCTATTTAATTAAAGTTAATGCATGCAACGTGTACTCTCTATATAAGTTCCAGCGTATCAAGCGTAACACTCAGCTAGAGTATCAAATAAGCAATCCGCCGTTTCTATCATAGAAAGAGTGGTGATTGACCATTAAAAACTTGCTGTGAGATCACAAAAGATGGATGCGGATTGTGTCCGACCAGAGCTACTTTGGGGCCACTGTGATCCATCTATTTATCTACACCGTACATCCATTTTCTACAATCATTTTAAGATATAATTTCAAAAAAATGAGGCAGATCCAACGCTAAGGTGGACCACACCGAATAGTCAGCTTAGTTGCATTAAATGCCTCAAGCATTAAACGCAGGAGTCATCTATGGTGTGGTCTAGTTGACCGTTGTATCTGCCTCATTTTTTGGGATCATAATTTAAAATTATCTTAGAAAATGGATGGACATAGCTGATAAACAGATGCACCATTGTGAGACCCACAGGTAGCTCTGCTGCAATCCCCGTGTGCAAAAGATTTGATTAAGTTGATATTTGTTTTTTTCCTTTTATTTTATTTTTTTAACACCTTATCAACAGGTTGGATGGCAAATAAACATTCCAGTTGGCTTTGGGTGTCTTTAATGGCGAGGCGTTCACAATTGTTTCTTATAATATGGTCCACCTCATATTTGAATTGGCTTGATTTTTTAGATGGTGCCCTAAAATGGTTTTTTTAGATGGTACTCTAAAATGGTTTGGCAGACCGGATGGACGACATGAATATACAATGAAACGAGGGCACAACGGCAAGGGCCATCTTTGCTGGGGCAGCACTGATCCGCTCTAGCAAATCTCAATGCTGATTCCACGCGCTTGTGAGTCCTATATCCATGCTTTGGCACGCGTGAAAGTATAAAACACGCGTTTGAAATCTGAGATTCCTATCTGGTTCGGATGCCTGGTCCATTAATCTGGCGGGTCCCACATGAATACGCCTTATGCCAGATGGATTGCTTGTGCTGAATTTCAAGGGAATTGGTCACATTTTTCTTATCGTCCTGTTTTTTCAAAGACCTTTGGTAAGCCTAATGAGTGGGTGGCGTGAATTTTTGGGGCAGGGCAATTTTCACGGGACGCGGATTGCGCGGGACCCAACGCCACTGAGCTACGTGGTTCCCACCATACGCTATGTATTTTATCGAGGCTGTCCATCCATTGTACGAGCTCTCAGACGCAGTTTGGGTGGCTCCCTTACCGTGGGGTCTGTTGTGGGATAATGCTTGCCATGAATTGAACTACTCATGAGACTTCGGAGCGGATAGACAAGCTGAAGTGGCGGTCTTATCAAGAGGTCGGTTCGACTCGCAGCTAAAAATCGGTTGGTAAATAAAGACCGACTTTATCTCCACTCTGATCGGCAAAGAGCTAGAAACATGTCTCCCCGATATCGGAATGGCCCGAGATACTCGCCTGAATATCCGGCCCAAGATACCAGTCATGATTTCGGCCTAGAAAATCTCCCTCAAGGCCTATAAAGAAAGAAGTACACCTTGATTACAGGTATGCATACTTCGTCACTAGAGAAGTGTTTTACTATCCTTAAAATTTCTTAATTGACTTTGGCATCGGAGGGCTAACATCTGGAACCCAGCCACCCCCTAGCTGTTTGGTTCTCTTGCAGGGATCTTAGATCGGGATCGGGGTTATTCTTAGTATTAATCTCCCTCTTTGTCAGCCTGTCGGTTCTCACGCTTCATTTCTGGTTGTCACGAGGAATCGGCGACAACAGCTGGCATCGTCTGTGGGAAACAACTGCAAAAATTATATTCATTTGCAAACTCATTCATCCAAAGGCAGAAACTAATGGCCGGTGGAAAAGGCTATAGGAAGGAGAAGGCTCCCACAAATGCCGAGCCTTCCTATGAGCTGCAATCTGAAAATGAAGGACCCCTCCATGAGACTCCAGCCTTTCACCTCGGGAGTTCGTCTCGCCACTTAAATCTTCTAAATGGACAACAAAGGTCCCGAAATCGCGGGGCCAGACTGTCCACATTAGAAGAACAAGTCGGGGGCGTTGCAGAACGTTTGGGTGGAGTGGATAGATGGTCGGACATGTGGACGAAAAACTGGATGAAATTGCAACCCTGCTAAACAATTTAGCTCGGCCTTCACCTGCCCTCGAAACCAACCCTGAACCTCAGCTACCTCAACAAAGCTCCCACCCACCACGTTCACTCTCCAACCATCCGCGACCTGACAAAGACGAGGTTGCAAGCTGAGCTTCGGGCTCGAGACTTCGATCAGCCGCGGAGCTTCCCTCAAACGACCTAAGACACAGAATAGAAGAAAGACGATCGGCCAGGGCTAGTCAAGGTCAAGATCAGGATGGATGATAATATCACCCCTCTTGAGGCCGAGCTAAAGGAGCTTCAGGAGAGAATCGGAGATATCCAGAGAGCGCAACGTGCCCGAGCACCAATCGCAACAGATGTCCTTGTGGACTCGTCTGAGTCTCCGTTCACCGATGAAATTCGCGGCGAACCTCTTCCGAAAGGCTTCAAAATTCCTCAGCTCAAGCAATACTCCGGGATAGGAGATCCAGCCGAGCATCTCGAGAATTTCAAAGTCCGAATGGAACTCCATGGAGTTAATGGGCATATCATGTGTAAGGCCTCCCGTTGTCCTTAACCAGCTCGGCGTGGACCTGGTTCTGCAATTTAAAGCCAAGGTCCATTTCCTCTTTCACCGAACTGAGTAGGGCATTCGCAACTCAATTCATCGGAAGCACCAATCCGAGGAAACATTCTACACACCTCACTGCGGTCAAACAAAAAGATAACGAATCGTTGAAAGATTACCTCTCGCGATTCAACGCCGAAGCAGTTCAGGTGGAGAACCTATCTCAAGACATGTTGCTACATACGATGATAGGAGGATTACGTGATGAAAAGTTCCTTTGGTCGGTAGGGGAACAGCCCCCTCAGTTCGTAGCTAAATTCCTCGATCGAGCTGCAAAACATAAAAACGCAGAAGAGCTAGTGAACGCCCAAGGATTGTCCCATAAGAGGAAAGACCGCAAAGAGGAAAATAGCACCAAAAGGCACCGTCCTGATTGCAGGTCGCTGAATTCGAACGCTACTTCGCGTGGAGCAAAAACTTCGGCTCCGCGATTCGAAAAATACACCCCGCTCAAAACGACGATTGGGCAAGTGTTCCTAGCCGAGAAGGACAAACAGATGTTCGAACGACCCGCAAAGATAAAGACCGACCTCGACAGAAGGTCAAAATCCAAGTACTGTTTATACCACAAAGATCACGGGCATAACGCAACGGATAGTTTCGACTTAAAGCGACAGAAAGAAACCCTCATCCGGTGAGGCTTCTTAAAAGAATATATTGCCCAACGTCCTGAAGATCAGAGAGCCTCGGGTCAGGAAGATGGTAGAGAGCCGATCGATAACAATCCCATGGAAGAAATCCATGTGATCTTCGGCGGGCCAACCACCGGTGATTCTGGCAACGCCCGCAAATCCTACGTTCATCAAGGCCGGACATCCGAGCCGGGGCTGCAAGTGAATTTGACCAGCAGCCCCTCGAAAATTCCAAAGGTTGCTCGCCGTGTGATATCCTTTTCCGAAGAAGATGCTGGAGGAATACTGCATCCGCATGACGATTCTCTCATGGTGTCAATGGTGGTCGCTAATAAAAAGCTTCATAGAATGATGGTAGATACTGGGAGTTCGGCCGACATAATACATGCATCGGCGTTCGACAGAATGAAGATTGATTGGTCCAGGTTAAGGCCGGTCAGAACTACCTTAACCGGATTTACAGGGGATTATATTATGCCTGAAGGGAAAATAACCCTACCAGTCACAGCAGGAGACGAGCCCAACCAGAAGATGATCATGGTCGATTTTCTTGTCGTCAACACTCCATCGGCGTACAACGCGATCATTGGCCGACCCATTATCCGAGCTCTAAAAGCCTGCGTTTCTATCTATCATCTGGCCATGAAATTCGAAACCGACGATGGGATCGGCGTGATCAGAGGGGACCAGTAGGAAGCTCGCCGATGCTACGAACTGACCCTACACGGAAAGAGCAAAAATGTGATCTCTGCCATCTCACATACAACTCCGCTGGACCTTAGGGAAGAAACAAAGGAGCGTGGTTCACCAGCTGAAGAGTTAGTAGAGGTCCCTTTGTCGGACGATGATCCAAGCTTGATTGTTAAGATCGGATCTCAATTAAACAACAGTGTCCAGGCTAGGCTGATTGCTTTTCTAAAAGAAAATGTAGATGCCTTCGCATGGTCTCACAAGGACATGCCCGAAATCAATCCCAAAGTGATAGTCCACCGGCTCAACGTCGATCCGACCTTCAAACCGATCCACCAAAAACGACGAGCCTTCAACACGGAGAGATACGCCGCAATCGAAGACGAAATAAAGAAATTACGCCGGGCAGGTTTTATCCAGGAAGTCCACTATCCTGATTGGCTCGCCAATATTGTTCTGGTAAAAAAAGCCAATGGGAAGTGGAGGGTCTGTATCGACTACACCAACCTCAACAAAGCCTATCCTAAGGATAGCTTCCCACTGCCCAGAATAGATCAGCTCGTAGACGCAACCTCAGGTTACGAGCTTCTCAGTTTCATGGATGCGTACTCCGGGTACAACCAGATCCAGATGCATGCTCCTGACAGACAAAAAAGGGCATTTGTCACCGATCGGGGGCTTTACTGTTATAAGGTAATGCCTTTCGAACTTAAGTACGCCGGGGTGACGTACCAGCGTTTGGTAAACAAAATGTTTGCCGAACAAATTGGTAAAACCATGGAAGTTTACGTGGATTCGTTAAAAGTTTGAAATCAGAAGACCACATCAACGACCTCCGCATTATGTTCGGCATCTTGAAAAGATTCGGAATGAAACTCAACCCCAGCAAATGCGCCTTTGGGGTAAGGTCGGGGAAGTTCCTTGGGTTCATCGTAAATCAGAGAGGAATAGAAGCCAACCCAGAAAAGATCCGCGCATTGGTCGAGATGAGCTCACCAACCACCATGAAGGAAATACAACGTCTCACCGGGCGGGTCACTGCGCTCAATAGGTTCGTTTCTAGGGCTACGGACCGATGCCTTCCATTTTTCAAGCAACTCCGCAAGTTCAACGAGACGACCTAGACGCCAGAATGCGAGCAGGCTTTCCAGGATCTCAAGGCATACCTCGGATCGCCACCATTACTGTCCAAACCTGCGTAAGGAGAAGAGCTACTGCTGTACCTGATAGTATCCTCGACAGCAGTAAGTTCGGCTTTAATCCGGGATGACCAAGGTACACAGAGGCCGATATACTACATCAACAAAGCTCTTCTTGACGTGGAAACTCGATATCCTAGCTTGGAGAAGTTGGCTCTAGCGTTGATAACAACGGCAAGGAAACTACGACCTTATTTCCAAGCACATCCGATAGTAGTGCTAACAGACCAGCCACTGAGGCAAGTACTACAGAAGCCAGAAACTTCAGGTCGCCTTGCACAATGGGCCATCGAGCTCGGTGAATTCGACATATAGTATCGGCCCCGTACTGCCATCAAGGGACAAGCTGTGGCCGATTTTATTGCCGAGCTTACCAACCCCCCCATCCTTGAAACCGATACTTCTCTTACAAGAAACACTGCAGAATCTATTCTATGGGATGGTTCGACCACCCTTACATGGTTGTTACACGTCGATGGCTCGTCAAACTCCCAAGGATGCGGGGCATGAATAATTCTGACCTCTCCCGATGGCATAAAGGTCCAATATGCCCTGAGGTTCGGTTTCAGAGCCTCTAACAACGAGGCCGAATATGAAGCTATCCTTGCCGGGCTACGGCTAGCTTCGGCGGTTGGAATCTGGAATATCACGGTACAAAGCGACTCGCAATTGGTCGTGGGTCAAGTAACATCCGAATATCAAGCAAACGGAAAAAAGATGTCCATTTATTTATTGAAATATCAAGAGTTATCGACTCGGTTTGATTATTGCAAAGTTATCCAAATACCGAGGATTCATAACACCTACGCAGACTCGCTCGCCAAATTAGCATCGGTAGAAGACGACGACCTCGGAAGGACAGTTCACATTGAATTTCTCTCCCAAAGAAGTATCACCGACGACAACATTAATGAGGTATGTCCGGTTTCCACTGAGCCCGACTGGAGGGATCCGATTGTTCATTTCTTACGAGATGGCGTTCTATCCGAAGAAAAAACGAAGCATGAAGGATACGATATAGAGCGGCTCGGTACACGCTGATCGACAGTATATTGTATAAAAAGGGTTCTTCATTACCCTGCCTCCGCTGCCTCGAACCGGATGAAGCCAACTATGTCTTAAGAGAAATTCATTCCGGCACATGCGGAAATCACTCAGGAAGTAGAGCGCTGGCACAGAAAGCGATACGCTAAGGGTATTACTGGCCGACAATTCAAAAAGATGCCCGAGAAATCATCAAACGGTGTGACAAATGCCAAAGGTTTACGCCAGTCCCTCACGTACCTCCCGAGGAACTCACTCCTATATCCGGACCATGGCCCTTCGCACAATGGGGAGTCGATATCATTGGTCATTTCCTAATTGGCAAGGGGTAGGTCCAGTATGCGATTGTGGGTGTTGATTACTTTACAAAGTGGGTCGAGGCAGAACCTCTTGTCAAGATTACTGAAAAGAAGACGACAAACTTCGTCCGAAAGTCGATTATATGTCGGTTCGGCATTCTGAATACTATCATCACTGACAATGAGCGTCAGTTCGACAATGCGAAGTTCAAGAAATTTTGTCGGAACTTGGGCGTAAAAAATGTGTACTCGTCTCCTCATCACCCCTAAGCCAACGGGCAAGTCAAGGCGATCAACAAAATCATCAAAGGTCACCTGAAGACGAAGCTCGGCGAATTTAAGGGAGCTTGGGCAGAACAGCTCCCCGAAGTATTGTGGACATACCGAACCACAGCTCGGTCAACTACGGGTGAAACTCCGTTCTCTTTAACATTCGGAGCCGAGGCTGTAGTCCTTGTCGAGGTGGGTTTGCCAACTAACGGAACTGGTCAATTCCGGTCTAACAAGAACGACGACGAGCTAAGCACGAACCTCGACCTAATCGAGGAAGTTCGGGAAGCCTCTCGAATACGAGTCGCAGCCTACTAACAACGTGTCACCAAATTTTACAATTCGCGATTAAGGGAAAGACGTTTCAGGGTGGGCGGCCTTGTCCTACGAAGAAACATGAAGGAAAAGAAGGATAAGATCGCAAGCGCATTCAATCCGAACTGGGATGGGCCGTATAAAGTTGTAAGGACAGTTCGTACAGGAACTTACTGGCTCGAGGATATGCAGGGCCGAGCCCTATCTCACCAATGGAATGCGGAACATCTGAAAGTCTACTATTAATAAAAGCTAAGTATTTATTTTTGTCTCTCAAAAGTTATATCCCTATCGAGAAACGTGGAATACCAACAGAGGCTAATATCGCCCAGAGCTAAGTTCAAGCTTGAGATCGGCCACGATCAAAACATAGGAACCAACCATTGCCTTTACGAATCCTAATCGACAATACTTCGACAACGATCTAACATGCTCGGCCACGAAGTAAGAAGAGCTAATAAGCGAAAACAATCCAAAAAAGAGAGGGAGAGATTGAATAAAAAATTTGACAAACATGAAGATCAGAACAAGATTCAATTACATGACCTCAAAGGGGTCTGAGTTACAAAAAATATGTGTTACAAAAAGCCCCAACACATGGGCTGACAAAAAAAAACACAAAATTTTCTACAAAGGAGGACCAGCAGTCGGTTCGGCAGCTGCAGAAGAGTTAGCTTCCTCATCCGTCTCAGAGTCGAGGAAGGAAAGGTCCAGGTTCGGATGACGACTTTGGACTGTTATCCTGCACTTCTCGTAGCCGAAGTCGAACATTTCATCAGTTTCGGCGACCTTGACCTCCAACTCAGACCGAGCATTTGCCAGATCCAACTGCAGAGTCTCTTCGGCAGCTTTCAGCTCCTCAACTTGTATGATGAGCTTAGCTTCCGCCCTTTCTTTATTTGATAACTCGGCTCGGAGAAGGGTAATCTCGCGTTCGCGAGCTTCCAGGGTCCTCACCACCTCCTCTCCGGATTTCATGGCTTCGTTTAGAGACCGTTTGGTGGCCACCAGCGTCCCCTCGAGGCCGGAGATCATCCCCTTATCATGGGTCATCTCCTCCCGCAGAACCTGACACCCGAAGTGTCACGCCCCGAAATTCGAGACTCGAGTACAACAACTCGAAGCCCGAGTTCCAGGGTGTGAATTAAAAATTCGAGCATAGATTCCTTGAGATTCCATCCCACACATTATATATCTAAAATAAATTCTCAAATATAAAATTTCTTTTCCACTAATGTCTTATTACATTGAATTTTACAAAATAAAATAAATCTGGCGCGATTAACGCTCAAGACCCCTTGAATACTCTCATTAGCCTATGTCTTGTCCTTCCTGAAAACCTGCAAGAACTGTGGTGATTTTGGTGAGCTAAAAGCCCAGTAAGGTCATTTCCATCACAGGTAATATTCCAGTTAATAAGAGATAGGATGTAAAATACCGACAACTAGAATTATACGATTACACAAGGCTTTGGTGATGATTAACACACTGTACATTTATTATGAATGAAACATGATTATAATGATGTCATGTATGTCATGATACGTGTGAGAGCAATAAACGTCTAGGAACTCGTTGCCACTGAACATTAGGAACCTGTCGCAAATCAACCATGCTCACCTAACCGGTACAACGAGGCGGCAAATCAACCATGCACGCCAGTGGGCAAATCAACCATGCACCACTGATCCAACCGAGCAAATCAACCATGCTCAATAGTGAAACGATCAGAACCCGCTGCCACTGAACATTAGGAACCTGTCGTAAATCAACCATGCTCACCTAACCGGTACAGCGAGGCGGCAAATCAACCATGCACGCCAGGAGTCAAATCAACCATGCTCTTGTTCTGTCGTTGTGTATAAGAATGTATATGAATGTCATGAATTATGGAAACATATCTTCAAGCATACAATGCATCTCAACTCACTTCCAATCACACCATGCATGTGTCGTCTTTGTTTAAGTAGTTTTTTGTCTAAACACGTAATTTGTAGTAAATTAAGGGAGCTGAGGATAATTTGAAAAATTATTAAAATATGTAAGGTAAACTACGTCGAGTTTGTCTAATATCTTGATATGTACAACTAGATAGGAAAATTTGGGGAAGAACATCAAGAATGAATGATACCTAAAAACAGAGATCGAAGTGGGTCCCATACCTAAGACTCCTTTACAATTTACAAAGAAGACCATGTCAAAACTTGATTAAGGAAGCGAATTGGAAAAGTATTCCTTACCCGAAAATCCAATGGTTAAACAGCAAAAGAAGGAATCAAGAACTAGAGTATAGCAACCAGAGGATCAAGGAAAATTAACCAGGAATTCATGAGATGAATCACTCACTGTATGATGAACTACAGGCTCCACACATGCCCAAACTTGAATATGAGTTGGCTCAGCGAGTCGCCCAGCGAGTCGATTAGCGAGTCGACTCAGTTTGGATGTCTATAAAAGAAGGTCCTTCCTCTTTCTTTCTCCTTTTTTTCTTCCTTCTTTCTCCTTCTTTTCTTTTCTTTTCTTTTCTTTTCTTCTTCTTTTTCTTTTCTTTTCTTTTCTTCTTCTTTTCCTTCTTCTTCTTCTTTCTTTTCTTTTTTTCCTATTCTACCTTTTTGCTGGAGCAATACCCAGCCGAAGTGCAGTGCTGTCACAGTAAGACAGCTGCACGCACCCCCCACTCTCGGTCTCTCTCTCTCTCTCTCTCTCTAATCGCTTCTCTCTCTCTCTCTCTCTCTCTCGTTTCTTCTTCTTTCTTGCCGCCCCAGCACAAGCAGCAACCGTGGCACGAGCAGCAACAGTAGCAGGGGTACGAGCAGCAACAGCAGCAGGGGTACGAGCAGCAACAGCAGCAGCAGTACGAGCAGCTTCTTCTCTCGTTCTCTCTCTCCCCTTCTCTCTCTCTCTAACACCCCATATCCTTTCTCTCCTTCTCGTAACTTCTTTCTTTCTCTCCTGCATTTCTTAGGAGCTTAGAATCGATGGACGACGCCTCATATAACCAGCCAAGTCGGTGGAGAAGCGGGGACGATGCGGACTACTAAGAACTCCCGGTTCGAGTTGGAGAAGGAGACCGAATATTTCGGGGATTCCTTTGCACAAACAGCCCGTTGGAAACCTAGGTGGGGTCCACACGAAGGTATGGAAGAGGCCTGGCCCACCCATGCATCGCAGATCTGTCGATCTTGGGGTTTCTAGCATCTTAGGTTCGAGCTTACGTGGTTGTGGTGGACCGCACGATCGCTAGAACATGATGAGGTCACCTACCTCCTAAGGCCGTACGAGTGACGCACCAGATGGACGGGTTGGATCAGATTATGGGGTCCACAGTGATGGACGGTGTGGGCCACAAAAGGCAGCAGCGGTGACGCTGCCGCTGTTCAGCGTCCGAAACGGACGTTCCGTCCGCAACGCGTGAGGAACGCGGTCAACGCGCGTTGACCGCGTGGCCGGTCCGCTGTTCTGTACACGTGGGTCCCACCTCGATGTATATGAGAAATCCACTCCAATCATCAGGTAGGCCACGTTATTTTAGGGTATGACACCAAAAATGAGGCGGTTCCGAAGTTAGATGGCCCACTTATGGCCCGATTTCTGATTAGGGCGTTTGTAGGATGATCGGAGGGTTGAAACTTGACGTGTATGGTTGGATCGTATCCTAGAACTAGTATACGGAGTTTCGCGTGAAAATAATTTCCAGAAATCATAAAACTTGCAATTGGTCCTATAACTTAAGTTGACTAATGGTACTTTCCTAGTATTTGTAGATTTATAAGTTTTGCGAAGTCTGCCACTTCCATACTATCCTAGGGTTCCTGTTGAGCAATTTTAATGAAGGAGCCGTACCATAATTTCTTACGGATTAATTAATATTAATTTATTTATATTAAATTTATTTAATTTCTTAAATAGTTAACCAATTTATAATTTAAATTATTCTAAAATCTTAGGGTATTACAACCACACCCGAGCAGGCTCATAGGGCTAAGAAATCACTGGTCTAAGGATATACCTTGCGATGGACATAATGTACGGTTCTTATTTATGGACAAACATGTGTACAGGGAAATGTACGGCGGTTTACATTAATCGCGTAATTCGAAATCAGAGTGGACGGTTAAATCTTCTATTCTAGTAACGACAGATTACCCTAACGGTCGATCTATCGACTTAACCAAGTATTACGTTTTTCAGAGGCCTGACGAGTTGTCTGAACACGTATAAACTGTATACTATGTGTGTATGCGTGTGAACAATACAGTTTAGAATTTAATTTCTCACATGTGAACACGCACTCGTGTACTTACTCGTGCGCCCAAATTTTTGGGGTATTACATTCTACCACCCTTACACAGAATTTCGTCCTCGAAATTCAAGCAAGCTCACTAAGCTAAAAGACGAATACTACAGTATGTATATGCCTTACAAGTCATGGGTTTCTATGCTCACAAATGTACGTAATAACTTATGTGACTTCGGGTTCTTACACGAAGGCCACTTGCAAAGTAACCAACAGATCAGCATACAAGGAGTATTAAAACAGATACCTTGGCTATAGCAAGATAAAATCCAAGTTATACACATACCTTAGTCCCGAAGATCCCCAGAGAGTTCAGAAGAGAAAGCCCGGGGACCTTCGCCATCGCGTCCACCTCGGCCTCAGGGACGGCCTTATACGCCAATTTGCACAAATTGTACAAATGCGGCGGCATCTCCGGGCCTCGGCGAATAGCGGTAGAAGGTTGAACTGGAGCAGCTTGAGCAGACTGCCCAGACGAGCCGGCATCAGAGCTCCCCACCAAGTCTATGACTTGGGAAGGCTGAGGCCTCACGAGGGCGTCAGGGGATGTGACCTCTGCCGCAGGCGCCTCTTGTATCACTTCGGGAGCCGGCTCCAGAAGGACGTCAGTTGTAGGGGCAGTTGGAGGACGCTCACTAGGACGCTTCGAAGCTGCCCTTTGCCGTTTCTTCTCCCTGATCTACTCTTTCACCTGAGCAGTCAAGGCAGACGATTTCCTTCGTGGGGCCGGAGCAGCTATGCCTGACAAACAAAAGATATGGAAACAATATCAATATACCAAGGTATCAGGGTAAGATTGATCTATTGAAACTAACAGATATTTACCTCAGGGGTTGATGCCTACGTCAGATAAAGTCTCGAAGGAAAGTAGAAGCTTTACACTGCGGAAACTAGGGTCAAGTTCCCACACCGCAGCTATGCGACCTTCCTCCTCCAAGCTAAGGGTGGGAGGATCTCCACGAACTAAAAAACAAAAATAGAGGTCAGATCGCAAAAAAAAAAGGGTATGAAGAAATAAGGAAAGTGTTAGTCGACCCGACCTGGAACTGAGAACCAATTTCATACATAATAACAGGGGAAGTTGACTTCGGGTCGGGGGCCTTCCCAACCCTTCGAGACGAGGAACCATTCATCTTTCCATCCGTGAACTGAGGAGGGGTGATCATCTATGAGTTGATGTCCTTTCCTTCCCCGAGGTGACATATAGAACCATCCCCTGGAATCAGGATGACTCTTCAGCTGGTATAGACTCATCAGCTCGGCTATAGTGGGATCTGACCCATGGACTTGACGCCATAAAGTGACGCAACTAATCAAAGTTCTCCAGGAGTTAGGAGCTAACTGTCCCGGAGCTAGATTGACCCTGGAAAGATACTCCCTTACAATAGGGAGCAAAGGAAGACGGAAACCAGCTTCAAAGAACTGGGCATATACAGTAATCTGATCTCCAGAAGGACGGGTCGGGAAATCAGCTAAACCAGACAGCCTAAGATCAATGGCCCCAGGGATACAGTATTCCGACCTAAGCCTAATTAGGTCGGATTGGGTGAGTGTAGTCCAGATCAGGTCGGCTGGATAGTCAGAAACTCGGTCAACAATACGTCCTGAGGTACCGGCTGCTGGAACCTCATCCGAAGCAAAGGAACAGGAGGTCTCTGATAATAAAGCTCTCCCCGGGGACTTAACAACAATAGGTTGGATTTCCACTAATTGGGATTCTCCAACGGGCAGGGAGGCGGAAAGGGTCCGTGAGGAGCTTTCCTCCGAACCAGACATTTCTTCTTAAAAATAAAAATTCAAGGAAAGAAGGGCGGACAAAGAACAAACGTACCGGATCACCCTCCGGAACGGGATCGGCAAAGAAAGTTGAATTTGAAAGAAAGATTTCGAATGAACCACAACGGTCCGTAGAGGGGGAAGGAACAGAACACGGCAGGAAGAAGAGAAAATTCTGAAAATTTTCCTAAGTTAAGTATTTATACTGTAGCGGGTGACTAGCACTTAAGCCCTGCTCCTGCCACGCGGCACGCACCCATGGTCTTAAAAAACGAATCGACGCAACTTTTGACATGGCCCGCCACGTGTCCGCCCATCCATTGGGTAACGATATTACGTCCGTCCGTTCAGAGATACAAAGTCTACATGTCCCTATGCCATTCGCCCGCCGAAATAAAAGCCTGCCGCACCGTACGACCATCATTGCGTCTTTTCAAAATTCGAAACGGCGCATTTAATACACCTTTGCCGCCAAAAGTGGGATCGGCTATGACCACTTAGGATTGCTTCCAAGTTGAAAAGATAGACCTCGGAAGCAGGGGGCAGCTGTTGTGGGATAATACTTGCCATGAACTGACCTACTCGCAAGACTTCGGAGCAGATGGACAAGCCGAAGTGACGGTCTTATCAAGAGGTCAGTTCAGCTCGCAGCTAAAAATCGGTTGGTAAATAAAGACCGAACTTATCTCTACTCTTATCGGCAAAGAGCTAGGAAACACGTCCCCCGAGATTGGAACGGCCCAAGATACTCGCCTGGATATCTGGCCCGAGATACTAGTCATGATTTCGGCCTAGAAAATCTCCCTTAAAACCTATAAAGAAAGAAGGACACCTAGATTACAGGTATGCATACTTTGTCACTAGAGAAGTGTTTTACTATCCTTAAAATTTCTTAACTGACTTTGGCATCGGAGGGCTAACGGCCGGAACCCAGCCACCCCCTAGCTTTTTGGTTCTCTTGCAGGGATCTTAGATCGGAATCGGGGTTATTCTTGGTATTAATCTCCCTCTTTGTCAGCTTATCGGTTCTCACGCTTCATTTTTTGTTGTCACGAGAAATTGGCGACAACAGGGTCCACTGGGATGTATGTGCCTTATATCCACGCCTTCCATTCATTTTGAAAAATCATTTTAGTGCATCATAGCAAAAATGAGAAAAATAGTGGTAATCGAACATTAAAAACTTCTCATGGGCCACAAATTATTTAGATCAAGCTGATATTTGGTGGTCTTTTCATTCAGGTCTTTGTGACCTTGTGCACAAGTTGGATGGCAAATAAACATTCCGATGGCCCTCATGAAGTTTTTAATGGCGGAGATTCAATTATGACTGTTTTTTTAGTGTGGTCCACCTATGATTTGGATTTTCTTAATTTTTGGATTCATGATTAAAATGAGCTGTCAAAATCGATGGGCAGTGTGGATGTAAGGAATATACATCACAGTTGCCCCACTGTCCGTAGGGATTCACTGACCTCACCTAAATTGTGCACTCATTTTAGGCATGATTTCAAAATTGAAGCATATCTAAAGCTCAATTAGACCATTCCACAGAAAAGGTGGAAATTGAATGCTTACAGTTATAACTTCTTGGAGCCACAAAAGTTTTAGATGAAGCTGATTTTTGTGTTGTCCCTTCATTTTGGTCCGCATGACCTTCTGAGTAGGTTGGATGACAAATAAGCATTAATGTGGGGCCCAGGAATGCTTCCCCAGTGAACGTCATTATTCCCAATATTTCCTGTGGTGTGGTCCACTTGAGCTTTGGATATGCTTCCATTTTGGGTCATGCCTTAAAATGAGCTGGCAAACGGATGAACGGCATGGATAAGACACATACATCACGTGGCCTCCTTACACCAGGTAGCTCCATGTTGTCCGGGTTCCCAGTCAATCCGCGTCCAATTTTGCCATGGGCTGCACCTGATGAAGGGCCATAATGCCACACATGCTCGCCCACCTAGTCATGATGGCTACGAAAGTGTCGTTTATGGTGCACATCACATCTCTTTCTCTGGTCGGGGGGACGCGGATTGCCTGCTAAAGACTTTCGCAGGCATCTCCTGTGCTCCGAATCTAAGTGGGGTCCACGGTGATGTTTGTGAGAAAGGCTTTCGCAGGTAATCCGCGTCCGGTCGGGAGATATTCATTGATGCAATTCCCACTCAATCTACAGTGTCGATTACTGCACGTTTGACGCTAAATGGATGTCCGTTGTTGAGAGCCGGTCTCATACAGAAAGGTACCGCGATCTGTGGTACCGTACCATCTTTTCCACCGAAATGCCACGTGTAGGACATCAGTATCATTCAAGCGCTATGCCCACCTGGCATAAAAATCAGGAGGATCGGCTCATTAGGTGGATCACAACGTTGTAATCAATGGACAACGGACGATTTGAGTCAAACGTGTAAGGCTCGGCCTACGACTGAGCGAATCAGCCTGATTTTATAGAAAAGTTTATCCTCTTGGTGGGCCCGACACTTTTCATGGAACTGATGCTAGCTACTGACTGGTTCAGTATCTACTGATCTACTGAACCAGACTCCTACCGAAGCCACGTAACGAAGTTCTGTGGGGCCCACCATGATGTATCTGTTGTATCCACATTGTTCATCCATTTAGAAAGATCATTTTAGAACATGAGCCAAAGAATGAGGCAGGTCCAACGCTTAAGTGGATCACACCACAAAAAACAGTGGCGACAGTGACGCCATAGTTGAAATCTCCCTAGGGCCCACCGTGATGTTTATTTGAGTTCCAACCGGTTCATAAGTTAATGCATACATGGAAGAAGGGAAAACACAAATATCAACTTAATTGAAAACTTCTGTGGCCTTCGAGAAGTTTTTAATGGTAGATGTTCAATCCCCGCTGTTTTTTGTGGTGGGTCCACTTGAGCTCTGGACCTGCCTCGTCCTTTGCTCATGTTCTAAAATGATGTTTCCAAACGGATGGACGGGCTGGATACAACACATACATCATGGTGGCCCCACAGAACTTGGTGACGTCAATTTAGTAGCGATTCTCTGGTCAGTACTCGGTAGCTAATCCACGTCCCTAAATAGGTGGCATGCCGACGAGAAAGATGTCATGTACCACAAGTTGCGGTACAGTTACCCGTAGGTGATCAATTAGATATGGTCCTTTCTCCCCAGCTTGGACGAGGATTGCCGGGAGCGGATTAGGTGAGACCCCGGATCCACCGAGGTGGGTGGGACCCTGACCGTGGGGGCACTTTGATGTATATGACTATATCCACATCCGCATTGAAAGATCATTTTAGGGCATAATCCAAAAAATGAAGCATTTCCAAATCCTAGATGGGCCATAGTACAGAAAACAGTGTTGATTGACGGTTAAAAACTTCCTGTGGGCCACAAAAGCTTTGGATCACAATGATATTTATGTGGTCTCTTCATCTAGTTGTTTGTGACCTTATCAACAGGTTGGATGGAAAGTAAACATTCCGGTGGAATCCACTGAAAATCTATGAAGTTTTCAATGGTAGAGATTCAACCACGACTGTTTCTGTGGTGTGGTCCACCTAAGATTTAAGTCAACTTCATTTTTGGTATCATACCTTAAAATGAGCTTTCAAAATGGTTGGACGGTGTTGATTTAAGATACATACATAACTGTGAGCCCCACAGTCAGGGTCCCACCCACTTTGGTGGATCCGGGTTCTCACCTAATCCGCTCCCGGGATTGCCTGTAGCGCCCGGCTCCACGAATATTCCTGCAGCCCTTAGCTCCCTGGGGCCCACCGTGATATATGTGTTTTACCTATATGTCCATACGTTTCACCAGCTCATTTTAAGTATGAACCAAACATGAGACAGATCCAAAAATGATGCCCACCGTTGAAACCTTTCTAGGGCCCACAGTGATGTTTATTTTCCATCCAACCCATTCATAAGGTGACTCGAACCTGGATGAAGGGAAAATAAAAATATTATCTTGATCGTAAACTTATCTGGCATCCAAAATTTTTAAAAGCATGAGCGTTCATTGCCATCTGTTTCCTGTGGTGCGGTACACTGAAGCCATCAGTCTCATGCTTGGGCTCATGACTAAAACGATCTGCCGAAGCGGATGAACGGAGTGGATATAAAATATACATTACAATGGGCCCCACAGAACTTATGGCTACAGCAATCCGCGCCTCCCCAGTCTCATGTCGCTGGTTCGGTGATTGAGGTCTGTCAACCTTACACGCGGAACTCGCTCCAATCTGAAACGTGCGTGGGACATCTAATCCGTGCAAAAGATGGGCCTCACCCTTCATATTACGAAGCTTCAAAATCAGACTAGTCTGCTGATCAGGTTAGCGGAAGTAGTTCACTGATGCGACGGCTAGAAATCGTCTGTTATCTCATAACAGAACAGCTGACAAAAGACTGACCTAATTTTCAAGCCAGGATATCTTGATATCGTGTTCCACCTTGTGGACGGACCGGATGCCTTACACGCGTCGGGCTGGGGTCTTTGCCTCGTGTAAAACGATGTGTACTTGGTTGGACAGGCTGAGATAACACCAACGCAGGAAAACGTTCCCACACATGGCCTGTTTGGTTGCAGAACCCATATTCTATAGAAAATTTAGATTCCACGGTTGGAATACAAAATTGCAGAAATCAGGGTGGAGGTGGAACCCAAGTTTCATCTGTAACTTGCTGTTTGATTGAAAACGGTGCAATCCATATTCTATTTCAACAGTTGCTTGTGGCATGGCCCACTTGAGCTTCAAATCCGACTAAGAACCTTACCCCTGGCCTATTGTAGTCCCGCAAGATAGATGGCCAGGTTGGATGGCAAATAAACATTATAATGGGCCTTAGGAAGTTTTTAATGGTGGACTTCAATCAACATTGTTTTCCTGTGGTGCGGCCTACTTGAGATTTCGATCTGTCTCATTTTTTGTCCAATGCCCTTAATTGAGATTTCAAAATTAATGGCCTGTGAAAACACATACAACATAAATGTAAAACGCATACATGGAGGTGCTAACGCTCACTTCCTTATCTTTTCCTTTTAGCACAAAACGGTCCCCCACACTATTTCCATTAATCCTGTTCACTCAATTTAGGGCCCGTTTGGTTAGCATCTGAAAACTCATTCCAACTTAAAATCTAAATTCCAGTAAAATCTTATTTTAACTAGTGTATTTGGTGGCAAGTTTCAGTCAAACAGGATTCCTTTTAGAAGCCTAAATGGATCGGAACCGGTGAAAACGGTGTGGGCGACCGTTTCTACGGAAGGGAAAAAGAGGCAGAAGTGAGCCTCACACCTCCATGTATGTGTTGTATATCTATAATGTATGTGTTTTATATCCACACGGTCCATCAATTTTAAGAGCTCAATTAATCACATTGGACAAAAAATGATGCAGATCTAAATCACAAGTGGGCTACACCACAGGAAAACAATGTTGTTTTAACGTCCATCATTAAAAACTTCTTAGGGCCCACTATAATGTTTATTTGCCATCCAACCTGCCCATATGTCTTACGGGACTACAATAGGCCAAGGGTAAGGTTCTGAGGCGGATCTGAAGTCTAAGTGGGCCATGCCACAAGCAACAGTTGAAAATTGTACGTTTTCAACTAACAGCAAGTTCCGGATGAAACCTAGGTTCCACTCTAGTTTCTGTAATTACAGATTCCAATAGTGGAATCTAGATTTTCTCTAGAATTTGACTTCTGCAACTAATCAAGTACTTAGGTTTCCAGATAGAACCGCTAGAACTTGCCAAACACATAAGTTAGAATTGGATTCCGCTGGACTCTGGATTTTAAGCTGGAAACGAGTTTCCATATACCAACCAAGCGGGCCATAAGGTAGGCACTTGGGGGGTTACAACTGGCAAGTAGCATATTTGGATCCTGATTCGGTGAGCGGCCCGTTGAATAAATGGGCCATTTATTGGATTGACCAAAAGATCAATGATCCGAATCATACGTTTTATGGATCTGTCCTGGACGCAACTTCTGCATAAGAATCGTTCGGTCATGGTTGATGGGTACCGTGCATTTATTGTTTATATGCTGTATTCAACGGATAACTTCATATAATGAGCCGTGCAAGGACATGCTATTTTTTGGGAACTACGTCAAATTAGGTGGCAACATGGAACACGTGTGCAAGATCTAAGCTGCTTAAGGCAGATGCCTTGCCCCAAAAAGACGAGCGGCTTGGATCTTGCTCACATTTGACATGTTTCCACGTGTGGGAGGCGAGAGAAAGAAATGCTACTCACTCGAATAATTAATCTTCTATAATGAATGATTAGTTTTCTTAGTAATTTATATTATCAGATAACGTGAATACAGAATCATCACGAGGCAGAATAGAGACATTTGCTTAAAACCGCAATGGGTAGAACCTGGTATTAAGTGACATGGAATTTCGTTTGGTAGAATGTAAATTCCATCTAGCATGTTGGAACTGTAGGATTAATTCATGTATCATATCATCCAGTCCTGACAGGAGATATGGTAGGATTTATGATGGATTTTGAAATTCTCAACATCACGATTCAATCATGAAATCCAGCTTATTGATTACAATTACATGGTCCACCAAACATAAGCTTTATATTATTATTTTTTTCGAAGGAAGAATTGGATCTCAAACATGAGATTGGATGGTCAAAATATCATGATTTTCCGTACACATATTCATTGTGTGATAATGATGTCATTTCCATCTAATGTAATTCAATACCATTTAATCCTGCGTTTCAAATAGACCATTATGAGATCCACCCCATCCATAAGGTACATGCCTCATCTTAACCATTGAACACAAAAACCATGATCATATAAAGTAAAGGTAGGCCACGCGGCCGAAAAAGTTGGGATGGAACACTCAGCGTTAGTTTTGTGTAGTATCCACTGTGGTGTTTATATGGCATCTAATCCATTCATATGATGAGCCTTACTAGGATGAGAAAATTATCCAAATATTCTAAACTCAGATAGGCCCTCCAGAGTGAATTTAGAGGTTTTAGGTAGAAATTTTTGAGGTAGCCCCACCTGAGTGTTGAATCATCCTGATTTTTTGGATCAAGGCCCAAAAAAGGGAAATATATTTGATGGACGTTGTGGATTTTATGCACCTGAGTTGTTTCTCCCACTTTACTGAAATTCACCCCGGTAGGTAGGTTCTCCCACTCTTCGGTGCGTGCACTCAAGAGGTTCGACTGCTCGAGACATTTACTTCTCACAGACATGTCCCATCCGGATCGAGTCTTCCCACACGTGCCAACGTGGCAGGTATGTGTAAGATCTGTCTTGCTCAGAAGTTTTAGATTAGGAAGGATTAACTCACCTTACACACCTCAACTTGATTTGTTCAATTACATGCAAGACGCATGCTCCCAGCACTCCATTCGCATTCATCGGCCATACATGTAAAAGATCTCAATCGTTCATGCCGTGGCTCTTCTGTCCACGGTGGAGAGAGAATGTTCCCAGAAAAAAGAAAAGGACCAACTGGGCAATCCTAACCATTGACTAAGAAGATTTTTGCCTATTAAATAAGGACCACACGTTGGACTTTTTTCGAATCATCCTCCAAAGTCATCCAATGGGTATCGGTCCAACCCATATGATATTTGTGGACCACCGACCAATGTGAATCATATCTCCCCACTTGCTGCAATGCAAAGATAATGATGCAACGCCATATGGTTTCTGATTCCATATACAACGCTGTACGTAATGCAAAGAGAATAATGCTGTGGCCTATTAACTGACCAAAAGCAAAACTTGAAAAAATAAAAAATAAAAATGAATAGTTTCTAAATGAGCCAGACCCACGTGACAGTGCCTTGGTGTGTGTAGGTCACGTTAAAAAAAAAAAATCCATGCCTTGAAAGATAGGTATAGATAGGTATAGATGGTAGAGGCCAGATCCCCTGCAAGCCCCTATAGAACAAGCTTACTGTACAAGTCATTTATCCGCCGGTAAAAGTTAACTGCCTATTCACCTGCTGCACAGGCTATTGTGTCTACGTGGGCCCACCATAGAGTACACGTGGTCCAATCCCTGCATAAGTGAGCCCCACCATGATGATGATGGGATGCCCCAAGAATCAGGCCTCCAATTCAGTTTCACATTGCAGCCCACATGGTAGTTGGCTACGCATGATTTGTGGGTCCTATTTTCATGGTGGGGTAACCTTTCCAGACAGGTAGAAACACCACAGTTAGCCCCTATGCGTGGGCTCCTAAATAAGGATAACAAGCTCATTCTAGCTGTTAGATTAAAAAGAGAGAGAGAACCTCAGGGTGCTAACCCAACCTGATACAACCTGTTCAGAGGAACCAATAAGAGAGAACCTCACGTAGTACAATCAGGTCAAGAAGAACCAATAGAATAATCAGCATTAGGAGTCCCAATCCTCTGTTGGCTACAAACAGGGAAACCCTGTTTGGAGCCTTTTTAGTCTGTTCTTATCAGTTCCATATCTAATACGTGGTTCATTGGACCACATAGGGATGGACCACCACAGAAGCATGTTGCTGGGGACCTATTGCACTACTGCTTCGGCCCAGCAAACCCCTAAAAAGAAAGAAACACATACTCAGCACTAACCAAAGCTTGGTACAAATCTAATGATTCCAACCGGTACCAGCCTGGTTCCGCCATATAAGCCAATCAGCAAGTGCCATTGGTTCTATTTTATTTTTCTTTTCTTTTTGTCAAGTGATTATATAGTGCTTGATCAAGCTCTCGCCCACTTTCCATTGCCGCAAATCAATCATATGGTTGGCCCCACGGTGGATAGAAATACCACCAAGATCTACTTCACCAGATGACCCTGACCATCGGGCATAGCCCCAATAAATGACTGATCCTTGTTACTCTCCCATTTTCAATGGGGCATGGACACTGAAGGAATTCTCATCTGTACTAGTTCTAGATCAAATAAAACAAAACAAAACCTAGGGAACTTCCATCCTTGATCCAAAAGGATAAAACCATGCATGAGGGTGGGCCTTCTTGTGCAGGTTCCACACCTCAAAAATCATATAGATGAATGCATTACCATTTCCAATCTCTAGATCCACACAAGAATCTCTGCTCAATATTAAACTAAAACTTTTCATTCCCTTCCCAAGAGTTAACAGAATAAGTAACAGAAGTAAAAACAAATACAATGCACGTCTAAAATAATAATCCCTTACGACATGAAATCCGTAAAGCATATCTATCTTTTACTACTAAACGAGAGAAAATGATGCATTTTCTTTCATTGCCTACATCATTTGCGGGCTTCGGCCTTCTTCTGCTCTTTGGCTGAAAGGGTTGAGCATCCATATTAATTTCAAGACAGAAGAAATGAACCAAAAAGGAATCTATGGGTGTTCAGGAACAACTCACCAGCTTTCTCTTCTTCTCGTTTCTTTGCTGCTTCGGCTCTTTGCTGTCGTATCATGGATAGGCGCTCTGCAAGAGCAATAAACCATTTAGATTGATAATCCAGTGTTAATGAAAGATTGATGGTTCATGAAGGAGGAGAAAATTAGGGCCCGTTTGGTTGGCATCTGGAAACCTGTTTCGAGCTTAAAATCTGGATTCTGGCGGAATCCAATTTTAACCGGTGTGTTTGGCGGCAAATTCCAGCCAAACAGGATTCCAAATGGAAACCCAAATTGGCTGGAATAGGGATTAGTGGAAACAGTGTAGGGGACCGTTTCTACGGAAGGGAAAAGAAGCAGAAGTGAGCGTTGCTAGGGTGGTGCCCACCTCGATGTATGCGTTGTACATCTATGATGCATGCGTTTTATATCCACACGGTCCATCTGTTTTGAGAGCTCAATTAAGGGCATTAGACCAAAAATGAGGTAGATCTAAATCTCAAGTGGACCACACAACAGGAAAACAGTGTTGATTGAACGTCCACCATTAAAAGCTTCTTAAGGCCCGCTAAAATGTTTATTTGACAACCAACCCGGCCACCTGTCTTGCAGGACTATTATAGGCCGGGGGTCAAGTTTTTAGGCAGATCGGAAGCCCAAGTGGGCCATGCCGCAAGCAACGGTTGGATTACACAGTTTTCGACCACATGATAAATAATTAAACCTTGTCTAATAGAAACAAACTTGTCATGGACTGAGGATGAGTTGTGATCTTTCGAAGTTCTCAATAGGTTAGCTCCAACTATGAACAGGCCACATGATCACAATTAGAGGTGTACATGAGCCGAGCCGAACCGAGCTTTAACCAATTCGGCTTGGTTTGGTCAACGGGCGACCTGGGCTCGAGCTTGGTCCTCGAGCCTAGGTGGTGAGCTTGGCTTGGTTTGGATGAACTTTCGAGCCTGTTTGAGCCTGTCCGAGCTTCAAGCTTTCGAGCCGAGCAGTCGAGCGTTGGGCAAAGCCACAGAGATGAGGGAGAGCTAGAGAGGGAGGAGGTGAGGCCGGGCGACGGGGGAGAGAAATCAGAGATGAGGGAGAGTCAGAGAATGAGGAGGTGAGGCCGACTGCCGGAGGGAGTCGCTGGTCAGGCCGGGGCCACCGGGTGAGGTCGATTCAGCCGGAGGGAAGGGGGTTTTGTTTTTTAGATTTTTAAGGGTGGGTGGGCGGGTACGAAGGGCGCTGGAAGAAAAGAACTAGGGCGGGCGTGGAAAAAAACAATTTATATATATATATATATATATATATATATATATATATATATATATATATATATATATATAAGTAAAAAATATATGAGCCAAGCCAAGCCTGATTTTGAGCCGAGCCGAGCCGAGCTCAAGTCAAGCTCGGGCTTGGCTCGAATTTCCAACGAGCCAACATATTCGGCTTGGCTTGGCTTGATACACCCTCCGAATCGAGCCAAACCGAGCGAGCTTTTCAAGCTAGCTCGGTTTGTGTACAGCTCTAATCACAATAGTTTCATCACTACAACAGACTAAAAATCCAAGTAACTTTTAAGTGTGAATGTTAGACTTCAAGAGTAAAGCCTGTGGTATAGTAAATGATGGTGCCAGCAATTACAAGGGCAGGATTCCAATTTGAGAAATGCTAAGCTGATGTGTGAGGATGAGTTGAAGGGGCGTTGTGGCACATCTGCCAATCTGGCGTGCATTGATGTGTGTAGGCCATTTGTCATTAAGTCCCACCATGAACAGGAACTGGCTCAAAAGTCAGGCTGGTCACTCATCACGTGGGCCACATGTTTCCATTTGACATAGACCATTGCTCCCTTTTTTATCCTCAAACTAATGCACACTTGATGGGGACCAACCAGCCTAATTTTCGAGACCACAGCATGTACACATACAGCCCATCTGATGTCGTGGACTAATGATGAGTTGTTATCTTTCAAATTTCTCAATAAGTGAGCTTAATAACATCGTAACAATAGAGTGAAACAGAACTGATAATCTAACCAAGTTGATAGTGAAATTTTAATACAATACTCAACGAGTTCCAACAGCTCATTAAACAATACAGGAAAAGCTCTAATTCCCAATCATTTCTATAAATTCGAAAAATGTGTATTCAATATTAGAATTTTTTCTAGGCCATTTTATTGCATAGAAATACTATGCAGTCTCCATAAACTGTAGAATCCAGTAGACAGCTATAGTGAACCTAAAAACAAAATCAGACAAGCTTTTTCTTTTTTTTTCTTTTTTTGAAGAAACACTACCAGGGATTTAACCCTGGATCACTCACACACTACACTGACTCTACCTGCTCATCTACCTGGTAGGAGAAGCTTTTTTTTTTTTTTTTAATTAAGGAAAAATAATTAAAAGTCTAGAAATAAATCCATTCCCATATTTGGAGTTTTTTAATTAGAAAATTTGTTTATTATTATTTTGGTAAATAGGAAAGTTGGCTTTTGCAATTTAGTTGACGTTCTGCATCTTATAGGTCATTTGAGGCCAGTTTCGAACACGGGATTAAATGGTATCGAATTGCATTAGGTGGAATTAAAACCATTATTACACAATGATTACATGTCTGGAAATACCAAGGTATTTTGACTGTCCAATCCCACATTTGGGATGAAATTCTTCCTTAGGAAAAACAGCATATGTGAAACCTGCGATTGGTGGTCCATGGAATTGGAATCAATGGACCAGATTTCACAACTGATGCCGGTCACCTGTATGTATATGCAACTCAATTGTCACGTGTAAAAGGGCGCATATAGGCAGACTGTGGATAAAACACAGGCACCAACATGGGGCTCACAGATGTAGTGGATTTTGAAATCCACCAGAAATCCTGCCACTGGATGATATGATCCCTGGATTAATCCAATCCTTCCCATCGTTTCCAAATGCCAAATGGAATTTACATTTGGATCAAATGCAATTCCATACCCACCTAATCCCACGTTCCAAACAGGCCCTTGAGTTTCCTAGGTGGTAGGGATTATTATGTAAAGGTAAATAGTATGTGCTCGTAACTTTTCCGATGCGTAGGATTTCTGAAGGTCCTTTCTGACACAATTCAACTGCCAATGCCCACTGGAATTCTACTGCTTCCTCTGGGTGTTGCAGTGTTGGATCTCGCAAAATTGGCATTAAACCTAATCCAGCTTGTGGTGGGCCTCATGCCCTCCAGGTCATATTCTTGCCGATTCAGAAAAAGCACACACGCTAAAAATTGTGATTAAAGAGAAGAAGGTGCCACCTTAGCAATGCAAATATGACATCATGGGTGCAGTCACATGGCCCACCAAATCAGGATTAGTCTTAACCCCTGATTTTGCAGGATCTCCTACCAAACAGAATCAGATTCTCATCATACTGACACAATAATCGAAATATGAATCATGATAGATTCTCAGAATTTATGATCTGGAATAAATAATACAAAAGAATGTCTCGTGAGAGTTTCTTTTGTAGTTGAACTAATATAGGGCTGTCAATGGGTACCAAGATCCGTAAATAGCCGAAGTAAATGGACAAATTTAATTGGATTCCAATGTTGAATACAGGCCCTAGTAATAATCAGGTCAAGTTAGGTCTAGGGCTTTGGATCCAATTAGTAATTGGGTTAGGTTGGGTACTCGAGTGAGGTATTTGGATATGCAAATTTTTAATTTTATCCTTTATTACATTATATTTGTTAATCAAAAAGCAAACAAAAGGCATGTTTGCAGTATGGATGAATCCAAAATTTGTAACTGAATATGAGTCTTGACCCAATCCTAGACTCGATTTCAGATCGAAATCCTCATTTGTGCTTGAAACTAAACCCTACAGGCCCCGATGGGGTCCACAAATCTGACCAGATTCAGATCCAGTGCCTCATGCATTACCTATCACTGGAAATGACAGGACCAAACCCAATCCCCTTATTCAGGTTTGGGTGCGGGTGCACCAACAGCCAACCTGTTGACAGACCCGTATACACAGTTTAAGGAACGAATTGCATGGCATCTGTTTTAAAAGCCCACTTGCAACAAGTGAGTTGGTGCATGGGTACAAAAACAAAGGTAGCTACTGGGAAACTCTAAACATCTTAGGCAAGTCCCATGGCCTAAAGACTCACTCAAATTATTAAAAATAAAAAAGAAAATTAAGGAAGCACTTCCAACAAATTAAAAAACAATAGCCTTAGTGAAATGAATCTATCCACACCTCTTTTAATGGTGACTTATGGCAGTGTTACCTCAACAATTCTACATTTTGGTTTTTGCTGTGCCAAACACTTGGACATTTCAATGTCCTTGAAATGTCTCAACTTCAAAATCTACACAGAAGGTGTCCTCATGATGTCATTGAAACGTACCACGTGTTGGACATTTTTGGTGAGGCAGCCATGAATGTTCCCTATAAAGTTTCCTTGTATCCTTTCCAATCTCGTCAATTCTACATTTTGGTTTTTGCTGTGCCAAACACTTGGGGACATTTGGACATTTCATTGTCCTTGAAATGTCTCAAGTAGCTTCAAAATCTACACGGACGGTGTCTCTGTTATGTCATCGAGACATCCCACATATTGGACATTTTTGGTGAGGTGTCCATGAATGTTTCCTATAAAGTTTCCTTATATCTTTTTCAATGTCTTTGTTATGTAAATTTCTTTTCTCAAGGCGAAGTTCTTTTGCTCCTCACCCACAAGCTTCCCTCCATTCTCTAGTACCATAGTAGCTACTCGTAGCTATTTTGAAAGGCAATAAATTTATTCATAAAGAGGCAAAAGCCTATAAAATTACAGATCAAACCAAGAATGAGAAAACAAACAACTATTAGCTGATACATTGGAAGCTATTGCCCATCCCATTACACTTGATTTTGCCCTATTAAGCACTTCCGAAATTCACCTGCTTCTATTCCTAAAGCATCGACTATTTCTCTCCATATAAACCACAAACCAGACAACAACGCCATTCTCTACAAAGCCCTTCCGGCCTTTATCCATTCCACCTCCATGCCGTGCAGAAAAGAATAAAGAAAAAAAAAACTTTGATCCAGCACAGCGATACCCATGGCACCCCAAAAAGAAGGGAAAAAGTGCTCCAAATGCCTTTTGCAAAAGGACAATAACGAAAGAGATCTATCAACTTGCCGCTATAGAGACAAACGACACAAACATTTGGAAAAATCATCCCTCTCTTGTACAATTATCCACCATAAGCACCTTTTTCTTCCCCACAAGCCAAGCGAACACCACAAACTTAGGAGGAGCACCATATCACCCTAACGGAGCTGTATGATAGCATTGACCATCCTCGAAAACCGCACTTAGAATCTTATACCAAGATTTGATGGAGAAAGGCCCTGATTTTTCCTTTAATCCACACCAACTCGCCTCTCACGTCTGCAGACGGCTTCGCTTAACGTTATAACGACCATAGATTACACAAATCTTCCACCTCAATTTCCGACAAATTCCTTCTCGCCCAGCCAAACATCCTCTCCCAAAATCGAATATTATTCCTGTCAACCAAGGAGAATCCCACATTCTTCATAAACTTACACCTTAAATTCATTATCGATTTCCATACCGTTGACCCCCTATACAACAATGATTCCTTTGCCCCCCCAAAAAAATTTGAACCCATATTTCTATTCAATCACCTCTCTCCAAAGATTACTTCGCTCTACCCCAAATCTCCAAATCCACTTTCCCTAAGGGGTTATTTTTTTATAAATACTAGTAAATAATGGTAAAAGCATCATAACGACTTGCTTCACGTGCTTGGGAAGGGAGGGAAAATGAGTAGGGAAACATGTGTTTGAGCATGGATGGAAATTTGTGGGTCCCACCATGATGTATGTGTCTTATCCACACCGTCCATCCATTTTACCAGCTCGTTTTAGATCATCAGCCCAAAAAATGATCCAGAGCTCAAGTTGACCACACCACAGGAAAAAAAATGTCCTAATGGCGACTACTGTTGAAAGCTGAAAGCCATCTGTGGGCCCCACAGTGATATTTATTTGTCATCCAACCTGTTCATAAGGTTGTACAGACATGAATAAAGGTAAAACACAAATATCAGCTTGATCCAAAACTTTTGTGGCCCCAAATAAGTTTTCAACGGTAGGTGTTCAAATCCCAATGTTTCTTATGGTGTGATCCACTTGAGCTTTGGATTCGCCTCATTTTGGGCTCATGCCCTAAAATGAGCTAGCAGAATGAATGGACGGTGTGGATAAGACACATACATCACGGTGGGCCCCACAATTTTCACAGCCCAAATCGTACGAATGCAAACTGAGTCAAAGCTTTACAAACACGCTACCAGTCAACATCAACGTTGGGAATGATGCCAGAATTACAAGCGTAAATAATCATTGCTTATTTACCCAGAATTACAATGGTGAGGAAAAAAAAAAATCAAACAGCCCGTAAAGAGCCAAATTCATTTGCTCAAGATTCTGAAGGCCCATTCCTCCCTCAAGTGGCTTGCATAACTCTTCCCATTTGACTAGATGGAACTTGTGTTTTTCTTGTGATCCCTACCAAAGAAATTCCCGCCTTAATTTTTCTAAGCTGGCCAACACTAATTTTGGAGGTAGATTCTTTTCCTCATGCTTTGGGGTGTAGGGATGGAAGGCTTCTGTCTTCGTATCGAGGCCTCCTGCTGTGTATCATAAAGTTGCCTAAGCATTTATGGGACACCATCGTGGAAAGAGTGGAGTAGGAGATGTCACGTTGGAAGAGTTGTTATTTGTTATTGGGAGGACGAATTACTTCAATTAAAGCTGCCCTTGCAACCATGCCTCTCTACTTTATGTTGCTTTTTTGGTGCCCGCCAAGGTTATCAATAGATTGGAGAAGATTCAGAGGGATTTCCTTGGCAAGGGATGGAAGAAAACAAAGGGTTCCATTTTGTAAAATGGATAAGGTGTACAAGCCCAAGGAAGCAAGTGGGTTCGGTATTAAGAAGCTCGTGCTTATGATTGAAGCAATGTTGGTTACATGGTTATGGAGGCCCAGCTATGGAACTGAGTCGTGCGGAAGAAATATGAGGCGCATGCAAGAAGGTGGTTCACATGTTCTTCGTCATTTTACAGGGCTCCGGGGTTGTGGAAAGCAGTGCCGAAGTGGAGAACTCTTTTAAGAAAGAGATTAATGCAGGGGCATTTTCACACCGACTTCGAGTGGGGCGGCCTATGTGAAGCGGGAGCACACTCGAAGCGGCAGCACCATGCAAAGCGGGACCCATACGAAGTGGGGCAGCTCACGAAGGAGGGCTCGACCGGGGCCTGGCCTAGCCTGAGCTATGAGATAAAAGGATATTTCGTGCCTCCCCCATCAGCTCTAAAGCTTTTAGTGAGTTGGTCGAATGTCCCGCGTCAAATTTGGTATCAGAGCAAGAGGTCTCATGTTCAAGACTCCTCACCGGGAGTGATTAATGCAGGGGCATTTTCACGCCGGGCTCAAGTGGGGTGGCCTGTGCAAAGCGGGAACACACTCGGGGTGGAGCAGACCGTGTGAAGCAGCTGCACCGTGCGAAGTGGGGTGGCTCACGAAGGAGGGCTCGACTAGGGCCTGGGCTATGAGATAAAAAGATATTTCGTGCCTCCCCCCATCAACTCTAGAGTTTCTGGTGAGTTGGTTGGATGTCCTGCATCGGAGAGTCCTGCATCGCAGATCCTTAAGCAGGAGGAAGGTTCCAAGGTCTGGTTTTGGTTGGATAGATGGTGTGGGAAGGAGCTTTTATCTAAGCCATTTCCCAACCTATTCAAATTGGCGGCAATGGTTGATATTTCTGTATCCCAAGTGGTGTCCTCCACAGGTGGGTGGGTGATTTGGACATCGTCTTTCCTTGGGAACATGAGAAAAGATGAGATTGAAGAGTCATCTATTTTGTTGACAAGGGCACAATAAGCGGTGGTTGGTAGAGGAAAGCAAATAGTTTAGGGTGGTTCTCATTCAAGTCATTCTACTCAGGCATTGCAGGTTTTCCTAATTCCAACCCCCACATCACCTATCTTTCAGATGGAGATATAAGGGCCCCCCAAGGGTCGCAGCCTTTGTATGGTTAGTGGGTAAAAACAATGTACTCACGATTGATAATCTACAGAAAAGGAATATGCCAATTACAAATGTATGCATTCTTTGTCTTAAGCCGGCGGAATAAGTGAATCATCTATTCATCCATTGTCCCTTTTCCTATAATATCTTGTGGAAGGTACTTTGTTTAAGTTGGAGTGTGTGATGCAGCAAAGTAGGTTGGAATTTATTTTGCTTTGGCATGGAAGTGGTAAGCGAGATAAGAGGAGCTTGTTGATTTGGCACCTTTATTTGCTAGTTGTTCATTAGGTGGTGTGACAAAGGCACAAATATCGATCTTTCAAACAGAAGGCTAGCTAGGTGGACTTGGCCTTCCTCAAAGTGAAAGATTACGTAGCCAAGTGGGCCAAATTCCTTTTGTAATTGGTCTTTTTTGGGGTTCATTATTTGGAGGTAAGGGTGTTCTTCTTTGTTTTTTTAGATGACGCTTGTCATCTTGTTCCTTCTCATAAAATTCGGCTACCCTTAAAAAAAAGTTGATCCAAAACTTTTAGGAGAAAGGTAAAGGTTAAGATGATGATGATGATCTACTGTTCTTGTCATCTTTTAAGAGAAGCATTTTCATTGTAATGTTCATACAAGATGCTATTTCTTAATATGATTATTGAATCTTTTTGAGAAGTAACGATATATGAGTGTGTGTGTGTGTCTGTATGTGTGTGTGTGTGTGTAGAGAGAGAGAGAGAGAGAGAGAGAGAGAGAGAGAGAGTTGATTCACTAATTCATTTGTTCATTAAGAAATTATTTATAGGTACATGGAAGTGTCCTTTGCCTCAATTTCAGCAAATTGTTGTGCCCATGGTTATGGTATTGAGGGAAGTATCAACCCAGTTGAAAAATAAAATGATAGAGAGTCATGTATTGGTCGAAATCTTTTTAATCCAAAGAATTAAGAAAAAAAGATTAAAAACACTGGAAAAAAAATTGTGATATTCAAGAATCTCTCTCTTTTTTTTTCTTTCTCTTTGTTTTGTGTGTGTGTGTGTGTGTGTGTGTGTGTTAGGGGGGCGGGGTGTATAATGGTGTATTATATCAAATTTGAATGAGAATGTTGTATGTTGGCTTGACACATTGAAATTCAACCAAAGCATGAGTTGGTGACTTGCGGCCCATTAAATTGAATACAACCAGAAAGAAGATGATAATATAAAAGAGGAAAAAGTGACGTTTCATCCTTTTTTCAATTTTTCCATAACAGTCCATTCTACTTCATAAAAGAGAGAAAAAAATTGATGTTTCATCCTTTTTACCATAAGGATCCATTTTTGCTTTGTTTTGTCGAATCCCACTAAAAAAAAAAAAATTGATCCCCAAAACAGGCCCTAGATCTAGTCTAAAATGACTTTCTAATTTTCGTCTATGGTTAAAATGAAAAAAGAAAAAGAAAATAAGAGAAATAAATTAGACATTTAATGGTCGCATGGGCCCACTTTGGGTCCATGTCAGTGCCCACATGCCCCAAAAAGGAAATGGGTTTGGAGGTTTGGAATGGAGGGAGGTAATAGCGAAAAAATATGGGGTAGAGAAATGAGGGTGATGGATGAAGGAATCATCCTTGTATTGTTCTTCTCACCTTTGGAAGACAGTAGCGTCCTTAAAAGAGAGAGCATGGGAGGGAATAAGCTTCCACTTGGAGGATGGCAAAAGAATTAAATTTTGGGCGGACTGGTGGGTGGGAGATGAGAGCCTGGCGGTGAGGTTTCCATCTTTAGCTAGGATAGCTAGGGTTGAGGGGGAGGGAGCAATTGTTACTCGATAAGATGGGAGGAGGTTACATGGAGTCCTAGTTTTAGAAGGAATCTTTCAGATGGGGAGTTTGAAGAGATGGTTCTTTTGCTTGTTATGTTAGCAAAGATATCCCCACTACCCTTAGAAGAGGATTCCTTGTGGTGGTGCAAATCGAAGACATGTTCTTTCTTAGTTAGATCATTCTATCAGTTTTTATGTACAAGTGAGAATCATTTTGAGAATACAGCAACGGCATATCTATGGCATTATGGTGCTCCATTGAAGGTAGCAAAATTTGATTGGCTAGTAGGCAGAAACAAAGTGCTAAAAATAGACAATCTTTGTAAGCGAAATATGCAAAGCCCACATGTTTGCATGGTGTGCTTCAAAGATGCGGGAAATCAACGGATCACATTTTCCTTCGTTGTGTTTTTGCCAGAGAGGTCTGGGATCTTCTTCTTCAATTTTTCGAGGTCATATGGGTGTTCACGAAGACAATTGGGGAGTTACTCATAGCTTAGCACGGCAGGGGGTAGGGAAAGAAGGGAAGAGGCAGTGTTGTTAGGCCTATTAGCAACTCTATGGGCCTTATGATGGGAAAGGATCAGCGTTGTTTCAGGAGGAAACCGAGCAGGCCGGTGCAACTATTCAATAGGGCAATTCTTAATTTGAAGGATTGGGTGGAAGTGTAGTTATTTCATTTTGGGGGCGTCTCATTGGGTGTTGTTGTACTTTTGTATTTTTGCTTCCGTTGGCCTCGACCTTTTCTAATATATCATCATCTTTCAAAAAAAAAAAAAAAAAGATGTGCCCCAAAATTTTTGAGGTTGGCCCATATCGTGTATCATATCCAATCAATATGGATACAATGAAGCCGTATCAGTTGATACGATACCGATATTCAAATCTATGGGTGTGCTTGAGACTTAGGACACGTTAACACTCGACAACATGCCATGTGCCTACTAGTGCTTCTGAGAAGAGGCACATATAGTACTTCCATTAGTCCCCTATCTTTCTTACCAAAAGACCCAAGTACGCCACCTCATGAAGGTTACTTATAATGAAAGTACAGCTGAAGCACATTTTATGTTTAGTTATTGTACACCATCTTCCCATATGAAACTTCAGGTCATATTACTATATAAAGAGTCATCAAGGACCTCACATCTTACCATTCCTTGGCTTTTCCACATGCAAACAAATCTTTGCTAATAATATATTATCCATTAATAAATTGCCTCAATACAACCATAAAATAAATGGAAATAGTATATATATGAGAAAAAAGGAAAGGCAATTTAGTTTTCGATGCTTTACCTAGATCTTTTCTCGCTTGTTCTGTTTTTCCTTGTTCCTGCAGTCTCATGTATCTCTCATGAGCTTTTTGTTTCTCTATCTCCTCTCTGTTTACGAGTACCACAAGAATATCAACTTAAACAGAAATACTCTACCAGAAAAAATACCATACACAAACTAAATCAAATAATAAGAAAGCCATAATAATGATGGACAAATAAGAGTGATAATGACAAACAAACAATAAGCCACAGCAAGTTAGCAACTTCAATCTCAAAGACATGTAGAAAATCTTACGAAGATCATGAATAGTTAATGAAGGGGAAATGGCTGTTCTCACTGCACTATTGCAGTAAAAAGTGTGCTATCCATAAAGAAAAATAATTTTCCCTTTAAGACTTACTGTTTCCCTACTGTTAACATTTCTAAAGAAAAACAATCTGTATTACCGTGTTTCATCTCTTACTGTTTCCCACCCACATTTATTGTTGTTTTTTCTTCTTTTCTTTTCTTCCACCTAAGAGTCACTTCTATAGGGATTTAGCCAGCAAGAATTTGAGGATATGGAATGATTTTTGTTTCAGAATCTGAGGGAAGACTTCCCAAAGAAGGAATTACTTCCTCGCACAATACAGGCAGAAGGTTGCATCTGGAAATCAGCAATGGATCTCACAAGAAGATGGACTTCTTTCTTTTCTTTTTTTCCTTTTGGGAATATTAAGGATAAATATGCAAAATCACTCCACACAAGCCCAATGGAGTCACGCCAAAGGGTCTAGGTCTTGAATCATATCACAGGAAACAAGAAAAAACTAATGTCTATTCATAAAACTCTCATAATAAACTGTTAATAATCTCCACATTGCACCATTTGCATGGCGTCATAGCAATATACAAGTTTTTGCGTGCAAATTGGCAGAACAGTTTTATATACTAATCATAATTGCTATATGGTGTATATGAACCAATAAAACCATTGAAATACAACTGATCCTGTGCGTCCCACAAGTTCAGTCTATTACATGGGCCATCACTTGGATATGTGGGTCCCACAATCCCCGACTAGACCATTGATTTGGTCCATATGGTTCAATGGTCTGAATATACCCTTTGGGACAATTGGATAAACACCATCTGTAGTTGCCCTTGATGTAGCCAGATATGCACTCTGGACATTTGGATGCGCAAGATATGCAACCTAGGAAGTCAGACAATCATTGTCTGTAGTTGCCTGATTTGGGCCAGATTTACAATCTGATGGCCTGAACTTCAATTGACCAGTAATGGAAGCACTCATGGTCTCCCATTCGGATGGTCAGTTCATGCCCAGCCTGTGAAAATTTAGAAGGCCCAAGTCATAATGGCCTTTAAGATCGAGTCCAAGCCCCACTCACCAAAATTCATGACAGCTCGTGTAGTTACCAAGAAAAGGATAAAACATGAAAAGGGGGGGGGGGCTCTGTTGAGACAGATGAAAGGACAAAAGGGCAGTATCATGCTAAAAACATGATCTTTATCATAAGCAGCAAAGAGGACCAGCAACTTCCTTAGCAACAGGAATTGGAACAAGGGAATAACAAGGGAGGTGAAATAGGAGAATGGACAAAAGGGCAGTATCCTGCTAGAAAGTAAAAACGCGTTCTTCATCATAAGAAGCAAGGAGGACCAGCTTGGGGGCTGCAGTCCTATTGCTGGAATTTGGAGCAGATAGTGCGGATGCAATCACAAGTAACTATAAATCTATAACAAAACATATATTTGTTTAAATTTTACATGTATGGGTACCACAACACAGCCTTTCCCATGTCATTCATAGTCTTTAAGGCAATACAAAAATCATTTTCCAATTTTGCATGCCCATGTATTTATATTAGGCCTATTGACAAATCCAATGTGTCCGAAGCAGAACTCATCAATTAAACAGATGCCTAAAAGGTAATTAAAAAAGAGCATTGCGCACCTTTCACGCCTTGAGAGCTCAGTGGTCTTCTCAAGCTGCATAATGAGAACAGTAATTATCCACCACAATTCCAGTCAACAGAAAGTTGGTACAAGCAGGCCTTGATTGAAAGTGATTAGAAACAAGTATTCTCAAACTAGGCAGTATAAAATAACTGGACCATAGCATCTTTGACTATCTAAAAGTTGGTGCAAAAAAGTATTCTAAAAGTATTAACACTGGCTGAATCAATCCCTCTATTTACAATAACAACTTACCAAAGAAACCAAAAAAAAAAGGAGAAAAAAACGATGTATAGTCATAGAACCTGGATTCATCTACCTAGGAGCAGACTCACTCTCAAGTGTTGAATAGTGGAAAGGTTTTGAGAACCTAGGCTAACGCTGAATTGCACTCCTGTCCAACAAATCCGTCAAATGACCTCATCAAGTTTACCTTTGAAACAATAAAGAACGTTTTACTTGTAAGTGGATGACGCATATACCCTAAGAAGGGAGCCAATACAAGATCTTAGGCATTGCGTCCCATTTTGTTTTCTAAGTCTTCTCCCAGGATCACTCACCAGGTGAGAGAGATAGCTCACCTTCTTCGAATGTGAGGGGAACACTTTTCCCTTGTAGGGTAGAGGCTATTTGTAGGATGGAACCAATGGACAAATTCTTAACTTGTATCCATCTTCAACAGAGCAATATCAGGCGAGCTGCAAGCAAACATCTATGATTTGTACGTTAAGGATAGATTAACTGTCTTATTATACAACACAGAATGATGCAGCTAGTTTCTTAAACTTATTTGGCATGATGGTCAGTTCTCTTGGCATAAGAATTATTCCAGCATCCATTTTGTAGAGAAATGGAAAGAAACCCCAAGTGGCATACAAAAAAAAAAAAAACTCTCAGTTGGGCAGTAAAACAGAAACCCAGGACAGGGATTTCAGGTCTGATAAAGGGATATGACAAGATAGCTCACTCAAGTCCCATAAGCATTCAGGGATTCAAGCAGAGGTTCAACCAGTCTTGAAAGGACTAACGATTTTTGTGGCAAGTCAATGGAGCATCCTTGGGTGATTCACTGGTTACTGAATTAAAGTTGAAGAAGAAAAGATCAGATCAATGAATGTTAATGAACATCATGGACAAGATCATGCTTAACTAGTGGATTCGAGGTTTCAATTCGTTTCATCGAGAGTAATGAAATAGACCATTATCTTAATAATGGAGTGATGTAACCATAGAGAGAAAATCAAACTAGAAGCATAATTCCAGAATCCACCCAAATTACAACCCAATTGCTGCCCAAACAAACCATTAACAGCCCCAATCCTTAGCCTAAAACTTCAGTCCAACAGCTATCCCATACCAAACCGCAATCTGTCCAACAGATTATGCCCGCAAACCTGTCCACTGAGACCCTGTAATCCACCCCAAACAAGTCCATGAACAGCCACCCAGTGCTATACAATTTGTCCCAAAATCCAGCCTTACTGTCCTAAATCAAACCATAAAGCAGCCTTTATCTGTGTGTCCCTAAACTGTCCTTGCAGTTCCTCTTAAACCCATATTAGTACCAATTCAAGCCCCGCTAGAAGCTTGGCTTGTTTTAGTATTAAGATGGCAAGTGATAATTGAGGTGATGTAATGAGGACACTGCAACAATTCATGGAAAAGATAGATTTCATGCTGGGTTGCATGGATCAGCTGGATGGACAGGCAACCGTGATGAAGGATGGTGGCAAATGGGACCAATATTTTCAACATCGAAGATATCGGCCAATATATCCGACGATATATCTCGTATCCCACCTGTGTGATACGAAACACACAAGTAGTCCCACCAATATATCTCACCTGTTCGATCCGGTGAGCATTTTTTTTTATTTTCGATGTTTTTTTTTTTGGCTGCAAATCACGTTAAATTAGTGTCAGATGGTTACAAATCCATGATTCTTTATGTTTTGCATTAAAATTTATGAATTTGGAACTTCAATTTCAAGATTTAGGAGAGATGAGCCAAGTTGCAAACAATGGGAAAAATGGAAATTTCCCAATTTCTCACAAACCGGTTGCAATCTTTATGTCCAAACAAAAAATCAAACTTGTATGTAACCTGCTCTCTCTCTCTCTCTCTCTCTCTCTCTCTCTCTCTCTCTCAGACCCCACTTCGATCAATGTTCAATTGGCCCCCATTTCAGAGTATTCAGGAGTGTTTGATGATATAATCATCACATAAAATCTAATTTTGGAATTGGGGGAAGATTAGCCGATTTGCGGAAACTTAGGAAAAAATCGAAATTTTCCCAAATTTTCTCAAAACAGAGAGTACTAGCATTATGTTTGAGAGCATCTTCACTGGTATCATTTTACCATGACTTAGGCGTGATATTGTTGGTTTGTGGTGCAATAGTACTATGCCCAACCCCGTCGAGAAGGAGATGATGATTTTAAGCCATTACACAGCTTTATGTGGGTCCAGCCACTACCATACATTATTCACAAGTATATTTCTAGTTTTTTACTTCTTTTGCTTTCGAATGCATTGCTTATGTTTCCATACATGTCTTCTTACATTTATAAATTATATGAATGGACTTTGAATATACTTGCATCAGTATATCAGACAATGCATGGATTAGGACACCATACAAAGGAAACCTATAGTGTGCACTTTTTTTTGTGATGTTTTGATTCAAAGTGTGTATTGATGTCTTTTTTAACAATCCCTAAAGTTTAACTGAAAAATTCAACCAATTTTCCAATGTTTCCTATGTTTCCCAACAACAGCGATACATTATGGGATACAACCAGTATATCCCATGCAATAACTGATATGCATCTGTATCATGGTATCCCAAAACGGTTACGATACGGCCGTATCGGCCGATACGTATAGGAAACAGTGGTGGCCGTTACGCATTACAGGGGTCGTAACGGCCGTTACAGAAAAAACAGGCTGTTACGGACCGTTATGGCCCCGTAACGGTCCCGTAATGGTCATGTAACTGTTTTTTTTTTTTTCAGAAAATAAAAAGGGGCCGTATCGGCCGATACGGGGTTCGTAATGGCCGTTACAGCTCATATCGTAATGGTAACGGTGGTGGCCGTTACTGGCCACCGTTACCGTTGTGGAACACCTTGATCTGTATCCCAATGGTGCAATACTTTACGTGATAACGATACGGAAAACATTGAACGAGACAACCTCCAATCCGCAGATCAATGGAGGACCAAGAGAATGGGCAGGTGTTGAAAAAAATTTAGAGTAAGGCTAGTGTCTCCCTCAGGTTGGTGCTCAAGCCAAGGAAGAAGGTATTTATAAATACGAACATGGTCCTCACCCTGGATATCAGCCACTCAGCTATTATTGGCAAAGACCACGGACACCAATGCCACCTCATTATCATTAATAAGGACTCCGATAACTGCGTCGACTAGGAGAGGGTACAAGTTGAAGGCTCCAAAAGGGCAAGGTGAAGGCCCAAAAGGATGTGGGCGGAGGTAGTGAGAAAAGACTTGACCTATTGGTGTCCTTATTAATGATAAGAAAGTTATGGCCCTTGATAGAGTGGAATGGTAGAAAAGGATTCATGTAATAGACCCCAATTAATTGGGATAAGGCTTAGATGATGATGATGATGATCCTCCTTATCATGGTGCAAGATACCATCAATGTGTAGATGATCCGATGAAACGTGTGAAAGTTGAGATTGAGGACTATAGTTGTAGATAGAGGTGGGCAATGATTCGGGCCAAGCCGAGTTAGTCCTTGTTTGGTTTGGCTTGTTTTTGTGCCACCCCAGTTTGTGGATCGGCTCGGTTTGGGTTTCAGGCCGACCTATGCAGCCCGAGTTTGGTTTGCTCCAGAAAAATCTTACTCGAGCCAAGATCAGTTTGGTCGAAAATTTTGAACCGAGCAGGGCCGAGTTCAAATAGGTGTTGGCTCTTTTTTTTATTTGTTTGCTTAAATAAAAAAGAATTTAAAAAGTTAGAAAAAAAAAATACAAAAGTATCTTACTACATTATGTTTAACATCCTTCAAAGGAGGAGTGCAACTTCAAAATAGACATGTAAGAGCCTTTTTCCAAACAAAGTACATAAGCATAATTTTACAAGTGCAAGGAAACAGTGTGCATTCATGTATATGCATTATGTATTATCCACGTCATCATGTACATGTATTATCCACGCCATCCATCCGTTTTCACATATCATTTTAAGACATGATCTCAAAATGGAATCATATCCAAAGCTCAAGTGGATCACAACACAGGAAATAGTGTGCTTACAATCTCCGAGCCGAATCAAACCAAGCTTTGAGCCGAGCCAGTACTACCCTAGTTTGAGCTTGGTTTGTTTTTTCAAACGAGCTTGACTCTGAGGCTTGGTTTGGTTTGAACTTCTATTCGAACCAATCCAAGACAAGCTTTTTCAAACCAAATCGAGCCGAGCTTTCGAGCTGGCTTGGTTTGTGCCCAGCTCTAGTTGTAGACTCAGTCTAGATGCCTTCCACAATTAACTGAGATTGTTGTAAGATGACTTCAAGTGGAACACTCGAATTCTAATGCTCCTATAGAAGCTAAGAATGAAGATAGGATGTTCACCAATATCTTCCACACATGGGTGCATATGCATGGACTGCCAATTCGTCTGAGTCGTACCTAACTCATCCTAGTCGACTTGGACTTGATCAAGAATCATAAGGGTTGGAACCATGAGTCACCCCTCCAATTCACACCTGATAGATCCACCTAACCCACACTAACACAGAAATACATGGACACAAAGGATAGATACTATACCTACAAACATTGCCATTAGTCCAGGATATGTAACTCCCCCAGGGGCACACCCACTGCTAGTTTATCCACCCTTAAGTTAGACATCAATGAACATGAACGAAAGACCAAGATGGAAGCACAAGTATATGTTGCTTTCTGGATTAGGTTTGCTATTTCCGTCGATAGCGGCCCTCATTAATCCATTTAATCACATTAATCAAGTCCCCCCTTCAATATGATAGGACCAAGGTTACGATTGGCAATGATCTTGATCCCCTGGATATGATCAACAACTTCAACAGAAATTGAATTGTTGGCACCCTCTAGTCCCAAAAATTTCAACACGGTTTCACCCTAGATGAACTACCCACTAATGCTGACCAAACCTGGTTTCCCCATTGACCTCTATCAAAATTGAGTTTGACACAACCTGTGGGAGTGTCGTCTTTTAAATATATTTGCCACACCCCTCCATGTAATAACTACTCCCATTTGGAATTTTTTTTTAAAGGACCATAGGAAGCCTTTTCGTGATTGTCTTGCCTTACCCCATTCCACTATCAGCCAAAGATTTTCTTAGTGATTGCTACCTCGGAGCTACTTGTACCCTTGAATATTCTTTTGTTTCTTTTTTATCCCAAGGCTTCACAGTGATTGATTGTGAGCTTCCATAAGAGTCTTCCAATGAAGCTCAAAGCATTTGACCACTAGCTTGTGCACAAGTCACCCACTAAACTAGGGATGACATGCTGAACCCCAAACTTCATGAAGATTGTTGACCAGACCATATTCACACCGTGAAGGCCCAATGAAGGAGAGCATAAGGATCATTTTCTTTCGCTGTGTAGCACATTGGGCATTTGTTTCCTGCATTTTCTTTTGTAGAGAGCAATCATTCTTCCCTAATGTCCATACCAGCAATTTCCCACGTCAGGATCATGACCCTTACACATCCTCAATTTATGGATTGATCACCTTTTATACATCATCAAGTCCTTGATCACATGATCATAATCCAGGATAATGGGCCCCTAGACTATTGACTTAAACTTGATCCTCCATGCAACTATCCAAAGGTCCAATACCAAGATCTTGCATCCATGGCACACACTCTCATGTAGGGTATTAGCAAAGGCATAACCGACACCAAGTCGGCTCCCAATGATGGAGACCTTCCAACCCGATCCAAGTTAGTCCCCTCACACAGGATGACCACATCTTGAGGTATGATGTCCACAAATGAATCTTAAGTGTATATGTCGGTCATGGACCAGGATACTAAGATCCATGACCCACAACTCTCCCCGATCAACAGCCATTGTGTCCAATCTCAAGTTCCAAGGACCCAAGGAATCACTTCTTACATAACCCGTATAAGTTAAGGCAACACCAGATATTAGTTAAGGCATATCATATTAAAGGATTGTTGGTCATCAAGATCAATGGCTGAGATCGACCCTATGACATCCACACATTGATTTTCCAAGGCACAACTCCAACAATTTTCACATAAGTTTGAAGTTGGTTGCCAACCTGACGCAACCCTCCATCCCAACTAGGGACCGGCAATGAGAGCATAGAACTCCCACAAACATAATGTAATACAAATTACATGGGTTGACTACAGTCAAGCGTTATCTAATAGTCTATTAGAGATGTTTATTAAAATCAACAATGAAACCTCTCATGAATCCTCCTTTATTTTCATGAGATAACTTTATAATATTGAAGTCCCTAAACACCAGATCTAGTGGACACCTATAGCCCAATTTAGCACATAGCTTCAATCTTAGACTTAGATTTTTCAAGCCATTGACAGCCGACAAGCTCCAAGTGGAACCCCTTTGAATCATTATAAATGGAAGCAAGAACAGCCACCAAGCAGCTATCGTATTGATCATTGATAGCATTGTAGAGTACAAACTAATTAATATACCCACAAATCACTAGAGCTATACACGAGTCGAGCTAGCTCGGAATAGCTCGATTCGAAAGAGGGCTTTAAACCAAGCCGAGCCTTTTTCCTCATTTCGAGCTGAACGCGAGGTAGGCCTCGCTCGATTCAGCTCGATTTGAAGGAGGGCTTCAAACCAAGCCGAGCCTTTTCCCCCTACTAGAAATGAATTTCGAGCCGAACGCGACCTGGGCCTCACTCGATTCGGCTTGGCTCGAATCTCGGCTCGTTTGTAGCTTGATTCGACTCGGCTTGATTTTATATATAATATAATATATTCTCCAGCAGCCCCGTCTAACCAGCCCCATCCTAACTGTGTCAGTCAGTATATGAAACTTCTATATACATATTTCCAAGCTCGACCCCCAGCTCGAAATCAGCTCGAACTGGCTCTATTCAACTTGAAAGCTCGGTCGAGCCAGCTCGATGGCCAAGCTGAGCCGAACACGAGCCAAGGTGGTCATTGGTCGAGCCTAGCTCGAACATGGTTGAGCTCGGCTTGACTCGACTCATGTACAGCTCTACAAATCACCGCTTGTTTTTTCCATCCAAACTGTGAATTTCCCCATACAACTATGACTTTTGCAACTGAAATCTCTTATTTCTTCCTCCTGAAGCATCAAAACACATTCAATTTATTCTTGCAAGAAGTTCCTTGACTATTAACCTTTTTTCTTCACTTCCCAAGCCTCTAACACTCCATGACACCATAATCATTTTTGAATGACGGCGAGGCTATATCCTTCCCTAGCTGCCCCTTTATTGACCTTTCTGATATATTGTAATTTGTTGTCGATATTAGATTTTTCAATTCCCATACCCCTTTTTGTTTCTTTCTGTTGCTTGTGTCAAAGTTTCCCTCTCTAGCCAGCAACTCTTTTGCTTTGAAAAGGTTGAAGATGTATGAACTTATTTTCTCCTTCAACACACATGCCTAGCAACTTCGACACCTTGAACATCCTCTGAACGCACAGAAAGATAGGCTTGGATATCTCTCTTTCCTGATTGATTGTTGTTCCACCCATGGATATTAAGGCTTTGTGCCTCAACCTTGTTCACACACCTTGGCCACGCTAAAAGACGCAGATCAAGCTCTAAGACGGGCTCTAACAGTGTCGGCTTGTTCACTACTAAGAACACTAGAACATTTGTGATACCAGCCTCCTCTACTGACCTCGACTCTTGCGAAATACAGACCATCGGCTGCTTCAAAGGGGAAGGAGGGGTAGCAAAGACCACAACAACATTACAGGCACCTGGTTTGGAGTCTTCACTAGCAGGCCAAACTAGATGTTGCTTTAGTTCACTTAAACTGGGATGGGCATCAATAAGATGGCACCACCCAAAGCTCACCCTTGGACATCCCTGCAGAATTGATCAACCATGGCCAGAGATAGAGAACCGTTACGAACCACCTCTCCCAAGAATTTTTTTAGGATAATGGAACTAGAGGAATGCAAGGCCAGCCTAAATGTAGCTAAAAACCAGTTAAGTGTCCTCACCAAGTGTGCCTGCCCAACAAGGGAGGACAGATGTCACCCAATGCAACAAGGCTCGTATCACACACCTGCTTCCTATTTAAATTGAATCACATAGTGAATTACCATGGTATGGCATGACGGACCAATATCTTTCACACATGATGAATTACTCACTAGGATCACATTACACCAATTATGCATGATGTGGATTGTACCAATGAGTGTTTTCCTTATCTTGCTTTCTGGTCCATGGACATGTGATCATAAACTGCAGCATTATGGTTTTGCCAACACCCATGCTTCCGCACAAGGGAAAAAGATCACCCTCAAGCCCATGAGAGAAGATTCACTACAGGAAGAGAGATAGGACCATTTCTACATTTCAGAAGGATGTCAAAGATAGTGACATGATTGCACAAATCGAGGAGGAAAGTGTGCCAAACAAGGTGCAAAAGTAGGACATGAGATGCAACCACCATAGAAGGATGAAGGAGAATCCCCAAGAGACAACAATTGCCAGGGAGCAAGAGGAAGGAGAACGATCTAATAGAAATCGTGCCAAGCCAACAAGGGGGCGCTTCATCACCAACTACCACTAAAGCCAATTCCAAAATGCAAGAACTAATACAACTCATCCAATCATTCAATGGGAGAGCACAAATGGTCCCAATCAATTGAGGGTGCACAGGTCCAATCAGGTCTGCATCAAGGAAACCTTCAGCTGCTCTTTATCTTGGGCAATATTTTGCTCCTCTTGCAACTTACTTTTCCCATTGTGAAAGTTGTCAATTATCACAAAAGATACAAAAGGTTACTCATGAACATTTGACCAATTTGGAAGTTTAGATGAATATACTTTGTAAACTAATTGCTGTTGAACCACTGTCACAGCTATCTCTACATGGAGGAGTCAAAAGTTGTATGAAGATCACATCATGGAACTTTTATTTTTATTTTTATGCATTCATGAAACTATTTGAAAACTAAAAATACACAACTAATGCTCCAGCACCTATTAAGCTGTTTATCACTTATCAATATATTGTAGTATATAATAATTAAATCAGTGTGCCATATAGGAACATAGAGATAAATTAGAATTGCAATATGATATCATACTGAATACCATCAATTGGAGAGAGTAGTTTTTGAAGAATGTCTTCCCCACTGGTGGTCACATGAAAAAGGTTAGCTGTCTATGAGCAAATTTTTTTTTAGGTGCTTGTGGACTTGGTGTTATTGAGATACACTGAAGAAAATTTTTGGACGAAGAAACTTCCAATTTTGTTGTGATATAATCACCAGTAGAATATAATACAGATATTATGAGCAGCAATGTTTTATTCAGACATTCCACATGAGAGGAAGAAAGCCTTCTCTAGAGACGTATTCAGCAGCACACACTATTAAATTTAGCCAATGCATTCAGGAAATTCTAGCAGAATCATTAAATGACAAATTTCATACTATCTAATAAGTTCCAGATGTCAAAATACTAAAGGTTTCCTATGATGCAACAATTAGGAGGATATATCCAACTTACATCAATGTCTCTCGCTTTCAAATTCTTTGGTTTTACCAAATTAGGATTTTCGATCTCAATAACACCCTGCGTGCCTTTCTTTTTCTGCCAAACATCAGGCACAGTTACATAAAAGAAAGAAGTGAATACAGATATTGACAGCTAAGTGGTGCAAAATGAAACTGTCAAGTTGTAACATAAGATTCCTAAAGTAAGAAGAGACAAAGAAAAGCACAAGAAAAGCAATAATCAGAGAGACAGCCCACTGACCTCAGTTTCTTCTTCAGATTCTTCTTCAGATTCTTCTTCATATTCCTCTTCTTCTTTGTCTTTAGCTTCTTCCTGATGGTATCAAAATTTTTGCTTAAAACCCAAATGGATAAAACAAAAGTGTAGGCAAGACAATAACAACAAAATGAAAAACTACAACACATTCAAAATGCATGACAGCCCTGTGTTCATGAGAATAATTCATGTAATCAATTTTATATCCAAACTAGAAATATTAAGTTAACGACTAACCCAACAAAATTTTAAGTCCAAGATTCTATAGAGAAACGTATTTATCAGGAAAAAAAAAATAAGCCATGGATAACTCCTTGATATTAATGCAGTTAAGAATTAATTGCAGTTCCACTAGAAATATGAGTGCATTACAAGGCTAAAGTCCACTACCTTTGTGTAGAAGTAAAAGCATAGTTACCTAAATTGTTGGATATGCCCTTCAACTGAGATTCAGGACGAGCTACCTAAATCGAAGTTTGATTCTCCAAAATTCGGTGTTAATCAGCGAATTATGTCACACCAGTTCAATACTTGACCAGTACTCAGTTTGCTGCTAATAGCGAGTAGATTTACTTTGATCCTATGGCAGAGAAACAGTCCACGACATGCATTGAAACATGTTTAATGGTAGCACATGCACTCAAAGTTTTTACACCCGCAGAAAGTTTAATAGCATAACAGATGATATGAGCTGAACGCGCATTTAAAATTTGTTGAGTATCTGTGGCAGATGATATGTCAGCACTCAAAATATCTACATGAGCAACAACCACAGCATGTGCACTTAAAAATTGTACACCATGGTAAAGTATTTGGTCTTGTTTCTGAGTATATTGGCAGGGTTTGCATTCAGATTTAAGAAAGTGTATACTCAGGCAGAGTGATGGAGAACAGTGAATGGGTTATATTTCAACCAATCATGATCGGATGGGCTAATTGCTTTATGGGTAATTTTGCTAGAAAGAAATTAAAGGATTTTTCAGAATAAGGCAGCATCGATTAAAGAAATGGCGAGCACATTTTTTTATGGTTGATATCCTGGCCAAAAGCCAATGCAATCCTCATCAAGATTCCATCTTCTGAGTTTGTATACAATTTCGAGGAGTTCTTCATAGTAGGCTTAAAGTTCAGACAGTTTTAACCAGATGGTCCCCTTCCCCTTCCCAAAGCTTCAAAATTAACTTTGATGGTAGTTCTTTTGGAATTCCAGGTTGGGCTGGCATTGGAGTGGTCCGTGATCATTCTGGGTTCCACATTACTGAAGCTCGGGACCTATTGAATTAAGAGATTCCAGACTTCCAGTTATGCCAAGGCAGTCAATGTCCTCCAAGCAATCAAGATCATTGTGTCTTATATCCTGCAATTGTCGAAGGAGACTTGTAATGCTATTGGTTGGGCTTCATCTGAGAGATATCAGTGGAATCTATCAGACCTGATAGATGAAGCTCTTGACCTCTCTAGAGGCAAGGAGATTTCCTTTCAGCAGGTTCCTGTTGCATCTGTTTTCCTGCTGTTTTTCTGTATTCGCCATGGATTGGCCTGTTTGTTTTTTGTTGGAGTTTTTTTGTTTTCTTTAATAAATAACAGATTACCTTTTAATAAAAACAATCATGATCAGAATGGCACATGTGGCACACATTAATTCAAGACAAATTGTCCAAAATTGTGGGACCCACAGTAGATCAGCAATAGTCCAAATGTACGACTGACAGAACAATCCAACATCTAGTTAATGGGTTTATTGAATTTGGACAGTTGACCGTATGAATTAGTTGGAGCTATGTCAAACTTGACTGATATATCAAACTAGGCAAATCCGAGCCAAAAATGGGAGAATCAGAAAATGAACTAAATGAACCTACCCAATGAACTGAAGAATTAAGTATCAAACTGCGAACTATGAATTCACACATGAATCAGTTGAATTGCGATCCAGGTAACTACGAGTAAAAGAGTACGCAGAGAATCAAGAATAGAGGTTTGTGAATTCAAACCTTCATCCTTCAACTTTCTTCCTTCTACAAATCAAGGTATGTTTTAATCTTATTCCACTTTGATTTATTTGCAAGTTGCTTGTAGAGATTCTAGGGTCGCTTCTTAATTTTGTTTGAAGTTATGGGCACAACTTCAATGCACACAGGCTCACCAAGAGTCGTGGGCCCATTATCTCTCAGCATTTGAAGATGGATGGTGGAAATCTAGCAGCATTTCAAAATTCAAAATTTTCAGAAGTCTATTTTGAAATGCGTGTTAAGATTTCTTCTTCTTTTTTTTATGCAAAACTTCATGAGGCAAAGCAAGACAGAAAAACATAACAAACAAGAGTTTAGCTGAACAACAGCATAGTATTAGGTAAGCATAACAGCCTTGCTGGCTGATACAATACAGGCCATATTCGATTAGGGTCTATTTGGTCGACTGGCGGCAGATGAATTTGAAAATGCCCAACAGACAACACTCTTACCAAAGAATGACCTGTTACACCATCGAATACATGTCCAAAACCAAAAAAAGTGCAAATTGGGCATTTTCAAATTCATCTGCTGCCAGTCGACCAAATAGACCCTAATCGAATACAAGTCAAGCATGATTTGGTGGATTAAGGCCTGTTAAATTTAAGTACATCAAAATGAAGATGGAAAAACGAAAATTCAATGGTTTGCCTCTATCGATATTTCCCAAAATGATCTACTATGCTTCAATTCATCCTATCCCACTCATATTTTGTGTCTTGATCCTCAAAATAGTCCTACATCTAGTTTAAATGTACTTTATATGCCTCCTTCATGGTTGTGATGAATAAACAAGTGGAAAAAAGAGAGAAAATTGAAAATAAAAAATAAAAAATGGGCCTTTGTGGTGGTGTATTGACATATCAGCCCCATAACAGTGCCAATATGGAGCGTATCGGCCCTTTTTTTCATAATGGACTGATTCACCCCATATCGCATCACAGGGGCAACCTTTTCCTTCACGTGACAGCCATAAACCATTTTTTAATAGCACACGCAATGGAAACAATCAAAAGAACAGTAAAGGGAAGGGGCGAAAAGAAAAGAACTCGGATCTTGATAATCTTAGGTTTGAACGGTGGTTTGAAGAAGAGCAGATGTTCAGTAGATGAAAGAGAGATTCGAGAGGAAGGTAAGCGTTGGAGAAACAAAACCGATGGACGGCTTGGATTTTTCACTGGGGTCCACTATGATGGACGGTGTGGACGGACAGAGACGGCAGCGCCGTCCGCTGTTTACACGGCAGCAAGGAAGAAGAATTCGAATAGAATTCTTTTAGTTTTTTTTTTATTTAACGTGCGTCGCACGTAATGTATATTTTATGCTCCTCTTTGTAAGTGGGGTTTACTTGAAGTTGATCTATACCGTTTGCTCCGTCTAATATGTAAATAACACAAAATAAATCATTGACAAGAAAAATGAGGCAGATCCGAGTCACGGTGGCCCACTTATGATCCGATTTCTGATTAGGGCATTTGTAAGATGATCGGAGGGTTGAAATTTGACGTGTATGGTTAGATCGTGTCCTAAAACTAGTATATAGAGTTTCGTGTGAAAATGATTTCCAAAAATCATAAAACTTAAAAAGGTGGTATAACTAAAGTTTAACTAATGGCATTTTCGTAATTATCATAAATTTACGAGTTTTGTAAAATCTATCACTTCCATGTAGTTCTAGGGTTTATTCTAAGCAACTTTAATAAAGAGACCATATAGAAATTCCCTACGGATGATTTATTATTAATTTTTCAATATTTCAATTTATTTAAATCATTAAATAAATTATAATTTAAATTATTCTAGAATCCTTGTTGGGATGTTATTGTTGACTTTCTTTTCTTCGTTATAGCATACGCATCACAGGGGCAACCTTTTCCTTCACGTGACAGCCATAAACCATTTTTTAATAGCACACGCAGTGGAAACAATCAAAAGAACAGTAAAGGGAAGGGGCGAAAAGAAAAGAAAAGAAAAGAAAGAGCTGGCTTGAAACAATCATCCAATACTCTATCTTCCACCCAGTGATTAACCCTGACGGCGCCTACTTTTGCAAGCTGGTCAGCCAAGTATTAGCTCCTCTCTCCACATTTGAGAAATCCACTTGGTGCAGAATGCAAATGCATGTTAAGATTCGCACCACCAATTTATTCATGGTGGAAGCTATGAGCATGACTCTTGGTGACCACTTGGCACACTATCTTTTCCCTCATGTTATTATACTTTTTAAGTTTTTTTTTTTTCAAGATATTATACTGTTTAAGTTTTAACTTTTAACCGCTCATCAATGTGAGACTTTGCCATGGACAATTCCTGAACCTGGATAAAAAGAGAAATTGGAAGGTCCATGTCTGGTGCACAACAGATCATAAAACTTTTGTCATTCTACCATTTAAAAGCCAGCCCCAATTTTCTGGGAGAAAGGCTATGATGATCTAGATGATGATGATGACATTTAAATGCTTCCTCCTGTCAAAAGCCCGACTTCCAATAGCTAAAACAGTACTCCAAATCAACTATCAAATCAGAAGAATGTGTCAACATAAGATTGTAAAGCTTCAACCAGTTCCAAATTGCAAACAGAATCACAGTGCACGTGTCACCTCATCACGTGTTCAATATATTAAGGAAAAGAGAACCTAATTCCAGCTCTGTTAAATGTTTTGCAGTTCACTTCATGCCAAGGATTGGACTACATCTGGTGTAGTTTCCAATGAGAAACATCAAATATATTGATGAAATGAGAACCTCATTCCAGCTCTGATAAATGTTAAACAATTCACTTCATGCCAAGGGTATGACTACATTTGGTATATAGTTTCCAACAAGAAACAAATTGCCCATGCCATTTGCTTTGAGATAGACAAGACCTGCTTCAAGACTAATGGAATTGAAGGAAAACTTAAAGCAGGATAATCTAACAAACAATGAGTCTAACTAGCATGATTCTTTCCCAATAAATGAAAGTATACATATCTTCACTATGAAAAAAAAATAAAAAAGGAGTAACTTCATGTTGCTCTTCAGAACTAGCAAACAAAATGGTTGCATACAAACTCTTGTGGCTATGACACGCTCAAACAGAAAGCATCTACTATCTTAAGACGAGTTGAGTTTAAAACCAATGTTACCTAAAACACAAACCTCCCACGTTTTCCTTTCCAGATCGAGTGAACCACATTACGGGTCATTTGTGACCCAGATCACTATTTTTAGCGACCCAAAATTATGGCTTTATATTCATACTATTGTTAAAGTTAATGCAAGTTTATATTTACAATGAAGATATTTATACTTGTGTTTATTTAGTTATAATATGACACTAAGCATGCAGGGGTTATAATAAAAGCAATCATCATTTCATATATAAATTGCACATGAGTTCACATATAAAACTATTGGGTTTTGCTAATGTCTCCACCTTCATGGGGATGTTGCTAACATCCCCAAACCTTTTCGATGGCACACAAGGTGATCTATTGTTGATCCGAACCATTCATTCGTTCATACAACTAGGAGCAAGCCATGGTATAAAAATAATGCCAATCAGGTGATCCTAAGCTTCCAGTGAATAGCATGAAAATGGACAATCAAGATTGACCGGTGAAACAAAATAGGTCCAATCATCATCTTGAAACATCTACTAGATAGATCCTTCTTTGTATTTCTTATGATTCTAAAGTAACATTTTGATTTGATCATTCCAACCATGTGATTTATGGCTCGTAAACAACGGATGGTTGTAGCGAATTGGTCCCATTCAAAGGGTTAGATTCATCGGCTCGGCGTGATTCTTGCGCCATGGCTTGCTCCTAGTTGTATGAATTAATGAACAATTTGGATCGATAATAGGTCACCCCGTGTGACATTGAAAAGGTTTGGGGACCTTAACAAAACCCAAAACTATGTTGCATACACAGTGTATGCATTGGAGTGATGCACATGTTCCTACCCCTAGCATACCATGTATTGAAGTAGCACACCACACACCCATTCTTGTATCACAAACTAAAGTGACACAATTAAACACTGTCAGCCATGTGATGCTAGATGAAACTAAAATTCCCTTTTTCTTTTTATTTCTTTTTTGAACGCTGATGAAACTAGCTTTCATCAAAATTGATGATATAGCCAAATATAGAAGCTTCAAAAAACTCAAATGCACCCAGAAATAGAAAATAAGAGAAGTCAAAATTGTTTTTGGTGCAACAACTACTATACCATCCCAGTAATGGTACAGGGAGTGATCCAAATTTGCCAGCAGAAAGGTGTTTGATGCTAATAGAACATGCTCAGTAACTGCGAACATTTATTCCCCATCTAACCGACCAATTGAGAAAATAAAAGTCCAGAAAAATAAACTGACATTGACCAAAAAATCAAAGCGACATACCTGTTTAAAAGTGCGGGGACGAGTAGAGGTGCCAGCAACTGCAGTAATTCAGAAGCATGAAAAACAAAACAGAGAGTCAAGTTAATTTAAAACAGCTATAATAGAAGAAAGTGTTGAGGAATAAGAAATGTAACAGCTATAATAGAGAGGTTAAATTTAAAACAGCCATAATAGAAGAAAGTGCTAAGGAATAAGAATTAGGGCTGTCAATGGGCTGGGCCTGGGGTAGGTCTTGGCCCGGATTTTGCACTGTTTCGGGCCGGATCTATTCAAAATTCTGATGTTTCAGCCTGAGCCCGGCCCATTGACACCCCTAATAAGAATTGTAACATTAACTAAAAGTTACTTATTGTCAATATGACAAAATGAAGACATGGGATCTCATTGAACGGTACTAAACATAAATCCTAACTTTTTTAATAAGGAAAATCTCAACAATCAATTTGACACTAAAAAATCAGCCATTAATACAGAATCCAGTGAAAGACCAAACAACCAAGGCCTGTTCCAGGTCAGCAATAACAAACAGAATACAACAATGCCCAGGTAAATGAATCAAATGCAGCGCCAAAGAAAGTTTCAGTATTATGCCCCTGCCCCCATAAACAATTAACAAAAAAACAGGTCATGATTCTAAACCTATACAAGTGTGTGAGAGGCAACACCAAACAAAACTAAGGTGATGAAATGTTTGGGCAGAAACTCTCTCTTAAAGCCATTGCCAGCAAGACTGTGCTGCTTTCTTATACACACATGAGAGAAAAAGAGCAACAACTCAAAACATCCATCATTGATGTATGAAGGAATGACCATACATTAAGCGGTCACCTTAATCCTTAAAATAATGTCGCCCATGGGCTAGTTGCAGCTTATGTGATGCACCGAGGTGGACTCCACTCAGTCACCTGAATGATATGCCTCATCACCTATTTCCATAATAAAGAGGCATGCCAAAGTGACTTTTTCTCAAAGGTAACTGATTGTATTAAAGCAGAAAATAGAAACAAAATATGTCAGCAGTGACCCTATTGTCACTCTGCAACCTGCCAAATTATGGATAAAAAGAGCTGGACGAACTAAAGGAAAACCCCAAGAATCCCACTCCCACAAGAGAAAGTCCGAAAGACAACAGGAGACTGCAAACCACTCCTATCTCCCAAAAGGACCGACAAAGAGAACCCATGGAATTCTTTATTTGGCAATGGCCAATTACAAATCATAACCAAGATTCTTCTGTTTAAGGATTGAATCCACCCTACTTTGTCCTCAAAAACTCTTCGCTTTCTCTCACCATCCATCTTCTAATATTCTACACAATCTTCCTTCAGCCTTTCAACAGCCGACACCCCCAAGCGAGAAGCAAGTCACTGACAGACTTGTTAAGAGACCAAGCAATCCCGAATCGAGCCAGGAAGAAGTTCCACATTTCTATCGCTACCACACAATGGATGAAAAGGTGATCAGTATCTTCTTCCTCTTTCCTGCACATCATGCACATGTTTGGGAAGATCACGTAGAGCTTCTTAAGATTGTCCAATGCTAAAACTTTATTAGCCACAGCAATACAAGCAAAAGCGTTAACTCTTGAAGGCACATGACAGGAGCTTCCCACAGTGTTGCGAAGACCAAAACTCAATGTCAGCCAAGTAAAAAGAGTTTGCCAAGAAGACACAAACTTGGTGTCCGCCTCCATAATACCAACAGGAACACCATTTAGCATGGCCAATAAGTTAACAAATGGAGCTGATTCCTCATCCAATAGGTTTCTTTGCAAGCTCATGCAGTGTCATAGTCATGCTACAATATATTACTACCTTGCCGCTGAGATATTGCTATAGTATGCAAGCTATAGCAGGGCCATGGTGACACTAAAGTAATGCAATTTTAGAAAATTGCTCGTCTAAAATTGGTTGTGGGCCAAAAAAAATTCTTAACCAACAACCAAAATGGACATGATCATCTTAACCATACTACCCCTTGTAGCTAATCAGTTCTATTTAAGAAACTCGGTTGGGGCAGTTAGGTAGTTTTTGCAATATAGAAATAACTTGTATAGGATTTTCTTTAGAGACAATATAGGGTTGAGATTCCTATGGATCGAGAACTAGGATTCAGTCTAGGAGTTTGCTTTTATGTTAATGAAAAGAGACACTTTTCAAAATTTATCATAAACTTTTCTAGGATTTGTATTGAGGAGTTTTTAATATATTGTGGGTTAAGTGAAATCTTCCTATTTCCATTAACCTTCTTAGTGTGAAATAGTCTCTCTACTTAGGACTTAGGAGGTTTAAAAGTAAACAGTCCCCTAGTTTGCACTGTTCATCAATGGCAGGGAGCAGAAAACCCTACACCAGCTTTCGAGGTTTCCACTCTAACATTCAAACATTATAATGTTAGCGAACCTTGCATAGCAAAAAAAAAAAAAAAAAAGGAATAATAGGCACTTGAATTGAATAACACCACAGACTCATCACAAGCGAATTTCACCAGATTAGGCAACTTCAATCACCTTGGCAACGACAACAAGATCACTAAATCACCACGATCCTGGATGGCATATGTACTTGTTTATTTGAAGCTCTTGTTTCATAGGCATATGATGCAATCGCCCCACATCCCACGCATGCATGCTACACAAGTGTGCACAACGAGAGGCCCACTTTCACTTTTTAGCTTGTTCCTAATTTCCTTTCTTTCCTATTTCTATTTTAGGAAGATATCTAAGGAAATGAGTATTTTAGATTTGTCTTGTTTAAGAGTTCTTATTTTAGAGATCTTGGCTAACAATGAATCCCATTTTTAGATTCCTCATATTATGTTAGAGATTTTTCAAAGAGGAAACCTTGTAAACACTCACTATAAAGGCATAGGTGCTACGGAATAAGGCACAATTGAATGAAATTTTCTTTGAGAAACTTTTCTTGTTCCTCTATGGTAGTGTGTTAAAGGGGGGAAGTGGTGATCTCCCATAAAAAGTAAAGGACTGTTGAGCTTGCTCACGGTCATTGCATCTTTTCTCTTTTGTGATTAGAACTTTCAATCCGGTACGTTGAATCGTATTGTTGTTAGCTTCTTCCTTAATCTACTTGGCATTATTTTTTCTTTTCTTCCTTAATCTAGTTGCATTATTTTTTCCATCAGAGCAAGTTTTGCTCTTGGGAATTATTTTCTCTTTCATCAATTTCTTCTCTTCCCCAACTTTCCACAAATTCTATTCCAATTTTTATTTCAAACCCAACCTCAATTTCCTAAACCAGCCTATTAATTCAACCCTTCCACCACAAACCACATATAACCTCCATCTCACCTAAGCCATCGCCCTATCTCGATCCCAATAGCACTAGACCCTGTCCGCTCTTCAACTAGTAAACAAGCCATAATCTATCATACACCCAACCTTCCCAAAACCTTTCCATTCCCCACATCAAAAAAAAAAAAAACAAAAAAACCACTCTCACATATTTTGCATATACTTACTGTCACCAAAAGAGGAACAACTTACAATCATGGGATAGCAACTAAACCTTTGGATAGGACTATATTGACCTTTCAACAAGTAGTCGATTTGATTACAAAACAATTGGATGATATGGAGGCTCGTTTCACGACCAGAGTAGATACTCTGGAAGAACGAGTTATGTTTTTTAATAAGTAAGAAAGGGATTCAAACCAAACCATCAAACATCTATGGATGATGTTAAGGGAGACTTGGAAATCCAAGAACATTAACCCAAGGTATCCTAGACGAAATGGAGATTTCCACGACTATGTGTCGAAATATGCGATCCAACAACCTCACCACATGCAACAAGGAACAAAGGAACAAACAATCTCCGACAAGATTATCTGAATTATCCCGATGGAGTGCGAAATGTTTGCATTGCGGATCCCAGCAAACACGCCAAGATTGAAATTCTGAATTACTATGGTAACTTGAATCTCAAGGTGTTCAATAACTGGCTAAAGTCAATGGAGCAATTTTTCCGATGGTACGAAATGGAAGCTGTAAAACTACATTTTGTTGCCTTGGTGTTTAAGGGCATGGTCCAAGATTGGCGGTACACGATCGAAGAAGACTTGCAATGATGTGCTTTCCTCTCGTGGGCAATTGGGAGTAATTGATGAAGGCGAGATTGAAGTAGAGGTTTTTGCCACTGGATTATGAGACGACTTCCTTTCAAAAGCTCCTTAAACTACTGCAAGACAATCTGACTGTGGAAAAAAAACGCAACGTTATTATAACTTGGTAATTCGTTGCCACCTAATGGAGATTGAAAAGCAACATGTGGCACATTATTGCAATGGACTATGGTTTGATATTCAACGAGAACCGGTGACCATTCTGCTCAATAGTGTAGATGGCGCATACTAAATAGCCCAAAAAGTACAAGAGCATAAGTTTGTGACAAGGCGCGGTAGCTCTCAATTCGAGGGCTATACATCCACCCGCCCTACTATTAGTCATTCCACAGCATGTCTGTAGCCAGTTGCGCTCCATAGTAATTTTTCCTTGAGATTACAAAATTGGCGAGAACTCTACCTCTGATCCTCTTTCCCGAAGTGCTGACACAAAGGGAAAGTTTGTTGCAACGACTCGTGAGAGGTCAACCAACACTTGTTTTAAGTGTGGTGTTCATGGACACTATACAACAGAGTATCCCTCTCGCAATCTCTAGTTTTGCGAGGGATAAGAGGGTACAAAAAGAACTTCACTACACACCAAGTGAAAGGTGAACATGAAAGCAATCCAAAAGATGACGATCAATAACCTGAGGAAAGCATAGATGGCCTTAAGGAAAATAAGTTGTCGTCGGTGGTCAGGAGGATTCTGACGGCACTAAAAGAGGCCCAAGAAATCTGGTTGAGAAACAATATCTTCCATACACAAGTATCATGTGGTGGAAAGGCTGTCAAGGTCATTATTAAAGAAGGTGGCAGTATGAACATGGCCTCACAAAGCATGGTAGACAAGTTGAAGCTGAAAACTCACAAGCATCCCAAGCCGTAAAAGATTCCATGGGCGGATAATACATTCATCCCCATGACCTAGCAATGCTTAGCGAACGTCTCATTGGGTCATTACTTGTTACAAAGAATCAATTTGGTGTAACAGCATTCCAATGAAAGTTGCACATATATTATTGGGTCGCCAATGGGTATATGATAGGGATGTTACTCATAAGGGTCGCAAGAACACGTACAACTTTATGTACGAATGAAGCCTATTACTCTTAACGCTATGAGGGATGACAAACCAGAGGAGACAAAGCCAAAAACTACAATGTTCAGCATGGCCCGATTCATGGAGGAAAATCGAGAATGGGGAATCATGTATACTCAGTAGGATGCAAGACCGATCTAACTAGTGATGTTTCTGTCCAACCACCTGAGATTTAGGATATTCTTTCCCAATTTCAGGATTTAGTTCTTCAAGAACAACCTAGTGAGCTTCCACCCATGCGCGACATTTAGCACATGATTGATTTCGTGGTAACCTTAGCTCATGTGTTGTGTCAACATTGTTGATACCAAAGAAAGGTGGCAGCCAGCGAATGTGTGTTAACAGTTGTGTTATCAACAAGATAGCGGTAAAGTATTGTTTTCCAATTCCACTCATCGATGACATGCTAAACACGATGGCAAATGCTACAATCTTTTCCAATTCCACTCATCGATGAACTGGATAAGAATTTGTCCTTGCGATGAATAGAAGACTGCTTTTAAAACAAAGGATGGATTGTATGAGTGGTTGGTCATGCCTTCCAACTTGACAAACACACCCAGTACATTCATATCAATGCTGACATAAATTTTATGACCATTCATAGGAAAGTTTGCCGTTGTGTACTTCAATGACATCCCCATCTATAGTCGTTCACAAGAAGACCATTTCATTCATCTTTGCCAGGTAATGAGAGTATTACGCCACGAGTAACTCTACATCAATTTAAACAAGTGTACCTTCATGAGTTCTAGCGTGATTTTCTAACGTTCATCATTTTAGCAGAAAGCATGAAGGTTGTTCCTGAAAAGATGAAGGTTATTGCCGATTGGCCTACTCCTACAACTATTCATGAGATTCACAATTTTAACGAGCGAACAACATTTTATCGAACGTGCATCTGTCCATTTGAGTGGACCAAATAAGCAAACTTCAATAAATTAAGCAAAAAATGACAAAATCTCCAATTCTTGAGCTTTATGATTTTGAAAAGGTATTCAAAGTTGCCTATGATGCATTTCAATAGGCATAGGAGGTATCCTCGGTCAGGAAGAACATTTGATGGCCTTCTTCCGTTGAAAACTCAATGAAGCATGGAAGAAGTATTCTACATACGACATGGAGTTTTATGCTATTGTATATGTTTTAAAAACTCATTCATCGGGAGTTTGTGCTCTCTTCTGAGCATGAGGTATTTCGTTAGTTGAATTCTCAGAAGAAGTTGAGCGCAAAGCATGCTAAGGAGAGTGTTTATATTCAAGAGTTCATATTCAACCTGAAACATAGGGCTGGTGTAGAAAATAAGATAGTCAATGCACCCAACTGAAAATCACGTCTATTGACTACCTTATCAGTTTCCGTTGTTGGATTCGAGGAAGTTAAACAGACTAATAGCATATGATGATTTTAGAAAGGTATTTTCAACACTCTGCCAGCTCAGGCATCGAGTACCGACGTTACAACCTGCACGATGGATACTTGTTATATGATATGAGGATGCTTCTTACTAAAGTTCCTTGCGATACCTTGTGATACAAAAGATTTGTGTAGCCTCAGTGATCACTTTAGCATCAACAAAACAACAGCCCTGATCGATGAACATTTCTATTGGCGAGTTTGAAGAACAAGCTATCCAAATACTCACACCAGTTCGAAGAAATTATTGAAGATGTGTTGGACGATCAAATAGTTTCCACATGCCAAGAGGGGTACCAGAAGTTTCACATCAAGTGGAAGGGCCAACCTAAATTGGCAACACGTAAATCTCAACTGATGATTTCAAGTGCATCAACCCGGAGCTCTATAAGGAGTAAATTGCCACTAACTCAACGAAGCCAAGTTTTTCCAAGCTGGGATGAATTGATACAATCGCCCACATTCCACAAGTGCCCACTCCACACATGAACACTTTCCTTTTTTAGCTTGTCCCTAATTTCCTTTCTTTCCTATTTCATTGTTTGAAAAATATCTCTATGTTAGGAAATAAGTATTGTTAGATTTTCTTGTTTAAAGGTTTTCTTATTTTAGATATGTTGGCTAGCAAGGAATCCTTTTTATAGATTCCTAATATTATGTTAGAAACTTTTCAAGGAGGAAACCTTGCAAACACTCATTATAAATAAGGCATAGGTCCTATTGGAATAAGACACGGTTGAATGAAATTTTCTTTGAGCAAGTTCTCTTGTTTCTCTACAGTACTATTTTGAAGAGGGAAGTGATGATCTCTAGTATAAGACTAGAGGACCGTCAAGCTTGCTCACAGTCATTGCATCTTTTCTCTATTGTGATTAGAACTTTCAATCTGGTACGCTGATTCTTATTGCAATTAGTTTCTTCCCTGATCTAGTTGCATTAACATTCCACCTGTTTGTTTGCCGTACTCATATCAAATTATTGACACTGGATGAACCTCATGTTTAAGAGTTTCTTAAGACGTTCAATATCTATTTGTCGAAACAAAACATGTGGATTCAAAACCATGATCGTAATTTCTACACCAAAAAACTAATCTGATAAAGATCGAAATACAGTTTCTATTAAAAAAAAAAACCTAAAATCTGAGGAAAACGAAAAATCCATAGATGAGAAAATAAAGAGAGAAAGCATACGCATCTCTTCGGGGGTGGAGAAATTTCTACGGCCCGTGGGCTTGCCCTTGAACTTTCCCCTTCCCATCGTTCGAAGCTGATCGAGAAGAGAAAGCCCCCTCTGTGTTTCAGCTGCTTCAGAAAACCCTACGAGCAGATAGTTTTACCGATTCGCGGGAATCTTATGTAGAGGTTTGCTAACAGACGCGAGTATATTCACGCGCAATCATACGTGCCGATGCGCGAACGTGTGCGAGATACACTTTTTGGGAATCGGATTGCATGCGGAGTAACTCCGCACGCTCTTATCGTGCGGAGTGAACTCAGTTGGGCCCACCTAGAATGTATGTGCTTTATCTATTCCGTCCATATGTTTTTCCAGCTCATTTTAGTGGTTGAGCCCAAAATTTAAGCATATCCAAATCTCAAGTGGACCATGCCACGGGAAACAGTGGGAATAATGATTTCCACCGTTGAAACCTTCCCAGGCCCTACAGTGATGTTTATTTGTCATCCAACCTGTTCATAAGATCACATGGATATGGATGAAGGAAAACACAAATATCAGCTTGATTCAAAACTTCTGTGCCCTCCGAGAATTTTTCAATGGTTGACATTCAGTTCACACTTGTCTTGTGTTGTGGTCCACTTTAGATTTTGATATGCTTCATTTTTTGGCACCATAACTAAAATTTTCTGTTAAGATGGATGGACGGAGTGGATAAAATACATAAATCACTGTGGGCCCCACAGAGTTTACTCCGCACGCTAGCGTGCGAGAGTTACTCAGTACGCAATCCGCTTCCTTGGATCTCGTAGTTGGGCGCGGCTTCGGTGGATCCCCGGAATCCATGGAGTCTACTGTATGACATGCGTGTCTTATATCCACGCCGTCCATCTATTGTGAAAACTAATTTTAGACAACATGCACAAAAAATGAAGTATATCTAAAATTCCAAGTGAACCATAATACAGTAAACAGTGGTACTCGACCATTAAAAACTTCTCTTGGGCTACAAAAGTTTTGGAACAAGCTGATATATGTGTTTCTTCTTCCAAGTCTTTGTAACATTTTCAACGGGATGGAAAATAAATATTACACTAGGCCTCTATAAAGTTTTTAATAGTGGGGATTCAATCACAACTGTTTCATGTTGTATGGTCCGTATAAGACTATTTTTGGATCATGCCTTAAATTGAGCTTTCAAAATGTATAAACTGTGTAAATGTAAGTCACATTTATCGGAGTGGTCCCTCAGCTACGATCCACCCAAACCGTGCCCGGACTTGGATTTGGACGCTCGGTACCAGTCCGTACTGGAAAAGCAACGTGGTATCCATCATGAGGTATATGTTTTATCCACGCCGTCCATTCATGCTGGGAGCTCATTGTAAAGTGAAAAATGAAGAAGATCTACAGCTCAAGTGGGCCACACAACAAGAAGAGTGGGAATTAAATGCCCACCATTGAAACCTTCCATCCAACCCATTCATAAGGTCACACAAACCTGGATTAAAGGAAAACATAGAAATCAGCTTGATCCAAAACATATGTGGCCCACAAAAATTTTGCAACGGTTGACATTCAATGCCAACTGTTTCTTATGGTGCGGTCCACTTGAGATTTGTATCTCCCTAGTTTTGGGGATGATGAAAATTTGTATCCCCCTACTTTTGGGGATGATGACCTCAAATGAGCTCGAAAATGGTTGGACGACCGTGGATAAACCACATACATCACAACGGAACCCACCAAGCTTCGACCAGCACTCACCGGCACCCAGCTGAGGTGACTACGTAATCTGAGTCCAGCACGAACCGGTTACCTGGTGTCAAGTCTACGTGGGCCTCACCATAATATACGTGTTTTATCCGAGAGCAGATTAGGTGAGACCCCATATCCTCCGAGGTGGGTGGGCCCCACGTGGGACCCTGACTGTGGGGCCCACTGTGATGTATATGATTACATCCACCCAGTCAATCTGCATTGAAAGCCCATTTTAGGAGTGGATCCCAAAAATGAAGCAGTTCCAAATCCCAGATGGACCATAGTATAGGAAACAGTGGTGATTGATCATTAAAAACTTCTTATAGGCCACAAAAGCTTTGGATTGTATGGTCTCTTCTTATGGGTGTTTATGACCTTATCAACAGGTTGGATGGCAAATAAACATTCCAGTGGAACCCATGAAGTTTTTAATGGTGGGGATTCAATCATGACTGTTTCCTTTAGTGTGGTTCACTTAAGATTTGAGTCAGCTTCATTTTTTGGATCATGCCCTAAAATGAGATTTCAAAGTGGTTGGACAGTGTGGATTTAAGGCACATTGATCACTGTGAGCCCCACGGTCAGGAGTCCCACCCACTTGGGTGCATCCAGGGTCTCACCTAATCCGCTACCGTTTTATCCATGCTATCCATTATCCATCTATTTTACCAATTTATTCTAGGGCATGAACTAAAATGGAGGCAGATTTAAATCTGAGGTAGACCACACGGTCCACGCCACAGGAAACAGTAATGTGATGATTGAACTCCCACCGTTAAAAGATTACTAAGGTCCACTGTAATGCTTATTTGTCATCCAACCTGTTGATTGGGTCCCACAACCTTAACCTTTGATGAAGGGAAAATGCAAATATCAGCTTATCCAAGATATTGGGCCACTAAGAAATTTCCAACGGTAAGAGTTCAATCCCCATTGGTTTATGTGGTACGGTCTACTTGAGATTTAGATCTGCCTCATTTTTCAGGTTCATGCATTAAAATGAAATGAAAAGGTGGATGGGTGGTGTGGATAAAGCACATACATCATGGTGTGGCCCACAGCTTTGACATGAACAAGTGGACTGGTGTTGGTGGGGTCACCAGCCAACCCGCGTCCCTGGTGTTGGGGTCAGGAAGCGAACTGATGTTCCTGTTCCTGGCACTGTGCAGGGCCCACAGAGTTGTCTGTGATAAAACCACTCTGTCCATCTATTTAAAAATCAGGTACATCCAAAACTCATATGGGCCATTCAACATAAAACAGTGAAGATTGAATGCCTAGGGTGACAAAAGTTTTGTATCGATATGATATTTGTGCCTGCAGTTTATCTAAGTGGTAATAACCCTATAAATGGTTTGGATGGCATGTAAATATCATGGTCAGCTCCAGGATGGCTTCAGCAGTGTATGTTTTTGTTCTCACTGGTTGGTCTGGTGTGGCTCACCTGGGTTTTGGATCTACCTGAATTTTAGAATTCTGCCCTATTGTGGTCTTTCAAATCAGATGGACGTAGTGCCTTATGTCAAAGACATTTTTGTAGGCCCTATGCAGCCCTAGGCATAGAAATATCTCTGTTCACGAGTCACACAGCAATCTGCTTCTGTGAGCCATAGGTTACACAATTAAAACATCTTTTTCTAAGGGAAGCAAATTGTTCACTAACTCAATGCACATTGACACCCGTTTTGATGTATCTTATTCACGTTGTACATTAGTTTTATCAGCCAATGTTAGAGCATGAGCCCAAAATTGAAGTACATCCAAAGCTGAAGTGGATCATCCTATGGGAAAGAATGAGAATAATGATGTCCACAGCTGAAACCTTCCTGAGGCCCACAATGATGTTTATTTGTCATCAAACCTTATCATAAAGTCACATATGCATGGGTTAAAGAAAAACACAAATATCAGCTAAATGAAGTTTCCAACAATAGCCATTTAATTCACACTATTTAGTATTTCCTATGGTGTTGAGCTTTGAATATACTTCAAATTTTTGGGCATGCCCTAAAATGAGCTTGGCTCCCGAGCCTTGAGTTGAATTATTAGCATGCTTGGCTTGGTTTGGTCAAGCTTTCAATTTAAGCTCAAGCTTTTCGAGCTGAATTTGAGCTAAGGGCCAAGCTTGGACAAAAAATATATTGTATTCACCAACTTTATATATATATATATATATATATATATATATATATATATATATATATATATATATATATATAAGCTTGTTGAGCTTAGTTGAGTCAAATCGAGCTGTAATCAAGCCAAACTTCGATATGAGCTGAACTGAGATTGGGTCAACTCAAGCTCAGCTCGAAAGTCCTTTTAAGCATGGAAAAACAGCTCGACTCAGTTCGATCCCAGCCTTCGAACTGAGCTAAATCGAGCTAAATCGAGCCGAGTTGAGTGAGCCAACTGAGCTAGCTTGGCTCATGTTCAACTCTAGCGACCGTTGTCCTTCAATTGGTTCATATGTAAGGACATCAACCCAAAAAAAAAAAAGGCAGATTCAAAACTCAAGTGCACCGTGCGACACACAAGGGCATTGAACTCACCTTTGAAGCATTCATCTCCTGCCTAAGTTTGGGATAGGCTAATATGTTTGTGTTTTTAGTTCATTCTGGTGGCAAACGACCTTATGAATGGTTTCGAAGGCACATGCCTTGTAAATATCACCATCGACCTGGGAAAGTTTCGAAGGTAGACATTTCCCACCCCACCTTTTCCTGTCGTGTGCCCAGCTAAATCTTGGATCTAGCTATTTTTTGAGCGAGTGTTCTAACATGGGCTGGCAATACAGATGGACTAGATAGATTTCTCAGAAAAATCACGGGTGGACTCCACTGGTTTCTATCTAGGAACTTTTTGGGTAGTAGGCAATCCTTCATAAAATCTCTAGCGCATAAAGCACCCGCGCTCTTTTTGGCCACCATCTGATATCTGTGAAATCCAGTCCACTTCTCAGTGATAGGCCCTGGGGCCAAAATAAGCTAGGTGCATAACTCAAATAGGACACACCATAGGGAAAGGTGGATGGTATGCCAACCATGGGTTTGCTTGTAGGGTCACTGTAGTGGCTATCTTTCATCAAGCCCGTTCATCAGGTGTGACTAACCAGGATGAAGGAAGGACACAATGATTAGCCTGATCCCAAAGAAAGGCAGGCCACAACTCACAAGATTAAAGGTTATGGACGGAGTAGATTTTAAGTATTCATAGTGGGCCAAAATCTTGGGTGTTTTACATATTAAAACCATTGTTGTAGATAGTTCTAGTACGTCAATTCACACCATCGAAAGTACATCAGATAGTGAGGCGTGGATCGATTGGGTACAGAATGTGATTTGTTCAACTACCACAAAAAATTGCAATAGTTTCAAATCCCTCGCAGCGTCACTACCTCTATTTTTTTTCCCTTTACATTGATTACATGGTTGCTTTAGGCAGTGCCGCATTGCAGGGTGCTCAGATTTCCATTGCACATGGCTTCCTTGCGTGTTAAAACTGTTCGTACTTGAGTCTTGCAATTGAATATTTTAGATCGTCTGCTCAGCTCCAACAGAATTTTTCTATTTGTGCTGAGCTGTACCAATCAGGAGTCGGCAAACAAGAAAATCTTGTTGAAGCTGAGAAGACGACCCAAACTCCTTGCAGTTATGCCAGCATTTACAAAATCACCAGTAAGTAATGATTATATACCCATGTAATTATTGCATCAATTTCAAGGTTAATGTTGACCGTGAGTAGGCCTGGCAACGGATCGCGTTGAACAGTGTTCATGTCGTGTCAAAAATTTGTTCACCCAAACCTGGCCCGTTAACTAATGAGTTGAAATCTAGAAACCCAAACTCATTCGTTAATTTAACGGGCTACCCGTAACCCGACCCGTTTAACCCGTTAGGCTAGTCTACTCATCAGATGGCCACACCGTTGATGAGGACAACTGGCAGTTTGACCAAACATATAGTTGTGGTCCACCTAGTGGGCCCATTCTATCATCGGAAATAATAGAATTCACTGGTGAGACAAGGAGGGATCACCTGTACATTGCAATGTTGTAAATGATGGACTGTCAAGGTTCATAGGTGGGCCATGGTAAGGAGATCTAGAGCATTATGTTAAACAGGTTCGCGGGTGAAACACCAACCCTGACCCGTTATGTTAACGGGTCTTAACGGATCAACCCGTTAGTGACCTGACACGATAAGGCTAGACCCAAACACTAGTTTTTTCGTGCAAGGTTTCATGCGGGCTTAACGAGTCGCGTGGAATTTTGCCAGGCCTAACCATGAGCTTGTTTGTTAAGCTTTCTATTTCGCAGCATTGAATTCGTGCAATTTCCACGTATAAAAATTATGTGAGGCCCTACCAAGATGTTGTATCTTATCCACGCTGTCCATCGTATTTTGACAAGTCATTATAAGGCATGAGCCTAAAAATGAGGTTGATTTGAAGCTCAAGTGGACCACACCATAGGAAATGATGGGAATGGTGGACATTATTAACCCCTTGTTCCTGTGGTGTGGTCTTGAGCTTCTAATCTAGTTTATTTTTTACTGCATGCCCTATAACTGAGACAATAAAATGGATGGACAGCATAGATCACTTACATATGTCACTGAGGAATCTACAAATTTTGACAATACAAAAGCGCATTGGATTACTTGCTTTATGGTGTTGTTTTTCTATGTGTAACAATGGATGTATTTCCCTCTAAAATAAGCATCCTTCAAAACTGATTATTAATTATTTAGCCCTATTTAGGAATGTAATTGAAAGACAGGACACCTCATTAGCCTCTTGTGCTAGTTACTGTATGTGAATGATGTAGAACAAGAACCCCCTGATGAAGGACGTGGATTAAGCACATTCCTATCTACATGGATCGGAAGTGACCCAAACAAAAAGTGCAGAAATTCAGTATATTTCAGTCGCCCGACAAATTGCTTGACGGCTCAGGTCTGTTGCTTGACTGGGCCCAACAGATTTGCGTGAACTTGTGCAATTTTTCTGATTTAGTTTCCTTATTTTATTAAGATTTTTTAATGTGAAAATAAGGTTTGTTAGGTTCATTTATTTTTGTTGTTATTCATCTCTCTTCATATTATTAATAAAAAAAACTTTGATTCACTCGATTTTGCCTCGTATTCGAGATTTTCCCTAGTGGATTCAAGAAAGCTCTGCTGAGGAGTTCAAAGAGCATTGTGGATTCAAGGTAATTATCTCGTGAGGAAGACGGTGATCTACCTCACCGTGTCCCTCCCTGCGTCAATTGGTATTAGAGCGAGATCTTTCTCTCAGATCAATGTCTCTTAACTGAAGGTTTGGACAACAATCCTATGGACGGTGCTCCAAGGATCTATCCTTTGGTAGCAGTAGCTTCCGGAATAGCGCTTGAGACTTACTAGCGGGAGAATCGATAACCCCACTCATATCTCAAAGGTTGTCCAACATTCTTATGAGGTGGAGAAGATCGCAACTTCCGTCATGAAGAACAATGTGGAAGGGCTTGTAGACATCCCATAAATTTTAGAGCTAGTTTTGCAGGAATCCATGAACATCCCAGAATATGCTACTCTAACATTGCTGAAATTCGAGGTGATTGTGGTTGCCGAACTTTCTAATAATTTGTTACTTGTGTAAAAGATTGTTCTTTCTCAGAATGAGCCAGTCTTTAACAACACAAAGAATTCTTCTACCAACCAACCCCAATCTGAGAATAAATCAGAAAATTTTATTGTTACACATCAGGAAGTGGCTAATACTACGTGGAGCAACTAAAACTCATTGAAGAACTTGAGTGCATATAGCAAGCCAAACCTGTTAAGGAAGTTGAGAATGATTCAAGACCCAAGTTTGAAGAGAAATTCAAATACGAGTTTATTTGAAGTAGAGGGGTTTGATGCAGAACAAGAACCCCCTAACGAAGGATGTGGATTGAGCACATTCTTATCTCACATAGATCGGAAGCAGCTTAAGGAAAAAGTGCAGAAATTCAACATATTTTGGTCAGCTTGATGGATTACTTGACGGTTTTAGTTGGTCATTCGATAGATTTCTCGATGACTCGGGTCAGTTGCTTGACGGTTCAGATCCGTTGCCCGATTGGGCCCAACAGATTGCCCAATGACTTAGGTCAGTTGCCTGACGGTTTGGATCTGCTGCTCAATTGGGCCCGACAGATTTGCGCGAACTTGCGCGATTTTTCTAATTTAGTTTTCATATTTGATTAGGACTTATTGAATGTAAATTCAATGTTTGTTAGACTCATTTGTTTTCATTGTTATTAATCTCTTTTCATATTATTAATAAAAAAAAACATCGATTTATTTGATCTTGTCGTGTGGATTCGAAATTTTACCTTGTTGATCCGAGGAAGCTCTGTTGAGAGTCCAGAAAGCCTTATAGATTCAAGGTAATTATCATGTGAAGAAGATGATTATCAACCTCATTATGTCCCTTCTTGGACCTCATCATGTACCTTCCTGCATCAGTGAAGTATGTGTCAGCTTGCATTGTCGTGCTCTCCACATGTCTCACACCCGCACGCATCAATTAATTATGCGACCATAAATTTTCAAATACAACATACATGTTAGACATGACAAGTTGATGATGTCATTGCACATGTGCCAAAGAATTGTCAACCAAAAGGATTAGAATAGCTAGCCCATGTTCTAAAATTAGAATAACAACACATGACAATATGAGTTGGATGAATCTAGTTTGGACGAATCTAAATTATTTACGGACTAAACTTTAGTTGATATAAACAAGAAATAAGTGAGTCAGATCCATTACATGTAAACTTTTGAAACTCAAATGCACCGAGGATCCTGAAACACGTAATTAAGTCAAACAAGAATCCTTTGCAGAACATATAGTGGTGAGCTTATCAATGAGAGTCAAGCTGCTCATCTAGCATTCGGGCTCAACCCACCTTGGGCTAGAGTATTAGGCCTAAGGGCCGGGCTCATGCTTAAAACTCAAGCCCATTTCTCCTTTTGAATTGGGTTCGGACTATGTACAACAACCCATCAGTTTGGCCTGGTGCATTAGCGTTGGAATGGGTAATTTTGTAATATAGACCATATGAAAAAAAAATCTCATTTACTCCTTGTGTTGTGCATTGTGAGCTGTGCTTGGAAAGAACTTGGCTCAATCCTAACTTGACTCGTTGACAATGTAGTGGTGGGAACACCCAAGCTCCATAGGTCAACCTAGTACATCCACCTTGTCCGGCAGTTGCAACACCTCATGTCAGTCTTCATTTTAGATATTAGGGGGTCCAAGAATCAAGCGAGTGATGCCATAGGAAACAATGAGGATGGGAATCGCACAATCTAAACCTTTTTTGGCTGCAATGTTGTTTGTACCATATCCAACCCGTTCATTAAGGGCTTGTTGTTCGAAAAACCAGCAGCGAAAGCAGAAGCCGAAATGCGCAGAGCAATTTGAGATCAAATGAGAAACCACGATGCAATCAATCACACACAAGCATTCACCACAAGAGAATCCGAATTTATATGGAAAAATCCCTCAACGGGTAAAAAACCATGACACAAAACGATCCACTGTGAATATCAGAAGATTACAGAGATTGACAGCCCACAAGTAAGGAAAAACAAAGAAAACATCAAGTTCTCTCTCACACACACACCTCTCCCTTCTTCCTAACATAAATAGAAAACCTTGGACAACTTAAGATCATTGCTAAACACATTTACAACCCACTTAAATATGTAGAAAACCCAAATTAGCAACTTCATATACAATCCCGCAGTGTTGCGCAAGAAACCGCGTGGGTGCTCGACCGGTCGCCCAACACAAAAAAATCCAGGGAGAGAACATCAACACGCTGCCTCAAGACCGACCGGTCGGAGCCCCCTCACGACCGGTCGGAGGCACTTCGAATTCTGTCTAGAGGCCTTCTGTGCATCAGGGCCAACCGATCTGAGCACCCAAACTGCGCACGTTTGAAGGCTCCTCCAACAATCTCCACCGAGGCTTCAAATGTTGAATCAACACTACCCTCGTAACGTCATCCCATCTTCAATCATAGCTCCACTGCTTCTCGTGCCACCATCGACTCTAACCTTGCACATTCATGCCCTTTTTCGCTCTTCTCATGTGGCCCTTGGGCACTTGCCACATACAAGCAACCGTGGATCTTGCTGCCGTTCCCGTAGCTCCATCGTGAATTGTGCTCCCGATCAACATGTAAAGATGGCCACACCTCCGTGCCTTTATACACACAAGTGCCCCCTTCAACACTTCACAACAACGATCGCGGTCGATAAACACGCACCCTTTCGCCTCGAGTACACCAAGAGAAATCACATTCATCTTCATCTTGGGGACGTGCTTCACATCTTCTAGGACTCATTCGATCCCATCAAACATCCTGATGTGCATCGTACCAATACCCACAACCTTATGAGCGAATCCATCGCCCATAAACACCGATTCTCCACCATATTCCCTGTATGTCGTGAATGAACTTCGGTCAGGACAAACGTGACATGAAGCCCCTGAATCAAGGATCCATTCACTACCGTGAGATCCCTTGCTAGATACAGTCAGAACTTTACATAGATCGTCACCTTCCTCTATGGCTAGTGGCTCCCTCTCCAGAAGAATTTCCATACCTCTTTTTCTTCATCATAGGATTCTGACAATCCCCTCTCATGTGGCCCTCCTGACCACAATTCCAGCACTTCACCTTAGCCTTACCTTTGCCCTTGGCCCTAGATCCCGATTTTGAGTATCCTCCATACTCAAAACTTCTTCCCCTCATAACCAGTGCCTCTGAGGAATAACGGGAAGCCACTGTCAACGCTTTTCTTTCTCATCGCCTTCGACTGGAGAGCTGAGATAACTGGTTTCGACGTTTATCGTTTTCCTCCCCGTGCACACAGAGTCCCTAAACGACTCATATGAATCTGGAAGAGAATTCAACATGATGCATTCTTGATACTCATCCTTAATCGGTTAATCGATCTCCACTAACTTGCAAACCAGCCTATTGAACATGCTCAGGTGGTCCTCCACTTCAGTTCCCTCGGTCATCCTCAAGGTGAACAACTGCATCAACACATACATGCGATTTTCTAGAGATTTCTTGGCATAAACCTTCTTTAGCTTCGCCATCGTTTCAGCCGCAGTATTCTCCTTCATGACATGATAGAGAACATCATTCGTAAGGTTTAATAGGATTGACGTTCTAGGCCTTCTTGTCGAGCCTCGTCTACTCATTATCTTTCATAGCCTCGGGTCGCTTTCCAAGAGCTTCATCAAGCCCTTAATGAACCAGGAATTATTCAACCTTCACCTTCCATAGCTCAAAGTTATTTTTTCAGAGAACTTCTCTAACTCAAATCTTGCGCTTGATCCCATCTTCTCGTCTCAGATCCGAATTTCACTCCACCCCAACTTTATCTCTGATACCACTTGTTGGGAATACCGACAGCGGAAGAGGAAGCCGAAACGAGCGGAGCAATTTGAGATCAAATGAGAAACCATGATGTAATCAATCACACACAAGCATTCACTACAAGAGAATCTAAATTTACGTGGAAAAACCCCTCAACGGGTAAAAAACCACGGCACAAAACGATCCACTATGAATATCAGAAGATTACAGAGATTGACAACCCATAAGTAAGGAAAAACAGTGAAAACCCCAGGTTCTCTCTCACACACACCTCTCCCCTCTTTCCTAACATGAATAGGAAACCTCGGACACCTTAGGATCATTGCTAAACACGTTTACAACCCACTTAAATAGGTAGAAAACCTAAATTAGCAACCTTTTACGCAATCCCGCGTGTTGCGCAAGAAACAGCGTGGGCGCTTGACTGGTCAGCCGATCGGTCGCCCAACACAAAAAAATTCCAGGGAAGAGAACATCAACACGCTGCCTCAAGATCGACCGATCGGAGCCTCCTGACGACCAATTGACAAATTGGTCGGAGGCACCACGAATTCTGCCTAGAGGCCTTCTGTGCATCTGGGTCAATCGGCCAGACCGATCGTCCGATCAGTCTGAGCACCCAAACTGCGCACATTTGAAGGCTCCTCCAACACTTGTTTGGATTTCTGGAAAGGGCTACAAAGGGTTGTAAATGTACACTTTTCTATAGTATTCACTCGATTGGATGCGTAATCTCTTGCCATATTCTAGTCCCTCAAGAACATCATCGTAATGAAGATGTGAATCCGCCGCATTTTGCTTGAATCCAATGCATTTTGCTCGAATCCAATGCTATTCAAGGTTTTTATTTCAACGAGGATGGACAGCTTGGATGTAAGGTACATACATCAATGAGGGCCCTAGATTTGTGATATTGCATCCTGGAGGTGTATCTAGTCACAATTGAGGCCACACCCATTTTGTTCTGCTCATATAAACATATCCAATCGCACCAATTTATTACATAAATACCACTTATTATGGGGATTCTACGAATCCAAACAGTCCTGAGCCCTGAGCCCTGAGTGATTAGCACAAGGACAAATTGTCGTCTAAAAAATTAACTCGATTCAAAGCTTAGTTGGGCGACACTGGATGAATGTAAAGGTTTTGGTCCTGATTTTGCATCATTCATGTGGCATGGCGCATTTGACTTCGGGATCAAGTTATTTTCTGCAACGTGCCACGAACATGCGTGGTACAAATGATGCATGTGGAGTAGACGTCACACACATCACAATGGCCCACATGTCTGGGTGTTGCACGCACTTCCTCAAACAACCGTCAGAGACGATTCCAATCCTACTGGGCCATGCCTGGTCTTGACTGGTCGCGGATAGCCTGCAGCTCCTCTCCAGGGAATATCCCTGCAGCACGACCTAGCCCAAGTCCTGTGGGATCGCAGTGATGCATGTGTTTTATCCATGCCATCCATCCAATTTTCCAGCTCAATTTAGAAGACTACCCTCAAAAATGAAGCAGATCTAAAGCTCAAATTGACCACAACACAAAAAATAATGGGGATTGAATGGCCACCATTAAAAACTTCTAACACATTTTAGGAGCATAGAAGTTTTGGATCAAGATGTTTTCCCTTGGTTCAGGTCTGTGTGACCTTATGAGCAAATAAACATCAGCATGGGCTAGGAAGGCTTCAATGGTGGGCAGTCATTGTCCCCACATTCTCCTATGGTGTGGGACACTTCTGCTTTGGAGCAGCCTATTTTTGGTCCCGTGCCTTCAAATAATCTAGCAAAATGGATAGCGGGCATGGATAAAACACATATATCAAGGTGGGCTCCTACTTGATCAGCGAGTTGGGTTAGGCCGTATCATGACATCAGGAACACATGGATACCAATCTAAACCACCCACGTGATGGTTCAGCCAACAAGGGCATAAAGACAAAACCCAAATATTAACTTCATCCAAAACTTCAGCCGGGTTCATTTTCTTTTCATTGTGTGTGGTGGTCCTGGTTAGTTATTGACAACATTGGGAGCAATGACTTAAATACAAAAGGATAATTTCCTTCCAGAGCATTGCTGTCAACATCACATTGGGAGCAGTGCCATAAATACGAAAGGAAATAATGATTATTTATACACGCTGATTTACTATGGGAATTAATAATTCAAACAACCCCTAAGCATGTATTGCCTGAGGTGTTGAGGGATTCTCTCAATATTTGTCATAGTCACGTGATTGCCCTGGACGATCAAGCGAGTAAACATTCTTCACGGCGGCGTCAAAGAAAACGTACCACGTTGCATGCCTAGGAATGTCATATAACAAACTTGGAACCAAAGAAGAAGTAAAAGGAATGCTTGAGAGATCCTAGCCATTCGTCAATGGCCCCTCGTGAACATGCCTACCCAAAAACTGGGCTCTCTACTCATTAAGTAGGCTCTTCAGTCATTAATGTCATAAGCAGGTTGCATACTAGCATACTGACCAAACTCTACTGAGCCTACTGTGATGTATGTGTCTTAAACAAGTCATCCAAACATTTTGCCAAATCATTTCACATCATGGGAAAGCAAAATAAATTGAAGCATATCCAAAGCTTAAGTAGAGCACCTCACAGGAAATAGTGTAAATTGAGTACTTACCGCTTCACCCACCGCCACTGTTAGTCGCACAACAATATTAGCCACCCCACGTAGGAATCGATACCAACACCTTAATGTTAAAATTGGGTTATCTTTACTTAGTCTACCACTTGAGATATGGATAGGGGTGTATCATCATTATAGACCTTAAGAAGGTTTCAATGGTGGATGTCATTATCTCCGCTTATTCTTATAGTGTGGTCTACTTAAGCTTTGGATGTGCCCTATTCTATCGTCATTTAAAGGCCACACACTCTGTTGCTGGAATTATCTATCAATTAAAAAAGTCAAAATTTTAAATTTGCTAAGATTTTTAAAATCTCATAATAATATTGTGATAAAATCGTTTAACGTATTTTTCATGATATTATCCTTAGATTTTAAACATTTGGGCAATTTTGTCATACTGCTCATCGGCAAGCATTGCTCTCTCTCTCTCTTTTTTTTTTCTTTTTCTTTTTCTTGAAAGAAAAGCCAATGGATATTTAATTTTCAACCATCCAATAATTGTCCACCATTCTCATATTCATCTAACAAAATTAGTATGGTTTTTGGTTTTTGATACATTTAATATGAGATCCAAGATTTAGACACTCTAATTTTTAAATTCTTTTGTTTTCATTATGCAATTTGTAAGGCCTGCATATCATCCATCACACTCAGTCAGAGTATCAAAATTATCCTCAACCATTTAATTTCTCATTGACTTCTTATCGGGTAAGATAACATCTAGACTGGATTCTGTATAAAGATTCACACCCTCCAAGAAGCAGGCATCCAAGTTCCGTCAGGCGAGAAGACCAAGGTAGAAGCATTTATGCCAGTCGCATGACACACGTGTATGGAATCTGTGGCCTTTCCATTGGTGGTCCCCTGCCGGTATCGTCTACCACACTTGTTTTACGCAGCTGCGCTCCCAAGGTCAATGGGCCCACCACATTTTATAGGTAAATCAACTCTATCCATAAGACGAAGAACCGTTATTTTAACCGTACACAAAAATCCTATAAAAACTGTGGTGGGCCACCATTGCCAACAATGTGAACATGCTATTAAAACCGGGAACGTAATAGCTGTTACCCGGGTAACACCTTAGTGGGTGTTACTCCAACCGTGTGGGCCCACCTTGATGTATTTTCTTTGTATATCCACTCCGTCCATCTGTTTTTCCATATCATTTTAAGATGTGATCCAAAATCTTAAAAAATCTAAATCTCAGGTGGACTATGCCACTAGAAACAGTGATGAATAACTATTAAAATATTTTCATGGGCCACAAAAGTTTTGGATTAAACTGATCTTTGTGTTTTCCTTCCATCCAGGTCTTCTTGACATTATCAACACGTTGGATTGGAAATAGACATTACAGAAACCTTACGATGAGCCCTTACGAAATTTTAATGGTGAGGTACTCAATCACCACTACTTCATGTGGTGTGTGGTCCTGAGATTTGGATATATTTAAGAGAAAATTTCCCAAAATATACCTCCGGAAACTTTACTTTTCATATATAGACTTTAGCTGTACGGACGTGTGTTTGGGGCAGAAACACCCTCGGTGAAATTCATCAAGCGTGTTCGAGTCCACTGTTCAGTTCACCAAAGATACGTTTGTCTAAAGAAACATGTCCGTACAGCTGATGTTTAGAAATGGAAGGTAAAGTTTTGGAGGTGTATTATGGCTGGTCGATCAAAACTAACGTTTACATATGGAAATTTCTCTTTGTTTAATTTTGGGACCACTTACTAAAATGGGCTCGAGAAACGGATGTACGGCATGGATATACAACATATCATTAAGGTGGGCCCCACAGTAAGGGTGACACCTCCCCCTAAAACCTCTAAGTTGACACGGTGGACTATGGGCCACCACATTTCATATGTAAATCAACTCCATCCATTAGACGAGGACCCGTTATTTTAACTGCATGCACAAAGTACCATCCTAATGAAAACTGTGATAGGCAACACCAGTGTGAACAATGTAAAAATGCCCCTAGAACGTCTAAGATGACACGGCGTAGCCTGTTGGATACTTAGATCAAGCTGTTTTTTGTATTTTCACTTCATCTTCGTGAGTTACACCTGATTAACGGGTTTGACGAAAGATGCACACCATGGTCACCACCCACAAAAACTCATGGTTGCCATCCCATCCCTATTCTTCCATGAATTGTGTCCCACTTCAGTTGATTTTTACACAAGGTCCTAGAATATAAGGTAGAATCTGATGTATGGAGTGGATTTAACACATATAACATGGTGTGCTCCACAAACTTGAGTGTTTCACACCTGCCTAAAACAGTTGGTGCAAAAGATTCTGGTCCCGTCTCTCTCTACAAATACACCCACCCACACCACATGCGCACCAGATCCACTATGTCAGTGTTGAAACTGCGTGTCTACCACTGAGACATGTAGCAAGACCCTCATATCCATGTCCCTGGCAAAAATTCTTATCCCAAGGTGAGGTGGATTGTGGGCTTCGTAGGTCCTGTTTTACCCACACCATCTATCTATTTTCAAGATCATTTTAAAATATTAGTCCAAAAATGAAGCAAATCCAAAGCTGAAGTGGACCGCGGTAATAAACGCCCACCACTTGTTGAGAGTTTGGGGTTTCGATCAAGTTATATATATATTTTCCATTCATTTAGGTCTATGCCAACTTATGAGCAGGTTACACGCCAGGTAAACATCATAATGGTCCCTAGGAAGGTTTCAAGGTTAGATGTTATTATCACCACTGCTTGGTATGGTGTGGTCCACTTGATCTTTGGATCTATCTCCTTTTCGAATTCGTGCCCAAAAGTGATCTGTCTAAATTGATAGATCAGGGTATAAAAGGGAATACATTATGGTGGGCCACACAGAGCCCCTACATGTGGAACGGCCGAATCTGGAGCATACGCAATATGCTATTATTACCTGTGATGAGCCTCGACACGCGTGAGCAGCTCTTGTTTCACGCAAGGAAAAAAGAGTAATTGATGCAGGACAGCCCTAATTATGATGCATGTTTATAGACATAATTATTCAGCGGAAATAAAAGGCAATAATAATCTAAAATTCATCACCTATCATCATAAATTAAGAAAAGCATAAAAGAGGCATGCACTGGAGCGGGCCATCATCACAATCACGAAGTAAGAAATTCAAATAATGCATAGGTTGGATCCGGCGAGGGATGGAACCTCCCGATCTTGTATGGTCTTAATCCAAATACCCAATGTGAATTACTAGTCCGAGGGATCGAGGGATTTCTCGAATTAGGGATTTTAGAATTTGAGAAATAGGGATTTTGGATAAAATCTCAAATCTAGGATCTAGAAGTTATGAGAGAATAGAAATAGAGAAAGAGGAAGTAACAAGTTTACCTTAGAAGAAGTTGGAGGGGCACAAGAAGAAAAGAGAAGAATGACATCAAGAAAGAAGAAGAAACACCTATGAAAGAGGGAAAGAGGAAGGAGGCAACCAAAGGTTTGCTCTTTTTCATAAATCAACAACTAATAAAAAAGTTTTAGGGCAACACCCTTATAAAATTCAAAATTAGCATAATTACCAAAATACCCTTACTAACAAAATTTTAAAAAAAAAGACATTTGCATGAAAAAAACGTACCCACACTAATCCAAAACTCAAATAAGTAAAAAATGTGTAAAATAAACTTAAATTTAAGATGTCCAATGCGCTTTAATGATAGTGTGATGAAAGTGGGCCATGACGAACCAACGGTTCGATCACATTATCATCACGATCCAACGGTCCGATCATCTCCTTCAAGCAACTCACACATGTCTTCCCAATGTGGAGTCTTTTCAAATGTCTCGGACTACATGTATAAGGTCTTCAATGCTCCTCAAGTCGTCACGAACGACCCAGGCCCGTCATCATCGAGCCCTAAAGATATAGGTGTCACTCGCCTCCTACGCTGATAAACCTTAAAGGGCCTGATGTTCGCATCAGTAATCCTAGGTTCGCCTCGCGCATGGAATACGTGTATGATGTCAGAGCGATATAGTATAGGGCTGTAAATGGGTCAGCGGACCCAATGGGGTACCCAGACCGAACTCATTTAGACTCGACCCAGACCCGACTCATTTGTTAAATCGTACGGGTCTGGGTCCAAGAACAGGCCCAGTTGCTAAACGGGTCTGGGTCTGGTTTCCTTTATATTAGACCCGACCCGACCCGAACCCATTTAGTAAGTGGGCGGGTTTGGTCTATATTTCAAGGGACCCGTCTAGTCCAGACCCATCCAAACCCGATTTTAAGCCTTGTAAAATGCTTGCATACTTGATCTAGACCCGGACCCATTTATAAATGGGTCTGGGTGGATCTCCCTCTACTAGACTCGGACTCATTTATATATGGGTCTGATGGGTTGACTCAGACTCGACCCGGACCCGGACCCGGACCCGGACCCGCCCATTTAGTAAAAGGGTCTGGGTCTAAAATTTGGACCCAAACCCGTTTAGTAAATGGGCAGGTTTGGTTTTGGCTAAATCGCCCCGAACCCGACCATTTACAACCCTAATACAGTAGTTCGATTCGGGGCCGAATTAGGCGTTACTAGGGTAACAGCTTAGCGGCGTTAGCCCTACCGTGTGGCCAACATGGTTGATATTTTGTATATCCACACCGTCCATTTGCTTCTCGAACCCATTCAAGAATGGGGTTTAAAAAATTATTCAGATCCAAATCTCAGGTGGACCATACCACTAGAAAAGTTTTGACTGAGTGCCCCACAATTAAAACTTCCAAAGAGCCCATTGTAGGGTTTTCATAATGTTTATTTGCAATACAATCTGTTGATAATGTAAAGAAGATCCGGATGAAGAGAAAAATATAATTATCGGCTTGATCCAAAGCTGTTGTGGCCAACAAAAAGCTTTTAATAGCCATTCATCACTGTTTCTAGTGGCATGGTCCACCTGAGATCTGGATCTTCTTAGGGTGTGTTATATCGTTCTAAAATGATATGAAAAAAAATAGATGGGCGGTGTGGATATATAAAAACAATCAAGATAGGACCCACACGGTTAGGGTAACACCCACTAAGTTGTTCATCGGGTAACAGCTAATCCGCACTCGTTCGATGCAATCGTTAAAATATCCACACGTGTGGAAAATAACGCAGGGTTAATAGAATTTACCAACAGCCAGCTTCCGTATATAACTGTACCTGCGCGACTCGCTCCAAGTGCGAGGAAAGTACTGCTCGCGAGCGGGCGCGGATCAGCTAGTCCCACCGGGACTAGCATAAGGGGTGGTTTCAAATCTCCGTGGCCCCACCATGATGTATGTGTTTTATCCACGCCGTCCATCCATTTTTCGGTCTTATTTTAACATAAACCCAAAAATGAAACACATCCAAATCTCAGGTGGACAACACCACAAGAAAACAGTGGGGATTGAACGTTCACTGTTGAAATCTTTTTGGGGCCACAAAAGTTTGGTATCAAGCTGATATTTGTTTTTTCCCTTCATCTAGGTCTATGTGACCAAATCAAGAGGTTGGATAGCAAATAAACATGACAGTGGGCCCTAGGAATATTTTAATGGTAGACATTCAATCACCATTGTTTTCTTGTGGTGTGGTCCACCTGAGATTGGATCTGTCTCATTTTTGGATTGGACCCTTAAAATAAGACCAAAAAATGGATGGACGGCGTGGATAAAACACATACATCATGGTGGGACCCACAGAGATTTGAAACCGCCCCTTATGCTAGTCCCAGTGGGACTAGCTGATCCGCGCCCCGAGTCGGCATTTCTCCACCATCAATGTGCTACGGGAAGCACATGCAATACTTGTGTGTAGCTATCTTTGAAACATCTACTCCGTCCATCATGTTTGTTTGTCGCTTCTAGGACCAAAATCTCTCCCTGTAAAACTCAAGTAGGCCACACCACATGTCACAATTTGTATAAGATGCCCAGCCATATGTTTGTCTCTAGGGCCATCATAACGTGTCCATCTCATCCAACGGCCCACATCTCTTGCAGTTAGAGGTTTTAGACATATTTTCGCATGGCGTAAACTCATATGTATGTCACATCTTAGTTTTATAATGGAATGATATATTTATGAAAATAATGACGTGTTTGGGAGCTTCGATTTGGAATGCATTGGAATACAAGTCACAATTACATTGGAATCAAGGTGATTCCAAATTCTTATATGTGTTTGGCTTAAATGAACCGGAATCCAAATCTCTTATTTGGGACCTTGTATTCTAAGGGCATTGGAATTTTTCAGTATATTAACGTGACTTAGATTTGATTAATAAATTAACTTTCATATTCTAAATTATATGTGTAATATTTGATAGAATAATTGTAATAAAGCCTATTAAAATACATACTTTGGTCAAAAAAATAGAAGAAGGAAATTCTGAGCTTTGGGCGGGCCACAAATGCATTGTTCACAAACAAGCTACTCACTGACATTTTAACTATTCAATTAGACGTCCAACGTTTGGATGGTTTAAATAATTCTATTGATATGATTTTAGTGTTGTAGCTGATAAATTGGTTTTGGAGTATCATCGGCATGCCATGTGTCTGAGAAATTTATAGCTTAAAGAGACCTTTGTTACATGTGTGACTCTCCTATTCTTAAAAGGGAAGTAAAAAAGGCATTTTCGTATAGAAGAAGTCATTTTCTTTGAAGTCCATTTTAATCTCAGCATTTTTGTGGAATTTCAAAACACACCAAAAGGTAATTCTGAAATAGCTCTTATTCCATTTGCGTCTAATTCCAAGGATGCCATATGCATAAAAGCAACCATTTGGATTTGAAATACTCCCATTTGCCATCAACTCTAAGGTGTCAAACAGGGTGTAACGACACTTGAATTCTTTCATGACTGCTCTAATAGAGGCGTAGGTTGTAGAAAAGTTCTATAGTCCCACCATGGTGTATGTGTTTCATCCATTTTGCTAGATTATTTTAGGGCACAAGCTCAAAAATGAGGCAAACCCAAATCGTAGATGGACCACATGATAAGAAACAATGGTGATTGACCACCAATGATTAAAAACTTTTCAAGGGTCCCAAAAGTTTTGGATTAAGCTGATATTTGTGTTTTCTGTTCACCCATATTTGTGTGACCTTATCAAATGTATTGGATGGCAAATAAGCATTATAATGAGCTCAAATAACTTTTAATGCTGGGCATTCCATCATCATTGTTTCTATGGTGTGGTCAACACAGATTTGAGTTTGTGTATTTTTGGGCTCATGCTTTGAAATGAGGCGGAAATGCCTTCCAACAAAAAAAGGCCTTCCAAAAGAAGCTTTAAAATAATATACCTTTCAAAAAATATATGCCTTTAAAAAGGAATGGATGGTGTGGATGAAACACATAATCCAAGTCCAAAATAATGAGTGGAATATGTTAGGTTTGAGTACCAATAAGTTTGATTAGGTTTTCCCATGGGCCCATCTTATATATACGTTGCATATTAGTGGTGCCCATCTGTTTTCCAACTCATTTTAAGGCATGATCCACAAAATGAAGTAAATCTAAATGGCGGGCAGACCATACAAGCAAACAGTGTGGATTGAGCACTTCTGATTAAAAATTTCCCAAGGCCACAGTGATGTTTATTTGCCATCTAACTTGTGGCAGGGCTAATCAGACCTGGATGAAAGGGAAAACATAAACTTCTGTAGACTACAAGAAGTTTCTTAATGGTCAATCACCACTGTTTCTTGTGGTGTGGTCCACCTAAGATTTGGATTTGCTTCATTTTTTGGGCTCGTGCTTTAAAATCAACAGAAAAAATGGATAGACAGCATGGATATACAAAACATACATCAAGGTGGGCCTTGTCACTTATTGAACTCATGTTATCTCAACCAAACCAATTATGCTCCCAAGGAGGCGTTTGATTCCTCAAATCTCCCATAGATGCATATAAATGAATGGTTGTTATGTACTTTTGCATTTGCCTATAAGTGAATGGTTGTTATGTACTTTTGCATTCCCATCATACTTCCCATGTGATGTTGATTGGCGCATAATTTTTTAATAAAGTATGTTGCTAAACGAAAAGCATAAATGGTGTGGGGCCCACCATGATGTTTGTGACTTATTCACTCCGCCCGTCCCTTCTGCAAGCTCATTTTAGGGCATGAGCTGAAAAAATGAGGCTAATCCAAAGCTCAAGTGGACTGCACCACAAGAACAGTGGGAGTTGACTGCTGACCATAGAAAACTTATAAGAGGCCTTGGAAGCTGTGGATCAAGTTGTCCTTGTATTTATGTTTTTGTGACCTTAAGCACAATTTAAATCACAAACAAACATGAATGTGGGCCTTAGAAAGGAAACACCTTTCAATGGTGGGCACCATTTTCTGTGGTGTGGCTCACTGAAGCTTCAACTATTTCCCAAATTTTGGCTGAATGTCCTAAAATATTTTGGTAAAATGGATGGATGATGTGGATAAGTCACATATATTATTGTGGGGCTCGCTTTAAGTTGACCTTTTCTCAATATTTTGAAAGGAAATACTCTGTATTCATTTCATGGTAAACATGGGTTGAAAGTTGGGCGGGTTGGTGCTCAACCCTAACTTAACCCAAGGTTCCTATACCTCAACCCTAACCCAACCTTGGTTGTGAATTCTCAACCCAAGCGGGCTCGTTCGAGTTGGTAAAGTTGGTACATGCTAATATTTTCATTATTACACTAGTTTGTTACATTTCAATACACATCTTATTTTTTTGTACTTATGACTTTATTAATTATATATATAGTTATTTATTGTAAAAAATTTCACTTTTTCAAAGCAAACAAGCTAAATTATAGGACAATTGTTCTTGTAACACTTAAACATATCAAATTTCAAGCATTATCAAATATCAAAAGTATATCAATTTTCAAATAATATCATAAATAAGAAAGAAAATATAATAGAAATATACTTCGAGTTTTTTATATTTTTTTCAAAGTGTTAAAGAAGAACATTTCTTTCATCCTTAGCACTATTTTTTTTTTCTCTCTAGAAAATGCGTATTAGAAACTGTAATAACATGCAATAATATATACATAAATTACACTTTTATATTTAAAAAGAAAAAAAAGTAATATAAATTAATAAGTTGATTTACTAAAGTAATATAGGTTAATAAGTTTACTTAACTGAAGTATACTAAAAATTTAAGTAACTTGTATATAGATCGGGTTTGGGTTAGGTTAGGTAACCCAAGATATCAACTCGAGTCCAATTCAAATTTTATTGGGTTGGTGTTTGTACAACCCGAGCTTAAAATTGAACCCGATATTTCTTGCCCAAGCCCAACCCAATGTTGGGTCAGACTGGCTAACCTCTATGCTTGAATTCATAATAAGATTAATAAATCAAACTCTGAAAATGCCTTCTTAGGTGGATAGGGCGCATTTAATGCGTGCACCATGGAAGGCGCGACTCTTGGACACAAAATATGTTGTAGGAAATCTGACTGCATAGTGAGCCACTCGCTCTTATCATACAAAGTAAACTTTGTTCGGCACATTGTGAATGTATGTGGTTCATCCACACCATTTATTTGTTTTTCCGTCTCATTTTAGGGCTTGAGCCCAAAATTGAAGCATATCCAAATCTCAAGTGGATCATACCATAAAAAATAGTCGGAATAATGATTTCCACCGTTGAAACCTTCCCTAGGGCCCACAATAATGATTATTTGCCGTGCAACATGTTCATAAGATCACACTGGCATGGATGAAGGGAATGCACAAATATCAGCTCCATCCAAAACTTTTGTGCCCCCAAAGTTTTTTTTCAACAGTAGACGTTAAATTCACACTGTTTTATATGGTGTGGTCCACTTAAGCTTTGGCTATGATTCATTTTTGAAATAAAGCCCTACAATTTTCTGGTTAAATGGATGAGTAAAATACATAAATCATGGTGGATCCATAGAGTTTACTCAGTAGACCAGGATGTACTGGAATATGTACATACTGGATACTATGACAAGTTGGCACGGTATTGAAATAAAATAAAGAAAACTATTAGATTAAAATATTTCAACCTTTCTGATTATTAAAAGTCACGCGGAATTGGAAGGGATGGGACAACATTAGGTAGGATCAACATCATTTATTATTGAATGATTATGTGTATGGTAATCCACAGATTTTCACCATCTTATGTTTGGGATGAAATTCTTGTTGTGGGAAAAACGCTGGATTAAGCAAAATCTTGTTTGGTGGACCATGGGATTGCAATCAAAGAACCAAATTCACAACTGACGTGGTCACTTGTTCATGTATATAACCATAATGTCACATGTAAAAGGCATCTATGAATAGACGGCATGGATAAAACACACACATCAATGTGGGGCCCACATATGTAGTGGATTTTAAAATCTACATAAATCCCATAGAAATCCTGCATGTGACCAAATGCAATTACATCCCACCTAATCCCAACCCTCCAATTCTCCTCAAACGCAACATGAAATTTGCACAGATCAAATACAATTCTATCACAATTAATCCCGTTTAATACCATTTGCAAGGAACCAAATGTAATTCCATCCCAAGTTCCCAACTAATCTCGTTTAATACCTTGTGCCTCCAAGGCTCATGGTATGACCGGTTTGGATAGTCGGAAAATGACGCAGACTCAAACAGCTAAGTACAGCATCCTAATGCAATGTCCGTCGGAATGTATACTAGTAAACCTCCGTCTGAAAACAAGAACTCCGGTGTTCGGACCATTCAACGTTACTCTACGTGCCTCGTTTGCATCCAACCCACCACGTCAGCATAAACCACCGGATAAGATTCGACTACTCATTATAACTTTCTTTCCTGCTGCGCATTCACACCCCTGCGCAAGTTAGCCCTACGTAAGTCGTTTACGCCACCAACGTCACAGCATCCCCGCTCTCTTTAAAATCTCCAGTCCTCTGTCTCTCTCTCTCTCTCTCTCTCTCTCTCTCCATACCGTAACTGTAATTCCATCTCTCAATCTCCTCCGTCAATGGCGTCAGCTTCACCGTCCGATCAGATCTCACGGCGTGCAGCGATCCTAGCCAGGCACCTCCATCATCCTTCAAATCATCTACATCTTCCATCTCTCGAGCCGTCCACCTGTCTACAGTATTCTCCTCCGGAGATTTCCGCTGCGTCCGATTTCGATGTCCGAGATCTTCGCCGTCTGATGGATGGCCACAACTTTGAGGACCGCGACTGGCTGTTTGGGTTGATGGTGCAGAGCAAGCTATTCTGCCCTAGAAATTCAGGCGGGAGGACTTTTATTGCACCGGATTTTAATCAGTCGATGGAGCAGCAGAGGGAGATGACGATGAAGAGGATCGGGTATCTGTCGAGGCTTGGGGTTTTCGATGGTTGGTTGACAGGAAGAGGGCCTGAATCGGAGCTGAGGAAGCTTGCGTTCTTGGAGAGTATTGGGAGCTATGATCACTCCCTCGCAATTAAGATCGGCGTGCATTTCTTTCTCTGGTACGATATTTAATTCCGTTAACTATTTCTGTGGTTAATTTGGGTAAATTTTAGTTCTTGAGTGAGAAATGTATAGGTGGGCCCGCTTTCTTGGGATGCCGACGGTTAATCTGATTTTCCCGCTGTGGATGGCCTATGTTTTAAATGGCTTTGTGGATTGAGAGAATCAAAAGAAAGGGTTGAGGGCCTGGAGAGCTGCATGCGTCGAAAGAGGGTTTTTGAAAGAGGGGGAGGATTGTGTGTTTCCTGAGCAACACCGTAGTGGGTGTTACCCTTATTGTGGGGCTCACCTTGATGATTTTTAGTACATCCATGCCATCCATCCGTTTTTCCAGCCTATTTTAGGACATGCTTCCAAAAATTAAGCAGATCCAAATTTCAGGTGGACCACACCATAGGAAACAATGATGATTGAACACCACCATTAAAAACTTCCTAGGGCCCACCAAAATGTTTATTTGCCATCCAACCCTTGTTGATAAGGTCAGCCAGACCTGGATGGAGGGAAAACACAAAGGTTTGCTTGATCCAAAACTTTGGTGGCCCACAAAAAGTTTATAATGGTCATTCACTACTGTTTCCAGTGGTGTGGTCCACCTGAGATTTGGATCTGCTTAGTTTTTGGGATCATGTCCTAAAATGAGCTGCAAAAACGGATGGATGGCATGGATATACAACACATTCATCAAAGTGGGCCCCACACAGTAAGGGTAACACACACTAAGGTGTTACCCGGGTAACAACTAATCCGCTCCCTTTGAAAGCTGGCTTTCAAAACACTTATGTTTTTAACTGGCTTTCGTATAATGTGAGATTTATACCATTAACATCATTTCAAAAGTCCTTAGCTGTACACGTGGAGGCCCATTTATAGACGGTTGAGATTGTCTAATATGGGTGCATGCATGTATATTCTGTCTACAATAAGGCCCACTATTTGGATGGTCTGGATAGCTTTATGGCATTGCCACGTGTGAGAAAGATGGGTCACCACCATTTTACAATATGTCTTAAACTAACATATTAAAATTGTTTAGGCACGCTACGTAGCGTTGATGCTATCCTACGCTACAAACACTATTTACAACACTTTGGTGTGCATCTGATTAGGTGGAAACCGGCTCTTCTTGTGATTGAAAATGGCTTGTGTTGGGAAAAGCGAATGCTTTTGCCTTTTCCACCTTTTCCACCTATTTGTCAAGGGCATCAAATGCTATGCAAAAATGAATACCTGAATACATGGGCTTATGGTCCTAGTTTTGTTGAAATAACCAGATCATCCAAGTGGGTTGTTAGGGAAGTGGGTACTTTCATTGACTTACTGGAAATCTGGATGTTAAGCAACTTTACATAATAGACATACTTACTAAAGACTAGAGTGGCTAGCATATTGAAGCAGTTTTTTTCTGAATTACAGGGGTGGTGCAATCCAGTTCTTTGGCACAAAGCGTCATCATGACAAGTGGTTGAGGGACACTGAAAACTATCTGGTCAAAGGCTGCTTTGCAATGTCTGAATTGGGGCATGGAAGTAATGTAAGTGGAGGTTCTGAGATCACTAGGTCTGAACATTGCTCCTTATTCCACCGGTCATTATTATGTGTCTAATATTGCGTCTCGGATTGTTGGTATCAGGTTCGAGGAATTGAAACAGTTACCACTTATGACAAAAACAGTGGAGAATTTGTTATTAACACTCCCTGTGAATCAGCTCAGAAGTACTGGATTGGTGGAGCTGCTAATGTAAGGAAGTATTTTGATGATTTCTTGCACAAGCACTTGATTCTAAGTAAAAAGTTCATAATTGATTTTTTAAACCTTGTAATGGCACTGCCCAGGCATCTTTGTACTTATGATCATCTGTGCTACTTCTTTTGTTGCCCTGCAATCCTTAAATTAATTCTGACACGATCATGCGGTAATCCTTTGCAGCATGCTACACACACAGTAGTTTTCTCTCAGCTACATATAAATGGAAGTAATCAAGGGGTCCATGCATTCATAGTCCAGATCAGAGATTCAGATGGAAGCATTTGCCCAAACATCCGTATAGCCGATTGTGGTCATAAGATTGGCCTGAATGGAGTTGATAATGGTCGAATTTGGTAGGAAATGTTTTCTGGTGATAATCTTCTTCATAAAGGATAGTGTCTGGTGTTAAAGATACTATAGAACAGAAAAAATAAGTCCAGAATTACAGTTTTAATGAATTATGTCTAGTCACATGCTACCGCCTTCATTCATTTTCAGGTTTAACAATGTCCGGATCCCTCGAGAGAACTTGCTGAATTCTGTTGCCGATGTATCACCAGATGGGCAATATCTAAGTGCAATAAAAGATCCAGATCAGGTAGTGAAGTTCACGTTTTTCGTTGAATATGTATGTTCATTCATTTATTCCTGATTTTGCATTCCTGAGTAGTCTACAGGCAAAGAAGATTATGTGGCATGATCTGCTTATTTAGTCTGTTGAATGTCCTCGTTGTAACCAGCAATGCATATATTTATATGTTTCATATATGTTTCAGAGATTTGCAGCTTTCATGGCGCCTCTGACATCAGGTCGTGTAACCATTGCAGCCAATGCAATATATGTTTCAAAAGTAAGCGAAGGTGTCTTTTGCTAATAATCTGTACTCCTTTTAAGTAAATGGGCAATTCATACCATGTATAGTTACCTCATCTTGTCTGGATTATCAGATTAGTTTATCAATTGCCATAAGATACTCACTGACACGGAGGGCTTTCTCTATTGCGCAAAATGGGCCTGAAGTTCTATTGCTTGACTACCCAAGTCATCAGCGGCGGCTCTTACCTCTCCTTGCAAAGACGTAATTCTTTCACCTGTAGCTTTTGTAAATTTAAATTTCATATGCTTCTGGAATTATCCCCATGCCAGTCTCATGCTTTTCTAGATTGTAATAAGCAAAGTTTGAAATATGCTGAACTCTTTAATCCAGAACTGCCTGCATTTCTCTTTCATGCCTCTCTGATTTACCACATGCAAATATGGTAAAAATTCCTACTTGTAACTTGACTAGTGGACTGTATACTGAACCACTCTCCAAGAAATATATTCTTAGCTATATGTCCACCTCCATTACCAAACAGTATGGGGGCTGCCTGCTAGACTTTGTTGGATTAACCTAACTCCTGAAATTAGATTCACTAAAATGTCTGCCAACAATGCGTCAGTATAGAATGAAAACTTGTGAGCATGATATACCTTGAAAGAAGTCATTCTAGATTATTATGAACATTTACTGTTTGGTAATTGATAGTATGACAGTATATAGTAGTAGGAAAATTTTGTCACAAGGTGCAATCATTATGTTATTTCCTCTCACTTCATTTGTCATTCTTAGTAGTAGGAACATTTTGTCACAAGGTGCAATCATTATGTTATTTCCTCTCACTTCATTTGTCATTCTTAGTGATGAAAATGGTGAAATTGTCTATGATAAGAAAAATCCATAAATTTTTGAACTTTTTAATATTTTGATTTGATTGCTACATGATGATAACTGAAAGAAAATGTGTGATGATTACACCTTGGCAGTAAATGTTTCCGCCACAATTTATTTTATCCTACTACCAAACACAGCCTAAAATTTGATAGCTAATGTCAGTTTCCATAATTTACTGTATTAGATTGTCGAAATTGCCCTAGGCAAAATGCTATTGTTATTGGGTTACCTTTGTGTATTATCATAGATAAATGCTTGGTTTGGAGGTGAAAGAGCCTAAAAGCTCAATGTTGCTAGATATTTAGAGATGCGGAGAACACCTGGACTTTTAGAAAGATAGGTGCAAATCACTTCACTCTCCATCTTCTAATGACCTGAGGAAGGCTGAGATTCTTTTTCCAATGTGCTAAACAATTTGTGCACACACCTGACAAGAAGGTTTTATGGCATCCTTTCTACTAGAGGGTGAGCTTTGAGGCTCTTCAGCAATGAACATTATAATATTTATGCACATAGGCATTTTATTGCAGTTGCATGAATTTCCTTCATTACATATCTGAAGTTTTCCTGTTGATTTGAATCGGTAGACACTAGCAGTTGCATCCTTGGCATAACCATGCATATGAATCCTTATAAGTAACAAAGACAGTTTCTTTTTTCTTTCTTTTCTTTTTTTAAATTTTCTTCTAGCTGGGAATGGGATACACCAACTTCCAGGATTTTCTCATTTTAGCTGAATACATTGGATCTTCTTCCACTGTGGTGCATGTATCTCTTAACTTGGACCTTTCACTGTCTGTGCAACAGATGTGCTATGAGCTGTGCAACCAATTATCTGAAGAGGATATACGTACAGAGGACCCCTGAATCTATCAAAATCTTACATGTTTTTTCAAGTGCATTCAAGGCTACATTCACCTGGCATAACATGAGGACTCTTCAGGTCACAAGACACATATAGCTATGAAGCTTTATGCTCTTTGATCCCATTCTTGTCACACCTACCAATTCTGCAATTTATGTATCAGGAATGCCGTGAAGCCTGTGGAGGACAAGGTTTGAAGACAGAAAACCGCATTGGACATCTAAAGGGTGAATTTGATGTGCAGTCCACATTCGAGGGGGACAATAATGTATTGATGCAACAGGTATTCTCAGATCATTTTCTCTTTGTTGGGTTTTCTTCTAAATCAAATCTGAAGCCATGGGATTTATGCCTGGATGTGTGAGATCAGGTTAGCAAGATACTCCTTGCAGAATACATCGCAGCTCAGAAGAAGAAGAAGCCATTTAAAGGATTTGGATTAGAACATATGAACGGTCCTTGCCCTGTTATTCCAGCTCAGCTGACAAGCTCTGATCTCAGGAGTAGCCAATTCCAGGTAATACATTTTTAACTATATCAGCTGCTCTGCACAACCACCATGCCCTAGTATATACTCATATTTGTCATCAATCTGTAACAGACTGAGATCTTATGCATAAGAGAGCGAGATTTACTGAAGCGTTTTGCTACTGAAGTTTCTCAGTATCAGGCACAGGGAGAAAGCAAAGAGTATGCAGTTATCCTGGTAAGTTATTTTATCTAAAACAGACCATGCTCCAGGGATCTTATTTCCCTGTTAGTGCACTGATTTTTTTTTTTTTTTTCATGCACCAGAGTTATCAACTTGCGGAGGACTTGGCTAAAGCCTTTACTGATCGAGCGATATTTCAAACCTTTTTGGAAGCTGAGATGGCACTTCCTGCTGGACCATTGAAGGTAAATCTAGAGATCCCCTGCACTGTTTGTGATGATTATCTGATCGTCTCGGAAATATCCTGGTTTTCTTCCGACTCCATATCTCGTTCACGTGTCAGACTGGATGGCTAGTGATAGTAATTAGTAAGTGGGGAATTCAGGTACAACATCGAATGATGTACAGCAGGTTTTTTTATATACCATTGTTGTATACACAATGGTATGAGATCTGGGTTGGGTAGCTCAGATGCACTCAGGTTGTTTTATATTAAAATAGAAATTACAAAAATATGTTAATAATAAAAGTATAAAATATTACACAGACGCACCACGTTTCCCTGTGCACTGAGATTTGTTGGTCAAGCAAGTCCAACAGCTTGACCTGTCCCCACATCTGACACCTGTGCCTGTGAGGCATACAGTTGTTTGGACTGGCTGATATTCCAGAACAGCAGATTGCCTTGTTTGATTGAAACGCCTGATTCTGTGTAGCAATTAGGAGGTTGCTTATTAGTCTTCCAATGTAAATCTCAACCATGCAATTTTTTTTCCCTATGCAGAATGTGTTAGGTCTCTTGAGGTCCATGTATGCCTTGATCAACATGGAAGAGGACACTTCATTTCTTCGATATGGCTACCTATCAACAGACAATGATGTTGTTGTGAGGAAGGAGGTGACAAAGCTGTGCAGTGAACTGAGGCCCCATGCACTGTCAGTGGTCAGTTCATTTGGAATCCCTGATGCTCTACTTGGTCCAATAGCTTTCGACTGGGTCGACGCAAATTCATGGTCCTCGGTTCAACACTAGCAACATTCCATGGACCATTATCAAGCGTACGATTCAACGCACCTGATTTCTTCCGTCTGAAAGTTTGTAGCGTCAATAAGGTGGTAGTGTTTGAGGTCCTACACTCGTGGCGGGCAAGATAAGCCTAGTCTGTAAAAGTATTAAATAAAAAGCATTTAATAAATTTGCCATCACTAATGGCACTTCTCAATATGCCAGGTGGGTTATCCTTTTTGTGTTCGATGAAGATCTAAGTTTGATCCTTGATAATTCCTCAGGTGAGGCTTTATTGCAATCCCTTGGTGCACGGCAACTGTTTTGAGTTGTGTTTGTCCTGCAAGTGAATTGGGTGATGAGTGGCCACATTTCACTCTTGTAGAGTACCACCTTTATGCCTGCTTTCTAATGCCTTGTGCATCTGTTATGCTCCTGATCGAGGAAGGGTGACATTTGCATTGATTGATGTAGACCTCACCTTCTTTGACCCCAACCAGCGAAGTGATCTTTGGGCCAAGGCCAAGGTTGGGCCCTACTAGTTTGAAATTCCCTAATGAGGATGAAGGTGGGGACCACATGGATATTAAGGAGGGTGCTGCATCACCATTCCTCGTGTACATTTAGAAATCCTAATCCAAGATCAAACTAGACTGCCAGTGATGTCATCGAGACAGGCAACTTTCAGGAGTTCTGCCTTGCCTGCTGGTGGAAGTGAGTTGAAAGTGTTTCAACTCAACTCAGAACTCAGACACATTGTTCGTTCCATAAAACAAAACATTTGGGGGTAAGATGTGCAGAAATCACTTGTGAAATCTTGTTACATGGATTTCAAGGTTGCCAGCACTTGGATTGCTCTGAAACTCATTTTAAATTTTGAACTCAAATCTCAAGACACGTCAAAAAACAAAAAAAAAGAGACCGAGCTGAAAGAAGAAAAGTTTTAGAGTATTCATGGAACTATCTTCTTGGAATTGAGCACCGTAGAACCATGCATCCAAACGAACCCTTAAATGATGCCGCATGAGATGATGTAACCGTGCATAGAACAGTCCTGGCAACAATATAGTACCTGGTTCATAATATCAAAGCCAAAAGAAAGATCCCATCTTGCCTAAGTGTGATAAACACAGGCTTGGTGCTGAGTACAGACTGTCCACCCAGTGGGTCCTGGGTAGAAATATCGGGCCATCCCAGCTTTGGCCTCAGTGAAAATGGTTAAGAGCCACCTCTCGCATTATCTTTCCAGCCAGGCCCAGACGACGGACTGTTGGATCCCACTAGTCCACCACCCTCGCTGCCATGAGTAACATTTTGGATGCCTTAGGTGACTGATCCAAGCCAACCTCTCATCAACATAAACCCTCAAAATACATGCTTCCAGCAACATGCATTCTTCAATCAGTTCATTTTACTATAAGAATTTGCAAATGAACCATTTTCCTTCAGGGCCTGTTTGGATTTATAAAAAGCATGAGAAAAGAAATAGCGTTTCTCAGGAACCTTATTTTCAAGAAACTATGAGAAAGGGAATATGGCATTCCTTATTTATTTCACAAGATTTTCTAAGAAAATTTGGACCTATTTTCAAATTTCAAGTTTAGCAAAAGAGTTTATTTATTTTTTTTTTCTTTAAAAAAAAATCTTATTAGTTATTGCAATATGTCAAATTAGCACATTTAACACATGGGAGGCTAGAAATTGAACAGTGCACATGTGGCATACACGACATATGTAGGACACTTGATGTTGAATTGTGGCATATGTGACATGTGAGGTATTTGAAGCTATATGACATAAAAGACATCGACACATTTGACATGTGAGCACTTAAAGCTAGAGGGTGACACTTGTGCACCTCGGCACATTGCTGCATACGGCATATATGGAGGGATTGAAGACGGACAAAGGCACGTGCCACATTGGCATGCGTGGTGCAAGGGACACAAATTGCCACAAAAATACGGGGTACAAGGACCAAATGGCATGTTGGCACATGTGATGTGTAAAGGCATTGTTCATCTTCTTGCCATTGCGAGATTGCCAAATGTGGGGGTTACAAGATCAAATGTAGCATCTCCAGACCTCTCAATCTTACGCTTCGTGTTGGTCCAAATAGTTTGGCTTAGCCCCCAATTTCATCTTGGCAAACCTCACATGACGAGCATCGAACATATCATATCACTCATAATAGCAGTCCATGTCCACCATCTAGTCAAGGAATGTCTATACCAGCACTGTGGATTGCTTAGGTTTGTTGGTTGTTCCTCACCCTTAACCCTATCAAGTCTCATGGGTTGATGCGTCTTTGATTCCAGTTTCTCAGTGTTGTTTCATTCCCATCCAGTTTGGTTCCTATAAAGACACGTTGTGGAGTCACGTTTTGCCCATATATTTAGGCTACATCATCTTGGGTATGCCTTGGTTGTATGACAAAAATGCAAAACTATTCGGTTGCTCGAATACGTGCTTGTTTATGTATGAAGGCAAAAGGATTACCTTGAAGCCTCTCCCGCCCAAAAGCAAATCGAAAAAGGAGGACGTCAAGAAACATTATCCCGAAGATGTGAGAAACTAAAGCTGATTTAATGGTGTATGCCCACGTGGTAATTGAGGTTACACCAGGGTAGTGTAGAGTTACCACCTAAGGTGAGTCCAATATTAGGGTAGTCTAGTGATGTTGTCCCAGAGGACATATCGGATGAGCTTACTCCCGTGCGGGACATTCACGTGTTGACTTTACCAAACCTTCCTCACAATCAAATGAGTTCCGGGGAGGAAGTGGATCCGAAAAGACAGGTAGATGAGCCTAGGACCCCTATAGATGTCATACCCATGTCAGTGTCCCATAGGCCTTCAGAGTTCGCACATGCATCTATATGCCCCATTCATGACTTGCATGTGGAGATTAGAAAAAGAATCAATATAAGTAATGAAAATTACAAAATGATTGCTGACTCATATTGTAGATTTAAAGAGTTTGTTGTGGGTGATGAAGAGTCATGATTAGAATACATCTAGAAAGGTTTCCATAGGGAACCATAAAAAAATTACAAGCCCATAGTGTTGAACCGTATAAAATCTCTATAAGACTGTGTCTGAATGCTTACTTGATAGATCTTCCACTTAACATGGGTATTAATTCCAAATTTAATGTGAAAGATCTTATAGGAACTTCCCTTGACCCTCACATGAATTTTGATGATGACTCTCATGACCTATCCCATAGCCCTTGGGCATTACCTAACCCGTTTCTTCAACCTTTACCACCCGTATCATCCATAGCTAAAAGAAGAGAGGAAATATATGATATGTTAGATGAAGAAGTGATTTTTACTAGACATGGCGGATATCAGAAGTACTTGGTCAAGTGAAAAGACATGCCAGTGTCGAACTGCACATGGATCACAGAGGCAGAGCTTCTACAACTCGACTTCGATATCCTAGAACATTATCGAAATTTTATTTTGCCATAGGCGAATATTTCTCAGATGGGGAGAATTGATGAGGGCATCAAAGCACTATTCAGGGTCTACCAGAGGAGGAGATCATCACCAATTTCCCTCTTGATGGATGACCACTACGTGGGCCTGAGTGGACCATGTTGAAGACCCCACATGCATTTGATGCATCTTCGAAGACCCTGTATTAGAAAGATGCATGTAGGCTGCATTCTTGAGGAATTTGGACTGTTGGATCGAGTGCACGAGTCGATCGAACTGTTGGATCACACGTATCAGCCCGTTTGACCACTTTTGATCATAGCCCACCTCGATCGTAGACACTTTAGGACATAAGTATCTTAGTTTTTATTTGATTTTATTAAGATTTAGTTTGTTTGACATTTTAGACTTTTTTCTGAGCTTTGCTTTATATTTTGTTCTAGTTTTACGGGTATTTTAGTGAAAAAAACATTAAGTATGGCTATTTCTGTAATTTTTACACTTTAGACTATTGGGGGGGGGGGGGGGGGGGGGGGGGGGGGGGTTAACCTTTCCATGCTATTGTTTATAATAAACAAACTTCAAAATTTCTTTTTTTTCATGCGATTTAAAGATTCCTTTATATGATTTGGAATTAGGTTTGATGCGATTCCATTCCTATTCAACGGAGGTGCGGGGCTTTCATCTATCATCTTGTTTTTTTTTTTTTTTTTATAATAAAAAAAGAGATTTTTTTTCTCAAAAACTTCAATATTTCTTCTTCCATTCCTATCCAAAATCATCCAAATCATTTTTTTTTCCAACTTTTCATCATCCAACTTCAACCCCAACCGAACCCAACCATTGAAGACTCAAAAAACGTAGCCAATGACTTACACATATGACCGTATGGTCACACGTGCAAGCCCTTAGGCTAATTGTATGAATAACCCCTCAATCCCTTAATTACCCATCTCTAATCATACCCTAAACCTTAAATTCCCAATTTCTAAAAATCCTAATTCCAAAATCTCCAATTCATGTGAACCTTAATTTTTCAAATTTAATTTTTTTTCATTCCTAACCCTAATCCTAAAACCTACAAGTCAACCCCTTGAGTGTGGAATGTGTCTATACTAAATTGGAAGTTTTATCCTTTCATCGGGCTTAGTTTTAATTGATTTATGTGATTTCTTAGCATGCGAGTATGTGATTTAGGTTATATCAGATTTTATTTCCTATTGTTTACTCTTAATTATGTGGTAGGTAAACATATTTTGTTAATTGAATTATTTTATTGACTTTTTCATAATCTCCATATTGCATGCTAGCATTATATAATGCGTCTTGCATCAAAAAGACATTGCAAACAAAGTAAAGTTTCATGAGAAATGGTGTTTCCTTTCCCTTCCTTTCAAGGCCTATTTGGATTTACGGAAAGGATGGGAAAGGAAATTATATTTCCCCAGAAACCTTATTTCTTTGAAAGTGTGGGAAAGGAAATATAATTTCTCATGTTTGTTTATTAACAACATTTTCTCCAGGAAATTGAGGTATGTTTTCAAATCATATGTTTGGCAAAATAAAATTTTCTTAAGAAAGTTTTTCCCTTAATATGGTCCTCGTGAGATTTGGAATTGCTTCATTTTTGTGCTCATGCGCTAAAATGATATGGGAAAACAGATGGACAGGAGTCAGGACACATACATCAAGGTGGGCCCAATGGCGAGGGCCACACCGTCTTGGGTGAGGCGGAGCCGCGGTCGCTGTTTTAGTCGAATACAGTAGTGACCCTTCCATTCCAAATAAGTATTGTTAGTGTCAGAAAAGATACGTGGGTCCCACCATAATGCGTGTGTTTAATCCATGCCGTCCATCTATTTTTCCAGCTCATTTTACAGCATTAGCACAAAAATGAAGCGTACACAAATCTCGGGTGGGTGGACCATACTAGGGAAAACGATGGTGGTTGAACGCCCACCATTAAATTTTTTGTAGGGCCCACTGTAATGTTTAGTTACCATCCAACTTGTTGATTAGGTCACACAGACCTGTGAGAAGGGTAAATAGAAATATCAGCTTGATCCAAAACTTTCGTGGCTCCAAAGAAGTTTTTAATTGTGGCATTCAATTACCTCTGTTTCCTATGGTGTGGTCCACCTGAGATTTGGATCTACCTCATTTTTTGCTCATGCCATAAAATGAGCTGGAAAACTAAACGAACAGTAAAGATAAAACACATACATCATGATGGGCCCACAGCCTTTAGAGCACCCACCTGTAACCGTGCGAATGGAGGTGTCACCAACTAATCAGGCACGAGAAAATGGGAGCGGATTAGCTGCCTCACCTATGACAGTGCAGCCTTTGCTGTGGGGGCCCACCTTGATGTTATTCTATATCCATGCCATCTATTTGTTTTTTCATATCATAGTAAAACATGATCTAAAATATGAAACAGGTCCAAATCTCAAGTGGAGCATATAATTGAAAACCGAGGTGATTGATCATTAAAAACTTCTTGTGGGCCACAAAAGTTTTGGATCATGGTGATATTTGTTATTTATTTATTATTATTATTATTATTTTTGTATTCATCTATAAGGTTACATGACCTTATCAACAATTTGGATGAACAATAAACATTCGGGTGGGCCCTTGGAAGTTTTTAATGGTGAGGCGTTCAATCACCATTGTTTCTTATGGCATGGTCCACCTGAGATTTGGATCTGCTTCATTTTTGGATTTGTGCACTAAAATGATCTTAAAAAATGGATGGATGGTGTTGATATAGGATACATACATCAAGGTGGGCCCATGGTAAGAGCTAACCATCTTGGGCGATGCGAGGGCCACACCTAATGCGCACCCTAGAAAACGTAGGAAAGGAAATGTGCTTTCTTAAGGGTTTTGGTGAGAAAATAAAAAGATAATTTTTTAGGGAAAATCCGTTGCGTGGGAAATTAAATTTCCCTTCCTTTCCTATGGTTTTGGTGTTTACAAACAACGGAAATATGGTTTCATAAGAAACTCTATTTCCTTTCCCACCATTTCACTGAATCCAAACAGGCCCCACAACAAGTATAACACTATCATTCCCAATTTTGCACTAGAATACCGTGTCTTCATGCAATATGGAGACTACTGTAGGGAACTGAAAAGAGAATTGCATGAAGAATGACTTGCTTCGCCGTTCCCTGGGAATTCTTAACCATCTGTCAGCCCAAGAAGGAAAACAAAAAGAAAAGAAAGGAACTTTGAACGACAAAAGGTTATATTTTGGAATCTCAAATGACATTTTCCTGCTTACAGTATCTGTGCAAAGTCACCGAACAGGCCTCGCCAATGCAAACTGGAATTGGGGGTTTATTGACATCAACAGCTCTAATTGAATGGCATCATTTGGATGATGGATCGTGATGCCAGGTTCTAGAAAACCTGCTCAGAAAAATTGGGTGAGTTGAGAATCGTATTTTGGTAATGTTCTGAAAATCGAGTAATGGGAGCAGGCTTTGGGCCTTTTACCTGGGGAGAGCTTCCGCCCCTTATAAAGAGCCTTTGCTAGAGGATTGCTAGCCCAATGATTAACAGCCACGCGGCTCGTGGGCTGAAACCCAATCACCTCCCCATCTCTTGACAAAACGACCTGAATGGCCAGGTGAAATAGTGAGCAAGCAAATCAACAATGTAATAAGTTTCTTTATCAGTGCAGTGTATAAGAATGTGAAAGCCCCAAAGTTATTATTACGATGAGCAGCATTCTCTCTTAGTGGCAAATAGGGTTGTTGGCATGGAGTTTGTACAGGCGGGGGTCCTTGGTTCACTGATCAAGACAGGGTACTTCCCTCTTCAATGTGGAGTTATACATGTGGGGCCAATGCTTTGGTTATTCAGCTACATTTTTTTCCTTCCATAAAGGCACTATTAATGTCAGATTGTTAGGATTCATGATAAAGGTTGTAGCAGAAGTTTGATAAGGGCTGCCAACCTGAAGCATCCCTCCTTTATGCAGGCTTGGGACTGACAATGAGAGTGAAAAACTCCCACTTTGCATTCAAGGTAACTTAAGTATGCAGTGGAGAATGGCGCTAGTCAGGAGGGAGTGGATTCAAATTGAAGGCAATAAAAGGGCAAGTGGAACAACAAAAAGGACATGGTAGGAGGTAGTAAGAAAAGACTTGATGACCTATGGCTTAACTGAGGATATGGTTCTCAATGAAGTGGAATGGTGAAAGAGGATTCGTGTGGTCGATCCCAAGTAGTTGGGATAAGGCTTAGATGATGATGAAATATGCTACTAATACTACTATGAACTTTGTGTGTATAGTGGCTTCCTTACTACTGCAACTTTTTGGTAGAAGGGTGCATTGTAAAAAATGCTAGATGTGAAACAAAAGTCCAAATTATCAAAATGCATTTACTGGCATATACATGAGTATGGATGAGGGAATGCATTTATTCTTCAAAAAAGAGTGGTTAAAATGCATTACATATAAGGAAGATCAGAGAACGAAGATCAGAGAACTTGCAACTTAAAAGTATCAAAGACCCCATAATGAAGAACCCTCCAATTCATAATGTCTGCAGGATGACTTGCATTTTCATTTTCTTCATAGCATGCATGAGAGATAAAAATAGGTAAGAACTTACCAAGTAATCAAAAGTATCCAAGGGAGTAAGGTGAACCTCCAGGATGCCACTTTCTTTTCTGGGGATCTCTCAGTCTATTGTTTTTATAAGGGGACCAAGTTACAAACATCCAAATCGAAAAGGAAAGCATTGCCCGTAATGATGAAAGGATGCAAAAAACATACTATACTTCTTCAAACTCTTTCATACGCCTTCTCCAGAATGACAAGACTACACCTACTACGCAGTCATCCACAATCCTATTTCGCTTCTTGCTATGAGAATGGACCGAGGTATACCTGGCTTGAGTTTGCCAAGAAGGGCATGGCATGTCAAAAGTTATTGAAATAATCATACCAGTCAAAGATTCTCTTCATGGAGGGTAACCATAGAAAGAAATTCTAGGTTTCATGACCAAAGGGAGGGGACCATCGGTTTCCACAAAAGGCAGTGCATTGGTATGATAAGGTCCTCTCCATTTGTCCTTTAGCTCCCTTGTCTTGGTTTTGTACTTTGTAACCTTGGCATTGACGTCTCATCGATGTCTTTCTAATAAAATTCTCCATCTAAAAAAATTGGTATGATTTCCTAGCAAATTTGGCTAATGGGTATTTCCACTCCTGTACCCTACATTTGGAGAAATGTACACCTCTTTGAAGCCATTGCAATAATTCCATTGATCAGGACATTGATCCACATGACAGCCTTTTTCACTACCAATATCCACTATTGGGAATAATCAAACTACGTGCTGAGAAATTCTAGTGCAGGGAAGTTCTCATCTAGCACATAACTGTGCCATTCAGTATTGTGCGTTACATATCGTACCCTTGGGATACAGATACGTATTGGTTATCGCACAGGATATATCGTTTGTATTGAGTAATTTATCGCACTTTTTGGGAAACATGGGGAAACATTGGGAAAATGGTTGAATTTTTCAATGAAACTTCAGAGATTGTTAAAAAAGACCTTAATACACACTTTTAAATCATAACATCTCAAAAAAGAAGTACAAATAATAGGTTTCCTTTGCATAGGGTCCTAAGCTATGCGTTGACTGACTGAACTAATGCAACTATATTCAAATTGAATGCATAACATTTAGAGAGTGTGATGATCATTTCATCAAACGCTCCTAAATACTTCGAAATTAGTCTCAACTGACAGTTGATTGAAGGGAAATTAAAAAAAATATATTTTTAAATAATTTTAAATAAAAATTATTTTTATTTTCCGAAAATTAACAAGGACTTGACAAATAGTAGATCAGCTGTAATAAATGCTTGATTTCATGCTTGGGGTGCAACATTGCAAGCAATTTGGGAAAAATAGGGGAAATTTTGAATTTTCCCCAAATCAGACCATCTACACTCAAATTTCAAATTAGAGTGTATGTGATGATCATTTCATCAAATACTCCTAAATACTTTGAAATTAGTCTCAATTGATAGCTGGTTGAAGGAAAATTTTGAAAAAAAAAATGGATAACATGAAGAACCAATGGATATCAAAATCCAAGCTCCAACTCCATGATTTTTCATGCAAAACATGAAGAACCAATGGATTTTTAATCATTTGGCACTGATTTAACATAGTTTCAAAAAGAGAAGGGGGGTGGGGGAGGTGATTGGAAATTGAAAATGCTCCCTGTATCGAACATGTGGGATATATTGCACTACCTGTGCGTTTCGTATCACACAAGTGGGATACGAGATATATTGTGGAATATATTGGCCAATATCGTCAATATTTCAAACATTGTGTGAGACAACCGATGGTAATACGGTATGATTGTTGCATCAGCCTATGATACATGGATCCTTCAAATTAGAGTACCCAACTCAACGCCTCAATGATAAGGGATCCTTTCCCTCCCTCCCCTCATCAGCCTATAATACACGGATACTTCAAACTGGAGTACCCAGCTCAGACCCTCGATGGTAAGGGCTCCCTCTCAATTTAAGGTAGCATGTACCTAGCATGAGTGATTTAGCTCCTTCCAACAATGCATGTGTGTGTACTGAATTCTAGGATAGTAGGGTATTAGGAAGTCACGATCTGATTCACATATAGATGCATCATATTCCACACAACATGTCCATAATTTCATAATATTTCAACTGAATGTCAACATAGCAATACTATATCGCTATAACAAAAGCTAATCATGCTGATAAAAGTGCAGTGCATGGCCAATTTTATAAAAATGTCATGCTAAAAAGTTCCTCCAAACTTTGCCACAGTAATGACCTCAAGTATACAACCATGTCATGAGCATAGTACCTATAAAGAAAGTAGATTCAGTCCTTTTCTTTTTTAATGGAGTGTTGTAATCTTCTTTTACAAGTTCTCTATGAAAAAAGAAGAAGAGAAAAAACGAAGTAATTTTCTGAAATTACCTGATAACTGGCAATATCCTGTGCAGTTGCCATTTGCAGGTCAGAACCACTTTTATATGGGGATGCTATGCTTTCAGACAAGTCTGCATGAGTCGGGACATCACTAGTGGAGCTAGTTGTGGTGGCATCTCCACTGGTAGAAACAACACCCTGAACAAGATCCACATTGCTCACCCTTGTCAAATAACTTGGACGTTCTCCAGTCCAGGCACCGAGATCTGTGTCAGTCATTACATCCCCAGGCCAGCCAAGTTCATCCTGGATCTTCTTGACAACCGAGATGCACAGAGCTTCCAACTTTCCATAAGATCTCAATATTAGAAGAAAGAATAGGCCGATTGAAAAAGGAAAAAAAGAAAATGAATACGAAAAACAATAGCTTTGTGGTTTTGCTGAAACTTTGAAGCAAAAAATACAGTATTTGATAATAATGTAGTGATGCTGCAAATGAGAATTAAGAAGACTATGCATGGCATGCCTGTGTGTGCTTGATAAAAATTCATGCAAGTATGTTTCCATGCAACTGGTCAAAGAATATATGTACAAAAGGGCTCATCATCACCATGTCATGGAAGTGTTAATTGTTTAATTTGCAAGTGCCAATTAATGATTCAAAAGGACCCATCATCATGTAGTGCTCAACTACCACCAACTCCACTGAGAAATTTGAGTGCTAGATGATGAAAGCTAAGGAAAGAAGAAAAGGGGAAGAACAGATTTAATGTAGGGTGGATAGGAAAGAAGAAAAGGAGAAGAACAGATTTTTGCACGCACACCACATTCAAGAAATTGATTCTACAAGGTTTTCTACTTCAAGAAAAGAATATTTTCTTCCTAAATTCACACATTTCTTTATTCAATAACTTCACAACACATGGCACCTACATATAATGCATCTATATATAACCCCAACCATAACAAATCTACCAAAAATCTCAGCCCTTAATATGTCTTTTTCATGGACTGAACTCATTTTGTCCTCCCATCTCACCCCTGAATATTTAACCATTGTCTTGATCTTCATGGGGAGATTGTCCATTATGCGCTGATGTACACTACACTGGTCTGTTCTCTGATCCACCCATAGATTCATTGTCTTCATCATCTTGCACCAGGTGATGTCACCAGTGGGCGAATGAATGAATGGGCGGCTTTGCTTGCATAGCATCCTACTTGCTGTCAACCCACCTGATGTGTGAGTTGGGCATATTTCTGCATCAGGTGATCTTCATGGTGGGGCCAACCTTTTCAACAAATTCGATGCCATAAACACATGAGACACTAATCGACTTTTTACACAGAAATTTAGTCACGGGCTACTGGTGTGTATGTATTATATATAGGGAACTGATCATCTACAGGTGCCTCACCACAAAGAGTGGTACAGGGTATTATCAGCCCTTGGACGCATAAAATAATTTTTTTTATCCCCCCAATTTTTATACATCCAAGGGCTGTGATCGGTTTCTCATTATAAGTACTCCAAACAAAACAGAACCTACCAAAAATATCAGCGATTGATTTTCTTCATTAAAAACCAAAAGATAATATAGTGTCACTGTAGAACGCTACTGCAGCATTGCTGCATCCTGGTACTATAGCATGTGTAGTAGCATATTCGCTACATGTGTATCACATGTGTCTTGTTCGGTGGGCAAACAACCGTCTAACCTGGCCATGGACTAATTGGGCCACATTGATTAAGAACTAAATTGGATGAATAACAATAAAAACTAAACTTGATTTTGCTGCTATGCACTCAAACACGGGGTATTCCCTCAGTAAGTTTATTACAAATGCATACTGGCGCACATCTCTGCCAAACAGTTTGTCAAATATAGACGTCCTTCGCATGAATTATCTCTGTAAGTGGGGCAGAATGATATTAGAAGAAGAATCAAATGTATCAAGCAAGTAAAATCCTTTTCTATACGCAGACATCTGATTTTACAGCACTTGTTTCAGCCTTTGCATCAGAACTAACAGCAGTCAAATTGTGCTGAAGTATCGCATATAGAAGCAGCATACCAACTGTGTCTCGCCTGCTAGCCCAGCTGGAAGACGCCTAGGCGTTTAAACAGCAGGTCTCAGGTTCGAGTGCTAAGGAGACACACTAACCCCACTAGTGGGTGGGTGCATCATGTGACTAACCAATTGGGTGCGTTGCCCAGCTAACAGGGTGGGTGCGTTGCATGACTAACTTAAAAAAAAAAAAAAAAAAAGCATAACAACCGATACAAAAAGACAAAACAATTTCTTTATTATTTTGCACATATAAAAATCAGCTTTGGAAATTGACTGTGAATCTGTGATACTAGAATGATACACCATTTGAAATGCTTATAGAATCAGATCATGTAAGCATTCAACTCAGTTTTTCTAATAATCATGTCAACGTTCAAGTTAAACCATAGTAAATCCTGCAATTTTATAATAATTGATTTACATGCACTAACAAAGTTTAACATCCCACTAAAGGAAAATGATGGAATTTTGGATGTACCTCGGGAGCTTCCACAGACTGATACTGACAGCCATCAGTTTCAGATGAAGAAATTACATAATGGTCTGCTGGAGATTTTCTAGCCTTGAAGAGGTGAGGCTTACAAAGTTGAGCAAGAATACCGATGGCTAGCAGAAAACATCCACCAGCAAATGTAATAGATAGCATTCGTGACGATGAAGAGCTCCTCTGCAACAAAATGACAGCCATCCTAAAGATTAGATGCTGATGTTAACAATGCATATTTTTTCAATGTCATTATACAGGCTCAACTCATCACTCAGTGCTCAGACCTTAAGAAGGAGCGAAATTCAATACCTTACTCTTTGATAATTTTGAAACTTCTGAAACCAACCCACACGGGAGCTGTTTGTTAGGGAGGGTGTACAGATCTTCATAATACAAATCCAGAATTTTAGCCAATCCAACCTGCAAAAATCATGAGTTAGCATTAAATCCAACAAACAACACATTGAGCTTTCATGAGACTTCAATCTTTTGAAATAACATTTTATTTGCAAAAGAACACTTGAAAAGTTTATAAACTGAGCTGAAGTCTCTCATCAACACTTGTTCAAAATTCACAACATGTTGCATACCAGGCGACAAATTTCCACCTTTGACCCCTAAAAAGACAATGCTAGAATTCTTTTTTTTTTTTTAAGGTTAAAAATATGCTAACATTCTCCTGAACAGTTGCCACCTATATGGGACATCCAGCATGCCATTGATCTCGTCCCGAGGTTGACTTTATCGAACCTTCTTCATTACAGGATGAACCCTACATAGCATGCAGAATTGAACAGGCAGGTGGATGAGTTTCTGCAAAAGGGTTTCATCCAGGAAAGTATGAGTCCGTGTGTCGTGCCCACATTGTTGACGCCAAAGAAAGACGGCACGTGGCGCATGTGTGTGGACAGCCGTGCCATAAACAAAATTACCGTCAAGTATAGGTTTCCTATACTTAGGCTTGATGATATGCTTGACATAATGGCCAGGTCCACCATTTTCTCCAAAATTGATCTCAAGAGTGGAAATCACCAAATTCACATACGCGCAGGAAATGAGTGGAAGACTGCATTCAAAACGAAAGATGGGTTGTACGAGTGGATGATCATGTCCTTTGGCTTGACTAATGCACCCAATACTTTTATGCGAGTGATGACACAAGTCTTGAGACCGTTCATGTGTAAATTTCTAGTGGTGTACTTTGATGACATTTTTATTTATAGTACCACTAAGGAATACACCTTCAACATCTGAAGCAGGTCTGTAGCGTCCTTAGGTCTAAAAAGTTGTACACTAATCTTAAGAAGTGCGCATTCATATCTAGTCAAGTCGTGTTCTTAGGATTTATCGTGTCATCTGAAGGAAATGCGCACAGACCCTAAAAAGGTCAGGGCTATAGTTGAATGGCCAGAACTGAAGAACATTCATGAGGTGCGAAGCTTTCACGGCTTAGCAACTTTTTAACATTCATTCATTAGGGGATTTAGCACGATTATGGCTTCCATTACTGAATGCATGAAAAAAGGAGAGTTTGTGTGGTCAAAAGCCGCAGTCAGGGCTTTTGAGAAAATTAAGGGTAAAATGGTAGGAGCTCCTGTCGTGCATCTACCCAACTTTTCTAAAGTTTTTGAAGTGGCATGTGATGCGTCAGGTGTTGGTATAGGTGGAGTGTTGAGCCAGGAGGGCCATACAGTAGCCTATTTCAGTGAGAAACTGAATGAGGCAAAGCATAAGTATTCCACTTATAACAAGGAGTTCTCTGCGGTAGTGCAATCCCTGAGATATTGGCGTCACTATCTCCTACCGCAAGAATTCGTCTTGTTTTCAGACCACGAGGCCTTGAGATATTTACATTCTCAGAAAAAGCTCAACCCAAGGCATGCTAAATGGGTAGCGTTTCTTCAGGAATATTCGTTTGTCCTGAAACATAAGGCCGGGGTCGAAAACAAACCGGCAGATGCCCTTAATAGAAGAGTGGTGTTACTCAACTCCTTGAATGTAGAGGTAGTCGGATTTGAGCAACTGAAAGATGAATATCCCATATGTCCTGATTTTGGGAATACTTATGCGTCACTCTCTAGTGACCAGCTTAGCACGGGTGATTATATTCTTAAAGAAGATTTCCTTTTCAAAGGAGACCGACTTTGTATTCCCCGTATGTCCCTTCGTGAATTCCTCATCTGGGAGCTTCATTCAGTAGGGATAGCTGGCCACTTTAGTCGAGACAAGACCATCGCTCTCGTTGATGATCGTTTTTATTGGTCAAGTCTCAAGCGAGACGTAGCCAAAATTTTAAGGCAATGTCGTACGTGTCAACTGGTAAAACAACGAAAGCAAAATACTGGGCTATATACGCCATTGCCAGTGCCACATGCTCTGTGGCAAGACATTAGTATGGATTTCGTGTTGGGACTCCCTAAGACAATAAAAAAGCACGATTCCATCTTTGTTGTCGTGGATCGCTTCTCTAAAATGGTGAATTTTCTCCCATGTTCGAAAACGTCGGATGCGTCTCATATTGCTCGTCTTTTTTGATGGTGTGCTGCGTCTCCATGGTTTGCTTAAGACCATAGTGTCGGACCGTGATGTCAGATTTACTAGTTATTTTTGGAAGACACTATAACACATGATGGGTACTCATTTATAATTTTCTACTGCATACCACCCTCAAACAGATGAATAAACTGAGGTGGTTAATCGAAGTCTTGGAAACCTTTACGTTGTCTAGTGGGTGAGCATGTTAAAACTTCGGACTTAATTTTACCTATCGCTGAGTTTGCTTATAATGGATCTGTCAATAGGTTGACAGGAATGAGTCCTTTCGAAATTGTCAGTGGTTACAAACCTAGAATGCCCATAAATCTTTTACCCATGTCCGTCACCCAAAGATCTTCAAAGTCGGCCGATGCATTTGCACGACACATTCATGAATTGCATACATATATTAGACATCGGATTAATAAAAGCAATGATAGTTATAAATATTCAGCTGACTCTCATTGTAGATCATAAGACTTTCAGGAAGGAGATTGTGTAATGGTGAGGATAAGGCCAAAGCGATTCTCATAGGGCACCGCTAAGAAATTACAAGCCCGTAGTGCTGGACCATTCAAAATATTGCAAAGAATTGGGTCAAACGCGTATCGGATTGACCTTCTACCTGAAATGGGCATTAATCCAATGTTTAATGTGGAATATCTACTCCGTTCCCCTAATCCTACTATTGATCCTTCTTCCCTTTCATGGCCATATTCTGAGTTTGCTTCATAACCTATTCCATCCCTTCCCCTGCCTATTATTCGTAAGGAAGAAATTACGAAAATTGTGGATGAAGAGATAGTCTCTACAAGAGATGGAGGTTTCCAAAGGTACCTTGTCAAATCGAAGAATAAACCACCGTCAAAATCTACGTGGTTGACTGAAGCGGAGTTGCAGACCGTCGATCCAAATTTGCTAGAGCACCACAAGAGCTTTAACTCGTCGGAGTCAAGTTTTTCTCACCCGAGGAGAGTTGATGAGGACATGAGACCCTTCAAAGTTTATTAACGAAGAAAGCGCAAGCCACAAGCATCTTCCTTGTGGCTAGGCGACCATCGAGGAGCATTGAAGACCCTGCACACGTGGTCCGGCACATAGAAGACCCCACATTGGGAAGACACGCATGTAAGATGGAGGAAGACCCGACTGGGTGTCGTCGGGCGCCCGAAATTAGCTCGAGAAGTAGTAAAACTCATTGGGCAGTTTTCACTGTCACCGGGCGCTCGAAATTCATCAATTTTGAGTTTTACTCTCTAGACGTTTTTGGCCTTCATCAGGCGCCCAGACCACCGCGCGAATTGTTTTTTTTTTTTTTTTTCACTTAAGTATTAAGGGTATTTTGGTATTTTCTTCTTTCTTATTAGTTAATTAAGAGGGCTAAGCCCTAAACACAAAAATTAGTTGTTAATTAATGAAAAGAAAGCCTTTTGGTTGCCTCCTTCTCTCTCTCTCTCTCTCTCTCTCTCTCTCTCTCTCTCTGTGGATCTTCCTCTTCTTCTCTAATCTTCTTCTTCTTCCTTCTTTTTTTGTCCTTCCAACATTCTTCTAAGGTAAGATTATTCTTCCTTCTTTCTCTATTTCCATTATCTTACAATCGTCGAGCCCTAAATTTGAGAATTGATCCAAAAACCTAATTTCGATTAATTTTCGATTCCCTAATCCGAGAAATCCTTTAATCTCCTAGACTAGTGAACCCCATTGTTCGATTGGGTTATGACCATGCAAGATCGGGAGGTTCCATCCCTCGCCGGATCCAACCTATGCAATACTTGAACTTCATACTTCGTGGTTGTGATGATGGCCCGCTCCATTGCATGCCTCTTTTGTGATTCTCTTAGTTTATGATGGTAGATGCTAAATTTTTAGATTATTATTGTTGTTTATTTCCGCTGGATTATATGTGTTCATGAGCATGCATCATAATTAGGGCAACCTGCATCAGTTGCACAGTGCATGAAGCAAAGCAACAACAGACTCAGGTGTGGGAGTGGGGAACAGTCTATTTTAAAATGTTATTAAGTATCAGCATCTAGGAAATGGGAGCAGGAGTAGGAATTTGAAGCGTGATTCAAAGCGGAAGGAGCACCTGGTTAGAACTTAGAAGAATCGCGCAACTAAGCCCTGTTCAAATAGTGACAATTTAAACAAGCCAATGCCCTTTAAGACAACAGAGCTTAAACACCCCTGGAATGCAGGTAACAATTTTTTTGATATGGAGCCAGAATCAATTGATTCATTAAGACAACATTGTTTTTAATTCTTGAACTCAAAAGCTTGTATAACACATGCAAAGCAGCAAACTACTGTCAGCCAGCATATGCTTCACATATGTAGTTGAGAAGGTTTGTGGTGTGGGACACATGATGCTGACAACTTTAAGTGAACATGTCACCTTTAAATCATTATAGGACGCATTGGGAAGATCTGTTCAATATGCCCTATCTTGAGAAAAATTATCTACAACTCAAATAGTTTCTCTATATAGCAGCATCCACAAATTTACCTTTTCTTCCCATTTTTGAAGTGATATTGTCATCTTTTTTGGTTCAAGATGGTTTCAATAATTTTGACAGAACCAGCAAGGTCTCCATAATCAACCCTGCTATTATCCAAGATAATAGAAGGAACATAAACAATGAAATGGAGGCAATTTTTGTAAATGTGTATTTCCTAATATGATTTGCATATCCAGGTGATCGTAAAGATTACGACTATTAAAATACTGTAAATGCACTCCATAGGAACTAAAAAGGAGAAAGAAAAATGGCACTGGGTAAACTACCAGTGCATTTTTTGTACAAATAAATATAAATTTCATTAAACGCAAAGAACAGCAGAGCGGGATAACAGATACAACAGGAAAAACTAAGAAGCAGAAACTGGCATTACCCCCCACTACTACACCATTCCTTCCAAATCAGATCAATAGGCCAGCCAGCAAATTCTCCTGATTAAACCGACCATTCCTTCCAAACCAAACTAATAGGGCATAATTTGAGCGTCATAATTGTTTGCACCCTTTTTCATCAATTTACCAAATAACAATTAGTGCACCCACCTAAGTAGATAATCCACAAAACACTTACAGCACGGTGTTCTTTTTTTTTGGGGGGGGGGGGGGGGGGGGGGGATTGGGGGGAAGCATAATTTATTAGGTGTATTGACAGTTTTACAAATACTGTCACAAAAAATTTCATGCATATCTTGTAAAATTTATAACCTATGATGTTATTAAAAACAACCATTTTCTCCCAGCCATGTCTTGTGCATGTTATCAAGTCTTCCTGTTATGACATCAGTAACAAAGTCCAGGGGTGCAAGGAAAGAATAAATATACCATTTGGAAGTGGGTCAAAAGAACTTCCCACCTATTATCCGCAGATTTCTGCCAGCCCTCAAACTTTACATTCTCAAACTTATCAGCATCAATTTGCAACCTAAAAGAAGGTATGTACTCATTTGTCCAAGTACTAAATTCAGGGCCACCAATTTTTTCCAGCCTTGAGTATGTTGGTGAGGCCCACCACCGATCCTTTGGTTTCTTTTCTCTAAGCCTATATATTCCCTTGACTGAATTGAAATTTTCTATCAGGTTCTTGGCATTTTCAACTATCTGATCTTGTGGGATTTTATATACGTGAACTGAAGAGTCTGATGATGTGGTCCTTTTCAGCTTCTGAAACCACGAAAACATATTATATGAAGCCATATTCTGTGTGCTTTCAAGGAAATCTGTCTCAGTGCTTTCAAGAGCGCATAAGCAAACAGCCTCTGCAAGCGCAGAAAGAACGCTTCCATCTGACGAGCTCAGGGTGAAACATGCTGGGACCTGCTGATAGGAAAGGCATAAGAGAACTGAACCTATCAGTACCACGTGGTACCTGCAGGGCAGACATGTTGGTGTGATATTATGACAGTGCGTGCCATATATTGAAGCAAAAATGCACATGACAGAGTAAGAGTGTTATGTCACCTCTCTAGGATTAGCAAGATCCTCCATGTTTCTCTCTGTTCCTGGGCTGAAAACTGCAAGCTCAAAACTCCAAAGATGTTGCAAGACCACTTGTCGGAAAGTCATCGCAAGTATATTTCTAGATGTAGTGCTTGATAGAATATCTGCAGTGAGAGTACTTCTCAGTTTCCTTGCTTTCTCTTTAACCCTTTTGGCTGGTAAAAACTGTCACAATAGTCTTTCAGCTTGTCAGAAAGTATTCAACATTTTATAGATATAGCCATTTGTGTCTGCAAATGGGAATGAACATTTGAATGAAAGACTGAAGTTTAACAAAATAAAATAACCATTTTCTGAAGAAAAAAAAAACAAAATAATTTAACCAGATTGTACATAAAAAATCCTGCAGGAGAAAAATAAAATACCTTAATTGTTTTAATTAATCAGATGAACTAACTAACATTAACGTGTCTTCCACAATGGATTTATTGAAAATCCATGAACTCTGAAGTTTGAAAATGATCTTTTTTATCCAATAACATGACAGAACTTGCTGATCATTGTAAAGTCATTATGGTGTGATTCCTGGAGTATAACAGACAGTTACAAAGCTGTAATGGCTTGAGTGTAACGACCAAAGAGCAGCAGGTGCGATAATAACCTATAGCCATAACAACAGAAGGGCTACTATGAGGACATGAATGCAGTGCCTGATATGTTTTTTTTTTTTTTTTGGAATTCTATCCATTTCCAAAAGGCAGATGATTAAAATGCTGACCAGTCTGGTGGAGACTGTCCTGCATTCGTCGGAACTACCATTTTAGGCCCTGTTTGCTAGACACCTAAAAATGAATTCACTTCATTTTAGTTAAACAGACATTATCTATTAAAGTTACTGATCTCCAATACATAATTACTGCTAACATGAACTTTATTATGCTAGAACACGAAACATGATGAGATGAAATTCTATCCATTTCCCAAAGGCAGAAGATTAAAATGCTGACCAGTCTGGTGGAGACTGTGCTGCATTCGTCGGAGTTCCCAGGGAAAACCGTCTCCACAACCATCGTGGACATGCCGGATGCGATGTGCTCCTCCGCGGCATCGCCGCCATCGGCGGCAGCTGCTGTTAGGGCTTGATCGAAACTGACATCTCCGATGACAATCAGCCGGGCCAGGTCGTTCTCAAACAACCGCACGCCGGGGAGGTTCTTCGTCTCCGCATCGCCAGTGCCACTGCCACCGTTGGATCCAGCGATGGAGTCGAGGATTTCCTGATCGGTGGTGGGCAGAGCATTGGGAGACGGGCGGGCGGGAAAGGAGAAGTATTTGGTGTGGGATTTTGGGGGAGTTTTGGGAAATATTATGGAATTTATGGGGAGAGAAGGAGATTTAGGGGAGAGAACAGAGGGGCGAAGGAGGTATTGTGTTCGTGGGTATTGCAAGAAAGCCATGAGAGAGAGAGGGAGAGAGCGAGAGAGAGAGCTTTCCCGGTTTGCTTCTTTTCAGGGTTCAAAAGGACCGCTCTCAAGTCTCACCCCTTCTCGAGGAGGTATTCCATGGTCCTCGAGACGTGCAAACTTTACTCGAGTCTTAAGTTTATTCAACTTATGCTCTTGATCTTCTGATCTAGACCGTTGAAATAGTCCTTCCACGATATGTCCAATAGACAAACGGTCTCGATCACTGAATCATGGACCATCCTAGACAAACTGTAAAGACAAATACACTGTCATGCGTGGCCCTCATCATAGAATTCCTCGCCCATATGTCCTGAAACAAAACAGTGTGATGGTTCAATCTCATGCACTCCATTGGCAGAATTCGTAATCAAATTAAACCATCCAATTCGTGGGGCCCACTTTTGATGGTCCACAAAGCAAGTGCTACACTTATGTCCTAACTGACTGACAGATGGACATCAAATGGACAGATGAAGTGTAAAAATAGTAAACATTCCGAATTTAAAATATTAATCGAAAGTTAGGAAGGCCCAATCAATATGAATTCAGTGTTATGATCTATCTACAGTGTGTCCTATGATTTAGACGGTTCAATTTGAATTAGGTATCTGCCAACATGTCTGCTTGCAAGTGTGTTAAGCATCATATCCTACCAAATTATCCAGTATCCACTAACTCCCCAAGGTGAAGGGAGTTACCCCACACAAATGGGCCCTGCGCAGGGTAATTTGATGGGACTACCCAATTCCAGGATTCATGATAGGTGGCTTGAAATGGACGGTCCTTGTGAAAGATGAACTGTTCAATCATGGAGCCGCAGTGGGCCGGTTGCTCAGTGATCTAGACCATTGATCTGATGGGCTTTAAAGCACATGGGGAATTACTTAAAAAACTCCATATGTTATGATCATAGACATCCTAGCTGTGACTTTTTCTCCGTACACTTCAATGTATTTTTCTTCCATTTTCAGGCCGCCCAGTGAAGGGTCGTGATTATTACCTCAGGGAGATGTTCGCAGAATCCCATTATATACTGAGATCAACCGTCTGTATAACTGGGCCTTAGGCCCACTTGTACAACTCAAGGCTCGAGTTAACTTTTCATATCCTCGGGTGGAAGGTCATAGAACTCTTCAAGGCGAGAATGTCTATTTTTTATTCGGTGGAAGCGAGGTGTCCAACCCATAGAACCCTCATGGTTTCCAGGGCGATCTCCACCGTACACGGTTCTTTATGGTCGGTGATCAAATGGTGGGCCCATCGGGGATGAAACTCAGTGCAACATCATACCAAGAAGATGATCCTAAATGGGACGCGGATTGCGAGGTGAACCCAACACCACGCAGCTCCGTGGTGTGAGACTCTGTGGGGCCCAACATAATGTATGTGTCTTATCCACTCCGTCCATCCATTTTTTCATCCCATTTTAGATTATAGGCCCAAAATTAAAGATATCCCAAAGCTCAAGTGGACCACACCACCGGAAACAGTGAGGAAAATGAAATCCACTGTTGAGACCTTCCTAAGGCCCACCGTGATGTTTATCTGTCATCCAAACTGTTCATAACGTCACACAGACACCGATGAAGGGAAAACACAAATATTAGCTTGATCCAAAACTTCTGTGGCCCACAAGAATTTTTCAACGGCAGCCATTTAATTCCCACATTTTTCCTGTGGTGTGCTCCTCTTGAGCTTTGCACATACTTCAATTTTGGGCTTGTTCCCTATAATATGCTGGAAAAACGGATGGACGGCATGGATAAAACACATACATCCTGGTGGGCCCCACAGAGTCTTCACACCAGGGAGCTGCGTGGTGCTGAGTTCACCACACATTTTCGCGCCCTCCTAAATGACACATTCATCCGAAGAGCTACCGTAATTGGCTTATGGTGGAATATAAGAAGTCACTGTTCGAATGATGCCAACAGTTCGATTGGCGACCTAAAACTGAATTATAGATAAGAATGCTGGCAGCCTTGGACGTGAAAAAATACCAACCGAATGGGTGCGATTGTCAAATCCACACCCGTTTGAGAGGGGATTGATATCCAAAAACCCTACCCGTTTGACAGGTACATCCTTTCTTTTCTACCTGAGATTGTTTTAGAAGCCAGTAAAGGAATGAATACTTAGGCGATCGTTACATTGCATTACCCGAACTAGAAAAAAGAGGTGTAGAAATCAACTAGGGTGGCTGTGTATACTCATTGCAAGTAAAATGTTTATCTACCACACCGCATGGAACGTTAACCCAACGCTTTCTTTCCAACCAACGTGTTTGCTTGTTTATAACATAATGGTGCAAAAGATGGGACATTAATTTCATAAAGATTGCATGGGACAAAGAGAATGATGGTCCATTCATCAGGTGGGCTACAACAACGAAATTCGAAATTAATTGACAATCAATGTCTCACTCAATATACGTGTGTGGCCCACCAAATAAGTGGATCATTTCAATTTTTTCTCCATAGGAGTTCGTTTCCATAAAAGTTCGATCTGCCTGTGCCTCACATGTTACCTCATCAGCACTCACATGATGAGATTGCCTAATGCTTTGAAATCCAAAATCCATTGAGACGTAATTAGTTTCTCATTGTGTTTTTATACCACAAAATTCAAAATATAGAAGATCATTCTGGTCACTGGGCCATCTTAGCATCCATCAAAGGCATGCAACGCATGCATATGTGCCAATGTAACACATGTGTAACACCCTAGTTTCATTGGATCTGATCATCATCATCATCTAAGCACTATCTCAGTTAATTGGAGCAAGCTACATATCAATCTTTTTTAGCCATATTACTCTATCAAGGGCCATAATGTCAATTAGGCGTACTTCATGGAGTCTTTTTACTACCTTACTTAACATCTTTCTTCACTTTTAACTAATGTGAATCTTGGTCTTTAGTGTACATGCGTGTATGAGTAAACCATTCAAGTCTACTTTTGCTCATCTTATAAATATCACTTACTGATGCTACTTTTTAGTTTACTCAAATGCATTCATTTTTAATTTTGTTTTGCCACCCACTCATTCAACATCCCCATTTCAATCACGATCATCTTATGAGCAAGTTGATCCTCATCTACCTAAGGTTATGACATAAAATATAATTAGTCTTATAGCCGTTCTATAAGCAGCGAATGACAATATGGGCAACATTCTTCTCAATCTCTCCACTCTCATAAATTATTAGCTTCAGATATTGAAAGTAATCATTTTATATAAGCTTATGGTTTACACATCTTACTTAAAGATATTAGGCCATTTTGTTATCAAGTGGGTTGCTATGTGCTAGATAAAGGGATAGCTTGATCTTTGAAAGATGATGAATTTATTAGCACAAGCTTAGGCTGTAGAATTACAAATCAGACCAAAATTGAGGAAAACTATAACTTCTTGCTTTACATTTAATGCCATTTTCCCATCCCATGATATTTAATTTTGCCCCGAAGAAATTAACAACTCACATGAGCTTTAGTTTGCTCCTTTCCTTCCATATAAGATATAGGCTTGCTAATAATGATAGCATCCAAACCGCCTTCCTCAAAAGCTCTTAGCAAATGGGCATTGGATAAAGAGAAAATTAACATTTTCCTCATTATGCATATACTCATATACATATATTTGGAAGAGCCATTCATTTCTCACAAAGGTTATCTATTGCATATGTGACGTAGGACAACCCTAATTATGATGCATGCTCATGAACATAATTAAACAGCGGAAAATAAAAGGAATAAATAACTTAAAATTCAGAATCATTCATCATAAATTAAGAAAATCCATAAGGAGCTTGCAATGGATTGGGTCAATCGTCACAACCACGAAGTTTGAGTTTCAAGTATAACTAGGGTGGATCCGGTGAGGGATAGGACCTCCTGATCTTGCATGGCTATAACCCAATTAATCAAGAGGGATCTCTAATCCAGAAAATCAAGGGATTTCGGATTAGGGATTTGAAAATCTGAAAATTGTAGGGTTTATGCTCAAAATCAGATTTTAGGATTGTGATTGATGAAGCAAATAGGTTAGAAAAGATAGAATTACCTGAAAGAAGGATTAGATGGACATAAGAAGCAAGTAGAAGAAAGAGGGATCAAGGAAGAAGAAATATCACCATGAGAAAAAGAGAGAGAGAATGAGATAAGCACCAAAAGGCTTTTCATTAATCAATAATCAAAGTTAAATTCGAGTTTTGGGCTTTAGCCCACTTAAATAAGCAAATAAAGACATAAAAGTACTAAAATACCCCTAAAACTAAGCAAAACGCGTAATTAAACATAAGTACTAGAAAGTTCGGGCGCCCGAGCAATCGCCTGAAGTGGTCCGAAAACCTCCAGAGAGGTTCGAGAGCTCGTCAAACAAAGTTCGGGCGCCCGATGGGGCGCCTGAAGGCTATGGTCGGGGGCCCCATGGGGCGCCCGAAGATGTCCGTCTTTTCGGTCTTCTTTCTCCTTTTTTCCTTCACACGTGTCTTCCCTGAGTGGGGTCTTCTATGTGTCCAATCACATGTGAAAGGTCTTCAGCGGGACTTCAGTTCTTCAATAATCGTCTATCCACAAGGACGGCACTTGTGGTTGGCGCTTTCTTCGTTGGTACACCTTGAATGCTTTTGTGTCCGCATCAATTCCCATCAGGTGAGAAAAACTGGACTCCGACGAGTTGAAACTTTTGTAGCGCTCTAGTAGATTTGGATCAATACTTTGCAACGCTTCGCCAGGCAACCACGTAGATTCAGACGATGGTTTGTTTTTTCATTTGACAAGATACCTCTGGAAACCTCCATCTCTCGTGGAAACTATCTCCTCATCCACAATTTCCTCAATTTCTTATTTGCGAATGATAGGTGGAGGAAGGGGTGGAGTATGTTGTGAAGAAAACTCAGAAAAAAGGCCATGAAAGGGATGAGGGATCAATGGTAGGATTAGGGGAACGGACTAGATCATCCACATTAAAAGTTGAATTAATGCCTATTTCAGGTGGAAGGTCGATCTGGTATGCATTGGACCCAATTTTCTGCAATATTTTAAATGGTCCAGTACTACGCGTTTGTAATTTCTTAGCAGAACCCTGTGAGAACCGCTCTGGCCTCATCCTCACCATTACATAGTTTCTTTCCTGAAAGTCTTGTAATCTACGATGACAGTCAGCTGAATATTTATAACTATCATTGCTCTTATTGATCCACTGTTTAATATATGTATGCAATTCATGAATGTGTCGTGCAAATGCATCGGCCGACTCTGAAGATCTTTGCGTGACAGACATGGGTGAAACTAAAGGACTCTCTGAAAAAATAACGGACTTGAAATAAACAATCATATGATATAGAACTTGAAAAACTGAAACAAAATGACACTTCTCATTGGTGACACATAATTTCTCATTATAAGTATTATAAACAAGGATGATTTTCAAGTATCCCAACACTTGAGAACACACACTATTAACACCAAGTTTTGAGCAGATCTTGGCATAAGCTATTATGTCCAAAATGTCATCAAGATGCGGGATAGGGACACTGGCCATCATATCCACCATGAAGTGAATACGTCGAAAGGTGGCATGAGACTTGACTAAAGCTTTGTAGACGGCCAGGATATGCCCACATGTGTGCCATATGCCATTATTTTTTAAAGTGAAAAGCGCAGGCTTGGCACACAAAACAAAACTACAACTCAAACTTTCCTTATTGAATTCTTCCCCGAGAAGTTTATCAAATTGATGCTGTATTTCTATATTTTCTACGGGGTTCACCTGATACGGAGGAAAGCTTGATAAGACTGACCCATGGACAAGATCGATTGTGTGCTGAATGTCCCATTTGGGTGAAAATTTATCCCATAAATCATCTGGTAGGATATCACAAGTCATGTGGGCGTCCACCATCATATTCTCATTAGTCTCCTTTTCAAATTCATTCGTGTGCATTATGGTAAGAGACTTATATTGGAAATCTACATCACTTAAGTCGCACATGACATCTGGAAGTGGTGCGGTCTCAATTCCTTCGACCTTTTCATCACTAGCAAACACTTCGTCATCCTCAACGATGATGAGCGATGCCTCAATTTCTTCCATTTCATCACTAGTGACGTTAGGCACGTACTCTTCTACTTCATAAACATCATGTTTGGACCCATCCAACTTGCCGTTCACTAAGGCATAATATTGATAATCTTTTCCATAGTTAGGGCTAGTCTGGTTGAATGCCTCCAATTTGTTGTTGAGTTTCTGGAATGATTTTCTAAAATGGTTTTCAATGTTGTCTAGACATCGAGATATGGCAGCCAAAGCCTCCAGAATTTGATCCTGATTCATGGTAGTGATGCGTAATCCAAAACCATGACCAAAACGAATGGACACACAATGAAGGACTTGTCCTAGGTTCTTCTTAAACTCGACTATATGGACTAGATGACTCACAATATGAATGCGATGAATTTAAACTGCAATGAACTGACACTAATTAGTTCTAAATGATGCGACTCAAATCTGGAAATTTTCGAAATTAGGAAGCTTTCTGAAATTGGAAAGTTTTTTAAAATTGGAAACTTTCTAAATCTGAAAATTCTCCAAATTAAGAAACTTTCTAAAATTGGAAAGTTTCTAAAATTGGAAACTTTCTAAATCTGAAAATTCTCCAAATTAAGAAACTTTCTAAAATTGGAAAGTTTCTAAAATTGGAAAGTTTCTAAAATTGGAAACTTTCTAAATCTGAAAATTCTCCAAATTAAGAAACTTTATAAAATTGAAAAGTTTCTAAATCTGAAAATTTTCTAAATCAGGAAACTTTCTAAAATTGGAAAGTTTCTAAATCTGAAAATTCTCCAAATTAGGAAACTTTCTAAAATTGAAAAGTTTCTAAAATTGAAAACTTTCTGAATCTGAAAATTCTTCAAATTAGGAAACTTTCTAAAATTGAAAACTTTCTAAAATTGGAAACTTTCTAAATCTGAAAATTTCCTAAAACAGACCTAAAAATCAAAACCCTAATTTTTTTGATAACTCGATATAGACAAAATCATGCAAGCTTAATCTCTTATACCAAATTTGACGTAGGACAACCCTAATTATGATACATGCTCATGAACATAATTAAACAGCGGAAAATAAAAGGAATAAATAACTTAAAATTCAGAATCACTCATCATAAATTAAGAAAATTCGCAATGAGCTTGCAATGGATCGGGTCAATCATCAGAACCACGAAGTTTGAGTTTCAAGTATAACTAGGGTGGATCCGGCGAGGGATAAGACCTTCCGATCTTGTATGGCTATAACCCAATCAATCAAGAGGGATCTCTAATCCAGAAAATCAATGGATTTCGGATTAGGGATTTGAAAATCTGAAAATTGTAGGGTTTATGCTCAAAATTAGATTTTGGGATTGTGATTAATGAAGCAAATAGGTTAGAAAATATAGAATTACCTGGAAGAAGGATTAGAGGGACATAAGAAGCAAATAAAAGAAATAGGGATTAAGGAAGAAGAAACATCACCGTGAGAGAGAGAGAGAGAATGAGAGAAGCACCAAAAGGCTTTTCATTAATCAATAATCAAAGTTAAATTCGAATTTAGGGCTTTAGCCCACTGAAATAAGCAAATAAATACATAAAAGTACTAAAATACCCCTAAAACTAAGCAAAACGCATAATTAAACATAAGTGCGGGAAAGTTCGTGCACTCGGTCGGACGCCCGAGCAGTCGTCCAAAGTCGTTCGAAAACCTCCAGAGAGGTTCGGGCGCTCGTCAAACAAAGTTCGAGTGCCCGATGGGGCGCTCGATTGGGCCCCCGAAGATGTCCGTCTTTTCGGTATTCTTTCTCATTTTTTCCTTCACAAATGTCTTCCTTGAGTGGGGTCTTCTATATGTCCAATCACATGTGAAAGGTTTTTAGCGGATCTTCAGTTCCTTAATAATCGTCTATCCATAAGGACGACACTTGCAGTTGATGCTTTCTTCGTTGGTACACCTTGAATGCCTTTGTGTTTACATCAATATGCCTTACTCCTACTTACAATCCATACAAAAAACTGCAACCTTTTGAGAGGCACCAGCCATATTAGAGCTGAATGATAGAATTTAGCTACCATTTTGGATCCGCATAACAATTTGTAAAGGAATTTTACAGAAGTTTTTGATCTCACAACGGGTGATTTGTTGTCAAGCCACCCATGCCTACTTTTTTTTTTATTGGGTTAGTTACACACCCCATTCTTAGTACACCCACCCACCCCTGTCAGTCACATAAGGATGTTAGCCACCCCCACCCATGCCTGCTTGGATACAAAAAGTGTAGGGCACCATATGGGCTAAGCGAACTTCTAGTAGTATTACTTATGAAAAGGGACTACCGTGGTGTCTGGCATTCAATTAGTCTAATACAGTTGGCTAGACCCAGTCATCAAGTGGGCTATCATGGGCAAGTTTTGGGTGGTTGTCCGAAGCTTTTTATGTAGATTGTGTCCTATCCTGCCCATCTCCTGAGAACGAGTAGGAGCTTTGAGTGGCCACCCTGATGTATAAGCTTTATTTACACTATCCATCCATTTTTCCTGCCATTTTATGGAATAGAACTAAAATTTAAGTAAATAAAATGCTCAAGTGGACCACACCACCGGAAGCAATGTTGGTAATGATTCTCACCATTGAAACATTCCTAGGCCCTTCTATGATGTTTATTTTCCATCCAAACCATTTATGAAGTTACATAGACCTTGATGAAGGGAAAAAAACAAATATCAGCTTGATCCAAAACATCTGTGGCCCCCTAGGAAGTTTTCAATAGTGGTAATTTAATCTCTATTGTGTGGTCCACCAGTATCTTGTATATGCTTCATTTTTAGGCTCATATCCTGAAATGATACGGAAAAACGTACGGACTTTGTGGATGAAAACCATACATCAAGGTGGCCACTGGAAGCTCCAGCCTGTTCCCAGCTGGACGGGGGTACGTTCTTTTTCCATGGCCTGCATGATGATTGGACTCAAGGTTTTGGGTGATTGTTTATTATTTTTCATCATATGGCCCACGTCATGATTGGATTGATGTGACTTCTGTATCATCCATTTTCATGGGGCGAATTAGGTGTTACCCCAGAACAGCTTAGTGAGTGTTACCCTACCATATGGCCCACATGGATGATATTTTGAATATCCAGACCGTCCATCCTTTTCTACAGCCCATTTTAGAATGATGTTCCAAAAATTATGCAGATCTAATTATCAAGTGGACCATACCGCTAGAAACAGTGTGATTGAGTGATCCACCATTACAACTTCTAAAGAGCCTATTGTAAAGTTTTGGTAATGTTTATTTTCAATCCAAGCTCTGTATAATGTCAATAAGGTATTGATAAACGGAAAATATAAATATAAAATTGATCCAAAACTTTTGTGGCCCAAGAAACGTTTTTAATAGTTATTCATTACTGTTTCTAGTGTTACGGTCCACCTGAGATTTGGATCTTGTTAAGATTTTGGATCACATCCTAAAATGATATGATAAAATAGATAGACGGCTATATATAAAAAATACATCAATATGGGCCCACACGGTTAGGGTAACACCCACTAAGCTGTTCCAAGGGTAACACCTAATTCGCGCCCTCTTGGTCGCTCCAAACACGGCTAGCTGTAAGGTAATCAGTACTTTCCAAAAGCAGCTACATGGATGCAATCATTATTTACCTTTTAGCATTGAGCTTCACTAATTAAATAATCTAATAAATATTAACATCCTTTGTAGCTTCAAATGTAAGCCTGCAGTGGTAAACCAACGGATCCCATGTAGCATTGTAAGCCGAGGCCTCAAGTTTATATTGCCGTTGAGGAAGAAGAAGAAGAAGAAGAAAACTATTTACGCCCGCTAAGCCACTCAGACTGCTGCGAGCTATAAAATCAAAAAGAGATGAACCGTTGAAGCTGTTTGGCTAAAAAAAAAAAAATTTAAAATGCTCGACTCGACTCAGATCGAAAGTGAGTTTGAGCCGAGTCGAGCCAAATTTCTAGTGCTCGAATTTGTTCGAGCGAGCTTCGAGCAGGGCCATGCTCTATTCGGCTCGACTCGTTTATAGACTCGAATTCGGTTCGATTTGATTCGACTCGGCTTGGAGTCGTTTTATATATAAGGTTTTTTTTTTTTTTTTACTCTAATTATTTTTACTTTTTACTTACCTAAGTGCCCCTCTTTTCAAACCCATAACCCTAACCTACCCTCCCCCTCTCTGAGCTAGATGGTTGGCCGTCCACTCCACACCGGCAACCTCCATCTCAGCCTACCCTGCTCGTCGCTCGCACACCAACCACTCCCTCTTCGCACCCTGCCCCCACTCATCGTTGGTCACCCCCTGTTCGCACTCTACTCGCTCGACGCCGACCACCCACTGTTTTCAGTCACTCTACCCGCTTGTCGCCGGCCACCCCTATTCTCAACCTTGCCCGCTTGTCGACGTCGGTCACCCACTGTTCCCAATCACCCTACCAATCACCCTACTCGCTCGTCGCCAGCCACCCCCTGTTCTCAACCTTGCCCGCTCATCAACATCGGTAATCCCCTTCTCCCCCCTTTCATTATTTTTCATTAAATTTTAAGTGATCGGCCGAACTTAACAAACCTTGCTTGAAAATATAAACTCGAACTCACCTCGAAAGAATCAAACTCGAACTCACTCAGTCTGACGACTCGGCTACGTAGAGCCGAACAAGGAGCAGCGTAGGTGGGTTCAAATCGAGCTCTAATCCCAATTATCGGATTATTCGCTGTTAGACATGTGCCGCATGTGTCAGCATTATTCTATTAGACATGCGTCCCATGTTTCAGTTTATCCATGGCCGTCTGTGCCACATGTCGCCATGCATACTTGGCTCCTCACATGTTAAACTACATATTTTCGAAGGACAGGCATGTTCCCCCTGTGAAGCTGTCACGTACACATCCTCGAACGATAGCGCCATCCTTCCACAATCCACATGGCTGGGAAAGCAGTGGATGAGGACCATACGCTTGAAAAGGGTGACCACAATGGTTAAAAACTTCACTAGAATGGGATCATCCCATCCATTGGATGGGTGGGTGTCCAATGGACGGTAAAAGGCCAAATAATGACATCATTAAGGAGGGAATGGTGAAATTCTCCTCTTCATGTCGTTTCTGACGCGTGGCCATCCGAGGCAGAACCCACCTGGTGGACAGTCGCTTTACCATGTTACGACAAAGAAGGTTCAATTCTGTTATGTCATTTCAGAGCATGGTATGTAAAATCCATAAATGAATGAATTAAAAAAAAAAAAATCTTGCATTGTCTTCATCTGTCAGACAGATTTTTCTTTTCCTTTTTTTTCTCAACAAGGTCCATTCATCGTGGCGAACCAAAACAAAGCAACAGAAAGAACGTGTCTGGTAAAGAAAAAAAGAGGAACAAATAAGAAATGGGGATATAGTCAGTTGCCGAATGAAATCAATTGGACGCTATGGAGCTCTCTCTCTCTCTCTGTACTGAATTGTGAGAAGAAAAGATGAAATTAGCATCCAAATGAGATTTAGAGTTCCGTGGCGGGGGAAGCCATCGCGCATTCACATGATGGAAAAGGCAGGCAAGAGGATGGCATTGCTCCAATACGCTCCCTTACTCGCGGCAAATATCCAGGAAGACGGGCAATCTATGTCTCCGCCTTGGGCCGTAGAGGACATGGTTTATGTAAGCTTCCGCAACTTCAGGCCCAACCTCCAACGCCGAAGCGACTATCTCTTCAGCCTCCGTCCCGAACGTTGTTGCAGCTGCCGGCGCCTGGTGAGCATAGCGACATTTCGTCCCGAACATGCACGCCCCCGTCGTAGCAAAGGATTTACAGATCTGCCCCTGCAAGGAGATGGCAAATCAGGAGAGGAGAGAAATGGCAAGATCGCTTACTAAATATAAGAAAACGTAAATCGACATCATCTCAGAAAAAGCCTTGCATCCAAATGATCTACCCGAACTAGACAAATGGTAAGTTTTGGTTGCGGCCGGTATTCCGTACCGATGGCCCCCACATTCTAATCATGCTCATGCAGATGGTTCAACTGGTACGAGGAGGCGTGCTGGTATGCAGCAAATGGATAGCTGAATATATAGAATACACACAGCATGTCGTGTGCAACAGCGGAGAGTCCCCTGATCAGATGGGCGAGATTGTTGGACATTTTCCGGCCATCCATGATGGATATGCCAGATGAATGATCTGGACCTTTGAAAGGAAGACCCCTCTGTGCAAAATGCTGGCATGAACAGTAACCAAGTGAGAGGCCTACATGACCTAGCTTTTGCCGGGGCCAGCATTCTGTTCAGGCTAGTGACCTACCCAGATCATGCATCCTGCAGTCCTTATCGTGGACGAGCGATGGGCCAGAACTCTCTCATGTCGAACCATCCCAGCCATCCATCCGATTTGTGGACCACTTCCGGTTGCGCATAACCATCCGTTCTGCAGGCCAGCTTCATATGGCTGGGATTCTGAGTTTGGGAGAACGTCCTGCTGCAGCGCGCGCCCATGCTCCATTGGTGATTTTTTTTTTTTTTTTTAGAAAGGATCATTCATTGACCACTGTGAAATGACGGCCTGAAAAAACAAAACGCCGGAAATGAACAGTGCCAAAGGTAGTCACTCGCACGACAGGGTGTTTTGCGAGATCAGAGCCTTTCGTCGGGTTGGACTCACCGTTAAAACCATTGCCCATAAATGATGCAGGTCGGACTCATCTGGTTGGCAACGCATGCATGAGAAAAATGGACGGTCAGAAATAAAAAGGACCAACAGTCCACGTCAACGCTCACCTGTGGCCTACTTTATGGGTGTAACAGCATGATTTGAGCTAGGGCATGTTCAAGACAGGCCCACCTAATGCATGCCTGGATCTTGGACACGTGTGGCATACTTGCATGGGTTTCAGGAACACCCCCCCTCCCTCCAGCCCATGGCTCAGCGAAGCTCTGGGTTCGCAACTTCCAGCCACCCCCTCAGGCCGGAATGACAAAAATGCCGAGTTGTCATAATTCATGAGTTTGGAAAGAAAACTCGGAACCGACTTCCAGAAACTGAAATGTAGATAAAGGTATAACTAGAATTCGTTTTGCATCAGTGGCCACTCAGGATTCAGCGTGCGTGGAAGCGCAGTGGGCCAATATGGGGGAGTGGTCCGATGATGGAACCGTCCCTGTTCTGGACTCTATGAACCAACCTAAGAAATCTACTCTAAAACGATGATTGTGACCATTACTACCTGCAGATGAATTTAAAGCATAGAAAAGAAAATGTTCAATTGTTCACATTCAACTCGAAATCTGAGGTTAAGGCCATCACTTAAGTGTGATCTCAGTGGGTGGCCCCACTGAATCCTGAGTCGCGCAACAGAGACAAAACGAACTCAAATAAATAAATAAAACGTGGATTTTGATAAGATGAGGGGCACCGTATCGAAGCGACCATGCCGAGCTGTTCCGACCTTTGGATGTGTTGTATTCCAAAAATCAGCTAATTCATCATACTCATGAAGCAAGCCAAGTGCAGGTTTAATTTGGACCGTTGTACTTCTTGTTTAACCACCATTTTTTCACATAGAGTGTGATCTGCCTGATGAGCGCGCGGGCCAAGGTTATGCTTTGATCCAGTACGCTACTGACAGGCGCGCCATCGCACAGTGCGAACCCGGCCCTGCATGGTAAGCTGTGATGCGGTGCCCGCATTCCATCAAAGCCCATATGATTGAGCGCAGAGACATACCTCTGATTTGTTCTTGGGGTGACGCGCTGGTCGCAACTCCTCTTTCCCGTGGGCGAACTGCAGATGAAGGGCGGAAAAAACACTTGTTTGTTCAAAATTTCTTATCCAACCTTCAGAACAACAAGGGCATGCGTGCTGCACACCATGCTCATGTTAAAGAAGACCCTTCCAATGCATGACTATCTATGAGACAGAAGGATAGAGACAGAAGGATAGCTCCCTACCTGGCATTTGGTGCCGTAGCGGCAGGTCCCAGAATCCTCCCATGATCGGCAAATCTCTGTCTTATAAAGGCTGTTGCTGCCAGACAACACGGAGGAGTCAGCCGACGACCTCACCGCAGCAGTCCGGTTCATGCCCACTGGCGATGACAAGTTGACGAGGATCCCGTCCATCACCAGGACTTCCTCACCTTCCACCACCTTCACAGGCGGCGGAGTTGCCTTATACAGCGGAGGGGACCTTGTAGGCGGCGTCGGGAGGTTCTCAATGGGTGAGAGCGGAGAAGGAGAGGAACCGCGTGAGGACGAGAGGGAGCGCAGGCGGTAGCGGGGCCGGGGCCGGGGCCGGAGGAGCTGGCCAGAATCCATCGTCGGAGAGAGGAAGACCTCGGCGGACGAGCGGCAGTGGTGGAGGGTGGGGTCGGTGTCGAGGGCGTTTTGGGTTTGTATGCAGGCGTTGAATGCGGGACCCAGGAAGGCGTTGACGGAGAGAGGAGAGTAACGGGTCTGTCTCCCCATCATGAGGCGGTTGTTTGACGAATCGACCGAATTGCTGCTGCTACTGCTACAGCTGTTGCTGATGTTGTTGTAGCACATCTCCATGGTGTTATCTCTTCAAATGAAAACAAAGAAAACAAAAACTCAAAATACGATCGCAAATTACCAAATACATACTGGTTAGTTTTGCCTTTGCCACTCAGGATCACACGTGCAGTGATGATCCGATGATCATAACCGTCCATCCTCTGGGTGTTATGTGTTTAGCTGAACGCCGAGAGTTGAAAAAGAAATTCAATGATTCACATTCTTCTTCCACAAAGCCACCGTCGATCTCATCTTTTCGCATGATTTATTGGATCATTATTGGGTTATAGAAACAGCCCCAGATGAAGGACGGTTCTGATGATGTCGGACCATCCGTGAATGTGGCCCCCATGTAGCGACACGTGCTTTGATGCTCAGTCGTGACGTAGGAAACTCGTAACCATCCTTTTCCAGTTTCAAATCGAAATCATAGAATTGATGAAAAACTGATGAGCGCGAATGAGCTGGGGAATGACCATAGTGCCCCTAACGAGCAGAACTAACGGGGCGCTGGTGGTTTCTTATTATCTGCAGCAGGAATAATGCCTTTTTAACCGCCCAACAAGTGGTCCCCCGCCTATCTCCATTAACTGAAATTCGGTAAAGCAACACCGTCCGCAGAAAAAGGAGTAATATGGCTGCTTGCAGGATCCTACTCTTCCCAGCGTGACCACTTGTCACGTGTTCTTAAGACCAGGACCGTCCATCAGGTCTTTATAACACCGAATATCCTAAGATGAGGCAAACCGTCCATTTTTTTTTAGTACATGTGTGAACTACCATATGATCACACAGGACGGATTTTGGGCCACACTGTGCGGCCCACCAGATGAACCACAGGGTCTTCTACACAAGTGCAACAGTGGCTCCCATGAGGACAGGCTTATCTTAGAAGTAGCCAGCGCATTTATCTCAGAGGCTTAATTCACATTGTGAAAATGACGCAAACGCCCTCACATTATCAATGCCCGTCTGACAGTAGCAAGGACATTATAGTAAAAAGACGGATGATTTCTTCCAACACGCAACTGGTATTTGCCAAAGCCAACACGCAAACAAGGTGGGTGGTATTATGATATCTGTCAGGGTAATTTGGTCACAAAGAGACGTAGGATTGGAAGCACTTTACACAGCAAACGCGGCCTTTCAATCCTGAAATGGGGGGCCATGTTTATCTAATCTAGACCGACTGTGGATGGGAATGCACCCAAAATATAATGGAGAAGATAATCCTGACTTTTTGATTTTAAGCCCATCAACGTGGGTGGTTAAGAAGAGAAATAGAACAGTGATTTTGAACGGAAATGGTCCCATGATCGGCCAGTAAGATCTTCAAATCCGGGATATTTCTTCGGAGAGACCAATGACCTAGATTACCGACGCATGGCCCTTGCGTGTGAGATTGAAAATACGCCTGTATTGTACGGAGCTTAAACATTGCCCGAAATGTCCGGGTCGAACTGTCTAGACTCGGAAGAAGGTCTAAAGTATCCCCGAAATGTTTTCCAAAACAAAAGAATCATCCGAAACAGGTGCGTAACGCCCGATACGAACTAATTTATGTCTAGACTAGGAAGAAGGTCTAAAGTATCGCTCGAAATGTTTTGCAAAACAAAAGAATCAGGTGCGTAACGCCCGATACGAACCGGTTTATGTCATAAACGACACCCGTGCATCAAACCGCTGTCAGAGTCGTGTACTCGTGTACTTTACACAATTACGTGCAGTGTGCATTTGTGAGGGCATTTTGGTCAATTCGATCAAGATTCAAAATCCCGATCGAAGCACGGAGGATTGGATGAAATTGACCTCTAAAACGAGAAATGGCTCTCGAAATCGAGCTATGGTTAGTTAATAGCTTGTTAATCAAGAAATTGAAGAGAAACGCGAGGTCAATTCCGTCATTTTCGAAAGGTTCCGTAGAATGGAAAATCTATTCTCACGTAACAGAGAGAAAAACAGAGCAACCTTCCAGGAAAAATAGGTGCTGGAAATTCCAAAAATAAGAAGAAAAACGAGGAATCCATGAAGGAAATCTTGAATGGACCTTACACAATCTTTTATATATACATATATAGAAAATGAATTTTCAAAACTTTTATTATTTTAAAATTTTCACGAACATTAAACAGCAGATAAAAGAAAATCGAGAAATTTCTGAGAAGTTACAGATGCAGAATCTCTTATTATAAGAATCGGTATTTTTTCTTCAATTAGGGCGTAAGTTACATTGATCAGTTGAAATGCGATCGATCTGGATTGAGGTATCTAGGAACAAAAATCATTCCCGATCGAGATGATCCGCGTTTATTTTTCGTATTTTCTTTAACTCTTCAAAGATTTCTCATTAAATGATCGAAAAACAACAGCATTTCATGGAGATCGATTTTCCCCAAAACCGAAAAGATTGTCAGAATCATCAAATTAGAAACCCTAATTTCTAGATAATGAAATCAAAATCTACAAAAGATCAAGAAGGAAAGAACCAGAGACTCGTCAAGATACCTTGATATCGATCTTCGCGATTTGATATTTCCAGCAGGTGAACGAGTATAGGCCGATCGGAGGCGTCAGTTTCCCGATATTTCGTTGCCGACAATCTCTTCCTCTCTCCCTTTGAAGACTCGCGCTCTCTCAGCAGATAGGAGCTTTCCCGCTCGCGGAGAGTCTTTTTGGTTCGGTTTGTTAAGGCCTTTAAGCTAGCGTATATATAGAGTTTTGCTTAGAATACATTCCCGCCGTATCACAATAGGATACGTCGCACTTCAGCACTCAGATCGGGGTGCTTTTCAATGGCCCAAACCGTTTATATGGTAGACCTTGCCCTCGATCGATGATACACAAAAAAAGCTCCCAGATTGAAATATTTGAACCCTTTGATTATTCAAAAGGTTGAGATGCTCCATAAGCTCTTGCTTTTTGGATATCACTAATCCGTGGTGAGTCCCACCATATAAACGGTTTGGATTATTTAAAGATGATCGCAGATCCCAACGCTAAAGTCCCGACGTTTTCTATTTTCATACATCGGGATATATTTCCCGCAAACTTCTGTCTATGCACGTATTCCATTGGATGGTGGGTCCGCTGATAGAAATCTCGCCGGGCCCACAGGATCGCCTGAAGAGTCTTTTTGCATGCATGAGGTAATCTAAACATTCGGTGTGTGCCGAGATCAAGGGAAGCAGATTGCGATAGCGTACTGAGTAAACTTTTTGGGGTCCACTATGATTTATTTATTATATCCACTCCGTCCATCCATTTTATCAGATAATTTAAGGTCTTGATCCCAAAATTGAAGCATATCGAAAGTTCAGGTGGACCACACTACAGGAAACAGTGTGAGTGGAATCTCTACTGTTGAAAAATTCTTGGGGCCTACATAAGCTCTTGATCAAGTTGATATTTGTGTTTTCCCTTGATCCATGTCTTTGTGATCTTATAAACAGGTTAGATGATAAATAAACATCACTGTGGCCCTGGAAAGGTTTCAACGGTAGAAATCATTATTCCCACCGTTTAGGTCCACTTGAGCTTTGGGCTCAAAACCTTAAAATGAGCTGGGAAAACAATTGGGCGGCGTGGATAAATCACATACATTCACGGTGGGCCCAACCGAGTTTACTCAGTACGATAAGGGATACCACTCGGACGCGGATTAGCTACTGACAGGTTTAGTAGCTATCTCGCTACTGAAGTGACGGCACCAACTTCTGTGGACACCACTGTGATGTATGTGTTGTATCCATACCGTCCATCCATTTGGAGAGATCATTTTATAGTACGAGGAAAAGAATGAGGCAGATACAAAGCTCAAGTGTACCTCACCAATGAAAATACTGGGGATTGATCTCCTACCATTAAAAACTTCTTGGGGCAATAGAAGTTTACGATCAAGCTGATATTTTTGTTTTCACTTCTTCCATACATGTGTGAACTTATCAACAGGTTGGATCTCAAATAAATATCATGGTGGGCCATAGGAAGGTTTCAACGGTCTGGTCACTGTACCCACTGTTTTCTTTGGTGGGTCCTCTTGAGATTTGTATTTGTTTAAGTCTTAAGATCATGCCCTAAAATGATCTTTCCAAATGATTGACGGTGTGGATATAACACATACAACACAATGGGGCCATAGGAGTTGGTGACGTAACTTCAGTAGCGAGATAGCTACTCAACCCGTCAGTATCTAATCCGTGTCCTACTGAGTAAATCAGTCGGCAACCCCATTTCGAGATCAAGGACCATGGGATTCTTACTGGAATAGCCCCAGGTGCGGCTATTTTTACAAAAAGTACAATTTATTGGGAGTAAAGGTACTTCAGACATTTCGTATGGCTAGTATTGGAAGGGAAGTACATGATCTTCTTACATCCGAGGTATCCATGGTATTCCCCTCATTTTGTACTAGTGGACCATGTCTCGGAGATCAAGGCCCTTTGATATGACGGAAAGACAATGGGAGAAGGCTTCCCTGAAGCTCTCTCGGACTGATACTCCCAACGGTTCGGTCGATTGAGATGCATGGTGAAGCTGAAAGGAGCACCAGTGGACATTTAATAGGAAGAACGGCTAAAGATTGGGTAGCGAAAATCTTCCAGTGCATGAGATTTTTAGGGCGTGTTCTATCTGTAGTGGGGCCCACCATATTGCCGGTATGGATCATGGAACAGAGGTTCTACTTGTAAGAACTAAAGGGCCCAAGATCGAGACCATGCTGGTGTAATTCCTCACATTTCTGTCGTCGCTTGTTCGTTGTTGCCTAGAATCGTGTAATTCTCACTTCTCGGCTATAGGCCCTTGTGCCCATCATCAATTGCCCGTGCCCCCTGCCTGGAGGAAGTAAGAGGAAGCTACGTGATGTCCTCGTGACATCCACTCCGTCCACCAGTTACACTGGTTCATTTTAGAACATGAATAGAAAAAAAGGTAGATCCAAGATTCAAGTGGGGCACGCTAGTTTTGATTGAACACCCACCATTTAAACCATTGTGGGGCCACAGAAGTTTGGGATCAGGATAATGCTTTTTTATTTTTCAGTTCATCCCAGTAGTAATAACCTTATTAATGGTTTGGATGGCACATAAACATCACGGTGGGCCCCTGGATAGTTTCAGCGGTGGATATTTCCATCCCCCACTCTTTCATGTCTTGTAGCCCACTTGAGTTTTGTATCTGCCTCTTTTTTGGGCTCATGTTCTAATGTGAGTTGGTGAAGCTGTTGGATGGAGTAGATTTTTGAAGGACGTCCGGGTGGGCCCTGTTGATGCAGATTTCTGGTCAACAGACGAGGTGATGGGATTTGTATATGTAGGAACAGATCGTCGGTGGAGATATCCTTCGGTGGAATCGGCAGAGATGTTTGGATCAACGACTTAGCTTAGATTCTACAAAACACCACAGAAAATGGTAAAGGGGGGGGGGGGGGGGGGGGGGGGGGGGGGGCTGGGATCCAGCCGTAAACCCTCCGATGCCTAAATCAGTAATCACCTTTGAGAATTGTAAGATTACTGGTCGTGAAGATTAGAGCGTACCTGTCGTTGGAGTTACTCCTTTTATTTATAGGCATAGATCAGAAAGTTATTGAGCTGAGATCACGGCACATATCTTGCCTTTTGTCCGGGAATCCGGGCAAGAATCTCGGACCGTTCTGATCTTTCGGACTGTTCCGATCTTGAGGGGATGCGCCATCATCTATAGGCAGTGTGAGGAAGGGATGAGTTCGGCTTCCGTAAGCTCGTCAGATTGGGTCCGCTCCGATCTGACCTTGAAGGGGGTGAAGTCGTCAGTTCAGGCCTTCAGCTTACTGTAGGATTTCGAGGTCTTTTGTCCTCGGGGTCGGTTGTCAGAAATTGTCCCATAACAGCTGTCCCCCCACTCCCGAGGTGGATATTTCTATTTCGGGAGTTAATGTATTTGACCTCATTTTGGCGGCAACTGCGCACTAAATGCGCTGTTTCGAATTTCGAAAAGACGCAATGATGATTGTACGGCGCGACAGCTTTTTATTTCGACGGACGAATGGTGTGATGACACGTGGGGCCTCGTATCTTCGAACGGACGGGCCGAATATCACTATCCAATGAGATGCTGACACGTGGCCAGCCTCGTCGATAGTCGCGTCGGTTCGTTCTTTGAGACCGTAGATAACTGCCGCGTGGCACAGCACGTTCTGCGTGCTGTCTCCTGCTACAGTATAAATACTGTACTTAAGAATTTTTTCGGATTTCTTTCATCTTCCCCGTTTGCGATTTTTTTTTCTTCCTCCCCACAGTTCTTCCTCTGATTCCTTTGCGATTTCCTCTGGGCCATTCTTCAAGATCCCCTTCGGACCGCTGTGATCTCAGCAAGCTGTCCTTGCTTTCTTTCTTTGGCCCACTTTCTGTCGGGAAAGCAATCCGGTACATTGATTTATATTCCGTCCTCTTTTCCAGTTCTTCGCTCTCCCTTTTTTCTTCTTTCAATGGCTGGTTCGGAGGATAGTTCTTCACGAACTCTGTCTCTGCCCATTGGGGAATCCAGCATGATGGAAACCCAAGTTGTTACCGCAGAACCTTCAGGAGAAGTTTTGCTGGCTGAAACTCCTTCATCCTTTGCTTCGGATGAAGTTCCAGTGGCTGGGACTTCAGGTCGGGTTGCTGACCGGGTTTCTGATTACCCGGCCGACCTGATCTGGACAACCCTTAGACCATCTGACCTGATTAGGATCAGGTCGGAATATTGTATCCCTGGGGCCTTAGACCTCAGGCTTCCTGGTCTTGACGATTTTCCGACCCGTCCACCTGGAGACCAGGTCACTGTGTACGCCCCATTCTTTGAGGCCGGTTTCCGTCTTCCTCTCCTCCCTGCTGTGAGGGAGTATCTGTCCGCAGTTAACCTCGCTCCGGGCCAGTTGGCCCCGAACTCCTGGAGGACATTAATTAGCTGCGTCGCTCTATGGCGCCAAGTCCACGCGTCGGACCCGACACCCTCCTAACTGAGGCATCTATACCAACTGAAGAGCCATCCTGACTCAAAGGGGTGGTTCTATATGTCACCTCGGGGGAGGAAAGGACATCGGTTGATAGAAGACCAACCCTCCTCAATTCACGGGTGGAAGGAGGAGTGGTTCTTCGTATCCAAAGGTTGGGAAGGGGCCCGACCTGAAGTTAACTTCCCGGACCGAAGAGTCAACAACTGGTTTTCAGTTCCAGGTCGGGTCCGATGCCTCTCTCCCTTTTTTTCTTTTTTTTTTTTTTACTGACCTCTCTTGTTTTTTTTTTGTTGGTCAGTTCGTGGTGATCCCCCAGCCCTCAGCTCGGAGGAGGAAGAGCGCCTGATTGCTGTGTGGGAGCTAGATCCGAGCTTTCGCAGCGTAAAGCTTCTTCTATCCTTTGAAACCTTATCCGACCTGGGCATCAACCCTCGAGGTAGGTATTCATGAGTACTGATCAGCTCGGTTTTTCTCTTTACTTTGTACTTTACTTACGGGATGCTTTATTTTCCTCACGTATGTCTGCTCCTACCTCCCGAAGGAAGATGTCAATCATGACGGCCGAAGAGAAGGAGCAGCTTCGAGAGAAGAAGAGGCAGAAGGTGGTGACGAGGCGTCCGCGAGCACGCCCTGCTGTCCTCCCAGCTGATGAAGCTCCTCTACTTTCGGCTGCTGAAACGATTCAAGAAGCGCCCCCGGTCGAGGTCGTGCAGCCCGACCCTCCGACTGAACTCCCACAACCTTCTGTCCAGGTCATTGACTTGGTGGAGGGTGGTGAGGCCGGCCCTTCTGGGACATCGGCCCAGGATACTTCGGCTGCCATTCGCCGCGGTCCGGAGATGCCGCCACATTTGTACAATTTGTGCAAATGGGCGTACAAGGCAGTCCCCGAGGTTGAGGTGGACATAATGGCCAAGTCTCCGGCCCTGTCTCTACTTAATACGATGGGGGTCTTCAGCACGAAGGTAAATTCTAATACCATTATGCTATAAATATAGCTAAGTGTTTTATTCACTCATCCATTGCTTGTGTGTGTAGGTGGCTTATGGTTGCCAGTTACTCCGGGACGAGATCACCCGGGACAAGGGGACGATCTTCGGCCTTGAGGGTATGCTGACAGCCTCCAAGCATTCTCTGGACGAGGCCAGGAAGTTCGGAGAAGAGGCTGCAAAAGCCTTGGAAGCTCGGGAGCGGGAGATCGCCGCTCTTCAAGCCGAACTCTCCAATAAAGAGAGGGCTGAAGCCGAGCTTATCATCCGGGTGGAGGAGCTGAAGGCCTCCGAGGGGTCTGCGAGGTCGGAGTTGGAAACGACCAAGGCGGAGTTGGAGATAAAGGTCGCCGAGGTCGACGAAGCGTTCGACTTCGGCTACGAGAAGTGTCGGATGGCCGTCCAAGAGCGTCATCCGGACTTGGACCTCTCCTTTCTGGACTCCGAGGTGGAGGAAGACGAGGACACCGCAGCCCCAGCTGAGCCCACCGCTGATCCTGCCCCTTAGGATTTTTTTTTTTTGTTTGTCTCTTTTTGTAGCCCGTTTATCAGGGCATAGTGTAACAAACGCCATATGTAATCCTGACCCTTTAGGGTCTTATCAATGAATTACTCTTTTTTCTGATCTGTTTAATACTTTATCAGAATTTTTTTTTTTTTCGCTGGAGTTACCCATTCGCTTCGTATCCGAGCAATTGAGGTCGGGAGTGAAGTACTTAGGTTATGCGAAAATGCTGGTCGGTTTCAGTTAAAACGGTGGAACCGACCTTAACTTTGGAATATGCTTCAGGGTGGTGTCCACCGAGCATGGATACGGCTATGGATGAACTTATCCTCTGCTCGTATCTTAGATTTCTTGACAGGAAGGTGAAGAACAAATACTTAGCTTTTATTGATAGTAGATTTTCAAATGTTCCGCATTCCACGGATGAGGCAGGGCATGACCTTGCATATCCTAGAGCCAATAAGTTCCAGGCCGAACTGTTTTAATAACTTTGTAGGGTCCAATCCAGTTCGGATTGAATGTGCTCGCAATCTTATCCTTCTTCTCCCGTACGTTCCGCCGTAGGACGAGATCTCCCACTCTGAACCGTCTTTCTTTCACCCGGGAATTGTAGAATCTAGCAACGCGCTGTTGATAGGCTGCGATCCGAACTTGGGAGGTTTCTCTGACTTCGTCGAGCAGATCGAGGTTAGTTCGAAGCTCGTCCTGATTCTGATCGGGTCGATAATTATTGATACGGTTACTCAGTAGCCCTATCTCGACCGGGACTACGGCCTCCGCTCCGAAGGCCAGGAAGAATGGGGATTCTCCTGTTGTTGACCGAGCTGTGGTCCGATATGCCCACAACACCTCGGGAAGCTGTTCGGCCCAAGCTCCTTTGAATTCGCCGAGTTTTGTTTTCAGATGATTCTTGATAATCTTGTTGATAGCTTCGACTTGCCCGTTGGCTTAGGGATGATAAGGAGACGAATACACATTCTTTATACCTAAGTTCTGGCAAAATTCTCTGTATTTCGTATTATCGAACTGAGGCCCATTGTCGGTGACGATAGTGTTTGGGACACCGAACCGACATACGATCGACTTCCAGATGAAGTCTATTGTTTTCTTCTCGGTGATTTTCGCAAGCGGTTCTGCCTCGACCCATTTCGTAAAATAATCGACGGCCACGATCGCATACTTGACCTGTCCCTTGCCCGTAGGGAGAGGACCAATGATATCGACCCCCCACTGCGCAAAGGACCACGGTCCGGACATAGGAGTGAGCTCTTCGGGAGGTGAGTGAGGTACCGATGCGAACTTTTGACATTTATCGCATCGCTTGACGATCTCGCGGGCGTCCTTTTGGATCGTCGGCCAGTAATAACCTTGGCGAACTACTTTCTGCGCTAATGCCCTACTCCCAGAATGATTTCCACATACGCCGGAGTGGATTTCCCTTAAGACGTAGTCGGCTTCATTTGGTCCGAGGCAGCGGAGATATGGCAACGAGAGACCCTTCTTGTATAATATATCGTCGAGTAGTACGTACCGAGCTGACCTATACTGGATTCGTCTTGCCTCTATTTTTTCTTCGGGCAATATGTTCTCCCGTAGGAAACGGACGATAGGGTCTCTCCAATCAGGCTCAGTTGAAACAGCGCATACCTCATTTTTAATGTCGTCCGTGATACTTCTTTGGGGGAGGAATTCAATGGGGACGACCCGTCCCAGTTCGTCGTCTCCAGCCGACGCTAGCTTAGCGAGGGAGTCTGCGTGGGTGTTGTGACTCCTCGGTACTCGGACAACTTTGCAACGATCGAACCGAGCGGATAACTCGTGATATTTTTGCAGGTACGCGGACATCTTTTTTCCCTTTGCTTGATATTCCATTGTTGCTTGACCCACGACCAATTGTGAGTCGCTGTACGCCGTGATGCGTCGGATTCCGACTGCCGAGGCTAGCCGTAATCTGGCGAGAAGTGCTTCATATTCGGTTTCGTTGTTTGAAGCTTTGAAACCGAACCTCAGGGCATACTGGACTTTTATGCCATCACGGGAGGTCAAGATTATTCCCGCTCCACATCCTTGCGAGTTCGACGATCCATCGACATGCAGCGACCAGTTCGAATCTTCTACTGGGTTCGGTCCTTCCATGTTATCCTGACAGGGGGCATTAGTTTCGGGATCGGAGAGGTCGGTAAGCTCGGCGATTAAATCAGCCACAGCCTGCCCCTTAATCGCCGTGCGGGGTCGGTACTGGACGTCGAATTCTCCGAGCTCGATGGCCCAGCGTGCAAGGCGACCCGAAGTTTCCGGCTTCTGTAGTATCTGCCTCAACGGCTGGTTCGTTAATACCACTATCGGGTGTGCTTGGAAATAAGGGCGTAATTTCCTCGCCGTTGTAATTAGAGCTAGAGCCAGTTTTTCTAGGCTAGGATAACGGGTCTCTGCATCCAGGAGAGCTTTGCTGATGTAGTATATTGGTCTTTGTATACCTCGGTCATCGCGGATTAGGGCCGAGCTTACTGCCGCAGAAGATACGGCCAGATATAGTAGTAGCTCTTCCCCTTGTGCGGGCTTGGACAGTAGCGGAGGTGAACCGAGGTATGCTTTTAGGTCTTGGAAGGCTCGTTCACATTCTGGCGTCCAGGTCACCTCGTTCAATTTGCGAAGTTGTTTGAAGAACGGGAGGCATCTGTCGGTAGCTCTGGATACGAACCTGTTGAGTGCGGTGACTCGCCCCGTGAGGCTTTGTATTTCTTTCACGGTGGTTGGCGGACTCATCTCAACCAACGCACGGATCTTTTCAGGGTTGGCTTCAATTCCTCTTTGATTCACAATGAACCCGAGGAATTTTCCCGATCTTACTCCGAAGGCGCATTTACCGGGATTGAGTTTCATCCCGTACTTCTTCAGGATTCCGAACATAACCCGGAGGTCGTCGACATGGTCTTCTGATTTCAGACTTTTTACGAGCATATCGTCCACGTAGACTTCCATGATTTTGCCGATGTGCTCTGCGAACATTTTGTTGACCAAACGCTGGTACGTTGCTCCGGCGTTCTTCAGCCCGAAAGGCATCACCTTGTAGCAATACAGTCCTCGGTCAGTGACGAACGCCGTTTTTTGCCTATCAGGGGCATGCATCTGGATTTGATTGTACCCAGAGTAAGCATCCATGAAGCTGAGAAGCTCGTGGCCCGAGGTCGAATCTACGAGCTGATCTATTCTCGGTAACGGGAAGCTGTCCTTCGGGCAGGCTTTGTTGAGGTCGGTGTAGTCGATGCAAACCCTCCACTTCCCGTTGGCTTTTTTGACGAGGACGACATTGGCGAGCCAATCGGGATAGCGGACTTCCTGAATGAAACCTGCTTGACGCAATTTCTTTACCTCTTCTTCAATTGCGTCATATCTTTCTGTGTTGAAGGCTCGTCTTTTCTGACGAACCGGCTTGAAGGACGGGTCCATGTTGAGTCGGTGGACCATTATCTCGGGATTTATATCGGGCATGTCCTGATGGGACCATGCAAAGGCGTCGGCGTTCTCTTTCAGAAAGGCGATCATCTTCGTCTGGATGTCGTCATTCAGTTGAGACCCGATTTTGACAACCAAGCTCGGGTCCTCTTCTGATAAGGGGACCTCTATCAACTCTTCAGCTGGTGATCCACGTTCTTTCGTTTCTTCCCTGGGATCCAGGGGGGCTGCATGTGAGATGGCGGATATCAGGTTTTTGCCTTTTCCGGGCAAGGTCAGCTCATAACACCGACGAGCCTCTTGTTGGTCTCCTCGAATCACACCGATTCCATCTTCGGTCTCGAATTTCATGGCCAGATGATAGATGGAGATGCCGGCCTTTAGGGCTCGTAAGATGGGTCGGCCGACGATCGCGTTGTATGCCGAAGGAGTGTTGACGACCAAAAAATCGACCATGATCATTTTCTGGTTCGGCTCATCTCCTGCAGTGACCGGTAGAGTTATTTCTCCTTCAGGCATGATACAATCTCCTGTGAATCCGGTTAGGGCTGTTTTGACCGGTCTTAATCTAGATCGATCAATCTTCATTCTGTCAAATGCCGAAGCGTATATTATGTCGACCGAGCTCCCTGTATCCACCATCATTCTGTGGAGCTTCTTGTTTGCGACTATCATTGATACTACCAGAGAGTCGTCGTGCGGGTGTATTATTCCTCTAGCATCTTCCTCGGAGAAAGATATCATGCGCTGGGCGACCTTAGGAATTTTTGTGGGTCTGCTGGTTAGATTCACCTGCAAAGCTGGCTCGGATGTCCGTGCCTGACGAGCATAGGATTTGCGGGCGTTGCCAGAATCTCCAGTGGTAGGCCCTCCGAAGATCACATGGATCTCTTCCATAGGGTTATTGTTGACCGGCTCCCTTCTTTCTTCCCGACCTGAAGTTCTGTCGTCATCGGGACGTTGGGCGATGTATTCTTTCAAGAATCCTTGCCGGATCAGCGTTTCTATTTGTCGCTTCAGGTCAAAACAATCCACCGTGTTATGACCATGATCTTTATGGTATAAACAGTATTTGGATTTTGACCTTCTGTCGGGGTCGGTTTTTATCTTCGCTGGTCGTCCGAACGCCTGTTTGTTCTTCTCGGCTAAGAATATTTGCTCGATGGTTGTCTTGAGCGGAGTATATTTCTCAAATTTTGGAACCGAAGTTTTGGCTCCGCGTGGATTAGCGTTTGAGTTCGGGGATCGGCGATCTGGACGATGCCGTTTAGTGCTACTTTCCTCTTTGCGTTCTTTCCTCTTATGAGATGACCCCTGAGCGTTCACCAGCTCTTCTGCGTTTATGTGTTTCGCAGCTCGATCGAGGAATTCAGCCACTGATTGAGGGGGCTGTTCCCCTACTGACCAGAGGAACTTCTCATCCCGCAACCCTCCTATCATTGTGTGTAGCAGTACGTCTTGGGATGGGTTCTCCACTTGAACCGCTTCAGCGTTGAATCGTGAGAGGTAATCTTTCAATGATTCGTTGTCTTTTTGTTTGACTGCAGCGAGGTGCGTCGAATGCTTCCTCGGGTCAGTGCTTCCGATGAACTGAGTTGCGAATGCTCTGCTCAGCTCGGTGAAAGAGGAGATGGACTTCGGTTTTAAATTGCGAAACCACGTCCAGGCCGAACCAGTCAAAGACAACGGGAAGGCTTTACACATAATGTGGCCATTAACCCCGTGGAGTTCCATTCGGACCTTGAAGTTCTCAAGGTGCTCAGCCGGGTCCCCTATCCCGGAATATTGCTTGAGCTAGGGTATTTTGAAGCTTTTCGGGAGAGGCTCGTTGCGGATTTCATCGATATACGGGGACTCAGATGAGTCTACCAGAACATCTGCTGCTGTCGGCACTCGGGCAAGTTGTGCTCGCTGGATATCACCGATCCTCTCCCGAAGCTCTTTTAGCTCGGCTTCGAGGGGAGTAATATTATCGTCCATCCGCCCTTGATCTTGACTAGCTCGGGCGGATCTTCTTTCTTCTATTCTGTGCCTTAGATCGTTAGAAGGAAGTTCCGTGGCCGCTCGAACTCTCGAGGCGGAGGCTCGGCTCACGACTTCATCTTCGTCGGGTTGCGGACGGCTTGAGTGTGAGCGTGGTGGATGAGAACTTTGCTGAGGTGGCCCAGGTTCGGGATTGGTTTCGAGGTTAGGTGCGGGTCGGACTAGACTATTCAGCAAGGCTGTAATTTCGTCCAATTTTCCCTCCACGCGCTCGAAGCGTCTATCTACTCCACCAAACTGCTCTGCGACGCCTCTCACCTGTTCTTCTAATGTGGACAGTCTGGTCCCGCGGTTTTGGGACCTCTGTCGTCCACTCAGAAGATTGAGGCGGTATGACGAGCTGCCGAGGTGGAGTATTGGAGTATTGCGAACAGGTGCTTCATCTTCAGAATGATGATCGTAGGAGAGCTCATCGTTCACCGGGGCTTTCCCTTTCCTATTGCCTCTCCCACCGGCCATTGGTTCTTTAGTTTTGAACGAAGGATTCTGTAAAGAAAAGACTTTTATCGTCGTTCCCACAGACGGCGCCAATCTGTTGATGCAGATTTCTGGTCAACAGACGAGGTGATGGGATTTGTATATGTAGGAACAGATCGTCGGTGGAGATATCCTTCGGTGGAATCGGCAGAGATGTTTGGATCAACGACTTAGCTTAGATTCTACAAAACACCACAGAAAATGGTAAAGGGGGGGGGGGGGGGGGGGCTGGGATCCAGCCGTGAACCCTCCGATGCCTAAATCAGTAATCACCTTTGAGAATTGTAAGATTACTCGTCGTGAAGATTAGAGCGTACCTGTCGTTGGAGTTACTCCTTTTATTTATAGGCATTGATCAGAAAGTTATTGAGCTGAGATCACGGCACATATCTTGCCTTTTGTCCGGGAATCCGGGCGAGAATCTCGGACCGTTCTGATCTTTCGGACGGTTCCGATCTTGAGGGGATGCGCCATCATCTATAGGCAGTGTGAGGAAGGGATGAGTTCGGCTTCCGTAAGCTCGTCAGATTGGGTCCGCTCCGATCTGACCTTGAAGGGGGTGAAGTCGTTAGTTCAGGCCTTCAGCTTACTGTAAGATTTCGAGGTCTTTTGTCCTCGGGGTCGGTTGTCAGAAATTATCCCATAACAGGCCCCACATAGCTTCTGCCGGGGAGGGGGTCACTATGGTCGGTTAAAAGCCCCGGGTTGCCCAGGTAATAACTGAAAAGCCACTGATGGCTGAGATCTACAATGCAAGGATGCATTAGGCACGCACCATGCGTTCGCGTGGCTGAGACTGCTACATTTAGATAACCTTGCCGTGAAGTAAAGAGGGTCCTCACGTGAGGGGGCGGAACTCGTGTCAAAGGTTCGGTTCAGTGCCACACGGGTCAGCATGGTATTAAGAATGCGATTCAATTGGGATTCGATACCGGGGCGGCGCGGGGCGGGGCAGGGCGGCTCATTTCTAACTCAACCAAAAGTTTCTATACCTCAACTCAATCGGGCCAAGGGTTGAGAATTCTCACCCCAAGATCAACCCAAGTAAGCTCGGTTGGGTTGATACATTCTAATGTCTTCATAATTACTTTAGCTTATTATGTTTTAATACACAACTTATTATGTTTTAATACTTTAACTTACTTTAGCTTCATAATTACTTATTTTTTATTAATTATATATATAGTTATTTGTTGTAAAGAACTTCACATTTTCTAAACCAATGAGTTAAAATATAAGATAACCACTCCTTTAACATTCAAGCAAATCAAAGTAATATAAACTAATAAATTTACTTAACTTAGATATAATAAAATTATAGGTAACTTGTATATAGATCAGGTTCGGGTTGGGTTGGGCAACCCGAGACCTCAACTGAAGTCCGAACCAAGCTTTATCGAGTTGGTGTTTACCTAGTCTAAGCTCAAGATCAAATCTGATACTTTATGCCCAAGCCCAACCCAATGTCAAGTCAGTCATAGGTTGGTCGGGTTGAGCCCACCCAACTTTCAGCCCTACTCAATACCACCTGATCCAACTCCATGGCATGGGTCACCCCTGCGAGTCGGGCCAACTCAGCCGACTCAGGACCTCGAGAGTCGATCCAAGTCACCGACTCTTGAATTTGGACCGCCAGACTTTTTCTAGTGGCAATTTTTCCTGACCCGCCTGATCAACTGACTTTTGGACCTAATGAATGGCCCGAACCACTAACACACCGTGCCATTTGCCAGATCTCTAAGACACGTCCTTCATTAATCAAAATCCAGCTTACATACTTAAATACGATGGATGATACACAAGCACTACTCAAAAATCACTTAGAAATAGCATAAGCAGAATTCGAAGAAATCAAACTAAACTGTCCATGATTTACCGTTCAATCATAAGATTGATCATTATACGAGTAGAGGTCTTGAATCCTTGGTTTTGGTGGCTAACTAGTGGGCATATTATCCGGGACAATCCAAACCCTCCGAATGGTCCAAATCAAAGAGTAAAAGTCTTTGCTGTTGACTTATTATTTTACATTATGAGGCACCCTATATTCCACATAGAGAACTTCATAGCAGTCCCAGGCTTAAATCTCTGGTTTTTGTTGTGGGTAAAGAGCCGACCTGAAAGAGCAAAGATTGTACCGACCTGGAAAGGTCGAGCCGACCCGTTTCAGACTCCGAATACAAGTTGGGTCGTGCCGACCCGATAAAGTCTGGTCGGTTTAATCCGATATGATAAAGATCGTCTCGGCAAAAGGTTCTTGGGGTTGACATTGAACGAGCTGAATTGCGAATCCGTGATCTTAGGCCCACACCGTGATGTCAGGAGGAAAGATCGTCATTCCCAGTGAATAGGGATCAAGATCTTTGTTTGTTATGGAAAGATTCAAAGATCTTGGAAACCCAGTTGACAACTCGCAAGAATCACGACTCTCCAAAAGGAAAATAGTTTTACGACCTAAGTCTATAAATGAGTATGTTCTCTCCATTGTCAAGGTATGAAACTGATACTGATCTAAATGGAGATATTCAATTATCGAAGATCCAACTAACTTAGGCATCGGAGGGCTACCGGCTGGACCCCAGCCACCCCCTTTATTTTTCTTGCATGTTTCGCAGGATCTGAGGAATCTTCAATCCAGATCGCTCTCTAGAAGAAGATCAATTCTATCCAACCATCAAGATTGGAGAATCTCCCTTCTTGTCTGTTGACTATTTTTTTTAGTAACAACAGTTTTAACATCGTGGGAGGCTTATGCTGGATCATTCAAACCTTTTGAACGGTACAAATCAAGGAGTTGAGGTCTTTGTTGTTGACTTTTGTTTTACCATGTGAGTCATTCTGCATTCCACACTTGGTCATCAGAGGATTAAAGAATTTCAAAGCCGTCTATTGTCCAATTTTGAATCTTTTGTTTTTGGCTGCTAACGTGTGAGAGGATTATATGGGACCATCCAGACCATCCAGACCCTTTGAATGGTCCAAATCAAGGAGTAACGTCCTTGTTGTTGACTGCTTATTTTACCATGTGAGGCATTCTCTATTCCATTCTTTGATTATTAGAGTAAAGAACTTCAAAGCTGTCCATTTCCCCGTCGTAAATCTTTGGTTTTGGTCGCTTAACTTGTGTAAGGATTATGCCAGATGATGTGAACCTTCTGAATGGTCCAAATCAAGGAGCAGAGGTATTTGTTGTTGACTTCCAGATGAGGCCCTCCTCATTCCACACCAGTGTGTAGAGCAACGGAGAAGAGAATATACCAATATTTCTAGGTGGTTTTAAATCTTTTGCACAATATTTAGCATTTTAGATGAACATCAATTCGATGGGCTGAAGTCACCACATGTATTCCTACCAAACGCAAAGGAACAAGGTCGAAGCCATTCGCTGGGTGGGACTTGAAGCGTACATGCCATAACGAAGTCCACTCTCAAATCAAATAGGCCACGTGTAAATGTAATACATACCATTTACTCAATTTTTCCAGGTGTCCATTTTTCTTGACCTGTGTTCCCAGTTAAGACCCATTTAGATACCAGTACCACCCAATAAGTAACTTTTTTTTTAACTTATATAATTTAAATTATTTACTTTTTAAAGAAAGAAATAAAAAAAAAACAAAAAAAAAAACCTAAGTTAGGACTTGTTTGGCATCTTTAAAAAGGATCACGCTCTGGAGTGCTGCTTTTGAGGATTTGAACACAAAGCTTTTCTCTCTAATGCCATATTAAACAACCACTTTCTCTAATAACTTTGAGTTGTTAGAGGATGCATATCAATGTGTATCACAAGACTTTAACAGAATGGTTGACATCTTCATGTTATAAGACATTTGGGCCATCCGTTTATGTTGAACATTAAATGTGGATTGTTCATCATATGAAGCCCACTTTTGATGTGGACCGCCTATCATGTGAGTTAAATCTTCAAAGTGGGGCCATCTTGTACGTGGACCATTCGTCATTTCAGGGTGACATTTGATGTAGACCGTCCATTATGTGGGCTCACCTTGATGTAGGCATTCATCATGTGAGGGCCCACCATCAGTGTTAATTGTCCTTTATGTGGGGGCCCTCAATGACCACTACACATCACATGGAGTCTACATTTGATGTGTCCACAGTATGGGCTCCACTTTCGAAATGAGTTGTCCATCATATGGGCCCACTTTTGATGTTTGTAGTCCATCATATGGGGCTCACCTTCTATATGAATCATCCATCATGTTGTGTCACTTTGGATATGGTTGTTCATCATGAGAGAACTTGGATGTGGACCATCCATTAGGTGGGGCCTGCTTGATGTGACTGTCCATCATGAGGGGCCACACTTTATTGTAGGCCATCTATCATGTGAGGCTCACTCCGTCCGTTATGTGGGCACCTTGATGTGGACTATTAATTATTTGGGCCTTCAATATGAGTTGTTCATCATGTGAGCCCACCTTCAATGTTTATCACCTATCATGAAGGTCTCACCTTTGATGTAGACCATCCATCGAGTGGGGCCCACTTGATGTGGATGGTCCATCATGTTGGGCCAGACTTTGATGTGGATGGTCCATCATGTTGGGCCAGACTTTGATGTGGGCCATCCATCATGAGGGGCCCACCTTTGATGTGAACCATACATTATGTGGGACCACCTTGGTGGACCATTCATCATGTGGGGCCTCACCTTCAATATGGTTTGTTCATCATGCAGGCCCACCTTTGATGTCCAGCATCCATCATGCGATCCCACCTCTATTGTGGACTGTCAATAATGTAGGGCCCACTTGATGAGGATAGTCCATCATGCGGGGCCACATTTTTATGTGAGCCATCTATCATGTGGGACCCACCTTTGATGTCTACCATCCATATTGGGGCCCAATCTTCAACATGGGTCATGCATCATGTGGGCCCACCTTTGATGTCAACCTTCTATCATGTAGTCCTACCTTCAATGTCCACCGTCTATTATGTGGGTCCCACCTTTGATGTAGGCAATCCATCATGTGAGGTCACACTTTAATATGGGTCATCCATCATGTGGGGCCCACCTTCGATGACCGTGCATTATGTAGTTTTATTGTTATCTGAACATTTTAGAGGCATTTATATGTTATAACCCCCCTAATTGCCAGAGCAGGTTTCTCACAAGTAACCCATGTCCCAAAATCTGCAATATTGGTCTATACACTTGGATCTTATAAGCATATATTGAATTTTACTGGGTATTGGAAGGCAATAGAGAGCCGGTTGGGCCTTTTGGCATGATGTGCATGGCATTTTTAAAAGTAGCACAAGAGCTTACATTCTTAAGCAGGTCGGATTGGGAGGGTTAAGTCCGACCCAGTGATAATTAAATAGGTGAGGTCAGGTTGGACTCGGTCTCTAAAAATTTTAAGTGGGGTTAGTTGGGTCCTTAGGTGATGAATTTCAGATCGGGTTAGGACCAACTTTCTGTTGGGCCCACTATGAATGTATTTGGTTTATCCACACCATCCATCCGTTTTTCCAGATCATTTTAGTGGTTGAGCCCAAAATTGAAATATATCCAAAGGTCAAGTGGACCATACCACAAGAATGTGGGAATAATGATTTCCATTGTTGAAACTTTTATAGGGCCCACAGCCATGGTTATTTGTCATCCAACTTGTTCATAAGATTACACAGACATGGATGAAGGGAAAACACAAATATCAGCTTGATCCAAAACTTCTGTGACCCTCAAGAATTTGTTAACAGTAGAGGTTCAATTCACACCTTTTCCTATGGTGTGGTCCACTTGAACTTTGTATATGCTTCATTTTTTGGATTAAGCCATAAAATTATCTGGTACAATGGATTAACAGAGTGGATAAAAGACATAAATCATGGTGGACCCCACATAATTTACTCTCTACAAAATCCGCTTCCCTTATACATGCCGTCCATCCATTTTAACGGCTCATTTCTGTAAATGAGTCTAAAATGGAAGGATATCCGAAGTTGACCACACCTAGGAAATGGTGTAATTGAATGCTAACAGTTGAAAACTAGCTGGGGAGATAGAAGTTTTGGATCAAGCTGATATTTGTGCTTTCCCTTCGTGCATATCTGTATAACATTTTGAACAGGTTAGATCACAAGCAAACATCACCGTGGGCCCTAGAAAGATTTCATACATGCACGGTGGGCGACTTTACTCATTACTCTGGGCAATCCGCTTCCCTTGCACCACCCAAACGGAAGATGGGGTTTGGCTGGGTGACCCCGGCTACCTGATGTCAAAGCTCTGTGGGCACCACCATGATGAATCCATCCATTTTATTTTAGATCATTTTAGGTCTTAAGTCCAAAATAATGTAGATTCATAGCTCAAGCGGACCATACCACAGGAAAGAGTGGGGATCGAACTCTTACGGTTGAAATCTTCTTGAGGTTATAGAAACTTTGGATCAAGGGTTATTTAAGTTTTCCCTTCATCCGGGTTACCTGACCTAATCAACATGATGGAAAATAAACATTATAGTGGGCCCTATAAAGTTTTTGACTGTGGTAATTCAATCACCACTATTTTCGGCCGGTGTGGTCCACCTGAGACTTAGATCTGACTCAATTTTGGGCCATCCCCTAAAGTGAGCTTCCAAAATGGGTGGACGGCGTGGATAAAGCACATACATCATGATGGATCGCACAGAGTTTTGACACCAGATGGTGCCGGTGCCCAGCCAAACCCCGTCCAAAACGGATGCCCTCAAATGAGTTGACAGTACCCAATCCGATCACAGAGACCTAGAAAAATCGGAATGTTTTCATGTGTGGAACTTCTGTGGGCCCTACCATGATGTATCCATTAGATCCACAGAATCCATTTGGTTTTCCAGATCATTTAAGGGCTTGAGCCCAAAAACGAGGCAGATGCAAGGCCCAAGTGGACCACACCACAGGAAATAAGGGAATTGGTTGCCTACCGTTGAAAGCTTCCTGGGACAAATAAGACTAGGATAAAGCTGATATTTGTGTTTTTCCCTCCATCCAGGTCTGTGCGACCTTATGAAACAGATCAAACGGCAGATAAACGTCAAGGTGGGACCCAGAAAGGTTTCAACCGTAGCCTTACCATCTGTGGTGTGGTCCACTTAAGATTTACATCTGCCTTTTTTTGTGGGCTTATGCACTAAAATGATCGGACAAAATGGATGGACGGTGTGGATCTAACACATAAATCATGGTGGGGCTCAAATAAGCTCCACACGTCAAAACATTCAGTCGATGTGTCATGCAGCACACAATCCAATTCTAGATAGTGAAAGAAATCCGATCCTCACTCAATTTAAACCTGATTAACAGTTAAAAACACCCTTCCCGAGAATACAAAAGAATACACAGTATAAGCCGAGAAGATGAGAAGCCGTCGAAAAAAGCTCTCATGTGGAGCTAACATGGCAGGATGCAGAGAGGGATTGGGTTGCATGAAAAGCAAGATGGAGGAATTAGGAGATGATTTAACGGCCGAGATACTGCGTCCCTTACCACTGAAGATGCTCTTCCAATGCAGATGCGTCTGCAAATCATGGCACTCTTTAATCTCATTCCACCCAAACATCCCATCTCGTGGCGAAGGCAACGGGTCTGGTTTCTTCATGCTCATGTATCTTAGGGATCTCAATCCTTCTCCTTCGCATTCCAAAATCCAGACCATGTTCATGCGCAGTTTGAATGGAGAGGGAAGCAGCGATGATCTATCCTTGCATGAGTATCCTTTCAAGGATATGAAAGAATCAAAAGATCTAATCTGGCCAATGTCCATCTGCAACGGCCTCTTCTTTTGCATCCGATCCGCCTTAGATGAATTCAAAGCATCCTACGTCTACAACCCGGAGCCAACAGAGTATGTATTCATCCCAGGTCATTCCATCCAAGGACCTTTCTTTGTCTATGGATTGGCCTTCGATCCCAATACCAGCACCAGCAATGTCGCATCATACAAAATCGTAATGGGGGGTTCTTCTTTCGACCCGGTGCAGTTCCAGTTCGAGGTGTATTCTTCAGAGAAACGAACATGGCGGGTGGTCGAGGGGGTCTCTGGGTCGCGCATCTGCCCTAGATTGCAAACTGGCACGAGCGAATCCGTCTTCCACAACGGGGTTCTGCACTGGGTGTTGGATGTGGATTGCGCCTTTACATTCGATCTGGAGTCCGAAACCTCTAGATGGATGGATTTGCCCAGTGGCGGCAGCGGCAGCGGCAGTGGCAGCAACTCAGAGGTGGAGCAGCGCTATTACCCCATCAGCCAGTTAGCGGAGTGGGGTGGGCAGTTGTATTATATAAGAATCAGCTGCACTTTCAGACTCGATGTTTGGAAGATGGCGGACTACCCTTGCAGCAGCTCTGGTAGCAATGAGGGGTGGTTGTTGTTACACAGCATCAAAGAATTCGTCCCTTCGTTGCTACAAAACATCCAAGAACCAATCCCTCATAAGAATATAATTCAGATAAAGGGTTCCTTACAGTCAAGAAGCAGCATGTTTTATCCTGTGGGTTTCGACATGGGTGATGATACTGTCTTGTTTTTCAACAAACAATACGGAGCCATATCCTATGATCTGAAGAGTGGTAGGTTCGATCATGCAGTGGTGGTAGAGCATTTTCCATTCCGTGAGCTCATTGACTGTCTCCCGTACAACCCCATCACCAAATTTCCTTACCAAGTAGCTATTTGTAGGTGAAAAGAACTAAATAATATAAGCGATTGGATTTCTTATTTTATTATTGAATAATTGTAGTTGCAGTTCCGAATTATGAAAAAGCTTTATATTAGAATATGAAAATTTTAAATTATGTTCATTTTTCCTTTAACTTTCTTGCGTGAGTATCCATGGAAAATGGTTTTTTTTTTTTAATGTCAGCTAATTGGTAGTCACTTCTCTCAGGGCCAAGATGGAGAAGAAGGGTCATGCTGTATTTTTGTTTTGGCAGGATTTTGGGTTAGTTGCGATAGGGAGCTTATGTTGTTGTTCTTGGAATGCGAGAAGGCTAATCCGAGACTGATGTGCAAATTTTCTATTAGGGAATTTTACAAAATACAAATGGCACTGAAAAGTGTTGGAATGATGGAACGAGGGTAGATGAAATAAAATGGGAGTAAACGTGTATGTAAATGAGAGGATTTGGAAGTTAATGGGATGAAATCACATGTAAACAAAGGTGCTTTTATGCACATGTCAGCCATACATGTGTCATGCTAATGATACTCCCCAACAATTTAAATATTGACTATATCACTAAAATCACACCAAAAGAATGATCCAAGCCGTCCAATGGATGACCATCTAAATAGATAGTTAAAAATGTTCGCAAGTTGCTTGTTTATGATCTTTAAGTTTGTGGCCTATCTAAGGCTTAAAATTTTCTCATTTTTTTACTGAAGTAGATATTTCAATGGGCTTATTACAATTATTTTATATATATTGCATGTGTACACTAAGTTGGGATATTAAAGCTAATTAAAAATATCACATATATACCTATGAATATATTAAAAATTCAAATGCATTCCAACTCCTCTCATTTACTCTCATCTAAACAAAATATTTTGATTTCAGATGCATTTCATTTCCTACCATGTAAACACAACTATGTAAAGTCATCTACTTCCAATTCATTTACCTCAAATTTCAGTTCTCATTTACTCCCACTTCATTTACCTTTAAACAGAAGTATGCAATCATAACTTTACAAGTGCAAGGAATAACTTAGTTTAAGATATTTTTTTATACCTAGTATGCTATGGTTGATTCAAAGCAGCCAAGCAAAGCTTCGGGCTGGGCCAGGCCGACGTTGCAAGAGATTGGGTTTGATCCGTTTAATAAACGAGCTGCTCATTGCCAACTCAAACTCCACTTCAAACCAGGCTGAACCGGGGTTTTTCAATATGGACCAGGTCAAACTTTCAAGATGACCCGGGTATCACCACTGTTTTCATGTGGTGTAGTCCACATGAGATTTGAATTTCACTCATTTTTGGGCTCACATTTTAGAATGATCTGGAAAAATGGATGGACGGTGTGCATGGATAAAACACATACGTCATGGTGAGGCCTACAGAGCACCGACCAGTAGCCCACTTCTGCTGATAGCGTGATTTTGGGTAATTATAGTATTTCAAAACTCAATGTACGACATACAACGTGAATTTAGAGATTTTTGGCTAATTTTAAACTGTTCATCATAGAATCAACTGGATTTTTGTGCTGAAGATGAAACAGATAGGGATTGCCTACAGCAAACGTACGGCTGGGCAAAGACTCTGTCCTGAGCTATGTGGGGGCCTACCGTGATGTAGGTATGATATCTATGTTGTCCATCTGCTTGGCGGGTTTATTTTTGGGCCAGCCCACTGTTTAAACATTAAGTGGGCTCTAGGAAGTTTTTCACGGTAGGGTATACAATCACCACTGTTTCCTATGGAATGGTCTAACATGATCAGGAAAAAACGGACGGAAGACATGATTTTTTTACCAGCATCACGGTGGGCCCAGCAAGCTTCCCATCGCAGGAAGTTACAGCGAACGGCTTTCATCTTGTTTACATGATTATCCTTGGAAAATGGTTTTTTATTTTTCATCTTTCTTTTAATGTGGATGGATGCATATGATGTAGGCCACGTGAGTCTCGCTTATCTCAAGGGCTAAGATTGAGAAGAAGGGTCACACACTAACATCTCTATTTTGCCATCTTTTTTGGGTTCTTTGTAATGTTGAGCTTTTATAGGGTTATTAGGGCTGTCATTGGTCAGGGCTTGGGCAAGGCAAAATCCCAATTTTGAATAGGCCAGATTGAACAGTTCAAAATCTAGGCTGAAGCCAACCCCAGTCCTGGCCCATTGACTGCCCTAAGGGTTATGTTTTTTGTGAGGTGGGTAGAGCTAGTTTTGATTAATTGAGGGTTGATTGTAATTTGTTGTTCTATTAATACTATGTTTGAGAGAATGTAAAATGCTTTTGGAATCTTGAAATGACAATTGATTTTCTCGTCTGAGTAGAGAGGAAAGGAGAGAAGAAGAGTCGGGAGGAGATTTCCTTTCTCTCGCTCTTGTTGATTTGGGTTCAATCGACACTTGAGGTGATTGGGATTGCATGTTCTTGAAAATTTTCCGATAGTCCGTGCTAAAGCCGCTCACTGGATTCGAATTCCTCTCTTCAGAAAGCCACACCATGGTTTCAATGCAAGTAAACTTTGTAATGCTTTGCTATTCTTTAAGCTCCCTCTTTCTGAATCCACCTCAAAGGGCCTGTTTGAAATGGTAAAATCTGAACTTCATCCCCAAGGATTCGAATAGTTTGTCAGAAAAATGTGGGGTTTGAAAGTGAAAGGAGGCCGTTTCTCCAACTGGTTTCTGTTCATCTCCCACCAGAAACATAGTTCTTGGGGCAATACTCTCCAATACGACTGACACTGCCGCATGTTAAAAGGCCTCGATTGTTTGTATAGGCCCATTGATATCAACTTCAACGTATCATGCACGTTCAGTTTTCTATGTGCACTCTAATCTGGCAGATCCTAAGTCACAAAGACGGATTGTGCCTCCAAGCTCTAGGCAGTTTGACGTCGGTTTTGATTCTGCTCGCATGGCATGTCTTGGTCTAGCCATTTTGTGTAGCTCAAATCTTAAGAATTTAAATGCTAGCCAGACATCAAGATTTCTCAGTATATCATCACTGACACCAGTGCAATGCTGCTACTCCAAAACGCAGTGATTATGCTAGAGGTTATGTTAGTCTCATGTCAGCTTCCTATGTAATTACATTTTCAATATTTTGCTTGGTTATGCCCTTTTGTTGCGTTTAAACACATTTGGGCAAAGGGGTTTAATGTCTTTCCGTTCTTGTTTGCTTCCATATTACCTTCCATGTATAAATCCCTCATAATGCATGCATTCTTTTGGCTTTGAATTGCTTTGCTTCTTGTGTTAATGGCAGATGAATTTGTAGGAAGAAAGAAAAAAAAAACAAAATCATGCACAAAACACACGAATGTAAGAAGGCTAATCAGGGGACTGAACAGAGGCCATACAACACAGTACACGTCTGAATTTTATGTCATCTCCAATTAGTTTTTATTGGGAATGCATTTCTTGGGTGGAGCATAGCTTCTTCTCTCTCTCTCTCTCTCTCTCTCTCTCTCTCTCTCTCTTCTGTTTCTTCAGCACGTAGTATGCCCCTTCATACTTCTCCGAAAAATGTTCAAGTATCAAAGCATTTCTTCATTGATGATTCAACTCCTATTTGGAGAAGAAACTCAATTTCCATCTCCATTAAGAATACAAAGAGGGTTGAGGTATAACAAACAAGCAGTAACCCATTATTTTCTCCTTTTTGTAAATGAAAAATGGTAAACCAAAACAATCAACCAAGACAAAATGAAGGCAGAAGAAAAGCTTCCGTTGAGTGACATGGGCCACAAAAATAGGCCGCCCACATGAAGGTACATTCAAGCTGTTCAAATCTGGTGACCCAAATATTATCAAGCGGCCGCAGTTGACTTGCTAGCTTCAGTTGCATGGGCATGCCCCAAGTTGAGAATGCTCGCAAGGCCTCGTCCTTTGGTGGCCATGTGCTCTAGCTCCTCAAACTTATGCTTAAGAAATTCTACATCTCTTGCTAAATCTTCATTTTTTTGCCGCATTGCCTAAATAACCAAAACGCTAAGATAAGAAGACATGAATTTCTGGAAGGGAGGTGAATTTGTACGCCTTGCTCAGAAGGAATTATATGATCCTCAGCCTGAGGAACTTCAGTATCCTCAGGTTTTTGGTTTTTACAGCTGGGCCCCATGGTTCTGTAATCCTCCAGTGGACGAATCATGCCTCAAACACCTCCCAGATTGGGATATAATAGTCATCCAAGCTTTGGGTTCTTCTGACCATTGTTGTCCTCGTATTTTATCTGATTTCCCCATCAAGGAGATACCAAGGCATGATACCCACGATGGAACTCACCAGGAAAACGGTCTGATCACCAGCCCCTCTTCTAAAACTGGAAATCCAAGCATGATATGCAGAGCCTCATGTCAAGGATCATGAAATTCTCCTTATCGCATGATCCTCAACTTTTTTTTTTCTCGCTCTGAAAAAAAAAAAGGGATGTGATCACCAGCCCCACTTGTAAAACTGGAAATCCAAGCATGATATGCAGAGCCTCATGTCAAGGATCATGAAATTCTCCTTATTGCATGATCCTCAACTATTTTTTTTTTCTCACTCTGAACAAAAAAGGGATGTATTCTGCAATGGTGTTTCATGAACCTGGAAAAAAAGAAGTGAGAAGATTTTTTCCCTTTTTGGAACGTCAGAAATACAAAAGGAAATGGATTTCCAACACAGGATGAATCCCCCTAAATAGTGTTACCTAGACACGTGGCACGGGTGCCGAGTGTCAAAGTGTCCGACATGGCAAACTCTAAGGGCCCGTTTGGATACCACCAAGTAAGTTACTTTTTCTACTTACAGCAGTAGATAAGTAACTTATTTGGGATAAGTTTGGTTTAAGATCAATTACAAGTAAATTCAATTTTTTTTACTTATTACTTAGGGCCTGTTTGGATACCACCAAATAAGTTACTTTTTCTACTTACAGCAGTAGATAAGTAACTTATTTTAGGTAAGTCCGGTTTATGACTAGTTATAAGTAACTTTTTTACTTAAAATTACTTAAACACTTCAGTTAATTCTTTTAGCTTTAATACTTTTCGTGAGTTGCTGAAGAGAAGCATTAGGAAAGACAAGAGAGGAGAAGTTGATAAGTATGTTGTTTACCAAACATACTTATTTGCTTAATAAGTAGAAACCAAGATAAGCAACTTGAGGCATAAGTAGCTTACGTAGCTTACGAAACACCCCCTTAATCACTTCAGCTTTATAAGTAGAAACCAAGATAAGCTACTTGAGGCATAAGTAGCTTATCTTAAAGTAACTTAGGACCCAAACGCCCCCTAAAAATCTAGGCAAGGGGGCACCTCCATAGACATACGAATTAAATAAAATCAAAACATTAAATGATGAAAACATTAAAAACAAAGGAAATTAGAAAAGAATATCCACAATTTCAAATAAAAACAACTACTAATACTGTAAAGAAACTAACAATCGATTAACAAAAAATCAAGAATCATGCATATCATCTTAAGAATAGTAGTTTGTATGAACATCACTTGCTCTCTTAGATAATTAGAGAACCCCAACAAAAAGAAAAAAGACCAACAATGCCTATGATGCGTGCGTGTGGAGAAGTAGACTGTCTAGTAGAAGCAGAAAAAGGTAGTCTCTGACTTTTTCCCTGACTTTTTCCCATGTTACAAGAAGCACAAAGCAAACTACGATTTAAGAAAGCAGAGTACTCTAAACATTTATTCGATTGCAACTGAAAAAGTATATTGGGTGCCGGAAATTTGGAAACAAGACCAGATATAATTTGATCGTTATGAGCAAATCCAAAATCTTTGTAGATCGAACCAATCATTAGTTCCCAACCAAGGGGCAAGTGGAATCCGATTCATACAAACCAGTGAAGTAAGTCCATCTCCAACTGTCCAAAGATATAAATCATTGTAATATAGAGAGGCACACAGAGTGTAAATACAGAATTTACCCAATATTATGGATCAAGTTATTGAAGATTTCGAACGAATCCCGAAATTCCAAACTACCTGTTATCTAACAAAAAACCTAATATTCCTAATAATAAACCAAAATCACCTACCACATGTTTGGTTTTTCCCATGATCCTCTATCGATTCTTCCTCATTGTCACACGCACGCACGCATGATCCTCTATCCATTCTTTCTCATTTTCTTGCATGCACACGCGCGCGCGCGCGCGCACACACACACACAAAATCCAATGTTTTATATTTTGATATGATAACATGCATTACACATTATGTATCAAAGGATTCAAAAAATAAACTGCAGCCTGTTGAAGGTCGGTTGGCAAGATGACCACTTGTCACTTCTCTCGAACAGTTGGCCATACCTCAGGTTTTCCGGCACAAGGGACTATGTCCCAGGATACTGCCCCCTCCTGAAGTATGACGGTGGCACTACCAACTCCATCCTTCCCAACCATCAGCGAGCCTCCGTTCCCCGTAGGGTGGATTCCCTTGATGAGCCATTAAAGGCAGCTGGGAGAGAAGATACCTCATAGGTTCTCCTGCCGATTCCCAAGTATTCCCCCCGGCATCCCATTCAAGGGGGAAGGATACCTTGATAGTAAACTGAAGACCACTTGTCACTTCATCAGTGCAACACCCCCATTAACCTGCTAGTAAACTGAAGACCCATGGGATGAAAATGGTTCCCTAAGAAAATCTTATCAAAAAATGTTGTCGAACACCCTGTCACCCTAGAGAAGAGGATGTCCCATAACACTACTTGACAATCTGGAATCACCAATGCTAATAAAGCACTGAACAATGATCTAACAGAAAATCCTTCGCTCTACTCTGATCGAAACTGATGATCCAAATGAATCAGTGATGTAGAACGGGTCGCTGACTATTTCATGGCCCAGATGGAGCAAAAGAAGACCGGTCGGGGTCGAAAGTGATCCGGACCGTCAGGACTGTAAATCGGTCGTATCTCACAATCCGGAATGAGTTACGGGACGTATAATATATCAATTTGGGGTAGCTCGAGCTACTTTAGCCAGCCAACCCCGCTACGCCGGGTTGCCCAAGCCGGAATCGCGAGATTCGACCGTATCGACGGTCATTAGGCTAGTTTATTTTCAGTTTTACTATTTATAGTAAGTTTTAATTCGATCATAACTTTGCATCTGTAGGGTTTTAGAGTTAGTGCCCAACATGAAAAGGGCTTAGAATATTTAATAGAACAACGTGGTTGAGGCCGTTTGATAACTTTCTATTTTTGGCCGAAAACCAAGAGTTCTAGTAGGATTGAACGACTTCTATAAATAGTAAGTTTACTATTTATAGTAAGTTGTGTTTTCTAGGAGTTTAAGTTGGAGTTGGATTCTGATACTTTACTTAGGGTTTAGTTTCCTATTTATATGCATTGTAATTTCGTTTTTATTCATTCAATCATCAATAAAGCAATTATTTGGAATTAAATTCCTCTTTTATTCTTTTATTTCTTCTCATGGATTGGAGAAACTATCGGTTAGGGAGACGGTGATTGACCTACCATGTCCTCCCTGCGTCAATCAGGTAACAATCCAGTTTCTCCATCCTTACTAACAGGCAGATTAGCCACATTAGCAGCATTATCTCTGTTGATCTATAGCTATGTCACAGTTCCATATACGTTAGTGGGAGTAACTCTGGCTAGTACCTTCTAAGCTTCTCTACATCTCTCTCAGATAGGTGTGGGTAGACATCTCCATCTTCAGGCGAACCCTCATAATTGGAATTCATTCCATTGGTTCATAATCATAGATGAGATAGAGCTAGCATCTTCCTCGCCCTTCAGGACTCTTTGACTCCATCAATCAGCTTTCCCCCATGAGAGAATAACACACCAGCCTGCCCGTCCCCCAATTCCTTCCCCACGTCAAAGCAACCTGTGATCTTTTAGCTCCCAAGACCCAATTGGATGCTGGCATCACAGGGTCCGGAAAACTCTCACTCTAACAGTATCCTCTGGACAGCACATCTATGGAAAATAATTCCACCCTGCATAAAACACCTGAAACTTAATCCCATCCCTGGACTTGTAACCTCTGTAACAAGGAGTCAAAATGCACCATTCTCTAAAAAACTAACCTATCCAACAACCATGACACAGTGACACATGTACTAGTAGTAATAATAATTTATATAGCAGCATCATAATACAGTAAGGCTAAAGTCCTCACAGGGTTGCTAGCATAGCAGTTCCGCCTCTCCCTCCCCTCTCAGACAAGGTATTAAAAAAAAAAGGTTATGTAATGGTAACGGTTTTAACAATTAAGCGTTATGGGACCATGATAGCCATACAGAAAAAAAGGCCCATGACAGTCCATTACGGGGCCGAAAAAGTTCTTTCTTTTTTCTTTTTTCTTTTTTTTTTTTGTTCAAAAAGGAAAAAAGGTCGTTACAATACAACCGTTATGGAGGCCGTAACAGCCATTACAGCCTATATCGTAATGGTAACGGTGTTGGCCATTACCATTAGGGCCTGTTTGGTATGTGGGCTTACGAGAGATTAAGTGGGATGGAATTGCATTTGGTTCCGTGCAAATTCCATGGGATGTTTGGAGACATGGGAAGGAATGGGATTAGGTGGATTGGAATTGCATCTAGTCCCATGCAAGATTTCTGGTGGATTTTGAAATCCACTACATCTGTGGGACCCACATTGATGCATGTGTTTTATCCATGCCGTGCGGTCCATCCATATGCATCCTTTACACGTGACATTTGAGTTGTATACGTGTGCAAGTGATCAACATCAATTATGAGTCTGGTCCATTGAACACAAATACATGGTCCACCAAACGGGTGTTTTGCTTAATACGGTGTTTTTGCTTGAGGGATAATCTGATCCCAAACATGGGATTGGATGGCCAAAATACCATGGTATTTCCAGACGTGTAATCATTGTGCAATAATGGTGTAAATCCCATCTAATGCAATTCAAAACCATTTAATCCCGTGGACCAAACAGGCCTTTATGGAATACGTTGCTCTTGGACCTTTGGAACATAGTGTGGCCGAGACTTGGCTCCCTCATCCATCTATCTACAACAGTGATGGTCAGACAAGATAGTTTGACCTCTGGCCCAAATGGTGGCCACGACTTGGACCCACCACATGTTTGCCATCTCTCTTTGTTTTTTGCTGAAACCTTGCGGACCCAGAAGATAATACCTACTAGATGAGCTCAGCACCAATCAAGGAGCAAGTTAACATGAATAACGGGGCATGGTCTAATGCACTAAATGACCCTAGCCATCCGATCAGTGGCCACCACTTGTACTACAGCTAATATCAATAATTGGACTGCCATTGTCTTCAATTTATTTGGAATAGTATGGGTGATACCGTGTTCTATTGAGCAATTTTTCTTGGTGTGTCATGGTGAGGGCATAGGAACGGTTGGGAAGAAAGTGTGGCATCTTTGTTTACTTGCAGGTTTATGGTTTCTTTGGCTAGAAAGGAATGATCGATGCCTTTGGAATCGAAAGGGGAAAGTTATGAAGGTCTTTCAAAGGGCTAAATCTCATGTCATGGAATGGGTGTTAGCATCAAGGATTCTTGCTCAGTTTACTGTTAATTGGGTTGAGTTGTAATTTGATTTTAGTTTGGAGCTTTTGTATTCTTTGGTTGCAGTCTAATCAATAAATCTCTCATTGTTCAAAAAATAAATAAATAAATAATTGGACTGCCATTAGGTTATGTGTAATATGATGGGTAAGTTTTGTAGCAGACAATCTGTGAATCTATCTTGATGAACTACCACACATAGGCTTGCAATTGGGCCAGGCTGGCTACATCAGGGCTTGTCCATTTCTCTTCCAACATACGAGTACCTAGTTCAAATCCAGCTCAACCCACCAAGGACCACAATATGGGGCCCATGTCCAGCCTGTTGCAGTCTGAAGCCCAGCCCAAGTGTCCAACACAAACAGCTCTCCAGGCCAAACCTAATCCCAAAATCAACCTAAATCCAGCCTGTACCCTATCCAAATCCAACCTCGTGGTTGTGAATAATAATAGACCAATAACAGTAACAAGTTGATAAACATTTAATGGAGTGTATTTGGCCGCATTGCATAGCTTGTTTCCAATATTCAGCAGCTTGATCGGACCAAGCCGCCGCAATTTCAGAATCTCCTAGTCAAATGATCTGTTCTCCCCAGTCAGAATAGGTGGATCAATTCCTTAGAACCGGCCATTGGGCTCTGGCATGCTAGGCCCAAAATAAGTTATCTCCCTCCCTCCCTCTAGAAAACAAAGATTATTTGATAAACAGGTTATGGTTCATTTATGTTGATTAATGCTTGATTTGTGGCAAGAGCTTTGCACCAAGCCCCAAATGCACAGCTATACAGCGCCTCACGTGCCAACATAACTTATGTGCAGGACATCTGAGCCATGCATCAATGCCCGACTATGTACACGACCAGGCCAAAGAATCAGTCTGGCCATATGAAACTCATACCCTTCAAAAAACTGGAGTACCCGAGTCCAACCTAGGATGGTACTAGGATAAGGAATCCTCCTTTCCTAGACTTGAAATCCACATAAGCAAGACTTTGAACTCTAATAATCAATTATTTGAATCACTCAAATTGAGCAACAAATACCACTCGTAATATGGTTATAGAGGTATTTTAACATGATAATGCATAAGCAATTGTCAATCCTTGCAGTAATCATATCCTCAGAATTTGGCTTTTGACAATCCACTGAACCTGATCCGTGGGGTGCGCTGGCTCATCAGTTTTGCTGCATATGTCTGGAAACAATGGATCTGTTGACTAAATTTCCAAGGGTCCACATTCAATGTACACATGGCCACCCACTAAGAGAAGCAGCCTGATTTCTAAGCCAGGTCACCTACAAGGGGAGCCCCACCTGATACATGACTTGAATGTCCCATGTACATGATGGGTAGGACATGCAGTCGCATGTAGAGGTCTGCATGGGCTTAACAAAGCTCTTGAGGTTGAACTTATTACTGTTAGAGGTTAGACGTGGCAGGACAAAGACAGCCAGATTTCAGTTTCAAGTGGTAATCTCAAAATAACAGCATTGAATGTTTGCAAGGGAAAAAAAAACTGCAGTTCTTATGACCAAAACCGAAGGGAGAATCTTGGTATCTTACCTCCAATTCCTGCTTGCGCAGTTCCTCCTTTCTAGCTTCTGACCTAGCACTTCTTTGAACCTCAAAGATCACAAGAACTCCTGCAACCTATTTAAACTAAGGAAGCATGTAAGTAGTGAAAAGTTAAATCTAGCATAAAGCTAGTCTGCAGAAATCTGAATGATTGCAGAAGAAAAGAAGAAAAGCAACTTCAAGGGATACAAACTTCAAAATTTTGCAGGCCAATGTTGTCTCAATTTTCATCCACATGCAGGCATACTCACATTTGCATGCAGCAACTCCCAATGCGCACAAGAGGTACACACACGTGCACCATCTCACAGAGGGGTGTAAATGGGCCAGAACTGGGTTGGTTTGGCCTGGATACTGAGCTGATTGTGTCAGGCATGATGGGCTGAACCTGTTCAAACTTTTTATTTTGCTCGGCCTGGGCAAGGCCCATCTCTACCCCTAATCAAACCCGCAGGAAGCTGAAGCCACGAGCCAAAATAGAACACACCCAAAATCCAACCCACCATCCCAACCCAGTGGTGCACTTGCACCCATGTGTGCGTATGGATGAACAGAGACATACAAGAATACGTGCATGCATGCAAACCTGTGCACAAGGGGAAGCAATTTTGAGATGTTGGGACATGTGAAAGGGGCTTAAAATGGAGAATTCTGCTTGCAAATGAAGATTGCCGAAAAGACAAAAAGTTCCCCAATAAGATCTGTAGCAGCTTGGACAGCTTTCTCCTCATCCAAAGGGCGGATCTCAACATTAGTTGCATGACCGTAAATGCGCCTTTGCATGGTCGTTGTGAATCGATGGTTTGCCTGATTTCAATGGAGCATTAGTAGGAAGAATACTTTGGAAGTCGTCAAAAGTCACAAAGGTTCTATTTCAAGACAAGCAACCACTACATTATACAAACATTGTAGCCATCTAACAATGCGCTATGTAAAACAAAACACCTCTGGTGCAATGGATGAGAGTCATAAGACCCTTAATAGTCAATGGGAGGCAGTAGGTTCAACTTTCAAGGTCCCTCAGGGAAACACATGCATTTTATCTCTCAGTATTTTATATTATATGAATCTAAGAATGTATTACATAATATCATAATTAGCAAAGCCAATCTGTGACTAGAAGCAGTGCAACACATTAACGAGAGTGGCTTGTGTATACGTACAGAGAACACAAGCGTCTCACATAACTGTGTGCAAGTAAATTATCATTATTGCAAAACACATGCACATGCCTCAAGATGCACAAAGCATAAGCACTATTAGTGAAAGAAGTATGCCATGTATCTAGCGGCAGATGACAGGAACATGGATGGTCAATTGACACGGAAGGTTGTTGTTTTGGTGTTTGGTTTTTTAAAAAACAAAAGAGGGAGAGAGAGGAGAAAAAGCTCTTTTGCTTTTGCTTGTGGGAATAGTCCCACATTGGAGAGGGATGGGAACCTTTTTTCCCTTATAAGTGTGTTGGTATAGCTTTCGGTGATCTCTTGGGTATGCTATACATTTACAGATGATCACTCTAGGTTCTGTTATGTTTACCTCATTAGGTCTAAGGATGAAGCCTTAGACATATTTAAATCCTATACGGCTAAGGTAGAAAATTAGTCGAAAGATCAAATGCCTTAGAAGTGATAGAGGAGGTGAGTATACCTCCCTAGCCTTTACTGAATTATGTGAAACCCAAGGGATTATTCATCAATTCACTGCTCCTTATTCTCCTCAACAAAATGGAGTTGCTAAGAGGAAAAATAGGACATTGATAGACTTGATAAATGCGATGCTTAATTCATCAGGTCTTCCTCACAACTTGTGGAGAGAAGCAATTCTAACAACTGCCTATATACTTAATAGGATACCTTCCAGCAAAAGTGATAAATCCCCTTATGAGATGTGGAAAGGTAGGACTCCTAACTTAAATTATATGAAGACATGGAGTTGTCTCTCCTATGTCAAGCTAGTTGATCCTAAAAGACCTAAATTAGGAAATAAAATTGTAAGTTGTGTATTTGTTGGATATGCTCTTAACAGTAAAGCATATAGGTTTTTAACCTTAAGCGAATAAACAATTATAGAATCAAGAGACGCAGATTTTTACAAGGAGTCGTTTCCTTTTAAGTCGAAAATTAGTGGGGGTAACATTTCAGAACCTGTATGTAGATCTGGTCAAAAATATAATCCAAAGGACTCTTATGAACTTGATGTTTTGCCTAAAGCTAGTAAGAGAGTTAGGAAGGCAAAGGATTATGAACCTGACTCGTAAAGAGTGATCCCAGGGTGTGCCGTACCGGCCGGTACGTAACCGTACCGGCCGATACGTACCGGAAACGTCCGGTACCGTTACGCGATACGGGGTCCAAATCGGAGACCCCAAAAATTTTGACCGTACCGGTCCGTTACGGGGCCGTAACGGCCGGTACGGCCCAAAACGGCCGTTACGGCCCCCGTAACGGTCAAAAAACGGTCATTTTTTTTTTTTTTTTTATAAATACTTGCTGTTTTGCATTTTCTTCCCACTTTTCTTCCCCCATTTCTTTTCTAATCTGTTCTTTTGCTAAAAACGACCACAATTAGTCTATTTTGGAGAATTAAAACGACCAATTTCTACGATTTGGATGAATCGAAGCTCCGTGGGCCATTTTTCGAAGAAATCCGAAAATAGGTATTTATACATTTTTCTTCCTCTAATCACTTTTTTTCCACCTTGATATGATGTTGTAGCCATTGTAAAATGTTAAAATGTGTATTTCAAGATTATGCAACTGATTTTTATATTTTTTTTATATTTTTTTTAATTTCGGTCTATTTTCGGATTAATATTAAAAATTAGTAAAAATCATGTTTTTTTTTTTCTTTTTCTGGTTTAATGGTTGGATAACATGTGTTACTTATAGTAGGACACAATCATGTGCATTTTACAGATTATGCACATGATTTGCTATTTTTTTTGTATTTTTTTTAATTTCGGAATAATTTCGGAATAAATTTAAAAATTAGGAAAAATCATTTTTTTCAAAAAAAAATTCTGGTTTAAAGGTTGGATAATATGTGTTACTTATAATAGAACATAATCATGTGCACTTTACAGATTATGCACATGGTTTGCTATTTTTTTTGTATTTTTTTAATTTCGGAATAATTTTAAAAATTAGGGAAAATTAATATTTTCAAAAAAAAATTCTGATGTAAAGGTTGGATGACATGTGTCACTTATAATAGAACATAATCATGTGCATTTTACAGATTATGCACATGGTTTGCTATTTTTTTTGTATTTTTATAATTTCGGAATAATTTTAAAAATTAGGGAAAATTAATATTTTAAAAAAAAAATTCTGATTTAAAGGTTGGATGACATGTGTTACTTATAATAGAACATAATCGTGTGCATTTTACAGATTATGCACATGGTTTGCTATTTTTTTTGTATTTTTTTAATTTCGGAATAATTTTAAAAATTAGAGAAAATTAATATTTTCAAAAAAAAATTCTGATGTAAAGGTTGGATGACATGTGTCACTTATAATAGAACATAATCATGTGCATTTTACAGATTATGCACATGGTTTGCTATTTTTTTTGTATTTTTTTAATTTCGGAATAATTTTAAAAATTAGGGAAAATTAATATTTTAAAAAAAAAATTCTGATTTAAAGGTTGGATGACATGTGTTACTTATAATAGAACATAATCGTGTGCATTTTACAGATTATGCACATGGTTTGCTAATTTTTTTGTATTTTTTTAATTTCGGAATAATTTTAAAAATTAGGGAAAATTAATATTTTCAAAAACAAATTCTAGTTTAAAGGTTGGATAACATGTGTTACTTATAATAGAACATAATCATGTGCATTTTACAGATTATGCATATGGTTTGTTATTTTTTTTGTATTTGTTTAAATTTCGGAATAAGTTTAAAAATTAGAGAAAATCATTTTTTTTCAAAAACATGGAGAATCATATTTACAGATTAATGAGTAATGACTAATGTATGTTTATATTTTTATTTTTTCGACAGGTTTTGCCGTTTTGGACTTTGGAGCTTCGTAGTTGTACTTTGTAGGCTGTAGCCCATAGGGTTTAGTTACTTTAGTATTTGAATTTAGTAGTTAGTACTTGATTTCATTATCTGTATTTAAGATTTACAATTACATTTATAAATTTTAAAATCTAAGTATTTCACTCTTAGACTCAGTATCTAAGTGACATAGCCACATCACATAAGCCATCTCTAATTAAAAAATGTCTAGGACTGGAACTGGAAGTGGAACTGCAAATGAGGATATTGGATGGGAACATTGTCAGAGGGTAGGTGGTGGAAGGCACCAAATAAAATGCAACTATTGTGATAGAGTAATAAATGGTGGAATTACGCGACTTAAACAACATTTGGCACATCGAAAGGGTCAAGTTGCAGGATGCACCAAAGTTCCCAAAGAGATAATGATACTGATGCAAGCCAATTTAGAAGAGTCAAAGGGGAAACGAGCTGCTGTGCAGAAAAAGAAAGATGATATCCTTGATGCGGCCCGACAAGAGGTGTTTGGTCCAGAATATATGGGCGTTCGTGGCGAAGACATCATTGATTCTGAGGAAGATTCTGATCGAGAAATGACTATAGCTAGGAGAGAAAGCGTGCGCTATGCTCGTGAAGAGGAAGAACGTCGACGCACGTTTGGTTCAAGTGCGAGTGGGAGTGGGAGTGGCCAGGGGAGTACAACTGCAGCCCCAACGGGAAGTACAGCTGGGGTTGGAGGGAGTATGTTTGGTGGATTAAGGCGTATGTTTAGCAGCCGGCGGGGCACATCTTCACATGTAGCTCGTCATCCTATAGATGTAGATGTGGAAGAAGAAGATGTGCCTAGGAGACCCTCTGTTGATCCGATCCTCTTTAGGAAAGAATCTAGTAAACAAAAGAAGATAAAACAAATGTGGAGTAGAACTTCTGTTGAGAAACTGGGTAGGGCAGCAGCAAAGTTATTTATACATGCCAACATACCCCCTAATGCGGCAAACTCTCCATATTGGCAGGTGGTAATTGATGCAGCAGCAGAAGCAGGTGAAGGAATTAAAGCTCCCACAGCCAAGGAGATTAGGGGAAAATGGACAGACGCAGAGTATGCAGATACAAAGGCATACGTAAATACCTTTAAACCCATATGGCAGGCCAGAGGATGCACGATCATGTGTGATGGTTGGACTGGCCCAACAAGACGCAGCATGATCAACTTCATGGTGTATTGCCACTTGGGAACAGTGTACCACAAGTCAATTGATGCCTCGGATGAAATAAAAAATGCTGAATATATTTTTAGCTTGATGGATAAAGTAGTGGATGAGATTGGGGAGGAGAATGTGGTGCAGATTGTGACAGATAATGAAGCAACATATAAGTCTGCAGGAAATTTGTTGATGCTAAAGAGAACACATATATTTTGGTCACCGTGTGCTGCACATTGTATTGATCTTATATTGGAAGATATTGGAAAGAGAAAGAATGTCAAAGAAATGGTTGAAAAAGCAAAAGAAGTTACAACATTTATTTACAACCATAATCACCTAGTTGCAATAATGAGGAAGTTCACGAAGGGACGAGAGTTGCTTAGGCCAGCGGCGACTAGATTTGCAACAAACTTTATAGCTTTAGAGAGTTTGTATCAGCATAGGGGAGAGTTGAGTGAAATGTTTGCTTCCCAACAATGGCTCAACACAAAATATGGGAAGAAGACATCAGGGACGCCGGTTGATGTTGTAAACACCATAAGAGACAACAAATATTGGAAAAGGGTTAAGAAAATTTTAAAGGTGATGGAACCACTGATGAGGGTACTTCGTCTTGTTGAAACCGATGAAGCACCTACGATGGGCTTCCTCTACGACGCCATGGATAAAGCGAAGTTGGCAATTCAACGTGATTGTTCAAGCTGGCGAGCTTACTGGAATTTGATCGACAAAAGATGGACAAAGCAGCTCCACCACGATATTCATGCAGCAGGTTATTACCTAAATCCTAGGTATAGATATGCCCAATCATTTGTTATGGATGATGAGATTCGTATTGGATTAAAGAACGTGATAAAGAGATTAGAGCCTGACTTAGATGTACAAATAAAGGCTTTGAATGAATTGGATATATTTGGAACTCGCCAGGGTAGCTTTGGAGATACTCTTGCACAACATGCAGTACTTAAGTTGCACCCCGCCGACTGGTGGATAAATTTCGGAGAGACTACACCGGCTCTCCAAAAAATTGCAGTAAGGATTTTGAGCCAAACAACGTCTTCCTCTAGTTGCGAAAGAAATTGGAGTTGTTTTGCACTTATTCATACGAAGAATAGAAATAGAATTCAGACTAGGACGTTAGATAGACTTGTCTTTATGCATTACAACATGAGGCTAAGAATGCGCATGCATTCAAGGAGGCATATCAGTAATGCCGGTGATGGGGATTATTGTCCAATAAACTTGGAAAATATTTATGATGAGGATGACCCACTTCTACCTTGGTTGGAAGTAAGGGAAAAAGAAATAGAAGATGATAGTGAAGAAATAGAAGTTGAAGACCCAGAAATACGCAGGGCACAGCAAGAGAGTCGTGCATTTGTGTTGGACCCAGAAAGGGGGGCGGATTTCATGCAAACTCAGCAGAAGAGTGCGAGCTCTAGCGGTACTGAAACAGATGATGATGATGATGATGATGATGATGATGATGATGATGCACCTAATGCTGGTCCTCCCACTTCTGGCATTGCTCAACCCACCAGGGCTACTGATACCATACAGCCGTCTACGGATCGCGAGGCTGATGAACTTCGACGAAGTAGGCGGGGCCGAGGGGGTCGAACTTATGAGTGTACTGAGTCACGATACAGCCAGCAAGAGCCTGGTTCCAGTAGTGCACCTGCAGGTCCTGCTCCTGCACCGCAATCTACACCGACAGATCTGGAACATCAGCATGCGTATGGCTATGATCCGAGGAATTATGGGTATTCTTACAACCAATGGGATTATAAGGAACCTGTTCCGCCACTTTCATGTTGGAGTAGTCCTCCTGACGCTGTTCCACATATACCATATGAACCAAATCCAAGTTATTCATCTCAATCTCAACAGCCTGGCCCTGAATACGAGTACCAGTATGGGCACGGCTATTCGACGGGCACTAGTAGATATCCTCACTCAGGGTCAGAATCTTTGCCTAGTCAGGATCAGTCATCATCAGGTTTCGTTGACCTGATCTTTCCCTCTGGCACTGAATATTATGGATATGCAACAACAAGACCGCAACAACCCGATGATGATGACGACGACGACGTGGAGGTTGAGCAACCACAACAAAGCAGGTTTTCATTTTGGTGGTGAGTTCCGATTTGGTGAGTCTTTTCCATTACCCACATGGTCATACATTCACCAAACAAACACACACTTTACATTGTTGAACTTGTGTTTAAAATAACTCCCCTGACAAGTGACAACCAGTCAAGTAATCTTTAATCAACATGCTTGCAGGGGAGTATATCAGGTATTACTAATTTTTTTTTCTACTTTAGAATGTTCAATTGGCAGGATAAGAGTCGGTCATAGATTCAAGAATCAAGATAAGAGAAGTCTTAATACATTATTTTTTGCAAGTCCTCACTCCTCACTCCTCAGGTATGTAAATAAATTGTAAATAATATAAAGTAAATTATAAAAAAAATAATAGTACATGTGAAAATTGAAATACTTTGATGTTACATTTATTCTAATATACATATTATTGGTATTAGACAGTTAGAAATTTGAATTTATAAGTTCTGCAGTTAATTCCAGGTTACTAGCTTCATAAATTCACCAGACAGCCCGATACAGCTTTTTCACCAAAGAGTAGACCGCTTCACCACCATAAACATGTTCAAAATTATAAATGAATGCATATTTGGGATGTTTGGAATTTTCTGGATTTAATCCATATTTTTTTAAAATTTTTTGGCAAAAAAAAAAAAGTTGACCGTTACGGGGGGCGTATCGGCCGATACGGGGCCGTATCGGCCGATACGGCCCGTATCCGTATCGGAAACGGTGGGCACCGTTACGCCCACCGAAACCGATACGGGACACCTTGAGTGATCCTGTTACGTTTCAAGAGGCTATGTCCTCTCATGATGCTTCATTTTGGAAAGAGGCCATAGATGTTGAGATAGATTCCATTTTGGCAAATCACACTTGGAATTTAGTAGACTTGTCTGATGGTCAGAAACCCTTGGTTGTAAGTGGATATTTAGGAAAAAGTTAAGACCAGATTGCTCGATAGATAAGTATAAACTCAGGTTAGTAGCCAAAGCATTCAAACAGAATGAAGGGATAGATTTCTTTGACACTTAATTCTCCTGTTTCGAGAATAGCATCAATAAGAGTGTTGATAGCTATAGCTTCTTTACATAATCTTATCATACATCAAATGGATGTTAAAACGGCTTTTTTACATGGAGATCTCGATGAGGAAATCTACATGGAATAGCCTGAAGGGTTTGTAGACCCTGCTCAACCTTTTAAGGTGTGCGGGTTAGTTAAATCATTATATGGCCTTAAGCAGGCACCTAAACAGTGGCATGCTAAATTTGATTCCATTCTTAGAGATGATGGATTTAATATAAATGAAGTAGACGAATGCATATATCATAAAAATAATGGGACTATGAGTGTCATAATATGTTTGTATGTAGATGACCTTTTAATATTTGGGTTTAATATCTGTCATAAAACAAACTAAGGCCTTCTTATCTACTAAATTTGAAATGAAAGATTTAGGAGTGGCTAATGTAATACTTGAGACTAAAATTATAGGGAAGAAGGATGAGATAGTTCTTACTCAATCTCATTATATTGAACCTATCCTAAAGAAATATAATATCACAGAATGCAAACCTGTTTGTACTCCTTATGACCCTAGTGTTCACTTAAATCCCAATAAAGGGATAAGTATGGATCAGAACGGATATGCTAGTATCATTGGTAGTTTAATCTATGCAATGAATTGCACTAGACCAGACATAGCTTATGTTGTTGATAAATTAAGTAGATTCACTAGTAATCCCGGTGATGAGCATTGGGAAGTTGTTCGTAGGGTGCTGAGATACATAAAGAAAACTCAATACTATGGTTTACACTATGACAAATATCCAGCAGTATTAGAAGGATACTCTGATGCTGATTGGAATTCTATTTCTAATGGTTGTAAACCAACCAGTGGCTTCATTTTTCTCATAAGAGGAGTTGTTACTTGGAAATCTAAGAAACAGTCAATTATCTCTGATTCAACTATGGAATCAGAGCTTCTAGTTTTAACCTCTGCTGCGGAAGAAGCCGAATGGTTGAGAAATATTCTATACGATATTCCTTTTTGGTACTTGTACCTTCAGTAGAACTTAATTGAGATAGTTATGTAGCTATCAGGCATACTAATAATGCACAATATCATGGAAAGAGGAGACCTATAAGCAGGAAACATAACACGATTAGATAATTACTCAAAAGAGTAGTCTATATAAATGAAATTAGATCGCTAAAAAATCTGGCGGATCCCTTAACAAATGGCCTTGCAAGGGAAAAAATCTATAATATAGCAAGAGGAATGGGACTTAAGCCAATTGAGTGAATTGCCTGCAATAGTAACCCAACTTGTATGCTTGGAGATCCCAGAAAACAGGTTGAATGGGAAAAACGAGTTACAGAGTAATTCAGTTAGGTACTGAATTAGGAAACTGTGTTTCCAGTCCCATTCTAAGAAAGTTTCAGTACAACTTGTGACAGATTAGAGGATGAGGTTAAACCTCTTAATGAATTTTATAGTCCTTAAGAATGGAATGCAAGGTCACAAGTGCTTTCTTAATAGACTCACCTATATGAGTGTGAAGGAATGGCCGCCTTCTATGAGAATCTAGCTAATTCTCTAGAGTGCTCATGAAATTGAGAAAGCACTTAGCCTTAAATGTGCATTAAGGTGTACATGATAGCAGTGGCGATTACACGTGTGTGTGAAGAATTGAACTTACCAATTTAATAGCTTAGTTTTGAATGACCGTGTCCACTAAGTCTACAGTAAAGGATTACTTCTCACTAAGCTCAGGTTCAAGTCTATGTGACACCTTGGTTTATGCACGTGTGGCCAGATGCTCATATATCTTTTATTTTTTAAAATAGTGGGGGATTGTTGTTTTAGTGTTTGGTTTTTTAAAATACAAAAGAGGGAGGGGAGAAAAAGCTCTTTTGCTTTTGCTTGTGGGAATAGTCCCACATTGAAGAGGGATAGGAACTGATGCAGACATCAATGCTGCACCCTTTAGAGTGTACCAGAGGAGGCGACGTCGCAAATCGAGTGTTGGAGCAGACGAGCTGATGTGGATGGACGCTGGGCCCATTAGACCCATTTTCTGACGTGTTACGAGTACGCGAGCTGCAGGATCGTGTAGGAGCATCATAACCACTGGACCGTGAAGCGGATTTATTTTTAGGCACTTTTCTATTTATTTCCTTGTTTCTAGGCATTTTAATGTCGTTATTTAGTTTAGGCGCTTTTATGTTTTTTTTTTATTTTCAGACACTTTAGTGCACTTTTTATTTTCATAGCTTATATATACTGTGAAAAACACTATTTCGAATTATTTGAATGAATCGAAAATTCATGTGCTTCTTCCTCTTTATTTGAGATATTAGAGTTTCAGGATTGTCCCTCGGGTGTTGAGGATTCCACCCCGGAGTTCCCGTTTTCTCTTCTCTATTTATTTAAGGTGCGAGGAAAGGTAAGATTCTTTTTTTATTCGTAATTCGCGCTTCATGAGAACCCATTGTTTTTCGACATCCTTCGTCCTTTTCTGAATCCCCCCCCCCCCCCCCCCCCCCGGTACGATCGAAAAAGAGGGATGCCTAGCCATGAGAACCGGTGACTGTGGACTAGTCTATACTAGATCTAGGATATCCTCATATCCCTAAATCCTCCCTGTTTTACGATTTTACGTGGTTTTACGCCAAGAGGCATGATCCGGATGGACAGATCTCATATCTGTGTTGAGATTTGTTAGTTTCCTCCGATTGGAAGTAGTTAGTTTCGTAATTTTATTATTCGAATATCTTCCAACTGAATATACATGCATCTAGGGTTAGGTCATCGCATGCCCCTGCATCAGGAACCTTTTCTCCCTTATTTATAAGTGTGCTGGTATAGCTTTTGTTGATCTCTTAGGTATGCTATACTATGGACCGCATGCATGCACGTGCCCGCCGCGCCGCGTCGTGTCGTGTGTGTCGTGTCAGGCTTGGGCTTTGTCGACATGATGATTTTTGTTTTTTCGTTTTTACTTTTTCCTTTTTTGACCGATTCTTGCACTAGCACATTGCACGTCGTTGCAATGTTATGATAGTCGTTTTGTGTAACATCTCTATTCCTTTTTTGTGTAACTAATAGAGATGTTGGAAGACACATCAGCACCACGTTTCTGTTCTGTCAACCCTAACCCTAAGACTTACTATATATAGTAAGTTTCCGGGTCTTTTGAAGTCAAGGAAAACTACAGAAACCCTAGCGCCACAAGAAAAAATATTACATCTCTCCTTCTCCGATTTTTCCAAAGAAAAAAATTCCCCACTACGCTTTATTTATGGTTTTTCGATATTTTCTTCCATTGATATAAGAGCATCATCCACTTATTGGAGAAGTCGGCAAGACCTTGTCGGCCGGTGGTTATATCCCAAGGGTTGTCGCTGTTGCAGACGATCTTTTTAGAGAATCGGTTCAGAAAGGGGCGTGAATAGTCTTCAAGAAAGCGTCATGGATCCACGCCTCCACTGATATACAATCTTTATTTCGTCTGTCTTTTAATTTCTGAATTTCTTCCAGGTGCATTCGATCCTATTACATAGCCATTTATCTTTGTTTATTAATAGTCTTCAGGAAAGCGTCATGGATCCGTGCCTCCACTGATATACAATCTTTATTTCGTCCGTCTTTTAATTTCTGAATTTCTTCCAGGTGTATTCGATCCTATTACATAGCCATTTATTTTTGTTTATTAAGATAGCTAAGATAGCCGTTGATTATTAATTATAGTCTCTTATTTCAGATTATCAATTTCTGAACTCTGGAACATCATAGGTGGCTGTCATTTAATTTGAATGAAAGGGTAACAGACAGCCATACCAAGACAGGTCCATTTGAATCTCATCTAGCTGATCTATCATCTGAATCAATGTCCAAGATGCATCATTATTCATTAATCCACTGTGAAAAAAGTTGGGTCGAGTGGATATATCATCTTTTCTGGAGTAATCGTATGTTTGTGAATATCAATTAGTAGCCCCAATAGGGGATAAAATTGCGTAGAGCCTATTGAGATGGTCCAGCCACATGCTAAGGAAACCAGACTACCAGAGACAGATTACAGTTGAAGGGCCTGAAAGGAGGATGAGAGGAGACCTAAAAAGTACCTGGATTGAGATGGTAAGAAGAGACATGAAGACATATTCACTTTCTGAGGATAGGGCCTTGAATAAGAATGATCAGCAAAACAGGAGCCGACCCCAAATAGCTGGGTACAAAACTATGATGACAATGGTAAGTTACATATTCATGAATATCAATGAGTTTCTTGCGCATTTGAGTATTTTAAATTTACCAGGGGAACATGACCATATACCCAACTAGTCACATATGATATTTGGAAAGTAAGAGAAAAACTTATTGTTGCTTTCTGCCCTAATTGTGTTTAGAGTTCTTGTAGCATTGCCTATGGAAAAGTTCAAATTGGAGGTTGTTATGACCACACAACATACCTTCTCAAGTTATACGTTAACTCGAGCAAGAAGATCCTTGATCCCTAAGTTCAATATTATGAAGGTAAACACCCCCATAATTTTGATAGAAGATTGAAAAAAGGAAAAAATTTGGATATTTTTAGATATGGTTTTTGTTGGATTAACGTGCTACTCTGGACTACGGATGCTATGAATGATATTGAATCCAACATTCTGGCAGAAGGAAGCCTCTTGTAGAAAGAGTAAAAGCATTTCCTTGCATACAAAATTTTGCTTCCAGAGACTATGGTTCACTATATCAGAAAAATGTAAGTGCATGAGGCCCTGTTGACCCAAATGGGAACAGGTGCAGAAATTAAAGAGTGCATAAGTTGCAACATCTCTTGTTTATTTTCTGTTATGTCAACCCACCTTCAAAGGTTTGGACAACTCGATTAGTAGATTTTGTACACACCAACCTAGATGTCATCAACCTTCGTAAGAGTCTATTAAAATACCTGATCACGAATAGTTTACAGCATCGGCAACACCACCAGTGCATCCAATGCATTTAGGGATGCCTCGTTTCAGGAGCTTTCTTACACATGCTCCAATACTGAGATTTTGAAGCATGATCCCCAAAATGCATGCCATGAAAATTTCCCAGGCTGATAATTAATTGCATTGACCTTTCTGACCATCATCTCAATGACAAAGAAGAGTATAGGATGTTGCACAGGAAAACACATTGGACGGTTATAATAACTAGTTCGTGGTAGCGATTTTACAGGAAAATGTAGCATTTCACGTTGTAGAACTAGTCCTAGACATGTTGGGAACCAAAAAACAAAAAATTGCAAAATTTGACTCTTCAAGAAATCCATTTGCAATATAATAGCCAACAGATTTTACAATCCAAAATGCTGTTAGGGGTCGTTTGGATGCCTGTAAAAGGGGCTAAGTGTAAATGGTCATGTTATAGAACTAGTCCTAGTAAATGTTGGGAACCAAAACACACAAAAAAATTGTAAATTTTGACTCTTCAAGCAATTTATTTGCAATATAATAACCAAGAGATTTTACAATCTAAAATGCTGTTAGGAGTCGTTTGGATGCCTGTAAATGGGACTAAGTGTAAATGGTTTACAGTCTGTGTTTGGATGCTGAAAAATGGTTGTAAATCATTTACAGCTTCCCTGCCCATTTGATTTACAGGCAAAAGGCTGGGATTTCATTTACAGGCTCTCCATTTACAGCCTAAAGGTGATTTACAGGCTATCCAAACACAGTCAATCATTTACCTGTAAATCATTTACAGCTTACAGCCAAACAGACAGGCTGTAAATTATTTACAACTGTAAATCATTTAAATCATTTACCACTTAAACCATTTACAGGCATCCAAACGACCCCTCAAGGAATCATATATACTGAAAAATCAACAACAACCTGCCTAGAGAAGTGCTTCAGAAATCTGCGGCACTGGCACTCATTGCCAATGTAGCACGAGTGTGAGATCCAGGTCATTCAACACGGTGTCCACCACGAACAAACCCACTCATCATTTGGGCCGCGTGTGTATGGGAAAAAAATGGATGATCAGAATGGTCAAATATTCAGCTTGCGCGCGTGGCCCACCTGATGAATGGACCGTTTTGAATTTTTGGCCAGAGCATGTATAAGGCGGCCAGCTCCTGATGATCGTTCCGGATCCAGCAAGTGTTCTACGTGGGAGAGAGAGAGAGAGAGAGAGAGAGAGAGAGGGTTAGACCTGGGCTAGATTGATGATGAGCTGTCGGAACCTGGGTTGGTGGCCAGCCTGTTGTTTGAGCCTGGAAGCGATGGGCTTGCTTAGGGTTTTGAGGACCAACGATCCCAATTTCACCACTGGGAGTATCATTTTATTACCTCCTCTTCCTGTTGATTCTCGAGGCTATTTGAAGAAGGTGTCAGGGCATTCTCGTAATTTGTATTGCTGCTTATGAGAAGGAGCGTCTGCTGCCCGCTGCAGCTCTCTCGCAGCTGTTGTAAAGAGGAGAACGATGACTTTCTCCCTTCGGAATTCCGCCCCCTCTGCCCTCCGGGGTTGACTTCAAAATACACACGCGCGAGGTTGATCGAATCTTCGTTTGCCGAGTCGCCCGTCTCTAGGATGTGAGCTAATTAGGTGTTACCCAGGTAAGTAGGTAACAGCTTAGTGAGGTGTTAATCCCTACCGTGTGGCCGACCTGGATGATTTTATGTATATCCACGCCGTCCATCTGTTTTTCCAGAATATTTTAGTATGTTTTACCAAAAATTATCTATATCAAAATTAGTATGGACCACGCCACAGGAAACAGTAGTGATTGAGTGCTTCACCGTTAAAATTTTCAAATGGCTCATTATAACGTTTTATTAATATTTATTTCCAATCCAACCTATTGTTTATGTCAAGAAGATCTTTTTTAAGGGAAATTATAAATATCACATTCATCCAAGATTTTTGTGGCCCAAAAAAAGTTTTTAATGGTTATTTATCACTGTTTCTATTGGTATGATCCATCTGAGATTTGTATCCTCTTATGATTTGGGATTCCATCCTAAAATGAGATGGAAAAACAGATGGACGGTGTTGATATACAAAAGCTACATCAATGTGGGACCCACACGGTTAGGGTAACACACACTAAGCTATTACCAGGGTAACAGCTAATTCGCTCCCATATGAAGGCAAACACAAATATAAGCTTATTCAAAACTTCTGTCGCCCGATGGAGCTTTTAACAGTACGCTTTTAATGGCCATAATGTGGACCACTTGAGGACTGGATCCGCTTCATTTTCTTTACCTATACCCTAAAGAGTGCGTCTGTGTTGAAGGCACAAGAAATTCCAGCGCCATTGCTTCTCATTGGTCCACGTCATCTTAGGGGACTTTGGCTGACGAGATACGCGGGATTTCTCTCTCCCAAATACAACGCGTGCTACACAACATCATTTTTAGCGTGTGTAACTTCTTTGGGTCCGACAATGATTTATGTTTCATATCCACACCGTCCATCAATTTTTAAAGATGACTCTGGAGCATGAGCCCAAAATCGAGGCATATCCAAAATTCGAGTAAACCACGTCAAAGAAAGTAGCCAAGATTGAATGACAACCGTTGACACCTTCCTAGGGTCTACTGTTACGTTTATTTGCTATCTACCCTTTTAATAATGTTAAACATACCTTCATGAAGGGAAAACACAAATATAAGTTTGATAAGAGCCTCCCATGGCCTCAAGAAGTTTTCAACAGTAGGCGTTCAATTCAGACTGTTTCTGTAAGGTGGCTTGCTTGGGCTTGGTTCTGCCTCATTTTTTGTCTATTTCAATAAAATGGTATGAAAAAATGGCTGGACGGTGTGGATCTGATAAATACATCATAATAGGGCCCACTGAAGTTTCACATATAAATACTTTCCGTTTTCTTCTCTCACCGGAATGTGCTGCACCACGGGAGCATATTAGGTGAGCCCCCGGCCTCACCTAAGACCGTACGGCCCTTACAGTGGTGCCCACCTTGTCATGTATATTCTATATTCACCCCGTTCATCCGTTTTTCCGGATCATTTTAAAGAATTATCCAAAAAATAAAACAGTGGTGGCTTACCATTACCTATGCCATAGGAAACAGTGGTGACTTACCAATAACGGGCCACAAAAGTTTTGTATCAAGCTGATATATGTTTTTCATCTTCATCCAGGCTTATGTGAACTTATCAACAGATTGGACGTCAAATAAAAACCATAGAAACATTAAGGTGATTCCCAAGAAGTTTTTAATAGTAGGGCGTTCAATCACAATTTTTTCGAGTATGGTCCACCTGATGATTGGATATTCTTAAATTTTAGCAGAATGCTCTAAACAAATCAATTTTTTCGAGTATGGTCCACCTGATGAAAATTCGGATGTACGGAGTGGATGTAGAATAAACAAATCAAGGTGGGCCCCACGGTAAGGGTTGCACCGTCTTGGGTGATGCCCGGTCTCACCTAATCCGCTCCCCTGCATCACACAGCAAGCACCGAAGGTGTGAAATTTAAGTGGGCTCCACGATGATGTATTTGTTAGATCCACACCGTCAATTCATTTTTTCATATCATTATAGGCTTTGAAACCAAAAACAATGCAGATTTAAAGTTAAAGTGGACCACATCATTGAGGACAGTAAGAATTAATGCTACCATTGAAAACTTCTTGGGCCCACATAATGCTCTTATCAAGCTGATATTTTTATTTTAACTTCATCTAGGCATGTGTGATCTTATGAACAGGTCAGATGGAAAATAAGCCTCGATGTTGGCCTAGAAAAGTTTCAACAGAAGTTTGCTCAATTCCAACTGCTTTATGTGATGTGATCCACTTAAGGTTTGGATGTACCTCGTTTTTGAGATCGTGCTCTAGATTTATCTGAAAAAATCGATGGACGGTATATGTTTAACAAAAAAAATCATGGTGGGACCCAAAAAAAGTTTCACACATTAAAAGTCGATTGTGTAGTTAGCAACGTATGTGGAAGAGAAAATCCGGCGTATATTAATAGATGGAGTCATCGAAAATGACGTGGACTAATGAGAAGCAATGGCGCTGGAATTTCTTGTGCCTTCAACACAGGCGATTCGCACTCTACCCTAAAATGATATGGAAAAATGGATGGAATGTGTGTATAAAACTCATACATCACGGTGGCCTCTGAGAGCCCTTGTCTGTCCTGAATCCTGATCTTGAGACATGCATAGCGCCCAATCTGCATCCCTCCAGCAGTGACCGAAGGATGCTCCATGAGCCCCACCACCATGTGTGTACTTGATTCATGTCATCCATCTTTTCTTTTCTTTTTTCCGGTATCATTTTAGGGCATAACCCAAAAAATGATGTAGGTCAAAATCTCAGATGAACCACACCAAAAAAAAAAAAAAAAAAAAAAAAAAAAAAAAAAAAAAAACAATGGTGATTGAACACCCATTGTTAAAAACTTATTAAGGGCCACAAAAGTTTAGATCAAGCTGATATATGCGTTTTCCCTTCATCTAGGACTTTGTGATCTAATTCACCGGTTAGATGATAAATAAATATTAGGGTGGTCTTAGGAAGTTTTTAATGGTGAGCATCTAGTCACCATTATTTTCTTGTGGTGTGATTCACATGAGATTTGGATTTGCCTCATTTTTTAGCTCATGCACCCCCCCCCCCCCCCCCCAAAAAAAAAAAAAAATCCAAAATGGACGAATGGTGTGGATAAAACACATTGTTGTGGGGGCCATGGAGCACCAACTAGTAGCAATGTGGCTAATACCAATGTCAATGCACAATCCACATCTAGTCCATCTCTCCCTGGACCAAGATGGGCAAAAGTGACCAATCTGGGAGTGGATACCATGTTTTTTCAGACACCAATTGTGTGGTGTAAAACACTACACATATTTCTATGTTGTGTTGATGTGGCAAAGTTTAGTAGGCCCCACCATGATGTATGTGTTATATCCATACTGTCCATCTATTTTTCCAAGATCATTTCAGAGCATGAGCCCAAAAAATAGTCAGATCCAATGCTGAAGTGAACCGGACCACATCACGAAAGCATCGAGTATGGAATGCCTCGTTGGGAACTTGTGGAAGCACATAAGAGAGTCAAACAAGCAACACGATCGCAAGCAAATCAACATGCACGAGACGGTCTGAATTTTATGTAAAAAAATCCTTGTGGGGAAAAATCATGGCACAAAATGATCACTATGAATTCAGAAGTACAAAAGATAAACAACTCAAAACAAAGCACCCAAGAGAAAACTCAAGCTCTCTCTCACCAAAACTCTCTCTCAAAATCCCAATCCATTTAAAACGAATTAGCAATACCCTATAATCCGATTACACCTGCTTTTATAAGCTATAACAAAAAATAGAAACAATTAGCGCAAATTGCGTAACAATAACCAACATGGTCAGTTGCCTGGTTGGGCGCCAGAGACCATCGTCGGTCGACCGACGCCCATGGTTCAGTCGCCTGAAACCACTTAAAAATGTCTAGAGATTTTTGCCAAAAAACATGTCGAATATTGGGCATCCGAAGCCCAGAGTTCGGTCACCCGAACTCACCGAAAACTGTCCAGAGACCAGTCTGTAGTATGAGATGAATTTCGGTCGCCCTACAAGTGCAGTCAGTCACCCGAAACCCCCTGGACATGTCCAAATTGAAGGCTCCACCAACAATCTCCACCGAGGCTTCAATTACCAATATCCTTCTTCATTTGCTTCATTCATCATCTCTTCTTCAACCACAGCTCTATCGCTTCTCATACACACTGCATCTTCATTCAATCTTTGCCAATCCTAGAGAAGTTGTACAAAACTTGAACTTCTCTACAGGAACTACCTTTGTGAGCATGTCTATCGGATTCACACTGCTGTGAATCTTGTTCAGAGTCACATCTCCTTCCTCAAGCACCTGTCGGATAAAATGGTGACGCACATCAATGTGTTTAGTACGAGAGTGATAAACAGAATTTTTAACCAAATTTATAGCATTGGAGATATCTCAATTAACCGACATTGCCTCCTACCGAAGCCACAATTGATTTATCATGCCCCTCAACCAAACAACTTCCTTAAATACTTTTATCACTGCTATATACTCTACTTCAGAAGTGGAAAGAGTCACCACCGACTGAAGCTTAAACATCCAACTAATCGCTCCACCCACTGACACAAACGAGTAACCGGAAGTCGATTTCCTACAATCCACATACCTGCGTAATCTGAATCGACGTACCCAACCAACTTATCCTTAGACTTTTGGAATGTCAAAATGTAGTCATGTGTACCACGAATGTACAAAGTCGCTATTTCACAGGCTCCCAATGTTGCTTGTCGAAGTTTTCCATGAATCTGGTCACAACACCAACTGCATATGAAATATCTGGTCACATACAAACCATAACATACATCAAGCTACCAACTGCACTAAAATAAGGCACACAAGACATATCATATTGTTTTCTTCATCTGATTTAGGACATTGCTTTGAAGAGAGCTTAAAATGAGTCATGTGGGGAACGCTAACCGGCTTCATAATATCCATTCCAAACTTCATTAATACCTTCCTTAGGTATTTAGCCTGAGATGACCAAAGCATGCTCCTATTTCTGTATCTATGTATATCAATGCCGAGAATCCTCTTTGCGGCCCCTAGATCCTTCATCTTGAATGTTCTTGAAAGTTGGGTCTTTAATACATCAATATCAGACATGATATGACTAACAATAACCATATCATCAATGTAAAGTACCAATATTATAAACTTTCCATCACTCAATATCTTGAAATAGACACGTGATCGTACTCACTCTTAAAAAGCTTTGACTCATCATGAAAGAATCAAATTTTTTACACCACTGCCTAAGCAACTGTTTAAGTCCGTACAACGATCTCCTCAACCTGCAAACCTTATTCTCTGCCCCTCGTACCATATAATCTTCTGGTTGCGTTATGTAAATATACTCGTCTAATTCCCCATGCAGAAAAGCGATCTGTACATTTATTTATTCCATCTCGAGGTCGTATTGGGCAACTAGAGCCAATAGAACCTGATAGATACTTGCTTCATAACCGACGCGAATATCTCACTGAAGTCCACACCTTCTCGCTAAGCATATCCATTCGCTACCAATATAGCCTTATACCTATCTTATTTCTTTTAAAAAAATCACTTACACCTAATCATTTTTTGGTCCACAGGAAACTCCACCAGCTCCCGTGTATCATTATTGAACAGAGAGTCAATCTTGTCTTGCATTGTCGCCTTAGACTTTTGGGCATTTACACCATCAAGTACCTCTTAAAAAGTAGATGAATCCCCTTCATCTATTATAAGGGCGAATGCAACATTCAAGTCATCCCTATACCTCGTCGATAACCTGTGATCTTTAGGCTAATTTCTTTGCACAGGTGGCTACTCCACCTAATCTTGTACCTTTGCCTGCATCTCAGAATCGGCCCGTGTCTCATCTCTGTCCATCTGGATGTTAACAACCTTTATTTTTCTAGTTCATTTGGCACATTATTTCGGAACAAAGAAACCTCATTAAACCTGACATCGCGGCTCAAAGTAATTTTTCGTGTGATAGAGTCGTATTAACATGTAACCCTTCACACATCACCATAACCAACAAAAGTACATTTTCTGGCCCTTTGGTATAGCTTATCTCTCTTAACTGACGATATATGAGAGTACGATTCACAACCAAATACTCGTAGACTTGAGCAATCAATCGAATAACCACTCCACACGTCTTCCAGTATCTTTTAATCTATAGTCATCGAAGGTGATCAATTTATCAAATAACACATCGTGTTAACGGCATCAGTCTATAGCTCTTTGCCTAACCTAGCATTACTCAACATGGACCGAACTCTTTTCAAGAGAGTTCGATTCATCCGCTCTACCACACCATTATCTTATGGTGTGTGGTGAACTGTGTCATGCTTCATGATTTCTTCTTCCTTATAATATCGATTAAACTCCACTGAAGTGAACTCTCCACCGTTATCAGTCCTCAACACTTTCAATTTCTGCCTTGACTGATTTTCCACCATAACTTTCTAATACTTGAAAGTGGTGAAAACATCAGATTTATTTTTTAGAAAATAATCCATACCTTCTTGTTATAGTCATCAATAAACGACATGAACCATAATGGCCCCTCAACAGAAACAATGAGTGACAACCCTCATATATCTGAATGGACATACTCTAGCACTCCTTTACACACATGTTTTCCTATTTTAAATGATAGCCTAGATTGTTTACCATACATATAATGCTCGCATATACCATAGTCTATACATTTGAAAACTGGAATCAAAGAGTAATCGAAAAGTACCTTCATGCCCCGCTCGCTCATATGGCCCCAAGCGTGCATGCCACATACGTGCAAACATGAAATCTGCTACACTCATTGCAGCTCCACTTGATGAAGTACGTCCAATCATCTTGTAAGTATTTTCATGTCGTTGGCCCTTTATAATAACAAGTGCCCCTTTTAAAACCTTGCAAAATCGATCAAAATTGGTGAACTTGCACCCCATCACCTCGAATGCACCAAAAGAAATTAGATTTTTTCTCAACCTGGGAACGTGCCTCACTTTTGTCAAGGTTCGTTCGATCCCATCGAACATCTTGAAGCGCACTGATCTAATCCCCATAACTCTACAGGCGTAGTCATCGCCTAGAAACACTGAACCACCCCATACTTCATGTACGAAGTAAAGAAGCTTTGATCAGGGCACATGTGATACGAGGCTCCGAAGTCCATGGCCCACTCATTATTAAGAGATTTGGTCTTTAACACCATGAAAACCTTACATACATCACTACCGCCCCTTACATGATTTTGCAATATTGGCCTCCCTTAAAGATTCTCCTGTTTTCTCTTTCTTGCTCTTGGGATTCTTACCATCTTATTTCATGTGCCCCGTCTGGCCACACACCTAAAACTTCAGCTTGCCCTTCCCCTCACCTTTAGACTTAAATCTCGAACAAGTAGATCCAGTATTCTAATCATAATTTATCCTCCTTGTAATCAGTGCATCGAAAGATGACCCTACGTCACCGCTCTTCTTTCTCACGACCTTCAACTGAAGTGAAAAGATGACAGTCTCAACATTGATGGTCTCCCTCACTGCGTATAAGGAGTCTATAAATGACTCATAAGAGTCAGGAAGCGAATTCGACAGGATGCATGATTGGTATTCATCCTTCAACTGTTTTCCTATGTCCAATAACTTGTAAATGAGCCTATTGAAGTTGTTGATATGACCCTTAACATCGGTCCCCTCCGTCATGTTCAGATTGAAAAGTTAGAGCATTAGATACAACTGATTCTTTAAAAACTTATTCGCGTAAACGTTTTCTAGTTTCGCCCATGTATCAGTCATCATCTTCTCCTTCATGACGTTATAGAAGATGTCATCTGTCAAGTACAATTGAATAAAGATTTTGGCCTTCTTGTCGAGCTTGTTCCAATCTTCTTTTGACATAGATTTTGGTCGCTTTCTAAATGCTTCTTCGAGTCCTTGTTGAACTAAAAGGTTTTCCATCTTCACCTTTTATAGTTTAAAATTATTTTTGTCGGAATACTTATACATGTCAAAATTCATGTTAGATGCCATGAAAGCTTGTCTTCAGATTCAGAACTGCTACCCAACATATGGTCTGATACCACTTGTTGGGAACTTTATGGAAGCACGAAGGAGAATCAAACAAGTAACATGATCACAAGCAAATTAACATGCACGAGATAGACCAAATTTTATATAAAAAAAACCCTTAAGGGAAAAAAAAACCACGGCACAAAGCGATCACTATGAATTCAGAAGTACAAGAGATGAACAACTCAAAACAAAGAACCCAAGAGAAAACCTAAGCTCTCTCTCATAAAAAATATCTCTAAAAACCCTAATCTCGTTTAAAATAAATTAACAATACCCTATAACCCAATTGCACCCTATAAACCTTCTTTTATAAGCTATAATCGAAAATAAAAACATTAGCGCAAAATCGTGCAACCTGCGTAACAATAACTAACACAGTAGGGCGCTCGGTCAGGCGCCTGGCGCCCATGGTTCAGTCACCTGAAACTATTCAAAAATGTCCAAAGAGTTTTGCAAAAAAACATGTCGAATATCACGCGCTTGAAGCCCAAAGTTCAGTAACCTGAACTAGTCGAAAATTGTCCAAAGACCAATTTGCAATATGGGGTGAATTTTAGTCGATTGACCAGTGCGGTCAGTCGCCCAAAACCCCCTGAACATGTCCAAATTGAAGGCTCCACAAACATGCCTACCATTGAAAGCTTCTTAAGGCCCATTGAAGTTTTAGATCAAGCTAATTTTTGTGTTTTCATCCAAGTCCATGTGATCTTATTAACAGGTCGGATGGCAAATAAACATCATGGTGGACCTAGGAAGGTTTCAATGGTAAGCACTATTGTCCCCATTAGTTTTTGTGGTGTGGTCCACTTAAGCTTTGGATCTTTCTCATTTTTGGGCTCATGCCCTCAAATGATCTGGCAAAATGAATGGAAGGTGTGGATATAATACATACATCATGGTGGGGCCCACAAAACTTCACCAGGTCAACACATTATTGACCTCAATGGTGTGTTCAACACTGTTGATCGAGTCTAAGAGGGATGTAGATTGTCGACGACAAGAAAGTAGGTGGGACCCGCCACGTCTATAAGAAATCCTCACACTGATTCGGTTTGCCAAATCATGCTTATGACATGAATAAAAAAATGAGGCAAATCCAAAACTCAAGTAGGTTACATGATAAGGAAACAATGAGGATTAAATGCCGATTGTTGAAACATTCATGGGGCTACATAAATTTGTATTAAGCTAATATTTGTGTTTTCAATTCATCCTATTGGGAATGACCTTATGAGTGATTTTTCGATCTCAAAAGTGGGAGCTATAAAAGCTCTAATGACCTATGTTAAAGTTCGTTGATATATGTTAATACACCATGCTTTAACGGCTCAAGCTTTTAGAGCAACAGGTTGAAATTGCTCTCATGACCTAAACCCAAATTGCTCTTAGGAGTCATAGTTGCTCCAGAGCCTGAAATCGTCAATAGAAATACCTTTATATTTTATAGAGATGTAAGGTGTCATTTTATGATTCAATTTCCTAGTATCATGACCAAAATTAATGATGGCTCCATCATCACTCACAGGACATGAAATTGCTTCCAAAAGCTGGAATCATTCCTAAGACCCGGAATCACTTTTGGGGACTTATCCAGAAGCTGAAATTGATCTCAGGGCGTGTAATCAATCCCAAGATGCTTTTGGGACTTATTCGGAAATTAAATCGATCCCAAGACCTAAAATCACTCTATGGAGCTAAAATTTTTCTTCGAGTCTTGTAATCTTTCTTAGGAGCTAAAATTGCTTTTGGGACCCGTGTAAGAGTTACAATCACTCCCAAGACCTAAAATTGCTCTTGGGACCTATAATCACTTTCGGGAGTTGTATTTATTCATTGAGCTAAAATCACTTTCGGGAATCTATGATCACTCCTAGGAGCTAAAATTACTTCTGAGACTTGTCTGAATGCTGAAATTGATCTCAAGACTTGTAATTACTCCTTAGACCTATCTGGAAGTTGAAAGTACTCCTAATACTTGAAAATGCTCTCAAGACATATTTAGGAGCTGAAATCGCTATAAGGACTTGTAATTGATGCCAGGAGTTGAAATTGCTTATGTGACTCGTCCGTAAGATGAGATCGATCTTGAAACTTAATCTTTTTCAGGACTTGAAATCGCTCTTAGGTCCTATTTGGCAGTTGATATCGCTTATGAGACTTATTATCTCTTGGGAGTTGAAAATTGCTTCTAATACTTGTCCAGAAGCTGAAATCGATCTTAATAGCTATAATCACTCTCGAGACCTATAATCGCTCTTGGGAGTTAAAATGGCTTCCAGGACTTGTAATCACTCTCGGGAGTTATAATTATCCTCAAGAGTTGAAATGGCTTACATGATCTGTATACAACTCCAACACCATATGTGTTAATGTGTCAAATGAGTCATTGTCCATCTTTGATAATGCCCCACGTCTGCCTCCATTCATCTTCTCTCGTGCCCCACATGGATAAATCATCCCATATGGTTAGAATCTGCCGATTGTTCAATGTAATGGAAAAATTTAGCTGACTAAAACATAGTAACGATTGAAATCCATTGGCAAATTTGTGACGCAGTCATTTTCGGCTGACCGATGTACAAAACGATCGATAATAACCAGTTGATTGATTTAACAATTAGAATTCTTTGGCCATTCGGCGCAATGGTCGTATATGTCGACCGATTGACGAAATAGTTGAAATTTGTCGACCGATCAGCGAGACGACCGTTCACTTCTAGCTAATTGATGCAACAACCATTCTCTGCTGATCGATCTGCCATGCGATAAAGAAATAGATTTAACCATATAAGTAGAAGAAATATTTTCATTTATGGATAATTTAATCATTTCATTATGAGAATTAAATTTTCTTATGAATTCTCATTCTTGGACAATATTAACTTGCCTGATTCGAATACAATTCAAACCCTCGGTTTACCTAGAAAGTCTCTAAAAATTAAGTTTCTTCTTATGTCAGGGACATGCAAAACATTAGTTAAGGTCACCTTCTTTCCAGAAGTAAAAACTAGTTCCACTATTCCTTTATTAACCACCTTGGAGCGAGTTTCATTTTCCATTTGGACTTCTTGTCTATTTGTGGCTTCATCATATATTTTGAAAGTTGATCGATCGTAACAGACATGGACTATGGTAGCAGTATCGTACCACAAACCAAGGACTTTACCTTAAACCATATTGACTTTTGTAATCATGGCGACTATGTCATCATCCACCATGCTAGCCTCATTCTTCAATTTCTTGCCAAATCGGCAAACTTGAGGATAATGCCCAGTCTCTCCATAGATGTAGCACACATCCTTAGGTTTCCCTTTCTTATTGTCACGAGATTTCTTAAACTTTCCTTTATTTTGGTTTGGTTTTAAAGAGTTATCCTGGTTAAGATTATTCTTGTTTTATAATGATCTATCAACTACATGAACTTTAGAAGATGATGCATCGTTGGTATTAGTGTCGTCTCTTTTGTCTCATAATTGAGACTCCTTTTTCAATCCTAAGATGCTTATGAATATTCTCAAGAGAGAAGCCTTTAGTTTTATGCAATAATTTCTTCATATAATCTTTCAACTTAGAGACAGTTTAGCAATTATTGCACCAACTTGAAAAGATTCGGGTATATCAATCTTTAAAGCCTAAATTTTGTTTACTATCACTTGTAGTTCATGAATTTGTGATAGAATGGCTTGTTGTCTGCTATACTAAAATCAAAATACTTAGCTATAATTGATTTCTCAGTTCATTCTTTTTTGACATTATATTTGAATTCCACTGCAACTGAGATAACTTTGGCCGATGTTCTGTCCATGTATAGATTGTACAGACGGTTAGAGAGAGCGTTCATAATGTGCCCGTGGCAAATCAACTCATCTTCTGCCATTTTCTATCTTTCGGCCTTTCTCTCATCAATGTCTTAATCGTATGGTGGAGGAATTGGTTGTAAATTTGGGTTTAACACCTAGAAGATTTTTAAGGCTAGTGGCAAAAACTTGGGTTTGTTTTGCCAATGAGTGAAGTTCATACCATCGAACTGGTTGAACTTTACTAGATTATGGTTCATCAACTTGATGAAAGCAATACTAATTTTGATCTTCATAATAATGCTTTAAGATTGTTAAGAAAATAGATGAAAATCAAAATGAAGATAAAATAAAAAATTAGATAAAATTAGGCTTTAAAACACATATTAGTTACGCAACAATATTTAACCCATCTCGTTGGTATGAGATTGTTATTGGGTTTTTAGCGAACTACTTCCAGGATACGATAAGCCTTGATGGTTTTGCGTGCAGCAATTACAAAGAGACCACAGCGAGAATTCGGTATGCAAATTTCTACTATGGTAAGCTATGTATGTGAAAAATAGAGAACCCACTTTGTTGCTTACAGAAAGAGAAGGAAGAGAATAGATCTATATATTTTTCAATCCTCAATTTATAAAAGGTTACATATAGAATGAATAGCCTTGCATTTTTGTAAAGAGGTGTGTTTTTAAAGATGTATTCGAAACTGTTCACAATGGTCAAGTCATTTAAGAAGAGGTGCAGGCAGAAGTAACCAATTCTTATAACGGTTGGAATTTGTCGACCGTTCGGCACAACGAACACATTTGGCCAATCGAATCATAGTAATGGTCAAGATCTGTCGGTAGATTTATAATGTGGCCATTTTCGACTGACTGATCTGTGAAACAATCGATAATAATCGGCCAATCGATTGAACGGTCATAATTCTCTAGTTGTTTAGCGCAACAGCTGACGAAACAATTGAAATCTATCGACCGATCAGTGGGACGGCCATTCACTTTCGGTCAATTGATGCAACTACTATTTATGGCTGACCGATCATTATAATGGTCATTCTCTCCCGGTTGATCTTATGATGTACATACTTGCTATGATCGTTTTTATAACGCCGTAACCTAGTTGTATTATATTGTGTTGGTATGTAGAAGGTTGTGTGAGAGCGTCACTTGTGGCACTTTGCATACGTGCAAAGTATACAACGTGCCACAACGCCTCTATAGCCATACTGCATCACAGTCCATGCCCTCACTGGTGTATGCTCATGTTTGCATGTGTGTTCTAGTGTTTCTCATTGTTACACACAAGCTAATCTCCTTATCTTTATTTTACAAGTAAGAATATTAGAGAATTCAAAGCTTATAAACTCATCTTTCTCTTTCTTTCCAAGTAACACGGGATTAAACTTTTCAAACATTTTTTATTTTTCAAATGAAGTTCCGGGGAAAAGCTAAAATTTGAAACTTTGGAATAAAGTAATAGTAAAAAAAGTGTGTGCTCATGACTTTAATCATTTTTATTATTTAATTTAACCAATTCGGGTGAGAGTAAATCTTAACATCAACATGCCGTACTTAATGAGAATCAACTGATCAGGACCGGATTATCTGCAACACCCATTCAACATAAGCCTCAAAATACAGGTGTAGTTCGGATGAGCCCGATGGATCTCTCATTGTGGGGTCCATTGTGATGCATGTGCCTTACATCTACACTGTCCATCTATTTTAAAATCTAAATTTAGGACATGATAAAAAAATGAAGTAAATCCAAAATTTAGGTGGTCCATATCATAGGAAACTGTCATTACCGATCTCACCATTAAAAACTTCATGGGGCCACCGGAATTTTTATTTGCCATCCAACTGTTAATAAAGTCACAAGGACCGTGATAAGGAGACCACACAAATATCAGCTTGATCCAAAACTTTCGCGGCCTACGAAAAGTTTTTAATGTTCGATTAGCACTGTTTCCTATATTATGTTCCACTTGAGATTTGAATATGCTTCCTCTAGGATCATGCCTTAGAATGAGTTTTCAACACCGATGGACGGTGTGTATACAAGGCACATACATCATAGTGGACCCCACGGTTAGGGATCCCACACCCACCTCGGTGGATCCGAGGATCCACCGAAGCTGCGCCCTCAAAAAAACCCATGCTCCTTAGGTCGAAATACTCCGGTCCATCAGGTGGAAACCCCTATTTCACCGTATACGCATAATATGGTTCCAATACAAAAAATCTCACATGAGCCAGAATAGCGGGAACAATGTAAAATTGCTCAAAGGACTCTTTAAGCTCACGTGGGTGGCCCCCTGAGTTTTGGATCACTCTGTTTTTTTTGCATCTTTTCCACCATCCTGGTGAGTCACACCTGATGAACGGGTTTGATGAAAGATACATACCATGGTGGCCCCATAGTGGGTCCCATCCCCATCATTCCATGTGGTAGGGACCACCTGATTAGTGTATTTGGCTGATTTTAGCCCATAGCATCAAGGAGAGGGCGGAGTGGATTTCACATATACAGCATACGGTGGGCTCCATATCGCATCGGAACAGGTGTTTGCTGAGGATTCTGGGCCAACCGATCATGGGTCCAACCTAGCTTTTACGGTATGATATTCATGTTGCGGCCCTCCGGTGAACAGCTGAGGCTCCACATATTCCATGGTTGCACATGTTCCCGTTTGTGATTCCCCCTTGTTGATGTGCGGCTGCAAATAGCATCCCTCTTTTAATACAGATGTGGCCCGTGTTTCATTGATCCACGCCGTTGATATGATGCGAGCTATGTAAATAATTGATACTTTGATCACCTCACATATGATTTTAGCCATTCTTTGGCCGCTTTCTAGACAATCAATGCATTTTCTTCTCAAGCATCCATTTCGGGCAATTGACTTGAGAGATGGGATCTTCCAGTCCCAGAGATTTTTGCTAAATCCACTTTCCATCTCAGAGCTCACCAAATCAACGGTCTGGATCACTGAAGTATGAAAGGTTCACCCATTCAGACCTCCGGCACCGTGACACACTACCAGGCCTACCTAGTCATGAACCGGAATCCTCTACTCTGCCTGTTTAACCCGGTAAGTAAAACACCCGAACTATGGGCCCACCATGTTGTATACATGTCATCAGCTCTGTCCACATTAGACCCTGGGGCTAAAAATCAACTAGATGGAAAACTCAGGTGGGCCATGTTGATGCAGATTTCTGGTCAACAGACGAGTTGATGGGATTTGTATATGTAGGAACAGATCGTCGGTAGAGATATCCTTCGGTGGAGTCGGCAGAGATGTTTGGATCAACGACTTAGCTTAGATTCTACAAAACACCACAGAAAATGGTAAAGGGGGGGGGGGGGGGGGGGGGGGGGGGGCTTGGATCCAGCCGTGAACCCTCCGATGCCTAAATCAGTAATCACCTTTGAGAATTGTAAGATTACTCGTCGTGAAGATTAGAGCGTACCTGTCGTTAGAGTTACTCCTTTTATTTATAGGCATTGATCAGAAAGTTATTGAGCTGAGATCACGGCACATATCTTGCCTTTTGTCCGGGAATCCGGGCGAGAATCTCGGACCGTTCTGATCTTTCGGACGGTTCCGATCTTGAGGGGATGCGCCATCATCTATAAGCAGTGTGAGGAAGGGATGAGTTCGGCTTCCGTAAGCTCGTCAGATTGGGTCCGCTCCGATCTGACCTTGAAGGGGGTGAAGTCGTCAGTTCAGGCCTTCAGCTTACTGTAGGATTTCGAGGTCTTTTGTCCTCGGGTCGGTTGTCAGAAATTATCCCATAACAGACCACACCACAGGAAATAATGGGAATGGGTATCGACCATAGGTTTATCCGTAGGGCCACCATGGTGTCTATCTTTCATCAAACCCGTTCATCATGCGTGGCTTCAAATGATCAAGGCATTCTAAAAAAATCAGCCTCATTTAAACTCAGGCCGGTCACACACAGTGACCTCAGAAATTTTATGCACAATTTTATATTTTATATTGTTGCAATTGGTGTGGCCCATATGATTATTTAATCAGAATGATATTTCTTTCACGCACGGCTATGATAAGGTTTATCATCTAGTGGACGAAGTGGATTTCCTATATGAAGAATGGTGGGCCCGGAAGAGCGTGTGTGTTTTACGGGCACGTGGTGTAAGTGCTTCTAGGTAATATATCCTTCGTCATTTCCAACAAAAAATGATGGCATTATCGTAATTTCGCGAGCTCCTCTCGACGCACAGCAAACACACAAAAACAGTATAAAAGCGCAATCGGCGATCCGCGTGAAGTATTCCGAATCAACCAGAGCCATCGATTACCTCCACAGAGCTTACGGCCAAGATCCATTCTCTCTCCTCCCGCGACGTTTTTGAATTTTCCTATAAATTCCCTCTCAAACCATTACTCTCCATCCCATCAAAACCTCCTTTCCCCTCCTTTTGGAAAACTCAAAAACTCTCACTCTTTCTATAATGGCCCGCACGAAGCAGACGGCGAGAAAATCCACCGGCGGCAAGGCCCCAAGGAAGCAGCTGGCGACAAAAGCCGCCCGGAAATCGGCCCCGGCGACCGGCGGTGTGAAGAAACCCCATCGATTCAGGCCTGGAACGGTCGCGCTGCGAGAAATCCGAAAATACCAGAAGAGCACGGAGCTTCTGATCCGAAAGCTTCCATTCCAGCGTCTGGTCAGGGAGATCGCGCAGGATTTCAAGACGGACCTCCGATTCCAGAGCACTGCAGTCGCAGCACTGCAGGAAGCTTCTGAGGCGTATTTGGTAGGTCTCTTTGAGGACACTAATCTCTGCGCGATCCATGCGAAACGCGTTACGATCATGCCGAAGGATATCCAGCTGGCTCGCCGTATCAGGGGGGAGCGTGCTTAAAGGGAGATTTACACCGGTGGTTCAGTGTAAATGCTTTTTTAGGGATTTTAGGGCCTTTTGTTTTTGTATTGTGTTGGTTAGGGTTGGATCGGTGTATGTGCTCGATCTTGGTTTCAATGAAAAGTGCTATCGTGAATTTCTGGTATTTGGACTGTTGCCCGCAGGGCATCTCTCCCACAAGCGGACGCGATTTCTCTGTAACCCTAAGCTCTGTGGCTACTGCGATGGCTTTGTTATATCTGGTCCCTCCATAGGTTGTGATGGCTCATTTTAGGGTATGCGTCCAAAAATGAGTAGATTTAAAAGTCAAGTGGGCCATTCATAGGTAACAGTTGTAATGGCAATGTTCACCGTTGAAACCTTTCTCTGACATTCCAATCTCTTCTCAAGGTCATCACCAAGAGTGAATGAAAAGGGCGCGGATTTCCTGCGAAAGCCTTGCGCAGGAATTTCCTGCGCTGGGAACCAAGGTGGGCCCACAGTGATGTTTTTTGATAAATCCACACCGTCCATCCGTTTTGGGAGCTTATTTTAGGATATTAAAATAAAAATAAACCGGATCCAAGACTCAAGTGGGCCGAAAACGTGAGATTTGAACGTCCACAGTTGAAATATTTGTGAAGCCACATGAGTTTCGAATCAGGATATTATTTGTTTTTCCAGTTCATCCCAGTAGTAGTGACGTTATGAACGGTATGGATGTCATATAAACATCACTGTGGACCCCAGGGAGGTTTCAACGGTAGTAATTTACCTACCCACCTTTTCCTTTAGTGAGGCCCACTTGAGTCTTGGATCCGGTTCATTTTTGTTTTTATGTTCTAAAATGAGTTCCCAAAACGGATGGACGGGGTGGATTCATCAAAAAACATCACTGTGGGCCCCACCTTGGTTACCAGCGCAGGAAATTCCTGCGCAAGGCTTTCGCAGGAAATCCGCGCCCGAATGAAAATACACGTATTGCCCCAAGAATGTTTCTTGTGGTGTGGCCCACTTAACTATTGAATCTGTCTGATTTTTGAGATCACGCCTTAATGTAGGCTGGTGCCCATCCATCGTTCGCCTGATAGAGAGGTTATAGTTACAGGGAGGTCCCAAGCTGCTTGTGGTTTTCAATGTGTTTGGCTTACATCGTGTTATTTCGCAGATGGAGATCTACGTGGGTGGAACTTCCATGAGATCCACGTCCGTCAGGTGTACTGCCTCATTTTAACGAAAATTGTACTGAGTAAACTTTGTTGGGCCCGCTGTGAATGTATGTTGTTTATCCATGCTGTCCGTCCGTTTTTTCAGCTCATTTTAGGGGTTTAGCCTAAAATTGAAGCATATGGAATAGAGGGAATAATGATTTCCACTGTTGGAACCTTCCTAAGCCCTACAGTGATGTTTATTTGTCATCTAACTTGTTCATAAGATCACATAGTCATGAATAAAGGTAAAACACAAATATCAACTTGATCTAAAACTTCTGTGGCCCCCATGAATTTTTCTATGGTAGATATTCAGTCATCACTTTTCATATGGTGTGGTCCACTTGTGATTTTGATATGCTTCATTTTTGGGGATGGATGGAGTGGATGAAATCTTAAATTGCATTGGACCCCATAGAGTTTACTCAGTATGCAATTCGCTTCCATTGTAGCTGTTGAACTCAAAGATCATGGTCATCCAAAACGTCGGTGGATCATCCCAGAGTTTAAATTTATAAGCAAAACATGGTAGGGATGTAAAAGTTCTTGTGCCTTGCTTGGGGCTTGGGTCCTTTTTTTGAAATGTTTGGGCTGGTTCTGTGGGCTGGGCTGATTTAGCTTCACACGGGTCCATCTCACTGCCCACCGCTTGGACCAAGCATGGCGTCTCCATATGCCCCCAAATGTACCGCGGAGAAGGCAGCTGCAGTAATTTCAAGTCGTTCATCATGGACGCGGATTAGTTGCTGACGGGTTGAGTAGCCAGTTTGGCTACTGAAGTGACGTCACCAAGTTCTATGACCCCACCATGATATATGTGTTGTATCCACACCGTCCATCCATTTGGAAAGATCATTTTAGGGCATGACCCAAAGAATGAGGCAAATCCAAAGCTCAAGTTGACCCACCACAGAAAATAGTGGGGATAGTGACACCCACCATTGAAACCTTCCTAGGGCCCGCTATGATGTTTATTTGAGATCTAACATGTTCATAAGCTAACGCAGACGTGGATGAAGGGAAAAAAACAAAATCTCATCTTGATCGAAAACTTCAATAGCACCCAAGAAAACTTTAATGGTAGGTGTTAAATTCCCACTTTTTTATTTTCTGGTGGGATCCACTTGAGCTTTGGATCTACTTCATTCTTTGGCACATGCTTTAAAATGATCTCTCCAAATGGATGAACAATGTGGATGTAACACATACATCACTGTGGGACCCACAGAACTTGGTGACGTAACTTGAGTACGATGACAGTAGGTAATCTGCGTCCGTTCATCATGGGCGTGACTGATATAGATTCCCTTTCCTAAAAGTCAAGCTCGTACACTCATCTGGTGGACCACAAACATGTAGTTGGATTATGTAAGATTTGCATCCTTTTTTGCGAGCTATATATTTATTTCTGCAACTGTTCCACCAGTCTAGTTTACTTAACTGGTTCTTGGGCCACGGTGTCTATGCAATGGAGTCCCTATTAGTAATTGATCACAGTAACTTATTTTGTCTGATAAATATTTTCAAGTTGCTACCTTCCACAGTGTGCATTTTTTTAGTCATGCAACGCACCCATCCTGTTAGTTGAGCAATGCATCCACATGATGCACCTACCCACCAATGAAGTTAATGAGTCCCTTGTGTCTCCTTGGCTTTTTGAACCACCTGCTGTTGAAATGCCTAGGCGTCTTCTATCGGGGCTAGCAGGCAAGACACATGTACCTTACCTCACCGAAGTTCTGGACTTGGAAATAGTGGGCGAAACCCATTAATGGGCATTTTCTTGATATAACTTTTAATGCTCCATCCACAATGAGGCCAACCATTTGGAGGGCCTTGAAAGATGGGAGCGGATTAGGTGTTACCTGGGTAACAGCTTAGTGGGTGTTACCCCTGACGTTGGGCCCACATTGATGATTTGTTGTATATCCACGCCATCCATCGCTTTCTCCAGCCCATTTTAGGACAGGGTTCCACAAATAATGGAAATCCAAATTTCAATTGGATTACAATGCAGGAAAAAAATGGTGATTGAGTGCCCCACCATTAAAAATTACAAAGGGCACACATCATGATATTTTTGCAATGTTTATTAGCAAGCCAACCTATTGATAATGTCAACAAGATACGAATGAAGCGAAAATAGAAATATCAGCTTGATCCAAAACTTTTGGGATCCAAAAAATGTTTTTAAGGGTCATTCATCACTGTTTCTAGTGATATGGTCCACCTGAGATTTGGACCTTCTTAAATTTTGAGATGGCATCCTAAAATCAGATAAGAAAACAGATGGATGAAGTGGATATACAAAAACTACATAAAGATGGCCCCCACACGGTTAGGGTAACACCAACTAAGCTGTTACCGGGAGAACAGCTAATCCGCTCCCTTGAAATATACATCAGGTGTCATGCTCTAAGATATCAAATGATGGCCCTTTCATCATATTGTTAGAGCTATTTTAAAATTATTATAGAAAAAGTGGAATTTATATTTTATTATTTTTTAAACTTTTTTATGAAAATTTTGAGTGACATATTAAAAAATAGGAACGGTTGTGAAGTGGTTTATAAACCTTTGCTCATAATAATAATAAAGTATTGTAAAATATGCTAAATTGTGTTTTAAAACTTGAATTAGGCCGTGTGAATGACACTAGATTTGTCCTTTATATTAGCACAATTCAACCTCTTAGCTATACTGGCGGCATCTTTTTGGATTGTTACCCTTTAAATCTGGGTTGACCCATTAGCATCACCACCAACTGGGATGATGAGTCTTAGAACCATGATTCAACCTCTTCGTTAGGTGCTTTTGGCTATGATGATTAGATTCATAAGGTGCTTTTGGACGCTGATCAGGTGGTGTTGCCAAGACCACCCCTAGCTGTGTGATGTGTCAATGCATTGGGTGCTGTGGCCTCTAACATGATTGATGTGTTTTATATCCATGCTGTCAATTTGTTTTGCCTTTTCATTTCAGGGTGTGAACCTAAAAACGAAGTAGATCTGATACTTGAGTGGACCACACCACACCACAGGGAGAAGCGGTGATTGAATGGCCATCATTAAAAGCTTATTTGGAGCCACAGAAGTTTTGGATCAGTTTGATATTTGTGTTTTCCCTTCATCCAGGTCTGAGCAAACATTATCAACAGGTTGGATGACAAATTAAAGTGGGCCTTAGAAAGGTTTAAGTGGTGGGTGTCATTTCCTTTGGTGCGGTCCACTAGAGCTTCAGATCTACTTCATTTTTGTATTAATGCCTTCAAAACAGCTGAAAAAACAGATGGACCGAGTGGATATAAAACATATACATCATGTTGGGCCGCACAGTGCCCAATACATCAACACACCACTAATGTGGTGCGTTGCTTTTGACTAAGATGATTGGACAACCCAAAAATCAGGTCATTACAAAGTTCGGGTGGGCCACTTGATTTGAGACATTCAAGGCCTGAGTATTCAATAAGGCTGATTTTAAGGAGGAAAAAGAAGCTGGGGGATTGTATCTTGTAAACATATAACAATGAGCCCTACACATATAGCTATAGAATATGGTGTGCTGCTTTTGACTAAGTTGATTGGACAACTCAAAAATCAGGTCATTACAAGTGTCTTGCCTGCTAGCCCAGCTAGAAGACGCCTAGGCATTTCAACAGCAAGTCTCAAGTTGAGACACACTAACCCCACCAGTTGGTGGGTGCATCATGCGACTAATAATGTAGGTGTATTGCATGACTAACAAAATAAAATAAAATCAGGTCATTACAAAGTTCAGGTGGGCCACTTGATTTGAGAGATTCAAGGCATGATGTTACATGGTGTGGCCCACCCGAGTATTCAATAGGGCTGATTTTAAGGAGGAAAAAGAAGCCAAAGGAGTGTATCTCATAAACATATAAAAGTGAGCCCTACACATAGAGCTATAGAATGTGGTGCACTGCTTTTGACTAAGATGATTGGACAACCCAAAAATCAGGTCATTACATATTTGGGGTGGGCCACTTGATTTGAGAGATTCAAGGCATGATGTCACATGGTGTGGCCCACCTGATAATTCAATAGGGCTGATTTTAAGGGGTAAAAAGAAGCTGGAGGAGTGTACTCATGAACATATAACTGTGAGCCCTACACATATAGCTATAGAGTAAGTTTATTCCAGGAATATAACGCTACTTTTGCCGGCCCTTTTGTCTCTTTTTCATTTTTTTCAGGTAATTTTCTCGACTTCAAGCTCGATCTCCTTTCCAACGTGCTCCAATGGTTTTTCTGGTCAGCATCATGCTTTTGGCACTTCTCACAAGCACAGGGTTTGAATCGCTTGATGGTTGTGGAAGCAAAGGGATATGGTAGAGTTTTCTGACTACAGTACTCGAGACAGGTTTCAATCGGGGCCATCCAACCATTGGGCCTCATTACGAATGGCCTATGTCATGGGAGTCAACACTTGTTAGCTGCTTTTTTCCACTACTGTCGATTGCTAGTGTTCAGATGGCTTGGATCATCTGAGCTGTCGGTTTCTTGAATCAATTGCAATCCATAGTTGGGTCGACCAGATGGACAATTGTGATTGAGTTACGAACCTGCCAAGTGTATCGTAGCTGGATGGCTCTACAAATATTTGGTTTTCGAGAACCTACCATATCATATCACGTGAACCGACCAGTTTCACACGATTTCCAGCCTTTTCAGTTTGTAAACTCAAGAGTCCATGGTTTAAAGATCCAGACCACTGATCTTTTGGGACCCACGACGGATGGGGTACACCCCAAAGTTATCCTTTATATGGAAATCCTAACCTTTAGATTTGTGCCACAAATATGGTCCATGGGATCTTCCTACGTAGCATACGGTAATAAGACAATCCTAACCATTTGATTTGAAAGTGAATCCCTACCATTTTATGATCAAATTCTTTTTACCATCCATTTGCAATCCACTTATCCAATGGATAAGATTGTCCAATCACAATGCATACACGTCATGGGAACTAAATCAAAGGTCCCCATTAGTCGATCTATGGGCCACATGTACAATACAGTATATCGCCTTGGACTTGACCCATTTAAGCATCGGGTCATAGTTTTGGATCTAAGACCCAACCCGTTTAAATTTGGGTACGCTCCCCATTCATGTAAGGGGTGCTAGCTCCAATGGTACCATGCAGGAATCAGGCTCATGTGATGAATTCACGATATCTGACCCAGTCTATTTGATGCGTGACTCATGTTAGCTTCAAATCCCAGGGAAACTCAATTGGGCCATATGAGGGAAAGCTCGCCATTGAGTTTTGTGGGGGCCACAGCTTCTTTTTTTTAATCCAGACTGTCCAGACCCTTCATATGCAACGGATAAAGTGTCGGGAGGAAATTCATGTTGTTATATAACTCAGGTGGGTTCAAGTTTGTCGCTTGTGAGTAAACGTAGGGGGTATATCAATTAGACAAGACATACACCACAGTGGCCTCTCTCTCTCTCTCTCTCTCTCTCTCTCTCTCTCTATATATATATATATATATATATATATATATATATATATATATACACACACACACACCCTTCATATGCAACGGATAAAGTGTCGGGAGGAAATTCATGTTGTTATATAACTCAGGTGGGTTCAAGTTTGTCGCTTGTGAGTAAACGTAGGGGGTATATCAATTAGACAAGACATACACCACAGTGGCCTCTCTCTCTCTCTCTCTCTCTCTCTCTCTCTCTCTATATATATATATATATATATATATGAGTCACTCTCAAGTTCAACCGGTTGGACCACATTTGGCAGTCCACCCAGTTGATTTCTCTAAACCTCTCAAGTGCTTGCCACATCCAATCCTCCTAGTAGGTTGGCCCACCATGAGGATCTTCTAATGCCAGCTACAATATAGAAAATAGTGTATAGCCATTGATTAATAGCAAAATTTTAGTGTAGTATGAATTGTTCCTCATGGTGTGGCCAACCAATTAAGAGGATTGAATGTCACGAGAGATTAACAAATGGGGAGTAATCCACTGGGTGGACTGCAAACTATGGTCCAACCTGTTGTACTATAGAGAGAGAGAGAGAGAGAGAGAGAGAGAGAGAGAGAGTATGTGTGTGTGTATAGTACCGTCATAAGCTCGTGGTAGCACTAGTACCACTAGAGCTTACCTCTTTATTTAACGGGTCAGAGGCACGGTATAGAAGACTCAGGCCTAACACATTTATCACATGGGCCATGCTTGAGTTGAGCCTAAAAATTACAATTGGGTTTTCTCATAATTAATATTTCAAACAAGGAATCTATAGTGGGTATAATAAGACAATGTAGTCCAATTAGTATAGTTTTTGGTATAATTCTCCAAAGTGGGCCAACAATTTGCATATTCTAACAAATAATGAATAGATTGTTAATACTGGTAAAGAGATGAAGCATAAAATTGAAAATTGTTAGTTCTAATAAAGAGTTGAAGTATAAAATTAAAATATCAATCAAATAATGAAGATAGAAGCTATCTGGGCGGGGCATTAATTGCATATTGGTGTATGCTAGCACATTAATTATTAAACGGTGCATGACAGCTGCGGATTAACTACCACCGCAGATATCTCAATTGAAGTGATGTCACCAAGTTTTGTGAGCCCCATCATAATGTATGTGTTGTATCCACACCTTCTATACATTTGGAGAGATCATCTTAGGACATGAGCCAAAGAATTAGGCAGATCCAAAGCTCAAGTGGACCCCACTAAAGAAAACAGTGGGTACAAAGATGCCAACCATTAAACCTACCTAAGGCCTACCAAGATGTTTATTTGAGATCCAATCTACTCAAAAGTTCACACAGACATGGACAAAGGGAAAACACAAATATCATCTTCAAAAACTTTTATGGCTCCTAAGAAGTTTTTAATTTAGGATTTCAATCCCTACTGTTTTCTGTGGTGGGGTCCACTTAAGCTTTGAATCTGCCTCATTCTTTGGCTAATGACCTAAAATGATCTCTCTAAATAGATGGACGGTGTGGATAACACACATACATCATGGTGGGTCCGCAGAACTTGGTAACGTTACTTCAGTAGCCAGATAGATACTGAAGCCGTTATTAGCTAATCCCCAACCCTCTCTGCTTATGACTATGCCTTTGCCTGCATGTGATTTAGCGTGTGTGAGGTTAGTGTTAGTTCCCAATCCAAGCAATAAGATAAAGAGTCTAATAAAAAGGCTCTCTTTTCCAATTCCCTTTTCAATGTTGGACTAATTCAAACACTAAAAGCAAGAGAATAAAAAAAAAAAAAAAAAAAAACTAGTTTTTCCTAATTTTTAAATCCACTATTTTTCTAACACATATAATCATGTTTGTGCAACATTGATGTATTATAGCCCTAAAAAGAAAACCCCACTTACAAGCACTTCGTTATAAGTCCGGGTTGAGTACGACTTTGAGCCGGGTCTATTTAGCACGAGCCACGCTGGCCCCATCTAAAAATTGAGTCAGGGTCGAATCTGGTTTATTGTGATAGGATTCAGGCCCATTTAATAATTCGAGATGGAACTTTTGGACCAAACCCTGTCCAATGACCATCGGTGCGACCCTATCCATTTGCCCCTCGTCACGGCCGATGGAGAAAGGCTGGAGAAGCTTCAGCTGTTTCCGGCCTTTCGCCCCCAATAAAACGCTTGTTTTTGTCCGCATGCGGCAAAAAAGGCTGGTCAGAGTCCAGAAAACAGACGCACTTATTAATGCCTTTGCTATTCTTGCACGCACAACTACACGCACCAGAGGTACCGACCTCTCTCTCTTTAGAAAAATCTCATCTCTTCATAAAGCTGAGCCCACCTTAATCATGGCCTGTAAATCACTACCGAATCTGAGTTCCCCATTTACCGACTCTGATTCGGTACTCACCCTTCCGTCTCGGTACTAATCGGTATTGTGGGTCCCACCATGATTTATGTCTTATCAATACCGTCTATCCATTTTTTCCGGCTCATTTTAGGGCCTGAGCCCCAAAATGATGCAAATCCAAATCTCAGGTGGAGCTTACCACAGGAAACAGTGGTGATTGGATGTCCACCATTGAAACCTTACTGGGCCAGTGTAATGTTTATTTTCCATCCAAACTGTTTATAGGGTCACAAAGACGTGAATGAAGAGAAACCACAGATATCAGATTGATGCAAAACTTTTGTGGCCCCCCAAGAAGTTGGTGGGCGTTCAATCACCCTTGTTTCCTGTGGTGTGGTCCACCTGAGATTTGGATCTGCCACGTTTTTGGGCTTATCCACTAAAATAAGCTGGAAAAATGGATGGACGGTGTGGATAAAACACATACATCATGTTGTACCCACAGTCAGTACTGGAGGGTCACTACCTAATCTGAGTCCCTAATCAGCATCACGCAGCCTGCACATTTAAGTTGATTGTGACCGTTGGCGTATTTAGCACCGCCCGTTGTTTTCCCAAAGTAGTGGCCCAGCTGACGAGCACAGCGTCCTACTCATTTAAGACACTGTCCTAATATACGGATCGGATGTTCCATACATGTATAATGTTGACACGTAGGTTGGGTGTTGGTGAGCATCCTATAATCGAGAGGTATGTATGTTGCCAATTCTGAGAAGTGGGGCCTCAGGTTAGGTAATCCAGACAATTGATAAGTTGTCTACCGCCGTGATAGACGGTTAAGAAGTGAAATCCAGTAACGGTCCACATTCAACTAATTAATTGTGCTAATATTAGCATCCGAATCTTCATACCTGTAACATTTTTAGGCTGTGTCCAATCCACGGTGTGGATTAACAGATCAATGGTCTGGATTACTAAACCATGGGCCCCACTTGTTAGAATTCTAAACTCGCGTGTATTTCGTAAGGATAAGAGCTAGATTTCCAGCCACGGAGTGAGGACAGGCAGATCCCTGGCATCGAGGCCGCTCTCTCTTTCACTTGCCATTCATGCCCCTCTTGGATGCACGTTCCAGAGACATCGGGTTTTGGATTCTTCTGTCTTTCCATATCATACCCCATGTGACTCCAGATCCCTTCAATTTCTACTCCCGAGAGTAAGACCCTCAATCCTACTCGCCCACGCTTCACAACGTCGCACGCGTGGGCTAGTTTCTTGGCTTATGAGGTGGGTCCCACAGAGTGCGTGCAGTGAATTGAAAATCGAACCGTTCATCAATTTCTGTAACCACATACGAAGACGCGTGCGTGTTTACACGTGTGGGAGAGTAGGATTCCGCATCCTACCACCGCGAGCAGTCAGCGTATTTCCCGTGATTGCATACGAACCGCCTTGGCTTGAGGTTTCGTAGAATACATCGAGGCGTATTGAAACATTATACATCTGGAGTTTACCAGTTGACATGGGTTTCTTTTCTATCATGATCCAAACCGTTTATACTTTCGGCCTTTCTGTGAATGGAGGATAAATTAAAAAAAAAAACATAGATTAGAATATACGAACCTTTCGATTATAAAATGATTAAAGAAACCGTCCATACATAAAGGAAAAGAATAGTCAATGAGCTGAAATACTTTCATCTATTGGTTCTAGTTTTCTGATATCACCCAAAAAAAGAAAGACCCACCATATAAACGGTTTGGATCATGAAAATATGACCATAAACACAAAGGCCGAAGTCAGGAATTATTCTTTTACAATATGTCAAGATGTGTTTTAGCAAACTACTTGGCCGCATCGATCTACCGGTCGATTCTACACACGGTCATAAAACCAGGGAGAAATAAAAGAACCATGCACTTGAAAAATATTACAAGACTGCCACAATCTAGAAATGGCAACGGGTCGGGTGCGGGACGCACCCCGAATTGCACCGGGAACCGACCCACGACCCATTACCTTGCGCCCTACCTAACCCACTTAAAATTTCACCAAACTCAAGCCCGAACCAACCTGTTTCATTGGTCCGAATCAAACCAACCGGGCACAAGCACACTTGGTTTTAGGGTTGTAAATGGGCCAGCAGATCCAATGGAATACCTAGACCCAATTTAGACCTGACCCGCATGTTAAATGGCACGGGATTAGGTTCAAGAATAAACCTGGTTGCTAAATGGGTGTGGATCTAGTTTCGTTTATATTAGGCCTGACCTAACTCAAACTTATTTAGTAAATGAACGGATTTGATCTATTTTGCTTGGGACCCATTCAGTTTTGGACCTATCTAATTCCAATTTTAAACCTCGTAAAAATGCTTGCATACCAATCTAGACCCAAACCCATTAGACCCGACCCATTTATAAATAAAGTTGAATGGATCTTCCTCCAACAGACTCATTTATCAGACCCACTCCAAACCCAACCATTTAAAGCCCTACTTGGTTTTGAGTTGAATTAGGCAAGGTCGGGTCAACAAACCCTGGCCTGCTCATTAGTGGATATGATGGCAGGTTGGGTTAGGTATGGTTCAACATAAGACCTGTCTTAATAGGTCATGTTGTGGGTAAATTTGAGCTGACCTCAGGTCACGAGGAAAGCCCATAGTCTAGAATCTAAGTTGACCTCAGCTCACGAGTAAAGCCCATGGTCCAGAATCTGAGCTGACCTCAGGTCACGAGGAAAGCCCATAGTCGAGAATCCGAGTTGACCTCAGGTCACGAGGAAAGTCCATAGTCCAGTGGGCCCAGGTACAGGTCCTCAAATCCGACTTGAGACTAGGCCGAGGACAAGAGCAGAGGTCGACCTGAGACTAGACTGATGACCTGACGACTTGACGACCTGAGACTAGGCCAAGGACAAGAGTAGAGGTCCACCTGAGACTGGGCTGATGACCTGACGACCTGAGACCTCCAAGACGACCTGATGACCTAAGACTGGGCCGATGACCTGACGACCTGAAACTTCTAGGACGACCTGACAACCTACTGAGATCTTAAGCTTTAGCCAAGAAAATAGGCGAAAGATTTGGAGAATCGTCGGGGAATACTGTAACATCTCCCATAACTACGGAACGGCCTAAGGATCGCACTGATCCGAGAATCCCTCCCCTGAAATCACGGCTTCAAAAAAGGGAATACAATTCTGTAACCTAAGTCTATAAATGGACATATCCTCTTTATTATCAAGGTATGAGATAGAAATTGATCTAAAGAGAGATATTTAATCTTTCAAGATCCAACTAACTTAGGCATTGGAGGGCTAACTGCTGGACCCCAGCCACCCCCTTAGCTTTTCTTTGTGCTCTACAGGATCTAAGAAACCTTCAGTCTGGATCCAGACCGCATACCTGCAGGAGATCAGTTGCATCCATCCGTCCAAGTTGGAGGTCACCTCATCTCGTCTATTTACCAATTTTTAGCATCAACAGATTGGCGCAGTCTGTGGGAACGACAAAGTTCTGTTCTCACCATTTCTGAGCTTGGCACACGATTCTAGTTCTTCTTCTCTGAGTAAGTGCATCGCCTTACAAATTTGATAAAGGGACTGAAGAAGAGCCTGGGAGACCTGTCCAGAGGACTTGCGTAGGAAGACCTGTCCAAGAAAACCCGTTCAGTAAGGACTGCTTAAGAAGATCTACCCAGGAAGCCTTGCCACAGAATGACTTTCTCCAGGACGACCTGTCCAAGGTCATTTATATAGCACATGTAAGAGGTCGACGAGGCCGAGTTGAGCTATCAGAGCTTAGAGGCCGACGAGGCCAAAGTAAGCTATCAGAGCCCAGAGGTCGACGAGGCCGAGCTGAGCTATCATAGCCTAGAGGCCGACGAAGCTGAGGTGAGCTATAAGAGCCCTAGACTAAGAGTCGAAAGACTGACCTGGGCATTCGGAAGAGCCCTAGACCAAATGTTGAAAGACCGATCTGAGCAGTTGGAAGAGCCCTAGATCAAGTGTTGAAAGACTGACCTGGGCAGTCGGAAGAGCCTTATACCAACTGTCGAAAGATAGAGTTGGGCAGTCAGAAGAGTCCTACACCAAGTGTCAACAGATTGACTTGGGTAGTCGAAATGACCCTAGACTAAGAGTTAAAAGACCGACCTGGACAATCGAGGAATGACTTTAGACCAAGAGTCGAAAGACGAACATGGGCAGTTGGAATGAATGAAAGAGTTAGACCAAAACGCGAAGTGTTCAGAGGCCACCTCTATATCGACCCGTGTAATTGGCAAAGCCTATGGGCCACCTTACCAAGTCGACCTCATGCAGTTGGCTAAATTCAAATGACAGCTCATCCATTTCTCTTTACTCCCAAGCCGAGCAAATCAGGCTCGAGAGTGGGGGGTCTTCTGTTGTGGGTAAATCCGATCTGACCTCAAGTTACGAGGAAAGCCCATAGTCCAGAATTTGAGCTGACCTCAGGTTACGAGGAAAGCCCATAGTCAAGAATCTGAACTGACCTCAGGTCACGAGGAAAGCCCATAGTCCAGAATCTGAACTGACTTCAGGTCACGAGTAAATCCCATAGTCCAGTGGGCCCAGGTACAAGTCCTTAAATTCGACTTGAGACTAGGCCGAGGACAAGAGCAAAGGTCGACCTAGACTGGGCTGATGACTTGACGACCTGAGACCTCCAGGACGACCTGACGACCTGAGACTGGGCCGGTGACCTGATGACCTGAGACCTCTAGGACAACCTAACGATCTATCGAGATTTTAGGTTTCGGGCAGGAAAATAGGTGAAAGATCTGGAGAATCGTCGAGGAATATGGGAACATTTCCCATAACTACGGAACGACCCAAGGATCGCGCTGATCCGAGAATCCCTCCCTTGAAATCACGACTTAAAAAAGGGAATACAACTCTGCAACCTAAGTCTATAAATGGACACGTTCTCTTCATTATTAAGGTATGAGATAAAAACTAATCTAAAGAGAGATATTTAATCTTTCGAGATCCAACTAACTTAGGAAGGACTAATGGCCGGACCCCAATCACCCCCTTATCTTTCCTTTGTGCTTTAAAGTATATAAGAAACTTTCAGTCCAGATTCAGACCGTATACTTACTGGAGGAGATTAGTTGCATCCACCCATACAAGTTGTAGTTCACCTCATCTAGCCTGTTTATCAATTTTCAGCATCAACTGGTCACATCTGCTAACCCTGGACTTTCTTAATAGTTGATGAATATGAAACATTCGAGTACACAAGCATGTGTAGCGTGGAGGGTGCATGTGGTCCCTCACGTGGCCGTGCATGTTAGTTTCTAGTGCGAAGTGATGCGCATCTGGCTCAAACACCTCAACTGACGGTCCAAACCGTACGTACTGAAGTGGGACACGCTTATCACATCCAACCGGACAAAAAGGTTGGCCTATCTTTAAAGATCTTTGTTAGCGCGTGTGAAGCCGTAGGTGCATTTCCATACGTGCGACAAGACGCAGCTGTCATTGAACTTTCCAATCACGCAAACGGATGATGATATGTGCTGGCGACCACATGTGCCCTCATACTGTGTTTTCGTTGTCTGGATCATCCCCAAAATATCAGAGAAACTTTGTTACTCTGGCAGCATTCAATGGTTGATACGCTGGCACACAAGTAAAACAAATGAGACTGAGAAAATGGTGGGACCCAATTTAGATGGGGATGAACCAGAATTCAAACTAGTTATATTTCCTGATTAGGGAATTGGTCAGCATATGGACGGTTGAAATGACAAGTATCCAACAGTCAGAATCCAAAGAATAGTGTCATCGGTAGTTTAGACGGTTTAATTTAAATTAATTTATGCCACGTGTACAGATTCGTGTGCCTGTGTGTCTACCGCAGCAGGAAGTGGTGACACATGTAATCAGACAGACATCCCCTTGTGCGGGCGCGGATTTCCTGCGAAAGCCTTGCGCAGGAAGTTCCTGCACTGTGAACAAAAGTGGGACCCACAGTGATGTTTTTGATAAATCCACCCCGTCCATCCGTTTTGAGAGCTCATTTTAGGACATAAAAACAAAAACGAACCGGATCCAAGACTCAAGTGGACCAAAAACGTGAGGATTAAACTTCCACAGTTGAAATATTTGTGGAGCCAAAGGAGTTTCGAATCAGGATAATATTTGTGTTTCCAGTTCATCCTATTAGTAGTGACGTTATGAACGGTATGGATGTCATAGAAACATCACTGTGGACCGCAGGGAGGTTTCAACGGTAGTAATTTACCTACCCACCTTTTCCTTTAGTGAAGCCCACTTGAGTCTTGGATCCGGTTCATTTTTGTTGTCATGTACTAAAATGAGCTCCCAAAACAGATGGACGGGGTGGATTTATCAAAAAAACATCACTGTGGGTCACACCTTGGTTCCCAGCGCAGGAACTTCCCGCGCAAGGCTTTGGCAGGAAATCCGCGACCCCTTGTGCCATTCAAATTTCGATGAATCATTAGTACACTTTATTTGATTTGCCATCTAGCTGATTGGAGGACATTTATTGTACGGATGAAAAAAAAAACAACAGCCTAGGGGGTACGGTTTGGGTGGATCCCTAACTGTGGGGCTCACACTGTGATGTATATGCCTTACATCCACACCGTCCATCCATTTTGACAGCTCATTTTAGGGCATGATCCAAAAAATAAACAGATCCAAATCTTAGGTGGACCATATCGCAGAAAACCATCGTGATTAAATCCCCACCATTAAAAACTTCATTGGACCATTGAAATGTCTATCTGCCATCCAACCTTCTTATCACAAATACCTAGATGAAGAGAACACATAAATATCAGATTGATTCAAAACTTATGTGGCCCAGGAGAAGTTTTTAAATGTCGATGACCACTGTTTTCTGTATTATGGTCCACCTGAGATTTGGATATGCTTATTTTTTGGATCATGCCCTAAAATAAGTTTTCAAAACGGATAGATGGCGTGGATATAAGTCACATACATCACTGTGAGCCCCACAGTTAGGATCCACCCAAACCGTGCTACGGACATCAGAAACAAGTGCCCACTAGTCAGAGACCAGAAATTTCCCACAATCAGATTGTGGGATGACCTATCCACAGTGCATCTCCATATCTGGACGGTTTACTTTGAGTTATTGTACACCACATGCGCAGTTGTCAAGTGCGTGCGTATCAACTATCAGGCTCAACCAGAGTATCAAACTACTCCAACGAAGAGGACTCTCTATTGTAATTAAATAGAGTTTGAAGGTCAAACGTGTGTGGTCCAACAACCAGAACAAAAATAGGTAACGTACGAGTGAGGTGACACTTCTGGTCACTTGAGACCATAAGTGGCAAAACGGTGATATTCCCAAGAACTCCTGCCCAAATGGCAACCTAAGTGGCACTTCGACTGGTATCTAATTAGATGCGGCCCCGGCCTTATCCAAGACGGTGCGGCCCTTATCCTGGGACCCATCTTCATATTTTTTATTATATATCCACGCCGTCCATTCATTTTTTTAGATGATTTCAGGGTTTAATCCAAAAAATGAAGAAGATCCAATTCTCAGGTGAATAATACCATAGGAAACGGTAGTAATTGAAAATCAATGGTTCACAAAAGTTTTGGATCAAGCTGATATTTGTTTTATCCCTTCATCCATGTTTATGTGAACTTATCAACAAGTCGGATGGAAAATAAACGTTAAGGAAACTTTCCGGTGGGTCCTAGGAAGTTTTTAATGGTAGAGCGTTCCATCTCCTCTGTTTCCTATAGTATGGTCCACCTGAGATTTGGATCTTCTTCAATTATGGGATCACAATCTAAAATGATCTGTAAAAACAGATGAACAGCATGGATACAGAATACGTACAGAAAGGTGGGCCCGGGGTAAGGGCCGCACCTAATACGCTCCCTCATACCCCCGCAGCACTGGAGCATCCCTCTTCGTGTTTCCCAAAACACGAGGGGCATTTCCGTCAATTCACCCAAACGGCAACAAGCTTTTTCGTTATATTCGTTAAAATTGAAGGGCATTTCTGTCCATCTGCCGAACAATAATAGCCATTGGCTTCCCTCACTTGCATCTCTGCATCTGCAGATCTGCAACACCATCCACAGAAAGGGAGGAGAGGGAGCTTTCTTGATTACATAGAGAGAGAGAGAGAGAGAGAGAGAGAGAGAGAGTTTTCTTAATTACACTTGTACCCCTTCGGCTCATGGATGAAGAAGATGGAAGGAGAGAGACCTCACCGAAGCGGCAGTAGCAGCAGCGAGCTTTTCATTTGCTTCACGTCCAGACCATCTTCTTCTTCCAACGCCTCTTCCATGAAAATCTCCTCGAAATCGATCCTGAGCCCCGGTCGTACGGACAAGCTTCGAGAAGGGGCGACGACGCTGCCTTCTTCTCTCAGCAGAAGGCTCCGCAGCAATGGAAGCATGAAGGGAGGGCAATCGTCGCCCATGTTCCCGACGGGCAGCAAGAAGAAGGGCTGCGCCTTCGAGACGCCGGAGCCGTCGTCGCCTAAAGTCACGTGCATTGGGCAGGTGAGGGTGAAGACGAAGAAGCAAGGGAAGAAGATGAGGACGAGGTCGAAGAGGCGCGGCGGGGATGGGAGTTTCAGGAAAACAGAGCAGACCCAAGAAGGACAGATGCAGCAGCAGCAGCAGCAGGAGTGCTTGCCGAACAGAAATCAGAGATGGGTTCATCTCCCTTTGAGCATTTGTGAGGCTTTGCGGGCTTTCGGGGCGGAGTTCAACTGCTTCGTGCCGTGCGGTGGGCGGTCTTCATGTTCTTCTTCGAATGCAGGGATGGAGAGGGAGAAGGGAGAGAAGCGTACTGCGGCGCCAGCGGGAGGGACGCCGACGACAAGCTCGTGTGGGACGGTATTCGCAAAGTGGTTGATGGCATTGCAGGAGAGCGAAGAGGGGAAGAGGAGGGAGATTGTGGGGGAGATGGTTGGAATTGTGGGTGCTGAGGATGAGGAGGAGAAGGAGAAAGTAGAGGAGAAGAAAGGGGAACAGAAGGCCCAGGTGGAGATCGAGGAGGAGGAGGAGGATGTGGATGTCTGCATTCCGCCGAGAAATGCTCTGCTGTTGATGAGGTGTAGATCTGAGCCGCTGCGAATGTCATCGCTGGCAAATCGATTCTGGGATTCGCCTGCTCAGAAGGAAGAAGAAAACGAGGAAGAAGAAGAAGATGATGATGATGATGAAGAGGAACATGATTATGAGGAAGCTGTAGAAGAAGAGCAACAGATAGTGGGAAAAGCAAAGCAAAAGGAGGATGAAACGTTGGAGAAAGCGGTTTCAGCTCAAGAACACGAAACCCTGGAAGAAGAAGAAGAGCATGGAGAGGCTCAAGAGCAAAAAGAAGAAGATGAAGAAGAAGCAGAGCTAAGGGTGGAAAATGGGTCTTCAGGTGTATGTCTAGAAGAGCAAGAAAACCCACAAGAAGAAGATAAAGGAAAGGAAGAAACCCAGTTGCAGAAACCAGAGGAAGAAGAATCGGGAGAAGGAGAGAAAAAAGAAGAAACCCAGTTGCAGAAAACAGAAGATGAAGAGAAAGAAAGCCAGTTGCAGAAAACAGAAGAAGAGAGAGAAATCCAGTTGCAGAAAGTAGAAGAAGAAGAGAAAGAAACCCAGTTGCAGAAAACAGAGGAAGAAGAGAAAGAAATCCAGTTGCAGGAAAAAGAAGAAGAGAAAGAGGCCCAGTTGCAGAAAACAGCAGAAGAAGAAGAGGAGAAAGAAACCCACTTTCAGAAAACAGAAGAAGAACAGAAAGAAACCCAATTGCAGAAAACAGAAGAGGGGGAAGAGGAAGAAGAAGAGAGAGAAGAAAAGATGGTAGAAGAAAGGAGGAGGAGCAGCTGCTCGACTGCATCCGTACAGCTAGAAAAAGAAGAAGAGGCGGAAGCTATTCTGGAAGAAGAGGGGTCAACGGAAGGGGAAAATGAGAAGACCGAAGGCATCGCTGTGGAATCTACAGAAGCAGCAGCAGCGGCAGAGAGCGAAGAAGAAAAGCCAACAGTAGAGGAGAAGAGAAAGGTAGAAGGAAGGGAGGAGAGAGAAAGGCCGGTGCAGCTGCCGGATTGCCTGTTGCTTATGATGTGCGAGCCCAAGCTGTCGATGGAGGTCTCCAGGGAGACGTGGGTCTGCAGTACGGACTTCATCAGGTGTAGACCCGATAAAGCACCCGCCAAAGGACCCGCTCCTCCTCCCCCTCCTCCCCCTCCATCTTCAGAAGCCACAGGAAAGAAAAAGGAAGGAGCCGCCGACGATTGCAAGAGGCTGAGCACCGATTCTAATCCTGCGAAGCCCCCGCCTGCTAATCCTGCGCACCAGCAGCCTCTCTCCATGGCGACGGTGATCGAGCAGAAGCTGGTGAACGCAGTGGCGTACGAGCCGTTCGTGCTGACGCGCTGCAAATCGGAGCCGGTACGGTCTTCGGCGCGGCTGGCGCCCGAGGCCTGCTTTTGGAAGAGTCGAAAGCTGCCTCCTCATCAGCCACCTGTTGGGGTTGGTGCGGCTGGGGTCGGCTTTTGAGCCGAGCCGGGGGGCCGCGCTTCCTTCTTCTTCTTCTTCTTCTTTTTTTTAAATTTTATTTTAGTGCTGGGTTTGGGGAAATGTAACTGCCAGGTGGCAGTCCTCTTTTGTACTGTGTACATCCGCTTTTAATGAATTTAATTTTAATCGAATTTTTGGATTTTCGTTTTTTTTTTTTTTTTAATATTTCTTTTGCTTATTTGAGGAATCGAGGGGTTTGTTGTTGAACATCAGCAAATGGGAGTACTTACACGACGCTGATGATGAAATATTACAATCAGCTATTGTAAATGAACGAGTTGGATGGCGTACACTCAATACGGCGGGCTCGGCACAAGCAGGTTTGATGGGCGGGGATTGGGCACTAACCCCACCTGGACTAGGATGCGGATTGCGTCCGACCACTGGTCGGACCTTTAAGCGTCCGACCAGTTCTGTGCGAGGGCCCAACGTGATGTATCGGTTTATCCACACTGTCCACTCATTTTCTGAGATCATGTTAAGGGGAGGACCCAAAACTGAGGCAGATCCAAAGGTGTTGTGGACCACACCAGAGATAACTCTTGCATTTAATGCAACTTGAATTTATGCTATGCGCATTTAATGCAACCAAGCTTACTATTTGGTGTGGTGGACTACAGCGTTGGAACTGCCTTACTATTGGGCTCGTTCCTTAACATGATCTTATAAGAGGGATGGACGGCTTGGATAAACCGATACATCACAGTGGGTCCCCAAACAGTTCTGGTCGGACGGTTAAAGGTCCGACTAAGGTCGGACGCAATCCGCGTCCCCTGGACTAGCTCGGGGCTCCATTGGCCCATGTTTATCTAAGCCGCCTGAACCCTCGAAAAAAACGTAGATCAAAGTCTAGAGCGGACTAGAAACAGCGGTGACAGCCCAAAACCTCTTGGGGGGGTGATAGAGGTTTTTGGATTAAGATGATACTTATGCTTTCCCATCATTCATAAATCTAGTAACCTTATGATTTACGAACAGGTTGGATGGCAAATAGACGTTAGGGTGGGCCGTAGGAAGGTTTTAATGGTGGGGATCATCGTCACCACTGCTTGCTGTGATGTGGTCCACTCGAGGGGTCCATCTACTCCCTTTTTTGGGTTCACGACTTAAAATGATCTTTCAAAATGAATTGACAGATTGGATAAAATAAATATACTACGCTGTAGACCCTGACAAGACCGTCCGTCCCTAGTTAGGTATGGTGGGGCGGTAACCAATCCACGCCCGGGTTTGATGGCATACGCTTAATGATGGGCCCTGTACAACCAATAATGGCTAGGGCGAGACGGGTGTAAGTTGAATAGATTTGCATGCATAGACAGTAACTGAAGGGTAGCTACTAGCTCCTATGTTTAAGGTGATGTACCCTCCAAGGCCAGAAAATTTTTGCTACACCCACGAGTTAGCTACGCTAGCTACACCGGGTGTAGAAATGACCCCACCATGATGTATGTGTTGTATCCATGCCGTCCATCCATTTGGAGAGACCATTTTATGGTATGACACCAAAAAATGAGGCAGATTGAAAGAACAAGTGGACACAGCACAGAAAATAGTGGGGATTGAACGCCAACCATTAAAAACTTCTTGGGGTCCACTTGAGCTTTGGATCTGCCTCATTTTTTGGATCATGCCCTAAAATAATTTCGCCAAATGTATGGACGGCGTGGATATAACACATACATCAAGGTGGGGTCATTGCTGCACCCGGTGTAGCAAGTGTAGCTAACTCGTGGGTGTAGCAGAATTTTTCTCCTCCAACGCTGGGGCGCGGCTTCGGTCCGCCAACTGTGGGACCATGCCTTTACATCCACGACGTTCATCCGTTTTGACAGCTCATTTTAGGGAATGATATGAAAAATGGTGGACCACACCACAAGAAACAGTGGTGATTAACCATTAAAAACTTCTGGTGGACCACGAAAATTTCGGATCAAACTGATAATTTTGTGGTCTTTTCATCCATGTCTTCGTTACCTTCATCCACCGTTTCCTGTTGTGTGGTCCACTTTAGATTTTGATCTGTTTCGTTTCAGGTATCGGGCCCAAAAACGAGCTGTTTAAACGGATGGACGGCGTGGATGTAAGGCACATACATCACGGTGGGCCACACAGTCAGGGATCTCCGAAGCCGCGTCCCAGGCTGCCCGTTACGGCGTATGGGACAAGAAAGCAAGGGTTCTGCGGAATCCACGTTCATCTCTACCATGGGCCAACCTCCACATCGGGAGCGGGTTTGCTGTTACCCGGGTTACAGTTTAGTGGGTGTTACCCTTACCATATGGGGCCTACCTTGATGTATTTTATGTATATCCACGCCGTCCATCTGTTTATACATCTCATTCTAGGACGCTATCCCAAATCTTAAGAAGATCCAAATCTCAGGTGGACCATACCACCAGAAAAAGTGATAAATGGGCATTAAAAACTTTTTGTAGGCAATAAAAGTATTTTATCAATCTGAACTTTGTATTTTCCCTTCATCCAGATATTCTTGAAATTATCAACGGGTTGGATTGCAAATAACAATTACTAAAACCTTAAGATGGACTCTTTGAAATTTTTAATAGTGAGGCACTCAATGACCACCGTTTTCTATGATGTGGTCCACCAGAGTCTTGGATCTCCCAAGTCCTAAAAAGGGCTGGAGAAACAAATGGACAACATGAATATACAAAAAAATCATCAAGCTGTTACCGGGTAGCACCTAATCCGCTCCCCTGCATCTTAAGAGCCCGTTTGAGTACTGTCAAATAAGTTACTTTTTGGCTAAACTTAAGATGTTAAGTTGCTTTCGGCACTAAAGTGTGTTTGGTAAGAATAATTGGAAAGTAACTTATCTTTTAAAAATTACTTCATCTTAATGAGTAAATTTTTTTAGCTTTTTTACTTTTGACTTTTCTACTTTATCTTTCTCATGTCACATTTTTTGCTTTTGCGTTTTTTTTTTTGTTTTTTGTTTTCTTTGGGTTAGTACACACCCACACTGTTATTCACCCTCCAATGTTAATTAACGGCCCTCCAACTCTCTGAGAACACTCTACGTTTCAAAGTTCTCTCTCATGGATCACTCAATTACTGCTCTCTCAAACCATCCATATCAAAGGAGGCCCCACATGATGGACTGTCCCATCAAAGGCGGGGCTCACACAGTGGACAACCCACATCAAAGATGGGCCCTACATTAATTGGTGCAAGATCCAATCCACCAATCAAGTTGATCTAATCTTCTACATCTTTCCCAAAAATGGTTCTAGTCCACTCACCATGTGGACTGACTATTGGAAACAAGTAAATGGGTTAGAAAACTTCAGCCAAGTCTTCTAAAGTTGTACATTTGTTTTGCAGACTGTGGCCCACCTGACCAGTGGATCAACCTTATTCTTGTGCCAGGGCATCCATATAGTGGTCCGGTTCTTATGGATGGAATGTATCTCGGACCAATCGTGCTATGCTAGCACATGCATGGCATGTACATGAGCTTCAATGCATGCACGTGGGATTAGAAAAGCTCATTCTATTAGGAAAATTGCCTCAACGCGTGGCCTTTTATGTTGCTTATTATATGTAGATTTGAAATTTTCTTTCAAAAGGTTACTTATCAGTGTGTTATTACCAAACATATTTATTTACTTATTGGCTGATAAATATGTTGTACCAAACATACTTACCAACTTAATAAGTAAAAATCAAGATAAGTAGCTTAAGTAACTTACAATCCAAACGGGCTTTAAATGATGATCCGAACTGTTCATGATTGAGACTCTCTACTACTCGGGCTTTGATGAGAAGTATTTGTTGAACAGGTGGTTGTGTATGAAGATGATTATTTAACGGCTCATATTAAATCCGAGCTTTAAAGCCAAGATTAAGTGTATATCGACCCGGTCCATCAGGATTTAAAGCCATGTTGGGACTCTATACTACTTGGGCGACTTTTATGTATGTGTTGTATATCTACTCAATTTTTACAAAACAGTTTAGGACATGGTCCAAAAAAATTAAGCATATCCAAATCTCAGGTGGACCAAACCACATGAAATAGTAGTGATTGGCCTTAAAACCTTCTTAACGGCTACAAAAGTTTTAGACCAAGTTAATATTTGTGTTTTCCCTTCATTTATGTCTGTGTGATCTTATCAACAAGTTCGATGGCAAATAAACATTACAATCCGCCCAAGGAAATTCTTAATGATGGGTGTTCAATCAACACTGTTTCTTGTGATGTGGTCCACCTGAGATTTGCATCTAAGGTATGAGCTAAAAAAAATTGATGGATGGTGTAGCTATACAACATATACATCAAGGAGGGCTCTCTGGTCAGGGAAACACCCACCATGAGTAACAACTAATCCGCTCCCCCATCAAAGGTTGAGCTGTACACGGGTTGAGTTAGCTTGGTTGGCTTGCTCGACTCGGTTCGAACTAGCTCGGTTTAACTTGGTTCGGATATTGAGTTCGAACTTAGTTGAGCTAATTTTTTTTTTTTTTTTTTAGCTAGAAGATTTTCGAGTTGAGCTTGAGTTGGCCCTAGCTTGATTCGGCTCAATTCAAAACTTAGTTTGTGTTGACTCAACTTGACTAGTTAGAGATTGATATTGTTTAGTCTCATATTGGAAGAGAGCAAACAATTGAGAGAAAAAACTCTATATAAAAGTAAGTGGAGGTGTCAATGTGCTTTGGGCTACCTGAAATTTAAAATATTTTAGTCAGGCTTCTGAGTCCAGCTTATTTAAATTTTAGTATTTTCTACGCTCAAATTTGACTCAAATTGACTCCAACTTGGCCCCAAAAACTCGACCGAACGAAATCGGACGTGCCATTCCAGTTGGAAGGCCAAGCTGGTTAGCCCCATTCGTTTCAGCTCGCTGTACAACTCTAATCAAAGGGCACATCTACAGTGGATGTGCGGAACTGCCTGCATCATGGGCGTGGCCCGACTGACTGACGGTTCATCCACCTGATTTGTGGGCCAGATCAGCTACAGTGTGGGCCTGCCAATAAATGCCTATGATCTTTTACATAGATGAATAGTTTGATGCGTGTGCGTGTGGATTTAGTAAATATCCAAGGACAAACTAATAAAGGGCCATGATTTAATGAGGGTCCCTAGTTGAGGGACGCATCCAGGCCATTCATTGTGTAGTGCGCACCGTGACATGCAGTATACGAAAAGGCTACGGACAAGGCTTTGAGGGACACATGTTCTTTGAAATTGGACTGGCCCACTTACCTTTAACACCCGTCCTTGGACGCGGATTGATTACTAAGTACTAACCCCCTCCCTAGCTAGGAACGTACAAGGCTACTGACAAGGCTTTGATGGGCACCGTGGGTTTTATCCACACTGTCCATCCTCTTTTTCACATCATTTTAGTGCACAAACGCAGAAACGAGGCGGATCCAAGCCTCAAGTGGACCACACCATAGGAAGCAACAATGATCATGACAACCACTGATGAGACTTTCCTAGGGACCATCTTGATGGTTAATTTCCATCCAACATGTTCATAAAGTCACATAGACCTGGATGAAGTGAAAACATCAATATAAGCTTGATCCAAAACTTCCGTGGCCCTCAAAAGATTTTCAACGGTAAGTATTTAATCCCCACTGTGTGGTCCACTTGAGCTTTGGAGCTGTCTAATTTTTGGCATGGATGGACAGTGTGGATAAAATCCATACATCATGTTCGCTCCTCAGAGCCCCTGTCCTTTACTAGCTAGGGACGGGCTGGGGTAGTATCAATACGCGTCCCCCGCCTTTCTCCTTGATGAATGGCTATGATCTTTCACTAATGGTCTTTCTTCGTTGAAGTTGGACCAAGCACTTTTAATTTTAACCGTCCATTAGATGGCCACCAATCGACCATTGAGGATATAGTGTTCAAATTCCCTTTCAGTTATGAGCCATCGTCTAAATCAACGTCAGGGATTTTGGACATTTAATTTGAGATGGACAAATGGAAGGTATACAATTTGTAACCATCTGCCAGAGTGGGGCCCATGCGTCCACAACGCAGATATCTATTGCATGCCTATGTGGACGGACCATGGCTAAAAACTCCCCACCAGTTAGAGCACAATCATTATGAAATATATCGTTTTGGCAATTGTCTTAGTAAGGGAGTCTCCCCGGCAGAATTTCAAAATATCATGTTTTTCTCAAAATATTATGAAGAAAATATTGCTGAATATAAAATATTTAAAATACTTATTATAAAATAATAAATGATTTTGAAAATTTAAAAATAGCTATAAAATGATTTAATTTAACATTTAAATAGTGTTAAAATTGCATAAAATCGTGAAAACAAATAAAAATGAAAACCAAAACAGATTTTGAAATTATTGAAATATTACCATAATAATGTTTGATCAAAACTTCATGATAAGATCGTGAGATTTACTAAATCTCAGGCGAAAATTGTCAAAATCAATAGATATCCAACGATCTGACTAAATGTATCATCTTTGGCCCACCTAGTGAGTTCATTTGATCTCATGTTCGCACCAAATGATCTTTATCTTGTGGCCCACACGGCTTGGACAAAGGTAAACATTGGTGGGAAAGAAAACATGACGTGGACGTTTCTCCTTTTCTTTTCTCGGGTAGAAAGGAGGGTGTCCGGCTTTGGTGGATTCCCGTATAAGAAATTTACATATGTTAACCTCAAGTTTGACTGACAAGCCAAAATAGACTTCTAAAAATTTTACTTTCTCATTCTAAACTTCATATGTACTGACTATTGACATATTTTTCCGAATATAGATACCCTCGGTGAAATTCACTGAATTCACCATTAATTCACCAATCATTCAGTGGATTTTCTTAGATGCTCTAAGGATATTTTTGTCTGAAAAAACTATGTCCATATAGATGAAGTTTAGAATGGGAGAGTAAAGTTTTCGGAAGTATATTTTGGTTGGTCAGTTAAACTTGAGGTTTACAGATAAAAGTTTCTCTTTCAGCATCCACTTAGGTGGGTGGGACCCCTGTGGGTTGTATATGACTTCAATCCATACTATCCATGTATTGAAAGCTCATTTTAGGGCATGGTACAAAAATGAAGCAGATCCAAATCTCATATGAATGTAATTGGCCATTAAAAACTCCCGGCCGGCCACAAAAGCTTTGGATCAGGATGATAATTGTGTGGTCTTTCCATCTAGGTTTCTCTGAGCTTATCAAAAGGTTGGATGGAAAATAAACATTCCGGTGGAATCTTGAAGTTTTCTATGGCAGGGAATCAGTCACCATTTTTTACTTTGGTGCAGTACACCTACGATTAGGATCAGCTTTATTTTTTGGGTCGTGCCCTAAAATGATCTGTTAAAATGGTTGGACGGTGTGGATTTAAGGTAGATACATCACCGTGAGCCCCAAAGTCAGGGGTCCCAGTTCCCACCCACCTCCGTCGATATGGGGATCCACCGAAGCCGCGCCAGAAAGGAAGCCTTTGTGGCCAAACACAGCCCAGCTTTGCACCAATGCGCAATTTCCTGGGTCCATCCACATGGCCCCTCCAAAAAGGACCCATTGTGGTTTGTGCATGGAATCCAACCCATTCAGGAGGGTGGCTCCAGCAAAAATGAGAGACGCCCCAAAGTATGGCCGATCCAACTATAAGATGGGCCACCACATGAATTTAGAAGTTTCTAGAGGATGTTCATAGTTTCCTATGTTGTGGCTCACCTAATGATTTTTATTTTTTTATTTATTAAGGAAGCAAAGCATGATTTCATTTGTGGAGTGAAATGTATGAGATGGGGGCAATGGCAACAACTCCAACGTGACATCCAATGATTTACGGGCAGCTGCATTTGAATACTGAATCCTCAGCGAAAGTTTTTGATACTCTGGTAGAGTGTGGTTGATGATACGCAGGCACTTAAATATCACTTTGAAATTGCATAATTGGAATGAAAGTAAGTTAATTAAACTGTTCAAATTAGAGATCCTAGTTTAGATGTATCATGTACCAAAAAAATAGACTTATTTGGTCACTTAACTATCGGATTGGTGGACATACATTTGACGGATAAAAATATAAGAAATCTAATGGTCCTATTTCAATAAACAAGTATTCAAAATCAGAGGTTAACATCGTTCAACCAATCTGGTTTTAGGGTTGAAATTCAGCGACAGGGAGTACCAACATTTAGTTGGTTTGATTTTAAATAATGCGTATCACATTTGCAATTTCTGAGCGCCTGTGTATCAAGCGTCATGCGCTGCCTGAGTAGCATTTAAAATTCGTAAATCCAGGGATATTATTCGAATCTCACTTTACCTTTCCAAGATACACATACGTGTACCCCATCCAAACCGTTGAAAGGAAAGCATTAGAAAAGGTGGACCTCCTACCCATTTAGCAATAGGCCCACGTCACCCATCAACTTTCGAAGCCTTTGGGTGAGTCAAATCAAAGCCAACGGACGAAACCCGACTCCGAGGCGTTGCACTGTATTCGGGTTTTCTCCAAGTGGAAGGGACCGTTGCAAGGTTGATCTAGACCGATGGTGTCTTATGTGACTTGTGTCCTACATTGGATGGACCATGTCTCAAAAATGTGTTGAAATTACTTCAATAAAAATGGAAAATAACTGATAAAATAAATCTGATGATAGGAACCTCATACTTGGTATGCGAAACCTTTTTACTGGCAGACATATATCGTCAATAAAAATAATAAGAAGTTTTGGGTCAAGGCGCATACTTAGTCGCTTTCTTTGAAAGAGTTCGTACCCTTGATGCCGACGCGACTACCTCTAGAATATAACTCTCCAGATACGTTCCTTCACAGTATGCATAAGCTATGGAAGAACCCAACACCAACATCACCCTTTCAATTGCCCAGAGAAAAAGCGAGACGGAGTTTTTCAGATCTGTCTTCTAAACCCTAACCTAATCCCCTTTTATAAAACCTAAAATACATAACGTTAGAGAAAAGACTCGCTGAGAGAAAACGGTCGCGTCATTTCGATGTGCTCGTAAGGCACGTTTTGCACAATGGTAACGGCCTAACGGTCGCGATCATAGCAACGGTTACCAGCCTAGGCCAATCGGGGTCCGATTGCACCCCTCCTCCCTGTGCGCGAGTATATGTGGGTGTGCACGTGCGCACATGCCCGGTTAAAGATTTTCGGACCAATTTTTCCGTCGGCTGAACCCCCCCTGCGCGCACATACGGTCTTTGGCATAATCCAAGACACATTGCAAAAGTCTATATTGAGCAAATGTATATAAACCACTTTTTTTTCTCCCACTCAATTCGATGTAGGATTAAAGAAATCCACAAAAAGACAAAAACATAAAAGCAACACAACAAAGATTATTTTGTTTTGAAATACACACAATAAAATCTTGCTACTCTCTTTTAGTTGAAATCGAAAGGTTAGGATTGCTTGGAGGATGCTAGCCATCCATCTTGCTACTTTCTTTTAGTTGAAATCGAAAGGTTAGGATTGCCCTACTAGATCATGAAATATGCCCCTCTCTTCTCAGACTTGAAAACCCACTTATAAGGTGCAAAACCTGGGGTTGAGGATTAATGCCACTTTCTTAGAATTTTTTATAAAATTCGGATAGCTCAACTAGGATCAAATTTTCTTCTACGGACATCATCTCTCTTTGACGGATGAGACTAGCTTTGGTTAGACTAGGGTGTTTGTCACTTTCTTTCCTTTATTTATTGGTGACCAACTTTCTAAACACGTGGCAAGACGGTGAGATCCGAACCAATTAGTAGGTAAGCCATCACCCTTTTAGGTCAATCCTAACTATTCCATTGGAAGACTTCTGGACAAAAGACAGAGGGCGGTCATATATAGAGTAGGTCTAATTCTAACCGACGGGACCACGGGTTACTGTCCACTAGGTTGATGACTTCTAATGTAGAGTCGGCTGCGGACGCATTCTTTGTACAACTGGATCAAAAGAAGCCTGAATGAAAGCCGTAGTCCGTCAAATCCGTACCCCTACGATGTAAGGCATGATGTAATTAAGCTTCAGGCACGCCCAAATCGAAGAAATTCACTCTAGGTAGAGAGAAATTACCATTGAAAGTCAGGATCATAAAATATCCTGATATCATCAAGGAGCGCAAAATCTATTAATTTTTACTATAATGGGCCATCAAATCAACCAACCTTATAGAGGATTATGTCGGTTCATTTTGCGAGGAAACACTTTCTTCTAGCTCAACATATTTTCTTTACTTTAAAATTTTAATATATGCAGTTTTCTTAGGAATTTCAAATAAGTTAGATGCATGAATCCCTTGTACTTTCTATTTAAGAGAATGAGAGGGTGGATGAGAAGAGAGTGGTCGTGAAAGTAAAGGGAGGGTAATGGGAAGGACAGGGATGTAAGGCAAAGGTAAGGTGAAGATGATCGAGATGATTTCATGTGGTGATTGGAACCTTAATAGTTGTGGGGTGGGCCAGTGAAAAAGAAGTCCCAAAGTAAAAGAAAATATACTTTTTGCAAGTGAGAGGATGCCACGTTGTCAGCCTTTGTACTAAAATTCGAGTTCTTTTCTTCTTACTCAAGTGTCAACAATTCGGGCACGGCCCGTCACATCGGTGTGGGGCCCACTGCTCTCCACCAATGACGAGGTGCCACGACACCCCGTCCATCTCCTCAGCGTCGTACCGGTGGGGTAGTATCTAATCCGAGTCCCAACAATTACTACCAGATGGGCCAACCTCATGTACGGGCATGGACCAAATCCTACGGGCGGTTCCAACTGAAATAAAGCAGACCTACAAGACTGGTGGATTAAGCCAACATGATTTTTTACTCCGACAAGGTCATCATGCTCTGGATTACCCCTTGCACCGTACACCAGCTAATTGAGGAAAAATAGGATAGCCGGTCTAGAAATTATTAAAACCATCTTCGCACATGGAATGCTTTTCCCTTGTCCTAGTTACTCTTCCAAAAGTGGAATCATGGAGATTGTACCGTCACTACTATGCAGGCACAGATCTAAAATTCGGTAATCGTTTCAGAGTTCAGCGAGTCGACTCAGCAATATTTAAGACCAACTCATCATGAAACACTCGCTTGTAAGCCTGACTTAGGCCATAATCTAGGCAGGACTCATCGACTCAACTTGCCTCAACTCAGATTCAGTGAGTTAACTCGCTAGCTTTGGTTCACCTTAGTCTCAAAAGTAAAAAAGGATTTAAAACCAAGAACTAAGGGGACAGGAGCAATACTACAACCAACAAGCTAATCCTTTGTTTACTTAATTCCTTTCATCCGATATTTATTATTTTATCAATATATGACTACTTACAAATATTTTATAAATATTATTAATTTTAAGTATTGAATAAGATCGGTTCAGTTTATTTCTGAGTAATGTTAATAATCTCAGTTGAGTTGGGTCAATCTGTAACTCAGCACAGAACAAAAATCAAAAATTTGATACGAGCCGTCCGTAATAAGTAATAAACCTTCGGTGGAGGGTAACTATAAAAGTTTGAGTTAAAACTACCTAACCAAGTAGTCCTACGGCAACTACCGTCGCAACAAACCCCTCCCCACTCAGCAGGCACTAATAACGCCGGTAGAGTGCACCAGTAACAACGTTACGTGGTTTTGTTAGTATACTTAGTCAATCCGGGCAAACCTATGGTGATTTATTCAATGGAAAAAAAAAAAAATTGAATGTTGTCATCTATTCATTGAATAAACTCTATTCAGTACAAATACTAGTGAATATTCATTGTAAAAATTAAATAAATAAATTTCAATGAATTAGTGAAATCAAATTCTTAATCTTTGGTTATATTCGATGACCTCCGTAATCATCGAATAGAATTCATTGAACTAGGTTTGTGGGAGAATAACTCCACTCTTACGGATGGGGAAACTAAAACATTAGAAAGGAATGTTCGTTCGAGGTTTAGACAGTGGAGGAGTCGTTCCCCAGTGAACCGTTGTTCCTACTACAAGCCATCATTCCTAAATATAAAGCTAAGGAGGTTTTAAGGAGTTTTCTCGATAAAAACGTAAGGATAAAGTTTCTACTAAACATTTTAGGAGAGTAAAGGTACCCAAAGTTTTAATTGCCCTAAGGCTTCCTAAAATTTAGGTGTGAAAGTTTACTGGGTCCCGATTATTAAGTTAGAAAGTGTTTATCCTCTTTGATCGTCGAGTAGGTGAGTAATCCACCCAGTGTTTTATTGTTCGTTACATTAGGCGAATGTTTATTATTTTACGTTTACTCTTGGAGGTGTTTTCACCTACACCGACTGAAAACATGCCGATTGTATAATCTATCCAACCTAAATACACGTACTATACTACTTTCAATAGGGGATCCACCTGCCATAGATATTAGATAAATCGGTTGGACGGACATGAACATTTCAGCTAATTTTGCTCTTAATTTTGACCACTCATTATTTCACTATCGCAGTCCATTTAATAGCCACTAATTGAATGGTTAAAATCGTTGGATGTGTGTCCCACAATGCTGATTTAGTGATACTAGCTATCTTAAATGGCTAATTGTCGTGGACCACCAAGTGGAACACGCGTGATGGCTATATAAACCTTTGTTCTTTCCTATCAGCAACCAATAACTATTTCCAACCTCACCGTGGCACGAGGATACTATCCCCCAATCCTGGGAACCAACTCCAACGGAGCCTTTCAAAACCGTCCCTAATATCCCCTCGATACCAATCTCTATTGATATCGTTGTAATGCGGGGCAGGGGGCTAAAGCCACTACGTATCCGGTGGTACACGCCCGTTATATTTCTCCCTACACGATATAAAGTTAAGGGTTTTACATTATATCCACGTACCTTGAGTTTCTTTCACCCATAGATGACTCATTTAGTCAGCCGTTGGGGTAAAGCTCTAGTTCCTGGTACCCTAAGAATGACCTTATCGGGGTCCACGCCGATAAAAATGTTTTTCATTTTAAAAACCCTCATTTCCATGAAGTCTGTAAAGCGTACCGATCATAACCTTCCCTTCATGTACTAGAAGAATGTAGGCTCCATAGGTACCATAAGGGGAGTAAAACATGATCACCTGGTACAGAGCCTCTAGTTCCGGGAAACTATACTGCCTTTCTGTTACCCTCTTCCGAAGGGACTTCGAGAGAGCCTGACTATGAGGGTTGCCAAGCCAGCTAACTCTACGTACCACTTCGACTTTCCTCGTGGTCACCTGTAAATTATCCTCTTGCCGATTTCTAACCCATCGCTTTTAGAAGGTCACGTACTCTAAAAATCCCGCACAAGATAGACATCACCCCGGGTGGTATAACGGCCATACCTAGTACCTTGTCTCCAAGATGAACATTCTTGATTTCCCGGGTTCTAGCTCTGGTACGACCACATTAAGGAGTGTAAAGACAGCAGCGAACAAGCAACAACGGATCTTAGCACATTAAGAGTGAAGAGCCGATATCCGGGAACACGGGTAGTAGTTAACGGGCACGGGGACGGACCTCCTTCATTCTCCTTCGATGCACTACAGGAGCACTGTAGGTGAGGCAGGTGGTCAATGTGACCAAGTAAAATCTTGTACTTATCTTTTTTTACCATCTAGGTTCTAAGTTCACCCCGTGCGATCAAAACTAACTTGTGGGTGGTAAATTTGGTAACACCCCGGTGTCTTCAAACCCTAGTCCTATTACGAAAAATAAAAAGTCAAGTAGGGTCATCATTATTGGAATAATTACCAAACCTACCGTGTATTTGTAGTGCCACCCGGGGACCTATCAAAGTCGCCACCTATAAAGGTAGGGGGTGAGAAAGTACAGAACATCGGGTGAACTCAAAACATAGACGGAGAAAAAACCCGAGTACAAGATTACACTCAACCACTTCGACAACCTACCTCATCTAAAAACTTCCTGCAGGCCCACCCGGGACATGATGCAGATTTCTGGTCAACAGACGAGGTGATGGGATTTGTATATGTAGGAACAGATCGTCGGTGGAGATATCCTTCGGTGGAATCGGCAGAGATGTTTGGATCAACGACTTAGCTTAGATTCTACAAAACACCACAGAAAATGGTAAAGGGGGGGGGGGGGGGGGGGGGGGGGGGGGGCTGGGATCCAGCCGTAACCCTCCGATGCCTAAATCAGTAATCACCTTTAAGAATTGTAAGATTACTCGTCGTGAAGATTAGAGCGTACCTGTCGTTGGAGTTACTCCTTTTATTTATAGGCATTGATCAGAAGTTATTGAGCTGAGATCACGGCACATATCTTGCCTTTTGTCCGGGAATCCGGGCGAGAATCTCGGACCGTTCTGATCTTTCGGACGGTTCCGATCTTGAGGGGATGCGCCATCATCTATAGGCAGTGTGAGGAAGGGATGAGTTCGGCTTCCGTAAGCTCGTCAGATTGGGTCCGCTCCGATCTGACCTTGAAGGGGGTGAAGTCGTCAGTTCAGGCCTTCAGCTTACTGTAGGATTTCGAGGTCTTTTGTCCTCGGGGTCGGTTGTCAGAAATTATCGCATAACAGCTGTCCCCCCACTCCCGAGGTGGATATTTCTATCTCGGGAGTTAATGTATTTGACCTCATTTTGGCGGCAATTGCGCATTAAATGTGCTGTTTCGAATTTCGAAAAGACGCAATGATGATTGTACTGCGCGGCAGCTTTTTATTTCGACGGACGAATGGTGTGATGACACGTGGGGCCTCGTATCTTCGAACGGACGGGCCGAATATCACTATCCAATGAGATGCTGACACGTGGCCAGCCTCGTCGATAGTCGCGTCGGTTCGTTCTTTGAGACCGTAGATAACTGCCGCGTGGCACAGCACGTTCTGCGTGCTGTCTCCTGCTACAGTATAATACCGTACTTAAGATTTTTTTCGATTTCTTTCATCTTCCCCGTTTGCGATTTTTTTTCTTCCTCCCCACAGTTCTTCCTCTGATTCCTTTGCGATTTCCTCTGGGCCATTCTTCAAGATCCCCTTCGGACCGCTGTGATCTCAGCAAGCTGTCCTTGCTTTCTTTCTTTGGCCCACTTTCTGTCCGGAAAGCAATCCGGTACGTTGATTTATATTCCGTCCTCTTTTCCAGTTCTTCGTTCTCCCTTTTTCTTCTTTCAATGGCTGGTTCGGAGGATAGTTCTTCACGAACTTTGTCTCTGCCCATTGGGGAGTCCAGGCATGATGGAAACCCAAGTTGTTACCGCAGAACCTTCAGGAGAAGTTTTGCTGGCTGAAACTCCTTCATCCTTTGCTTCGGATGAAGTTCCAGTGGCTGGGACTTCAGGTCGGGTTGCTGACCGGGTTTCTGATTACCCGGCCGACCTGATCTGGACAACCCTTAGACCATCGGACCTGATTAGGATCAGGTCGGAATATTGTATCCCTGGGGCCTTAGACCTCAGGCTTCCTGGTCTTGACGATTTTCCGACCCGTCCACCTGGAGACCAGGTCACTGTGTACGCCCCATTCTTTGAGGCCGGTTTCCGTCTTCCTCTCCTCCCTGCTGTGAGGGAGTATCTGTCCGCAGTTAACCTCGCTCCGGGCCAGTTGGCCCCGAACTCCTGGAGGACATTAATTAGCTGCGTCGCTCTATGGCGCCAAGTCCACGCGTCGGACCCGACACCCTCCGAACTGAGGCATCTATACCAACTGAAGAGCCATCCTGACTCAAAGGGGTGGTTCTATATGTCACCTCGGGGGAGGAAAGGACATCGGTGATAGAAGACCAACCCTCCTCAATTCACGGGTGGAAGGAGGAGTGGTTCTTCGTATCCAAAGGTTGGGAAGGGGCCCGACCCGAAGTTAACTTCCCGGACCGAAGAGTCAACAACTGGTTTTCAGTTCCAGGTCGGGTCCGATGCCTCTCTCCCTTTTTTTTTTTTTTTTTTTTTTTACTGACCTCTTTCTTTTTTTTTTTGTTGGTCAGTTCGTGGTGATCCCCCAGCCCTCAGCTCGGAGGAGGAAGAGCGCCTGATTGCTGTGTGGGAGCTAGATCGAGCTTTCGCAGCGTAAAGCTTCTTCTATCCTTTGAAACCTTATCCGACCTGGGCATCAACCCTCGAGGTAGGTATTCATGAGTACTGATCAGCTCGGTTTTTCTCTTTACTTTGTACTTTACTTACGGGATGCTTTGTTTTCCTCAGGTATGTCTGCTCCTACCTCCCGAAGGAAGATGTCAACCATGACTGCCGAAGAGAAGGAGCAGCTTCGAGAGAAGAAGAGGCAGAAGGTGGTGACGAGGCGTCCGCGAGCACGCCCTGCTGTCCTCCCAGCTGATGAAGCTCCTCTACTTCCGGCTGCTGAAAACGATTCAAGAAGCGCCCCCGGTCGAGGTCGTGCAGCCCGACCCTCCGACTGAACTCCCACAACCTTCTGTCCAGGTCATTGACTTGGTGGAGGGTGGTGAGGCCGGCCCTTCTGGGACATCGGCCTAGGATACTTCGGCTGCCATTCGCCGCGGTCCGGAGATGCCGCCACATTTGTACAATTTGTGCAAATGGGCGTACAAGGCAGTCCCCGAGGCTGAGGTGGACATAATGGCCAAGTCTCCGGCCCTGTCTCTACTTAATACGATGGGGGTCTTCAGCACGAAGGTAAATTCTAATACCATTATGCTATAAATATAGCTAAGTGTTTTATTCACTCATCCATTGCTTGTGTGTGTAGGTGGCTTATGGCTGCCAGTTACTCCGGGACGAGATCACCCGGGACAAGGGGACGATCTCCGGCCTTGAGGGTATGCTGACAGCCTCCAAGCATTCTCTGGACGAGGCCAGGAAGTTCGGAGAAGAGGCTGCAAAAGCCTTGGAAGCTCGGGAGCGGGAGATCGCCGCTCTTCAAGCCGAACTCTCCAATAAAGAGAGGGCTGAAGCCGAGCTTATCATCCGGGTGGAGGAGCTGAAGGCCTCCGAGGGGTCTGCGAGGTCGGAGTTGGAAACGACCAAGGCGGAGTTGGAGATAAAGGTCGCCGAGGCCGACGAAGCGTTCGACTTCGGCTACGAGAAGTGTCGGATGGCCGTCCAAGAGCGTCATCCGGACTTGGACCTCTCCTTTCTGGACTCCGAGGTGGAGGAAGACGAGGACACCGCAGCCCCAGCTGAGCCGACCGCTGATCCTGCCCCTTAGGATTTTTTTTGTTTGTCTCTTTTTGTAGCCCGTTTATCAGGGCATAGTGTAACAAATGCCATATGTAATCCTGACCCTTTAGGGTCTTATCAATGAATTACTCTTCTTTCTGATCTGTTTAATACTTTGTCAGAAATTTTTTTTATTTGTTTTCGCTGGAGTTACCCATTCGCTTCGTATCCGAGCAATTGAGGTCGGGAGTGAAGTACTTAGGTTATGCGAAAATGCTGGTCGGTTTCAGTTAAAACGGTGGAACCGACCTTAACTTTGGAATATGCTTCAGGGTGGTGTCCACCGAGCATGGATACGGCTATGGATGAACTTATCCTCTGCTCGTATCTTAGATTTCTTGACAGGAAGGTGAAGAACAAATACTTAGCTTTTATTGATAGTAGATTTTCAAATGTTCCGCATTCCACGGATGAGGCAGGGCATGACCTTGCATATCCTAGAGCCAATAAGTTCCAGGCCGAACTGTTTTAATAACTTTGTAGGGTCCAATCCAGTTCGGATTGAATGTGCTCGCAATCTTATCCTTCTTCTCCCGTACGTTCCGCCGTAGGACGAGATCTCCCACTCTGAACCGTCTTTCTTTCACCCGGGAATTGTAGAATCTAGCAACGCGCTGTTGATAGGCTGCGATCCGAACTTGGGAGGTTTCTCTGACTTCGTCGAGCAGATCGAGGTTAGTTCGAAGCTCGTCCTGATTCTGATCGGGTCAATAATTATTGATACGGTTACTCGATAGCCCTATCTCGACCGGGACTACGGCCTCCGCTCCGAAGGCCAGGAAGAATGGGGATTCTCCTGTTGTTGACCGAGCTGTGGTCCGATATGCCCACAACACCTCGGGAAGCTGTTCGGCCCAAGCTCCTTTGAATTCGCCGAGTTTTGTTTTCAGATGATTCTTGATAATCTTGTTGATAGCTTCGACTTGCCCGTTGGCTTGGGGATGATGAGGAGACGAATACACATTCTTTATACCTAAGTTCTGGCAAAATTCTCTGTATTTCGTATTATCGAACTGAGGCCCATTGTCGGTGACGATAGTGTTTGGGACACCGAACCGACATACGATCGACTTCCAGATGAAGTCTGTTGTTTTCTTCTCGGTGATTTTCGCAAGCGGTTCTGCCTCGACCCATTTCGTAAAATAATCGACGGCCACGATCGCATACTTGACCTGTCCCTTGCCCGTAGGGAGAGGACCAATGATATCGACCCCCCACTGCGCAAAGGGCCACGGTCCGGACATAGGAGTGAGCTCTTCGGGAGGTGAGTGAGGTACCGATGCGAACTTTTGACATTTATCGCATCGCTTGACGATCTCGCGGGCGTCCTTTTGGATCGTCGGCCAGTAATAACCTTGGCGAACTGCTTTCTGCGCTAATGCCCTACTCCCAGAATGATTTCCACATACGCCGGAGTGGATTTCCCTTAAGACGTAGTCGGCTTCATTTGGTCCGAGGCAGCGGAGATATGGCAACGAGAGACCCTTCTTGTATAATATATCGTCGAGTAGTACGTACCGAGCTGACCTATACTGGATTCGTCTTGCCTCTATTTTTTCTTCGGGCAATATGTTCTCCCGTAGGAAACGGACGATAGGGTCTCTCCAATCAGGCTCAGTTGAAAACAGCGCATACCTCATTTTTAACGTCGTCCGTGATACTTCTTTGGGGGAGGAATTCAATGGGGACGACCCGTCCCAGTTCGTCGTCTCCAGCCGACGCTAGCTTAGCGAGGGAGTCTGCGTGGGTGTTGTGACTCCTCGGTACTCGGACAACTTTGCAACGATCGAACCGAGCGGATAACTCGTGATATTTTTGCAGGTACGCGGACATCTTTTTTCCCTTTGCTTGATATTCCATTGTTGCTTGACCCACGACCAATTGTGAGTCGCTGTACGCCGTGATGCGTCGGATTCCGACTGCCGAGGCTAGCCGTAATCTGGCGAGAAGTGCTTCATATTCGGCTTTCGTTGTTTGAAGCTTTGAAACCGAACCTCAGGGCATACTGGACTTTTATGCCATCACGGGAGGTCAAGATTATTCCCGCTCCACATCCTTGCGAGTTCGACGATCCATCGACATGCAGCGACCAGTTCGAATCTTCTACTGGGTTCGGTCCTTCCATGTTATCCTGACAGGGGGCATTAGTTTCGGGATCGGAGAGGTCGGTAAGCTCGGCGATTAAATCAGCCACAGCCTGCCCCTTAATCGCCGTGCGGGGTCGGTACTGGACGTCGAATTCTCCGAGCTCGATGGCCCAGCGTGCAAGGCGACCCGAAGTTTCCGGCTTCTGTAGTATCTGCCTCAACGGCTGGTTCGTTAATACCACTATCGGGTGTGCTTGGAAATAAGGGCGTAATTTCCTCGCCGTTGTAATTAGAGCTAGAGCCAGTTTTTCTAGGCTAGGATAACGGGTCTCTGCATCCAGGAGAGCTTTGCTGATGTAGTATATTGGTCTTTGTATACCTCGGTCATCGCGGATTAGGGCCGAGCTTACTGCCGCGGAAGATACGGCCAGATATAGTAGTAGCTCTTCCCCTTGTGCGGGCTTGGACAGTAGCGGAGGTGAACCGAGGTATGCTTTTAGGTCCTGGAAGGCTCGTTCACATTCTGGCGTCCAGGTCACCTCGTTCAATTTGCGAAGTTGTTTGAAGAACGGGAGGCATCTGTCGGTAGCTCTGGATACGAACCTGTTGAGTGCGGCGACTCGCCCCGTGAGGCTTTGTATTTCTTTCACGGTGGTTGGCGGACTCATCTCAACCAACGCACGGATCTTTTCAGGGTTGGCTTCAATTCCTCTTTGATTCACAATGAACCCGAGGAATTTTCCCGATCTTACTCCGAAGGCGCATTTACCGGGATTGAGTTTCATCCCGTACTTCTTCAGGATTCCGAACATAACCCGGAGGTCGTCGACATGGTCTTCTGATTTCAGACTTTTTACGAGCATATCGTCCACGTAGACTTCCATGGATTTTGCCGATGTGCTCTGCGAACATTTTGTTGACCAAACGCTGGTACGTTGCTCCGGCGTTCTTCAGCCCGAAAGGCATCACCTTGTAGCAATACAGTCCTCGGTCAGTGACGAACGCCGTTTTTTGCCTATCAGGGGCATGCATCTGGATTTGATTGTACCCAGAGTAAGCATCCATGAAGCTGAGAAGCTCGTGGCCCGAGGTCGAATCTACGAGCTGATCTATTCTCGGTAACGGGAAGCTGTCCTTTCGGGCAGGCTTTGTTGAGGTCGGTGTAGTCGATGCAAACCCTCCACTTCCCGTTGGCTTTTTTGACGAGGACGACATTGGCGAGCCAATCGGGATAGCGGACTTCCTGAATGAAACCTGCTTGACGCAATTTCTTTACCTCTTCTTCAATTGCGGCATATCTTTCTGTGTTGAAGGCTCGTCTTTTCTGACGAACCGGCTTGAAGGACGGGTCCACGTTGAGTCGGTGGACCATTATCTCGGGATTTATACCGGGCATGTCCTGATGGGACCATGCAAAGGCGTCGGCGTTCTCTTTCAGAAAGGCGATCATCTTCGTCTGGATGTCGTCATTCAGTTGAGACCCGATTTTGACAACCAAGCTCGGGTCCTCTTCTGATAAGGGACCTCTATCAACTCTTCAGCTGGTGATCCACGTTCTTTCGTTTCTTCCCTGGGATCCAGGGGGGCTGCATGTGAGATGGCGGATATCAGGTTTTTGCCTTTTCCGCGCAAGGTCAGCTCATAACACCGACGAGCCTCTTGTTGGTCTCCTCGAATCACACCGATTCCATCTTCGGTCTCGAATTTCATGGCCAGATGATAGATGGAGATGCCGGCCTTTAGGGCTCGTAAGATGGGTCGGCCGACGATCGCGTTGTATGCCGAGGGAGTGTTGACGACCAAAAAATCGACCATGATCATTTTCTGGTTCGGCTCATCTCCTGCAGTGACCGGTAGAGTTATTTCTCCTTCAGGCATGATACAATCTCCTGTGAATCCGGTTAGGGCTGTTTTGACCGGTCTTAATCTAGATCGATCAATCTTCATTCTGTCAAATGCCGAAGCGTATATTATGTCGACCGAGCTCCCTGTATCCACCATCATTCTGTGGAGCTTCTTGTTTGCGACTACCATTGATACTACCAGAGAGTCGTCGTGCGGGTGTATTATTCCTCTGGCATCTTCCTCGGAGAAAGATATCATGCGCTGGGCGACCTTAGGAATTTTTGTGGGTCTGCTGGTTAGATTCACCTGCAAAGCTGGCTCGGATGTCCGTGCCTGACGAGCATAGGATTTGCGGGCGTTGCCAGAATCTCCAGTGGTAGGCCCTCCGAAGATCACATGGATCTCTTCCATAGGGTTATTGTCGACCGGCTCCCTTCTTTCTTCCCGACCTGAAGTTCTGTCGTCATCGGGACGTTGGGCGATGTATTCTTTCAAGAATCCTTGCCGGATCAGCGTTTCTATTTGTCGCTTCAGGTCAAAACAATCCACCGTGTTATGACCATGATCTTTATGGTATAAACATATTTGGATTTTGATCTTCTGTCGGGGTCGGTTTTTATCTTCGCTGGTCGTCCGAACGCCTGTTTGTTCTTCTCGGCTAAGAATATTTGCTCGATGGTTGTCTTGAGCGGAGTATATTTCTCAAATTTTGGAACCGAAGTTTTGGCTCCGCGTGGATTAGCGTTTGAGTTCGGGGATCGGCGATCTGGACGATGCCGTTTAGTGCTACTTTCCTCTTTGCGTTCTTTCCTCTTATGAGATGACCCCTGAGCGTTCACCAGCTCTTCTGCGTTTATGTGTTTCGCAGCTCGATCGAGGAATTCAGCCACTGATTGAGGGGGCTGTTCCCCTACTGACCAGAGGAACTTCTCATCCCGCAACCCTCCTATCATTGTGTGTAGCAGTACGTCTTGGGATAGGTTCTCCACTTGAACCGCTTCAGCGTTGAATCGTGAGAGGTAATCTTTCAATGATTCGTTGTCTTTTTGTTTGACTGCAGCGAGGTGCGTCGAATGCTTCCTCGGGTCAGTGCTTCCGATGAACTGAGTTGCGAATGCTCTGCTCAGCTCGGTGAAAGAGGAGATGGACTTCGGTTTTAAATTGCGAAACCACGTCCAGGCCGAACCAGTCAAAGACAACAGGAAGGCTTTACACATAATGTGGCCATTAACCCCGTGGAGTTCCATTCGGACCTTGAAGTTCTCAAGGTGCTCAGCCGGGTCCCCTATCCCGGAATATTGCTTGAGCTGGGGTATTTTGAAGCTTTTCGGGAGAGGCTCGTTGCGGATTTCATCGATGTACGGGGACTCAGATGAGTCTACCAGAACATCTGCTGCTGTCGGCACTCGGGCAAGTTGTGCTCGCTGGATATCACCGATCCTCTCCCGAAGCTCTTTTAGCTCGGCTTCGAGGGGAGTAATATTATCGTCCATCCGCCCTTGATCTTGACTAGCTCGGGCGGATCTTCTTTCTTCTATTCTGTGCCTTAGATCGTTAGAAGGAAGTTCCGTGGCCGCTCGAACTCTCGAGGCGGAGGCTCGGCTCACGACTTCATCTTCGTCGGGTTGCGGACGGCTTGAGTGTGAGCGTGGTGGATGAGAACTTTGCTGAGGTGGCCCAGGTTCGGGATTGGTTTCGGGGTTAGGTGCGGGTCGGACTAGACTATTCAGCAAGGCTGTAATTTCGTCCAATTTTCCGTCCACGCGCTCGAAGCGTCTATCTACTCCACCAAACTGCTCTGCGACGCCTCTCACCTGTTCTTCTAATGTGGACAGTCTGGTCCCGCGGTTTTGGGACCTCTGCCGTCCACTCAGAAGATTGAGGCGGTATGACGAGCTGCCGAGGTGGAGTATTGGAGTATTGCGAACAGGTGCTTCATCTTCAGAATGATGATCGTAGGAGAGCTCATCGTTCACCGGGGCTTTCCCTTTCCTATTGCCTCTCCCACCGGCCATTGGTTCTTTAGTTTTGAACGAAGGATTCTGTAAAGAAAAGACTTTTATCGTCGTTCCCACAGACGGCGCCAATCTGTTGATGCAGATTTCTGGTCAACAGACGAGGTGATGGGATTTGTATATGTAGGAACAGATCGTCGGTGGAGATATCCTTCGGTGGAATCGGCAGAGATGTTTGGATCAACGACTTAGCTTAGATTCTACAAAACACCACAGAAAATGGTAAGGGGGGGGGGGGGGGGGGGGGGGGGGGGGGGGGCTGGAATCCAGCCGTGAACCCTCCGATGCCTAAATCAGTAATCACCTTTGAGAATTGTAAGATTACTCGTCGTGAAGATTAGAGCGTACCTGTCGTTGGAGTTACTCCTTTTATTTATAGGCATTGATCAGAAAGTTATTGAGCTGAGATCACGGCACATATCTTGCCTTTTGTCCGGGAATCCGGGCGAGAATCTCGGACCGTTCTGATCTTTCGGACGGTTCCGATCTTGAGGGGATGCGCCATCATCTATAGGCAGTGTGAGGAAGGGATGAGTTCGGCTTCCGTAAGCTCGTCAGATTGGGTCCGCTCCGATCTGACCTTGAAGGGGGTGAAGTCGTTCAGTTCAGGCCTTCAGCTTACTGTAGGATTTCGAGGTCTTTTGTCCTCGGGTCGGTTGTCAGAAATTATCCCATAACAGGCCCCACATAGCTTCTGCCGGGGAGGGGGGTCACTATGGTCGGTTAAAAGCCCCGGGTTGCCCAGGTAATAACTGAAAAGCCACTGATGGCTGAGATCTACAATGCAAGGATGCATTAGGCACGCACCATGCGTTCGCGTGGCTGAGACTGCTACATTTAGATAACCTTGACGTGAAGTAAAGAGGGTCCTCACGTGAGGGGGCGGAACTCGTGTCAAAGGTTCGGTTCAGTGCCACACGGGTCAGCATGGTATTAAGAATGCGATTCAATTGGGATTCGATACCGGGGCGGCGCGGGGCGGGGCAGGGCGGCTCATTTCTAACTCAACCAAAAGTTTCTATACCTCAACTCAATCGGGCCAAGGGTTGAGAATTCTCACCCCAAGATCAACCCAAGTAAGCTCGGTTGGGTTGATACATTCTAATGTCTTCATAATTACTTTAGCTTATTATGTTTTAATACACAACTTATTATGTTTTAATACTTTAACTTACTTTAGCTTCATAATTACTTATTTTTTATTAATTATATATATAGTTATTTGTTGTAAAGAACTTCACATTTTCTAAACCAATGAGTTAAAATATAAGATAACCACTCCTTTAACATTCAAGCAAATCAAAGTAATATAAACTAATAAATTTACTTAACTTAGATATAATAAAATTATAGGTAACTTGTATATAGATCAGGTTCGGGTTGGGTTGGGCAACCCGAGACCTCAACTGAAGTCCGAACCAAGCTTTATCGAGTTGGTGTTTACCTAGTCTAAGCTCAAGATCAAATCTGATACTTTATGCCCAAGCCCAAACCAATGTCAAGTCAGTCATAGGTTGGTCGGGTTGAGCCCACCCAACTTTCAGCCCTACTCAATACCACCTGATCCAACTCCATGGCATGGGTCACCCCTGCGAGTCGGGCCAACTCAGCCGACTCAGGACCTCGAGAGTCGATCCAAGTCACCGACTCTTGAATTTGGACCGCCAGACTTTTTCTAGTGGCAATTTTTCCTGACCCGCCTGATCAACTGACTTTTGGACCTAATGAATGGCCCGAACCACTAACACACCGTGCCATTTGCCAGATCTCTAAGACACGTCCTTCATTAATCAAAATCCAGCTTACATACTTAAATACGATGGATGATACACAAGCACTACTCAAAAATCACTTAGAAATAGCATAAGCAGAATTCGAAGAAATCAAACTGAACTGTCCATGATTTACCGTTCAATCATAAGATTGATCATTATACGAGTAGAGGTCTTGAATCCTTGGTTTTGGTGGCTAACTAGTGGGCATATTATCCGGGACAATCCAAACCCTCCGAATGGTCCAAATCAAAGAGTAAAAGTCTTTGCTGTTGACTTATTATTTTACATTATGAGGCACCCTATATTCCACATAGAGAACTTCATAGCAGTCCCAGGCTTAAATCTCTGGTTTTTGTTGTGGGTAAAGAGCCGACCTGAAAGAGCAAAGATTGTACCGACCTGGAAAGGTCGAGCCGACCCGTTTCAGACTCCGAATACAAGTTGGGTCGTGCCGACCCGATAAAGTCTGGTCGGTTTAATCCAATATGATAAAGATCGTCTCGGCAAAAGGTTCTTGGGGTTGACATTGAACGAGCTGAATTGCGAATCCGTGATCTTAGGCCCACACCGTGATGTCAGGAGGAAAGATCGTCATTCCCAGTGAATAGGGATCAAGATCTTTGTTTGTTATGGAAAGATTCAAAGATCTTGGAAACCCAGTTGACAACTCGCAAGAATCACGACTCTCCAAAAGGAAAATAGTTTTACGACCTAAGTCTATAAATGAGTATGTTCTCTCCATTGTCAAGGTATGAAACTGATACTGATCTAAATGGAGATATTCAATTATCGAAGATCCAACTAACTTAGGCATCGGAGGGCTACCGGCTGGACCCCAGCCACCCCCTTTATTTTTCTTGCATGTTTCGCAGGATCTGAGGAATCTTCAATCCAGATCGCTCTCTAGAAGAAGATCAATTCTATCCAACCATCAAGATTGGAGAATCTCCCTTCTTGTCTGTTGACTATTTTTTTTAGTAACAACAGTTTTAACATCGCGGGAGGCTTATGCTGGATCATTCAAACCTTTTGAACGGTACAAATCAAGGAGTTGAGGTCTTTGTTGTTGACTTTTGTTTTACCATGTGAGTCATTCTGCATTCCACACTTGGTCATCAGAGGATTAAAGAATTTCAAAGCCGTCCATTGTCCAATTTTGAATCTTTTGTTTTTGGCTGCTAACGTGTGAGAGGATTATATGGGACCATCCAGACCATCCAGACCCTTTGAATGGTCCAAATCAAGGAGTAACGTCCTTGTTGTTGACTGCTTATTTTACCATGTGAGGCATTCTCTATTCCATTCTTTGATTATTAGAGTAAAGAACTTCAAAGCTGTCCATTTCCCCGTCGTAAATCTTTGGTTTTGGTCGCTTAACTTGTGTAAGGATTATGCCAGATGATGTGAACCTTCTGAATGGTCCAAATCAAGGAGCAGAGGTATTTGTTGTTGACTTCCAGATGAGGCCCTCCTCATTCCACACCAGTGTGTAGAGCAACGGAGAAGAGAATATAAATCTTTTGCACAATATTTAGCATTTTAGATGAACATCAATTCGATGGGCTGAAGTCACCACATGTATTCCTACCAAACGCAAAGGAACAAGGTCGAAGCCATTCGCTGGGTGGGACTTGAAGCGTACATGCCATAACGAAGTCCACTCTCAAATCAAATAGGCCACGTGTAAATGTAATACATACCATTTACTCAATTTTTCCAGGTGTCCATTTTTCTTGACCTGTGTTCCCAGTTAAGACCCATTTAGATACCAGTACCACCCAATAAGTAACTTTTTTTTTAACTTATATAATTTAAATTATTTACTTTTTAAAGAAAGAAATAAAAAAAAACAAAAAAAAAACCTAAGTTAGGACTTGTTTGGCATCTTTAAAAAGGATCACGCTCTGGAGTGCTGCTTTTGAGGATTTGAACACAAAGCTTTTCTCTCTAATGCCATATTAAACAACCACTTTCTCTAATAACTTTGAGTTGTTAGAGGATGCATATCAATGTGTATCACAAGACTTTAACAGAATGGTTGACATCTTCATGTTATAAGACATTTGGGCCATCCGTTTATGTTGAACATTAAATGTGGATTGTTCATCATATGAAGCCCACTTTTGATGTGGACCGCCTAGCATGTGAGTTAAATCTTCAAAGTGGGGCCATCTTGTACGTGGACCATTCGTCATTTCAGGGTGACATTTGATGTAGACCGTCCATTATGTGGGCTCACCTTGATGTAGGTCATCCATCATGTGAGGGCCCACCATCAGTGTTAATTGTCCTTTATGTGGGGGCCCTCAATGACCACTACACATCACATGGAGTCTACATTTGATGTGTCCACAGTATGAGCTCCACTTTCGAAATGAGTTGTCCATCATATGGGCCCACTTTTGATGTTTGTAGTCCATCATATGGGGCTCACCTTCTATATGAATCATCCATCATGTTGTGTCACTTTGGATATGGTTGTTCATCATGAGAGAACTTGGATGTGGACCATCCATTAGGTGGGGCCTGCTTGATGTGACTGTCCATCATGAGGGGCCACACTTTATTGTAGGCCATCTATCATGTGAGGCTCACTCCGTCCGTTATGTGGGCACCTTGATGTGGACTATTAATTATTTGGGCCTTCAATATGAGTTGTTCATCATGTGAGCCCACCTTCAATGTTTATCACCTATCATGAAGGTCTCACCTTTGATGTAGACCATCCATCGAGTGGGGCCCGCTTGATGTGGATGGTCCATCATGTTGGGCCAGACTTTGATGTGGATGGTCCATCATGTTGGGCCAGACTTTGATGTGGATGGTCCATCATGTTGGGCCAGGCCATCCATCATGAGGGGCCCACCTTTGATGTGAACCATACATTATGTGGGACCACCTTGGTGGACCATTCATCATGTGGGGCCTCACCTTCAATATGGTTTGTTCATCATGCAGGCCCACCTTTGATGTCCAGCATCCATCATGCGATCCCACCTCTATTGTGGACTGTCAATAATGTAGGGCCCACTTGATGAGGATAGTCCATCATGCGGGGCCACATTTTTATGTGAGCCATCTATCATGTGGGACCCACCTTTGATGTCTACCATCCATATTGGGGCCCAATCTTCAACATGGGTCATGCATCATGTGGGCCCACCTTTGATGTCAACCTTCTATCATGTAGTCCTACCTTCAATGTCCACCGTCTATTATGTGGGTCCCACCTTTGATGTAGGCAATCCATCATGTGAGGTCACACTTTAATATGGGTCATCCATCATGTGGGGCCCACCTTCGATGACCGTGCATTATGTAGTTTTATTGTTATCTGAACATTTTAGAGGCATTTATATGTTATAACCCCCCTAATTGCCAGAGCAGGTTTCTCACAAGTAACCCATGTCCCAAAATCTGCAATATTGGTCTATACACTTGGATCTTATAAGCATATATTGAATTTTACTGGGTATTGGAAGGCAATAGAGAGCCGGTTGGGCCTTTTGGCATGATGTGCATGGCATTTTTAAAAGTAGCACAAGAGCTTACATTCTTAAGCAGGTCGGATTGGGAGGGTTAAGTCCGACCCAGTGATAATTAAATAGGTGAGGTCAGGTTGGACTCGGTCTCTAAAAATTTTAAGTGGGGTTAGTTGGGTCCTTAGGTGATGAATTTCAGATCGGGTTAGGACCAAGTTTCTGTTGGGCCCACTATGAATGTATTTGGTTTATCCACACCATCCATCCGTTTTTCCAGATCATTTTAGTGGTTGAGCCCAAAATTGAAATATATCCAAAGGTCAAGTGGACCATACCACAAGAATGTGGGAATAATGATTTCCATTGTTGAAACTTTTATAGGGCCCACAGCCATGGTTATTTGTCATCCAACTTGTTCATAAGATTACACAGACATGGATGAAGGGAAAACACAAATATCAGCTTGATCCAAAACTTCTGTGACCCTCAAGAATTTGTTAACAGTAGAGGTTCAATTCACACCTTTTCCTATGGTGTGGTCCACTTGAACTTTGTATATGCTTCATTTTTTGGATTAAGCCATAAAATTATCTGGTACAATGGATTAACAGAGTGGATAAAAGACATAAATCATGGTGGACCCCACATAATTTACTCTCTACAAAATCCGCTTCCCTTATACATGCCGTCCATCCATTTTAACGGCTCATTTCTGTAAATGAGTCTAAAATGGAAGGATATCCGAAGTTGACCACACCTAGGAAATGGTGTAATTGAATGCTAACAGTTGAAAACTAGCTGGGGAGATAGAAGTTTTGGATCAAGCTGATATTTGTGCTTTCCCTTCGTGCATATCTGTATAACATTTTGAACAGGTTAGATCACAAGCAAACATCACCGTGCGCCCTAAAAAGATTTCATACATGCACGGTGGGCGACTTTACTCATTACTCTGGGCAATCCGCTTCCCTTGCACCACCCAAACGGAAGATGGGGTTTGGCTGGGTGACCCCGGCTACCTGATGTCAAAGCTCTGTGGGCACCACCATGATGAATCCATCCATTTTATTTTAGATCATTTTAGGTCTTAAGTCCAAAATAATGTAGATTCATAGCTCAAGCGGACCATACCACAGGAAAGAGTGGGGATCGAACTCTTACGGTTGAAATCTTCTTGAGGTTATAGAAACTTTGGATCAAGGGTTATTTAAGTTTTCCCTTCATCCGGGTTACCTGACCTAATCAACATGATGGAAAATAAACATTATAGTGGGCCCTATAAAGTTTTTGACTGTGGTAATTCAATCACCACTATTTTCGGCCGGTGTGGTCCACCTGAGACTTAGATCTGACTCAATTTTGGGCCATCCCCTAAAGTGAGCTTCCAAAATGGGTGGACGGCGTGGATAAAGCACATACATCATGATGGATCGCACAGAGTTTTGACACCAGATGGTGCCGGTGCCCAGCCAAACCCCGTCCAAAACGGATGCCCTCAAATGAGTTGACAGTACCCAATCCGATCACAGAGACCTAGAAAAATCGGAATGTTTTCATGTGTGGAACTTCTGTGGGCCCTACCATGATGTATCCATTAGATCCACAGAATCCATTTGGTTTTCCAGATCATTTAAGGGCTTGAGCCCAAAAACGAGGCAGATGCAAGGCCCAAGTGGACCACACCACAGGAAATAAGGGAATTGGTTGCCTACCGTTGAAAGCTTCCTGGGACAAATAAGACTAGGATAAAGCTGATATTTGTGTTTTTTCCCTCCATCCAGGTCTGTGCGACCTTATGAAACAGATCAAACGGCAGATAAACGTCAAGGTGGGACCCAGAAAGGTTTCAACCGTAGCCTTACCATCTGTGGTGTGGTCCACTTAAGATTTACATCTGCCTTTTTTTGTGGGCTTATGCACTAAAATGATCGGACAAAATGGATGGACGGTGTGGATCTAACACATAAATCATGGTGGGGCTCAAATAAGCTCCACACGTCAAAACATTCAGTCGATGTGTCATGCAGCACACAATCCAATTCTAGATAGTGAAAGAAATCCGATCCTCACTCAATTTAAACCTGATTAACAGTTAAAAACACCCTTCCCGAGAATACAAAAGAATACACAGTATAAGCCGAGAAGATGAGAAGCCGTCGAAAAAAGCTCTCATGTGGAGCTAACATGGCAGGATGCAGAGAGGGATTGGGTTGCATGAAAAGCAAGATGGAGGAATTAGGAGATGATTTAACGGCCGAGATACTGCGTCCCTTACCACTGAAGATGCTCTTCCAATGCAGATGCGTCTGCAAATCATGGCACTCTTTAATCTCATTCCACCCAAACATCCCATCTCGTGGCGAAGGCAACGGGTCTGGTTTCTTCATGCTCATGTATCTTAGGGATCTCAATCCTTCTCCTTCGCATTCCAAAATCCAGACCATGTTCATGCGCAGTTTGAATGGAGAGGGAAGCAGCGATGATCTATCCTTGCATGAGTATCCTTTCAAGGATATGAAAGAATCAAAAGATCTAATCTGGCCAATGTCCATCTGCAACGGCCTCTTCTTTTGCATCCGATCCGCCTTAGATGAATTCAAAGCATCCTACGTCTACAACCCGGAGACAACAGAGTATGTATTCATCCCAGGTCATTCCATCCAAGGACCTTTCTTTGTCTATGGATTGGCCTTCGATCCCAATACCAGCACCAGCAATGTCGCATCATACAAAATCGTAATGGGGGGTTCTTCTTTCGACCCGGTGCAGTTCCAGTTCGAGGTGTATTCTTCAGAGAAACGAACATGGCGGGTGGTCGAGGGGGTCTCTGGGTCGCGCATCTGCCCTAGATTGCAAACTGGCACGAGCGAATCCGTCTTCCACAACGGGGTTCTGCACTGGGTGTTGGATGTGGATTGCGCCTTTACATTCGATCTGGAGTCCGAAACCTCTAGATGGATGGATTTGCCCAGTGGCGGCAGCGGCAGCGGCAGCGGCAGCGGCAGTGGCAGCAACTCAGAGGTGGAGCAGCGCTATTACCCCATCAGCCAGTTAGCGGAGTGGGGTGGGCAGTTGTATTATATAAGAATCAGCTGCACTTTCAGACTCGATGTTTGGAAGATGGCGGACTACCCTTGCAGCAGCTCTGGTAGCAATGAGGGGTGGTTGTTGTTACACAGCATCAAAGAATTCGTCCCTTCGTTGCTACAAAACATCCAAGAACCAATCCCTCATAAGAATATAATTCAGATAAAGGGTTCCTTACAGTCAAGAAGCAGCATGTTTTATCCTGTGGGTTTCGACATGGGTGATGATACTGTCTTGTTTTTCAATAAACAATACGGAGCCATATCCTATGATCTGAAGAGTGGTAGGTTCGATCATGCAGTGGTGGTAGAGCATTTTCCATTCTGTGAGCTCATTGACTGTCTCCCGTACAACCCCATCACCAAATTCCTTACCAAGTAGCTATTTGTAGGTGAAAAGAACTAAATAATATAAGCGATTGGATTTCTTATTTTATTATTGAATAATTGTAGTTGCAGTTCCGAATTATGAAAAAGCTTTATATTAGAATATGAAAATTTTAAATTATGTTCATTTTTCCTTTACTTTCTTGCGTGAGTATCCTTGGAAAATGGTTTTTTTTTTTTTTTTTTTTTTTTCTTTTTTTAATGTCAGCTAATTGGTAGTCACTTCTCTCAGGGCCAAGATGGAGAAGAAGGGTCATGCTGTATTTTTGTTTTGGCAGGATTTTGGGTTATTTGCGATAAGGAGCTTATGTTGTTGTTCTTGGAATGCGAGAAGGCTAATCCGAGACTGATGTGCAAATTTTCTATTAGGGAATTTTACAAAATACAAATGGCACTGAGAAGTGTTCGAATGAGGGTAGATGAAATAAAATGGGAGTAAACGTGCATGTAAATGAGAGGATTTGGAAGTTAATGGGATGAAATCACATGTAAACAAAGGTGCTTTTATGCACATGTCAGCCATACATGTGTCATGCTAATGATACTCCCCAACAATTTAAATATTGACTATATCACTAAAATCACACCAAAAGAATGATCCAAGCCGTCCAATGGATGACCATCTAAATAGATAGTTAAAAATGTTCGCAAGTTGCTTGTTTATGATCTTTAAGTTTGTGGCCTATCTAAGGCTTAAAATTTTCTCATTTTTTTACTGAAGTAGATATTTCAATGGGCTTATTACAATTATTTTATATATATTGCATGTGTACACTAAGTTGGGATATTAAAGCTAATTAAAAATATCACATATATACCTATGAATATATTAAAAATTCAAATGCATTCCAACTCCTCTCATTTACTCTCATCTAAACAAAATATTTTGATTTCAGATGCATTTCATTTCCTACCATGTAAACACAACTATGTAAAGTCATCTACTTCCAATTCATTTACCTCAAATTTCAGTTCTCATTTACTCCCACTTCATTTACCTTTAAACAGAAGTATGCAATCATAACTTTACAAGTGCAAGGAATAACTTAGTTTAAGATATTTTTTTATACCTAGTATGCTATGGTTGATTCAAAGCAGCCAAGCAAAGCTTCGGGCTGGGCCAGGCCGACGTTGCAAGAGATTGGGTTTGATCCGTTTAATAAACGAGCTGCTCATTGCCAACTCAAACTCCACTTCAAACCAGGCTGAACCGGGGTTTTTCAATATGGACCAGGTCAAACTTTCAAGATGACCCGGGTATCACCACTGTTTTCATGTGGTGTAGTCCACATGAGATTTGAATTTCACTCATTTTTGGGCTCACATTTTAGAATGATCTGGAAAAATGGATGGACGGTGTGCATGGATAAAACACATACGTCATGGTGAGGCCTACAGAGCACCGACCAGTAGCCCACTTCTGCTGATAGCGTGATTTTGGGTAATTATAGTATTTCAAAACTCAATGTACGACATACAACGTGAATTTAGAGATTTTTGGCTAATTTTAAACTGTTCATCATAGAATCAACTGGATTTTTGTGCTGAAGATGAAACAGATAGGGATTGCCTACAGCAAACGTACGGCTGGGCAAAGACTCTGTCCTGAGCTATGTGGGGGCCTACCGTGATGTAGGTATGATATCTATGTTGTCCATCTGCTTGGCGGGTTTATTTTTGGGCCAGCCCACTGTTTAAACATTAAGTGGGCTCTAGGAAGTTTTTCACGGTAGGGTATACAATCACCACTGTTTCCTATGGAATGGTCTAACATGATCAGGAAAAAACGGACGGAAGAGATGATTTTTTTACCAGCATCACGGTGGGCCCAGCAAGCTTCCCATCGCAGGAAGTTACAGCGAACGGCTTTCATCTTGTTTACATGATTATCCTTGGAAAATGGTTTTTTATTTTTCATCTTTCTTTTAATGTGGATGGATGCATATGATGTAGGCCACGTGAGTCTCGCTTATCTCAAGGGCTAAGATTGAGAAGAAGGGTCACACACTAACATCTCTATTTTGCCATCTTTTTTGGGTTCTTTGTAATGTTGAGCTTTTATAGGGTTATTAGGGCTGTCATTGGTCAGGGCTTGGGCAAGGCAAAATCCCAATTTTGAATAGGCCAGATTGAACAGTTCAAAATCTAGGCTGAAGCCAACCCCAGTCCTGGCCCATTGACTGACCTAAGGGTTATGTTTTTTGTGAGGTGGGTAGAGCTAGTTTTGATTAATTGAGGGTTGATTGTAATTTGTTGTTCTATTAATACTATGTTTGAGAGAATGTAAAATGCTTTTGGAATCTTGAAATGACAATTGATTTTCTCGTCTGAGTAGAGAGGAAAGGAGAGAAGAAGAGTCGGGAGGAGATTTCCTTTCTCTCGCTCTTGTTGATTTGGGTTCAATCGACACTTGAGGTGATTGGGATTGCATGTTCTTGAAAATTTTCCGATAGTCCGTGCTAAAGCCGCTCACTGGATTCGAATTCCTCTCTTCAGAAAGCCACACCATGGTTTCAATGCAAGTAAACTTTGTAATGCTTTGCTATTCTTTAAGCTCCCTCTTTCTGAATCCACCTCAAAGGGCCTGTTTGAAATGGTAAAATCTGAACTTCATCCCCAAGGATTCGAATAGTTTGTCAGAAAAATGTGGGGTTTGAAAGTGAAAGGAGGCCGTTTCTCCAACTGGTTTCTGTTCATCTCCCACCAGAAACATAGTTCTTGGGGCAATACTCTCCAATACGACTGACACTGCCGCATGTTAAAAGGCCTCGATTGTTTGTATAGGCCCATTGATATCAACTTCAACGTATCATGCACGTTCAGTTTTCTATGTGCACTCTAATCTGGCAGATCCTAAGTCACAAAGACGGATTGTGCCTCCAAGCTCTAGGCAGTTTGACGTCGGTTTTGATTCTGCTCGCATGGCATGTCTTGGTCTAGCCATTTTGTGTAGCTCAAATCTTAAGAATTTAAATGCTAGCCAGACATCAAGATTTCTCAGTATATCATCACTGACACCAGTGCAATGCTGCTACTCCAAAACGCAGTGATTATGCTAGAGGTTATGTTAGTCTCATGTCAGCTTCCTATGTAATTACATTTTCAATATTTTGCTTGGTTATGCCCTTTTGTTGCGTTTAAACACATTTGGGCAAAGGGGTTTAATGTCTTTCCGTTCTTGTTTGCTTCCATATTACCTTCCATGTATAAATCCCTCATAATGCATGCATTCTTTTGGCTTTGAATTGCTTTGCTTCTTGTGTTAATGGCAGATGAATTTGTAGGAAGAAAGAAAAAAAAAACAAAATCATGCACAAAACACACGAATGTAAGAAGGCTAATCAGGGGACTGAACAGAGGCCATACAACACAGTACACGTCTGAATTTTATGTCATCTCCAATTAGTTTTTATTGGGAATGCATTTCTTGGGTGGAGCATAGCTTCTTCTCTCTCTCTCTCTCTCTCTCTCTCTCTCTCTCTCTTCTGTTTCTTCAGCACGTAGTATGCCCCTTCATACTTCTCCGAAAAATGTTCAAGTATCAAAGCATTTCTTCATTGATGATTCAACTCCTATTTGGAGAAGAAACTCAATTTCCATCTCCATTAAGAATACAAAGAGGGTTGAGGTATAACAAACAAGCAGTAACCCATTATTTTCTCCTTTTTGTAAATGAAAAATGGTAAACCAAAACAATCAACCAAGACAAAATGAAGGCAGAAGAAAAGCTTCCGTTGAGTGACATGGGCCACAAAAATAGGCCGCCCACATGAAGGTACATTCAAGCTGTTCAAATCTGGTGACCCAAATATTATCAAGCGGCCGCAGTTGACTTGCTAGCTTCAGTTGCATGGGCATGCCCCAAGTTGAGAATGCTCGCAAGGCCTCGTCCTTTGGTGGCCATGTGCTCTAGCTCCTCAAACTTATGCTTAAGAAATTCTACATCTCTTGCTAAATCTTCATTTTTTTGCCGCATTGCCTAAATAACCAAAACGCTAAGATAAGAAGACATGAATTTCTGGAAGGGAGGTGAATTTGTACGCCTTGCTCAGAAGGAATTATATGATCCTCAGCCTGAGGAACTTCAGTATCCTCAGGTTTTTGGTTTTTACAGCTGGGCCCCATGGTTCTGTAATCCTCCAGTGGACGAATCATGCCTCAAACACCTCCCAGATTGGGATATAATAGTCATCCAAGCTTTGGGTTCTTCTGACCATTGTTGTCCTCGTATTTTATCTGATTTCCCCATCAAGGAGATACCAAGGCATGATACCCACGATGGAACTCACCAGGAAAACGGTCTGATCACCAGCCCCTCTTCTAAAACTGGAAATCCAAGCATGATATGCAGAGCCTCATGTCAAGGATCATGAAATTCTCCTTATCGCATGATCCTCAACTTTTTTTTTTCTCGCTCTGAAAAAAAAAAAGGGATGTGATCACCAGCCCCACTTGTAAAACTGGAAATCCAAGCATGATATGCAGAGCCTCATGTCAAGGATCATGAAATTCTCCTTATTGCATGATCCTCAACTATTTTTTTTTTCTCACTCTGAACAAAAAAGGGATGTATTCTGCAATGGTGTTTCATGAACCTGGAAAAAAAGAAGTGAGAAGATTTTTTCCCTTTTTGGAACGTCAGAAATACAAAAGGAAATGGATTTCCAACACAGGATGAATCCCCCTAAATAGTGTTACCTAGACACGTGGCACGGGTGCCGAGTGTCAAAGTGTCCGACATGGCAAACTCTAAGGGCCCGTTTGGATACCACCAAGTAAGTTACTTTTTCTACTTACAGCAGTAGATAAGTAACTTATTTGGGATAAGTTCGGTTTAAGATCAATTACAAGTAAATTCAATTTTTTTTACTTATTACTTAGGGCCTGTTTGGATACCACCAAATAAGTTACTTTTTCTACTTACAGCAGTAGATAAGTAACTTATTTTAGGTAAGTCCGGTTTATGACTAGTTATAAGTAACTTTTTTACTTAAAATTACTTAAACACTTCAGTTAATTCTTTTAGCTTTAATACTTTTCGTGAGTTGCTGAAGAGAAGCATTAGGAAAGACAAGAGAGGAGAAGTTGATAAGTATGTTGTTTACCAAACATACTTATTTGCTTAATAAGTAGAAACCAAGATAAGCAACTTGAGGCATAAGTAGCTTACGTAGCTTACGAAACACCCCCTTAATCACTTCAGCTTTATAAGTAGAAACCAAGATAAGCTACTTGAGGCATAAGTAGCTTATCTTAAAGTAACTTAGGACCCAAACGCCCCCTAAAAATCTAGGCAAGGGGGCACCTCCATAGACATACGAATTAAATAAAATCAAAACATTAAATGATGAAAACATTAAAAACAAAGGAAATTAGAAAAGAATATCCACAATTTCAAATAAAAACAACTACTAATACTGTAAAGAAACTAACAATCGATTAACAAAAAATCAAGAATCATGCATATCATCTTAAGAATAGTAGTTTGTATGAACATCACTTGCTCTCTTAGATAATTAGAGAACCCCAACAAAAAGAAAAAAGACCAACAATGCCTATGATGCGTGCGTGTGGAGAAGTAGACTGTCTAGTAGAAGCAGAAAAAGGTAGTCTCTGACTTTTTCCCTGACTTTTTCCCATGTTACAAGAAGCACAAAGCAAACTACGATTTAAGAAAGCAGAGTACTCTAAACATTTATTCGATTGCAACTGAAAAAGTATATTGGGTGCCGGAAATTTGGAAACAAGACCAGATATAATTTGATCGTTATGAGCAAATCCAAAATCTTTGTAGATCGAACCAATCATTAGTTCCCAACCAAGGGGCAAGTGGAATCCGATTCATACAAACCAGTGAAGTAAGTCCATCTCCAACTGTCCAAAGATATAAATCATTGTAATATAGAGAGGCACACAGAGTGTAAATACAGAATTTACCCAATATTATGGATCAAGTTATTGAAGATTTCGAACGAATCCCGAAATTCCAAACTACCTGTTATCTAACAAAAAACCTAATATTCCTAATAATAAACCAAAATCGCCTACCACATGTTTGGTTTTTCCCATGATCCTCTATCGATTCTTCCTCATTGTCACACGCACGCACGCATGATCCTCTATCCATTCTTTCTCATTTTCTTGCATGCACACGCGCGCGCGCGCGCGCACACACACACACAAAATCCAATGTTTTATATTTTGATATGATAACATGCATTACACATTATGTATCAAAGGATTCAAAAAATAAACTGCAGCCTGTTGAAGGTCGGTTGGCAAGATGACCACTTGTCACTTCTCTCGAACAGTTGGCCATACCTCAGGTTTTCCGGCACAAGGGACTATGTCCCAGGATACTGCCCCCTCCTGAAGTATGACGGTGGCACTACCAACTCCATCCTTCCCAACCATCAGCGAGCCTCCGTTCCCCGTAGGGTGGATTCCCTTGATGAGCCATTAAAGGCAGCTGGGAGAGAAGATACCTCATAGGTTCTCCTGCCGATTCCCAAGTATTCCCCCCGGCATCCCATTCAAGGGGGAAGGATACCTTGATAGTAAACTGAAGACCACTTGTCACTTCATCAGTGCAACACCCCCATTAACCTGCTAGTAAACTGAAGACCCATGGGATGAAAATGGTTCCCTAAGAAAATCTTATCAAAAAATGTTGTCGAACACCCTGTCACCCTAGAGAAGAGGATGTCCCATAACACTACTTGACAATCTGGAATCACCAATGCTAATAAAGCACTGAACAATGATCTAACAGAAAATCCTTCGCTCTACTCTGATCGAAACTGATGATCCAAATGAATCAGTGATGTAGAACGGGTCGCTGACTATTTCATGGCCCAGATGGAGCAAAAGAAGACCGGTCGGGGTCGAAAGTGATCCGGACCGTCAGGACTGTAAATCGGTCGTATCTCACAATCCGGAATGAGTTACGGGACGTATAATATATCAATTTGGGGTAGCTCGAGCTACTTTAGCCAGCCAACCCCGCTACGCCGGGTTGCCCAAGCCGGAATCGCGAGATTCGACCGTATCGACGGTCATTAGGCTAGTTTATTTTCAGTTTTACTATTTATAGTAAGTTTTAATTCGATCATAACTTTGCATCTGTAGGGTTTTAGAGTTAGTGCCCAACATGAAAAGGGCTTAGAATATTTAATAGAACAACGTGGTTGAGGCCGTTTGATAACTTTCTATTTTTGGCCGAAAACCAAGAGTTCTAGTAGGATTGAACGACTTCTATAAATAGTAAGTTTACTATTTATAGTAAGTTGTGTTTTCTAGGAGTTTAAGTTGGAGTTGGATTCTGATACTTTACTTAGGGTTTAGTTTCCTATTTATATGCATTGTAATTTCGTTTTTATTCATTCAATCATCAATAAAGCAATTATTTGGAATTAAATTCCTCTTTTATTCTTTTATTTCTTCTCATGGATTGGAGAAACTATCGGTTAGGGAGACGGTGATTGACCTACCATGTCCTCCCTGCGTCAATCAGGTAACAATCCAGTTTCTCCATCCTTACTAACAGGCAGATTAGCCACATTAGCAGCATTATCTCTGTTGATCTATAGCTATGTCACAGTTCCATATACGTTAGTGGGAGTAACTCTGGCTAGTACCTTCTAAGCTTCTCTACATCTCTCTCAGATAGGTGTGGGTAGACATCTCCATCTTCAGGCGAACCCTCATAATTGGAATTCATTCCATTGGTTCATAATCATAGATGAGATAGAGCTAGCATCTTCCTCGCCCTTCAGGACTCTTTGACTCCATCAATCAGCTTTCCCCCATGAGAGAATAACACACCAGCCTGCCCGTCCCCCAATTCCTTCCCCACGTCAAAGCAACCTGTGATCTTTTAGCTCCCAAGACCCAATTGGATGCTGGCATCACAGGGTCCGGAAAACTCTCACTCTAACAGTATCCTCTGGACAGCACATCTATGGAAAATAATTCCACCCTGCATAAAACACCTGAAACTTAATCCCATCCCTGGACTTGTAACCTCTGTAACAAGGAGTCAAAATGCACCATTCTCTAAAAAACTAACCTATCCAACAACCATGACACAGTGACACATGTACTAGTAGTAATAATAATTTATATAGCAGCATCATAATACAGTAAGGCTAAAGTCCTCACAGGGTTGCTAGCATAGCAGTTCCGCCTCTCCCTCCCCTCTCAGACAAGGTATTAAAAAAAAAGGTTATGTAATGGTAACGGTTTTAACAATTAAGCGTTATGGGACCATGATAGCCATACAGAAAAAAAGGCCCATGACAGTCCATTACGGGGCCGAAAAAGTTCTTTCTTTTTTCTTTTTTCTTTTTTTTTTTGTTCAAAAAGGAAAAAAGGTCGTTACAATACAACCGTTATGGAGGCCGTAACAGCCATTACAGCCTATATCGTAATGGTAACGGTGTTGGCCATTACCATTAGGGCCTGTTTGGTATGTGGGCTTACGAGAGATTAAGTGGGATGGAATTGCATTTGGTTCCGTGCAAATTCCATGGGATGTTTGGAGACATGGGAAGGAATGGGATTAGGTGGATTGGAATTGCATCTAGTCCCATGCAAGATTTCTGGTGGATTTTGAAATCCACTACATCTGTGGGACCCACATTGATGCATGTGTTTTATCCATGCCGTGCGGTCCATCCATATGCATCCTTTACACGTGACATTTGAGTTGTATACGTGTGCAAGTGATCAACATCAATTATGAGTCTGGTCCATTGAACACAAATACATGGTCCACCAAACGGGTGTTTTGCTTAATACGGTGTTTTTGCTTGAGGGATAATCTGATCCCAAACATGGGATTGGATGGCCAAAATACCATGGTATTTCCAGACGTGTAATCATTGTGCAATAATGGTGTAAATCCCATCTAATGCAATTCAAAACCATTTAATCCCGTGGACCAAACAGGCCTTTATGGAATACGTTGCTCTTGGACCTTTGGAACATAGTGTGGCCGAGACTTGGCTCCCTCATCCATCTATCTACAACAGTGATGGTCAGACAAGATAGTTTGACCTCTGGCCCAAATGGTGGCCACGACTTGGACCCACCACATGTTTGCCATCTCTCTTTGTTTTTTGCTGAAACCTTGCGGACCCAGAAGATAATACCTACTAGATGAGCTCAGCACCAATCAAGGAGCAAGTTAACATGAATAACGGGGCATGGTCTAATGCACTAAATGACCCTAGCCATCCGATCAGTGGCCACCACTTGTACTACAGCTAATATCAATAATTGGACTGCCATTGTCTTCAATTTATTTGGAATAGTATGGGTGATACCGTGTTCTATTGAGCAATTTTTCTTGGTGTGTCATGGTGAGGGCATAGGAACGGTTGGGAAGAAAGTGTGGCATCTTTGTTTACTTGCAGGTTTATGGTTTCTTTGGCTAGAAAGGAATGATCGATGCCTTTGGAATCGAAAGGGGAAAGTTATGAAGGTCTTTCAAAGGGCTAAATCTCATGTCATGGAATGGGTGTTAGCATCAAGGATTCTTGCTCAGTTTACTGTTAATTGGGTTGAGTTGTAATTTGATTTTAGTTTGGAGCTTTTGTATTCTTTGGTTGCAGTCTAATCAATAAATCTCTCATTGTTCAAAAAATAAATAAATAAATAATTGGACTGCCATTAGGTTATGTGTAATATGATGGGTAAGTTTTGTAGCAGACAATCTGTGAATCTATCTTGATGAACTACCACACATAGGCTTGCAATTGGGCCAGGCTGGCTACATCAGGGCTTGTCCATTTCTCTTCCAACATACGAGTACCTAGTTCAAATCCAGCTCAACCCACCAAGGACCACAATATGGGGCCCATGTCCAGCCTGTTGCAGTCTGAAGCCCAGCCCAAGTGTCCAACACAAACAGCTCTCCAGGCCAAACCTAATCCCAAAATCAACCTAAATCCAGCCTGTACCCTATCCAAATCCAACCTCGTGGTTGTGAATAATAATAGACCAATAACAGTAACAAGTTGATAAACATTTAATGGAGTGTATTTGGCCGCATTGCATAGCTTGTTTCCAATATTCAGCAGCTTGATCGGACCAAGCCGCCGCAATTTCAGAATCTCCTAGTCAAATGATCTGTTCTCCCCAGTCAGAATAGGTGGATCAATTCCTTAGAACCGGCCATTGGGCTCTGGCATGCTAGGCCCAAAATAAGTTATCTCCCTCCCTCCCTCTAGAAAACAAAGATTATTTGATAAACAGGTTATGGTTCATTTATGTTGATTAATGCTTGATTTGTGGCAAGAGCTTTGCACCAAGCCCCAAATGCACAGCTATACAGCGCCTCACGTGCCAACATAACTTATGTGCAGGACATCTGAGCCATGCATCAATGCCCGACTATGTACACGACCAGGCCAAAGAATCAGTCTGGCCATATGAAACTCATACCCTTCAAAAAACTGGAGTACCCGAGTCCAACCTAGGATGGTACTAGGATAAGGAATCCTCCTTTCCTAGACTTGAAATCCACATAAGCAAGACTTTGAACTCTAATAATCAATTATTTGAATCACTCAAATTGAGCAACAAATACCACTCGTAATATGGTTATAGAGGTATTTTAACATGATAATGCATAAGCAATTGTCAATCCTTGCAGTAATCATATCCTCAGAATTTGGCTTTTGACAATCCACTGAACCTGATCCGTGGGGTGCGCTGGCTCATCAGTTTTGCTGCATATGTCTGGAAACAATGGATCTGTTGACTAAATTTCCAAGGGTCCACATTCAATGTACACATGGCCACCCACTAAGAGAAGCAGCCTGATTTCTAAGCCAGGTCACCTACAAGGGGAGCCCCACCTGATACATGACTTGAATGTCCCATGTACATGATGGGTAGGACATGCAGTCGCATGTAGAGGTCTGCATGGGCTTAACAAAGCTCTTGAGGTTGAACTTATTACTGTTAGAGGTTAGACGTGGCAGGACAAAGACAGCCAGATTTCAGTTTCAAGTGGTAATCTCAAAATAACAGCATTGAATGTTTGCAAGGGAAAAAAAAACTGCAGTTCTTATGACCAAAACCGAAGGGAGAATCTTGGTATCTTACCTCCAATTCCTGCTTGCGCAGTTCCTCCTTTCTAGCTTCTGACCTAGCACTTCTTTGAACCTCAAAGATCACAAGAACTCCTGCAACCTATTTAAACTAAGGAAGCATGTAAGTAGTGAAAAGTTAAATCTAGCATAAAGCTAGTCTGCAGAAATCTGAATGATTGCAGAAGAAAAGAAGAAAAGCAACTTCAAGGGATACAAACTTCAAAATTTTGCAGGCCAATGTTGTCTCAATTTTCATCCACATGCAGGCATACTCACATTTGCATGCAGCAACTCCCAATGCGCACAAGAGGTACACACACGTGCACCATCTCACAGAGGGGTGTAAATGGGCCAGAACTGGGTTGGTTTGGCCTGGATACTGAGCTGATTGTGTCAGGCATGATGGGCTGAACCTGTTCAAACTTTTTATTTTGCTCGGCCTGGGCAAGGCCCATCTCTACCCCTAATCAAACCCGCAGGAAGCTGAAGCCACGAGCCAAAATAGAACACACCCAAAATCCAACCCACCATCCCAACCCAGTGGTGCACTTGCACCCATGTGTGCGTATGGATGAACAGAGACATACAAGAATACGTGCATGCATGCAAACCTGTGCACAAGGGGAAGCAATTTTGAGATGTTGGGACATGTGAAAGGGGCTTAAAATGGAGAATTCTGCTTGCAAATGAAGATTACCGAAAAGACAAAAAGTTCCCCAATAAGATCTGTAGCAGCTTGGACAGCTTTCTCCTCATCCAAAGGGCGGATCTCAACATTAGTTGCATGACCGTAAATGCGCCTTTGCATGGTCGTTGTGAATCGATGGTTTGCCTGATTTCAATGGAGCATTAGTAGGAAGAATACTTTGGAAGTCGTCAAAAGTCACAAAGGTTCTATTTCAAGACAAGCAACCACTACATTATACAAACATTGTAGCCATCTAACAATGCGCTATGTAAAACAAAACACCTCTGGTGCAATGGATGAGAGTCATAAGACCCTTAATAGTCAATGGGAGGCAGTAGGTTCAACTTTCAAGGTCCCTCAGGGAAACACATGCATTTTATCTCTCAGTATTTTATATTATATGAATCTAAGAATGTATTACATAATATCATAATTAGCAAAGCCAATCTGTGACTAGAAGCAGTGCAACACATTAACGAGAGTGGCTTGTGTATACGTACAGAGAACACAAGCGTCTCACATAACTGTGTGCAAGTAAATTATCATTATTGCAAAACACATGCACATGCCTCAAGATGCACAAAGCATAAGCACTATTAGTGAAAGAAGTATGCCATGTATCTAGCGGCAGATGACAGGAACATGGATGGTCAATTGACACGGAAGGTTGTTGTTTTGGTGTTTGGTTTTTTAAAAAACAAAAGAGGGAGAGAGAGGAGAAAAAGCTCTTTTGCTTTTGCTTGTGGGAATAGTCCCACATTGGAGAGGGATGGGAACCTTTTTTCCCTTATAAGTGTGTTGGTATAGCTTTCGGTGATCTCTTGGGTATGCTATACATTTACAGATGATCACTCTAGGTTCTGTTATGTTTACCTCATTAGGTCTAAGGATGAAGCCTTAGACATATTTAAATCCTATACGGCTAAGGTAGAAAATTAGTCGAAAGATCAAATGCCTTAGAAGTGATAGAGGAGGTGAGTATACCTCCCTAGCCTTTACTGAATTATGTGAAACCCAAGGGATTATTCATCAATTCACTGCTCCTTATTCTCCTCAACAAAATGGAGTTGCTAAGAGGAAAAATAGGACATTGATAGACTTGATAAATGCGATGCTTAATTCATCAGGTCTTCCTCACAACTTGTGGAGAGAAGCAATTCTAACAACTGCCTATATACTTAATAGGATACCTTCCAGCAAAAGTGATAAATCCCCTTATGAGATGTGGAAAGGTAGGACTCCTAACTTAAATTATATGAAGACATGGAGTTGTCTCTCCTATGTCAAGCTAGTTGATCCTAAAAGACCTAAATTAGGAAATAAAATTGTAAGTTGTGTATTTGTTGGATATGCTCTTAACAGTAAAGCATATAGGTTTTTAACCTTAAGCGAATAAACAATTATAGAATCAAGAGACGCAGATTTTTACAAGGAGTCGTTTCCTTTTAAGTCGAAAATTAGTGGGGGTAACATTTCAGAACCTGTATGTAGATCTGGTGAAAAATATAATCCAAAGGACTCTTATGAACTTGATGTTTTGCCTAAAGCTAGTAAGAGAGTTAGGAAGGCAAAGGATTATGAACCTGACTCGTAAAGAGTGATCCTGTTACGTTTCAAGAGGCTATGTCCTCTCATGATGCTTCATTTTGGAAAGAGGCCATAGATGTTGAGATAGATTCCATTTTGGCAAATCACACTTGGAATTTAGTAGACTTGTCTGATGGTCAGAAACCCTTGGTTGTAAGTGGATATTTAGGAAAAAGTTAAGACCAGATCGCTCGATAGATAAGTATAAACTCAGGTTAGTAGCCAAAGCATTCAAACAGAATGAAGGGATAGATTTCTTTGACACTTAATTCTCCTGTTTCGAGAATAGCATCAATAAGAGTGTTGATAGCTATAGCTTCTTTACATAATCTTATCATACATCAAATGGATGTTAAAACGGCTTTTTTACATGGAGATCTCGATGAGGAAATCTACATGGAATAGCCTGAAGGGTTTGTAGACCCTGCTCAACCTTTTAAGGTGTGCGGGTTAGTTAAATCATTATATGGCCTTAAGCAGGCACCTAAACAGTGGCATGCTAAATTTGATTCCATTCTTAGAGATGATGGATTTAATATAAATGAAGTAGACGAATGCATATATCATAAAAATAATGGGACTATGAGTGTCATAATATGTTTGTATGTAGATGACCTTTTAATATTTGGGTTTAATATCTGTCATAAAACAAACTAAGGCCTTCTTATCTACTAAATTTGAAATGAAAGATTTAGGAGTGGCTAATGTAATACTTGAGACTAAAATTATAGGGAAGAAGGATGAGATAGTTCTTACTCAATCTCATTATATTGAACCTATCCTAAAGAAATATAATATCACAGAATGCAAACCTGTTTGTACTCCTTATGACCCTAGTGTTCACTTAAATCCCAATAAAGGGATAAGTATGGATCAGAACGGATATGCTAGTATCATTGGTAGTTTAATCTATGCAATGAATTGCACTAGACCAGACATAGCTTATGTTGTTGATAAATTAAGTAGATTCACTAGTAATCCCGGTGATGAGCATTGGGAAGTTGTTCGTAGGGTGCTGAGATACATAAAGAAAACTCAATACTATGGTTTACACTATGACAAATATCCAGCAGTATTAGAAGGATACTCTGATGCTGATTGGAATTCTATTTCTAATGGTTGTAAACCAACCAGTGGCTTCATTTTTCTCATAGGAGGAGTTGTTACTTGGAAATCTAAGAAACAGTCAATTATCTCTGATTCAACTATGGAATCAGAGCTTCTAGTTTTAACCTCTGCTGCGGAAGAAGCCGAATGGTTGAGAAATATTCTATACGATATTCCTTTTTGGTACTTGTACCTTCAGTAGAACTTAATTGAGATAGTTATGTAGCTATCAGGCATACTAATAATGCACAATATCATGGAAAGAGGAGACCTATAAGCAGGAAACATAACAGGATTAGATAATTACTCAAAAGAGTAGTCTATATAAATGAAATTAGATCGCTAAAAAATCTGGCGGATCCCTTAACAAATGGCCTTGCAAGGGAAAAAATCTATAATATAGCAAGAGGAATGGGACTTAAGCCAATTGAGTGAATTGCCTGCAATAGTAACCCAACTTGTATGCTTGGAGATCCCAGAAAACAGGTTGAATGGGAAAAACGAGTTACAGAGTAATTCAGTTAGGTACTGAATTAGGAAACTGTGTTTCCAGTCCCATTCTAAGAAAGTTTCAGTACAACTTGTGACAGATTAGAGGATGAGGTTAAACCTCTTAATGAATTTTATAGTCCTTAAGAATGGAATGCAAGGTCACAAGTGCTTTCTTAATAGACTCACCTATATGAGTGTGAAGGAATGGCCGCCTTCTATGAGAATCTAGCTAATTCTCTAGAGTGCTCATGAAATTGAGAAAGCACTTAGCCTTAAATGTGCATTAAGGTGTACATGATAGCAGTGGCGATTACACGTGTGTGTGAAGAATTGAACTTACCAATTTAATAGCTTAGTTTTGAATGACCGTGTCCACTAAGTCTACAGTAAAGGATTACTTCTCACTAAGCTCAGGTTCAAGTCTATGTGACACCTTGGTTTATGCACGTGTGGCCAGATGCTCATATATCTTTTATTTTTTAAAATAGTGGGGGATTGTTGTTTTAGTGTTTGGTTTTTTAAAATACAAAAGAGGGAGGGGAGAAAAAGCTCTTTTGCTTTTGCTTGTGGGAATAGTCCCACATTGAAGAGGGATAGGAACTGATGCAGACATCAATGCTGCACCCTTTAGAGTGTACCAGAGGAGGCGACGTCGCAAATCGAGTGTTGGAGCAGACGAGCTGATGTGGATGGACGCTGGGCCCATTAGACCCATTTTCTGACGTGTTACGAGTACGCGAGCTGCAGGATCGTGTAGGAGCATCATAACCACTGGACCGTGAAGCGGATTTATTTTTAGGCACTTTTCTATTTATTTCCTTGTTTCTAGGCATTTTAATGTCGTTATTTAGTTTAGGCGCTTTTATGTTTTTTTTTTATTTTCAGACACTTTAGTGCACTTTTTATTTTCATAGCTTATATATACTGTGAAAAACACTATTTCGAATTATTTGAATGAATCGAAAATTCATGTGCTTCTTCCTCTTTATTTGAGATATTAGAGTTTCAGGATTGTCCCTCGGGTGTTGAGGATTCCACCCCGGAGTTCCCGTTTTCTCTTCTCTATTTATTTAAGGTGCGAGGAAAGGTAAGATTCTTTTTTTATTCGTAATTCGCGCTTCATGAGAACCCATTGTTTTTCGACATCCTTCGTCCTTTTCTGAATCCCCCCCCCCCCCCCCCCCCGGTACGATCGAAAAAGAGGGATGCCTAGCCATGAGAACCGGTGACTGTGGACTAGTCTATACTAGATCTAGGATATCCTCATATCCCTAAATCCTCCCTGTTTTACGATTTTACGTGGTTTTACGCCAAGAGGCATGATCCGGATGGACAGATCTCATATCTGTGTTGAGATTTGTTAGTTTCCTCCGATTGGAAGTAGTTAGTTTCGTAATTTTATTATTCGAATATCTTCCAACTGAATATACATGCATCTAGGGTTAGGTCATCGCATGCCCCTGCATCAGGAACCTTTTCTCCCTTATTTATAAGTGTGCTGGTATAGCTTTTGTTGATCTCTTAGGTATGCTATACTATGGACCGCATGCATGCACGTGCCCGCCGCGCCGCGTCGTGTCGTGTGTGTCGTGTCAGGCTTGGGCTTTGTCGACATGATGATTTTTGTTTTTTCGTTTTTACTTTTTCCTTTTTTGACCGATTCTTGCACTAGCACATTGCACGTCGTTGCAATGTTATGATAGTCGTTTTGTGTAACATCTCTATTCCTTTTTTGTGTAACTAATAGAGATGTTGGAAGACACATCAGCACCACGTTTCTGTTCTGTCAACCCTAACCCTAAGACTTACTATATATAGTAAGTTTCCGGGTCTTTTGAAGTCAAGGAAAACTACAGAAACCCTAGCGCCACAAGAAAAAATATTACATCTCTCCTTCTCCGATTTTTCCAAAGAAAAAAATTCCCCACTACGCTTTATTTATGGTTTTTCGATATTTTCTTCCATTGATATAAGAGCATCATCCACTTATTGGAGAAGTCGGCAAGACCTTGTCGGCCGGTGGTTATATCCCAAGGGTTGTCGCTGTTGCAGACGATCTTTTTAGAGAATCGGTTTAGAAAGGGGCGTGAATAGTCTTCAAGAAAGCGTCATGGATCCACGCCTCCACTGATATACAATCTTTATTTCGTCTGTCTTTTAATTTCTGAATTTCTTCCAGGTGCATTCGATCCTATTACATAGCCATTTATCTTTGTTTATTAATAGTCTTCAGGAAAGCGTCATGGATCCGTGCCTCCACTGATATACAATCTTTATTTCGTCCGTCTTTTAATTTCTGAATTTCTTCCAGGTGTATTCGATCCTATTACATAGCCATTTATTTTTGTTTATTAAGATAGCTAAGATAGCCGTTGATTATTAATTATAGTCTCTTATTTCAGATTATCAATTTCTGAACTCTGGAACATCATAGGTGGCTGTCATTTAATTTGAATGAAAGGGTAACAGACAGCCATACCAAGACAGGTCCATTTGAATCTCATCTAGCTGATCTATCATCTGAATCAATGTCCAAGATGCATCATTATTCATTAATCCACTGTGAAAAAAGTTGGGTCGAGTGGATATATCATCTTTTCTGGAGTAATCGTATGTTTGTGAATATCAATTAGTAGCCCCAATAGGGGATAAAATTGCGTAGAGCCTATTGAGATGGTCCAGCCACATGCTAAGGAAACCAGACTACCAGAGACAGATTACAGTTGAAGGGCCTGAAAGGAGGATGAGAGGAGACCTAAAAAGTACCTGGATTGAGATGGTAAGAAGAGACATGAAGACATATTCACTTTCTGAGGATAGGGCCTTGAATAAGAATGATCAGCAAAACAGGAGCCGACCCCAAATAGCTGGGTACAAAACTATGATGACAATGGTAAGTTACATATTCATGAATATCAATGAGTTTCTTGCGCATTTGAGTATTTTAAATTTACCAGGGGAACATGACCATATACCCAACTAGTCACATATGATATTTGGAAAGTAAGAGAAAAACTTATTGTTGCTTTCTGCCCTAATTGTGTTTAGAGTTCTTGTAGCATTGCCTATGGAAAAGTTCAAATTGGAGGTTGTCATGACCACACAACATACCTTCTCAAGTTATACGTTAACTCGAGCAAGAAGATCCTTGATCCCTAAGTTCAATATTATGAAGGTAAACACCCCCATAATTTTGATAGAAGATTGAAAAAAGGAAAAAATTTGGATATTTTTAGATATGGTTTTTGTTGGATTAACGTGCTACTCTGGACTACGGATGCTATGAATGATATTGAATCCAACATTCTGGCAGAAGGAAGCCTCTTGTAGAAAGAGTAAAAGCATTTCCTTGCATACAAAATTTTGCTTCCAGAGACTATGGTTCACTATATCAGAAAAATGTAAGTGCATGAGGCCCTGTTGACCCAAATGGGAACAGGTGCAGAAATTAAAGAGTGCATAAGTTGCAACATCTCTTGTTTATTTTCTGTTATGTCAACCCACCTTCAAAGGTTTGGACAACTCGATTAGTAGATTTTGTACACACCAACCTAGATGTCATCAACCTTCGTAAGAGTCTATTAAAATACCTGATCACGAATAGTTTACAGCATCGGCAACACCACCAGTGCATCCAATGCATTTAGGGATGCCTCGTTTCAGGAGCTTTCTTACACATGCTCCAATACTGAGATTTTGAAGCATGATCCCCAAAATGCATGCCATGAAAATTTCCCAGGCTGATAATTAATTGCATTGACCTTTCTGACCATCATCTCAATGACAAAGAAGAGTATAGGATGTTGCACAGGAAAACACATTGGACGGTTATAATAACTAGTTCGTGGTAGCGATTTTACAGGAAAATGTAGCATTTCACGTTGTAGAACTAGTCCTAGACATGTTGGGAACCAAAAAACAAAAAATTGCAAAATTTGACTCTTCAAGAAATCCATTTGCAATATAATAGCCAACAGATTTTACAATCCAAAATGCTGTTAGGGGTCGTTTGGATGCCTGTAAAAGGGGCTAAGTGTAAATGGTCATGTTATAGAACTAGTCCTAGTAAATGTTGGGAACCAAAACACACAAAAAAATTGTAAATTTTGACTCTTCAAGCAATTTATTTGCAATATAATAACCAAGAGATTTTACAATCTAAAATGCTGTTAGGAGTCGTTTGGATGCCTGTAAATGGGACTAAGTGTAAATGGTTTACAGTCTGTGTTTGGATGCTGAAAAATGGTTGTAAATCATTTACAGCTTCCCTGCCCATTTGATTTACAGGCAAAAGGCTGGGATTTCATTTACAGGCTCTCCATTTACAGCCTAAAGGTGATTTACAGGCTATCCAAACACAGTCAATCATTTACCTGTAAATCATTTACAGCTTACAGCCAAACAGACAGGCTGTAAATTATTTACAACTGTAAATCATTTAAATCATTTACCACTTAAACCATTTACAGGCATCCAAACGACCCCTCAAGGAATCATATATACTGAAAAATCAACAACAACCTGCCTAGAGAAGTGCTTCAGAAATCTGCGGCACTGGCACTCATTGCCAATGTAGCACGAGTGTGAGATCCAGGTCATTCAACACGGTGTCCACCACGAACAAACCCACTCATCATTTGGGCCGCGTGTGTATGGGAAAAAAATGGATGATCAGAATGGTCAAATATTCAGCTTGCGCGCGTGGCCCACCTGATGAATGGACCGTTTTGAATTTTTGGCCAGAGCATGTATAAGGCGGCCAGCTCCTGATGATCGTTCCGGATCCAGCAAGTGTTCTACGTGGGAGAGAGAGAGAGAGAGAGAGAGAGAGAGAGAGAGAGAGAGAGAGAGAGGGTTAGACCTGGGCTAGATTGATGATGAGCTGTCGGAACCTGGGTTGGTGGCCAGCCTGTTGTTTGAGCCTGGAAGCGATGGGCTTGCTTAGGGTTTTGAGGACCAACGATCCCAATTTCACCACTGGGAGTATCATTTTATTACCTCCTCTTCCTGTTGATTCTCGAGGCTATTTGAAGAAGGTGTCAGGGCATTCTCGTAATTTGTATTGCTGCTTATGAGAAGGAGCGTCTGCTGCCCGCTGCAGCTCTCTCGCAGCTGTTGTAAAGAGGAGAACGATGACTTTCTCCCTTCGGAATTCCGCCCCCTCTGCCCTCCGGGGTTGACTTCAAAATACACACGCGCGAGGTTGATCGAATCTTCGTTTGCCGAGTCGCCCGTCTCTAGGATGTGAGCTAATTAGGTGTTACCCAGGTAAGTAGGTAACAGCTTAGTGAGGTGTTAATCCCTACCGTGTGGCCGACCTGGATGATTTTATGTATATCCACGCCGTCCATCTGTTTTTCCAGAATATTTTAGTATGTTTTACCAAAAATTATCTATATCAAAATTAGTATGGACCACGCCACAGGAAACAGTAGTGATTGAGTGCTTCACCGTTAAAATTTTCAAAGGGCTCATCATAACGTTTTATTAATATTTATTTCCAATCCAACCTATTGTTTATGTCAAGAAGATCTTTTTTAAGGGAAATTATAAATATCACATTCATCCAAGATTTTTGTGGCCCAAAAAAAGTTTTTAATGGTTATTTATCACTGTTTCTATTGGTATGATCCATCTGAGATTTGTATCCTCTTATGATTTGGGATTCCATCTAAAATGAGATGGAAAAACAGATGGACAGTGTTGATATACAAAAGCTACATCAATGTGGGACCCACACGGTTAGGGTAACACACACTAAGCTATTACCAGGGTAACAGCTAATTCGCTCCCATATGAAGGCAAACACAAATATAAGCTTATTCAAAACTTCTGTCGCCCGATGGAGCTTTTAACAGTACGCTTTTAATGGCCATAATGTGGACCACTTGAGGACTGGATCCGCTTCATTTTCTTTACCTATACCCTAAAGAGTGCGTCTGTGTTGAAGGCACAAGAAATTCCAGCGCCATTGCTTCTCATTGGTCCACGTCATCCTAGGGGACTTTGGCTGACGAGATACGCGGGATTTCTCTCTCCCAAATACAACGCGTGCTACACAACATCATTTTTAGCGTGTGTAACTTCTTTGGGTCCTACAATGATTTATGTTTCATATCCACACCGTCCATCAATTTTTAAAGATGACTCTGGAGCATGAGCCCAAAATCGAGGCATATCCAAAATTCGAGTAAACCACGTCAAAGAAAGTAGCCAAGATTGAATGACAACCGTTGACACCTTCCTAGGGTCTACTGTTACGTTTATTTGCTATCTACCCTTTTAATAATGTTAAACATACCTTCATGAAGGGAAAACACAAATATAAGTTTGATAAGAGCCTCCCATGGCCTCAAGAAGTTTTCAACAGTAGGCGTTCAATTCAGACTGTTTCTGTAAGGTGGCTTGGTTGGGCTTGGTTCTGCCTCATTTTTTGTCTATTTCAATAAAATGGTATGAAAAAATGGCTGGACGGTGTGGATCTGATAAATACATCATAATAGGGCCCACTGAAGTTTCACATATAAATACTTTCCGTTTTCTTCTCTCACCGGAATGTGCTGCACCACGGGAGCATATTAGGTGAGCCCCCGGCCTCACCTAAGACCGTACGGCCCTTACAGTGGTGCCCACCTTGTCATGTATATTCTATATTCACCCCGTTCATCCGTTTTTTCCGGATCATTTTAAAGAATTATCCAAAAAATAAAACAGTGGTGGCTTACCATTACCTATGCCATAGGAAACAGTGGTGACTTACCAATAACGGGCCACAAAAGTTTTGTATCAAGCTGATATATGTTTTTCATCTTCATCCAGGCTTATGTGAACTTATCAACAGATTGGACGTCAAATAAAAACCATAGAAACATTAAGGTGATTCCCAAGAAGTTTTTAATAGTAGGGTGTTCAATCACAATTTTTTCGAGTATGGTCCACCTGATGATTGGATATTCTTAAATTTTAGCAGAATGCTCTAAACAAATCAATTTTTTCGAGTATGGTCCACCTGATGAAAATTCGGATGTACGGAGTGGATGTAGAATAAACAAATCAAGGTGGCCCCACGGTAAGGGTTGCACCGTCTTGGGTGATGCCCGGTCTCACCTAATCCGCTCCCCTGCATCACACAGCAAGCGCCGGAGGTGTGAAATTTAAGTGGGCTCCACGATGATGTATTTGTTAGATCCACACCGTCAATTCATTTTTTCATATCATTATAGGCTTTGAAACCAAAAACAATGCAGATTTAAAGTTAAAGTGGACCACATCATTGAGGACAGTAAGAATTAATGCTACCATTGAAAACTTCTTGGGCCCACATAATGCTCTTATCAAGCTGATATTTTAATTTTAACTTCATCTAGGCATGTGTGATCTTATGAACAGGTCAGATGGAAAATAAGCCTCGATGTTGGCCTAGAAAAGTTTCAACAGAAGTTTGCTCAATTCCAACTGCTTTATATGATGTGATCCACTTAAGGTTTGGATGTACCTCGTTTTTGAGATCGTGCTCTAGATTTATCTGAAAAAATTGATGGACGGTATATGTTTAACAAAAAAAATCATAGTGGGACCCAAAAAAAGTTTCACACGTTAAAAGTCGATTGTGTAGTTAGCAACGTATGTGGAAGAGAAAATCCGGCGTATGGAGTCATCGAAAATGACGTGGACTAATGAGAAGCAATGGCGCTGGAAATTCTTGTGCCTTCAACACAGGCGATTCGCACTCTACCCTAAAATGATATGGAAAAATGGATGGAACGTGTGTATAAAACTCATACATCACGGTGGCCTCTGAGAGCCCTTGTCTGTCCTGAATCCTGATCTTGAGACATGCATAGCGCCCAATCTGCATCCCTCCAGCAGTGACCGAAGGATGCTCCATGAGCCCCACCACCATGTGTGTACTTGATTCATGTCATCCATCTTTTCTTTTCTTTTTTCCGGTATCATTTTAGGGCATAACCCAAAAAATGATGTAGGTCAAAATCTCAGATGAACCACACCAAAAAAAAAAAAAAAAAAAAAAAAAAAAAAAAAAAAAAAAAAAACAATGGTGATTGAACACCCATTGTTAAAAACTTATTAAGGGCCACAAAAGTTTAGATCAAGCTGATATATGCGTTTTCCCTTCATCTAGGACTTTGTGATCTAATTCACCGGTTAGATGATAAATAAATATTAGGGTGGTCTTAGGAAGTTTTTAATGGTGAGCATCTAGTCACCATTATTTTCTTGTGGTGTGATTCACATGAGATTTGGGTTTGCCTCATTTTTTAGCTCATGCACCCCCCCCCCCCCCCCCCCCAAAAAAAAAAAAAAATTCCAAAATGGACGAATGGTGTGGATAAAACACATTGTTGTGGGGGCCATGGAGCACCAACTAGTAGCAATGTGGCTAATACCAATGTCAATGCACAATCCACATCCAGTCCATCTCTCCCTGGACCAAGATGGGCAAAAGTGACAAATCAGGGAGTGGATACCATGTTTTTTCAGACACCAATTGTGTGGTGTAAAACACTACACATATTTCTATGTTGTGTTGATGTGGCAAAGTTTAGTAGGCCCCACCATGATGTATGTGTTATATCCATACTGTCCATCTATTTTTCCAAGATCATTTCAGAGCATGAGCCCAAAAAATAGTCAGATCCAATGCTGAAGTGAACCGGACCACATCACGAAAGCATCGAGTATGGAATGCCTCGTTGGGAACTTGTGGAAGCACATAAGAGAGTCAAACAAGCAACACGATCGCAAGCAAATCAACATGCACGAGACGGTCTGAATTTTATGTAAAAAAATCCTTGTGGGGAAAAATCATGGCACAAAATGATCACTATGAATTCAGAAGTACAAAAGATAAACAACTCAAAACAAAGCACCCAAGAGAAAACTCAAGCTCTCTCTCACCAAAACTCTCTCTCAAAATCCCAATCCATTTAAAACGAATTAGCAATACCCTATAATCCGATTACACCTGCTTTTATAAGCTATAACAAAAAATAGAAACAATTAGCGCAAATTGCGTAACAATAACCGACATGGTCAGTTGCCTGGTTGGGCGCCAGAGACCATCGTCGGTCGACCGACGCCCATGGTTCAGTCGCCTGAAACCACTTAAAAATGTCTAGAGATTTTTGCCAAAAAACATGTCGAATATTGGGCATCCGAAGCCCAGAGTTCGGTCACCCGAACTCACCGAAAACTGTCCAGAGACCAGTCTGTAGTATGAGATGAATTTCGGTCGCCCTACAAGTGCAGTCAGTCACCCGAAACCCCCTGGACATGTCCAAATTGAAGGCTCCACCAACAATCTCCACCGAGGCTTCAATTACCAATATCCTTCTTCATTTGCTTCATTCATCATCTCTTCTTCAACCACAGCTCTACCGCTTCTCATACACACTGCATCTTCATTCAATCTTTGCCAATCCTAGAGAAGTTGTACAAAACTTGAACTTCTCTACAGGAACTACCTTTGTGAGCATGTCTATCGGATTCACACTGCTGTGAATCTTGTTCAGAGTCACATCTCCTTCCTCAAGCACCTGTCGGATAAAATGGTGATGCACATCAATGTGTTTAGTACGAGAGTGATAAACAGAATTTTTAACCAAATTTATAGCATTGGAGATATCTCAATTAACCGACATTGCCTCCTACCGAAGCCACAATTGATTTATCATGCCCCTCAACCAAACAACTTCCTTAAATACTTTTATCACTGCTATATACTCTACTTCAGAAGTGGAAAGAGTCACCACCGACTGAAGCTTAAACATCCAACTAATCGCTCCACCCACTGACACAAATGAGTAACCGGAAGTCGATTTCCTACAATCCACATACCTGCGTAATCTGAATCGACGTACCCAACCAACTTATCCTTAGACTTTTGGAATGTCAAAATGTAGTCATGTGTACCACGAATGTACAAAGTCGCTATTTCACAGGCTCCCAATGTTGCTTGTCGGAGTTTTCCATGAATCTGGTCACAACACCAACTGCATATGAAATATCTGGTCACATACAAACCATAACATACATCAAGCTACCAACTGCACTAAAATAAGGCACACAAGACATATCATGTTGTTTTCTTCATCTGATTTAAGACATTGCTTTGAAGAGAGCTTAAAATGAGTCATGTGGGGAACGCTAACCGGCTTCATAATATCCATTCCAAACTTCATTAATACCTTCCTTAGGTATTTAGCCTGAGATGACCAAAGCATGCTCCTATTTCTGTATCTATGTATATCAATGCCGAGAATCCTCTTTGCGGCCCCTAGATCCTTCATCTTGAATGTTCTTGAAAGTTGGGTCTTTAATACATCAATATCAGACATGATATGACTAACAATAACCATATCATCAATGTAAAGCACCAATATTATAAACTTTCCATCACTCAATATCTTGAAATAGACACGTGATCGTACTCACTCTTAAAAAGCTTTGACTCATCATGAAAGAATCAAATTTTTTACACCACTGCCTAAGCAACTGTTTAAGTCCGTACAACGATCTCCTCAACCTGCAAACCTTATTCTCTGCCCCTCGTACCATATAATCTTCTGGTTGCGTTATGTAAATATACTCGTCTAATTCCCCATGCAGAAAAGCGATCTGTACATTTATTTATTCCATCTCGAGGTCGTATTGGGCAACTAGAGCCAATAGAACCTGATAGATACTTGCTTCATAACCGACGCGAATATCTCACTAAAGTCCACACCTTCTCGCTAAGCATATCCATTCGCTACCAATATAGCCTTATACCTATCTTATTTCTTTTAAAAAAATCACTTACACCTAATCATTTTTTTGTCCACAAGAAACTCCACCAGCTCCCGTGTATCATTATTGAACAGAGAGTCAATCTTGTCTTGCATTGTCGCCTTAGACTTTTGGGCATTTACACCATCAAGTACCTCTTAAAAAGTAGATGAATCCCCTTCATCTATTATAAGGGCAAATGCAACATTCAAGTCATCCCTATACCTCGTCGATAACCTGTGATCTTTAGGCTAATTTCTTTGCACAGGTGGCCACTCCACCTAATCTTGTACCTTTGCCTGCATCTCAGAATCGGCCCGTGTCTCATCTCTGTCCATCTGGATGTTAACAACCTTTATTTTTCTAGTTCATTTGGTACATTATTTCGGAACAAAGAAACCTCATTAAACCTGACATCGCGGCTCAAAGTAATTTTTCGTATGATAGAGTCGTATTAACATGTAACCCTTCACACATCACCATAACCAACAAAAGTACATTTTCTGGCCCTTTGGTATAGCTTATCTCTCTTAACTGACGATATATGAGAGTACGATTCACAACCAAATACTCGTAGACTTGAGCAATCAATCGAATAACCACTCCACACGTCTTCCAGTATCTTTTAATCTATAGTCATCGAAGGTGATCAATTTATCAAATAACACATCGTGTTAACGGCATCAGTCTATAGCTCTTTGCCTAACCTAGCATTACTCAACATGGACCGAACTCTTTTCAAGAGAGTTCGATTCATCCGCTCTACCACACCATTATCTTATGGTGTGTGGTGAACTGTGTCATGCTTCATGATTTCTTCTTCCTTATAATATCGATTAAACTCCACTGAAGTGAACTCTCCACCGTTATCAGTCCTCAACACTTTCAATTTCTGCCTTGACTGATTTTCCACCATGACTTTCTAATACTTGAAAGTGGTGAAAACATCAGATTTATTTTTTAGAAAATAATCCATACCTTCTTGTTATAGTCATCAATAAACGACATGAACCATAATGGCCCCTCAACAGAAACAATGAGTGACAACCCTCATATATCTGAATGGACATACTCTAGCACCCCTTTACACACATGTTTTCCTATTTTAAATGATAGCCTAGATTGTTTACCATACATATAATGCTCGCATATACCATAGTCTATACATTTGAAAACTGGAATCAAAGAGCAATCGAAAAGTACCTTCATGCCCCGCTCGCTCATATGGCCCCAAGCGTGCATGCCACATACGTGCAAACATGAAATCTGCTACACTCATTGCAGCTCCACTTGATGAAGTACGTCCAATCATCTTGTAAGTATTTTCATGTCGTTGGCCCTTTATAATAACAAGTGCCTCTTTTAAAACCTTGCAAAATCGATCAAAATTGGTGAACTTGCACCCCATCACCTCGAATGCACCAAAAGAAATTAGATTTTTTCTCAACCTGGGAACGTGCCTCACTTTTGTCAAGGTTCGTTCGATCCCATCGAACATCTTGAAGCGCACTGATCTAATCCCCATAACTCTACAGGCGTAGTCATCGCCTAGAAACACTGAACCACCCCATACTTCATGTACGAAGTAAAGAAGCTTTGATCAGGGCACATGTGATACGAGGCTCCGAAGTCCATGGCCCACTCATTATTAAGAGATTTGGTCTTTAACACCATCAAAACCTTACATACATCACTACCGCCCCTTACATGATTTTGCAATATTGGCCTCCCTTAAAGATTCTCCTGTTTTCTCTTTCTTGCTCTTGGGATTCTTACCATCTTATTTCATGTGCCTCGTCTGGCCACACACCTAAAACTTCAGCTTGCCCTTCCCCTCACCTTTAGACTTAAATCTCGAACAAGTAGATCCAGTATTCTAATCATAATTTATCCTCCTTGTAATCAGTGCATCGAAAGATGACCCTACGTCACCGCTCTTCTTTCTCACGACCTTCAACTGAAGTGAAAAGATGACAGTCTCAACATTGATGGTCTCCCTCACTGCGTATAAGGAGTCTATAAATGACTCATAAGAGTCAGGAAGCGAATTCGACAGGATGCATGATTGGTATTCATCCTTCAACTGTTTTCCTATGTCCAATAACTTGTAAATGAGCCTATTGAAGTTGTTGATATGACCCTTAACATCGGTCCCCTCCGTCATGTTCAGATTGAAAAGTTAGAGCATTAGATACAACTGATTCTTTAAAAACTTATTCGCGTAAACGTTTTCTAGTTTCGCCCATGTATCAGTCATCATCTTCTCCTTCATGACGTTATAGAAGACGTCATCTGTCAAGTACAATTGAATTAAGATTTTGGCCTTCTTGTCGAGCTTGTTCCAATCTTCTTTTGACATAGATTTCGGTCGCTTTCCAAATGCTTCTTCGAGTCCTTGTTGAACTAAAAGGTTTTCCATCTTCACCTTTTATAGTTTAAAATTATTTTTGTCGGAATACTTATACATGTCAAAATTCATGTTAGATGCCATGAAAGCTTGTCTTCAGATTCAGAACTGCTACCCAACATATGGTCTGATACCACTTGTTGGGAACTTTATGGAAGCACGAAGGAGAATCAAACAAGTAACATGATCACAAGCAAATTAACATGCACGAGATAGACCAAATTTTATATAAAAAAAACCCTTAAGGGAAAAAAAAATCACGGCACAAAGCGATCACTATGAATTCAGAAGTACAAGAGATGAACAACTCAAAACAAAGAACCCAAGAGAAAACCTAAGCTCTCTCTCATAAAAAAATATCTCTAAAAACCATAATCTCGTTTAAAATAAATTAACAATACCCTATAACCCAATTGCACCCTATAAACCTTCTTTTATAAGCTATAATCGAAAATAAAAACATTAGCGCAAAATCGTGCAACCTGCGTAACAATAACTAACACAGTAGGGCGCTCGGTCAGGCGCTTGGCGCCCATGGTTCAGTCACCTGAAACTATTCAAAAATGTCCAAAGAGTTTTGCAAAAAAACATGTCGAATCTCACGCGCTTGAAGCCCAAAGTTCAGTAACCTGAACTAGTCGAAAATTGTCCAAAGACCAATTTGCAATATGGGGTGAATTTTAGTCGATTGACCAGTGCGGTCAGTCGCCCAAAACCCCCTGAACATGTCCAAATTGAAGGCTCCACAAACATGCCTACCATTGAAAGCTTCTTAAGGCCCATTGAAGTTTTAGATCAAGCTAATTTTTGTGTTTTCATCCAAGTCCATGTGATCTTATTAACAGGTCGGATGGCAAATAAACATCATGGTGGACCTAGGAAGGTTTCAATGGTAAGCACTATTGTCCCCATTAGTTTTTGTGGTGTGGTCCACTTAAGCTTTGGATCTTTCTCATTTTTGGGCTCATGCCCTCAAATGATCTGGCAAAATGAATGGAAGGTGTGGATATAATACATACATCATGGTGGGGCCCACAAAACTTCACCAGGTCAACACATTATTGACCTCAATGGTGTGTTCAACACTGTTGATCGAGTCTAAGAGGGATGTAGATTGTCGACGACAAGAAAGTAGGTGGGACCCGCCACGTCTGTAAGAAATCCTCACACTGATTCGGTTTGCCAAATCATGCTTATGACATGAATAAAAAAATGAGGCAAATCCAAAACTCAAGTAGGTTACATGATAAGGAAACAATGAGGATTAAATGCCGATTGTTGAAACATTCATGGGGCTACATAAATTTGTATTAAGCTAATATTTGTGTTTTCAATTCATCCTATTGGGAATGACCTTATGAGTGATTTTTCGATCTCAAAAGTGGGAGCTATAAAAGCTCTAATGACCTATGTTAAAGTTCGTTGATATATGTTAATACACCATGCTTTAACGGCTCAAGCTTTTAGAGCAACAGGTTGAAATTGCTCTCATGACCTAAACCCAAATTGCTCTTAGGAGTCATAGTTGCTCCAGAGCCTGAAATCGTCAATAGAAATACCTTTATATTTTATAGAGATGTAAGGTGTCATTTTATGATTCAATTTCCTAGTATCATGACCAAAATTAATGATGGCTCCATCATCACTCACAGGACATGAAATTGCTTCCAAAAGCTGGAATCATTCCTAAGACCCGGAATCACTTTTGAGGACTTATCCAGAAGCTGAAATTGATCTCAGGGCGTGTAATCAATCCCAAGATGCTTTTGGGACTTATTCGGAAATTAAATCGATCCCAGGACCTAAAATCACTCTATGGAGCTAAAAATTTTCTTCGAGTCTTGTAATCTTTTTTAGGAGCTAAAATTGCTTTTGGGACCCGTGTAAGAGTTACAATCACTCCCAAGACCTAAAATTGCTCTTGGGACCTATAATCACTTTCGGGAGTTGTATTTATTCATTGAGCTAAAATCACTTTCGGGAACCTATGATCACTCCTAGGAGCTAAAATTACTTCTGAGACTTGTCTGAATGCTGAAATTGATCTCAAGACTTGTAATTACTCCTTAGACCTATCTGGAAGTTGAAAGTACTCCTAATACTTGAAAATGCTCTCAAGACATATTTAGGAGCTGAAATCGCTATAAGGACTTGTAATTGATGCCAGGAGTTGAAATTGCTTATGTGACTCGTCCGTAAGATGAGATCGATCTTGAAACTTAATCTTTTTCAGGACTTGAAATCGCTCTTAGGTCCTATTTGGCAGTTGATATCGCTTATGAGACTTATTATCTCTTGGGAGTTGAAAATTGCTTCTAATACTTGTCCAGAAGCTGAAATCGATCTTAATAGCTATAATCACTCTCGAGACCTGTAATCGCTCTTGGGAGTTAAAATGGCTTCCAGGACTTGTAATCACTCTCGGGAGTTATAATTATCCTCAAGAGTTGAAATGGCTTACATGGTCTGTATACAACTCCAACACCATATGTGTTAATGTGTCAAATGAGTCATTCTCCATCTTTGATAATGCCCCACGTCTGCCTCCATTCATCTTCTCTCGTGCCCCACATGGATAAATCATCCCATGTGGTTAGAATCTGCCGATTGTTCAATGTAATGGAAAATTTTAGCTGACTAAAACATAGTAACGATTGAAATCCATTGGCAAATTTGTGACGCAGTCATTTTCGGCTGACCGATGTACAAAACGATCGATAATAACCAGTTGATTGATTTAACAATTAGAATTCTTTGGCCATTCGGCGCAATGGTCGTATATGTCGACCGATTGACGAAATAGTTGAAATTTGTCGACCGATCAGCGAGACGACCGTTCACTTCTAGCTAATTGATGCAACAACCATTCTCTGCTGATTGATCTGCCATGCGATAAAGAAATAGATTCAACCATATAAGTAGAAGAAATATTTTCATTTATGGATAATTTAATCATTTCATTATGAGAATTACATTTTCTTATGAATTCTCATTCTTGGACAATATTAACTTGCCTGATTCGAATACAATTCAAACCCTCGGTTTACCTAGAAAGTCTCTAAAAATTAAGTTTCTTCTTATGTCAGGGACATGCAAAACATTAGTTAAGGTCACATTCTTTCCAGAAGTAAAAACTAGTTCCACTATTCCTTTATTAACCACCTTGGAGCGAGTTTCATTTTCCATTTGGACTTCTTGTCTATTTGTGGCTTCATCATATATTTTGAAAGTTGATCGATCGTAACAGACATGGACTATGGTAGCAGTATCGTACCACAAACCAAGGACTTTACCTAAAACCATATTGACTTTTGTAATCATGGCGACTATGTCATCATCCACCATGCTAGCCTCATTCTTCAATTTCTTGCCAAATCGGCAAACTTGAGGATAATGCCCAGTCTCTCCATAGATGTAGCACACATCCTTAGGTTTCCCTTTCTTATTGTCATGAGATTTCTTAAACTTTCCTTTATTTTGGTTTGGTTTTAAAGAGTTATCCTGGTTAAGATTATTCTTGTTTTATAATGATCTATCAACTACATGAACTTTAGAAGATGATGCATCGTTGGTATTAGTGTCGTCTCTTTTGTCTCATAATTGAGACTCCTTTTTCAATCCTAAGATGCTTATGAATATTCTCAAGAGAGAAGCCTTTAGTTTTATGCAATAATTTCTTCATATAATCTTTCAACTTAGAGACAGTTTAGCAATTATTGCACCAACTTGAAAAGATTCGGGTATATCAATCTTTAAAGCCTAAATTTTGTTTACTATCACTTGTAGTTCATGAATTTGTGATAGAATGACTTGTTGTCTGCTATACTAAAATCAAAATACTTAGCTATAATTGATTTCTCAGTTCATTCTTTTTTGACATTATATTTGAATTCCACTGCAACTGAGATAACTTTGGCCGATGTTCTGTCCATGTATAGATTGTACAGACGGTTAGAGAGAGCGTTCATAATGTGCCCGTGGCAAATCAACTCATCTTCCGCCATTTTCTATCTTTCGGCCTTTCTCTCATCAATGTCTTAATCGTATGGTGGAGGAATTGGTTGTAAATTTGGGTTTAACACCTAGAAGATTTTTAAGGCTAGTGGCAAAAACTTGGGTTTGTTTTGCCAATGAGTGAAGTTCATACCATCGAACTGGTTGAACTTTACTAGATTATGGTTCATCAACTTGATGAAAGCAATACTAATTTTGATCTTCATAATAATGCTTTAAGATTGTTAAGAAAATAGATGAAAATCAAAATGAAGATAAAATAAAAAATTAGATAAAATTAGGCTTTAAAACACATATTAGTTACGCAACAATATTTGACCCATCTCGTTGGTATGAGATTGCTATTGGGTTTTTAGCGAACTACTTCCAGGATACGATAAGCCTTGATGGTTTTGCGTGCAGCAATTACAAAGAGACCACAGCGAGAATTCGGTATGCAAATTTCTACTATGGCAAGCTGTGTATGTGAAAAATAGAGAACCCACTTTGTTGCTTATAGAAAGAGAAGGAAGAGAATAGATCTATATATTTTTCAATCCTCAATTTATAAAAGGTTACATATAGAATGAATAGCCATGCATTTTTGTAAAGAGGTGTGTTTTTAAAGATGTATTCGAAACTGTTCACAATGGTCAAGTCATTTAAGAAGAGGTGCAGGCAGAAGTAACCAATTCTTATAACGGTTGGAATTTGTCGACCGTTCGGCACAACGAACACATTTGGCCAATCGAATCATAGTAATGGTCAAGATCTGTCGGTAGATTTATAATGTGGCCATTTTCGACTGACTGATCTGTGAAACAATCGATAATAATCGGCCAATCGATTGAACGGTCATAATTCTCTAGTTGTTTAGCGCAACAGCTGACGAAACAATTGAAATCTATCGACCGATCAGTGGGACGGCCATTCACTTTCGGTCAATTGATGCAACTACTATTTATGGCTGACCGATCATTATAATGGTCATTCTCTCCCGGTTGATCTTATGATGTACATACTTGCTATGATCGTTTTTATAACGCCGTAACCTAGTTGTATTATATTGTGTTGGTATGTAGAAGGTTGTGTGAGAGCGTCACTTGTGGCACTTTGCATACGTGCAAAGTATACAGCGTGCCACAACGCTTCTATAGCCATACTGCATCACAGTCCATGCCCTCACTGGTGTATGCTCATGTTTGCATGTGTGTTCTAGTGTTTCTCATTGTTACACACAAGCTAATCTCCTTATCTTTATTTTACAAGTAAGAATATTAGAGAATTCAAAGCTTATAAACTCATCTTTCTCTTTCTTTCCAAGTAACACGGGATTAAACTTTTAAAACATTTTTTATTTTTCAAATGAAGTTCCAGGGAAAAGCTAAAATTTGAAACTTTGGAATAAAGTAATAGTAAAAAAAGTGTGTGCTCATGACTTTAATCATTTTTATTATTTAATTTAACCAATTCGGGTGAGAGTAAATCTTAACATCAACATGCCGTATTTAATGAGAATCAACTGATCAGGACCGGATTATCTGCAACACCCATTCAACATAAGCCTCAAAATACAGGTGTAGTTCGGATGAGCCCGATGGAACTCTCATTGTGGGGTCCATTGTGATGCATGTGCCTTACATCTACACTGTCCATCTATTTTAAAATCTAAATTTAGGACATGATAAAAAAATGAAGTAAATCCAAAATTTAGGTGGTCCATATCATAGGAAACTGTCATTACCGATCTCACCATTAAAAACTTCATGGGGCCACCGGAATTTTTATTTGCCATCCAACTGTTAATAAAGTCACAAGGACCGTGATAAGGAGACCACACAAATATCAGCTTGATCCAAAACTTTCGCGGCCTACGAAAAGTTTTTAATGTTCGATTAGCACTGTTTCCTATATTATGTTCCACTTGAGATTTGAATATGCTTCCTCTAGGATCATGCCTTAGAATGAGTTTTCAACACCGATGGACGGTGTGTATACAAGGCACATACATCATAGTGGACCCCACGGTTAGGGATCCCACACCCACCTCGGTGGATCCGAGGATCCACCGAAGCTGCGCCCTCAAAAAAACCCATGCTCCTTAGGTCGAAATACTCCGGTCCATCAGGTGGAAACCCCTATTTCACCGTATACGCATAATATGGTTCCAATACAAAAAATCTCACATGAGCCAGAATAGCGGGAACAATGTAAAATTGCTCAAAGGACTCTTTAAGCTCACGTGGGTGGCCCCCTGAGTTTTGGATCACTCTGTTTTTTTTTGCATCTTTTCCACCATCCTGGTGAGTCACACCTGATGAACGGGTTTGATGAAAGATACATACCATGGTGGCCCCATAGTGGGTCCCATCCCCATCATTCCATGTGGTAGGGACCACCTGATTAGTGTATTTGGCTGATTTTTAGCCCATAGCATCAAGGAGAGGGCGGAGTGGATTTCACATATACAGCATACGGTGGGCTCCATATCGCATCGGAACAGGTGTTTGCTGAGGATTTTGGGCCGACCGATCATGGGTCCAACCTAGCTTTTACGGTATGATATTCATGTTGCGGCCCTCCGGTGAACAGCTGAGGCTCCACATATTCCATGGTTGCACATGTTCCCGTTTGTGATTCCCCCTTGTTGATGTGCGGCTGCAAATAGCATCCCTCTTTTAATACAGATGTGGCCCGTGTTTCATTGATCCACGCCGTTGATATGATGCGAGCTATGTAAATAATTGATACTTTGATCACCTCACATATGATTTTAGCCATTCTTTGGCCGCTTTCTAGACAATCAATGCATTTTCTTCTCAACCATCCATTTCGGGCAATTGACTTGAGAGATGGGATCTTCCAGTCCCAGAGATTTTTGCTAAATCCACTTTCCATCTCAGAGCTCACCAAATCAACGGTCTGGATCACTGAAGTATGAAAGGTTCACCCATTCAGACCTCCTGCACCGTGACACACTACCAGGCCTACCTAGTCATGAATCGGAATCCTCTACTCTGCCTGTTTAACCCGGTAAGTAAAACACCCGAACTATGGGCCCACCATGTTGTATGCATGTCATCAGCTCTGTCCACATTAGACCCTGGGGCTAAAAATCAACTAGATGGAAAACTCAGGTGGGCCATGTTGATGCAGATTTCTGGTCAACAGACGAGGTGATGGGATTTGTATATGTAGGAACAGATCGTCGGTAGAGATATCCTTCGGTGGAATCGGCAGAGATGTTTGGATCAACGACTTAGCTTAGATTCTACAAAACACCACAGAAAATGGTAAGGGGGGGGGGGGGGGGGGCTTGGATCCAGCCGTGAACCCTCCGATGCCTAAATCAGTAATCACCTTTGAGAATTGTAAGATTACTCGTCGTGAAGATTAGAGCGTACCTGTCGTTAGAGTTACTCCTTTTATTTATAGGCATTGATCAGAAAGTTATTGAGCTGAGATCACGGCACATATCTTGCCTTTTGTCCGGGAATCCGGGCGAGAATCTCGGACCGTTCTGATCTTTCGGACGGTTCCGATCTTGAGGGGATGCGCCATCATCTATAGGCAGTGTGAGGAAGGGATGAGTTCGGCTTCCGTAAGCTCGTCAGATTGGGTCCGCTCCGATCTGACCTTGAAGGGGGTGAAGTCGTCAGTTCAGGCCTTCAGCTTACTGTAGGATTTCGAGGTCTTTTGTCCTCGGGTCGGTTGTCAGAAATTATCCCATAACAGGCTACACCACAGGAAATAATGGGAATGGGTATCGACCATAGGTTTATCCGTAGGGCCACCATGGTGTCTATCTTTCATCAAACCCGTTCATCATGCGTGGCTTCAAATGATCAAGGCATTCTAAAAAAATCAGCCTCATTTAAACTCAGGCCGGTCACACACAGTGACCTCAGAAATTTTATGCACAATTTTATATTTTATATTGTTGCAATTGGTGTGGCCCATATGATTATTTAATCAGAATGATATTTCTTTCACGCACGGCTATGATAAGGTTTATCATCTAGTGGACGAAGTGGATTTCCTATATGAAGAATGGTGGGCCCGGAAGAGCGTGTGTGTTTTACGGGCACGTGGTGTAAGTGCTTCTAGGTAATATATCCTTCGTCATTTCCAACAAAAAATGATGGCATTATCGTAATTTCGCGAGCTCCTCTCGACGCACAGCAAACACACAAAAACAGTATAAAAGCGCAATCGGCGATCCGCGTGAAGTATTCCGAATCAACCAGAGCCATCGATTACCTCCACAGAGCTTACGGCCAAGATCCATTCTCTCTCCTCCCGCGACGTTTTTGAATTTTCCTATAAATTCCCTCTCAAACCATTACTCTCCATCCCATCAAAACCTCCTTTCCCCTCCTTTTGGAAAACTCAAAAACTCTCACTCTTTCTATAATGGCCCGCACGAAGCAGACGGCGAGAAAATCCACCGGCGGCAAGGCCCCAAGGAAGCAGCTGGCGACAAAAGCCGCCCGGAAATCGGCCCCGGCGACCGGCGGTGTGAAGAAACCCCATCGATTCAGGCCTGGAACGGTCGCGCTGCGAGAAATCCGAAAATACCAGAAGAGCACGGAGCTTCTGATCCGAAAGCTTCCATTCCAGCGTCTGGTCAGGGAGATCGCGCAGGATTTCAAGACGGACCTCCGATTCCAGAGCACTGCAGTCGCAGCACTGCAGGAAGCTTCTGAGGCGTATTTGGTTGGTCTCTTTGAGGACACTAATCTCTGCGCGATCCATGCGAAACGCGTTACGATCATGCCGAAGGATATCCAGCTGGCTCGCCGTATCAGGGGGGAGCGTGCTTAAAGGGAGATTTACACCGGTGGTTCAGTGTAAATGCTTTTTTAGGGATTTTAGGGCCTTTTGTTTTTGTATTGTGTTGGTTAGGGTTGGATCGGTGTATGTGCTCGATCTTGGTTTCAATGAAAAGTGCTATCGTGAATTTCTGGTATTTGGACTGTTGCCCGCAGGGCATCTCTCCCACAAGCGGACGCGATTTCTCTGTAACCCTAAGCTCTGTGGCTACTGCGATGGCTTTGTTATATCTGGTCCCTCCATAGGTTGTGATGGCTCATTTTAGGGTATGCGTCAAAAAATGAGTAGATTTAAAAGTCAAGTGGGCCATTCATAGGTAACAGTTGTAATGGCAATGTTCACCGTTGAAACCTTTCTCTGACATTCCAATCTCTTCTCAAGGTCATCACCAAGAGTGAATGAAAATACACGTATTGCCCCAAGAATGTTTCTTGTGGTGTGGCCCACTTAACTATTGAATCTGTCTGATTTTTGAGATCACGCCTTAATGTAGGCTGGTGCCCATCCATCGTTCGCCTGATAGAGAGGTTATAGTTACAGGGAGGTCCCAAGCTGCTTGTGGTTTTCAATGTGTTTGGCTTACATCGTGTTATTTCGCAGATGGAGATCTACGTGGGTGGAACTTCCATGAGATCCACGTCCGTCAGGTGTACTGCCTCATTTTAACGAAAATTGTACTGAGTAAACTTTGTTGGGCCCGCTGTGAATGTAGGTTGTTTATCCATGCTGTCCGTCCGTTTTTTCAGCTCATTTTAGGGGTTTAGCCTAAAATTGAAGCATATGGAATAGAGGGAATAATGATTTCCACTGTTGGAACCTTCCTAAGCCCTACAGTGATATTTATTTGTCATCTAACTTGTTCATAAGATCACATAGTCATGAATAAAGGTAAAACACAAATATCAACTTGATCTAAAACTTCTGTGGCCCCCATGAATTTTTCTATGGTAGATATTCAGTCATCACTTTTCATATGGTGTGGTCCACTTGTGATTTTGATATGCTTCATTTTTGGGGATGGATGGAGTGGATGAAATCTTAAATTGCATTGGACCCCATAGAGTTTACTCAGTATGCAATTCGCTTCCATTGTAGCTGTTGAACTCAAAGATCATGGTCATCCAAAACGTCGGTGGATCATCCCAGAATTTAAATTTATAAGCAAAACATGGTAGGGATGTAAAAGTTCTTGTGCGTTGCTTGGGGCTTGGGTCCTTTTTTTGAAATGTTTGGGCTGGTTCTGTGGGCTGGGCTGATTTAGCTTCACACGGGTCCATCTCACTGCCCACCGCTTGGACCAAGCATGGCGTCTCCATATGCCCCCAAATGTACCGCGGAGAAGGCAGCTGCAGTAATTTCAAGTCGTTCATCATGGACGCGGATTAGTTGCTGACGGGTTGAGTAGCCAGTTTGGCTACTGAAGTGACGTCACCAAGTTCTATGACCCCACCATGATATATGTGTTGTATCCACACCGTCCATCCATTTGGAAAGATCATTTTAGGGCATGACCCAAAGAATGAGGCAAATCCAAAGCTCAAGTTGACCCACCACAGAAAATAGTGGGGATAGTGACACCCACCATTGAAACCTTCCTAGGGCCCGCTATGATGTTTATTTGAGATCTAACATGTTCATAAGCTAACATAGACGTGGATGAAGGGAAAAAAATAAAATCTCATCTTGATCGAAAACTTCAATAGCACCCAAGAAACTTTTAATGGTAGGTGTTAAATTCCCACTTTTTTATTTTCTGGTGGGATCCACTTGAGCTTTGGATCTACTTCATTCTTTGGCACATGCTTTAAAATGATCTCTCCAAATGGATGAACAATGTGGATGGACATACATCACTGTGGGACCCACAGAACTTGGTGACGTAACTTGAGTACGATGACAGTAGCTAATCTGCGTCCGTTCATCATGGGCGTGACCGATATAGATTCCCTTTCCTAAAAGTCAAGCTCGTACACTCATCTGGTGGACCACAAACATGTAGTTGGATTATGTAAGATTTGCATCCTTTTTTGCGAGCTATATATTTATTTCTGCAACTGTTCCACCAGTCTAGTTTACTTAACTGGTTCTTGGGCCACGGTGTCTATGCAGTGGAGTCCCTATTGCAAATGAATGAATCACAAACACATGTACTCATGAGGAAAGATTTGTTCTTTGGACCCTATTTTTTGTTAGATAATTTTGTAGAGTAATTGATCACAGTAGCTTATTTTGTCTGATAAATATTTTCAAGTTGCTACCTTCCACAGTGTGCATTTTTTTAGTCATGCAACGCACCCATCCTGTTAGTTGAGCAATGCATCCACATGATGCACCTACCCACCAATGAAGTTAATGAGTCCCTTGTGTCTCCTTGGCTTTTTGAACCACCTGCTTTTGAAATGCCTAAGCATCTTCTATCGGGGCTAGCAGGCAAGACACATGTACCTTACCTCACCGAAGTTCTGGACTTGGAAATAGTGGGCGAAACCCATTAATGGGCATTTTCTTGATATAACTTTTAATGCTCCATCCACAATGAGGCCAACCATTTGGAGGGCCTTGAAAGATGGGAGCGGATTAGGTGTTACCTGGGTAACAGCTTAGTGGGTGTTACCCCTGACGTTGGGCCCACATTGATGATTTGTTGTATATCCACGCCATCCATCGCTTTCTCCAGCCCATTTTAGGACAGGGTTCCACAAATAATGGAAATCCAAATTTCAATTGGATTACAATGCAGGAAAAAAATGGTGATTGAGTGCCCCACCATTAAAAATTACAAAGGGCACACATCATGATATTTTTGCAATGTTTATTAGCAAGCCAACCTATTGATAATGTCAACAAGATACGAATGAAGCGAAAATAGAAATATCAGCTTGATCCAAAACTTTTGGGATCCATAAAATGTTTTTAAGGGTCATTCATCACTGTTTCTAGTGATATGGTCCACCTGAGATTTGGACCTTCTTAAATTTTGAGATGGCATCCTAAAATCAGATAAGAAAACAGATGGATGAAGTGGATATACAAAAACTACGTAAAGATGGCCCCCACACGGTTAGGGTAACACCAACTAAGCTGTTACCGGGAGAACAGCTAATCCGCTCCCTTGAAATATACATCAGGTGTCATGCTCTAAGATATCAAATGATGGCCCTTTTATCATATTGTTAGAGCTATTTTAAAATTATTATAGAAAAAGTGGAATTTATATTTTATTATTTTTTAAACTTTTTTATGAAAATTTTGAGTGACATATTAAAAAATAGGAACGGTTGTGAAGTGGTTTATAAAACTTTGCTCATAATAATAATAAAGTATTGTAAAATATGCTAAATTGTGTTTTAAAACTTGAATTAGGCCGTGTGAATGACACTAGATTTGTCCTTTATATTAGCACAATTCAACCTCTTAGCTATACTGGCGGCATCTTTTTGGATTGTTACCCTTTAAATCTGGGTTGACCCATTAGCATCACCACCAACTGGGATGATGAGTCTTAGAACCATGATTCAACCTCTTCGTTAGGTGCTTTTGGCTATGATGATTAGATTCATAAGGTGCTTTTGGACGCTGATCAGGTGGTGTTGCCAAGACCACCCCTAGCTGTGTGATGTGTCAATGCATTGGGTGCTGTGGCCTCTAACATGATTGATGTGTTTTATATCCATGCTGTCAATTTGTTTTGCCTTTTCATTTCAGGGTGTGAACCTAAAAATGAAGTAGATCTGATACTTGAGTGGACCACACCACAGGGAGAAGCGGTGATTGAATGGCCATCATTAAAAGCTTATTTGGAGCCACGGAAGTTTTGGATCAGTTTGATATTTGTGTTTTCCCTTCATCCAGGTCTGAGCAAACATTATCAACAGGTTGGATGACAAATTAATTAAAGTGGGCCTTAGAAAGGTTTAAGTGGTGGGTGTCATTTCCTTTGGTGCGGTCCACTAGAGCTTCAGATCTACTTCATTTTTGTATTAATGCCTTCAAAACAGCTGAAAAAACAGATGGACCGAGTGGATATAAAACATATACATCATGTTGGGCCGCACAGTGCCCAATACATCAACACACCACTAATGTGGTGCGTTGCTTTTGACTAAGATGATTGGACAACCCAAAAATCAGGTCATTACAAAGTTCGGGTGGGCCACTTGATTTGAGACATTCAAGGCCTGAGTATCCAATAAGGCTGATTTTAAGGGGGAAAAAGAAGCTGGGGGATTGTATCTTGTAAACATATAACAATGAGCCCTACACATATAGCTATAGAATATGGTGTGCTGCTTTTGACTAAGTTGATTGGACAACCCAAAAATCAGGTCATTACAAGTGTCTTGCCTGCTAGCCCAGCTAGAAGACGCCTAGGCATTTCAACAGCAGGTCTCAAGTTGAGACACACTAACCCCACCAGTTGGTGGGTGCATCATGCGACTAATAATGTAGGTGTGTTGCATGACTAACAAAATAAAATAAAATCAGGTCATTACAAAGTTCAGGTGGGCCACTTGATTTGAGAGATTCAAGGCATGATGTTACATGGTGTGGCCCACCCGAGTATTCAATAGGGCTGATTTTAAGGAGGAAAAAGAAGCCAAAGGAGTGTATCTCATAAACATATAAAAGTGAGCCCTACACATAGAGCTATAGAATGTGGTGCACTGCTTTTGACTAAGATGATTGGACAACCCAAAAATCAGGTCATTACATATTTGGGGTGGGCCACTTGATTTGAGAGATTCAAGGCATGATGTCACATGGTGTGGCCCACCTGATAATTCGATAGGGCTGATTTTAAGGGGTAAAAAGAAGCTGGAGGAGTGTACTCATGAACATATAACTGTGAGCCCTACACATATAGCTATAGAGTAAGTTTATTCCAGGAATATAACGCTACTTTTGCCGGCCCTTTTGTCTCTTTTTCATTTTTTTCAGGTAATTTTCTCGACTTCAAGCTCGATCTCCTTTCCAACGTGCTCCAATGGTTTTTCTGGTCAGCATCATGCTTTTGGCACTTCTCACAAGCACAGGGTTTGAATCGTTTGATGGTTGTGGAAGCAAAGGAATATGGTAGAGTTTTCTGACTACAGTACTCGAGACAGGTTTCAATCGGGGCCATCCAACCATTGGGCCTCATTACGAATGGCCTATGTCATGGGAGTCAACACTTGTTAGCTGCTTTTTTCCACTACTGTCGATTGCTAGTGTTCAGATGGCTTGGATCATCTGAGCTGTCGGTTTCTTGAATCAATTGCAATCCATAGTTGGGTCGACCAGATGGACAATTGTGATTGAGTTACGAACCTGCCAAGTGTATCGTAGCTGGATGGCTCTACAAATATTTGGTTTTCGAGAACCTACCATATCATATCACGTGAACCGACCAGTTTCACACGATTTCCAGCCTTTTCAGTTTGTAAACTCAAGAGTCCATGGCTTAAAGATCCAGACCACTGATCTTTTGGGACCCACGACGGATGGGGTACACCCCAAAGTTATCCTTTATATGGAAATCCTAACCTTTAGATTTGTGCCACAAATATGGTCCATGGGATCTTCCTACGTAGCATACGGTAATAAGACAATCCTAACCATTTGATTTGAAAGTGAATCCCTACCATTTTATGATCAAATTCTTTTTACCATCCATTTGCAATCCACTTATCCAATGGATAAGATTGTCCAATCACAATGCATACACGTCATGGGAACTAAATCAAAGGTCCCCATTAGTCGATCTATGGGCCACATGTACAATACAGTATATCGCCTTGGACTTGACCCATTTAAGCATCGGGTCATAGTTTTGGATCTAAGACCCAACCCGTTTAAATTTGGGTACGCTCCCCATTCATGTAAGGGGTGCTAGCTCCAATGGTACCATGCAGGAATCAGGCTCATGTGATGAATTCACGATATCTGACCCAGTCTATTTGATGCGTGACTCATGTTAGCTTCAAATCCCAGGGAAACTCAATTGGGCCATATGAGGGAAAGCTCGCCATTGAGTTTTGTGGGGGCCACAGCTTCTTTTTTTTAATCCAGACTGTCCAGACCCTTCATATGCAACAGATAAAGTGTCGGGAGGAAATTCATGTTGTTATATAACTCAGGTGGGTTCAAGTTTGTCGCTTGTGAGTAAACGTAGGGGGTATATCAATTAGACAAGACATACACCACAGTGGCCTCTCTCTCTCTCTCTCTCTCTCTCTCTCTCTCTCTATATATATATATATATATATATATATACACACCCTTCATATGCAACGGATAAAGTGTCGGGAGGAAATTCATGTTGTTATATAACTCAGGTGGGTTCAAGTTTGTCGCTTGTGAGTAAACGTAGGGGGTATATCAATTAGACAAGACATACACCACAGTGGCCTCTCTCTCTCTCTCTCTCTCTCTCTCTATATATATATATATATATATATATATATATATATATATATATATATATATATATATATATATATATATATATATATGAGTCACTCTCAAGTTCAACCGGTTGGACCACATTTGGCAGTCCACCCAGTTGATTTCTCTAAACCTCTCAAGTGCTTGCCACATCCAATCCTCCTAGTAGGTTGGCCCACCATGAGGATCTTCTAATGCCAGCTACAATATAGAAAATAGTGTATAGCCATTGATTAATAGCAAAATTTTAGTGTAGTATGAATTGTTCCTCATGGTGTGGCCAACCAATTAAGAGGATTGAATGTCACGAGAGATTAACAAATGGGGAGTAATCCACTGGGTGGACTGCAAACTATGGTCCAACCTGTTGTACTAGAGAGAGAGAGAGAGAGAGTATGTGTGTGTGTGTGTATAGTACCGTCATAAGCTCGTGGTAGCACTAGTACCACTAGAGCTTACCTCTTTATTTAACGGGTCAGAGGCACGGTATAGAAGACTCAGGCCTAACACATTTATCACATGGGCCATGCTTGAGTTGAGCCTAAAAATTACACTTGGGTTTTCTCATAATTAATATTTCAAACAAGGAATCTATAGTGGGTATAATAAGACAATGTAGTCCAATTAGTATAGTTTTTGGTATAATTCTCCAAAGTGGGCCAACAATTTGCATATTCTAACAAATAATGAATAGATTGTTAATACTGGTAAAGAGATGAAGCATAAAATTGAAAATTGTTAGTTCTAATAAAGAGTTGAAGTATAAAATTAAAATATCAATCAAATAATGAAGATAGAAGCTATCTGGGCGGGGCATTAATTGCATATTGGTGTATGCTAGCACATTAATTATTAAACGGTGCATGACAGCTGCGGATTAACTACCACCGCAGATATCTCAATTGAAGTGATGTCACCAAGTTTTGTGAGCCCCATCATAATGTATGTGTTGTATCCACACCTTCTATACATTTGGAGAGATCATCTTAGGACATGAGCCAAAGAATTAGGCAGATCCAAAGCTCAAGTGGACCCCACTAAAGAAAACAGTGGGTACAAAGATGCCAACCATTAAACCTACCTAAGGCCTACCAAGATGTTTATTTGAGATCCAATCTACTCAAAAGTTCACACAGACATGGACAAAGGGAAAACACAAATATCATCTTCAAAAACTTTTATGGCTCCTAAGAAGTTTTTAATTTAGGATTTCAATCCCTACTGTTTTCTGTGGTGGGGTCCACTTAAGCTTTGAATCTGCCTCATTCTTTGGCTAATGACCTAAAATGATCTCTCTAAATAGATGGACGGTGTGGATAACACACATACATCATGGTGGGTCTGCAGAACTTGGTAACGTTACTTCAGTAGCCAGATAGATACTGAAGCCGTTATTAGCTAATCCCCAACCCTCTCTGCTTATGACTATGCCTTTGCCTGCATGTGATTTAGCGTGTGTGAGGTTAGTGTTAGTTCCCAATCCAAGCAATAAGATAAAGAGTCTAATAAAAAGGCTCTCTTTTCCAATTCCCTTTTCAATGTTGGACTAATTCAAACACTAAAAGCAAGAGAATAAAAAAAAAAAAAACTAGTTTTTCCTAATTTTTAAATCCACTATTTTTCTAACACATATAATCATGTTTGTGCAACATTGATGTATTATAGCCCTAAAAAGAAAACCCCACTTACAAGCACTTCGTTATAAGTCCGGGTTGAGTACGACTTTGAGGCGGGTCTATTTAGCACGAGCCACGCTGGCCCCATCTAAAAGTTGAGTCAGGGTCGAATCTGGATTTTTTTGATAGGATTCTGGCCCATTTAATAATTCGAGATGGAACTTTTGGACCAAACCCTGTCCAATGACCATCGGTGCGACCCTATCCATTTGCCCCTCGTCACGGCCGATGGAGAAAGGCTGGAGAAGCTTCAGCTGTTTCCGGCCTTTCGCCCCCAATAAAACGCTTGTTTTTGTCCGCATGCGGCAAAAAAGGCTGGTCAGAGTCCAGAAAACAGACGCACTTATTAATGCCTTTGCTATTCTTGCACGCACAACTACACGCACCAGAGGTACCGACCTCTCTCTCTTTAGAAAAATCTCATCTCTTCATAAAGCTGAGCCCACCTTAATCATGGCCTGTAAATCACTACCGAATCTGAGTTCCCCATTTACCGACTCTGATTCGGTACTCACCCTTCCGTCTCGGTACTAATCGGTATTGTGGGTCCCACCATGATTTATGTCTTATCAATACCGTCTATCCATTTTTTTCCGGCTCATTTTAGGGCCTGAGCCCCAAAATGATGCAAATCCAAATCTCAGGTGGAGCTTACCATAGGAAACAGTGGTGATTGGATGTCCACCATTGAAACCTTACTGGGCCAGTGTAATGTTTATTTTCCATCCAAACTGTTTATAGGGTCACAAAGACGTGAATGAAGAGAAACCACAGATATCAGATTGATGCAAAACTTTTGTGGCCCCCCAAGAAGTTGGTGGGCGTTCAATCACCCTTGTTTCCTGTGGTGTGGTCCACCTGAGATTTGGATCTGCCACGTTTTTGGGCTTATCCACTAAAATAAGCTGGAAAAATGGATGGACGGTGTGGATAAAACACATACATCATGTTGTACCCACAGTCAGTACTGGAGGGTCACTACCTAATCTGAGTCCCTAATCAGCATCACGCAGCCTGCACATTTAAGTTGATTGTGACCGTTGGCGTATTTAGCACCGCCCGTTGTTTTCCCAAAGTAGTGGCCCAGCTGACGAGCACAGCGTCCTACTCATTTAAGACACTGTCCTAATATACGGATCGGATGTTCCATACATGTACAATGTTGACACGTAGGTTGGGTGTTGGTGAGCATCCTATAATCGAGAGGTATGTATGTTGCCAATTCTGAGAAGTGGGGCCTCAGGTTAGGTAATCCAGACAATTGATAAGTTGTCTACCGCCGTGATAGACGGTTAAGAAGTGAAATCCAGTAACGGTCCACATTCAACTAATTAATTGTGCTAATATTAGCATCCGAATCTTCATACCTGTAACATTTTTAGGCTGTGTCCAATCCACGGTGTGGATTAACAGATCAATGGTCTGGATTACTAAACCATGGGCCCCACTTGTTAGAATTCTAAACTCGCGTGTATTTCGTAAGGATAAGAGCTAGATTTCCAGCCACGGAGTGAGGACAGGCAGATCCCTGGCATCGAGGCCGCTCTCTCTTTCACTTGCCATTCATGCCCCTCTTGGATGCACGTTCCAGAGACATCGGGTTTTGGATTCTTCTGTCTTTCCATATCATACCCCATGTGACTCCAGATCCCTTCAATTTCTACTCCCGAGAGTAAGACCCTCAATCCTACTCGCCCACGCTTCACAACGTCGCACGCGTGGGCTAGTTTCTTGGCTTATGAGGTGGGTCCCACAGAGTGCGTGCAGTGGATTGAAAATCGAACCGTTCATCAATTTCTGTAACCACATACGAAGACGCGTGCGTGTTTACACGTGTGGGAGAGTAGGATTCCGCATCCTACCACCGCGAGCAGTCATCGTATTTCCCGTGATTGCATACGAACCGCCTTGGCTTGAGGTTTCGCAGAATACATCGAGGCGTATTGAAACATTATACATCTGGAGTTTACCAGTTGACATGGGTTTCTTTTCTATCATGATCCAAACCGTTTATACTTTCGGCCTTTCTGTGAATGGAGGATAAATTAAAAAAAAAAAAAAGATTAGAATATACGAACCTTTCGATTATAAAATGATTAAAGAAACCGTCCATACATAAAGGAAAAGAATAGTCAATGAGCTGAAATACTTTCATCTATGGGTTCTAGTTTTCTGATATCACCCAAAAAAAGAAAGACCCACCATATAAACGGTTTGGATCATCAAAATATGACCATAAACACAAAGGCCGAAGTCAGGAATTATTCTTTTACAATATGTCAAGATGTATTTTAGCAAACTACTTGGCCACATCGATCTACCGGTCGATTCTACACACGGTCATAAAACCAGGGAGAAATAAAAGAACCATGCACTTGAAAAATATTACAAGACTGCCACAATCTTGAAATGGCAACGGGTCGGGTACGGGACGCACCCCGAATTGCACCGGGAACCGACCCACGACCCATTACCTTGCGCCCTACCTAACCCGCTTAAAATTTCACCAAACTCAAGCCCGAACCAACCTGTTTCATTGGTCCGAATCAAACCAACCGGGCACAAGCACACTTGGTTTTAGGGTTGTAAATGGGCCAGCAGATCCAATGGAATACCTAGACCCAATTTAGACCTGACCCGCATGTTAAATGGCACGGGATTAGGTTCAAGAATAAACCTGGTTGCTAAATGGGTGTGGATCTAGTTTCGTTTATATTAGGCCTGACCTAACTCAAACTTATTTAGTAAATGAACGGATTTGATCTATTTTGCTTGGGACCCATTCAGTTTTGGACCTATCTAATTCCAATTTTAAACCTCGTAAAAATGCTTGCATACCAATCTAGACCCAAACCCATTAGACCCGACCCATTTATAAATAAAGTTGAATGGATCTTCCTCTAACAGACTCATTTATCAGACCCACTCCAAACCCAACCATTTAAAGCCCTACTTGGTTTTGAGTTGAATTAGGCAAGGTTGGGTCAACAAACCCTGGCCTGCTCATTAGTGGATATGATGGCAGGTTGGGTTAGGTATGGTTCAACATAAGACCTGTCTTAATAGGTCATGTTGTGGGTAAATTTGAGCTGACCTCAGGTCACGAGGAAAGCCCATAGTCTAGAATCTAAGTTGACCTCAGCTCACGAGTAAAGCCCATGGTCCAGAATCTGAGCTGACCTCAGGTCACGAGGAAAGCCCATAGTCGAGAATCCGAGTTGACCTCAGGTCACGAGGAAAGTCCATAGTCCAGTGGGCCCAGGTACAGGTCCTCAAATCCGACTTGAGACTAGGCCGAGGACAAGAGCAGAGGTCGACCTGAGACTAGACTGATGACCTGACGACTTGACGACCTGAGACTAGGCCAAGGACAAGAGTAGAGGTCAACCTGAGACTGGGCTGATGACCTGACGACCTGAGACCTCCAAGACGACCTGATGACCTAAGACTGGGCCGATGACCTGACGACCTGAAATTTCTAGGACGACCTGACAACCTACTGAGATCTTAAGCTTTAGCCAAGAAAATAGGCGAAAGATTTGGAGAATCGTCGGGGAATACTGTAACATCTCCCATAACTACGGAACGACCTAAGGATCGCACTGATCCGAGAATCCCTCCCCTGAAATCACGGCTTCAAAAAAGGGAATACAATTCTGTAACCTAAGTCTATAAATGGACATATCCTCTTTATTATCAAGGTATGAGATAGAAATTGATCTAAAGAGAGATATTTAATCTTTCAAGATCCAACTAACTTAGGCATTGGAGGGCTAACTGCTGGACCCCAGCCACCCCCTTAGCTTTTCTTTGTGCTCTACAGGATCTAAGAAACCTTCAGTCCGGATCCAGACCGCATACCTGCAGGAGATCAGTTACATCCATCCGTCCAAGTTGGAGGTCACCTCATCTCGTCTATTTACCAATTTTTAGCATCAACAGATTGGCGCAGTATGTGGGAACGACAAAGTTCTGTTCTCACCATTTCTGAGCTTGGCACACGATTCTAGTTCTTCTTCTCTGAGTAAGTGCATCGCCTTACAAATTTGATAAAGGGACTAAAGAAGAGCCTGGGAGACCTGTCCAGAGGACTTGCGTAGGAAGACCTGTCCAAGAAAACCCGTTCAGTAAGGACTGCTTAAGAAGATCTACCCAGGAAGCCTTGCCACAGAATGACTTTCTCCAGGACGACCTGTCCAAGGTCATTTATATAGCACATGTAAGAGGTCGACGAGGCCGAGTTGAGCTATCAGAGCTTAGAGGCCGACGAGGCCAAGGTAAGCTATCAGAGCCCAGAGGTCGACGAGGCCGAGCTGAGCTATCATAGCCTAGAGGCCGACGAAGCTGAGGTGAGCTATAAGAGCCCTAGACTAAGAGTCGAAAGACTGACCTGGGCATTCGGAAGAGCCCTAGACCAAATGTTGAAAGACCGATCTGAGCAGTTAGAAGAGCCCTAGATCAAGTGTTGAAAGACTGACTTGGGCAGTCGGAAGAGCCTTATACCAACTGTCGAAAGATAGAGTTGGGCAGTCAGAAGAGTCCTACACCAAGTGTCAACAGATTGACTTGGGTAGTCGAAATGACCCTAGACTAAGAGTTAAAAGACCGACCTGGACAATCGAGGAATGACTTTAGACCAAGAGTCGAAAGACGAACATGGGCAGTCGGAATGAATGAAAGAGTCAGACCAAAACGCGAAGTGTTCAGAGGCCACCTCTATATCGACCCGTGTAATTGGCAAAGCCTATGGGCCACCTTACCAAGTCGACCTCATGCAGTTGGCTAAATTCAAATGACAGCTCATCCATTTCTCTTTACTCCCAAGCCGAGCAAATCAGGCTCGAGAGTGGGGGGGTCTTCTGTTGTGGGTAAATCCGATCTGACCTCAAGTCACGAGGAAAGCCCATAGTCCAGAATTCGAGCTGACCTCAGGTTACGAGGAAAGCCCATAGTCAAGAATCTGAACTGACCTCAGGTCACGAGGAAAGCCCATAGTCCAGAATCTGAACTGACTTCAGGTCACAAGTAAAGCCCATAGTCCAGTGGGCCCAGGTACAAGTCCTTAAATTCGACTTGAGACTAGGCCGAGGACAAGAGCAAAGGTCGACCTAGACTGGGCTGATGACTTGACGACCTGAGACCTCCAGGACGACCTGACGACCTGAGACTGGGCCGGTGACCTGATGACCTGAGACCTCTAGGACAACCTAACGATCTATCGAGATTTTAGGTTTCGGGCAGGAAAATAGGCGAAAGATCTGGAGAATCGTCGAGGAATATGGGAACATTTCCCATAACTACGGAACGACCCAAGGATCGCGCTGATCCGAGAATCCCTCCCTTGAAATCACGACTTAAAAAAGGGAATATAACTCTGCAACCTAAGTCTATAAATGGACACGTTCTCTTCATTATTAAGGTATGAGATAAAAACTAATCTAAAGAGAGATATTTAATCTTTCGAGATCCAACTAACTTAGAAAGGACTAATGGCAGGACCCCAATCACCCCCTTATCTTTCCTTTGTGCTTTAAAGTATATAAGAAACTTTCAGTCTAGATCCAGACCATATACTTACAGGAGGAGATTAGTTGCATACATCCATACAAGTTGTAGTTCACCTCATCTAGCCTGTTTATCAATTTTCAGCATCAACTGGTCACATCTGCTAACCCTGGACTTTCTTAATAGTTGATGAATATGAAACATTCGAGTACACGAGCATGTGTAGCGTGGAGGGTGCATGTGGTCCCTCACGTGGCCGTGCATGTTAGTTTCTAGTGCGAAGTGATGCGCATCTGGTTCAAACACCTCAACTGACGGTCCAAACCGTACGTACTGAAGTGGGACACGCTTATCACATCCAACCGGACAAAAAGGTTGGCCTATCTTTAAAGATCTTTGTTAGCGCGTGTGAAGCCGTAGGTGCATTTCCATACGTGCGACAAGACGCAGCTGTCATTGAACTTTCCAATCACGCAAACGGATGATGATATGTGCTGGCGACCACATGTGCCCTCATACTGTGTTTTCGTTGTCTGGATCATCCCCAAAATATCAGAGAAACTTTGTTACTCTGGCAGCATTCAATGGTTGATACGCTGGCACACAAGTAAAACAAATGAGACTGAGAAAATGGTGGGACCCAATTTAGATGGGGATGAACCAGAATTCAAACTAGTTATATTTCCTGATTAGGGAATTGGTCAGCATATGGACGGTTGAAATGACAAGTATCCAACAGTCAGAATCCAAAGAATAGTGTCATCGGTAGTTTAGACGGTTTAATTTAAATTAATTTATGCCACGTGTACAGATTCGTGTGCCTGTGTGTCTACCGCAGCAGGAAGTGGTGACACATGTAATCAGACAGACATCCCCTTGTGCGGGCGCGGATTTCCTGCGAAAGCCTTGCGCAGGAAGTTCCTGCACTGGGAACCAAAGTGGGACCCACAGTGATGTTTTTGATAAATCCACCCCGTCCATCCGTTTTGAGAGCTCATTTTAGTACATAAAAACAAAAACGAACCGGATCCAAGACTCAAGTGGACCAAAAACGTGAGGATTAAACTTCCACAGTTGAAATATTTGTGGAGCTAAAGGAGTTTCGAATCAGGATAATATTTGTGTTTCCAGTTCATCCTATTAGTAGTGACGTTATGAACGGTATGGATGTCATATAAACATCACTGTGGACCGCAGGGAGGTTTCAACGGTAGTAATTTACCTACCCACCTTTTCCTTTAGTGAAGCCCACTTGAGTCTTGGATCCGGTTCATTTTTGTTGTCATGTACTAAAATGATCTCCCAAAACAGATGGACGGGGTGGATTTATCAAAAAACATCACTGTGGGTCACACCTTGGTTCCGAGCGCAGGAACTTCCCGCGCAAGGCTTTGGCAGGAAATCCGCGACCCCTTGTGCCATTCAAATTTCGATGAATCATTAGTACACTTTATTTGATTTGCCATCTAGCTGATTGGAGGACATTTATTGTACGGATGAAAAATAAACAACAGCCTAGGGGGTACGGTTTGGGTGGATCCCTAACTGTGGGGCTCACACTGTGATGTATATGCCTTACATCCACACCGTCCATCCATTTTGACAGCTCATTTTAGGGCATGATCGAAAAAATAAACAGATCCAAATCTTAGGTGGACCATATCGCAGAAAACCATCGTGATTAAATCCCCACCATTAAAAACTTCATTGGACCATTGAAATGTCTATCTGCCATCCAACCTTCTTATCACAAATACCTAGATGAAGAGAACACATAAATATCAGATTGATTCAAAACTTATGTGGCCCAGGAGAAGTTTTTAAATGTCGATGACCACTGTTTTCTGTATTATGGTCCACCTGAGATTTGGATATGCTTATTTTTTGGATCATGCCCTAAAATAAGTTTTCAAAACGGATAGATGGCGTGGATATAAGTCACATACATCACTGTGAGCCCCACAGTTAGGATCCACCCAAACCGTGCTACGGACATCAGAAACAAGTGCCCACTAGTCAGAGACCAGAAATTTCCCACAATCAGATTGTGGGATGACCTATCCACAGTGCATCTCCATATCTGGACGGTTTACTTTGAGTTATTGTACACCACATGCGCAGTTGTCAAGTGCGTGCGTATCAACTATCAGGCTCAACCAGAGTATCAAACTACTCCAACGAAGAGGACTCTCTATTGTAATTAAATAGAGTTTGAAGGTCAAACGTGTGTGGTCCAACAACCAGAACAAAAATAGGTAACGTACGAGTGAGGTGACACTTCTGGTCACTTGAGACCATAAGTGGCAAAACGGTGATATTCCCAAGAACTCCTGCCCAAATGGCAACCTAAGTGGCACTTCGACTGGTATCTAATTAGATGCGGCCCCGGCCTTATCCAAGACGGTGCGGCCCTTATCCTGGGACCCATCTTCATATTTTTTATTATATATCCACGCCGTCCATTCATTTTTTTAGATGATTTCAGGGTTTAATCCAAAAAATGAAGAAGATCCAATTCTCAGGTGAATAATACCATAGGAAACGGTAGTAATTGAAAATCAATGGTTCACAAAAGTTTTGGATCAAGCTGATATTTGTTTTATCCCTTCATCCATGTTTATGTGAACTTATCAACAAGTCGGATGGAAAATAAACGTTAAGGAAACTTTCCGGTGGGTCCTAGGAAGTTTTTAATGGTAGAGCGTTCCATCTCCTCTGTTTCCTATAGTATGGTCCACCTGAGATTTGGATCTTCTTCAATTATGGGATCACAATCTAAAATGATCTGTAAAAACAGATGAACAGCATGGATACAGAATACGTACAGAAAGGTGGGCCCGGGGTAAGGGCCGCACCTAATACGCTCCCTCATACCCCCGCAGCACTGGAGCATCCCTCTTCGTGTTTCCCAAAACACGAGGGGCATTTCCGTCAATTCACCCAAACGGCAACAAGCTTTTTCGTTATATTCGTTAAAATTGAAGGGCATTTCTGTCCATCTGCCGAACAATAATAGCCATTGGCTTCCCTCACTTGCATCTCTGCATCTGCAGATCTGCAACACCATCCACAGAAAGGGAGGAGAGGGAGCTTTCTTGATTACATAGAGAGAGAGAGAGAGAGAGAGAGAGTTTTCTTAATTACACTTGTACCCCTTCGGCTCATGGATGAAGAAGATGGAAGGAGAGAGACCTCACCGAAGCGGCAGTAGCAGCAGCGAGCTTTTCATTTGCTTCACGTCCAGACCATCTTCTTCTTCCAACGCCTCTTCCATGAAAATCTCCTCGAAATCGATCCTGAGCCCCGGTCGTACGGACAAGCTTCGAGAAGGGGCGACGACGCTGCCTTCTTCTCTCAGCAGAAGGCTCCGCAGCAATGGAAGCATGAAGGGAGGGCAATCGTCGCCCATGTTCCCGACGGGCAGCAAGAAGAAGGGCTGCGCCTTCGAGACGCCGGAGCCGTCGTCGCCTAAAGTCACGTGCATTGGGCAGGTGAGGGTGAAGACGAAGAAGCAAGGGAAGAAGATGAGGACGAGGTCGAAGAGGCGCGGCGGGGATGGGAGTTTCAGGAAAACAGAGCAGACCCAAGAAGGACAGATGCAGCAGCAGCAGCAGCAGGAGTGCTTGCCGAACAGAAATCAGAGATGGGTTCATCTCCCTTTGAGCATTTGTGAGGCTTTGCGGGCTTTCGGGGCGGAGTTCAACTGCTTCGTGCCGTGCGGTGGGCGGTCTTCATGTTCTTCTTCGAATGCAGGGATGGAGAGGGAGAAGGGAGAGAAGCGTACTGCGGCGCCAGCGGGAGGGACGCCGACGACAAGCTCGTGTGGGACGGTATTCGCAAAGTGGTTGATGGCATTGCAGGAGAGCGAAGAGGGGAAGAGGAGGGAGATTGTGGGGGAGATGGTTGGAATTGTGGGTGCTGAGGATGAGGAGGAGAAGGAGAAAGTAGAGGAGAAGAAAGGGGAACAGAAGGCCCAGCTGGAGATCGAGGAGGAGGAGGAGGATGTGGATGTCTGCATTCCGCCGAGAAATGCTCTGCTGTTGATGAGGTGTAGATCTGAGCCGCTGCGAATGTCATCGCTGGCAAATCGATTCTGGGATTCGCCTGCTCAGAAGGAAGAAGAAAACGAGGAAGAAGAAGAAGATGATGATGATGATGAAGAGGAACATGATTATGAGGAAGCTGTAGAAGAAGAGCAACAGATAGTGGGAAAAGCAAAGCAAAAGGAGGATGAAACGTTGGAGAAAGCGGTTTCAGCTCAAGAACACGAAACCCTGGAAGAAGAAGAAGAGCATGGAGAGGCTCAAGAGCAAAAAGAAGAAGATGAAGAAGAAGAAGAGCTAAGGGTGGAAAATGGGTCTTCAGGTGTATGTCTAAAAGAGCAAGAAAACCCACAAGAAGAAGATAAAGGAAAGGAAGAAACCCAGTTGCAGAAACCAGAGGAAGAAGAATCGGGAGAAGGAGAGAAAAAAGAAGAAACCCAGTTGCAGAAAACAGAAGATGAAGAGAAAGAAAGCCAGTTGCAGAAAACAGAAGAAGAGAGAGAAATCCAGTTGCAGAAAGTAGAAGAAGAAGAGAAAGAAACCCAGTTGCAGAAAACAGAGGAAGAAGAGAAAGAAATCCAGTTGCAGGAAAAAGAAGAAGAGAAAGAGGCCCAGTTGCAGAAAACAGCAGAAGAAGAAGAGGAGAAAGAAACCCACTTTCAGAAAACAGAAGAAGAACAGAAAGAAACCCAATTGCAGAAAACAGAAGAGGGGGAAGAGGAAGAAGAAGAGAGAGAAGAAAAGATGGTAGAAGAAAGGAGGAGGAGCAGCTGCTCGACTGCATCCGTACAGCTAGAAAAAGAAGAAGAGGCGGAAGCTATTCTGGAAGAAGAGGGGTCAACGGAAGGGGAAAATGAGAAGACCGAAGGCATCGCTGTGGAATCTACAGAAGCAGCAGCAGCGGCAGAGAGCGAAGAAGAAAAGCCAACAGTAGAGGAGAAGAGAAAGGTAGAAGGAAGGGAGGAGAGAGAAAGGCCGGTGCAGCTGCCGGATTGCCTGTTGCTTATGATGTGCGAGCCCAAGCTGTCGATGGAGGTCTCCAGGGAGACGTGGGTCTGCAGTACGGACTTCATCAGGTGTAGACCCGATAAAGCACCCGCCAAAGGACCCGCTCCTCCTCCCCCTCCATCTTCAGAAGCCACAGGAAAGAAAAAGGAAGGAGCCGCCGACGATTGCAAGAGGCTGAGCACCGATTCTAATCCTGCGAAGCCCCCGCCTGCTAATCCTGCGCCCCAGCAGCCTCTCTCCATGGCGACGGTGATCGAGCAGAAGCTGGTGAACGCAGTGGCGTACGAGCCGTTCGTGCTGACGCGCTGCAAATCGGAGCCGGTACGGTCTTCGGCGCGGCTGGCGCCCGAGGCCTGCTTTTGGAAGAGTCGAAAGCTGCCTCCTCATCAGCCACCTGTTGGGGTTGGTGCGGCTGGGGTCGGCTTTTGAGCCGAGCCGGGGGGCCGCGCTTCCTTCTTCTTCTTCTTCTTTTTTTTAAATTTTATTTTAGTGCTGGGTTTGGGGAAATGTAACTGCCAGGTGGCAGTCCTCTTTTGTACTGTGTACATCCGCTTTTAATGAATTTAATTTTAATCGAATTTTTGGATTTTCGTTTTTTTTTTTTTTTAATATTTCTTTTGCTTATTTGAGGAATCGAGGGGTTTGTTGTTGAACATCAGCAAATGGGAGTACTTACACGACGCTGATGATGAAATATTACAATCAGCTATTGTAAATGAACGAGTTGGATGGCGTACACTCAATACGGCGGGCCCGGCACAAGCAGGTTTGATGGGCGGGGATTGGGCACTACCCCCACCTGGACTAGGATGCGGATTGCGTCCGACCACTGGTCGGACCTTTAAGCGTCCGACCAGTTCTGTGCGAGGGCCCAACGTGATGTATCGGTTTATCCACACTGTCCACTCATTTTCTGAGATCATGTTAAGGGAAGGACCCAAAACTGAGGCAGATCCAAAGGTGTTGTGGACCACACCAGAGATAACTCTTGCATTTAATGCAACTTGAATTTATGCTATGCGCATTTAATTCAACCAAGCTTACTAATTTGGTGTGGTGGACTACAGCGTTGGAACTGCCTTACTATTGGGCTCGTTCCTTAACATGATCTTATAAGAGGGATGGACGGCTTGGATAAACCGATACATCACAGTGGGTCCCCAAACAGTTCTGGTCGGACGGTTAAAGGTCCGACTAAGGTCGGACGCAATCCGCGTCCCCTGGACTAGCTCGGGGCTCCATTGGCCCATGTTTATCTAAGCCGCCTGAACCCTCGAAAAAAACGTAGATCAAAGTCTAGAGCGGACTAGAAACAGCGGTGACAGCCCAAAACCTCTTGGGGGGGGGGGGGGGGGGGTGATAGAGGTTTTTGGATTAAGATGATACTTATGCTTTCCCATCATTCATAAATCTAGTAACCTTATGATTTACGAACAGGTTGGATGGCAAATAGACGTTAGGGTGGGCCGTAGGAAGGTTTTAATGGTGGGGATCATCGTCACCACTGCTTGCTGTGATGTGGTCCACTCGAGGGGTCCATCTACTCCCTTTTTTGGGTTCACGACTTAAAATGATCTTTCAAAATGAATTGACAGATTGGATAAAATAAATATACTACGCTGTAGGCCCTGACAAGACCGTCCGTCCCTAGTTAGGTATGGTGGGGCGGTAACCAATCCACGCCCGGGTTTGATGGCATACGCTTAATGATGGCCCCTGTACAACCAATAATGGCTAGGGCGAGACGGGTGTAAGTTGAATAGATTTGCATGCATAGACAGTAACTGAAGGGTAGCTACTAGCTCCTATGTTTAAGGTGATGTACCCTCCAAGGCCAGAAAATTTTTGCTACACCCACGAGTTAGCTACGCTAGCTACACCGGGTGTAGAAATGACCCCACCATGATGTATGTGTTGTATCCATGCCGTCCATCCATTTGGAGAGACCATTTTATGGTATGACACCAAAAAATGAGGCAGATTGAAAGAACAAGTGGACATAGCACAGAAAATAGTGGGGATTGAACGCCAACCATTAAAAACTTCTTGGGGTCCACTTGAGCTTTGGATCTGCCTCATTTTTTGGATCATGCCCTAAAATAATTTCGCCAAATGTATGGACGGCGTGGATATAACACATACATCAAGGTGGGGTCATTGCTGCACCCGGTGTAGCAAGTGTAGCTAACTCGTGGGTGTAGCAGAATTTTTCTCCTCCAACGCTGGGGCGCGGCTTCGGTCCGCCAACTGTGGGACCATGCCTTTACATCCACGACGTTCATCCGTTTTGACAGCTCATTTTAGGGAATGATATGAAAAATGGTGGACCACACCACAAGAAACAGTGGTGATTAACCATTAAAAACTTCTGGTGGACCACGAAAATTTCGGATCAAACTGATAATTTTGTGGTCTTTTCATCCATGTCTTCGTTACCTTCATCCACCGTTTCCTGTTGTGTGGTCCACTTTAGATTTTGATCTGTTTCGTTTCAGGTATCGGGCCCAAAAACGAGCTGTTTAAACGGATGGACGGCGTGGATGTAAGGCACATACATCACGGTGGGCCACACAGTCAGGGATCTCCGAAGCCGCGTCCCAGGCTGCCCGTTACGGCGTATGGGACAAGAAAGCAAGGGTTCTGCGGAATCCACGTTCATCTCTACCATGGGCCAACCTCCACATCGGGAGCGGGTTTGCTGTTACCCGGGTTACAGTTTAGTGGGTGTTACCCTTACTATATGGGGCCTACCTTGATGTATTTTATATATATCCACGCCGTCCATCTGTTTATACATCTCATTCTAGGACGCTATCCCAAATCTTAAGAAGATCCAAATCTCAGGTGGACCATACCACCAGAAAAAGTGATAAATGGGCATTAAAAACTTTTTGTAGGCAATAAAAGTATTTTATCAATCTGAACTTTGTATTTTCCCTCCATCCAGATATTCTTGAAATTATCAACGGGTTGGATTGCAAATAACAATTACTAAAACCTTAAGATGGACTCTTTGAAATTTTTAATAGTGAGGCACTCAATGACCACCGTTTTCTATGATGTGGTCCACCAGAGTCTTGGATCTCCCAAGTCGTAAAAAGGGCTGGAGAAACAAATGGACAACATGGATATACAAAAAAAATCATCAAGATGGCCCCCACGATAAGGGTAACACTTACTAAGCTGTTACCGGGTAGCACCTAATCCGCTCCCCTGCATCTTAAGAGCCCGTTTGAATACTGTCAAATAAGTTACTTTTCGGCTAAACTTAAGATGTTAAGTTGCTTTCGGCACTAAAGTTTGTCCGGTGAGAATAATTGGAAAGTAACTCATCTTTTAAAAATTACTTTATTTTAATGAGTAAATTTTTTTAGCTTTTTTACTTTTGACTTTTCTACTTATCTTTCTCATGTCACATTTTTGCTTTTGCCTTTTTTTTTTTTTGTTTTTTGTTTTCTTTGGGTTAGTACACACCCACACTGTTAGTCACCCTCCAATGTTAATTAACGGCCCTCCAATTTGGCTTTTCTACTTATCTCTCTGAAAACACTCTACGTTTCAAAGTTCTCTCTCATGGATCACTCAATTACTGCTCTCTCAAACCATCCATATCAAAGGAGGCCCCACATGATGGACTGTCCCATCAAAGGCGGGGCTCACACAGTAGACAACCCACATCAAAGATGGGCCCTACATTAATTGGTGCAAGATCCAATCCACCAATCGGTTGATCTAATCTTCTACATCTTTCTCAAAAATGGTTCTAGTCCACTCACCATGTGGACTGACTATTGGAAACAAGTAAATGGGTTAGAAAACTTCAGCCAAGTCTTCTAAAGTTGTACATTTGTTTTGCAAACTGTGGCCCACCTGACCAGTGGATCAACCTTATTCTTGTGCCAGGGCATCCATATAGTGGTCCGGTTCTGATGGATGGAATGTATCTCGGACCAATCGTGCTATGCTAGCACATGCATGGCATGTACATGAGCTTTAATGCATGCACGTGGGATTAGAAAAGCTCATTCTATTAGGAAAATTGCCTCAACGCGTGGCCTTTCCTTTTCATCTCAATATGTTGCTTATTATATGTAGATTTGAAATTTTCTTTCAAAAGGTTACTTATCAGTGTGTTATTACCAAACATATTTATTTACTTATTGGCTGATAAATATGTTGTACCAAACATACTTACCAACTTAATAAGTAAAAATCAAGATAAGTAGCTTAAGTAACTTACAATCCAAACGGGCCTTAAATGATGATCCGAACTGTTCATGATTGAGACTCTCTACTACTCGGGCCTTGATGAGAAGTATTTGTTGAACAGGTGGTTGTGTATGAAGATGATTATTTAACGGCTCATATTAAATCCGAGCTTTAAAGCCAAGATTAAGTGTATATCGACCCGGTCCATCAGGATTTAAAGCCATGTTGGGACTCTATACTACTTGGGCGACTTTTATGTATATGTTGTATATCTACTCAATTTTTACAAAACAGTTTAGGACATGGTCCAAAAAAATTAAGCATATCCAAATCTCAGGTGGACCAAACCACATGAAATAGTAGTGATTGGCCTTAAAACCTTCTTAACGGCTACAAAAGTTTTAGACCAAGTTAATATTTGTGTTTTCCTTTCATCTATGTCTGTGTGATCTTATCAACAAGTTCGATGGCAAATAAACATTACAATCCGCCCAAGGAAATTCTTAATGATGGGTGTTCAATCAACACTGTTTCTTGTGATGTGGTCCACCTGAGATTTGCATCTAAGGTATGAACTAAAAAAAATTGATGGATGGTGTAGCTATACAACATATACATCAAGGAGGGCTCTCTGGTCAGGGAAACACCCACCATGAGCAACAACTAATCCGCTCCCCCATCAAAGGTTGAGCTGTACACTGGCCGAGTTAGCTTGGTTGGCTTGCTCGACTCGGTTCGAACTAGCTCGGTTTAACTTGGTTCGGATATTGAGTTCGAACCTAGTTGAGCTAATTTTTTTTTTTTTTTTTTTAGCTAGAAGATTTTCGAGTTGAGCTTGAGTTGGCCCTAGCTTGATTCGGCTCAATTCAAAACTTAGTTTGTGTTGACTCAACTCGACTAGTTAGAAATTGATACTGTTTAGTCTCATATTAGAAGAGAGTAAACAATTGAGAGAAAAAACTCTATATAAAAGTAAGTGGAGGTGTTAATGTGCTTTGGGCTACCTGAAATTTAAAATGTTTTAGTCAGGCTTCTGAGTCCAGCTTATTTAAATTTTAGTATTTTCTACGCTCAAATTTGACTCAAATTGACTCCAACTTGGCCCCAAAAACTCGACCGAACGAAATCGGACGTGCCATTCCAGTTGGAAGGCCAAGCTGGTTAGCCCCATTCGTTTCAGCTCGCTGTACAACTCTAATCAAAGGGCACATCTACCGTGGATGTGCGGAACTGCCTGCATCATGGGCGTGGCCCGACTGACTGACGGTTCATCCACCTGATTTGTGGGCCAGATCAGCTACAGTGTGGGCCTGCCAATAAATGCCTATGATCTTTTACATAGATGAATAGTTTGATGCGTGTGCGTGTGGATTTAGTAAATATCCAAGGACAAACTAATAAAGGGCCATGATTTAATGAGGGTCCCTAGTTGAGGGACGCATCCAGGCCATTCATTGTGTAGTGCGCACTGTGACATGCAGTATACGAAAAGGCTACGGACAAGGCTTTGAGGGACACATGTTCTTTGAAATTGGACTGGCCCACTTACCTTTAACACCCGTCCTTGGACGCGGATTGATTACTAAGTACTAACCCCCTCCCTAGCTAGGAACGTACAAGGCTACTGACAAGGCTTTGATGGGCACCGTGGGTTTTATCCACACTGTCCATCCTCTTTTTCACATCATTTTAGTGCACAAACGCAGAAACGAGGCGGATCCAAGCCTCAAGTGGACCACACCATAGGAAGCAACAATGATCATGACAACCACTGATGAGACTTTCCTAGGGACCATCTTGATGGTTAATTTCCATCCAACATGTTCATAAAGTCACATAGACCTGGATGAAGTGAAAACATCAATATAAGCTTGATCCAAAACTTCCGAGGCCCTCGAAAGATTTTCAACTGTAAGTATTTAATCCCCACCGTGTGGTCTACTTGAGCTTTGAAGCTGTCTAATTTTTGGCATGGATGGACAGTGTGGATAAAATCCATACATCATGTTCGCTCCTCAGAGCCCCTGTCCTTTACTAGCTAGGGACGGGCTGGGGTAGTATCAATACGCGTCCCCCGCCTTTCTCCTTGATGAATGGCTATGATCTTTCACTAATGGTCTTTCTTCGTTGAAGTTGGACCAAGCACTTTTAATTTTAACCGTCCATTAGATGGCCACCAATCGACCATTGAGGATATAGTGTTCAAATTCCCTTTCAGTAATGAGCCATCGTCAAAATCAACGTCAGGGATTTTGGACATTTAATTTGAGATGGACAAATGGAAGGTATACAATTTGTAACCATCTGCCAGAGTGGGGCCCTTGCGTCCACAACGCAGATATCTATTGCATGCCTATGTGGACGGACCATGGCTAAAAACTCCCCACCAGTTAGAGCACAATCATTATGAAATATATCGTTTTGGCAATTGTCTTAGTAAGGGTGTCTCCCCGGCAGAATTTCAAAATATTATGTTTTTCTCAAAATATTATGAAGAAAATATTGCTGAATATAAAATATTTAAAATACTTATTATAAAATAATAAATGATTTTGAAAATTTAAAAATAGCTATAAAATGATTTAATTTAACATTTAAATAGTGTTAAAATTGCATAAAATCGTGAAAACAAATAAAAATGAAAACCAAACCAGATTTTGAAATTATTGAAATATTACCAGTATAATAATGTTTGATCAAAACTTCATGATAAGATCGTGAGATTTACTAAATCTCAGGCGAAAATTGTCAAAATCAATAGATATCCAACGATCTGACTAAATGTATCATCTTTGGCCCACCTAGTGAGTTCATTTGATCTCATGTTCGCACCAAATGATCTTTATCTTATGGCCCACACGACTTGGACAAAGGTAAACATTGGCGGGAAAGAAAACATGACGTGGACGTTTCTCCTTTTCTTTTCTCGGGTAGAAAGGAGGGTGTCCGGCTTTGGTGGATTCCCGTATAAGAAATTTACATATGTTAACCTCAAGTTTGACTGACAAGCCAAAATAGACTTCTAAAAATTTTACTTTCTCATTCTAAACTTCATATGTACTGACTATTGACATATTTTTCCGAATATAGATACCCTCGGTGAAATTCACTGAATTCACCATTAATTCACCAATCATTCAGTGGATTTTATTGGATGCTCTAAGGATATTTTTGTCTGAAAAAACTATGTCCATATAAATGAAGTTTAGAATAGGAGAGTAAAGTTTTCGGAAGTATATTTTGGTTGGCCAGTCAAACTTGAGGTTTATAGATAAAAGTTTCTCTTTCAGCATCCACTTAGGTGGGTGGGACCCCTGTGGGTTGTATATGACTTCAATCCATACTATCCATGTATTGAAAGCTCATTTTAGGGCATGGTACAAAAATGAAGCAGATCCAAATCTCATATGAATGTAATTGGCCATTAAAAACTCCCGGCCGGCCACAAAAGCTTTGGATCAGGTTGATAATTGTGTGGTCTTTCCATCTAGGTTTCTCTGAGCTTATCAAAAGGTTGGATGGAAAATAAACATTCCGGTGGAATCTTGAAGTTTTCTATGGCAGGGAATCAGTCACCATTTTTTACTTTGGTGCAGTACACCTACGATTAGGATCAGCTTTATTTTTTGGGTCGTGCCCTAAAATGATCTGTTAAAATGGTTGGACGGTGTGGATTTAAGGTAGATACATCACTGTGAGCCCCAAAGTCAGGGGTCCCAGTTCCCACCCACCTCCGTCGATATGGGGATCCACCGAAGCCGCGCCAGAAAGGAAGCCTTTGTGGCCAAACACAGCCCAGCTTTGCACCAATGCGCAATTTCCTGGGTCCATCCACATGGCCCCTCCAAAAAGGACCCATTGTGGTTTGTGCATGGAATCCAACCCATTCAGGAGGGTGGCTCCAGCAAAAATGAGAGACGCCCCAAAGTATGGCCGATCCAACTATAAGATGGGCCACCACATGAATTTAGAAGTTTCTAGAGGATGTTCATAGTTTCCTATGTTGTGGCTCACCTAATGATTTTTATTTTTTTATTTATTAAGGAAGCAAAGCATGATTTCATTTGTGGAGTGAAATGTATGAGATGGGGGCAATGGCAACAACTCCAACGTGACATCCAATGATTTACGGGCAGCTGCATTTGAATACTGAATCCTCAGCGAAAGTTTTTGATACTCTGGTAGAGTGTGGTTGATGATACGCAGGCACTTAAATATCACTTTGAAATTGCATAATTGGAATGAAAGTAAGTTAATTAAACTGTTCAAATTAGAGATCCTAGTTTAGATGTATCATGTACCAAAAAAATAGACTTATTTGGTCACTTAACTATCGGATTGGTGGACATACATTTGACGGATAAAAATATAAGAAATCTAATGGTCCTATTTCAATAAACAAGTATTCAAAATCAGAGGTTAACATCGTTCAACCAATCTGGTTTTAGGGTTGAAATTCAGCGACAGGGAGTACCAACATTTAGTTGGTTTGATTTTAAATAATGCGTATCACATTTGCAATTTCTGAGCGCCTGTGTATCAAGCGTCATGCGCTGCCTGAGTAGCATTTAAAATTCGTAAATCCAGGGATATTATTCGAATCTCACTTTACCTTTCCAAGATACACATACGTGTACCCCATCCAAACCGTTGAAAGGAAAGCATTAGAAAAGGTGGACCTCCTACCCATTTAGCAATAGGCCCACGTCACCCATCAACTTTCGAAGCCTTTGGGTGAGTCAAATCAAAGCCAACGGACGAAACCCGACTCCGAGGCCTTGTACTGTATTCGGGTTTTCTCCAAGTGGAAGGGACCGTTGCAAGGTTGATCTAGACCGATGGTGTCTTATGTGACTTGTGTCCTACATTGGATGGAACATGTCTCAAAAATGTGTTGAAATTACTTGAATAAAAATGAAAAATAACTGATAAAATAAATCTGATGATAGGAACCTCATACTTGGTAAGCGAAATAAATCTGATGATAGGAACCTCATACTTGGTAAGCGAAACCTTTTTACTGGCAGACATATATTGTCAATAAAAACAATAAGAAGTTTTGGGTCGAGGCGCATACTTAGTTACTATCTTTGAAAGAGTTCGCACCCTTGATGCCGACGCGACTACCTCTAGAATATAACTCCCCAGATACGTTCCTTCACAGTATGCATAAACTATGGAAGAACCCAACACCAACATCACCCTTTCAATTGCCCAGAGAAAAAACGAGACGGAGTTTTTCAGATCTGTCTTCTAAACCCTAACCTAATCCCCTTTTATAAAACCTAAAATACATAATGTTAGAGAAAAGACTCGCTGAGAGAAAACGGTCGCGTCATTTCGATGTGCTTGTAAGGCACGTTTTGCACAATGGTAACGGCCTAACGGTTGCGATCATAGCAACGGTTACCAGCCTAGGCCAATCGGGGTCCGATTGCACCCCTCCTCCCCGTGCGCGAGTATATGTGGGTGTGCACGTGCGCACATGCCCGGTTAAAGATTTTCGGACCAATTTTTCCGTCGGCTGAACCCCCCTTGTGCACACATATGGGCTTTGGCATAATCCAAGACACATTGCAAAAGTCTATATTGAGCAAATGTATATAAACCACTTTTTTTTCTCCCACTCAATTTGATGTAGGATTAAAGAAATCCACAAAAAGAAAAAAAAACATAAAAGTAACACAACAAAGATTATTTTGTTTTGAAATACACACAATAAAATCTTGCAACTCTCTTTTAGTTGAAATCGAAAGGTTAGGATTGCCTGGAGGATCCTAGCCATCCATCTTGCTACTTTCTTTTAGTTGAAATCAAAAGGTTAGGATTGCCCTACTAGATCATGAAATATGCCCCTCTCTTCTCATACTTGAAAACCCACTTATAAGGTGCAAAGCCTGGGGTTGAGGATTAATGCCACTTTCTTAGAATTTTTTATAAAATTCGGATAGCTCAACTAGGATCAAATTTTCTTCCATGGACATCATCTCTCTTTGACGGATGAGACTAGCTTTGGTTAGACTAGGGTGTTTGTCACTTTCTTTCCTTTATTTATTGGTGACCAACTTTCTAAACACGTGGCAAGACGGTGAGATCCGAACCAATTAGTAGGTAAGCCATCACCCTTTTAGGTCAATCCTAACTATTCCATTGGAAGACTTCTGGACAAAAGACAGAGGGCGGTCATATATAGAGTAGGTCTAATTCTAACCGATGGGACCACGGGTTACTGTCCACTAGGTTGATGACTTCTGATGTAGAGTCGGCTGCGGACGCATTCTTTGTACAACTGGATCAAAAGAAGCCTGAATGAAAGCCGTAGTCCGTCAAATCCGTACCCCTATGATGTAAGGCATGATGTAATTAAGCTTCAGGCACGCCCAAATCGAAGAAATTCACTCTAGATAGAGAGAAATTACCATTGAAAGTCAGGATCATAAAATATCCTAATATCATCAAGGAGCGCAAAATCTATTAATTTTTACTATAATGGGCCATCCGATCAACCAACCTTATAGAGGATTATGTCGGTTCATTTTGCGAGGAAACACTTTCTTCTAGTTCAACATATTTTCTTTACTTTAGAATTTTAATATATCCAGTTTTTTTAGGAATTTCAAATAAGTTAGTTGCATGAATCCCTTGTACTTTCTATTTAAGAGAATGAGAGGGTGGATGAGAAGAGAGTGGTCGTGAAAGTAAAGAGAGGGTAATGGGAAGGACAGAGATGTAAGGCAAAGGTAAGGTGAAGATGATCGAGATGATTTCATGTGGTGATTGGAACCTCAATAGTTGTGGGGTGGGCCAGTGAAAAAGAAGTCCCAAAGTTAAAGAAAATATATTTTTTTGCAAGTCAGAGGATGCCACGTTGTCAGCCTTTGTACTAAAATTCGAGTTCTTTTCTTCTTACTCAAGTGTCAACAATTCGGGCACGGCCCGTCACATTCGGTGTGGGGCCCACTGCTCTCCACCAATGACGAGGTGCCACGACACCCCGTCCATCTCCTCAGCGTCGTCCCGGTGGGGTAGTATCTAATCCGAGTCCCAACAATTACTACCAGATGGGCCAACCTCATGTACGGGCATGGACCAAATCCTACGGGCGGTTCCAACTGAAATAAAGCAGACCTACAAGACTGGTGGATTAAGCCAACATGATTTTTTTACTCCGACAAGGTCATCATGCTCTGGATTACCCCTTGCACCGTACACCAGCTAATTGAGGAAAAAATAGGATAGCCGTCTAGAAATTATTAAAACCACTCTTCGCACATGGAATGCTTTTCCCTTGTCCTAGTTACTTCTCCAAAAGTGGAATCATGGAGATTGTACCGTCACTACTATGCAGCACAGATCTAAAATTCGGTAACTCGGTTCAGAGTTCAGCCGAGTCGACTCAGCAATATTTTAAGCCAACTCATCATGAAACTCGCTTGTAAGCCTGACTTGGCATAATCTAGGCATGACTCATCGACTCAACTTGACTCAACTCAGATTCATTGAGTTAACTCGCTAGCTTGGTCAACTTGTCTCAACAGGAAAAAAGGATTTTAAAACCAAGAACTAAGGGACAAGGAGCAATACTACAACCAACAAGCTAATCCTTTGTTTACTTAATTCTTTCATCATATTTATATTTTATCAATATATGACTACTTAAAATATTTATAAATATTATTAATTTTAAGTATGGAATATCTAGCCAAGTCAAATAAAGACTCATTACAATTATTAGAGTCAACTCAACCCAGTTAGACATTGAGTCGTGTCTTGTTTTTAGTTTTTAAACTATGCTCGACAGGCATTATTCATTATTTGGAAGCCACCTCCCATTGATATTTTCAAACTCAATTTTGATGGATCGGTTCATTAGGATGCCGTTGATGGCAGCGTTGTTTTGGGGGGGGTGAGTCGTCCGTGATTATTGCGGCCATCTCACGTGGTCATTGTTGCAATGCACCAAAACAATCATATGAATCAGTTAGGGCCCGTTTGGATACCACTAAATAAGTTACCTTTTTTTTTTTTTTACTTACAACAGTAGATAAGTAACTTATTTGAGATAAGTCATGTTTATGATCACTTATAAGTAACATTATTTATTTATTTATTTAAAGTTACTTAATCACTTTAGTTTAAGAATTAGAAACCAATATAAGCTACTTGAGGCATTAGCAGCTTATCTTAAGTAACTTGATCCAAACACCCTCTTATTGAGGGGAGAATGCCTGCCCCTTTGATTTTGTAATCTTTCCTTACAAGCAAGCTCCAAATTTGTCACCTCCTCAGCAAGGGGTCACTTGGCAACAAGGATGATGTTCGGTAGTAAGGATTTATATTTCGATTCCTCCAAAATTCCTCAAAAGAGCTATTTTTGCATTCCTATTTCAAAGATGATTTGTAAAATCCTCTCATTTCCATGGGTTTCAAAATTCACGGGATTCCGAAGGATTTTAAATCCACACTTTCAAATGACCCAGGGCTAATAATTCAATCTTTCACAAATAGGAGAAACTAGCAGCTCATCCACTCATTAGGTGGGTCACAAAATAACAAGCAATGTAATCCGCTTACAAATAATAAAATGCAAATGAGAACCTCCACAAAAGTGGATGTGGCTGACTTTTGTACGGCTAACATATTAGATAGGTTGGATTTATGTGCATGATATGATGAAAGTTATCCCCTAGGTGGACGGTAAGATATTAGATAATCGGTTGGACGGACATGAACATTTCAGCTAATTTTGCTCTTTAATTTTGGACCACTCATTATTTCACTTATCGCAGTCCATTTAATAGCCACTAATTGAATGGTTAAAATCGTTGGATGTGTGTCCCACAATGCTGATGTAGTGATACTAGCTATCTTAAATGGCTAATTGTCGTGGACCACCAAGTGGAACACGCGTGATGGCATATATTTGGAAACAAGAAAGGATGGTCGTTGGTTATTGATAAAGGTCGGAGTGGCACCGTGCCCCTATGATAGGGGGTTAGGACCCTTGGTTGAGGTTGCCTCGGAAAGTTTTGGCAGGGATTATAGGGGAGCTATGGTTAGAGATAACTATAGCAACATTACGCCCCCTCCCCCGATTTAGGTGATGCATAGGCCACCATGTGCGGGCAATATAAAGAGGGATGTGCTATATTTCAATTCCCAAAATGTAATATAGGTGCATGGAACTCAAAGAAAGTGGGTGTGAATGTCAAATCTTTTAAGCTCCACACATGATTGGAGAGGGGTGATAAGAAAATCATTTTCCACTCCACTCGGTCTCCACCTGCGTATTCCACCATCATTTTACCAGTGTTCACAGCCTTTCCTATTTTATCCTTTTCAGAATCTTTTGCAAGAAAGAAAATGTACTGACATGGATTCATTTATCCTTTGTTTGGTTGTATCCAGATGCATCCGTTCGCTAAAGGGGCTCTGGGGACGCGGATTGCTTGCCACACCCTGTTGCAGGAAGTTATTGCGCTAAGAAGCTAGGTGGGGCCACTGTAATGTTTATCACCCCATCCATCCATTTTGCCAGCTCATGTTAGGACATGAGCCCAAAACTCAGTCAGATTCACAACTCGAGTAAGCTGCACGACAGGAAAGAGTGGGTATGGTAGGTAGGGTAGGGAAATGCCTACTGTTGAAACTTCCCTGGGTTCACCATGATGTTTATATGCCATCCGTACCGTTCATAAGGCCATTCCAACTGGATGAACTGAAAACACGAAATTATTAGACTGACCCATAACTTTTGTGGCCCCACATATGTTTCAATTATGGACGTTCAATCCTCACTGTTTCCTTTTGTGCAGCCCACTTTAGTTTTGAATTTATCTCATTTTTTGAGTTTGTCCTAACATGATCCAGATAAAACGGATGGACCGGGTGAATTCTTACAAACATCTCGTCCCCCACCTAGCCTCTGACGACGGGAACTTCCTACAATAGGGTGTCGCAGACTCGCAGGCAATCTGCTTCCAGCGTCTAATTATATCACAGAACCATTGAAGTGACGGGAGGCCCAAAAAAGCTTTTGAGTTTAGAATGTCTATCCATCCAATATCTGGCCTTTTTTTCTGAGCCATTTTGGAAGTTTGTTCAACCGTCTAAATAGATGTCTTCTAATATGGGAAATTGTGGAGGATCCCCTATCCATGGTGGTATCCACCAGATAAACGGTCTGGATGACCTAAGCTTGGACCCACTTGCACTGCATCAGCACTCAAAGGAATTAAAAGAAACGATAACGGTTGAATTTTCTGGTGCCTTTGGAGCGTTTTCAACTTTCTATCCAGCCAAACCCGTGAGGCCGTGGACAATAGACAACAGACAACAGCCATTGGTGAGATCACATATTATCCATGCATGCGTGTGGAATGATAGGGTGCTGGACACGCACGGCTCCATACCATACACGTAGCATGTACCGGAAATCTAAACTGCCCAAATGGTGGGACTCTTCATAGACAGGTCATATCCCCAAAATCAGATTGAGAGTGAGGAGAGAGAGAGAGAGAGAGAGAGAGAGAGAGAGAGATTTGGCAGCCTAACTTGCTTGAACTTGTGATCCTAGCGTGGCGTGGAAGACTCATTGCGAAATGCGGGACTTATCTTAATACTCAGGCAGTGTGTGATGACATGATATGCAGACGATTAGAGATTACTTGGATATTGCACATGTGGCATACATGTCATTCCAATCCAACTATCCAGATCATGTGTCCCACTTTAGATGTATCATGAACTAAATGTTGCCACATGTCATTCCAATCCAACTATCCAGATCATGTGTCCCACTTTAGATGTATCATGAACTAAATGTTACCTTTATGGGTCGTTTGGCAACTTCCGATTGGAATCCAATTTTCATGAATTTGTCAGTCAATCATTAATGGCTTAAAAATCAGGAAATGAATTATTCGTGCTAAATTTCAGGTTGCCAAACGTGAAAATTGGCACAGGAACAAATTTCAAGCTGCCAAACGACCCTTTATTTGATTACCTTACTATCATGTCAGTGGATATTCATCCGACGGTTAAAATTGCGAAGTATCCGATCGCACCCAAAAACCATCATTTGGAATTACAAACCATGGCCCACTTTCTCAATAATGAGATATTTACTAGCTATCAATATAATGATAGTCATCCACATCTAGATTTTATTGAATTTGCAGCGTTGATCCAATATGAGAAGCCAAATATCTATTAATGAACGGTCAGTTGTAGGATAGATTCAATGTCAAAGCCTATCATCTGGAAATATTGCGGGACCATTTACTGTAGCAAAATTGTAAAGTTTAGTAAATCTTTTAATAATCAAGCCCTCATGTGATGTGTAGTTTTATTTATATTTTTATATTTTATACTTTTATATCAACAAATCTTAGTTGTTGATATAGACCATCCATGTGGATTATAACAGAGATCTAGCTGTTGATATAGACCATTCATGTGGATTATAATAGAGATCTAGCTGTTGACACAGACCATCTATGTAGATTATAATAGAGATCTAGTTGTTGATATAGACCATCCACCCCATGGGGCCCACCTTTAATTTCCTTCCCTCTAAAACGTCACTTTGATAAAGTGATCCTAGCCATCCATAAATTGATAGGAAGTGGACGGGGCATATTTACTCTACTAACCATCCATAAATTTATAGGAAATGGATGGTGCATATTTACTCTACTAGAAATGCCCTGGACCTCTTGTCATGTGGAGCCATCTTCCGTCGTATATCCCTTCAAAAAACACTTCGATAAGGTGATCCTCTCTGTTATGGGGATAGCCCGAGTTTAACTAATAACGATATCGACTTAGGGGTTTAGACTCGTCAGCCCAACTTCCTATGGAGTTTGTCTTCCAAGATGATAGTAATACTGATCCCAGGTTCAGCCTCACAACAAGTTCGGGAGTAGACCTGATCACCAAATTGGCCTTGACTCCATCCTTTAGTGACTGCTGACCTGGACCTAGATCACCGCGGACCTAATTATAGGCGAAAGATCAGGAATGCACCCGAAAAGGATGGACACATCACTAGCTATTATAGGCACATCCCACGTCTCCGTGAATTATGCTATCTAGAGGGAATCTCACCTGTAACTATAGCCATGATTGTGGCCACGCTAGGGGCCCATATGAATGGGAATTCCGATAGGGGCTCATCCGATAGTTATAAATGGGAATTCTTACTTCACTAAGAGGTACATACACTTACTGTTCAAAAAGTAATCTTACTCTCCTTGCTCGGGACCCATATGACTTAGGCATTGGCCGGTTCCCAGCCACCCTCTTAGCCTTCTCTTCTCCTGTGCAGGATCCAAAGTTTTAAACTTAGTTGGATTACTAGCAGGGAGACGCCTCCAAACTTCAACCCCAAGTGATCATTCTGACCACTTAGTCTGATGTCCAAAAATTTGTAGCAACAGATCGGCGCTGTCTGTGGGAAATGACAGTTAAGTTGTGTTTCCACTCGAACTAAGAAGGTTTTAGACTCTCGTAGCCATCTTTTCACCTACACCATCAATGGCCGAAAAAAGAAAGAATCGAGAAAAAACTATTAGGAGGTCATCTCACACCCCTTACGATGATACATATGTGCAGAGGTCTTCTATGTGGTTTTTCGACTTCAAGCACTTAGCGAGCATGTCGTCCACATAAACCTCTATTATCTTACTGATCTAGTCGGCGAACATTTTGTTGACCAGACGCTGATATGTGGTCCCCGCATTCTTGAGTCCAAAGGGCATTACCTTGTAACAGTAGAGACCTCGATCTGTGATAAAGGTCATCCTAGTCTTGTCCGAGGCGTACATTCGAATTTGATTATACCTGGAGTATGCGTCCATCAAATTGAGGAGCTCGAAAGCTGCTTATGGCGTCGACGAGCCAATCTATGCGAGGTAATGAAAAACTGTCCTTCGGGCAAGCTTTGTTGAGGTCGGTATAATCCACACATACCCGCCATTTGCCGTTGGCTTTCTTAAACAACACTACATTGGCGAGCCATTTTCGATACTTCACCTCCTGGATAAACTCAACTTGTCGATCTCTTCATTGATGGTTACGTATCTTTTCATGTGGAAGAGTCGTCGCTTCTGCCTGACTGGTTTGAAGGGTGGGTTGACGTTTAGCCATTGGACCATCACTTAAGGGTCAATCCCTGGCATATCTTGGTGGAACCTAAGTGAAAACATCTACGTGCTCCTTCAGAAATAGGCCGATCTTTTCTCGGAGCTCTGAGCTAAGCTAGGATCCGACCTGAACCATTTTTTCTGGATCGTCATCAACGAATGGGATGGTGAGCAGATCCTCAGCGACCGAGCCTCTCTCGATGGAGTCCTCTCTCAAATCTACAGAGTTGTCCTTGTGACAATGGAGACTTGGCTTTTGTCACGCAAGGACAACTCGTAGCATTGTCAAGCTTCCTACTGGTTACCTCTAACGACTCCAATCGCTTCATCGACTAGAAACTTCATCGTCAGATGGTAGATGGAGATTGCGGCCTTGAGAGCTCTGAGGGCAGGTTGGTTGATAATTGCATTGTATGCTGATGGTGTACTGATGACGGGAAAGTCCACCATTATTAATTTCTGGATCGGCTCCTCGCCTGCTGTAACCGGGAGAGTCACTATTCCATCTAGCATAATGTTTCCCTCGTGAACCTAGTTAGAGTGGTATTCACAGGCCAAAGCCAGGAGTGATCAATCTTCATTCTCTCGAAAGCATGGGTGTAAAGGATGTTGACTGAGCTGCCTGTGTTGACGATAATCTTGAATAACTTTTTATTGGTGACGATCATCGAGACAACGAGGGAATCGTCGTGAGGGTGCAGAATCCCTCGAGCATCCTCGTCGGTAAAAGTAATGGTGGGAGAGTTGACCTTTAAGATTTTCAAAGGTCGGCTCATCATGTTGACAGGGTGCCTGAGTTCGGCCATTCGAGCCTGGCGGACGTAAGCTTTCTGAGCATTACCAGAATCTCCCACAGTCGGTACATTGAAAATGATGTGAATCTCCTCCATCGGATTGTGTTTGGCAGCCCCAAGATAAGGCCACGATGTAGTAATAACTTGGTGAGACCGAAGTCGATCCACGGGGAAGGAATTTAGAAAACTAGATCCAAACACTCTAAGGTACCTAGGTTTTAACTAATGTAAAGTTGGTTTTGAATAAGTTAAATCCAGAATTTGAAGAAAAAACAATATAAGGGAAGCACTAGAGTATCGAGGATCCACTTTTAGTTATTAACCATACTTAATTCAATCGATTCGACTTAATATACAACCAGAATGAAAGTCCTATCTCTATCCAGCCGGATGATCAAACAGTTAAAGCATATAAATGGTCTAAAACAGATGTTTGTTAATTGATTTGGTACCCTTAATCATGCTCGGGCATTGGGCACACTCAATTGTATAGGTCAATCATTTATCCAATCTAGTTGAGATCATAACCGTAACTTTCATCAAATCCTGTCACTAAACTTGACTAGAACCAATGACTTGAACTCTAATCAAACCAATATCAACAAGCAACAACACCTATCTTAGATTCACACAAAAGATAAGAACTTTTCATCAAATAGTTTTAATAAAAATTCAAATTGTTTTAATTCATGGAGAACTCGAAGCATTCATCGTATTCAAGAATCATAATAAATTAAAGGCTTCCACAAATCAAAATCCTATATACTAATCTGATTAATCTTAGAAATCCAACAAGAAACTCATGTACATGGCACACAACATCCCTGAATTATTTAAAACTATCAACTTTATTTAAACCACTAATGAATTGTTCAACAATTAAACCATAATTCGAAATCAAAGAATCAAAACATGAATAATAAACTAGAAGTTTTCCCTCTTAGCTCTATCTGAGAGTTAACCAGAAGAAAATATAGAAAAGCTAGAACTATAATTAGAAAAGAAAGAAAAACTAGTTGTAGAATACTAGAAAGCCTCCTAGGTCTTGATCTTTCTGCTTCCCAAGTCCTATGATGTCTTTAGAAGCTTAGGAATGTGTCCTTTTATAGAAGAATTGCGCCATCGCCTCAGAATCTTCGGGATTTTACGAAATACTTACGCAATTTGGTGGTGGCCGATCAATTGGTTGATCTGGGCGATCAATCACAAGTTTGGACCAACTGTTTATACATAAATTTGAACATCTAGGCGGTCAGGCGATCAATTGCAAGTGGTCAATCGATTGATTGTAAGTCTGATTTTTAGTCTAGGAAGCTCCAGCAACAATTCATCACTTTTGAGGGATTGTTGATCAATTGCAAGTGGCCTATTGATCAATCGCAAAACTCGTTTTTTAGTCCAGCAACAAATCTACCAAAATCAACATTCAGTCAATTGATCTATAAGCTATGTCGATCAATCAATAGGGTCCTGTTGATTGATAACAAATCTCTGTCAATTGATCTACGGAACCGCAACTTTTTGTATACTACGTTTTTGGCCCTGCGGCTCTACACTTTGATTTTTTTGGCTAATCTAGGTCTTGTAACATGATTTTTCCAAAGCTTTTCTTTTCGATTCTTTAACATAATTTTTCTTGATTTCCAAGAACTCTAAATCCTTCAAATTAACATTAAGTTTATGACATATCTCCCTATTACCTGTAAGCACAAAAACATGTATAAGCCCTTAACTTTAACAACTTAAACTATGCAATTGTGCTATGATTTGGGGCTCAAATATGCATATTTCAAGGCTCAATAGATTGTTATTCTGATCTTCTTGCAGATCGTCCTGTGTTGTTGCCCTTTGGTCTTCTTGACGATGTGCGGCATATTCACGTAAAAAACCTGCTGGATCAGGTTCTCGATCTGACGCTTTAGCTCATAGCAATCTGTGGTGTTGTGATCGTGGTCCTTGTGAAAGAGGCAGTACTTCGATCTGCTCCTCCAATTGGGATCGGTTTTGATTTTTCTTGGGCGAGTGAACATCTTCTTGTCCTTAAGGGTTAGGTACACTTGATCAACAGTTGTGTTCATCGGCATGTACCGACTCATGAGGGCCTTAGCCTTGGCTCCTCGGGGAGCATTATCTCGACTAGACGACCCTCGATTGTCCTTCCATTGCTTAGACCCGTGATCGTCATTTGCGTCCTTTCTCTTTGATGATGACATGTGCGCGCTGACTAGTTCTTCAATGTTGACGTGCTTTTGGGCCCGATCCAAAACTTTTGCCACAGGCTGGGGTGGATCTTGGCCGATAGACCAGAGGAACTTCCAGTTCCTAAGCCCTCCGATCATACTATGGAGCATCACTTTCTGAGATAAATTCTCTATTCGAACTACTTTGGCATTGAAGTGCGTGAGGTAGTCCTTAAATGACTCATCGTCATTCTGTTTGATCGCGGGGATGTGGGTTGAATGCTTCCTCAGGTCAATGCTTTTGATGAACTAAGTTGCGAAAGCCCTGCTGAGTTGATTGAAGGAGCTGATGAACTTCGGCTTCAAGTTTCAAAACCAGGTCCAGGCGAAGCTCGTCAGAGATAACAGGAAGGCCTTACACATGATATTACTATTGACGCCCAAGAGCTCCATCTAGACTCTAAAGTTCTCCAAGTACTCAGCGGATTGTATTGTTTTAACTGCGACACTTTGAAATTTTATGAAAGTGGTTCTGATCGTATGTCGTCAATAAAGGGAGACTATGCTGGGTCAACGAGGGGCGTTGATGGTGATCAGAGCTCTCTCCTTTTGTGCTCACTGCAGATCACCAATCTGCTCTCTGAGTTCTCTTAGTTCTGCTTCCCAAGCTGGGATATTATCATCAACATGATCTGGAGCCTCGTTTTGCTGATTTGAATGCCGCTCTTCTAGCCGGTGCCTCAAATCATTAGGAGGCAAGTCAGTTGTTTGAAGGGTCCGTGCGGTCGTCGCTTGGATGGTGACATCATCTTCCTGAGCCCGAGGCTGGGCTTTGTTTTAAAGAGACGGTTGCGGTTGAGGCCGCCCTGCTTGCGAATTTTCTCCCGCTTTATTAGAATGTAAGGGTGGCTAAACCTGTGGTAGAGGTGGTGGAGGTGGCGGAGCCAGGATGGCCAGCATAGTGCGGATCTCATCCAATTGATGGGCCAACCCTCCAAACTGTTGATCCAAGCCCCCCATATGATGGTTCATTCAGCCGACCTGCTCTTCCAGAGCAAATAGTCGAGCTCCACGATTGCGGGATCGCTATTGTTTGCTCTGCTGTGTAGTTTGCTGGGATGAACTTCCGATGTGGAAGGCAAGGGGTCTGGGGGTCATCCTCCCCCTCAACGTAAGCGTCATCATAAGAGGTGTGAGATGACCCCTCCCTCATAAGGGCCATTTTCCCGGTTCTTTCTCTTTCCTGCCATTGATGGTGTAGGTGAAAAAGACTTTGAGGAACTGAAACCTTCTTAATTCAAGCGAGAACACGACTTATTTGTTGAGTTCCCTTCAAACGACCAATTTACTATTATGAATTTTTGGATCACAGATGAGGTAGACAACGGGCCACCTAGAGCTAAAATGCTGACATGATCCTTCGTTAATTATCCTGTTGGATCTGGAAAGCTTGTTCCTGCACAACACAAAGAGAGGCTAAGAGGGTGGCCGTGAACCATCTGTTAGTCCTCCGATGCCTAGGTCAGATGGGTCTAAGTAGGGAATGCAAGATAGATTTTAGGTGACTTATATTGCGTACCTTCAAACGGAGGTTGAAGCCTTTCTTTATAACTGTTGAAGGAATGATCGTGGGCTACTGGCATGGCCATGATCGCGGCCATGGAGTCGGGAGAGATTCTCGTTGAGTGGCACGATTCCTGAGGACGTGGATTACGCCCATATCAGCCAGTGATGTGTCCGTTTCTTTCAGTCAAGTTCCTGATTTTTCACCTGCGGTTATCTCGGCGATGATCCAGGTCGGTGGTCGCAGGAGAACAGGACTGAGGCTGACCTAATGATCAGGTCAGCTGAGATGATAGAGTGGTTGACCTGAGTTTGCTCTGGCATAACTGCCGTTGAGGCTGAACTGGAGGTCAACTCGACCATGGTCCTTAGCTCCCTTGTCCCACCAGAGGGTGGACAGTGCAGGTGGCCGAGGTAAAGAATCTGGGCTTAGGCCCATGGGTTATTTCTTTATCAGTTCAGCGCGAGTTATTCCCATAACAACTACTTAAAATATTTATAAATATTATTAATTTTAAGTATTAAATATCTACCCGAGTCAGGTAAAGACTCATTATAGTTATCGAGTCAACCCGACCCAGTTAGATATTAAGGTGAGTCGAGTTTTTAGTTTTCAAACTATGCTCAGCAGACATTATTCATTATTTGGAAGCCACCTCCCATCGATGTTTTCAAACTCAATTTTAATGGATCAGCTCATTAGGATGTCGTTGATGGCAGTGTTAAGGGAGTCATCCGTGATTATTGCGGCCATCTCACATGGTCATTGTTGCAAGAATGCACCAAAACAATCATATGAATCAATCAGGGCCTGTTTGGATACCACCAAATAAGTTACTTTTTTCACTTACAACAATAGATAAGTAAGTTATTTGAGACAAGTTATGTTTATGACAATTTATAGGTAAGTTTTTTTTAATTTAAAGTTACTTAATCACTTTAGTTTAAGAAGTAGAAATCAAAATAAGCTACTTGAGGCATTAGATGCTTATCTTAACTAGTTTAAGAATGCTTGCCCCTTTGATTTTTTAATCTCTCCTTACAAGCAAGCTCCATATCCGTCACCTCCTTAGCAAGGGGTCACTTGGCAGCAATGATGATGTTTGGTAGCAATAATTCATATTTGGATTCCTCCAAAATTTCCCCAAAGAGCTATTTTTGCATTCCCATCTCAAAGATGATTTGTAAAATCTTCTCAATTCCGCAGGTATCAAAATTCATTGGATTCTAAAGGATTTTAAATCCACACTTCCAAATGGCCCAGCGATAATAATTCAATCTTTACATAAATAGGAGAAACTACCAGCCCATCCACTCATCAGGTGGGCCACAAAATAAAATTAGCCCATCCACTCATTGGTGGGCCACAAAATAAAAAGCAATGCAATCCACTTATAAATAATAAAATACAAATGAGATCCTCCACAAGAAGATGGGGCTGATTTTTGTAGGGCTAACATATTAGACAGGTTGGATGTCGCATGTGCATAATATGATGAAGGTTATCCCCTAGGTGGACAGTAAGATATCGGATAATCAATTGGACGGACATGAACATTTCATCTAATTTTGCTCTTTAATTTTGGACCACTCATTATTTCACTTATCGCGGTCCATTTAATAGCCATTGATTGAATGATTAAAATCGTTGGATGTGTGTCCCACAATTTAGGTGATGCGTAGGCCACCAGGTTGTTGGGTGCGTTGCGCAAAAACCTTAGGATCTCCCTCCTCAACCACGTGAATTATGTGATATGATAATGCAATAAACAAAATTAAATAATCAACCACATGACACGAGATTTTTACGTAGAAAACCTTCAAAGAGGTAAAAACCACAGGACTCGTCCAAAACATAAACCACAGAAAACTTTCAAAGAGGTACACCTTGATCTCAAGAACAACCCGCTTGGATCAAACCTTGTTCACTCACGTAGGAGTGGATAAACAGTAAAATGATTCAAAACTGAGAGATCTCACTGAGCACGAGGATATAGAAGAACCCGAGATGTCGACTGTGCTATGATCACCTTCACTAGCAGAAATCTCATCTTCCTACAAGCTTCATCTCTCTCTCTCTCTCTCTCTCTCTCTCTTCCTTTTCTTCTCTTCCTCTCTCTCTCTCTCTCTCTCTCTCTCTCTCTCTCCTTGGACGTGTAAATCTCCTATTAGGATGCTTAGGTCTAGAATTGGAAGCCAAATTATAGCTCCATGCAAGAGTTATACCCAAATTAGGAAATGACGGAATTGCAGTCTACGCGTCGTCGGGCGCTCGACAGATCCAAAATCTTTTTAGTGAGTTTTAGAGAAAATCCATTGAATTTCGGTCGCCCGACCCAGCATAGTCGAGCGCCCGATCTGGGCTTCGGGTGCTCGATGACCTACAGTCGGGCGCCCGACGGTTTTCAAAACTGTCCAAGGACCAACCGCTTCTTCTGAGGTGAATTTCAGTCGTTCGACCCTGACTGGTAGGATCTGATGACCCCCAGGTTGCACTGTCTCTCCTCAACTCCTGAGGAGGAAAACCTTATCAAATCTCTCCCTTCTTACTCAGGAGAGATTCACCATCTTCAAGCCAGCCAGGGTTTTACGAGCCTCAAATCTACCATTGAGCAAAGCCTTGGTTATTATGTTTGACCTGTTAGCGTTCGTATAAACCTTCTCAAGCTGTAATACCTTATGTTCCAACGTATCCCTGATCAAGTGATATTGAACCTCAATGTGTTTCGACTTGGAATACTGACTTGGATTTTTGCTCAAGTGTATCGCACTCTGGCTATCACAATAGACAACGTGCTTTTCCTGCTTCAGACCAAGTTCTTAAAGGAACCTCTTCATCCAAAGTATCTCCTTGCATGCTTCTGTGACTGCGATTTACTCAGCCTCTGTCATTGATAATGTTACACACTTCTGTAACTTGCTCTATTAAGAGACCGCTCCCCCTACAAATGTGAACATGAACCCCGATGTAGACTTCTTAAAGTCTATGTCACTTACTATATCTGCATTTGTGTAGCCTTCTAACACGGGTTTCCGTCACTATAGCATAAGCTCAACCTAGATGAGCCCCTCAAATATCATAGTATCCACTTCACTGCTGCCTAGTGTTCTTTGCTAGGATTGACAAGATATCGGCTGACAACACCAACCACATATGTTATGTCTTGGCGTATACATACCATAACATACATCAAACTTTCTACCGCTGAAGCGTAGGGTATCTTCTACATCTCATCCACCTCTTCCTTCATCTTTGGACACTGCTTATCGCTCAATCTGAAATGACCATCTAGTGGAGTACTGACTGAATTTGCTTTATTTATATTCAACATCTTTAGGACCTTTTCAACATACCACTCATGTGACAACCATAGCCTTCTGTCGCTTCTGTCATGCATGATTTTCATTCCTAAAATTTGTCTAGCTAGGCCCAAGTCTTTCATCACAAACGACTTGCCCAACTCCTGCTTTAGCTTGTCAATGTTCTTGATGTCCTTTCCCATGATAAGCATGTCATCAACATATAATAGTAGAACAATGAAATCACCATCTGAGAACCTGCGCATAAACACACAGTGGTCCGACTTCGTTATAGCATGCCCATGCTTCAACATGAACGAGTTAAACTTCCTGTACCATTACTTCGGAGCTTGCTTCAGCCCATATAAGCTCTTCCTAAGCCTACACATCATATGTTTCTTACCCTTGACCTCGAATCCCTCTGGTTGGTACATATAGATCTCTTCTTCCAGGTCACTATGGAGGAAGGCAGTTTTAACGTTTAATTGCTCTATTTCCACATCCATGCTAGCTGTCAATCCAAGCAACATCCAAATGGACATCATCTTCACCATCAGTGAGAATATCTCGTCGAAGTCAATTCTTTTCTTATAACCAAACCCTTTCACAACAAGTCTGGCCTTGAACCTCGTTTGTGAATTCTTTTACTCTAACTTTTTTTTGAATACCCACTTGTTGCTCAGAGTTCTCTTTACCCTTAGACAATTTCACCAGATCATAGGAGTAATTCTTATATAAGGATTCTATCTCCTCTTATATAGCTATCAACCACTCCCCCTTATGCACGTCGGCTAGGGCCTCAGAGTAATCCTCTGGCTCTCCCCCATTAGTAAACATAAGGTACTCATGTGGCGAATACCTCTTGGACGGGTGTCTGTCCCTAGATGAACTCCTCACCTGTGGCTCAACAAGTGAATAATGTGAGGGCTGCTCCCCCGATTCATCTGCCATATGAACTCCCACGTCTTTTGTACCTTGCTGCACTCTCCCGTTATCAGGTACCATTGGAGGAGTGATCAAATTCATGTCTTACAGCTCACCTAAATTGGGTTAGGTCTTCTCTAGCTTTCTAATGTCTTTTATACACCGATTTTTAAAGAAAACCACATCTCTGCTCTTGACGAGCTTCTTCTAGTTTGGATCCCACAATCTATAACTGAATTTTTTATCACCATACCCCAAGAGCACACATTGACTGATCTTCGTATCGAGCTTGGACCTCTCATCCTTTGGTACGTAAATGGATGTCTAACATTCAAATACCCTGAGATGACTGTAAGACACATCTTGTCTAGTCCACACCTTCTCAGAAACTTCTTCATTTAACAGGGCTGATGGAGACCTGTTGATCAGATACGCAGTGTGCATTGCTTCTCCCTAGAGCGTCTTGGGCAACTTAGCATAAGATAACATGTATCTAATTCTCTCTACAATGGTGCGATTCATACGCTCAGTTACACCATTGTGCAGGGGGAGTCTTGGGCATCGTTTGTTCATGTTATATACCTAAGGTCTTATAGTATTCATGAAATGCCCCAATGCATTCATCACCATTGTCAGTATGGATGCACTTTAATGATCTACCAATCTCTCTCTCGACCATGACATGAAATATTTTAAACACACCAAAGACCTCATATTTGAATTTCAAAGCATAAACTTAAACCTTCCTAGATACATCATCTATAAATGTAACAAAATACATAGCCCCACCCAAGGTTTTTGTCTTCATTGGACCACATACATCAAAATAAATCAAATTTAATGCATGAACTTTATTAATATAAGAAGCAATTTTAAAAAATGAAACTCTATGTTGTTTCCATGATAAACAATCAATGCAGGTTTTTAGATGTATACTTGCCATCTTTGGAAGGAGTTGCTTCTCCGTTAGTACTTGAAGCCTTTTCTTACTCATGTGGCCGATCCGCATGTGGCACATGTCCATCTCTGAATTTTTTGTTACGTTCAACCTACCCTTGCACATGTTGACATTTATCTTGTAAAGGGTGCAACACTTCTTCCCTCTGACTGCGATCAACGAGCCATTGATGAGCTTTCAACGCCCACCAACAAACCAGCTTTCATAGCCATTATCATCCAACCTTTCCATTGACATCAAGTTGAGGTGAAGGTCGAAAATATGCCTCACATTTTTCAGAACCAATGTGCAACCCACATCGGTCTTCACACAAATATCACCAACACCCACGATCTTTGATATGCCAGAATTTTCCATATTCACGGTGTCCAAGTTGCCTCACTTATAACTAATGAAGAAATTCTTGCGTGAAGTCACATGAAACGACGCTCCTAAGTCTATTACCCAGTTTGTGTCCTGACTCGTAGCAGTGAGACAAACATCATGATTGGCAGAGAGAATAACAACAATATTGCCATCTGAGGCAACCACAGTAGAATCTGATTCATCTTCCTTCTCCTTCTCATTTTCTTTTCTTATCTTTCTTTTTACCGTGACATTTATTCTTGTAATGGCTATTCTTGCCATAGTTCCAACATTCAACATCTTTCCTGACTTCCCGACACTCTCCCTCATTTCTGTGTCACAAGAGCCTCTTGCTGAGTGAACCCCTGAGACTTCCTCTTTATCTCCCTATTAAAGAGACAACTGGTCACCTGCTCTATGGACACTTTTCTATCTGGAACAGAGTTACTCAAAGACACAACCAATGTCTCCCAACAAGGCCTGTAGCTCATCATCCAAGACCATCTTCATAGCGGAGAGTTGGTTCACAATATTGTTAACTTCACTCATATGCTTAGCCACAGAACCGTTTTCATTGAACTTGAGATTCACAAGTCTTTTAATCAGGAAGATCTCATTGTCGGCTATCTTCCTCTCATACGACACTTGCAACTTATGCCATAGACTAGCGGTTGAGGTATTTGTAGACATATGGTGAAACACCATATCATCCAACTATTGTTTAATGAACCCCACTGCCTTCCGGTTCAACTTTTTTCAATAATCGTCAGTTATATCCTTCGGCCTAGCCGATGCACCCACGATTGGAGAGTACAAGTCCTTACAATATAGCAAATCTTCTATCTTTGCCTTCCATATGGGCCAGTTAGACCCATTGAGGCTAATCATCCTTGACGAGCCATCGTCTATAATTTACACCGATCCTACTGTCGGTTCAAACAACCTTAACTCTTTGATACCACTTTTGTTGTGTGCATTGCACAAAAACATTAGGATCTCGCCCCCCAACCATGTGAATTATGTGATATGATAATGCAATAAACAAGATTAAATCATCAACCACACGACACGAGATTTTTACGTGAAAAACCCTCAAAGAGGTAAAAATCACGGGACCTCGTCCAGAGAAACAATCCACTATGTAGTAAACTATTTACACCTTGATCTCAAGCACAATCCGCTTGGATCAAACCTTCTTCACTCATGCAGGAGTGAATAAACAATAAAAGGATTTGAAATTGAGAGTTCTCACTAAGCACGAGGATGTAGAAGAACCCGAGATGTTGACTGCGTTGTCATCACATTTACTAGCAGAAATCTCATATTCCTACAATCTTCCTCTCTTCCTCTTTTTTTTTTTTCTCTCACCTTGGACGTGTAAACCTCCTATTATGATGCTTAGATCTCGAATTGGAAGCTAATGTATAATCTCATGCAAGAGTTAGACCCAAATTAAGAAACTGCGGAATCTGCGCATTGTTGAGCGCCCGACAGATCCAAAATATTTCTAGTGAGTTTTAGAGAAAATTCGCTGAATTTTGATTGCTCGAGCCAGCAAGGTTACATGCTTGATCTGGGCTCCGGGTACTCGATGACCTACAGTCGGGCGCCCAACAATCTTCAAAACTGTCCAAGGACCAACTGCTTCTACTGAGATGAATTTCGGTCACCTAACCCCGACTAATCAGGCATCCAATGCCCCCAGGTTGCACTATCTCTACTCAACTCCTGATGAGGAAAACCCCATAAAATGTGCGGGTGGCATAAAAAGGAATGTGCTATATTTCAATTCCCAAAATGTAATATAAATATATGGAACTCAAAGAAAGTGGGTATGAATGTCAAATCTTTTAAGCTAAATATAGCCGAAGTCAGCCACACATGATGGGGAGGGGTGATAACGAAATCTCTATCCACTCCACTCTGTCTCCACCTGTGTATTCCACCATCATTTTACCAGTGTTTGTAGCCTTTCCTATTTTATCTTTTTAGAAAGAAAATGTAATCCTTTGTTTTGTAGTGTCCAGATGCGTCCATTTGCTAAAGGAGCTCTGGGACGCGGATTGCTTGCCACACCCTGCTGCAGGAAGTTATTGTGCTCAGAAGCCAGATGGGAGCCGAGCCACTGTGATGTTTACGAGAAATTCACCCAGTCCATCCATTTTGCCAGCTGATGTTAGGACATGAGCCCCAAAAATGAGCCAGATTCAAAACTCAAGTGGGCTGCACCACAGGAAAGAGTGGGTAGGGGTAGGGGTAGGGGTAGGGGTAGGGAAAATGCCTATGTTGAATTCTCCCTAGGTTCACCATGATGTTTATATGCCATCCATACCATTCATAAGGCCATTTCTACTGGATGAACTTAAAACACAAAATTATTGGATTGACCCAAAACTTCTGTTGCCCTACAAGTGTTTCCTCACTGTTTCCTTTCGTGCAGCCCACTTTAGTTTTGACTCTGTCGCATTTTTTGAGTTCATGTTCTAACGTGATATGGAAAAACGGGTGAATTTCTTACAAACATCTCTTGTCCCCCAATTAGCCTGTGACCACGGGAACTTCCCACAACAGCAGGGTGTCAGACTCGCAGGCAATCCGCTTCCAGCGTCTATTTATATCACCAGAACCATTGAAGTAACAAGAGGCCTATGAAAGTTTTTGAGTTTAGAATGTCTATCTATCCAATATCTGGCCTTTTTTTCTGAGCCATTTTGAAAGTTTGTTGAACCGTCTAAATAGATGTATCTTCTAATATGGGAAATTGTGGAGGATCCCCTATTCATGGTGGTATCCACCAAATAAACGGTTTGGATGACCTAAGCTTGGACCCACTTGCACTGCATCAGCACTCAAAGGAATTAAAAGAAATGAAAACGGTTGAATTTTCTGGTGTCTATGGAGCGTTTTCAACTTTCTATCCTCCAAACCCGTGAGGCCGTGGACAACAGACAACAGACAACAGCCATGGGTGAGATCACATATTATCCATGCATGCGTGTGGAATGATATGGTGCTGGACAAGCACGGCTCCATACCATACACGTAGCATGTACCAGAAATCTAAACTGCCCAAATGGTGGGACTCTCCATAGATAGGTCATATTCCCAAAATCAGATTGAGAGAGAGAGAGAGAGAGAGAGAGAGAGAGAGATTTGGCAGCCTAACTTGCTTGAACTTGAGATCCTAGCGTGGCGTGGAAGACTCATTGCGAAATGCGGGGCTTATCTTAAAACTCGGGTAGTGTGTGATAGATGATATGCAGACGCTTAGAGATTACTTGGATATTGCACATGTGCATACAAGTCATTCCAATCCAACTATCCAGATCATGTGTCCCACTTTAGATGTATCATGAACTAAATGTTACCTTTATGGGATCGTTTGGCAACTTCGGATTGAAATCCAATTTTCATGAATTTGTCAGTCAGTCATTAATGGCTTAAAAATCAGGAATTGAATTATTGGTGCTAAATTTCAGGTTGCCAAACTGTGAAAATTGGCACAGAAACAAATTTCAAGCTGCCAAACGACCCTTTATTTGATTACCTTACTATCGTATCAGTGGATCCGACGGTTACAATTGCAAAGTATCCGATCGCACCCAAAAACCATAATTTGGAATTACTCAATAATGAGATATTTACTAGCTATCAATATAATGATAGTCATCAATATCTAGATTTTATTTACTTTGTAAGGTTGATCCCATGTCAGAAGCCAAATAGCTATTGTCAGTTGTAAGATAGATTCAGTTGTAAGCATCTGGAAATATTGGGGGACCATTTACTGTAGCAAAATTGTACAGTTTAGTAAATCTTTTAATGATCAAGCCCTCATGTGATGTGTAGTTTTATTTATATTTTTATATTTTATGCTTTTTATTCAGTAAGGTCACTTTCTATGATCCACCAATCTGTGACATGTAATCCATGCCATTCATTAGGTAGGTTACACTCTGGACATGTCATGTATCAAACCTAATTGGTGTCGACGATTCTTATGTAATGGAGAAATCCGGCGGTTGCCGATCCCTCTCACAAGTCACCTTGATCAAATGATCTTAACCAATGGCCATTGCTTTGAAAATGGATAGTACATATTAATTATACTTATAGTAGAAGACTGTCTGCATTTCAACACTGAGGTCATGGGTTCAAACACTCATGTGGTGTGTGTGGTGTGACGGTGCATGATCAATGGCTAGGAAATGGGTCATGGGTTCAAGTACATTGTATGTGATTGTTTTTTTTTTGAAAATACCATCCAATCAATGGCTAGGAAATGGGGCCCATTTTTTAATGTGATTCTTTGAATCATCCATCCCTCTCATGCATGATCTATTTTGCACATAACATGGGCTCACCATTGATTGCTCACCCTCTTAAAAGTCACTTTGACTAGGAAATGGACGAACCACGTCGAGTATAATAGAGTTCTGATCACTCATGCAGACCGTTCATCATGTTAGGCTAACCTTCGATTCCTCATCCCTCTTGACCTCATAAAAGTAACTTTGATCGAATGACCCTAACAATCCAAAATCCAGTCAATGGTTTAAAAGACAAATGATCCATATAGATTATAATATAGATCTAGTTGCTGATATAGACCATCTATGTGGATTATAATAGAGATCTAGCTGTTGATATAGACCATCCATGTGGATTATAATACAGATCTGGTTGTTGATATAGACCATCCACCCCATAGGGCCCACCTTTAATTCCCCTCCTAAAACGTCACTTTGATATAGTGATCCTAGCCATCCGTAAATTGATAGGAAATGGATGGTGCATATTTACTCTACTAGAAATGATCTGGACCCTCTTTTCAGTGTGGAGCCACCTTCCACTGTCCATCCCTTCAGAAACACTTTGAGAAGGTGATCCTCACCATGGATCAATGGCTAAAAAATAGATCATCATATTTATTATATAGGATAAGGTCTGACTATCATTTATCACTTGGGGTCCACCATACACCTATGATTTCCCGTCACTCTACAAAAATTAATAAGATGCTAACCATCCAAGCCATGGAAACTTAACGGTCCATGGCCACACCACATTTGATGTAAACGGTGGACAAATATGCAACGTTGACTTACTTTGGTATTGCTTGATGTTGACAGGTAGATTTTTGAAAAAAGATCAAATTGCTCACGTAAACTGTGTGCACCACCATGATATCATGTGTTTCATCCATGCCGTTCATTCTTTTGTCAGGTCATTTTAGGACATGAGCCAAAAAAATTGAGAAAGATCCAAAACTATTGTAGCCCCCAAGAAGTTTTCAATGGCATGCTCATAATCATCACTTTTTTGTGGTGTGGTTCACTAGAGCTTTGGATCTGCCTCACCTTTGGGCTCCTGCCCTAAAATGATCTGAAAAAAATGAATGGAAGGCGTGGATATAACATATGCATCATAGTGGGGCTCTTTTATTACAAGGTTGAGTTTTGCTGATTTTCAATTCAAAATTCCCCCTCATAATTGGTTACTTACTTACCATCCATTACATGCATTTACGGGACAACCAAACAGGCCCTAATTTTGCTAATTGGGCAATTAGTTAATATAACAATTACATAATTCATGAATTTTGTTCCCATCCAAACACTCCCTTCAGTGAATGTGAACTTCCACAATCAACCATTTCTTCCCTGCTGACGTGCCGCAAGTCTGCAATATCCAATCTGCACCAAAAAGGTCAACGAGAGAGCAACGATCACCAAGTAAAAAAATCGGGGCCCATCCACTCAATGGATGTGCCACACCGGTATAACGAGTCATACCATCATCTGTCTGTTGAAATTGATTTTGAGTCCCACTTGATGAGTGTTGGACCGGACTGATTTTAAGTGTCGCTGGCCTTTTGCATTGATCAGATATTCTAAACATGAAACGATTTGGCAGGAAAGAAATGGATGGATGTGAAAGGTGAATGTAAGCTCTCATTCCTCAAATTCAATTGTAATGCCTGGGGCTGTGTGGGGCCCACAGAGATGTCCTGTCCACATGCTTTTAAAGACCACAATCGGACATGATTCTAAAAACCAGGCAGATCCAAAGCTCATGTGGGCCATACCACACGAAGTAATGGGGATTGAACCCCTGACGGTGACAAAAGTTTTGTATCAGGATGATGTTTGTGCTTACAGTTTATCTGAGTGGTAATAACCCTATGAACGGTTTGGATGGCATATAAACATCATGGACAGCTCCAGGAAGGTTTCAACAGTGGACGTTTCGGTTCCCACTGATTCATTTGGGGTGGCCCACCTGAGTATTGGATATCCCTGAGTTTTAGAATCGTGCCGTATTGTGGCCTTTAAAAACATATGGACAGAGTGGATTTGCCAAGGACATCTCTATGGGCCCCACAAAGCCCCAGGCATATGTATCTCTGTGCCCAGGGCCACAGGCAATCTGCTCCCTTGGAGTGCAAGCAAACATATTTTGAGCTACAATCACGCAGAGATGCTATTACTTGCAAGCTTTAGTTGCGTGTGTAGCGACAAGCATCCTCCAAAGTCATACAAATCCAGATGGACAAGAGTTTCTTCTAAATAAAAAACAGCTATAACCATGGAATCCTCTCTTTGTTTGACAATGTGAATCTTAAATACTAGTGGAAATGATAGTGGAAATGTGATCAGCATCCATCAAATGTAGAGAAGATGAAGTTGGAGAAGCAGTACCTGGACATGATCTTGGTCCCAACTGGGCTGATTCTCATGTTCAGCTACCATCTCTATCTCCTCTATAGAATCCTAAGGCAACCACACACCACAGTTATTGGCTATGAGAATCACAACAAGTTGGCTTGGGTGGAGAGCATGTTGCAGGTTTGGATTTGTGTCCATTTTTCCTCCTGGTTCTGTTTTCTTTTTTGCTGTGTTTTTTTGCATGACATCCAACCCAGTGCATAGGCGACCGACTGGTTGCCCAAAAGTCTGGCCCATCAATTCCTTGGGTGGAGCCCACCATAGAAAACAATAGAAAACCACCCAACAATCATATCCATGTGGGGGCCGAGACGATGGTTGGATGGACAGCACTTGTAGAATGAGCTTATTCCAATTTGGGACTTGTGGCAGAACCGTTTCTTAAATGGCAGCGACTGGCAACCCACTGTATCCATGGCATATATGTATGCAAATCTGGACTATATCCAAACCATGGGTCTCATTATGGATGGAGCATGGAACAGAAGTTGCAATCAATCACACTCATTAGGATGATCATAGTCGTTCCATCAGCGGAGGTCAAATGGATGGTTTAAAATAAAATGGACAAAGAACCAAACTCAAAAGCCAATAACAGAAGGCAATTCTAAAAAGTGTACTTTTGGGCTATGATCTATCCACAGAGGGCCAACAATTTGGGCAGTCTAGACAGACATACATGCATGCCGATTTATACGTCAGATGAGTAACCACCATTTGAGAAATGGTTGCAAACCTGCATTGTAGTCCAGCCCATTTTATTTTCTCACACCATGAAGGCATGTACCTACCTCTCAACATAGGTAAGGTAATAATCATAGATCATTGACAAAAATTATGAGAGAAATAGTATAATTCGCTGCTGTTGGTTTCATTTGCAGGGCGGGACAACCAAAACAACAATAGCATTGCAGGTTATCTCAAGCAACATATCAGCGTCGACCTACCTCGCTTCCCTCTCAATCACTCTAAGCTCACTCATCGGGACATGGGTTGGAAGTTCTTCATCCAAAGTCTTCATGGAAGCTGTAATCTACGGTGACACGAGTCCGTCCACCTCTTCCATCAAGTTCATCACCCTCCTCTCCTTTTTCCTCATGGCGTTCACATCATTCGTTCAATCAGTCAGATACTTCCTTCATGCCAACTTCCTATTGAGCATGCCGGATTCCGAAATACCTGTGTCCTACGTGCAGAAATCGGTGATAAGGGGCAGCAATTTCTGGTCTCTTGGGCTTAGAGCGCTCTACTTCGCCACCAGCTTGTTGCTGTGGATTTTCGGACCAATTCCTATGTTTGCTTGCTCGTTGTCTATGGTCGTGGCCCTGATTTCCTTGATAGCAATTCGACCCCATTGCATAAGTATCCGTCTCCAAGTAAAGGCCAAAAGAAAAGGCAACATAACAGTGAAATTCTGTTCACTGAGCCCATGTCTGCCCTATCTTTGAATGTGTGCTGAGGATGTTATTGTCAGTGCTTGATTGGCGCTCAACCTACTCAAGAAGATTTCTTAGCGAATGCATGTGTTCTCCTAATTATGACTAGAATAATTATATGATCCTCCGCGTAAGGATACGTGGTATCTTCCATGTACTGAGTTTGGGCAAAAGTGATTCAGGAACGTTCATCTAATGGGCCCCGTGGTAGATGGACCACACCACAATAGACTCCCAATTTGGGCTTGTTTGGGTGCCGCTTAAAAATGAGTTCATCTCATTTAAGTTAATTGAAATAATGTACTAGAGATCATATCTCTTTTTTATGAGGATTAGAATAATCCTGATAACCAACAATCATATTCTTAAACACATAATTGCAATTAAGTAAAATGAAATGAACTCATCTTTAAGCGGCACCCAAACAGGCCTTAGCATTTTCAGTTGAATGTGGATATTGTTGTATTTCTTTTCTTAACCATCAATTTGCAGGCCACCAATCCAATGGTCCCATCAACTGACTTCTGTGGCAAGGTCCATCCACCATGGAGTCTATTGGATCAATGGCCTGATCACCCGATCATAGGCCCAACTATGCATGAACCAAGGACCTGCAGATACTGCACTCCAGGGATCATAAAATTCCACATTATCAAAGTTTCAAGCCAACCAAAGAGATAATAAACAAATGCTTCTAAATAAGCTAATTGATAGCATAATACAAGAGATGTGATGGGCTGCCGCTTTGAGAACAAGGAAAATGGCATGACCAAGGACTCATATGCTAAAGACTTGAATAAATAGTAGTGTACAAGGCAGGGAAGGGAACTGAACCTCTTGATGTTCTTTGTCAATGCTGCTGCTCTTCAGGTTTTTTAAACTTTCTTTGATTATTGAGTCCCATCTGAGCTTTGCTGTTCATCATCGCCATTCGATCTCGTGTCCTCCATGGGAGCTGTAGTTGAAGCACTAGTCGTGATTGGCTGCTCATTGCCTTTGCTAGATGTTGCATTGTCTGTCGAGGTTTCCAGGAAGGAATTGATGGCAAGCTGGCCAGAATAGAGCACCAAGCCGACCCCATTGATGCCAAAAACGAATGTCGCAAGATAGCACAACCCATTTATGATAGTCCTGCATAGAGCAGATGCTAGGTCCGTGAGGATTATAGAAATGATGTTTGGAAGCGAAATTGCACAGAAAAGAGAGCTTGAGAGGTCCACCTAATCGTTATTGTTATCTGCCGAACCTGTGAAGCAGAGGAATGATTCGTAAGAAACACAGGAAATCAATTGCATGACACGACCTGTGCCTTTGAACAGTGCATGCTGGTTAGCAACTCTGACAAGTGGGGCCCATGGAAGGACTATGCCCCAAAAATCTCCCAGATTAGAATATCTTAGTGACCAATCGCGAGAGATTTTTCAGTTGAATGTGGATCATTGTTGTGTTTCTCTTCTACCATCCAGCTACTGTCCACAAATTGAAAGGCTACAGTTGTCCTGTGGAGGGGATTTATGGAGTATAATCCATCCATGTTTGGACACTATCAACAATGCTCTGGATTACTCAACCATGGACCCACTTGTCAGAGACTTAGAATCAAGAACTCACAATATTTGTGCCAAGCACAGGGCATGTATCATATAACTCCTCTCACATAAAAGCATGAAGGAATATAGCCAACATGAATTTCAAACCCAATATTATAATGATATTTGAACAAAATATATTTGTAGATGGATAAAAAGCAGTTAACAATGATCAATTTCAAAAACAAATATGCGGAAACTAATACATTTAAAAGAAAACCAATAAATCAAAATGATGGATGTAAAGAAAGAAAGAAAGAAAAAGGAACACTCTTCCAGCAGTAGTAATTATCTAACAAGCAATGTCCTAACCATCAGACCCACCATGATGACGTGTGCATGCATACTGGAACATCACTAAATCAGTTGAAATTGACATTGATATAGATGATATAATACGCCATGCCTATATTCTGGCATATGCCAGTTTATGAGCCATCCAAAATGTGATCTGGTACTCTGTTGAATTGACTTGCAATAACTAGATTACTAGTTCAATAAAGCAGAAATGCCAAAATTGTAATAATTTAGTTGGTAACCATATTAACGGACTGGGCTACAAATTGCAGTTATGTTCCTTTCAAGCAAGGTATTCAATATCGGTAACGGTGGCTGTAATGGCCACTGTAATTACCATTACGATATGGGCCGTAACGGCCATTAAAAAAGCTCTATCGGCCTTGTAACGGGCCGTAATGGCCATTACAGGCCTTTTTTTTTTTTTTAGCATAACGGCCCTGTAATGTGTAATGGTTACCACCATTACCTTTATGTAACGACTGTTATATAACCATTTTTTAATACCTTTATGTAACGACTGTTATATAACCATCGGTGGAGGGAATGTAACTGCTATTTGTTGGCTACTTCATTATGAATGCCAAATCCAAGCATGATGAGGAAATACATAGGCATCCTGATGTGCCATCCCAGCAAGCAGGGCCCAAGGCTTGGTGGACCAGATTGTTGATGCTCTGCACGAGCCATTGATTGAAGCTGCACCATCGACTGGGTTTGAAGATCCCAACCCTATACCAATCATCCAATCTTTGGCATTTTACTGAACAGTTTGTGTGTTCTCGTTTGACTGTCCATCTGTAGGCCACTGATATAATGGTCAGAATCACTTAGGGCCTGTTTGGATCGTAAGTTGCTTAAGATAAGTTACTTATGCCATAAGTAACTTATCTTAGTTTCTACTTACTAAGAAAATAAGTATGTTTGGTAAACAACATACTTATCAGCTTTTCCTCTCTTTCATCTCTCCAGAAAAGTTAAAAAGCTAAAAAAATTAGCTGAAGTGATTATGTACTTTTAAGTAAAAAAGTTACTTATTACTAATCATAAACCAAACTGACTTATCTGAAATAAGTTACTTATCTACTGCTGTAAGAAGAAAAAGTAACTTATTTGGTAGTATCCAAAAGGGCCCTTAGAATTAAATAAATTTTCAACTTATCTCCAATTCATAATAGGGCCCTTCAGATCAATAGTCCGGTTCTACAGACAGGCACATTCCACTTTATTGAGCCAAGTATTGCAATTCATTTCAATAGTGCATCCAAACATGGTTCCTGCTGTCACCACTTTGAAGGATTTGTATGAACAATGCAACAGAACCGATCAAGATATTATCAACATGGGAAAATTCGAATTTGAGTTATTTGAATTAGGTAGAGATCCGTGGATGAGCCAGAAAGAGCAATACCCAGAACTAAAAACACACAGAAGAACTATGAAAAAAAGAAGAAGAAGCAATGAACTGACCGAGAAGTTATCTGAGATGGTCTGGCGATTGAGGGCCGCTTCGATTGTGGTCGTGAACTTGTAAAGCACGAGCGCAATCACGCCGGCAGACAGCCCGCCCAGCAACGCCTGGACAGGTGAAGGTGGAGAACCGGGCTTGATGGAGACGGACTGCATTGCCTTCAAGCTATCCAATGCCTCGTCCTTCAGACCCTTCTTCTCCATGCCTGATGATCGGAATTTCTAATACAAGCAAAACCCAGTTAGAATTATTCAGAAACAAATCTAAAGAGGGCATACGGAAGATCAACGGTTACCATTTCTTTGGCCCGTCTGGCCCTGCGACGGAGGGAGCGGAAGAGGAAGACGGAGATGGCGCCGGTGAGGAGGACGCTGGTGGAAACTTGGAGAGGAGACGGGTCGTTGAGATTGCCGAAGAGAGGGGAAGAAGATGAGGAAGGAAGGGGGAGTTGGATGGGGCCATCTTCGTCTAGGGATGTGGTTGGAGGTTCTGGGAGCTGAGCGAGCAATGTTTCGGGTCTGGTTTGGAGGTGGGCCCGGAAGGAGTGATGGACGGTGGTGATAGTGGTGGTGGGCCGGAAAGAAGGAGAGGGTAATGGGCGGTGAGAGAGAGGAGGGAAGGGGAAATAGAGAGATTGCTGCTGCAACACCAACATCTCCACTCTCGACTCTGCTCTATTCCCCTCCGCTCTCTCTTGCTCTCTCTCTCTCTCTCTCTCTCTCTCCATTTTATCCTCTATCTTTGTTTCTGGTGGTGAACTACCATTTTTTAAGTTGTGGTGTCTCATCCACCATACACGTGTCAAAATTTCACGATCAAGACCGATCTATCCGTGGACATGTGGATAGACTTTTTGAATAATATTGACCTTCTGATTTCACTGATTGAATTTGAACTGCTGGCCACTATGATTTGGACCGTTTGGATGAATGTTTATATATACATGTTTACTATGGATCACGGACGCAGTTTTAGCTGCCAGCAGCAAGTGGCTATTGCTTGGTGCTCTATGGCCCACCATGATATATGTGTTTTATTCATGCTGATTTTATTAGACGAAACCAAAATTTAAGTATATCTAAATCTCAAGTGAACCACATCACGGGAAATAATGATGACTGAACGCGCACCGTTAAAAACTACTAGGGGCACAAGTTTTAGATCAGGATATCATTTATTTATCTTCGTCCTTCATCTAGGTCTGTATGGCCCTAATTGCCCGATGCCAAAACAAAATTACATTGGACCCTAGGAGTGAGTTGAACACAAGCCAAGCAGCTTGATGGCTAGGCTTGACTAGTCATGTTTGGGTTTGATTTGGCTTGACTTGAAGTCTCTCTTCAAATCAAGCTAAAATTCCAGCTTAATTAGAGTTTCAAGCCATACACAAGCCTAGCTTGCCTTAGCTTGACTTGTGTTCAATCGAGCTTGGCATGATAATAACAAATATATTATATTAAGTATATAATATATATATTTATAATATAAAATGATAAAAAGCAATTCTAACTTTATTTCATTTCTTTTATTTTCTCTTTTTACTTCTACCTCCCACCTGCACTCTATTGGTTATTGCACTTCTCATCTATTCGCCGTCCTATGATTGTAGGACCAAGTTTTTTCTTTCTCTCTGGCCATGGATTCTGATAACAATAGAAGCATACAATTATCTAGTGGTAGCAATAAAAAATATGATTCTTACTTTGAATTGATCTTCAAATCAGTTATTACCAAGCTCGACTTTTAACTTGACTTAAGCTTGAAGAGCTCGAGCTCAAATGCAGCTTGAATTCGGCTTAATAGCTCGATCAAGTCAAGCATAAAAGTCTAACTTAATTTCAAGACCAAGCCACACACAAGCCAGGGTTTTCTAAAACTAAGTTGCACACAAGTTAGCCCAGCTTGACTCGACTCAACTAATTGTCCTACTCTACCTAGGAGGTTCTTAATGGTGAACATTTAATCAATACTATTTTCTTAAAATTAGATCTATCCCATTATTTTGATCAAGCCCTAAAATGAAATAAAAAAAATGGATGGACTGTATGTATAAAACACCTGCATCATGGTGCCGCTCACTCGCCCGTAGCCACAAAGTCACTACCAAACCGCATCCGTGGATCACGCGCTATAAATTAAAAGTGGCGGTGAATCATCCAAGTAGTGCTGACCTTGTGTCCGTGTCTTGATGTTTCACCGACGTCTTTGTTTTACTTTTACATCCACCGAGATGGGCGTGATTGCACGACATTAACCAATGGGTCAGGCGATCATATACATTACAGTCAACAGCCAATTCTATAGCTCAAGTGGCAGGCTGGGTGTGGATAGCCTCATTTCAATACTGCGTTCATATTATCGATTCTCATGCTGGGGTGGCTAACATCCTGATATGACAAACAGAGGGGTAGGTGGGTGTACTAACAATGGGGTGTGTGAACTAACCCTATATATATATATATATATATATATATATATATATATATATATATATATATATATGTCCATGCTAGGTGTGTGCTCAACGTGTACGGTGATGAGTATACCCGCACCACACGACCTCAGCTTGAAAACGGTGGTAAACTCTCACTGACGGCCACACCCGTGTGTCTCCTAAAAAAGGAAGATGAATCATGCAGCTGACGAGCGTAATATGTTACAACAATCTCTCTACATGACACGTGGCATGTTGATGTTTAAATCTGGTCCGTTCATTTGTAGGGACCTGGCACGAGTGTTTTACTATTAAAAAATTACTCCTTTTAGACAATCATATCGATCCAAAATATGGCCATCAAATCAAACGATGGTGGTAAACAAAACCATTAACGGTCACGTATTTAAAAAATTATGGATTTACTTTTTGAAAAGTAAGCCATCCATCACGTTTCCAGTATATTTAGTGGACCCGATCAATACATAAAACTTATAGCATGTCCTGTCGATAGATGGATCTACCTACTATGGTTCTTCCAGTTCTACCGTATCATCTCCCGAAGAAAAATATCCGTTTTGGATATCCTGATTGTTGATGGATAGTACGATCCTCGACCGTGGATATACACTTGCACGCTTTCCTTTGTTTTTGGGGACAGTGTTCAGTGATCCAGGCCGTTCGTCAGATCTAACGCACCTTGAATAGAACACGTCAAAAATTCATAGAAGATCCTAGTCACGGTCGAGTGGTCCATCCACTGTAGGGTCTAACATACCAATGAAAGGCTAGGATTGTCCCATCGAGCATTTTGGCGCGTGGTCCATCCATTATAGGGTCCAACATACCAATGGTCAGGGTCACTTAGCCGTCAACCCACTGTTACAGGCCCAGCCACAGGATACGAATACGGTGGATATGGAGCAAATGTGCCGCGTCGGACCATGTCCACTAAAACTCAGGCCAGATCCAACGAACGGTCCTCAAAGCTCAGCCAAAAACCCAAGCCCAAATCGGGCTCCCGCTTGGGCCGGACCAGGCCATAACGTCTTAGAAAGTCCAAGCATGTCTCCAGCCATGTCCATCCACACGGCAACGCACTTGATAGCTCAGACTGAGCCATCTCCAGCATGTATGTATGTTAGGGTTTTCAAAGGCTTGGGTCATAGAGTTCCTGGGCCCGGGCTGTTCCGGTTCATGTCCTTCAGGGTCTGGACATGGACCAAATGGGTTTGGTTACTAGGGTCGGCTCCACATTAAATAAAGGGATTTACATTACCCGACATGCCTAAAATGTACAGATTGGATCATACTTATGAACCACGTGGATCCAATTGCTATAAGTTGTGAACACTTTTTTATTACTCATTATATCTAAGCCACCTATATGATGCAACACCCAAAAAGATCTCAGGGCCCAATTTCAACCAGGTCCAGAGCTTTGATGGGCCATGGTAAAAGGAAACAGTTTCCTCCCTTGATTTGCCCCTCTTTTTCTGCTTTGGCCCACTAAAGATTTGTATTAGGATGAAGGCATCACATGAATAGCTCAGATTTTAGGCTTACATCACATGTGATGAGTCCTTAAAAAGTGCTCATGAGTTCTTGCGAGAACAATTGATCATGTGAGCATTATATATATGCGCAACTGTTATCACAACAACTCACCCGAGTGCACTTGGTTTTGTAACCAGACCCAAACCCACCTAATTTTTACTAGGTCCAAGATGTAGACCCAACTAGCACCTGAGCACACTTGGTTTTGTAACCAGGTCCAAAACGGTGAAACTGAGTTCAATCGAAATTCTAAACGGGTCCAATAAATTGGGTCCGGACCCAATAAAATATGTAAGGTCTGTAAAGTACCAACGGGTCCATGAAACCTGTTGACAACCCTAATATGTGTACATATGCATATAGATAGGTGCATGAAGTAGACCATTAGTGGCTAGTGGCCTCTTCATCAATTGGTAGTGTGTGCCCATCCTAAGGCGCAAGTAATCAGCTCAAATCCAATGTGAAGAGTTTTTTTAGTTTTCATATTTTGAAGCGTCCAACTACTTACAGAACCAGGAATAGTAGAGAGATCTTTATCCGCTAGGGTCTAAGAGTTCTGACCGAGTTAGCTATCAAGCTGTGCTCAGATCTTTTGTCCTGGTGTTGAGTTGGATCAAGTTATGCTGGGCCGGGAAGCTATGGAACGGTCAGGATTGTGGGATCCATGGTCCATGGGCAAATCACTATAAAAGAAACCAAGTGAGCAAACAACACTCTTTCAAGTGTTGAAGTGAATAAATCCTAACCATGCCTTTTTCAACATTGAGATCATGGAATCGAGTGCTCATGTGTGGTATGGGTGAGGGGGTGTGAGAGCGTGTGGTCTGGGAGTGCTCTTGAAAAAAGAAAAAAAAAAAAACTGAATAAAACAATGATGGCTCGCAAGGAGGCAAGGGGGTGGGTCTAGCTAGGCATTTCAGGCCCAACCCAATGGGCTTATCATAGTAGGCCTGAGTTTGGGCCTGGCCAAAAAGTAGGCCCCCAGGCATGATCCTCGCCTGACCATTCATCAAGGATTATTTGGTGTACTTGGCTCATGTGTGCAAACTCCAAAAGACATTCATCAGGTCGGGGCCACTATGATATACCTTGGTATGCGAATCAAGATGGTCCACTCATCCGATGGGGTAATTGTATTATGGAAGAGTATATTAATCATCCATTTTTTTTCTTTGACATTTGTGACCCACCTGGTGACAAAACCGACCTGATTTTCTGGATTAGGGCAGGTTTACTGTCTCCCTACCTGATTAACGGCCTGGATCTTGTGCAAATACGCTGCATCAGCATGTGTACCGTGAATCCGGCAAGCACATCTAATTTCTCAACACTGAAAAAACCCAAATACCCATATATACTTACAAAAGGTTTGATTTTTGATTTTTTATTTTTTAATTTAAGATTGGAAACGCCACATTCCAATCGTTGAAAAGGTTGGCCATCATTCATCACGTGGACCACACCAAAGCAAAACAACTGATGGCTAATGCATTGATTCAATAAACATGTGTGGCCCACCTGCTGATCAGAGCCAACCCTTTCGACTGCTGTAGGGCTGGTTACGGGCGCGTCTGGGTTGGTTCAGTCCGGCCAAGTTGACCCATGGGGCTTTTGGATAAAACTAGGTCCGGACTAAGTCCCACAACGGACCTAAAACAGTAGCACATAACCATAGCATTGGCCTATAAGCTGGACCGAGCAAGGGTACTGCTAAGACTGGCCACCTCTAGGTCAAAACGAGTTTAGCCCAATGATACAAGGCCCAAACCCAATTGAACCCAAAATGGGTCCAAGTAGTGGAGCTCATTCCTGGACCAACCATAAGCTGACTATAAACCTGTGTGATAAGTCGGGCCTCTTTCGATAGCTTTGGATAGCTGTAGTTCATGGGAATAGAACACATTTTTTTTTCCCTCTAATGAGATGTTTTCTATTGTTGGACAGCTAAAAATTTAAAATTTCTCAAAATAATCATTAGCAGCTCTGGCTGTTATCCAATGAATCTCAATTTTTGCATGTAACCCAAATTTTCAAGATGGATTTCAATGGAAAATAATCATTAGATAACTATTATTTTATTCAGGTTCGCACAAGGCTTTCATGCTATCCAAATAGTCCTGGGTCTCATGTGGACTAGGATCCTCTGCAACACTAGCTTTTAACCGTGCCTAGAACCCTAAGGGCCCGTTTGGTTGGCACCGGGAAACTTGTTTCCAACTTAAAATCGGAATTCCAGTAGAATCCGATTTTAACTGGTGTGTTTGGTGACAAGTTCCAGCCAAATAGGATTCTGCGTGGAAGCTTAATTTGGGTGAAGCTGGGATTAGTGGAAATAGTTCCCTACATCGTTTCTATGGGAAGGGAAAAGAGGCGGAAGTTAGCGTCACCCACCTTCATATGTGTTGTGCATGTATGACATATGCGTTTTATATCCACATGGTCCATCCGTTTTGAAAGCTTAATTAAGAGCATTAGACAAAAGATGAGGCGGATCTAAATCTCAAGTGGACCACACCACCGGAAAACAATGTTGATTAAACGTCCACCATAAAAAACTTCCTAGGGCCCACTATAATGTTTATTTACTATCCAACCTGGCCATCTGTCTTGCAGGACTACAATAGGCCAAGGGTCAGGTTCTCTGGCGGATCTGAAGCCCAAGTGGGCTATGCCACAAGCAATGGTTGGAACATAATCTAGATTACGCAATTTTCAACCAAACAGCAAGTTCCCTATCGAACCTGGTTTTTTGTTTAGTTTCTATAATTTTGGATTCCAACAATGGAATCTTGTTTTCATCTAGACATTGGATTTTGCAACCAAACAGGCCCTAAGTATGTAAGGCCCATCATGTTGTTTATGTAAAAAAAAACCTCTTTGTTTATAAGTTTTTATGACCCTGAGGTCAAACATCGGTGAGATCCACAGCTCAAATGGGCGAAACCACATGGAACAATTGGCATGGATGCCAACCATAGGTTTATCTTTCATCAAACCCAGTAGTTAGGTTTAACTCTCCAAGATGAAGAGGATAAAAAAATTGGCTCCATACAAAACTCAGGTAGCATTAGGTTTTTCTAAAATAAGATGAATGGAGTATCTTTTAATTTCGAATTAAAGATAGAAAGGATGCTATTTATAGTGTGAGATACCATTGTTGAAAAGAAGATATCTTCAAAATGAACTTAAAGAAACCTGTATGGCTTTATATAAACTTATTTTTGGATTATTCCTAATCACAACAAGAATTTCAATAATTTCTCATCTTTCCTCTTCATTTTTATTTTAAGTCTTTTGAATAGTTGCAGATTTTTCAATAGTAAATGCAAATAGATTTTTGAGGCAATAAACTATAAACAAAATTTTCAGGTGTAAGCTGCAAATGGATTTTCAAGGGGTAAACTGTAAAATTATAGAAGTTAAGTGTGTGTGCAGCAAAAGTGTGTTCAAGTTGTGATTCTTTTTCTTTTATAGCCGAAACCCACATTTTACTGATTTTAGAGAAGAGTCTTATTGTATCTTAAAGACAGATATTGAAAAGTGGTTTAGCCACTAGTAGGGTGCAAATATCACCTTAAAGATAGCAACATCGTAATGCCTTTTAAACTTATCTTTAAGTGAGTGTTTTTCATTATTTGAACTTCTAATATTATAGGCAGGCCACACTTTGTGAACTTAGCTGTTATAAAAGTAATTTTAAAGCATTCCTATTGATGTGGCCTGTATGAGTTTTTAATAAAGCTTATGCTCATAATGTACAGTCGAAATAATAGTTCTCACCTGATGGGCAAAACACATTTTACATATATACCATGGTGGAGGCAAAAGAACTAGGCTGTTTTACTGGTTGTAAAACAGGTGAGGTATACAATTCCGGTCCTTTCTTGTTGATTTTGTGCATAACATGATTGTCATGCAGACCCAAATCCTCTACGACACTTGCTTTCAGCAATGCTTAAAACAAAGAATGTGAGGCTCAACATGTTGTATAGGTAAATTCCACTGGCCCATCAGCTAGATTCACAGCTCAGATGGGCCAAACATACGCTTATGTGTGTGGCCACCGTGGTGTTTATCTTTCATAAAACCCATAATCAGGTTTAACTATTTGGATGGAGAGGATAAAAAAATTAGCCCCAAACAAAACTTAGGCGGGCCACACTGTGTGAACTTAACGGTTATGGAAGCAATTTTACACTTTTCTTGTTGGTGTGGCCTGTTTACATTTCTAAGCAGACTTATATTCTGTATGTACGGTCCAAAGAATGGTTCTCACCTAATAGACGGAGCAGATTTTACATATACAACGTGGTGGGCCCAACACAGTTAAGGTGTTTTACTAGCTGTGGAAAGCAAGGGGTTGTAGACGCTTCCGGTCCTGTCCTCTTGATTTTGTACAGAACCTGGACCTCGGATTGTCAGGCCTACAGTATAGGCTTGTCCAAGATGTGTTCATGATGGACCCAAAAGGTAGGCATCCTCAATCTAAAACCGTGCATCACATACATGTTCAGTGAATTGGGCTTGTTTATCAGACCCCCTGGCCCAGAGATCTCTCTGATCGGTGACGTTAGAATTAATGGCTAAAAAAAATTGTTATGAGTGACGGTCCATGTTGGATGATGAAAAATGTATTCTATCCAACGGTTGGGATCACACGATCAAATATTGCATTTGGGCTTCAACCCGTACCGCGGCTGGGCCCATTGTATCCAGCCCAGAGGTGGTGGTTACAGTGATCCTGTCATAAGGACCCCACATGATATAATTTTGAAGACGTTCACATGCAATTGAGCTAAAATCTAGGGTTGTAATGGCTGGGCCTGAGTCAAGTAGACAGTCTGGTGAGGGTTGAGTTATCTAATCAATGTGACAGATACTTTCGTTATTCCCCATCCACAGTTGGCAATCATATAAGCGGTTTGGATTGTATATGAAGGACCGCAGTCCAACAGCTGAAGTGCCGGTCCTCTCGATAATTATGCACATGACACATGGCATAATGTATTTTGAGTTCCCCAGCCATGGCTGACCAGGGGATCTTGTTTGGTCCAGGTCTTGCTTTTTTATGACCCGGACCAGGTCCAATCGGGTTGAGATACCTACTGGGTCTTTGGACCTTGGTTTTGAGTTGGGTTCAGTTTAGGTCCACTCAAAATAGTATCCAACCGAGTTGGGTTGGGTCAACTTTTACATGACTCGATTCAATATTTAATACAAAAGTTATAAATATTTAGAGTAGGAATCAATCAATAAATAAATCAGTGCATGATTGAGCATGTGGTTGGCTGGTAGGGCTTCTTGCGCCTTAGAGGAGAAGCTGTGAGATTTTGAAACCCTCAGCCATAAAAAACCAGTTTGACTTTGACTAGGTAAGTGACTCAGTGTAAATCATTGAGCATTGCATATGAAAAGTGGTGTATTTCTTTGTATATTATAAATGGAAAAGCTCTTTTATAAAAATGGTGCAAACTTAAAATAAAATAAATATAATTGAATTTTTTTTTATAAAATCTAATTGATTATAAAATTTATTATAAATTAAGAATTTATTTACATATTGTACAATTTAATAGCCTCAAATGCTCAAACAATAAATTAGATTACATAGAGGTGTTGTTTAGACATGTGTAGAGCTCAACAAATCTTCTGTTTTTTTTTTTTTTTAACCACATGGTTACACACCATAATGGTTACTCAAACCCATGACTTCCGTGTTGAAACTCTTATGACTTTGCTACTAACCCATGAGTAGAGTGTAAAATTTTATTGCGGAATTGAAAGGACCATGCATTGCATCAAAGATGAGGATTAATATAATTGAATTAAAATGCATACCTAATAGTTAAGCTATGTCTGCAATCCAATCGCGGGGATCTTTTGCACCTTGCACCCTAAGAGAAGCCACAATTATAGTGAATCATTCCTAACACAATTTTAAATTAATCACAACTTAAGTGGGGTCCACTGATATGTCCGAACATAATATCTAACCCTTAGGAAGATCCAATTTATTGATCAATTAGGGCCACCTTATAGAAAATCTTACACAGAGACCCATGGCTCAACAAACCTGGAAAGGCATGCGCAGAAAGACTCTGATGTAATAGAGGGTCAGAGATCCAATCTATCCATCAGAACAACACTATATTAAAGTCCCAGCTCAAGGATGAGATTGATCAAATGGTTAGGTAGACCACACAATCTGTAAAAACAATTATGCTCTAGAAAACTTGGATGAGGTTTTCTAATCGAATCTCCTATTTCCAATATTAGGGCCCACATGCTCACTTGACTAGATTTTATTTTCGGGAAAACATTTACAATGGGGGACCAACTTGATGGGAGCAGATTAGCTGTTACATGGGTACCACCGTAATGGGTGTTTTCGGTGACTGTGGGACCCACCTTGTTGCATATCCATGTCCTCCATCAATTTTGGGGATGGTCCAAAAAATGAAGTAGATCCAAATCTCAATTGGATTGAAAATAAACATTACGGTAGACTCCAGGGAGTTTTTAACAAGGGGCAGTTCAGCGACCACTGTTTCCTGTGGTGTGGTGCTCTTGAGAATAAGATCTGCTTAATTTTTTGGATCATGCCCTAAAATGAATTGGAAAAACTAATAGGACAGTGTGGATATATAACACATAGATCAAGGTCCATGGTCAGGGAAACACCCACTATAGTGTTACCTAGGTGACACCTGATCCGATACCAACCTGATGGATGGATCAGATCCCACACATATGTGCCATGCTGGCACTTGTATGGCGAGCTTTATTGCACGCCTATGTCCACTTAGGAAAGCTCTTTAATAATATATAATATTACTACAATTAATTGAACCTAATTGGACATGATTTTAACAGAGTACAAAATATAGTGCTCCACCCAAAAATTAATTGGACCCAATTTGACATCATTTTAACTGGTGGAAGTATTCCAAAGTTGACCAGCCCATTTTAACCCGGCACAAAATGGTGAAATCGAGTCTGACACAATTTACAAATGGGTCCAAGAAATTGTAGCCATTTATGTTCAAATTGGGTCCAGGGAAAAAGAAAAAGAAAGAAAAGGTTCTTTCAACACGAGGAAACAGTCCATACACGTGTGATCCAGCCAATGAAAAGAATCTGGACCACTGTCCCGTTTGTCCGATTCGAATGTAGCAGTCCAAATAGGTCGTTGTCGATCTGTAAAGGGAACCCTAAAGTGGGCTAATCCATCCTTTCCCTTGTTTGGCATGCTGGACTCGAACTCCTTAGGGTGGCCCACTTTGAAAGCTACTATTTTCGGAAGCGGATTGCGTCCGACCCGGCTGGACAATAATCCGTCCGATCAGGGGCTACTGTGGGGGTCCACCGTGATGTATCTGTTTATCCATGCCGTCCATTCATTTTATCAGATCGGTTTGAGGCAAAAAATGGAGCAGATCCAACGCTCAAGTGGACCACACCAAATAATTAGCTTGGGTTGCATTAAGAGTCATCTCTGGTGTGGTCCACTTGAGCGTTGGATATGCCTAATTTTTGGTCTCATAGTTTAAAATGGTCTGAAAAAATAGATGGATGGAGTGGATAAATAGATACATCACGGTGTCCCACAGGAGCCCCTGGTCGGACGGATTATTGTCCCGGCAGCCGCTACCACTATTTTCATATTGCACGTATAGGATGATCATACCCATTTAGTTAATTGACCTTTTCACAATGCAGGTCATTTCCAATATTCCCTTTTAGTGCTTTTTTGTAGTTCGCCAATCAGATGGTCGAGATTAAGCGTGGCCTATTTCTAGGGCGATCAGGACCTTTACGTGGCCCAGATATCATGGTTACGTAAGGTGTGTCTGTTCGTTCATCTAGGGATGGCCAATGGACGGGCTGGATCGTCAGCTTAGATAGGTATGTGCCCCACTTATTGAGGCCCAACCCAAGCCCAAGACAGAAACCTGTTCATGGTGGCCCGGGGGAGTTCCTGCGGTCGGAAGCTATGTGGGGTCCACAGATATGCCCATGACAAATCCATTCCGTTCATCAGTTTCTCAAGATCACAATAGGACGTAATGTTAAAAACAGGTAGATCCAAAACTCGGGTGGGCCACACTGCACGAAACAGTGAAACCAGAAATGTCCACCGTTGAAACCTTCCTGGAGCTGTCCATGATGTTTATATGCCATCCAAACTGTTGATAGGGTTATTATCACCCAGATAAACTGTATCAACAAATATCATCCTTAGTCGAAAATTATGTGCCCCCCACAAAATTTTCAATGGTGGCTGTTCAATTCACACTTTTTCGTATGGTGTGGCCCACATAAGTGTCTGATTAGACTGATTTTTGTAATACTGTCCTGTTATATCCTTGAGAAACGGATGGACGGAATGGATTTGTCACCAGAACCTTAGCGGGCCCTAAATAGCTTCTGACCACTGGAATTTCCTCTGGCGGGTTACAAAGCATGCCGGCTTGGGCCTGAAATGAAAGGTCGGGTTACAAAGCATGCCGGACCCAGTCCAGCCTTTCAACCTTTATCCTCATCTTAAGAAAAATATCTAGATGCGGTTCAATGATGTTCTTTGAATTGTGGGCCCCACCATCCGTGTGGGCAGGTGGAACGTGGAATTGTATCTTTTTCTTTTCTTTTCTTTTTTTCCTTTTCCCTTTCCTTTCTTCCTTTTTCTTTCTTTTGCTGAACTAGATAATCTAACCGTTCATTTGCACTCACTAATCAGTACGCAAACAAAGTTCAATCATCATGATTTTAGGATAATATTCCATCCATGGGATGACTCATCAGATCAGTGGTCCTGATCACTGTACATGTCACCACGTGTCATATGGAGATGTTCTGATTTGATTCACCGGGTCAGCACGCACCGAGTCAAATCTTTATTATGCTGCGATAGGACTCTGGATTTTCAAACCGCCCGACCCAGTTTTGACGATGTTTCTTGCTGGAGTCGTTCTTCTGGAAGGTAGGTTAATATGCGGGCGCTCAGAAATCGTACACGTGTAAATAGTATCACAATCAAGCCGTTCAAGTTGAGGGCCATGATGTAGATAGCTAACCTTCTAGAAGCTAAACTCACCAAGCGATCCTAACCTCTGATTTATGGTCATCTGTTTGTTGAATTTGGATCGTTAACTAATTTTCATTTTAGTTGTCCATTAAATGTCACCGGAGCAAACAGTTAGGAAATCAAGTGCATTTTCCGGGTTAAGAGTCATAAAGACTGGGACCCACGATCCCGACAGTCTACGTTCAATTTCTTGGTGACTGAGGATGTCACCATCGACCTCTGCCATAGCAGCAAAGTTTATTTCTGGTGACTTGACCCGAGTAAGTCAGATGATGAAGGGGCCCTGTAGGGCACGTTCTACGGCAGCACACATGTGCAAGATCAGGGTAGTTCATCTGGTGGGGATGTTAGTGAAAATGACACTATATAAAAATCAAGCCAGTCCACTCGTGAGGTGGCTTGCATCATATATAAAATATATTTAAATTAAGTTATAAATTAGGGTTCTTCATCACAAGGCCTGAAGTTGAGTCCTTATAGGTGGTGAAATCTTACTATGTGGAAGTTTTAAAATAAAATAATAGTAAATTTATCATTGCAATCAAATATAAGTGATGTTTGTTGGGATTGGACGCCTCAAACCTTCAAGTATGAAGACCACCGGCCGGCCGATCGGTCACGATGGAGCAAAATAGTAGGGCATTTGGAACGTTTTTTGACATCTGACCGGTAGGGGCGTCCGACCGGTCGGGCAATTTCCTTTTTGAACTTGGTTTCTTGCGCGGTTTTGTGCAAGGAGTTTCTAATTTCGATTTTTCTCCTATTTAAGGAGATGTAATCAGAGATTAGGCTTGCCGCCAGTGGCCGCCAATGGGCCAAGGGATTGAGAGGGTTCTAGGGTGAGAGAAAAAGCTAGGAGGAAGTTTGGAATTCTCTGGGATAAGGGAAAGGGCTGTGTTTATCCTTCTCATGTGAGAATTAGCTTCGGGTAGCTTGGGATTTCTCTTGTGGGCTGTGATCCAGGGTATTTCTTTTGTAATCTCTTGTAACTTCTGATTCATAGTGGATTGGTGTCGCTTTGTGCCGTGGTTTTTTACCCGTGAGGGGTTTTTCCACGTAAAAATCTGATTGCCTTCTTGTGTGTGATGATTTGCTTGTTGATTGCCATTGTGGTGTGTTCCTCTTCTGCCTTGATTGCTTCCGCTACGGGGCTCCTAACCCCAACAGGTGGTATCAGAGCTAAAAGTTGGGAAGGAGGCAGAGAGAATCTGAGGCGAGACATCAATGACGTCTTCTAGCATGAGATTCGTTGTGGAGAAGGATTTCGTGAAAAAAAATATGGAAAGCGATCGGTATCTATGGAAGAAGTGGAGTTGAAGAAGGTGGATCGGTACGCCGATATCTCAATCAAGTTTGTCGACTGCGATCTGGTTTGATCGGGAGCACTATTCATGGTGGAGCTGTGGGATTGGCAACGGGATCCACGATTGCTGTGTGTGGCTATGCAAGGGCCACATGAGCGAGCGGGTGATGAAGGTGCAAGGATGAAGTCGATGAGGTATGAGAAATGGTGGAGCTATAATGACGACGAAGTAGAGATGAAGATGGTATGTGGTAAGGTGTTGCGTGAAGATTTGAGTCGTGGTGGAGTTTGTTGAGATTGGACGCCTCAAACCTTCAAGCATGAAGACCACCGACCGGTCGGTCACGATGGAGCAAAACAACAGGGCATCTGGAACGTTTTTGTACATCCGACTAATCGGCCGATTGGTCGATGGGGGGGTCTGACCGGTCAGCCGACCAGTCGGGCAGTTTCCTTTTTGGACTTGGTTTCTTGCGCGGTTTTGCGCAAGGAGTTTCTAATTTTGATTTTTCTCCTATTTAAGGAGATATAATCCGAGATTAGGGTTGTCGCCAGTGGCCGCCAATGGGCCAAGGGATTGAGAGGGTTCTAGGCTGAGAGAAAAAGCTAGGAGGAAGCTTGGAGTTCTCTGGGATGAGGGAAAGGGCTATGTTTGTCCTTCTCATGTGAGAACTAGCTTCGGGTAGCTTGGGATTTCTCTCGTGGGCTGTGATCCAGGGTATTTCTTCTGTAATCTCTTGTAACTTCTAATTCATAGTAGATTGGTGTCGCTTTGAGTCGTGGTTTTTTACCCGTGGAGGTTTTTCCACGTAAAAATCTGATTGCCTTCTTGTGTGTGATGATTTGCTTGTTGATTGCCATTGTGGTGTGTAAGAGCCTTTTCCAAACAAAAGTTTCTTACGACATGATGTTTAACATCTTACAAAAGAGGAGTACAACTTCAAAATAGATATGTAAGAGCCTTTTCCAAACAAAAGTACATATGCAAAACTTTATAAGTGAGAAGAGAGGGAGAGTTTGGGAAAGAGAGGGATTGAGATGAGAAAGATTTGGGTGCGACCAGAGAAGGTGTGGTACAGGAGAGAGAGAGAGAGAGAGAGAGAGAGAGAGAGAGACCATGTTGTTTATTATTATTATTTTTTTTACCAAGTATCCTACTGGTTAGACTGGGCCGGTCCAGTCCGGTCCAAACCAAGCTGAGCCGAGTTTTTAGCCGAGCCAGTTCAAACCAAGCTAAGCTGAACTGGCATTGCACGAGATTAGATTCGGCCCGTTTATTAAACAGATCATGTTGGGTGGCTTGTCGTTTGCTCAAACTCCACTTCGAACCTGGCCAAATTGGGCTTTTTTAATACAGGCCAGGAGCTTCCTAGTTGGCTCAGCTTGTGTCTAGCTCTATGTGGGCACATCCTGCGTGCTACATGCCAATGAAAAAGAGGTGAGAGTCGGTGAACTTATAACTAGACATGGGTTGCATACTGCATAACTCAAGATGCTTAAGCATGTTGAGTAAATTCTGAGTGCTACCATGATTTATGTCTTTATCCTTGCCATCCATCCACTCGCTCATTTCAATGCATGAATCCAAAATTGAGGCATATGCAAAGCTCAATTGAACTAATACTAAAAATAAAAAATAAAAAAAAAAACTATGTGAGTTGGACGCTTATCATGGGGCCAAGAAAGTTTTGAATCAAGTTGATATTTGTGTTTTTCTTCTTCTATGTTGGTGTGACTCGACAAAAGGTTGCATGACAAATAAACACCATCATGGGTTATAGGAAGGTTTCAACTGTGGATATTATTGTTCCCACTGCTCTTGTGGTGTGGCCCACTTGAGCTTTGGATATGATTCAATTTTGAATAGTAAGTAGAGAGAGTTAGCTTAGTACGCAGTCCGGTTCCCTTATAAGTGGGCCATTTAACAGGCATTAACGAATATTAAATAAGCAATGTACCTGAAAAGAAAAAGGGTAGATGGTTTTGACGTCTCTTCCTCTTTTGCTGCCGTTCGTACATTTCGATCTTGGAAAGACATCGTCGATAAAAGCCAAGGCCGGGAGAGGGACAGAGGGAGAGAGGTCCTCATGACACGTGACAAGGACCAGTCTCCTTCGTTTTGGCAAAATCGCGGTCCGGTAAAGCCGAATGTCGCTGCCACGTGTCCGGGTCCACTTCAAAGAGACCGTAAAAACATCAGAAGCCCATCATTTCGTACCGCGTGGTTTCCGAGAGTCGAGACCAGCTAAGATTTCGGAGTTTCTCCCTCAATTACGAATATGCCCTTCCAAAGAAGACGACATTTCGTTTTCTACCCCTACTTTTTTTTTTCTTTTTTTTTTTTTTTTTTCCTTTCTTTCTTTTTCTTTCTGTCCTCGCTGCCCTCGGCAACTTGCACATGTAGAGACACTCGCACAGGGACAAAATCTCCTTCTCGGCAATTTATCATTTTGGAATTTTCTCGTGAGATTTAAATATTTGAACTTTTCTTGTGATGTTATCAGAAAAATCTAGCCGAAAAGAAATTGTTATAATTTAACAATTAAATTTGGAAAGTTAGAATATATGAATGTAACATTTTTTTTTTTAACATTTAAATATTTTCATGTTAATATTTGTGATAATTTCACTATAAAACTGCAAAAATTGTGAAAATTTGAAAACATCACAATGCTGTAGAACTTCAAAACCTCACCCCCAACCATATGCACCTACTACGTTTGGCCACGCTGAATTTGGAAGACGTTGGCAATTCAATAAATTTGGAATACTTTAGTTGTGTTTGATAGCTTGGGCATGGAACATTTTTAACTTGGAATTCTCAAGTTGTGTTTGACACTTTGGATTTCGAATCTCCAATGATCCAAAGTAGCTATACATTTAAATTATATAATATATGTGCAGGATTTAAAAATTTAACCATTCAATCAATTTTAATATCATTCATTAGTATATATATGCCGTGTTTGACACAAGAATTGTAATAATTTTATTGAAATATATATTTTAACAAAAAAACATGAAATTTCAAGCCTCCGACCACAATCATAGGATCACAACCACATGACTAACCAATATTTTTGGCTAATGTTTGGGCTTTTTAGATCATTCTATTAAAGTAATTTATAATGTAGTTGATTATCTGATTATTTAGGGATTTCTTCAGGTGAGCCATATGTACAATAGATTAGTAGTCTATTGATACATATAGTACACATGCCACTCCCTTGCTCTTAAAAATGAGCAAAAAAAAAAAAAAAAAAAGGAAAGAATTGATAATCCAAGGAAAAAAGAGGGGTTTCAAAATTCACCAAAAGAATTTGAAATACCTTAGATTCAAAATACCCACTAAATGATTGATGGATTAAGAATACCCTCCAATCCTCCTAAATCCACAAGGCAAAACAACCCGTTAACATTTGAATTTTGAACCGGATCTTAGGTCATGATTTGGTAAGGCTGGATTGTGTCAAGTTGATCTAATAGACTGGCTATTTGGGCATAGTAGGTTTGGGTTCAAAACTTAAAACCCATGAAGTGGTTGATATTTTTTTTTATTCTTTTGTTTTTAACACACACACTCACACACCAAAATAGGTACTTGAACCCAAGACCTCTGTGTTAAGACTCTTGTAAGCCTACCACCGAGCCATTGAATTATTAAATGGCTTAAAATTAATGGATCAACTATTTTTTACTTCGACTCAACCTAAATTTTAAAGGTTCAGGTCTAGGTCCATTTATTTGACTCCACCAAGTCATTGTACTCCTATGTTTCTGTCCATCCACATAAACAATTCTTTTATGCTTTTACAGGCTACTACTATACTTTTTAACCTGTGTGGATCACCCGGCTGCGCCCGTATGTGCCATTCTACCTGTCCGCTAAATATACCTCCAATATTAGGCTTGGAGCTTAAAATTCAACTTCATTCATAACTCAAGCAGGCCACAGCAAAGGGACAACCGATGCATTGCAAGGGACCGCCCCATCTTAGGACGTTTTAGATGGAACAAGGTATCCACCTTGGTGTGCATATGTTATCCAACTCACGCTAAGAAACACAATCACACAATACTCAAAGGTTTGATAATTGCATAAAGGATGCAATTTTCCCCCATTTTTCATGAATAAATATAAGGCCTTGTCGCCTCAGATGTCTTCAAGGTGGAAATATTTATCAGAGAAGACTATTAATCTCGTTGGATCACATAGGCACTGTCCCTGCCTACTCAACTAATGAGCCAGAGCGAAATAAATACAGTTAATCGCTAAACAAATACACACTAGTATACGGACACACATATGGGAAATAATACTATGATGCCAATCTCATTGGAGCTTTTCATGAGGTCGAGCTGTGTGGACCCTACTGTGATGTGTACCAGACATTCACACGTGCATTTGGTGGTTCCCCTCTAGCTTCAGCCGTATCCAAAACTCAAGTGGGCCACAACATCTGAATTAGTGTGAAATCATGCCTAAAACATCTAAAAGCACTTGTTAGGGCCCACTTAAAACTTGGTGTGACTCATCCAACCGGGACACACACATTATGGATGGGCTGGATTTCTAAACCACATCTCAGTGGGCCCTATAAGCTATCATGAAGATTTCAATGGATGGGCATTCACTTTCAACTGTTGTCTATGGTGTGGCCCACCTAAGTCATGGATTGGCTTGTTTTTTAGGACCGTGGCCCAACATGGAGGAAGCGGATTGGCTGGTGCACCCTACACCAGCGAGGTTGCTGGTGTAGTGACCTCATCAAGTTTTGTGAGTCCCACCATGAGGTACTTGTTGTATCCAAACCATCCGTCCATGTTTTGGGATCGTTTTAAGGCTTGAGCCAAAAACTAAGACAGATCCAAGGATCCAGCGGACCACACTGCAGAAAGCAGTGGGAAATTGAACATATACCATTGAAACCTTATTGGAGGTCCCAGAAGTTTGGGATCAGTCTGATATTTATTTTTACCCTTCATCCAGGTCCGTGTGACCTTATGAACAGTTTGGATGGCAAATAAACATCATGGTGGATCCTGGGTATGTTTTAACAGTGAGAATCATTGTCCCCACTACCTTTAGTGGTGTGATCCACTTCAGTTTTGGATATGACTCATTTTAGGTATCATGCACTAAAATGATCTCGCCAAATGGATGGACGGTTTGGATATACTAAATACATTATTGTGGGGTTAACGCAGCCTTAATCTTCTTTGAACCGATAGTACAATCACGGTGCTAGCGGACTGCTGGTGTAGGGTGCACCAGCCAATCCGCTTCCCAACATGGAAGGGTGCACCTGATTGATGTGGTGGATATACGTCACACATTACAATGGGGCCCACATGGGAAAGCTCCCATGAGGTCGAACAAACAGTTCCATATATATATATATATATGGACACACACACACACACACAATTTCTACTGAGGTGGTGACGTCTGATTCATAACAACCAATTAAGTCGGTCTTCGCTGTTGATGGCGTGGGTGCAGTGGCGCGGTACCATGACTATACGATTAAGGACGGTCGACCCATGCATTGTGAATAATGATCGTTACATGACACTGGCTTTTAGGACGGGGCAAACTTGTGGTGGGCTCCACCTAATGAATGGTTCTGATCTCGAAACATCCACGTCAGCACGTGTTGTAGAAAACCCCCTCAAATATCATGTACACTGCCCCCCATGAGATGTGCGATCCGCCCGGTCTCTCGGCCCAAACTACACATGCGGCTGGGCCCTGTCGCGCGTTGGCGTTCTGTACTGTATCGAGTCCTTCTCGGGCGCGGATCAGCTAGTCCCATAAGGGCTGGGTGGTTTCAAATCTCCGTGGGCCCCACCATGATGTATGTGTTTTATCCACGCCGTCCATCAATTTACCCATCTTATTATAAGGCACGGGTCCAAAAATGAGACAGATCCAAATATCAGGTGGACCACACCACAGGAAAACAGTGGAGATTAAACTTCCACCATTAAAATCCTCCTAGGGCCCACTGTAATGTTTATTTTCCATCCAACCTCTTGATAAGGCCATAGATCTAGATGAAGGGAAAAAAAAAATACCAGCTTGATACCAAACTTATGTAGCCCCTAAAAAGCTTGTCAACGTTAAGCGTCAATCCCCACTGTTTTCCTGTGGTGTGGTCCACCTGAGATTTGTGTCTGTCTCATTTTTGGATTAGTGCCTTAAAATACGACCGAAAAATGGATGGACGGCGTGGATAAAATACGTTCATCATGGTGGGGCCCACGGAGATTTGAAACCACCCCTTCTGCTAGTCCGGGACTAGACTAGCTGATCCGCGCCCGTCCTTGTCATCTCGCTCTCCCCTACCACCTTATCCATTACTTGATCGACCGGCTGACAGAGAAACAGATGGACGGAGTAGATTTAGCCACGTATGGATGGGGACGGTTGTACAGGGAAGAGGTTGACGTGACTAGAGGTACGATGAAAAAGGCTGGGGTACATGGCAGTAGGTCAGAGCAGCGCCCGCGTAAAAGTCGAGGGGTTCTGTCTGCAACAGAGATTCCATCCGGAAACAGTATTTGATATCTACCTCCACTTTATTGATAGACCACGCCTTTACTTAATACTTTCTGTACTTAATTTTATGATATTATAGACCATCTTTGTTTTCATGTATTCTTAAAACTGAAATAAAAAAGAGGTCTTTGTCAATGAAGGAGACTGTAAATGTTGGCTCCCCGATAAAGGAGGGGGCAAAGGTACTCGACTGCAGAAATTGTACTCTCCTGACACGTGCAAGATATCGCTTGCATGTGAGAGATATCCGGCCGTTCATCTGACCCTAAAGTCACGGATGTGGTCATTAAATATTCGTATTGACTGACGATTGTTTGAACTGTTTGGACTTTAAGAAGGAATTCACTAACGGTCCTTATTCGATGTACGTGTTTGGCTGGACCACCTAATGATCGATTGGTAAGACTACAAGGGAAGTAAGAACCTGATGAACGGCCCACATGGGCACGTCTTGCAGAGAGTTGATTCAAGATCCTAGGCTGCTTTTCAAGGGCCAAAGACAGTCGGGTGTAGCTATTTACATTGGTGGACGAATGTATGGGTTTTGCAGTGTACGTTGCTTTTCAATTTGATAAGTTGGACCCTTGCATGTTAATCCAGACCACTAATCTGTTGCGTTCTCACTTACATGGGCCATTAACAAAAATCCACTTCAAGAGCTCAATCATAACCTTTCAATTTGTGGCCAACACATACACGGTTGAGAAGACAAATACATCAAGGTTTCAAATCAAAAGAGCCGAAAGATTGGTGACTTAACCTTAGAAAAATGCTGCATCCAAATTGGGAGTAAAAGAACAACGGTCTGGATTATAGAAGGTGGGCCCCACTTAATGGTAACGCGTTGAATACTGTGTACGGTCGCTCCTACCTTATAAGCTAAGGGAGAGGAGAAACGGTCAAGGTCGTCCAATCAACGGCCAAAACAAGATTTTGGAGTGCATTGTAACCTACCACCGTCCGTACAAGCAGTTGCAAATCTCATGAATGATAAGGTCTGTACTTTTTACTTAGCGGTGCACGCCAAGCCAGTGTGCGTTAGCTACATTCTACTCTCCAGATCTGGTGTGGGTTTTTTGCAACCTTCACCAATTTCATGGCTGGCTCATGAGTGGGCCATGGTTAAGCTTTAAATCTATAGGCCTCAAACATAGTTCTCAAGTTTTCTTGATTACCATGAAAGGGTTGATGAATAGGTAAGTCTACAAGTTCCAATTCCCACTGCATTTGGGCCATGTATAACCCATGGTCCATTGACTTGACTGGCTCAGGATCCACGATGAAATGTGGATTTTTTAAAAGGTTTAGATCGTGTATGCATGCTGGACATGTATGCCCAAGCAAATCATAAACTTGAATCTTACTCTAAAGCTTAGTGACAGATAAATTGTGTTTCAATCGATACGGGAATCCAAGCCCATATAATGTGTACCTCACTATGGGGAAAAAAAGACTACTTTGACGGCTAGGTCCATCTTATAAATAAATTAGATGAAGTATATAAAATTTAGTGGGCCTCACATGTAATTTGAAAGTCTTCTTTTTTTTCTTTTTTTTTTAAATGGTGGTTGTACCCACCTCAATTGTTCTTAAGGTATGGCCCATTGTCGTACTTTTTTTTAACCATTTTTGGAGGAGCCAATCAAAGAAAGACACATGTAATTATATAACATGCATGCTATTTGTGTGGATACAAGAGTGTATTTTTTAAAATGACACTTGGCGCTAGATGATTGGAACATGTAATTTAGAGATAGGTAGTGGCTGAGCAAGGCGTGTATATGGTTAAGGAAGAAGAAGCGCTTATGAAATTATGAGGATGCTGAAAGGTTACTGTACCAGTTGAAGATGAGTATATCATTTAGATGATTCTTCTTCTCTTCAAAAGACTATAAGTAACAGAAGAAATCAATCAGAAAACATCTCACACCAACCAAACCAAATCAAATTTATCTTTCCTTAGCATTTCTACAACTTAATCAATAATCTATAAGTATTTGTAGTCCTTATCTGTAATCCAAGTCTACGCACACTGGACTTACTTATTTTCATTTCTCTTTTTTAAGAGGTGTTTGATAGTGGATCTTTGCGACTGATTGTAAATGTTTTCAGTTTTGTATCTAAAATTCCTTTCTAGTGGAAGGCAATGGTGCAACTCACTTTCGGAGGAAGAACTCCACTGGTCCGATAATCACTTGATCTTGATAAACAACATTTTGATAGTAGTGGAGCTGAGTAGGCGATCGATCCTCTCAAGTCTCATTCATATACAATCGAATTTAACATATCTAGCTGATCTCAACACTTAGGGTCATAGTTGATCAGTTAGAATTGAGCTGCATAATTAATTCAGCATGTCCACGCACTGCACATGTGGTCCTAAAGCGAAATTGAGTGAAGACAACGGGGACAACACCCACAGGGCATAATTTTTTGTTGCCTTGGCTAAAAAAGACTGTTGCCATGACCGACAGACTGAATAATATTAAGACATCACGATGGGCCCGCACAACAATTTGTACATCCAGATCAAGGTAGGAACATTGGCATTGGATCTGGGTTCTTTATAGCAGTGTGTGTCACCGACATGTGTGTGTTGCATTTTTTTTTTTTTTTTTTTTTTTGTACCTTGATGAACTAAAATCGATAGACACAAAAATGCGATAAATAAATGCATAAGCTGTAAAATCAGTTGGGATAAATAATAAGCTACCAATACATAAATGATATGACAGACCCATCACGTGTGCCCGTCAATTCATTTCCCAAAGGAGGAGTGATTTGACATTGGGTGGGAAGAGGAGTAGTTGGATGGAACTGCACTCTCTCTCCACATAAAAACTTTTATACTCTGGCAGACTGTGACTGATGATAAACAGGGACTTGGAAATGACTTTACATATTGACAAGTAATTCAAATTGAACTGTCCAAATTGTAAATTCCAGTTTGGATGCACCATGACCTAAATGTTGGTTTTTTTTTTTTTTTTTAATTACCTGAATATTATACTGGTGGGCAATGATTGGACAGTTAAAAATAAAAATACCAACGGTCTTATTTCAACAAGTGTCTATAAATCATGGGTTAAGATTGTTCAATGAGCCTAATTTTAGGTACTTTTGACTTTACCAACATCGAATTTCACAATTTAATTAATTTAAATTAACTAATGCAATGTGTGCAATTTCAAGTGCCTGTGTATGAAGCCTCCCACATAACTGAAGTATCTGTAACTCTCGGTTTTATAAAAATAATATTTATTAACATACAAGAAAAATTCATGGGATCAATTGAAAGATTACAAAAGATATGTGGCCCACCAGAGATTTATAGTTACATTCATCATAGAATTGCATTTTTTAGCCAAGTAATTATGTACCAGAGATTATATTTCTTTATGGTAAGGATTAAAAAATGATCTTAATAAGCTATAATCATGATCTCTAATACTTAATTATGATTAAGAAGAATGAGATGAACTTATTTTTATGTGGCACCCAAACATGACCTAAGTATTCTAAACGTAAATTAACCAAGCACCAGATAGAAGGAAAAAACTGAAGAAGCCAGATAGAAAAGTGATTAATTTCTCATCTTTTGTTTTTCATTTATTAATTACAATGTTGAATCTTGACACTGGTTAAAAAATATTAAAATTTTTCTCTGCTCGATCAAACATCAATGAAAGCCCTTGTAGATCGGAAGAATAGATTATCTTACTTGCTAATGGTCTACATAATGGTTGGATCTACCTGAACTTTAGGGTGTCCAACTTTCAAGTTGGGGCATCCTCGTTGGACAGGTTGTATGCTGTACACATACCCTGTTGGGTTCCACAATAAGCTTATTCTACATGGACTAGTAGAGGAACGGTGGCCTTATGCAAGAAATGTGAACAATAAGTTTAGTGAACCAAAGGGTTCCAGTCATGTGCTCCCTTGATTTAGTGATCCAAACCATGTGAATGATCAATAACCAGGTTGTGGACAGAGGGTTCCCCAAATATCTTCCAGATCGGGAGATCCCATCTCTTAGATCAAAGAGCCACACACACACACACACACATATATATGAGGAATGCTCACCTGGGTACTTTTCGTGAGAGAGACTTATAAGCACTTTTTCATGGCTCATCACACGTGATGCGAGCTCAAAATCTGAGCCGTCTATATGATGTAGCACCCCAAAAAACCCTTAGGGCCCATCTTTCAACCTGATCCAAAACTCTGGTGGGCTGCAGCAGAAAGCAAGAGGCAAATCAAGGGAGGAAACTGTGTTCCTTCTTTCATGGCCCACCAAAGTTCTGGAACAAGTTGAAAGATGAGCTCTGAAGGTTTTTTGGGGTGCTGCATCACATGAACGGCTCAGATTTTGAGCTCACATCATGTGTGATGAGCCAAAAAGAAGTGCTCACCAGTCCTCTCATCCTCTCATGAGAAGTGCGCCAGGTGAGCATTCATATATATATATATATATATATATATATATATACATATATATATATATATATATATATATATTAAAGTTTGATTATGGAATACATTTCGATCTAGTCTTTGATTTGTACCAATGGGGCCCATGGTTGAGATACCTAAACCATTGATGTGGTTGACCATATTTTAACACCAAAATTTTCTAGATGGGAGAATCCGAACCCCTTTAATTAGTGACAACAAGTAGGTAGTTAATTAGTACTGATCCAATGCCTGAGATCTTTCAATGTTGGATATTATTGTTAATCCAGTGGGTTCCATATCATTTGTAGCAACCCTGTCTAACCTTAGTCTCTTAATTAAACCACAGGTTATAATTAAATAGTTAGTATGCAATTGATTAGACTAGTTAGCTAATTTGAGATTAGACTAGAGTTGTGACCCGTTAGATTTTCTTTGGACGTGAGAACTTTTTTTGTTCAAAAAAATAATAATATTTTTCTCTCATTCTTCTCATGTGAGATTACCATCTCACGTGTGATTAATATCTCATTTCGAATATGTAGGATTAATGCGTGTCATTGAAACTCAATGGAAAAGTCATAGATACCAACTTGTGAGATTGTTATAAAATGTGTGTGCGTGAGATCAACTGGGGGCCATTGTATCAATAGTCCAGATCACTCTACCAGAACCCACTTGCAACCAACGACCGATGTGAAGTATTCACATGAGATGGTAATCAGTCTCTCTTTTGTTCTCTCATCTTTCTATTTTTTTTTATTTTTTCCGTGTCGATGCAGGCATCATCAAGGGCTGCAAGTGCATTGAGTGTGGACCACCACTACAGGTCCCACATAAAGATTGCGTTTGAACTTTTCTATCTTCTTTGTTATCTTTTCTATTAACTGTTAGATAGATTTGAATCTAAGATTAGTTGAAAATTAGGATTAGTGATTAAATTGAATTAAAAATTATAGATTTTTATAAATGAATTTAGATTTGAAAATTTAAAACTTAGTGAATGAATTGATTTCTAGCCTTAAGCAATTCTTGGATACTATTTGATTCACTTGCATCATACCATGTTTGTGACTTTTTGAATTTCTGTTGCTTAAGCTGCAAGCAGGGTGTTTGATGTCTGATTATCACTGATTTTGTCGATACATTCATCTCATTGTGGCCATTATTGTCATGACAAGTCAAATGTTACTTTTTTGAGTCTAAATCCTCTGTTTGCTACAAACAGGAAACATCTGTTTACAGATTTTTTTATTGGTCCACATTATCACGAAAGGTTTGCAACCACATCACATCCTCAGTGCAACCTCATCACACTAAAGCTACAAACTGGAATTTTCCATTTATGGCTAACAGAGGATCATTATTTATCTAAAAAATTTATTTAATAACTATTTATCGTTGCCCCCATGTGCAATGGTATCTTGGACTGCATTTAAAAATACTTTTGAATGATTTGGCAGACCACTAAAAGAAAGGAATTCTTGTTTATAGATTTTGGGCCAGACTCATGCACCTGGGTCCACCTAACGAACCACTTGGATCTCGCATGAATTTCATTCGTAGTTTAGCACGAATGTGCACCCTAGGTTCCTTCTTAGTTAGAAAAGTGAGGAATGGATTACTTAAAATATAGTGGAACCCATGACAATGTGTAAAAGCTCACTGTTATGTAGTTTTGTTTTTTAGTGATAAAGAACAAAACAAATACCTCACTTTATCATTATGAAGGATGCCCCCCTCCTGTTTAAAAAAGGTATTGTTCAGATGCCTTTGAACATAATCTTTAATTAACTTTAATCATTTTGACTAAGTTGTCAAATTAATATCATGCAATGGGGTCCATCGCATCTGAGTACATCCAACCGTGAATAGTGTTTTGATGTGCCCATTTCATCCGATCAGTTATCCACACATTCATCTGATTCCCCGACCATTAATCTCGGATACCTCCAAATTGGAAGATCTAAACCCTTTGACCGTACGACGACGAATGAAAGGTAACTTAAGAAAAGTAGATAAAAGCTTTGATACATGAGCCAACGATTGGATGGCTGTGATCTTCAAATGAGTGATACTTTTGGGTCATTGCTGTTGGGGTTAAGTAGACCAACGGTTAGGATCACACTATCTTGACTCCACTTGTACCTACATGGCGCGAAAGGACACTTCACGTCCTATATGGTATGTTTTGCGTATAATATTTCTTTTTGTTGTATTTTACAAGTTGACGAAGACCATAAATTACTTTCTAGAAAGAAATCAATTCATTTTTTATTTTTTTTAAATACCCAATTGGCGCCTTAGAGTAAAGATGGTCAGAAGATTGGATTTTTTTTGGGCCTTATTTTCCAAGGATAATTTCCCATGCTAAATTAGATGATCTTGACCATTGATTTGTGGAAATCAACAAATGAAAATTTGCATTTTAAGAGTTCGCATTTAATCACAATTCAAGGCGGAACATGGTTCGTTTGTGGTAGTACGTATAAGCGTATAGGAGCATGTATGAACGAACGGTGGTATGTATGATTATAGATTATATGCAAGATCAATGATTAAGATTTTATGTCCAACTCTGATGCTATGATAATTTTTCGGACTACTTTCTGATCAGTTTACAATGTCCATATTGTATAGACTCACAAGAGTTTCAACACGAGGTCATGGGTCTGAATATCCATTTTGGTGTGAGTGCACGAGTGTGTTAGTGTGTGTGAGTGTGTGTAAAAATCAGAAAAGAAAAAAAGAGATTGAGGCCTGCGGTTCAATAGTCCAACCCATTGGTTAGATGTGCCCTCATCATGGATGGACTGCATCATAATAATCTAAACCTTCCAATTTGTTGCTTAATGATAGACAGCTAACGATAAACTCAACAAGAATCCATCATTGGTCTATGGGACCTTCTCATCTAGGAGAGTTTTGTATGATTGTCCATCCAAGGCTCGACCAGTCATACCTTCTTTTTTTTTTTTTTTCTTTTTGGTGAAGGTGGGCCATACTCAATTAATGGAGGAAAAATTCCTTAAAAAAGGGGACGCAAAAGACAAGCACAAAGACTAAGAAGCCAAAGATTTGTTAAAACCTAACCTGATGAATTATTGACTTATCCAAAAAAGATATCAAGCCCAGCTTTTCTAGGAACATTATCCCAAGTTAAGGAAATTCCTATTTTGATTTCTACCATAGGCATAAATTCACTTGATTACTTTCTCTGAAAACATTAACAAGATTGGTCATTGGTCATGTAGAAAATCAAGAGCCGCGGACACTATAAAACCATGTGGCCCAGTTTTCATGAGATTGAGAACCGGCACAAACTATGCAAAGACATAGCTTGCATATCACATGTGATAATGGTACTAATTACATGTGACATGTCACAATGTTCCATTCTTCTTCAAGTGACACAGCCAACTTTTCAATGTCACCTACCATTGCACGTAGGGCTACAATAATTTCATGTGGGGCCATAAATATTGCGGACCTTCTTCATGAGCATGCCATGTATGCCTTTTCGATTGAAGTGTTAGAATCTGTGGAGCCTGATCATCAGAGATGTATTGTTTATCCCATTAGCATTTTCGTAGGTTGAGCTTTATATAATATATATTTATATGGAGTTTTATGTGAACCTTAGTTCGTTTGGAGTAATATACATTCTTTTGTGAGGGAGAGTCATCGGTATATTGAGAGCTGCTTAGTTTTTTGCCTTTGAGTGTAGCGGATTGGTGGGAATTCGTGAATCTACTGAAAGAGAGCCATATAATTTTATTTTATTTTTTGTGATTTACACCTTTTCTTCATTTTCTTCTGATTTTGATATTGTTGTACGTGTGATTGAGGTGAGATCTTTCTCCCAACATGAAGGACATTTTATAATAGAAAATCTCTCTCAAGTTCACTAAACAATAGGCTTATTTGGATTCATTGAATCAGTGCAGATACGGAAACTATTTTTCATAGAAAAAACACTTAAAGACTGGTTTCCATATCTATTTTTCTTAGAAAAAACACTTAAGACTGTTTGAATATATGGATTCCTCACAGCAATCATTACTCTTATCAATGGGCAATTCTACAAAACAAGAAACAAGACGGTTGTCATCTAATAGGTTGGAGGATTTTACTTACTTTTCGAATAAGCATTCCATTTTTGAATTCGTACTTTGTACCATGACCAAGAAAATGATTATTGGTGCATTATTATGAAATATATTGTACCATTATTCACAATTCACAATAATTTGTACTTTGTACCATTATTCACAAAATCTAAATGAAATCCATATATCCAAATAAGAGCCTATTTGGATATAAAGAATCCATAGCGTGATAGAGATGACTATAATAATTATGCGGCATGGATAACTATAATAATTATGTTTTCTAGGATGGTTGAATGGTGGTTTCTCACAAGGGTGATCTGCTTACATGGTAAATGGAAATCCCATTTCCTATTAGATAACAGTCATCTTGTCACCCACATAAGGGGCTACTTGACACCTTGTATTTGAAGGAATTTGAGAGGTTTTGGAATATTTTGCACGAAATCCATCATTTAGCAATGTGTATATGGATGTAAATGGAATCAAGATTTGAAATACATACTCTTAATTAGTATATTTTGAAATCTCAAGATTTTACTGTGATTCAAGTGTAATATGAGGAAAATGCCTTTTCTGCTCTCTTTTCAAAGCAATAGAGTCACACCCATAACAAATTCATCACTAGGGTACTAATCTACTATATACATAGCATGTTGATGATACACTAAAATAATTCAATTATTAGTTACAACACTAAAATCACATTAATAGAATCATCTAAGCTATTCAAACGTTGGCCATCCAAATACACTGTTAAAATATATTAATAAGCCGCTTGTTTGTAATTCTTACATTTGTGGTCCACCTAATGCTTGAGAGTTCCTATTTTTTTCTAGAGTATTTTTTCAAGTGGGCTTGTAATAATCATTTTGTCAAATATCACATTTGTACACTAATTTAAGATTAAAGCTGGTTTGTGAAGATACCAAAGATTTTTAAGGCATTCAATTACAAGCTGTCAAACACTACGGAGGAGCGAGGATTCAAAATCAATTGGGATTTGAATTCGAGTGCATTTCAAATATAAGCTCCCCAAACGGGCTGAAAACGGAATCCACGGCTTTCTTTACTATTGAAGATAAGCCAATAATTTTAGGGCGGATTCCTCGTATCTAAAGATGAAAGTAGAAAAGAACTGATATCCATCAATCTCAAGAAGCATGTTACAAGTTGCCTGTTTGGCATCAATCCCCAACTAATTACGAATTACAAATGAATGCAACAAACCCCATTTAAATTTAAATTTAAATTAAAAAAAGAAAGAAAGAATGCAATTATGGAAACACCCACCAAAGCTGAGAATAAACAAACAGATACCAAACGGGGAGAAAAGGATATGTTTCGCTTTCGGAATGGGCTGAGTAAATAAATGCGTTAGTGCGGTGGGTGGGAGGAAGCAAATCGGCATGACCGAAAAGGATAGGTCTGTGTGTAAAGGAGAGGGCAAAAGGGGTATTTTCTCAAACTTCAAACTCAGGGTTATTTTCGGAAGTTTACGGGAAAATTCCATTCTTGTCATGGATGGGTCCCATTGGATATTTAATCATTTATCGGTTCCGGGGATATCTGACCACTCATCAGGAAGCCCATATGTGGACGGTGAATATGGACCGTTGTCTTGTCTTACTGATGAGTGGCACGTGTGCTACGTCAGCACGTGAACCGGGGACTACGTCACCGCTTGCTTTAGTGGGTGTTACCCCTGCCGTGTGGCCCACATGGTTAATATTTTGTATATCCAAGCCGTCCATCCGTTTCTCCAGTCCATTTTGGGTTTCTGTTAGAAAAATTATAAAGATCCAAATCTCAGGTGGGCCATACCACTGGAAACAGTGGTGATGGAGTTCCCCACCATTAAACTTTTCAATGACCACATCGTAGGGTTTTAGTAATGTGTATTTGTAATTCAATCTGTTGATAATGTAAAGAAGATCTGGATGAAGGAAAATATAAAGATCAACTTGATCCAAAACTTTTGTGGCCCACAAAAAGCTTTTAATGGTCATTCATCAGTGTTTCTAGTGGTATAGTCCACCTGAAATTTCGATCTTCTTAGGGTTTGGTATCACGTCCTAAAATGAGATGAAGAAGCAGATGGACGGCGTGGATTTGTACAAAAAATATATTAATATGGCCCCCATACGGTTAGGGTAATACCCACTAATCCACTCAAGGGTGTTGCGTGTTATTATACAGTGGTCCGTACTAGAGTTTCTACTTTCTATAGTGCGTCCCAGTTCTCAGCTTGATCTAACCCGTTGATCTTGTGGACCCACCGTGGATATTCATGTGTTAATATAGGAGTCGGATATTTTACTTTTCTTTTGCTGGAAATGGGAATTTGGCGCATCGTTCTTTCATAACCGTCTATTTGATGAACTCGTATTGAGGGGTTAAGATTTTCCCATCTTGGAGTTTTTCTGTGCAGGAGGCATCCAAAATGAGCCCGATGATTTCAACGGTTTGGACCAATTCAACAATGGGCCCCGCTTTTGCAAAATAAAAACCCCATCGTAGTGAAGAAATTATCGTATATCGAATTACTACTTCGAAAGCCGGACGCGATTTCCTGCTATAAGTTTTAGGTGGGGCCCACCGTGATATTTGTGAGAAATCCACCCCATCCATACGTTTTAAGAGCTCATTTTTAGGACATGAGCTGGATCCAACACCCAAGTGGACCACACAAGAGGAAGCCGTGGACCACCGTTGAAATATTTTCATGGCCACAAAAGTCTTTTATCAGGCTAAGATAACTTTTTTTTTTTTTTCAGTTCGTACCAGTGGGAATGACCATATAAACGGTTTGGATGGTATATTAGTCTATAAGCATCAAGATGGATGCCAGAAAAGTTTCAACGGTAGGCATTTCTTTCCCCAGTTTTCACTCTTGTGTGGCCCTATTGAGTCTTAGATCCGGCTTATGTTAACTACTAAAATGAGCATTCAAAACGGTTGGACGGGGTGGATTTCTCACAAATATCACCGTGGACCCCACCTAGATTCCCATCGCAGAACTTGAATGCAAAAGGCTTTCGCAGGATACATATCCACCAATCCACGGGCGCGGCTTCGGTGGATCCCCGGATCACCTAGATGGGTGGGATCCCTGACCGTGGGGCCCACCATGATGTACATGACTTATATCCATTCCGTAAATCCCTTTTGAAAAAACATTTTAGGTCACGATCCCAAAATTTAAGCAGATCCAAATCTCAGGTGGACCATAATACAGGAAACACTTGTATCGACCGTTAAAAACTTCTAGTGGGCCATAAAGGTTTTAGATTAAGCTTATATTTGTGTGGTCTCTTCATCCATGTCTTTATGACCTTATCAACATGTTGGATGGAAAATAAATATTCTGGTGGCCCCATGAAATTTTTAACGATGGGGATGTAATCACGACGGTTTCCTGTGGCATGGTCCTCCTAAGATTTGGATCTGCTTCATGTTTGGGATCATGCCCCAATATGAGCTTTCAAAATGGATGGATGGTTTGGATGTAAGTCATATACATCACAGTGGGCCCCACAGGGATCCACCGACCTCGTTGGATCCGGGTATCTAATCCACCCAAACCGCGACCCGATCCACTGTACACGTGGCACGCATAAACCTCAAAAGTAAATTGTCCAGTGACATTCCTAAATCGGATGCGCTGTCCTCACAACGCACTACGAGAAACGCTTTATTTGAATTTGGACCGCTGATTATTTTTCAACATCACCGTCCAATTTATCTGTATGATATTCAAGTAGTTTGGATGATCTATTCAGTCTAATATGGACTTGATAATGGAGCTCATGATTTTAACGGACTGGATCGAGGTAAACATGCCACGTGTACTTTATCATGGTCATATGGACCTGGGATAACCATACACTTCCAACGTTTCAAATGTCACCGATCCTAACAGCGACCCGTTTAATCCGACGGCTCTAGACGGAGTGAGTGGGGTCCATGCCACGGACTCCCACCATTGATTGCGATGAAAAGGACGTCTGGTTTCCTACCCTTTATCACCGGGACAGCGGGTTGCAACTTTTCTGAGATTGACGGATATACCCTTTACAAACCGACAAAAGTTTCAGACTCATTGATTGTCGGGACAGTGATCGAAAGACTATACACCGGAACTCGGTGTATAAAATTTATCAGCGCACGTCCACCCAACATGCTCCGATCCCCGGTTGATTTGTCTCACCCAAAATCCCACCCGTCAAATGTCTCCTTTGTGGGCCATTTTTTTTTAAAACTTCCATTTAACATAAAAAGTTTTGTTATCATGCTTCTAAGAACATATCCTTTTCAACAATCCAGACCGTCTATGTGATGGGCCTTGCGATTGATGGAGGTGAAAAAAAAAAAAAATTTAAGAAATCTACAATCTTTTGATTTTATATTGAATGAGAGAAGGTTCAAATGATGGAATGTTTAAAGATTTCTTATCTAATTAGAGATTTTATATTTCTTATCCACACCGTCCATCCATTTTTCCATATCATTTTAGGGTACAAGCCCAAAAATGGGGCATACCAAGGCTGTGGTGATAATGATCCCCTCCGTTGAAACCCTCGTAAGGCCCACTGTGATGGTTAATTGACATCCAATCTACTCATAAGGTCACATAAACATGGATGAGGGGATTAGAAACCTCTAGTTGCTTTATAGTGCTAAACAGACAGCGTCTCAAATCCAAGGTGCCAAACGACCCCTGAAGTTTACATGTGCATCGTATAGCAATACCGGGTAAGTATTCTAGCAAACCTCATGCTGGGCACGGACACAAAATAATTGACGGTTCTGATGAAATGGGCTGGGGAGTGATTGTTGGCGTATATACCAGGTTTCTGTGTAGAGTCTGTACAGTGATGTTTAGCTGCTAATACAGGTCTGGTGTGGCAATTTGGTCAGCTACAAAGTAGGGAGTGGATGCACTTATTGCAAGTACCATTGCCATCTCTGACTTACTTTTCCTTTTTTCTCTTTTGCAGCCTGCATCACATTAAAAGACTACATACCTACGTCTCTGTGTACATACTTTTGCAACTTTTTGAGTTAGACATGTGTTAATCTCACCAATCCCAGTTACTTATACTCTATTTATGTGGACGTGGCACACATTATCTAATCCAGGCTGTTCATGTGTTGGGCCCCACCATGATGGGTAATACTGCTAAAAAATAAACGGTGGTCAGTTGATCATGTCTGCGAATTGGACCACCTTTGCCCATTCAATACAAACCCTTGACTGGACTTTTTACTAGCCGTTTGTTTGTAATCCGAAAAGCAGGGCTCACCATGGAAACTTTCATGGGTCCCACCATGATGTTTATATGCCATCCAGCCCGTTCATAAGGTGAGTCTCACCAGGATGAAGGGAAAAGCACAAATATAAACCTGATCCAAAAATTTGGTGGGCCCCAAGAAGGTTGCAATGGTCGGCGTCCCTATTTCCCGTGCTGTGTGCCGCTTGATTTTTGGGCCTGCTGGACGGAGTGGATGTTGCACAGTTACCAGGAGGCCCCACAGAGCTTCGGCCCTACTATTTGACAATCTAAACCGTCTATCACCATGGATTCGCCACGTGTAAAAATCTCAGTATACACGCCACTTTTTGTACCAAGTTTGTTAGAAAAGACGGTGTAGATGATCCAATCGGGTCCTCCTAATGGGATCCACATAAAAACCTGAACTTCTAAATAAACGGTGTAGATTAACACATGGCAGAGCTGAGACAAAGCGGCTTACAGTCTGGGTAGCTTCTATGGAGCGGGCCATCATCCTTGCTTGCAAGTCTGGTCCTAAAATCGATTTACGACAACCCTACACGCAGCCGCTCCACGCGCGCCTTTACACGCAGCATACATGCCTACCTGGCAAGCATGCAAGACATCTGAGCCGTCTGCGGTCGTAAAGACGATCACACCCAGCAAGTCAGGCAGCCACGTGTTGAAAGTAAGCCATTGAAATGGTTTTTTTACAACCATCCATCACTTACGATAGAGGTGGCCCAACTGATGCATTGACTAGCTGGATTTATGCATGTGGTCATCTCGAGGTTGGGCCAGCTCATTCACCAATTCATTTACCATGGCCAAAAAAATAGGGTTGGGACTGCCATTACGAGTCTCAACAGGTTAGGTTGGCCTGTCGGCGTGGCCCCATTTAAATAAACCGGTTTGAGCATGCTTGAGCTTACTTGTCCATAGAGGTTGTCAATTGGGTTGGATTGTCGTCAACTCCTACCAAACGTGAAATGGAATATATTATAATTAGTTAAGAATTTTTTTTCTATAAAAATAGTATTCATAGTTTAAAAATATAAAATAATTTTAAAATAAAATAAAAACATTTTAGGTAATTTAGGTAATATATTACATAATTTAAATATTTAATGCATCTTTTCAAAAAAAAAAAAAAAAAACTTCAATATTTTTATGGAGTATAGAGGTTGACATACGATCGCTGAAAACTATTTACAATACCTGTTTGGATTAGGGCTAAAAGTTGGGCATGACCTACCCGACATTGGGTTGGGCTTAGGCAGAAAGTATCAGATCCGATCCTAAGCTCGGGCCATACAAACACTAACCTGATAAAGCTTGGGTTGAGGTCTTAGGTTGCCTGACCTAACCCGAACCTAAATTATATACAAGTTACTTAGAATTTTTTTATATTTTAGTTAAGTAAACTTATTAGTTTATATTACTTTAGTAAGAAAACTTATAATATTTGAAAGTTGATATGCCTGAGTGTTAAAGGAATAGTTATCCTGTATTTTAACTTATTTGTTTAGAAAAAGTAAAGTTTTTTACCCTAAATAATAATATATATAATTAATAAAGCCATAGGTACAAAAACGTGTATTGAAATATAGTAAACTAATGTAATAATCAAAATATTAACATATATCAACCCGACCAACTTGATCAACCTAACCGAACCCACTTGGGTTAAGAATTCCCAACCTGAGGTTGGGTTGGGTTGGGTTGGGTTAGGGTTGAGGTATAGGAACCTTGGTTTCGGTTAGGGTTGAGCACCAACCCGATCCAACCCGCCTGACTTTCAGCCCTAGTTTGGATGGAAGGAATCCACCGTAATGCATTGTAAAAAAATTATTATTACTTACACTAAGTTGTAGAGGAATCCATCCGAATGTAATGGATAAAGGTGCCGTAATGTGGCATAGTTTTGTGGACTCTACCATAATGTATGTGTTATAGTATCCACACCATCCATTCATTTTATGAGAGCATTTTATAAAAATAGAAAAAAAAATTAGTCACACCATAGAAGCAATTGGGTTTTGAACCCTTGCCATTAAAAAACTCTTGTGACCCACTTAAGTGTTGGATGAAGCTAATATTTAGGGTTATGCCATAAAATGATATTGTAAAATAGATGGACGGTGTGGATATAACATCTATTAGGCATATTATATTCACATGTGTCTATTTACTGGAGTACATTACAAGCATATTAAAAAATTAAAGCTTTAGAGTGGAATTAGTATCACATCCAGCTTTGCTTCATACTATCATCGTAGTTGTAATTATTACCTATTTACAGTTGACTACACCACATTACGGTGGATTCCTTCCATCTAAATAGGCCTTAAACTCTAACTAAATCATGCAATCATGTGTTTGGATTTAGATGACTCATACATATACATAGGGAAAAGGTACTTTGCGCTCGACTAGGTTGAGCTGTGTGGGTCCCACTGTGATGTTTGATCCACATGACAGTGGGGTCCACACAGCTCAACCTCATGGGAACTTTCCATGAGGTTGACCTCATAGTACCATTTCCCATATATATATATATATATATATATATATATATATATATATATATATATATATATATAGAGAGAGAGAGAGAGAGAGAGAGAGAGAGAGAGAGATGAATGCTCACCTTTCTCACTGGAACTCGTGAGCACTTCTTTAGAACTCATGTAATATGATATAAGTTCAAAATCTAAACCGTCCACGTGATAAAGCACTTTAAAAAACTCTCAAGGTCCAACTTTTTTAACCCTGATTCAAAACTTTGGTGGGCCATGACAAAAGAAAACAACTTCCTCCCTCGATTTGCCTCTCTCTTTGCAAAAACGGACAACCAAAGTTTCGAATCAAATTAAAAGTTGGGCATTAGGGATTTCTTTTGGGGTGTTGCATCACATGGATGGTTCAGATTTGAGCTCATATAATGTGAGATGAGTTCTCAAAAAGTGATCATGAGTTCTCGTGGGAATTGGTGCACAAGTGAGCATTCCTCTCTCTCTCTCTCTCTCTCTCTCTCTCTCTTTTACACACACACACACACACACACACACACACATAATATGGTGATAAGTGGAGATTGAGCAAGCTGAAAAATGTAAAGAATAAATGGTCCAAAGTTAGCAAACAAATGCTAAAGAATCAATTTAAGTTTTCTATAATTTGTCTAAAGTGTGTCCCACAACTTAGGCAATTTGATTGTGTATGCCATATGTATGGTTTCAAACTTAAAGAGTATCGATATCACATATTAGAAGAGTTTTGAATTACTAACTATTTTTAATTGCTTCTCTACCTCTCTCATATCTTGCAAATCTCTCTCTCTCTCTCTGGCTCTCTCTCTCTCTCTCTCTCTCTCTCTCTCTCTCTTCTTTGGGTGAATTGCATCGCACATGCTATGCTATATCTACTAGTTCATATAATCTTTGATCCGTCAAAAGCTTGTGGTACTTCCTTACACTTTCTTCCACGACCGACAATGTGATGCTTAGCTTGTAGTCGACTAATAAATAAAGGTTACAACACTTCCTTCTACTGTAGGGAATGTTCGGATGCTTGGTTTGTACTTGACTAATAAATTACATAACAATTGGATCGAATGCGAGCAATTTTTCATTTTATATAAGTGGGGTATGGTTTAGGAACAAAATCCAAAGGTCTATTATATCTACAGTAGATAGACTATGACCATGTTGAAAAAGATCTCTTTTATATAGATGGAATGCCCCTCCTTTTTTTAATTATTCCAACCCACCTACTATTTTTAAGAAATATCCGGTGAAGGCCCCTAAGTTAAGGAAAAAAGCGCAAAGAATCATTAATTTTTTTTAACAAATTTCAATCATACCTTACTGATTTCTACCCATTTCAAAATAAATAATGAGTCTTCAACTCTTCATATATGAGCATAGTTATATAGGAAGTTAGACCATCAAAATTGCTTACCTAATTACAGATGGTGCATGATCTAAAAATCACACTAAGAATGTGATGTTCACCATTGATTTTTCCCTTGGACCGTTTACTATTTTACTTTCAACCATTCATCTCATGGACAATAAATGGATGGTTATGATGGATTGATCATTGTCAATTTAAGATATATGATCCATCCACAATACACATGATGATTTGGATGGTCTAGATAAAGACAAATGAGTAGTAAATGTGAGGAGAATGAGTTGCCGAGTGAAACTAGCAAACGAGCCTAGCCCAAGGCCGTTATGTATATGGCAACTATCTATGACGTTTACCCCCCCATGCTTATGGCAAAAACCTAAGTGGCTTGCTATTGAATGTCTAAGATATTGTTATCAGAGGACACATTGATTTGGGGTCTTGTTTAGTGATCAATTGATAAGATACATAGCATGTGTTGGAAGCCTTGAAAATCTCAAAGATTATACAATCAGTGAGTGTTTGGATGTAGGTTCCTTAAGATAAGCTACTTTTGCCTCAAGTAGTTTATCTTGATTTCTACTTGTTAAACTGAAGTGATTAAGGGCTCGTTTGGATTGTAAGTTACTTAAGATAAGCTACTTAGCAAATAAGTAACTTATCTTGGTTTCTACTTAATCAGTAGAGGTATATTTGGTAAACAACATACTTATCATCCAAAAAGTTGAAAATCATGTTTAGAATCATCCCTCAAGTGTCTTTGGTCCCACTCACATCTATTGTCCATCATGTAGAGCTAACCTTTGATGTGGATCATTCATTGTGTGACCCCACTAATGTGGGTCGTTCATCATGTGGTGCCTGCCTTGGATGTGGGCCATTTAGCATTAGGGTCTGACCTTTAATGTGTGTCATTCATTAGGTAGGGCCCATCTATGATGTTGGTCATCCACCATGTGGGGGCCATCTTCAATATCCACCTTTAATGTGTACCATTCATCATGTAGGCCCACCTCCCATATGGGTCATCCATCACGTGGGGCTTGCCTTAGATATGGGCCACTCTCATTAGGCCAACCTTTGATGTGGACCATTCATCATGTGAGGCCCATCTTGACATGAATCATCCACATGTAGAGCCCGCCATTATTAATTGCCCATCATGTGGGGTCCACCTTTGATGTGGAATGTCCATCATGTGGGCCCCACCTTCAATATGGGTTGCCCGTCATGCAGGGCTCCCCTTGGATGTGGGCCATTCATGATTAGGGGCCTACCTTTGATGTGGATCATCCATCATGTGGGTCCACCTTGATATGGGGCCACCATCATGTGGGGCCGATCTTCAATATCCACGGCCTATCACGTGGAGCACACCTTTGATGTGGATTGTTCATCATGTTGGCCCCACCTTTGAAGTAGGTTGTCCATCATGCCAGTCCCCTTTGCATGGGGGCAAATTAAGTGTTACCCTAGGAACAACTTAGTGGTTGTTAGCCCTACCATATGGTCCACATGGATGATATTTTGTATATCCACGCCGTCTATTGATCCGTTTCTACAATCCATTTTAAGATTATGTTTCAAAAATTATGCAGATCCAAATCTCAAGTGAACCATACCATTGGAAACAGTGTGATTAAGTGCCCCACCATTAAAAATTCCAAAGAGCCCATTGTAAGGTTTTGGTAATGCTTATTTGCAATCCAAGCTCTTGATAATGTCAATAAGGTTTTGATTAAGGTAAAATATAAATATTAGATTGATCCAAAACTTTTGCGGCCTTATTCATCACTGTTTCTAGTGGTATGGTCCACTGAGATTTGGATCTTCTTAGGACTTTGGATCACATCCTAAAATGATATGAAAAATAGATGGACGACCTCGATATATAAAAAATACGTCAAGTTGAGCCCCACATGGTAAGGGTAACACCCACTAAGCTATTCCCGTGTAACAGCTAATCCACTCTCTCTTTGGATGTAGGCCATTTATTATTATGGGCTAACTTTTGATTTAGACAATCCATTATGTGGGTTCATATTAATATGAGGTTATCCATCATGTGGGGTTCGTCTTTGATGTGGACCATCCACTATGTGAGCCCCACCTTTGATGGGATAATCCATCACGTGGGGCCTCTTTTGATATGGACTGTATGATAAGCCATGAGAGAAAGCTTATCAACATTTCTTCTCTTTCATTCTTCTCTTCAACAGCTAATGAAAGTAGAAAAGTTAAAAAATTAACTGAAATGATTATATAATTTTAAGTTAAAAAGTTATATTTAATCATAAACCAAACTTACTTACCTGAACCCATGACCTTATCTACTGTCATAACTAGATAAGTAACTTATTTGGTGGTATCCAAATGGGCCCTAAGTGACATTAAATAAAAAGTTACTTATAAGTGATCATAAACCAAACTTATAGACAGTAAGTTACTTATCTACTACTGTAAGTAGAAAAAGTAAGTTATTCAGTGGTATCCAAATGAGCCATAATTGACTCTAAATCAATGTGGCACAAAACAATGGTTAGGAGAATGGTCTGTGCTCAAAGATTCAAGGGCTGAAATGTCACGATTAAAGAATCTCATTTGGATGTCCTCATCCATGGTGAGGCTCAGCATATAAAATGGTTTGGATTATAAGTAAAATGATGCCAAATCGAACGCTATGGCATGAGGGTGAACTTGGTCGTCTTGAGTCACAATATTTTTGTGTTCCCAGGTTATTTCTACACGCATAGCATACATGAGATCTAAATCACACTCTTTTGATATTTACAATAGTAAATGGGTTATAGTCTAAAATTCAAAGTATTTGGACAGCCTAACCATTTTAAATGGGAAACAAATTAACATCAGAAGACAAAAATCAATAATTGTTCCCTTGGGACAAAAACGATCCGCTAATTAGCTGCCAACAGGGGCAGAGAGTTTTCAACTGGTTCATGTGGTGTGGTCCAGTCGATCCTTTGATTTGCCCCTTTTTGGGCTAAACCCGTAAAATGATCTGTCAAAATATATGGACAGCGTGGATAAAACATATAGATCACAGTGGGCCCCATAAATCCGTTGACAGGACAACCCATCTCAGGGAAATCTGATTGCGTACTGAGTAACAGTGAGCTTTTATCATACTGAGTAAACTCTGTTAAGCTCACCTAAATGCACTTGGTTTATCCACGCCGTCCATCTGTTTTTCCATATCATTTTAACGGTTGAACCCAAAATTGAAGCATGTTTAAAGCTCAAGTGGATCATACCACACAAAACAGTGGAAATAATGATTTCAACCGTTGAAACCTTCCTAGGGCCCACATAATGTTTATTTGTCAGACGAATTTTTCATAAGATGGCACAGACGTGGATGATGGGAAAATACAAATATCAGCTTGATCCAAAACTTCTGTTGCCCGCAAGAATTTTTTAACGGTATTCCTTCGATTCACACTGTTTCTTGTGGTATGGTTCACTTGAGCATTGGATATACTTGGATTTTGGGCTTTAGCTCTAAAATTATCTGAAAAAATGGATGGACGGAATGGATAAAATACATAAGTCAAGGTGGGCCCCACAGATTTTACTCAGTACGCTTAGCTTACTGAGTTACTCAGTACGCAGTCCCCTTCCCTAGTTAGGTCCTGGTGCGCAGGAAATGTCCGACGCGAATTAGCTATTGATGGGTTCAGAGAAGCCACGCCACCAAGTTCTATTGGCCCCACCATGTTGTATGTGTTGTATCCACACTGTCCAACCAACCATTTGGAGAGGTCATTATATGGCTTGAAACAAAGAATGCAGCAGATTCAAATCTCAAATGGAAACAGTGGCACCCACCAAAGAAACCTTCCTTGGGCCCAACCATGATGTTTATTTGAGATCCAACCAGTTTGTAAGTTCACACAGACATGGAAGAAGGGAAAGCACAAATATCAGTTTGATCGAAAAGTTCTGTGGCTCCCTAGAAGTTTTTGATGGTAGGTATTTAATCCCCACTGTTTTCTGTGGTGGGGTCCACTTGAGCTTTAGATCTGCCTCATTCTTTGGTTCATGCCCTAAAATGATCTCTGTAAATGGATGGACAGCGTGGATACAACACATACATCATGGTGGGCCCCATAGAATTTTGTGACGTCACTTCGTTAGCTTCATGCAGCTTCATGCTTGGGCCTTGCCCCCTCATCGGATAAAATCCTAGGCTTCGCCCCTGGCTGCCAAAGATAGTCTTGTCAAATTTTTTTAAGAAGACAATGGAAAGTAAACTTAGATAGTTTCGTTATATGCAATAGAAACTAAAAACTACACCGAGTAGTAGGTTAGTATAAGTTGAAGGTAGAAGGGGTCTTTACTCATGACTAAGTGGTAGACTTTGTGGTTTCAACACTGAAGTCATGGGTTCGAGTAACCCATGTGGTTTATGTGGGTATGAGGGTGTAAATAAAGAAAAGGAAAAAGAAAAAGAAAAAATAAGGCTCTAAAAAGCAAAGGGCACGAAAGGATTCATGGAATGGAATCCTTAAGAGAGTGGAATGGCTGAATGGGATTCATGTAGCCAACCCTAAATATTTCGGATAAAGCTTAAATGATGATGGTGATGAGCATCCAACCCACTAGATGAGGATCAATTTTAGCCCATGATGTCTACATGGCATGGTCCACCTAGTGAGTGCTATGCATCTTGCATGTTGGTATGGGCAGGTGTGAGTATTAGACGTTGTACACGAACCAAGCTAGCTCGGCTCGGCTTGAAAAAGCTCGGTTTGACTTAGCTTGTAGGGTTGAACAAGCTAAGCCGAGCTTATTTTATGGGCTCATTGAAAATTCAAACTAAGATTGAGCCTGACCTGAGCTCGATTCGGCTCGCGTATATGCTCGGTATTTAAAATATATTATATATAAAAAAAGTTTAAAATAAAAAATAAAATCTTAAAAGTCGCCCTCGCCTGCGGCTGCCTGACCGCCGTCCGGCTTCCACGAGGACCACGATCCTCTGATCTCTTTCACCTCTTCTCTCTTCTCATCTCCTCTCTCTCTTGACTCGTCACCTACCCATTCCGGCAATCTCCAACCTTGTTTGACAGTCGACCACCCTGTCCGACAGTCAACCTACCTCCAGTCGACGACCGCCTCAACCTCGAAAGTCCAAGCTCGATTCGACTCAAATGCCCAAACTCAATAGTGGCTCAAAAGCTTGAAGCTCGATAGACTCGAATTCGGCTCGAAAGCTTGACTAAATGAAGCCAAGCTTGCTAGTTGGGCTCGAGGACCAAGCCAAGCCAAGCTCGAGCCCAAGTCGCTTGCTGACCAAACCAAGCCGAACTGTCCAAATCTCAGTTCAGCTCGGCTCAGTGCATACCTCTAATGAGTATGCTTGCAAGTGCACTTAAGCAAGTGTGCGCTGTTGGGAAGGAGGGAAGGGAGACAAAGATTGGAATAGACCATGTACATTATGAAGAAATAGTAATAATGGGCTAATATGTTTTCTTCCACGGGGCTTGTTTGGAGTCATGGAAAGCATGAGAAACCTAATTTCTAAGATATCTAGGGAAAGGAAATATTGTCAATCCTTATTATTTTTAATAAGATCTTTTTAAAAATTTAAATTCTATTTAAAATTTGTTGTTTTACAAAATTTTAAAAAAATCTTGAGAAAAAAACTCTAGATAATCACAAGCATGTGCTAGATTATTAAAGGGCACATGTGAGATGCTTGAAGTAATAGTGACACATATGACATATGTAGTATTTATGGGTGCTTGAAGTTGAATTGTAGCACACGTGGTGCATGTATAGTGTTTGAAGCTGAACATTGACACATCATGTCATGCATGCATTGGCCCACTTGACAGGTATGCACTTGAAGCTAAGTGATCACACTCATGCACATTTGCACCATTAGCACGTGGCATATTTAGAGCAAATGAAAATGATGATGGCACATGTGGCACACCACCATATGTGAAGTGTTTTATACATGTGGGGGTGTAAGAGAAAATGAATGGTGGTACATGTGGCACATTAGCATATGTAGGGTGCAAGAGAAGATGGATGGTGTCACTGTGGCATGATAGTACATATAGAGGGCTGAGAAGATGAATGGCCAAACATTTGACACATTAGCATATGAGGGTGGCACATGTGGAGCAATACCAAAAATTGATAAGGGCTCATTTAGAACATTGGCACATGGGACATGTAAGGCATTTGGAGATAGATCGCGGCACATTAGGCTTAATTTTATTAAAGTTAATTATCTTTCCATTACAGAAAAGGTGGGAAAATAAAAAAAAAATTTCTAACAAGGAAAACATGGTCTCTTTCACAAATTCCTATGAGGGCGAGACATGATGTGTGACTTGCAATTCCATTAACTAGGCTAGGATACAATGTATTCTTACATCTCGATTGGGCCATCCAAGGCTAGTTTAATTCATTTGGTTTCATTGGGTTGGAAATAAAATATTCTTGATTGGGCCATCCAGGACTAGTTTAATTCAGTTGGTTTCATTGGGTTGGAAATAAAATATTAATATAAATTAATAAATAATTTAAAAACAAATTAAATATAAGTAAAATTGAATTAATTGAAACATCATTTTTACATTTATTTCTTTAAAATACGCTAAATTCACAATAAAACCAAGAAAAATTTAAAACTACCCTAATTTTTAAAATCTCGCAATATTCTCGCCGTAACATCCTTCTATGATTTTTTTTGCTATAATATCACGAGTGCATAAGAGAGCCCATCTATGTGCCACCCATGTGTCATTGTTCCGCATGCATTTGAGATTCTATTCATCCATCGAATGGGTGGATGGGTCTAACCTTTAGGTACTATTATTGAACTTGAAGCCAACCTCCGAAACCCTAATGGCACCCGACAGCCAACTGTGCATATTAATATTTGATAATGGGACCTCAAATATGGGACCTGATGAACCTAACCCGCCTTAGACAAATCTAAGTATGGCTACAAATGGATGTGACCCATTGACGGCCTAACTTATAGTCGGTTGGGTGTGCCCACCAAATAAGTTACTTTTTCCACTGACGATGGTAGATAAGTAACTTATTTGAGATAAGTTAATTTGGTTTATGATCACTTATAAGTAACTTCACTTCAGTTTAATAAGAAGAAATCAAGATAAGCTACTTGAGGTATAAGTAGCTGAAGTAGCTTATCTCAAGTAACTTTTTTTTTACACACACACTCATACCCCACGCACACCCACACAGTCACACCACAGTGGATTTTCACCATAATGGAACTTGAACCCTTGAGCTCTTGTTGAAATTCTTGTGAGTCTATACCACAGAGGCATGAGTTGTAAGGAGCCAAATCTTAAGTAACTTAAGATCCAAACCCCCCCTTAAGGAGAGGGTTGATGGTCAAGCCGCTAGAACCCTTAGCCTGCTTGGTAAATGGGTCTAGCTTGGCTGATGTTAGCCTGACCTGGACCCAACCCATTGCTACCCTAGAAGCGTTGGGCTGTCCTTGTCGCAACTTGTTAAAGTCAGGCTAGGGCCATAAGGAAGGCCTGTGGCTTAGACTCAGTCTGGTAGCACAATTTTTACCATGCCTCAACTAAACACGGTAGCAAATTTATTTTTATGTTTTAAGAATTTCTAGATTCGAAATTTTTTTCATTGATTTAAAATTTTTGAGATTTTTCTTTAGTATGTATCACTTGAACATGTTGGATATGGCCTGTCTTAGAGGGGTAATTAGACCTATGCAGACAACTAGACTTGCAGCATTCATCATCGGCTTTTGCAAAAGTCTCATATCATGTAGACCGTTGAATCTTGTGCGCCCGCTCTTCTGAGCCAATTTTCAGAACACACTCTAGTGATCTTGGACGTCCATGTTTGTCATATGTGCATTAGACCTAAGACCAGTTTGGACCACTGTATTGGACTTTATGAGTGTCCCAATTATGCCACTGGGAGGACTATACATTATGGGGCTCTGAGAGTACTCAATTTTAAATATTATAATAATACAATAAATTAGACAACATTATTTAGTTGGTCTTTCTCTGAAATGATCATAATATTTTCAAAATATTAGGAATATTTCTGGTAGTGGATAAAGTGCCACCAAATCCACCAACATTCCAATAGATCAGCACTGGACCTTTATTCTAGATTACTGATTTGGTGTCTTCCACATCACGAGCCTGACCGTCAACTAGGAGTGGCCCACTCTTCATAGTGGCCATGAAAAGATCATGCCGGAGGGTCCATCACGTCCAATCAGTGGAACACAAAAAAGGATGGACAAGATTGTCTGTAGGTGGGACCATCCAATTGCTGTAATTTTTGTACACTAGAGGAAGAAGAGTGCAGTGGACGTGATGAACGGTCCATATAGATAACGTGCATATGCCAACAAGTCCAAATGCAACTAATTGCAAGGGAAAGGTTCCCATGAGGAAAATTACAATTTTGGGTCTACTCTCGTATGTTCGTTCAGAACCGTTTAAAAATGATGGTGACCCTTCAGCCCTACACATGGCCTAGTTGTATGGGAATCCAGACCGTTAAAATTTCTAAACCAACTTGGGACGGAGGATAACAAAAAAAGACAGAGAAGATAGTACTAATGGCATGATCTTCCACTCGGATTTGAAACACTCACTAACGTACTTTTAACCGCCCCATTTAATAGCCATGAATTGGATGGTTAGAATTGCTTGATGTGTGTGACTTTAGAAATATGCCCCATGAGCAGTGGGATCACAATTTGGATGGTCTGGATAACTCTACATCAGTACCACGTGTGAGGATAACTAGTCACCACCATTTTAAGAATGTTGCTGAACAAACATAGGAGCGTAGTAAATGTGTCAATTCATTATAAAAAATGGGTAAAATCATATCAGTGCCGGGAAAATTTGATACTCTGGCAGTGTGTGGTGGATGGTGCCCCCCTCCCCCCATAACCCCCTAAACCACCTGTTGTGTTTGACACCTTAGATTTGGAATCCTCTCTAATCCAAAAGTATGATATTTACCAGGTTTGAATTTAATTACTAAATCAACTTTAATATCCTTAATTAGTGTACTTATGCAATGTTTGGTACAATGGTTGTAATAAGCCCAGCGAAATATATACTAGGCTAAAAATGATGAAATTTCAAGTCTTAGATGGGCCACAAGCACAGGATAATATCTGAGCGACTAACTAACAATTTTTAATCATTGATTTACATGGATAATGTTTGGATGGCATATATCATTATATTAAACTAATTTTAATGATGTAGTTGATAATCTAATTGTTTGGGGATATCATCAGTGGGCCATGTGCCCAATAGATTAGTAGCCCAGTGACACACATGTGACTCTGGGAAGGGATTTAAATGTAATCCAAGCTTTCACCTTGGATTTCAAATCCTCTCATTGAAGGGATATGAAACCCCCAGTTGTTTTATGAGCCAAACACACTAGGGGATTTAAAAAGCCAAACACACTAGGGGATTTAAAACCTCCTCAAATCCCCCTATGTGAAACAACCCCTTATTTGACTATCTTACTATCAATTTGATAGATATTTTGGATGGTTAAATGAAAAATATCAATGGTCATATTTTAGCAAGTGTCCACAAATAAAAGGTATGCCGCGTGTAAGATTTTAGCAATCTGGCTGGATTGATTAGACCGGAGTTGTCCATGAAAACTATGTGCGTAAAACATCCAAGCTATACAGGCTCACCATGTTTTACATGCGAAGCCACTCCCATTCCATCAGGTGGTAAGGATGGTTATTTGAACCTTGCACACAAAATATTAGGGTCGTTAAAAACTTGTAATGGTCCATGCCATCGAGAAAAATGTTAAATGACTCTAAAACTTTTAAATTCAGCCCACCTGATCATTTGATTAGGCTGATTTTTGCATTTTCACTTTATCCAAGTCAGTTAAGACCTGATTAACGGTTGGATCAAAGATGCAAATATGTTGTCCCCACACACAAACCAACGGTTGGCATCCAATCCAATCCGCATTGTTCCCAGGACATAAATCATCTAATGTACCAATGGATGGAGTGAATTTTACATGTACAACATGGTTGTTGGTGGATTCCTGTGGGCCCGCCTTTACTTATGTGACTTACATCCAGGCCGACCGTCTCTCAATTTTAGCCACTTATCTTAAGGTATGATTTAAAAAATAAAGTAGATCCAATTCTCAAGCGGACCACACCAAAAGAAACATGGCAATGGACCATTAAAGACATTTTGTGAGCCACAAAAGTTTCAGATTAAGCTGATATTTGTCATCTTTATGACCTTATCAATGGATTGGATGACAAATAAATATTACAGTAACCTCATAAAGATTTTAATGGTAATTATTGAAGGGACACACTATTTACTAGTTGATAATCTAATTGTTTGGGGATATCATCAATGGGCCATGTAACCAATAGATTAGTAGCCCAGTGACACACATGTGACTTTGGGAAGGGTTTTAAATGTAATCCAAGCTTTCACTTTGGATTTCAAACCCTCTCATTGAAGGGATATGAAACCCCCAGTTGTTTTATGAGCCAAACGCACTTAGGGGATTTAAAACCTCCTCAAATCCCCCTATGCGAAGCAACCCTTTATTTGACTATCTTACTATCAATTTGATAGATATTTTGGATGGTTAAATGAAAAATATCAATGGTCATATTTCAGTAAGTGTCCACAAATAAAAGGTATGCCGCGTATAAGATTTTGGCAATCTAGCTGGATTGATTAGACCGAAGTTGTCCATGAAAACTATGTGCGTAAAACATCCAAGCTGTACAGGCCCACCATGTTTTACACGTGAAGCCACTCCCATTCCATCAGGTGGTAAGGGCGGTTATTTGAACCTTACACACAAAATATTAGGGTCGTTAAAAACTTGTAATGGTCTATGCCATCGAGAAAAAATGTTAAATTACTCTAAAACTTTTAAATTCAGCCCACCTGATCATTTGATTAGGCTGATTTTTGCATTTTCACTTTATCCAAGTCAGTTAAGACCTGATTAACGGTTGGATCAAAGATGCAAATATGTTGTCCCCATGCACAAACCAATGGTTGGCATCCAATCCAATCCGCATTGTTCCCAGGACATAAATCATCTAATGTACCAATGGATGGAGTGAATTTTACATGTGCAACATAGTTGTTGGTGGATCCCTGTGGGCCCACCTTTACTTATGTGACTTACATCCAGGCCTACCGTCTCTCAATTTTAGCCACTCATCTTAAGGTATGATTTAAAAAATAAAGTAGATCCAGTTCTCAAGCGGACTACACCAAAAGAAACAATGGCAATGGACCATTAAAGACATTTTGTGAGCCACAAAAGTTTCAGATTAAGCTGATATTTGTCATCTTTATCAATGGATTGGATGACAAATAAATATTACAGTAACCTCATAAAGAATTCAATGGTAATTATTGAAGGGACACTATTTAATTTGATGTAGCCCACTTAAAATTTTAGATTTGCTTTATTTTTAAAATCATACCCTAAAAATGAGTTGTTAAATAAAAAGGAGGCGAGGTTGTCAAGGTGGGCCCCACGGTCAGAGTAACGGGATATGGGATCCACCGAAGCCGCATCCGTGTTGTTGAGGTTAATTTGAGTTAAGGAATGACAGGTGTACAAGCTCCGAATGGCTGAGCATGAAGAAGCATAGTCTATCAGAGCACCAAATAACTCCCCAAACGTCTTTTCCGTTGATGAAGTCCATCCACATAATAATTCTATAATAATAAAAAAATGCGCACAATATCATCTCTCCTTAAAATAATGGTGTTAGTTTATTACTGGTCTGACACTCACTAGAGCTGCAGCAGCAACGGGCAGCAGCTACAGATGCAGCAGCTGCACCGCAAGAAGAAAGAGAGAGAGAGAGAAAGATAGAGAGAGAGGATTTTGATTTGATGTAATTTGATTTTATAAAAGTAGAAAAACAGAGTACGTACGCATGTTGGGTCTGTCTCTTTTGACCCATCTCCTTTTGGCAACGCTGAGGGTGCGCAGGTTAAGCTACTGAGAGGCATGAAAGCCCTTATCCTTCACTCCATCCCCCAAACCCTTCCTTCTTCTTCTTCGGTATCTGCTTCTGCTGTTCTGGGCTGTCCGCTTGGCTTCTTGGTTTGATGGGAATCGATCTCAACGCGATCGACGATGCGGTCGAGAATCCCTGCGCGTTCTCCGACTCGTCGTCCACGCCCTCCGTTTGCCTGGAGCTCTGGCACGCCTGCGCCGGTCCTCTCATCTCGCTCCCCAGGAAGGGGAGTTTCGTCGTCTACTTGCCGCAGGGGCATTTGGAGCAGACGGACGGCTACCATCCGTCGCTCGTGTACGAGCTCCCCCCGCACGTCTTCTGCCGTGTCACGGACGTAAAACTCCATGTGGGTTTTCCTTCTAACCTTCTTATTCTTGATTGAATTGCGGGAATTCTACAGAAATGTGGATTTCTTTTTTGAATTTTCGGTATTTTTTTTTTCTTTCAGTAGGTTTTGTCGGTGGAATGTGGGATTTTGATCTTTGTACCCTGTTTTTTTAGTACTCGCACCCTTTACTTTACTTTGTGTTTTTTTTTTTTTTTTCCCTCTTACTTCTCCACGTAAAGAAAAAAGCGTAAGAAATAATAGAGAAAGGGGGGTGTATCTATAAAAAAGTAAGGGGTTGCAAATATCAACTTTTCATTGGTTCTGGGTTTTTGGTGTATTTTCTGTTATGCAATTTGGATTTTGGGTATTCTTTTCTTTTCTTCCATTTTTCGTTTATTGGTAGCTCTTATTGTAATTTTGAGGATTGTGAGGGGTTCTTTGCTGGCGCTGCGATCAGTTTTGGGAAATTCTCCTCTGAATTTTTTGGTAAAATGTGGTTTTTAAGAAAAGATTTCTGGTTTTTGTTTTTGTTTGGGTTTTTAGATTTTGGGCTCCGGGTTTTCTTTGAATTTTCATTTTCTGGTAGGTGTTCTTGTAAAATTTGAAAATTATGGGGGGTTTTTGTTTCAGGCATTTTGATGGGTTTTGGATTATGTGGTCTAGGTTTCCTTGATTTTCATTTATGGTAGGTATTCTTGTAAATTATGAGGAGATTGGGTGTCTTTTTCTTCAGGCGGAGGCAGCGACGGATGAGGTTTATGCGCAGGTCTCTCTGCTTCCTGAAAGTGAGGTTGGAGGATCGATTCCATTACCATTTTTCTGATCCTGCAATATTGTATAATTCGTCCATCTCTTTTTGGTTTATTTTTATGTTGAATTTCTTTTTTGTTTTTTTAATTTTTCGTGTAGCAGATTGAGAAGAAATTGCTGGAAGGAGAAGTTGAAGGAGATGGAGAAGAGGAGGAAATTGATGGTTCCAGTAAGGAGGCCACACCCCATATGTTCTGTAAGACCCTCACGGCCTCGGATACAAGCACGCATGGAGGTTTCTCCGTTCCAAGGCGAGCTGCTGAGGACTGTTTCCCCTCCCTGGTAATGAATTCTTCCATCCGAATTGTCATTTTCTTTTCAATGTACTAGAATCTCTCGGAAAACAGTTGTTGGTGTTTGAATTCTCTCTCATTTTTTTTGTTGCGCTGTGGTAGGATTATAAACAGCAAAGGCCTTCTCAAGAGCTTGTGGCAAGGGATTTACATGGCATGGAGTGGAGGTTTCGGCATATCTATAGGGGTTTGTATTTACTTGATTGGTTCAGTGGATGGCTGTTTTGGGTGTAGTGTAGTAAGGAAATGTCTCTTCGGTAGAACAGGATTTTGAAACTTTCTTCTCTATGTAAATGACACATTGATTCAATTAACACATTGATTCAATTCAATGTTTTGGTTTTGTTTATGAAGTTCAACGATCCAAATAAGCTGTTCTCATCACAGAAGAACACTATAGGTACTGTGATCTGAGTTACGGGATCTGCAAATTGGAACTTGTTTGGCTTCCATGAAAGAATGGCTTTGATGCATTTCAGTATATGGTCGTTAGGTCTTGGTTCTACCACGACTAGGCATTATACGCAAATGTTTTCAATTGTCTTCCACATCTTTGCAAAACAAACAAAGAGTTATTCTAAGCTTACATGCACCTCTAAATGCTGGCACATGGGTGGGGCATCAGGGTGGGGCATTGGATGGCCCTGCCCAAAAATTCAGGGTGGTGGGCTCATCATATAGTGCATTTGAAGTAATTGCTGTTGGCCAATTTACATGCATGCCCCACCTGATGAATTGGATACCCTAATCTTTTTGCCAGGTCAGCTTCATGGTGGTGTGTACCCAATGACTACTTGCATTGCCTATGCACGTGCATAGTTATCATGCGTGGCCGTCGATAACTGTTTGTGCCTAGCAAACTTCAGTAAACAATGTTTTCTTGGCATTGTAGTTTTTACCCATTCGATATCTTGTGCCACACGTTATACGAATAGTTGGCACATAGTTTGGGAATATATGGTTCCTAGGATTTAAGAGAACACGGATGTGTTTCCAGTTTCCACTAATAGATTTTGCAACAACAATCTGAAATTCAGTGTCCTTTTGCAGGCCAGCCACGGAGACATTTGCTCACAACTGGATGGAGTGCATTTGTCAACAAGAAAAAGCTTGTTTCAGGGGATGCCGTGCTCTTCCTTAGGTAAATATGCCAACCTCAAGAATCTAGCTGCATGAAGTAACCAAAATTTTGCGATTTACCCTTTGTGTGAGGAAATGAGAACAAGATTCATGTAACTGACCACAATTAGTTGGAATAAGGCTTAGATGATGACCATTTGAATGTGTGCTTTATTGTATCGTAGGGGTGAAAGTGGAGATCTGAGATTGGGAATCCGAAGGGCTGCTCCACTTAAAAGTGGCATTCCATATTCGGCACTATGCAGCCAGAGGATGAACCTCAGCACACTTTCTGCAGTGGCCAATGCAATATCCACGAAGAGTGCATTTCACATTTACTACAACCCAAGGTATGAGAAAGATCATGTTTCTATCAGACTATATTGTTACTTGAGTGAAGTCTCATATGCTAGTAAAAACTAGGATCTGATGCCAGTGAGATTTGTTGGAAAATGTTGTTACCTTGTTGCTCATTTCAATTGTCTGGTGGTCCATGGATGTTCTTTCGTCCTACGAGCTGTTGTGTAACACTGAAATCCATTGTGATGATTTCTGTGGGTGTTTGTTGCTCTCGTGAAATTTGCAGGATTTTATTGATAAATGGTGGTAACCCACTATGCCCCAGGATCAAGGTCTGAAATGGCATGTGTTACATAATGTATTGTTCACCACCGATGCTGTTACGTATTGCCCCGCATCGCCCCATTTTTAGGTGTTTCCGGCTGGTATGGGTTCAATACACCAGTATTGTTCATTGTTAGGGCTGTTAATGGGCTGGGCCTGGGTTTGGCTTCGGCCCAGATTTTGAACTGTTCAGGCTGGGCCTATTAAAAAAATTGATTTTGCCTGGACCAAGCCCAGCCCATTGACAGCGCTGTTCATGGGTTGTACCGGCGTATCGGGCTGTTTCGGCGATGCTAAAAACCTTGCCCAAGGTTCCAACAAACAATTAGAATAGGAAAAGACCCCATGTTTGATGTTTGATCAATTATGTTGGTTGTAAAATTTTAATATGGGCAGTTATACACGACAAATGGACGAAATTATGATATTGATTATGGAATCTACAAAAAAATCCTACTGGCTGGTTTTACACAAGCATTTATTGCCAAACTTAAGGCCTTTCTATCATAGGCTTAAGAAGTTAGGTTGTAGTGGTCCTACAAAAAGGTTGACATCTAAGTGACATTCGATTGAGTTTCAGAGAAGATGAGTAGAGCCTATAAAAGATATAGGCATGGGAGTCCTCTTTTGAGAAGAATGCCATCCATCATCTTGCCTAGAAGATTCTGGCAAATATAGTTTTGACGATTCATCAACAGTTGAAACATTACCTACGGAATTAGTTAATAGATAGCGTTCACGATATGGTATTGTTATTGATGGAACTTTAGGTTGGGCCATTATCATCAGTTGCATTATGGTCGAAACTTATGTATCATTAGAAAACCAGGGACTGAGATATATACTGATATGTACCCCTGTGTTCCACCCACATCTCGTGCCAATTCTAGCTGTTTCAGATGCGGAATGTAACATTTCATTTTTTTGGAAACAATCATCTTCACCTTTTCTTTTCTTAGGGCAGTTTAGGTAATCGACTTCCTTCCTCTCCATCTTAATTTTTCTTTAAGCAAATAGACCATATGATGTCTTGCACTCAAGGTATTCCGTAACAGTAACAGCGGCCATAACGGCCACACCTTAAAAAATCGAAAAACCTATATCTGCCCCATAATGGACTATTATGGCCTTTATGGGGCCGTAATGGTGGTTACAAGTAATTTTTTCCATGACGACCATTACGGCCCCATAATGTGTGATGATTGCCACCTTTACCCTTACTTAACAGCCTTTATGGCCCTGTAACAGCCGTTACGGCATACCATCCTTGCATTGTAATTGCACCATGTGCTCAAATGGGGACGGAGTTTGATACAGACCTTCAAATTTTTTTTTTTTGGTAGGGTAAACCACTTTCCAACATGCGTTCTAAATTTGCGATAGCCATCAACTACACCTTTTTAGTTATAAGAAAGTTGGAAGCACAAATACATCTAGAAAGTAGTTTCAGTTTGTGTTTCTTCCATTTTGAAATTTGGATTTGCTGCGGTTTTGGAATATTGCTGCTGGGAAAGATTAGAGGCACTGTATGATCCTTGGTCTGAGATATTTGTACCTTCGTTGAACCTGGAGTTTGTATGGCTGGGCCCACTGACCATGGTATGGTGATCCAGTCTGTCGATCTGATGGGACCCACTTTGAGCATCCCCGGAATCAGACTGTCCTAACTCTTCAGCAATGTTACCTAGATCACCAACCATTTTTTATTTTTCATTCTGAATCATGTCATCCGGATTATGGGTCATATACAATGCAGATCGCTATTTTTAACAACCCATAAGTATGGTTTACACTCTTATTATTTATTAAGTCGTGATTTAATTTTATACTTGGAATGTCTATGTATGCTTTGATTTATGTAGTTTCAGACATAAATATAATGCTACCATGCAGGTTTGACCATATTTTAAGATTCATCATTGGGTGTATAAATTACATCGCTGATTTTGTATGCATTACTTACTATGCATACATTCTAGTAAGTGCTAGAGTACTCTACACGATCCCACCTCCAACGTAGAACATCTTGACATGAGCCGCACTTGTAGGAATTAGATCCCAATGATACTCTGTATATACTTGGGCCGAGTGTCATATAATTCCTTGGGTGGATTATAAAACGTATGCTGATAGAGTCCTCTTTTCAATCAATTTCTAGTCTTAGCTGTGGGATTTTTGCTCGTCTTTTGAAACCCGTACACTTCTCAGTCTCTCGTTTTCATCTGTGTTACAACCTTTTTTCTTTCTTACTTTCCTTCCCAAGAAGTTTCTAGGAGTGGAGTTGTCTTGTGGATGATATAAACATGGGGGTCATGTATCTTGAGATCCTTAGTTAATATGTGACAACCCCTAAGCTTCAATTTCCATGTCTTGTAGGGCTAGTCCGTCAGAGTTCATAATACCCTATCGGAAGTTTTCGAAGAGCTTTGATCATTCATTCTCTATTGGAATGAGGTTCAAAATGCGAGTTGAAACTGAAGACGCAGCAGAAGCGAAGGTTTGGAAATTTTATCCCCTTATTATTAATTTTTGGTTTGTGCAAAACTGAGAGTCATTAATCTTGAATCAAAGCTTAGAGAAGTGGGTAATTTGTCCTTTTGCAGGTACACTGGGCTTATAACAGGGATTAGTGATTTGGATCCTGTCAGATGGTCTAATTCCAAGTGGCGATGCCTATCGGTAAGCCTTTATATAGCAGCAACTTTATTCCTTTAGGTACATTGCTTTGCAGATAGCTTTGTAGTTTGGCAGCTCAGTTTCTTCTATTTCACGACGAACGATGAAAAGACAGAAAACTACATTTACCCTTATTATGGATATGCACACTTTGATTCTCTGCCTGGCCAGACACCCAATTGGTGGCTTCCTGATCTGATCACAACCATAAAAGATGGTAGGGATAGGACAAGGCTAACCATCTGATCTATGGCCTGCAAGCTGATGTTTAAGGAAAATAAAAAGAGCAAACAGCGGACAAAGGTCTATTAAAGGGGTGTGGTTGTCTGAACCATGGTTGGCAAACTTGAGACTTGGACTCAATTTCATTTAGCTATAAAATTTCAATTGGGTGTGGGTCACTAAAAATGGCAAATGGCAGGCAGATGTCTATTGAAGGGTTCTTGTTGTCTGAATCAATGCTGACAAACTCAAGACTTGGACCCTACTTGGTCCATGTATAAAATTTGCATTGGGTGGATTGATGTGGTGACTCAAGTGAGTCATGTTTTTTCAATTATATTAGTTCATGATTATAAAAATAATCTGAATAGTAGAAAATATAGATTTGTTCATGCTTTTGTAAATGTGATGTTTAAATCACAAAAGCAGAGCACAACTTCCAAAATAAATAAATGGAATCACAAAAGCAGAGCACCCTATATATGCAAACATGTGTGATACACCGGACGTTTACAACGGGGTCCCGTTGTGAATATGTCCCATATTAGAAACCAGTCTATAGTCACTCATTCATCCTTGTTCACTTGCTCGATTGCTGAGTCTATAGCTGTTCATGGTTCTTTATTTGATCAGCCAATCTAGCTATGATCATTGTTAGAGTTGCAAGTCCCAATTGAAAAATGGAGAAGAGGAGCGAGAAGAGAAAATGAGGAGAAACCTAGCTGAAAGAAGCTTGCATATCATCTTTATAAAGTATTAAATTATTATATTGTAATAGTTATAATATATTGTTATCAAACATGTTACATAGCTTTCATTTGCTTTTTTTTTCAACAGCACAATGGTCGATGGGTGTTGTGGCTTAGTTACTTTGGTAAGATCCCCTTACCAAGGACTAGGAGTAAAATAACACAATGTGATATGACTCAACTGGGTTTCTTTTGACTCAGACGAGTTGCCGGGTCATGTGAAAACTCACTAGAATCATGTCAATTTTGTAGCCTTGCCAGGCCAACACCTTTTTGAGGAGGCACAAAAACTTGGTTAACTCACGCGAGTCCGGATTTCCTTGTCAACTCGGCCAACCTTGGTTTGAATGTGGTGTGAGTTTGTGTGTCAAGAACTATTTGTTCCCACTAATAGTTGGACGTTTCTTGGCGGAGATTGGACCTGTCAAATGATTTGGGCGTTCGTGATCTTGGTAGCAGAAATCAATTACTGAAGGTGTCGTATCTCCTCCTGAATCTTGCTTCTATTCCTTGTCTGGAGCATCCTCTCACTTTGGCAACTAAGATACCAGTGGGGTTGTGTCATCCTATTTTTTACGCATTCTTTCCATTGGATGCTTTCAGGACACAAGATTTAGTTTTGAATTAGGCAAGATGTGTATTTATTTTTTCGTTTTGCCAATCCATGTGAATTTGTTTGAGGCGCAGATCAATAAATAGATTTTCTGGTAAGGTGGGATGATACGACAGGCCTTACATTCGAAGCTCATTCTTACAGGTAAGGTGGGACGATGATGTGGATCACAACCGGAAGAATAGAGTTTCTCCATGGGAGATCGAGCCATCTGCTTCCATCTCAGGTTCTGGCACTTCATCGGCACCTGGATCAAAGAGAACCAAGCTCGGTCTACCATCAGTTGAAGCAGATTTTCCAGTTCCTAGTATGCCCTTATCCTTGCCCAAAACACTTGTGTAAAGAGAAATCTGCTGGCTTCTTGCAAGAGTGGGATTTTGAATCCTCTCTGGCACATCTCAATGTGGCAAGTGTGTCTCAAGACCCAGGACATTTATCAGGTGGGCCCCACTTGTCTGTGTGTGGTGATCTGAAAATCAGGCTGGTCTGTGTGTCAGTAGTCTGTGCAAAATGCATGGTTAAAATGGACTGACCAATGGTCCACATTTGACTTATATACTGGACCGATCTGATGAATGGACCAGTCTGATTTTGGGCCACAAAGTGAAGGGTGGTGCTGGTATGATGAACATGGCTGGATGTTGCTCATGTGCCACATTTTAGGATCAGATGTAGCCACAGCAGGGCTTCAGTAAAAAATGCTTTTTAAGTTGTAACTGATGGCAGAGTCTCCTTTGCTTTTCTATTTAATGCAATGAACTTAGTTATTTTCCTTTCTTTTTTTTTAATAGATGGAAGTGGGTTTCCAGACTTTGGGGAATCTTTAGGGTTCCAGAAGGTCTTGCAAGGTCAAGAAATTTTGGGTTTTAGGACTCCTTACGATGGCATTGATGTATCAAGTCATCATCAGTCCGATGTAAGGGGATGCATTCTCGATCCTAATAGTTCCCGGGTGACTGGGATTGGAAATGGTGTCAGAATCCTTCAAGGGAATCCTGACGCTTCCTATAAAGGCATAGGCTTTGGAGAATCTATTCGATTCCATAAGGTCTTGCAAGGTCAAGAAATATTTCCGTCGAAATCACCGTACGGAGGAGTTCAAGCTGATACCCGGGCTCAGGAAAATGGTGGGTTCGGTATCTTTGATGGGATCCACATGTCTAGTGCTGGTAGCAGATGGCCCAACCTGATGCAGGGATACAACACCCATGCGCCGCCATCGATTCCCTCTGCACAAGTATCTTCACCATCTTCCGTGCTAATGTTCCAACAAGCGAGCACTCAGGTTCACTGCCCTCACATTCCGCACGACATGAATAGCCAGATGAGGGGAGAGGATGGTAACTGCCTTGGTCTGTTAGATGGTTCTGATGTATCAAAGGCGAGGCCATCGTCCTCACCTCGTGGGCCCAATTATATTGGGGAAAATTTGAATTATCTCTCGAAAGAGCATAGCCATCTGGGGCCCGTGCGCACACCTATGGCTGTCAGTAAAGCAGATTCCCATGGCAAACAAGGTGCGCTTCCTACCAGTAAACCCAGCTGCAGGCTCTTTGGTTTTTCCTTAACCAAGGATATTCCGTCAACAAATCAAGTAGACTCTACTCCGGCGGCTTCTCCATCCTCGGCTGAGGACTTGAATTTGGAGACTTCATTTTGGCACTCCTCTAATCAAAGTACGGGTTGGGAGACTGCAGAAAGACAGCCACATCCGATCCCTCAAGGGCTGGCAAAAACAGTGGGCCGTAGTTGTACTAAAGTGAGTGTTCTTTATGCTCTGTATGCTGGTCTTCTCCTTTTCTGCGTTGTTTCCTCTTTACTTTGTTATGAGATCAAAACTGCAGGTTCACAAGCAAGGAAGTGTTGTAGGCAGGGCAATTGATCTCTCGAAGCTTGATGGATATGATGACCTGATCAGCGAGTTGGAGCGGCTTTTCAATATGGAAGGGCTTTTGAATGATCCAGACAAAGGGTGGCAAGTTGTTTACACGGACGATGAGGATGATATGATGCTCGTCGGGGACGATCCTTGGCAGTAAGCACCTGTTATCCAATGTCTTCTTGACTCATACGTTCTTTTTCTACTGTAGCTTTGTAAAGAGATGCTCCAGCGGTCTCAGTGCACCACAAGTTATAGTGCTCTTAGTCACATTCAGACACTTCCGAGTCCAACCCATTGGTCTAGGCTGTTCATTAGGTCCGACAAATACTTAATGGTTCATTCTGACACTTCTAGAGTCCAGCCCATTGATCAAATCAGCAGTTTGATCCATCTTGGGCCTTCGTGGATTATTTGTGATTCTAAAAAGTTGCTTCTGTTAGGCAATTGTAACCATCCCATCCATTTCTTGGCTACTGAAAATAATGCCAAATCAATGATGGATTGGATCATCCAATCACTGCAAGTTTTGTATGGTAGACTGGGAAATGTGTTCTGGACTTGATCAACATTTCCGATCAATTGACCGGATTGTCCAAGTGAACCGATGCAACTAGGAATACTATAACCTTTAGTGATCTGTGAGTGCTGGAGCATTCTCTTTTGTAAATATGCAAACATTACCATTTTTAGGAAGGCAGTGATTCATCCACGTGGACATGGCTTTCATGCACTTCAATACAGACCATCCAAATTGTGAGCTCCAAATTATGGCCCCAAAATCTCACTGAATGTACGGTCTTAGTTGATGGCCACCAATTGGATGTTTAGGGAAGTTCTATAGACTACCTTTTTTTTTTATTTGGATATGATCATTCCATGGTGGGCCTATGATTTGGACGATCTGGATTGTGTGAGGTGGATGAGTCATCACCCCCATTGATTAAAGTCAGTTGTCTGATGAGAAATTCCAGCAGTCCAGCTCTTTGTTAGGTCTGAAATTTTGATTAAAGTCAGTTGCCTGATGATCATGCAGGGAATTCTGCAACATTGTTTCAAAGATTCTAATATACACCCACGATGAAGTGGTAATGATGGGACCTGGCTTGTCTGGCGACGATGCCCATAGTTGCTCCGAAGAAGCACCCGCCACTATTGATGTATCCTAGTTTTCCTTGGAATGCTGCAGTTCTTCCCACGGTAGCCCCGAAAGTGTAAACTCTCCTTTGGTCTTTTGGTTATTCTCATGCAACTGTTTCCTTTTGAAGAGCTTTTGTATTCAGAATCCTGGGGCATCCCCATTGATTGCAGAACCTCATTTACCAACCCACTTCAAACAGGACTCGTGAATTCTGCACTTAAATTAAGCTAATCAGGTATTTCCTAGGTGTTTGTTATATATTGTAACTTGTTTGGTTTTTACCTTAGGGTGCACTTTTGTTGCACCAGTTCTCGTGAATTTTATGGTATTTGGTGCGAACAAATGCACCCTTGAAGCTCTTTCATTCTGCGAACTAGACCGGCTGAGTTCCATTTTTGTTTTGTTTTTATTCTCTCTGTTTTGGGTCTGAATTGGTTGTTCATGTATAGAGAAGTGCTTTGGAAATTTCGGCTAGGAGATGCGCCTAGGCAATTTGCAGCACATGTGCCCTGTGGCATGTCTGTGAGATCAGGCCATCCACCATATGGGGTCAACTTGATCATGTCCTGGCGTGGAAAATTAGGCCACTTTGCTCCTCAGGTGGTTCACATATACGAGGAACATGGATGGTTTAAAAAAGTATGACCCTTGGCGATATTAAGCATGCATAACCTACCTAATGCTTGAACTGGTGTGTTTTTTTCTGTTTTCTATGGTATGTTCATAGTAGCCCCACCTGATGAGTTGCCCAGATTTCATACATGCGTGTCATGTTGGGTGGTTTGAGGGAATTGCCTTGGTATTTCTCTCACATGTACTGATGTAGCTAGGGATTGTGATGACCTTTTAATCTCTCATGGTTTGTGGGTTTGGGGAGGGGGAGGGGGGTGGGTAGATGGGTGAGTTTCAATCGTCTCTTAGATTGCCTGCGTGGAAGTTCCTGTACATGTTTGATGTTAAGGATTTGAATAGTCCCGGGCCCGGCCATGTAGGGCTAGGGGTTTGGTCCCTAAACTTGGCCGAGGGGAGGGCTGGGGCCTGAAATTCAGGTGTGATGCTTGGGTGAAAATGATGAATGGCCTAGCCTGGCCTGTTGGACCGGTCTAGTTATTAAGGTGGAGGTTATCTCAAAAGGGGGGAAAAAGGCGGCGGCAAATTTGACTTATTTACAATCTTTTATCACTGAACTCTTTTCCTTTCAAGGGCTGGGCAAAGGCATTTGTAGCTGGATTTGGGTGGAGGCCAGGCCCATGCTAACCCTAGTTTTTTGTGGCCTATGGTTTTGGGGCTGTTGGGTCACTTATGATATGGATGTCTGCACGATCGAGGTAGTTTTCTAGTATTTTTAAAGCATCATTCACTTAGAGTCAAGGGTCTTCTTTGGATAGTGTTTGGATGTGATCATGGTAGCGTCGATAGACGATGCTGGATGATGGATTAGATGTCCCATGGAAAAGCTCTCTACTACAAATCTATTGTACCATCTCGTGGCACTGACCCTAATTGGGTAGTATCAAATTGGAGTCAGACACTGACAGGTCGTATCAGATTCGTCCGAAGCCACAGCACCGTGCCCATATTGGTTATGAATGGCTGGGCCAGATAACCAAACGGACCAAACCCATACCCGAATCAAACTTACTAGAAGTGTGGACCTTAGAAAATATGGTTGTTGGGCTGGCTGGGTGTACCTTTCGTCCCATCTCCTTTTAAAACATAGGTTGGGTCATGCCTCGGTCCACTTGATTACAATTAAAATGGACCCGATAGGTCGTGCGCTTTGATGAAGATTGATTTTTTTTTTTTTTTTTAATTGGGCTTGGGCTGTATTATATAATGAGTTGCAGGTCGGATTTAGGCCAGAAGTAATTTTCCATTTAGTAAATGGGTCGGGTTTTGGGCTGACGCTAACCTGACCAGAACCCAATCAGTTGCCACCCCTATGTAGGAAGGACCCGGCCAGTTGAGGTGCCCAGAAATCATGCACGCATGTCTCGTTGGCAGATGTGCCATATCTTCACCTCTTCGATATATGCTCTTGTGGTGCACCCATCAGTGCAAGGACTTGGGAGAGACTCTCAACGTAAATTGATGTCCACGTACAAGATACCCCTGTTTTTGGAGGACATGAACTTCTTAGTCTGAGATGGAAGCTCAACCACCATGGATTCTTTTCCTCTGGAGCTTTCTCCGCCAATGTGGTTCCTTCCCCGAGATTGATCAGGATTACTGTTAACGTCCCTGCGGATAGAGTGGACCATCTGAATTTAGAAGAACGGTGCAGAGTGACTCATGGTATGTATTGTACATGTGCATGCACTACATACATGGGTGGTTGGATTGCAACTCTACTGTTCACGTGTGATTTTAGGCTTTTGAACGTGGACCTCATGCGATGAACTCATGCCGTGTGATTTTTTTTTGTGTAATGGCCCCGTCCTGAACGCTAGCAGCGGGACCCAAACTTCCGGTTCCCGTGTCTACGTGCACGTAAGTCGATCCAAAACGTTCAAAGCATGGGCCGAAAATGGAGAATAGCACGATCGCTACCAAGCTTTTGCTGGCTCACCCCTTGCTATCTCCACGCATATGGCAACCGAAAAAAATATCGGTTTTGTGGGCCACCGCATGCGTGCTCAAAGTTGTCTGCACTTTGAGAGGAATGTGAATGGGCTGGGCCTGTGTTGGATCGAGCCAACGCGGTCCACCTCTACCTTTAGCGATGAAGGACACGTGATGGTTCAAAAGGCCAGCGTGGTCCGCTTGTACCAATGTACTGGAAATTACATTTCTAAGCGTTACCGTGCGTTGCATGAATCAAGAATGAAACGTGTCATCCAGATAATTGGTGCTGGCTGGCAGCCGTTGAAAATGTCAGAGTAAAGCATGTACCATCAGAGGGGGACCGGAATTGTCTACAGCCCCTGTTTTACGCCGCGTGTAAAACACCCAAGCATTCTGGGACAATGTATGGAAAATCTCTTCCGTCCATCAGGTGATAACCCTTATCTTAACTGTACGTAAAATCCAGTCCGTCCATCAGTTGATAACTCCATCCATTAAAAAAAAAAAGAAAAGAAAAGAAAAAAAAAAAAAACTAAATCTGGGCCAAACAAACGGGAACAATGTGAAATTCCCTACCCTGGTGAGTCATACCTGATGAACGGGTCTGATGATAGATACAAAACCATGGTGCCCATACACTTGGCCTCCGTCTTCATTTTCCTTGTAGTGTGGCCCACCTGATATCCTAGCATCCGATGGACGGAGGGGATGTCACTGGGACAACATGGTGGGCCCATGAAGTTTGTTGTTGTACGCACTGCGTAAAACTGTTGTTGCAGAAGATTCTATTTCTGGCCCCATGAGAGGTGAAAACCATATAGAATGGATGTCGTCCATGTCAACTTTTTGTACTTTTGAAATTGGAATTATACATTGCTTGGCTGGCACTGAGTTGTATCCAAACCATTGATCTTGTGGGCCATCCATGATGTATTTGTTTTATATCCATCCGATTTTCCAGCTCATTTTAGGTTATGATCTTAAAATGAAGCAGATCCAAATCTCAGGTGGACCGCCCATATGAGACATTGGTGATTGAGTGTCCACAATTAAAAATTTCTTAGGGGCTCAAAAGTTTTGGATCAAGCTGATGTTTGTGTTTTCCCTTCATTCAGGTCTGTTTGACATTATCAACAGATTGGATGGCAAATAAACATTACAATGGACCTTAGGAAGTTTTTAATGGTGGGCTTTCAGTCAACACTCTCTCCTACGGTGTGGCCCACTTGAGAGTTGTATATGCTTCATGGCTTGTGTCCTAAAATAATCGGATATATAAATCACACATTACGGTTGGACTCACAGTCATGGATCCACCGAGCTGAGAATCCGCGTCCCGGCTACTGTTATTTGCAGTTGGAGATGAGAGAGCGGTTACCATTGATCTGTTGGGCCCAAACATGGACGGACCATGCCCCTCTAATCTCCCAGTTGCATAATACCATTGATCTTAGCCGTTACTTTGCAGCTCCTGTGGATGATAGTTTGAGCAACGGTCCATCCATGGTGGGACACATCGAATCAACGGTCTCAATCAATTAAACATAAACCCCACTTTTAAAAATTGAAAACTGGTGTACACTGACATATCCTGTGGGTGGAGGATCGTGCAATTGGGTATTCTTGAATGAATGACCGCACATGGCCAACTAAGTTAGGGCGACTTCCTTATTAATGCAGGGATGGCCTCGTCATGGGTTCAGCCCAAAGCCTTCACATTCGCGTCTAGTTTCTGAACACATGCACATTAAGTGGGTGGGCCCCAGTGGTGTGTGTTTTACATCCAACCCATCCAATAAGTTAGCCCCACAACAAAGATCACCCAGTAGAAAAAAAAAAAAAATAGACGAGTGAAATCATTAAGTGGGCTACATGTAAATTTTTTAATTGATTTTTATAGTGTGGCCCACCAGATGATCGGAATGGCATGGTTTTTTTTATCCTGGGTGATCATCATGTGTATGCAGATCTATTGGATGGGATAGGATCAGAGCCCTACTCTCAGGCACGAGCGCAACGTCGAACACGTGTAATCCAGAATGGCAATGAGCTGGGGTAGTGGTGTATTTATTACGAGTCTGGAAAGTCAGACCACCTTCAGTGGGGCCCAAATTCATTAGTAAATGGTTTCATACCTGGATCCGGTCCACCTTTTTCAATTAAGCGGGCACATCTCCCGGCTTGAAATCAGGAAGTCCCTTGCCCAGGATTCTTGTGGGTCCGTCCAGCTCATTGCTTGCTAGGTGGATATGTGAGGTTGCCGATAATCAGGCTGGCCGGTTCGTTTGTGTGGGCCATATTTATTTATTGAAATTGAATGATTGCTCCATCCTCTTAAGCCATCAGTTTTCGGTGCATGAGTTTCCCACTTGATAAGTGGACCAGCCTTACTTTTAATTCCTAATAGCTGGCCCATCCATGACTCGGATGGACGCGGATTGTGTGGTGTGGGTATGTCTTGGGCGTTGTGGGCCTACCATAGTGTATATATTTTATCCACACCGTCCATCCATTTTTCCATCTCATTTTAAGGCATGAGACAAAAAATGAAATATATCCAAATCTCATGTGCACCACAGAACGGGAAACAGTGGTGATTGAACAACAACCATTAAAAACTTCCTAAGGCCCACTGTACTGTTTATTTTCCATCCAATCTGTTGATCAAGTCACATATACATGGGTGAAGACAAAACACATATGTCAGCTTGATAAAAAAACTTTTTGTGTTCCCCAAGAAGTTTTTAATGGTGGGCGTTCAATCACCACTGTTTCCTGTGGTGTGGTCCAGTTAACGTTGGATCTGTTTCATTTTTGTTCATGACCTAAAATGAGCCGGGAAAAACGGATTGACGCGGTGGATATAAAACATACATCAAGGTGGGTCCTACAGCACCCAACACATCACCACCTGATCCGCGTCCGACTCGGATCTCTCACAAGCATGCCACATATACTCGTGTGCCCCCCAGCAGGATCTTATTCCTACTCCGCAGTCGGGACTGGAATCGTCTGCAACACCGATTTTAGGCGGCCCATGAAACAACCAAGCTCGGGGCCCGTAATGATTTGTATCTAAAATCCGATCCGTCCATCAGGCATGAACACTTGATCTTCACCTTACCTACAAAATATCTGCCCAATTAAAAATCAGACCATCCACACCAATGGGAGAAATGAAAAATTGCTACTAAAACCTCTATTTTATGCAGTGTGGCCCGCCTGAGTCTTGGATCCGGCTGATTTTTAAATTGTCCCTTCATCCTGGTGAATGACACCTGATGAACGTGCTTGATGAAATATAAACACCATGGTGGCCCTGGCTTAGTATCGAGGAAATAAACTGATGGAAGGAGTGGATTTCACAGATACAACATGATGGGCCCCACAGAGCTTGGGTATTGTAGAGGATTCCCCTCATCCTAATCGCCAGAGTAGCCTCTTCGGCGCTCTTTTAATAGAGAGAGAACTTACAGGGACCAACGTTATTTTTCCTTCCACCAACCTTCTCTCTCGGAGATGATATGCGAAGGAGATCCATGTGGGTCTCGTTCAACTTGCAAAGATCAACGACCAGGAGCTGAAGATCTAATGGATGAGCGTTGGTTCTTTCATAGCATGTTCAACACAACAAGGATCTTCGCATCTTCCATGGATAATGCTGTGTCTTGCTCAGACACAAGCATGGAGATGATTGTTAGTAGCCCTTCAAATGAAGGGCCATCCTATAAAGCAAACCATCCCAAAGATCATGCACCACTTGATAACAATTCCCTTAGAAATCCATACCCACGACATTGCCAAGATGGCCCAAAAACAGCCCACGAGGAAGTAAGCCAAGGCCCACCTAACGTTTCGGACACACAACAATCTGTGGACGATCTGGCTTCAGTTTCATCGTGTAGAAATCGTCCACCTGAGGTACTACTTTCTAAACATCACCTGAGATTCTGAATCTTTGTTTTCTAATGGAACTGCTAAGATGACTCACAGCACAAGCATGATCATCGGCTGGCCCACTCATCAGGTGGGCCACACTGTAAGCTGAATGTGGACTGTTTATCATTCTACCAGTTGATGATTAGAAGACCGCTGCATGTCTCATCTTCAAAATGTGCGCTATGTATCTGCTCTTCAATCTCTCCCCGCATGAATCGCCTTAGAATTTCTCTTTTTGATCAATTAATCTTAATTGGGTAGTGTTTGGATGCGCTAATTCGATTGAGTGGAAACAAGAAATTCGTAATTACCGTCCTTATGATGAGGTAGGCTTCAATTTGAATTCAAGAATCCTTTGATGATCAAACTCTACATAACATGATTGCAATACGTAGCTGAGTCCATTGTTCCATCCAAACAATGCAACTTTCAAAATACCATTTAAGGGCGTGTTTGGAGTCCACCCCTACTTGCATTTATCACCAGGCCGCCCGTCCTCATTTCTAAAAATGCGGCTGGTGAGGCATCGATTGATCACCTTTGACACGTGCTTTTGTGTGTGATATGTTAAAAAATTCAAACTGTTCATCAAACTCACCATCATAAAAAAAAAAGAAAAGAAATTCCAGCAAGTTCGATACTTAGGTGGACCACAATCTTAGGTTCATCCCAACCATTGGTATGCTTTCAATAGTAGCTGATATAGTTGTTATCAACTGGCAGGAGAAGAAAATGAGCATTTTTAGTGGCAACCAACACGCCCTAAGTCAAGATGTGTTTAGCTAAATTGCATCCAATTGCAATTTAAGATGCGTCCAAGTGCGCCCAAAAGTGTGGCTACCAAAATGCAAATTGCAACTTGGTGGGTGTGTTTGGTTGCACCAAATATTATGACTAATTAGTCTAATTTAGTGCAAAAATCCATATCGTTTCATGAAATTTGGTTCAACCAAACACACCCAAATTCCATAGCTCATCCAAACACAAAAAAACAGAGAAAGTGGAATTACTATCAATCTCATTTCCTTCCAAAACTTCGAAGGAAATGATGTTTTCACGCCCATTTCTGCTCCCTGCGCCCATTTCAAGACACATGCCATGATTGGCAAGCACTTTAACTGAATAGAAAAGAGGTGTACCTATAATAAAAAAAATGGGCCATAGATATCAGCTCCTTTAATTGTTCAAATTCCATAGTGACATTAGGATATTGCGGGAACATGCTCATAGCCGTCTGATCAAATGGTCTATAAGTCTTAGAGTTAAATCCAGCAACTAGAATAGTCTTGTGTACTTCATAAGTCCAGGTGGGGTGCACACCAGTATAACAAGAAATGGTCCACCATGCGCTGCTGAATAATCACAATGGATATTCATCACCGCTATACGGTCATGATCAGATGGTGATCGGGTGTGGAACCTATTGTTAAAGATTATTGTCAATCTTGGTGGGTCCCACAAGTGGGTCCCTATGCTTAGGTCTTATAAGATCTATACTAAGGTAAGTATACGACATATATAGGTTATAAACATCACTTGTCTGATCATCATGATCAGATGTTGGTCAGGTGTGGGGCCCACTGAATCATATACTAAGTTCAATCTACATGATCTTGTTTTTAAGGCCATATCTTAATGTGATCAGATTGGATGACAGATCACAATACAAAAAACAGCCATTCCAACGTACCGATCGAGGGGGAACTCCAGCGACGATGGATCTTATAACAAAGATAGCAAGAACCGTCCACATCCTACCAGACCGAACGGTAGGACCGTTCATCACAGAAGGATCTGGAAGAGCATGAGTGATCTCGAGTTCGAGGAAGTCCAGGGGTTCATGGACTTGGGCTTCATATTCAACAAGGAAGACATCAGCCCCAACGTCTTGAACATGATCCCTGGTTTGCAAGATAGGAGGCTGATCGACGGTGATAAGGTGAGGAGACCATATCTCCCAGAAGCATGGGTTGTACAAAGATCAGACCCTCCAATGCTCAATTGGGTCGATAGAAAATCAGCCGTTGATATGAAGGAACAGCTCAAAGTTTGGGCTAGAACTGTAGCTTCTAACGTGCGCCAGGAATGTTAAACCTTCCCTTTTAAATATGGCTATCTTCACTTTTATTGAATTGATTTAAACCTTCCCTTTTAAAATATGGCTATCTTCTCTTTTATTGAATTGATTTACCTTGTATGACAACCAGCACGAGCCTTTGTGGAAAGGAACACATCTTTAATATGTAAAAAGGCTTTCTATCCACGCAAGCCATTTATAGGTGCACTTTAGTGATGAATCTAGAACGTGCGATTAGTGGACCATCTTTTGGGAGAGTCATAGCCACAAAATCATGCTGATTAGATTTCACAGCCAACCCATCCATCGCATGTTTTGGTATGGTTTTAGATAGATTTCCAGGAAATCTAAACAAATCAGGTAGTTGGAAACTACCTATTGCTGTAAATTTTTGTCCTTGGTCTATCCACAAGATGACTTATCAGTTGGTCGGTCCAGATTGAGCCATATATTTTTATTTTTATGAGTTTTAGCTAGTGTGTTGATATATTTAGCAAAGTTATGCTAAATGGTACTGACGACGGGCACTGGATCCGGACCAGCAACAGTAGCCAGTAGGGTCTGGTGCCCATCGGGTCTTTGGACTTAGTTTTCGAGTTGGGACCTAGTTAGCTACTAGCATTTGTATGATCAAGCCAATTTGTTAGATAGATTAAATAGGTTACATATTGATACAGGTATAAATGTGCTGATGATGATCACCGTCTTTCTCATGGGATAATTACCTTGAATCCACTAGGCTTTCGGGACTCTCCAAATGAACTTCATAGAATCCATAAGGAAAAAAAAATAAAAATAAAAAACAAATATTAAAAAATTCAAAATAAATTGATTGATTATAAAAAAAGAAGAAATTATGACTACTTAAATAAAGAACTCAAACCTGGAATGGAGTTTTGGACTTATACTTCAACTTAAACATCCAAAAAACGTAAATTGTTATTCATAGACTACCTTTATTCCTATTAAACTTTGTAGTTTTCGGCCAAAATTAGTAAGTGTCTAATCCAGCGCTACCACGTTATTTTACGACCCTTTCTAAGATCTTTTTCATATTGGGCACAACTTCTACAACTCAAAGGATCAAAAGTTATACTTACACTAAAATTTACTATTTATAGTAAAAATGAAAATAAACTAGACTTTCGAATGTCGATTTAATGGAATCTCATAAATCTGGCGTGGGCAACTCGACATAGCAAGTTGGTTGGCTTAAGTAGGTTCTCCTACCCTAAAATCATATATTATATATCGAAAAACTCATTTCGATTTGTGAGATACAATCGATTTAAGGTTCTGATGGTCCATATCGTTTCCGTCTCCAATCAAGCTTTCTTTGGTCCATCTTCATAATAAATGCATCAACGACCTGCTTACACCACACATGTACCACCTTGACACATGCATGTTACGTAAATGGGTTTCTTACATGCATGTGGCTCGGCAAACCTTTAATATATATAACTAATTTATATAATATTATTATTGGGCCCAACTTGGAACCAACCATTTTAACAGGGATGCAAGTTCTTTGACTCTATTGAATTTGACAGAACCTGCTTTTTTGATCGGGTCCAAGAAGGTGGGACCCAAACCCAACCCCATCCCTTAATGGGTAAAAAAAGAGACCAAGACTCATGGTGAATATTCGCGGTCCTCAGTGAATTGAATTCCATTGTTAAAATTCGCGGTCTTTAGTGAATATTTGCTTTCCTGTGTAAATATTCGTGATCTATAGTGGATTTTATTGTTAATATTTACGGTCCTTGAAGATTATCTGCGTCCATGTGGTCCCACCATTCATTCAAAAAAAAAAAAAAAAAAAAAAAAAAACAATAGAATGGACCTCTATACCCCATCTCTTTCACAAATTCCAACCATTCATACCCACCATTTATCCTCTATAAATATCCGCGGTCAAGAGTGAATTTCATTCTTATCATATGGTCCACTTGAGCTTTGGATATACCTTGTTTTAGGTTCATATCTTAGAATGATATGAAAAAATGGATGGACGGTGGATCTAAGAAGTAAATCATCATGGGGTTCATGTAAATTTCATGTGCGAAGAAATTCCATTGCTGACTAGAGAGAGAAGAAAATCATAGTGTTGATATGTGGAACTTCTGTTGGCTTATCATAATGTATGTATTAGAGCCATATTGTCCATAAATTTTCCTCTCTTTTTAGGACATAAGACAAAAAATGAGGTAGATTCAAGGCTCAAGTGGACTACATTACAAGATGAAGTGGGAATTGGATGTCTACTGTAGAAATCTTTTTGGAGCCACAAAGGCCTCTAAACAAGTTGATATTTATGTTTTCTCTGCATCATTCTGTGTGATCTTATAAAAGAGGTTGGATAACAAGTAAACCTTACAGTAGACCTTAGAATGGTTTCAATATTTGTCGTTCCATCCCCATTGCTTTCCATGGTGTGGTCTACATAAGCTTAGGATGTGCCTCATTTTTGGGCTCACAATCTAGATTAATCTGAAAATTTTAAAGGCCGGTGTGGATCTAATATATGAATTATGTTGGAGCTCATAGAAATTTTATGCCTTAAAACTTGTGTTGTGCATAAATCAATACACTCTAAAGGAAATCAGTGTGTTTTGTGAGCTGACATCATCAACTATGACGTGGACTAATGAGAAGCGACGGCACTGAATTCTTCTCTGTGACTTCAACTCAGATCGATCGGCACTCAAGAAAACGAAGGCTCTGTCGTCTAGAACCCGAATAGTCTGCAACCTCTATTCTACGCAGCACGGAGAAAACCCTGGCTGTTTGGGGCCACCGCATGTAAAATCCACTCCGTCAATCAGGTGAAAACTGTACGTTCACCATACGAACATAATATCAGCGTGATAAAAATCTCATGAGGGCAACGATAATGGAAAAATAATAATATAAAACTGCGACTAAAACCTTTGATTTCATGCGTTCTGGCCCAGCTGAGTTTTGTATATTGGCTTCATCATGATGGGTCACACCTTATGGACGGATTTGATGAAAGAAAAACACCATGGTGGTCACATACACAAACCAATGGTTGGCTTCCAATTCCCATGAGCCCCATGTACTAGAATGGAGTGGATTTCACATGTACAACATGGTGGGCCCCAAAGAACAGGTGTTGTCGAGGATTCCGGTCATATACGAGTAGTGAGTCGCTCCAAGTTCAGAAGATTGCAGATGGAGTGGTCTCAAGGATCACAAGGTTGATTTCTACCACCAATGGTACGGATCGACTATGGGTGGGACATTACCCCATCGTTACGTTCTAGAGACGTTTTTAATTAGCATGATGGTTGAGAACAAATAAACACACATCCTCATTTGTAAGGGTCAAATATCCATTAATCGGATGGTCTTGATATTCGGGCCCAGACAGTTTGAACGGTATCAGACAAGCCACACATATGACCGGCACCGTAGTGGTTTTATAGCGATCTTGAGTGCTAACGCGGGTGTTGTCTCTGAAGTTCCCGTGTTTCTCTGCTGCTTTCCCATTTAAGTAACATGTGGGCCCATAGGCAACAAGCACATGGACCTAGGGCTGAAAGTCAGGCGGGTTCAACCTGACCGACCCGACCTTAAGTTGGGCTTGGGTAGGAACTAGGAAGTGTTGGATTCAATCTCGAGCTTGGATTATGCAAATACCAACGTGATAGAGCTTGGGTTGAGGTCTCAGGTTGCACAACTGGATCCAACCTAAATCCGATCTATACTAGTAACTTGTAATTTTATTATGCTTAAGTAAATTTTCTATTTTATATTACTTTAGCAAGTAAACTTATAATGTTTGAAATTTAATATGTTTGAGCGTTAAAGGAGTAGTTATCCTATGCTTTAACTTTTTTGTTTTGAAAAAGTGAATTTCTTTACCATAAATAACTACATATATAATTAATAAAGTCATATGTATAAAAAAAATAAAATGTGTATTGAAACATAATAAACTAATGTAATAATGAAAATATTAGCATGTATCAACCTGACCAACCAGATTAACTTGACCAAGCCCGCTTGAGTTAGGCTTGGGTTGAGAATTCCCAACCTAAGGTTGGGTTAGTGTTGAGGTATACAAACCTTGGATTGGATTGGGGTTGAGCACCAACCCAACCCACCCGACTTTCAGCCCAATATGGATCTAGATTGGGTGTGGCCCCAGCCTCCTTTTGGGATATTATGATTTACCTGAGGTTTGGATCAACTTCATTTTTGGGCTTATGCCCCAAAATGATCCAGCAAAATAGATGCACAGTGTGGATATAGAATACATGCATCAAGGTGGGCCCCACAGTAAGGGCTGCGCTGTCTTGGGTGAAGCTGGGTCACACATGGTCGATTCTCTCCCCACCTGGACGCAGCACAAGACAGACGTGGTGCGATTTGATTGACTTGCGGGCCTTCTGTCAGAGATGGAAGACACAGAAAGCAAGCAGGTTCAAAAGTAGTTCAGTGACCGGCCTATCTCTAATAAAGGCCTGCAGGCCAGTTAAATCCGGCCATGTTGCGTCAGTCTTGAGCTGCATTTAGGTGGGGGTAGTAACTAATCCACCTCCCAAGCACGTCTGTTGTCCGCTGGTAGAAAATGCCAGATTTTTTTGGTCGGTACAATGGTCCACATTTTCTCTTTGGTATCAAATGAGCCACGTATGAGCCTAGCAAAATTTAAAAAAAAAAAAAAAAGAAGAAGAAGAAGAAGAAGAAGAAGAAAAGAAAAGAAAAAGAAAAATTGAGTCAGGCAAAGTCCACCATTTCAAAATCCAGGCTGAAACCAACCCGTGGCCCAACCGATTGACGACCAGTTAGGTGAAGAACTTGCTGCCATCACTCACAAATATACCTGTAAACATGTGGCTGGAAATGAATAAAATTTGCCCCAATTTGCGAAGATCCAACGGTAGTGATGACTGATCCAAGAATCAAAGCAGTTGGACTATCGATTGACTCTCAGGGATGGTGAGGAGGAAAAGGGATTGAATACCTCATATATAGGTCAGGTAATTTATATGCATCCGAATCTGTACTGTAAATGTGGCCCATGTGTTTGATGATCGAAACCATCTATATATCTGTCAGGCCCCATTAACGGACTTGATAGACTATCCTACCTTTCCATTCCAGGTAAGTTGCAGTGATTTGGGGGCACAGAACCTCCTATAACTTTAGCCCGTGGGTCAACTCTAGTGGTGGCAATGGGCTGGGTCGCCTGGCCCAGGTGGACGAGTTCTCTAGGACCAGGGCTTCGACCCTTTTACTTGACCTAAGGGCTAGGCTCAGGCTTCAAATCATGGTGTCCTAGCATGGGTCTATGATGAATGGCCTGATCCAATCATCAAATAGGTCATCCTTATACATAAAGAATGGATGGTTTAAATACAGTTGTAAGCGGCTCCCATGCAATGTACATGTGTATTTCAGAGGCACTCTCTCATTGATGGTCAGCTTCAATGATTTTATATGATGGTACTCACTGAGCCAGCCAGACTAAAATGAGTTGAGCCAAATCTCAACCTCAAATTGATCGGGCCATGCATACCAAGAGAAGCCCACCCCATGGGCTAAGTCCAAGCCATATCCAAAGCAAGTCGGTCCCATCGGCCAGCTCATTGCCACCATTGTCTATGGCACATATTTATGATGATTCCAACAAGGCATAAAAAGCCTTCAATATATGAATGACACATGATTATGACGATTCAAACAAGGAATGACCACTACTAATAAAAGCTATCTTTGATTGGACCGTCTAACCATCTAATTAAGGGGAAGTTTCACGTTTGCAGCCATTGCTGACTTTTGTATTTTGTTGATTACGGCTTATTTTTAGGCCAACTATGGATGGTTAGAGCATTTTTAGGTGCCACTCATATATAGATTAATTTTTTTTCCCTCTCTAAAGTGAGGTGGTATGTCACTAATCCCAAAACCTTTTAAATGGCACATGGAGAGATCTATTATGTGATTCGGACCGTTCATTTCATACAAGTAGGGCAATCCATGGCACAAAATTCATATCAAATAAGTTGTCATAAGCTTCTGATCAAGAGCATGAAAATGGATAACTAACATTGATGGGGAAACAAAATAGATTCAATCATCATCTTGAAATATCAAGTAGTAGGAAGGGATTTCGTGTGAAAGCCTTTTATAGGAAGTTCATGCGCTGTGATGGTTGTGAAAAATCTACCCCTGGCCATCCCTTTTTGTGCTCATTATAGGACATGAAACGAAAAATGAGTCGGATCCAAGACTTAAGTGGGCCAAAAATGTGAGGATTGAACGTTCACAATTGAAATATTCATGGGGCCACGGAAGTTTTGAGTAAGGATAATATTTGTGTTTTCAGTTCATCCTAGTAGGAATGACTTTATGAACGGTATGGATGGTATATAAATATCATTGTGGATCCAAGGAGGTTTCAATGATAGGAATTTCCCTACCCACCTTTTCCTTTAGTGTGGCCCACTTGAGTCTTGGATCCAACTCATTTTTGTTTGCATGTTCTAAAACAAGATCACGAAACGAATGGACGGGGTGGATTTCTCACAAACATCACGGTGAGCACTAAACAGGTTTCAACTGCAAAAGGCTTTTGTAGGAAATCGATTTCTCGAATAGTAGATCCCACTTTGTATTTCTTATAATTCTAAAGTATTATTTTGATTTGATGAATCTAACCATCTAAAATTTGACTTGTAAATAACATGCGAATTTAACAAAATCAAAAGATAGGGGTGATTCCTGCGCATCACGCCTTGTTCAAGTTTGAAGGAATGGTTCAGATCAACTCCCCTCGTGTGCTGTCTAAAAAGCTAAGGGGCATTAGCAAGACTCTTTTAATTAAATTCTAAGTCAAGTAGAAATTCATTGAAGTCTTCAAGTTGGCATGGTCCAACTAAGCATCAAACCTAGCCTTGTTTTAGATTTTTGAGCTATATTCATTGTTTGACCCGTCTCTACTTTATGTAACTTGTGTAGCCGTATGTAATTTTACCCACACGAATCATCTTGAAAAATGTCACATGCTTAATTTAAGCTTTAAAAGGGTGTCGTACGGGATTTTGAATAAATTTATGGCCAAGCAATTTAGATATTTATGCTTATTTAACAACTTATGGTTCAAATTTTACACATTTCACCGATCCAGTGTGGTGTCAATTTTATTTACTAAAAAGAATTCATGCCACCGTCTCAAGTACGTTTGCGTGTCTCAAACCCAAAACCTTAAATAGAAAATCAAGGTTAGGGTTTTCTATACTATACTTTTGTTTTAAATAATAATTAATAATAACAACGGTTGTTGAAAGGATTGCATAATGCATCCACATACTCTCCCATGGCTCGGATTTGATCGGATGGTAGGCTGATGTCAGATATAAAACTCATGCAAAGAACTTTTGAAAGTTGTTTAGAGACGAGGCTGACCATGATGTATGCGTTTTATCCATGCCATCCATCCATTATGTCAGCTCATTTTATGGCATGAGCCAAAACGACGCATGTCTAAAGCTCAAGTTGACCACACCACAGGAAACGGTGGGGATAATGATATCCAAGGTTGAAATCAGTGATGTTTATTTGGCATCCAACCTCTTGATGAAGGCAAAACACAAATACCAACTTCATTCAAAACTTCTGTGGCCCTAAGAAATTCTCAACCGTAGGCATTCAATTTCCATTGTTTTGATGTGGTCCACTTGAGCTTTGGATGTGCTTTAATTTTGGGCTCATGCAATAAAATGATGTGGAAAAAATGGATGGAAGGTGTGGATAAGATACATACATCACGGTGGGACCTACAGAAATCCGCGCTGGTCCCCAACACCCACTAGTCAAATTAACACGGACTTTCAAAGGTAACGGAAGCTGTTTGCGCTTAAAGTGCTTAGTGTGTAGTACGCACGCTCGTTCGAAATCGCTGCGGACAACAGCTTCTATCATTTGTCCTCCTTAATGGGAAACCGTTGACGACGCGCATGGTGCGTAGAACACCCACGTAGCCTGTTGGGGTGCGCACTTGGACGTAGTTGAATTTTCTTCCAGGCTTTGGTGCGCCTCGTGAATCCGTTAACCCCAGCAAGTTACAGTCAACCCCAGGCGTAGGTAAGCAAAGACCCGCTCCAGTTTTTTATTCACTTGTTACTTGCGTGGTGCCTGGCTACTGTCTTGACTCGGTTGACTGATGACTGCACCATTCCATTGAGAGATGTATTACCCGGTCGCCTGAATCAGTGTATGTGCGCTGGCCAATGGTTCTCACATCCAAACCGTCCATCTGATGGACATCATCTTGGATGTGTGATGCACTAGAAATGTTTTGCACCGGAAGATCCAAGCCCTAGATATATTGACCTACCAATAGACGGTTCAGGGGGATAACACAGCAACATCCCACAGTTAATGGGAAAATAGTTAAATAATGAAGGGTTTGGATCTTTCAACAAGCGAGAATTTCAAGGAATATGAGTCCATGGAATGGCCCACAAGATCAAAGGCTCGGGATCAACAAATCGGCTTGCGTGGAAAGACATGTAGGTATGAGCAAGTCAACGGGTCGGGTTGCGGTGTTGCTGGGTCCACGTCCCCCCTTTTAGGACTGGATCTGGATCCATCGGGTACCTGTCAGTCTGTAGCCTTTGGTTTCGAGTAGGGTCCATATCAAATAAGGGGCATTTATATGGTTGGGCCCACCTGAATAGATGGATGACATCACAGTCGTGTGCCACTTTGACACATAAGTGGTGGAAACAGGCTCTCTTTCATGCATCTGGCCTAGCAAAACTGGTTCCATTACTAGAATGATTAATATATGTTTAATATATAATAGTTCTATTAAAATTAGTTAGACTCGACCTTAACCAGGTCCAAGATGGCCAATTGATCTAAACCCAACTAGGCCATTTTTTCAACCAGATTTCGATCCTGATTTCTAAATGGGTCTATGAAATTAGACTCTTTTTTTTTTTTTTTTTTATGATAGTCATGCAATGCATCCACCCTATTAGCTGGGCAGCACACCCACTTGGTTAGTCACATGATGCACTCACCCACCAGTGGGGTTAGTGTGTCTCCTTAGCACTTGAACCTGAGACTTGCTGTTGAAACGCCTAGGTGTCTTCCAGGCGGGCTAGCAGGCGAGACACCTGAAAATTAGATCTGGCTCTATCAAAATCAAGTTGGGTCCATAGGGCCAGCCCTAAGGTACTCCCTATAGCCCTACCAATAAAGGTGGCAACGGTTGGGATTTGGCTGGGGCTGGGTCAGAGTGAGCCAAACCTGATTATCAGTGGGGCCCAGAAATAAGTCCTGATAACAAAGCCCACCTACTAACATAACAAATGGGCATATGTAGGCCCGACACTGACTTGTTTATTAACTGGGTCTTGAAAATCAGGTCCACTACTCAAATGTTGGGACTCAATTACTAAATCCAGTGGTGGCTCATTTGCACAGGTCAGAATGATGTCCCACACATGTAGGGCTGTACATCGAGCTGAGTCGAGTCAAGGTGGGCCAATCTTGGCTTAACTCGTCCGTGCTCTCCTCAAGTTTGAGCTCGAGCTCGAGCTTACCATTGGAGCTTGCTTTGTTTGCTAAACCTTTCGAAGTGAGCTCGAGGCAAGCTAGTGGATCGAGTCGAGTCGAGCTTGTTCCCACCTCAATGTATTATATTTTTTGCTAAAAAATACAAATCAAAAGTCAACAACATTAAGTTCAAGAAGTCACACATATACTAGGGGAGAATAATATTTTTACCGGTAGGATTCCACCATTTAAATGACCTATCTCTGATTGGTTTTTTCATTAGCCAGGTCACACGTACACACAGTGAATGCAGACATCTATATGAAACGAGTCGAGTCGAGGTCGAGCCGAGTCGAGCTTGAATCAAGTCGAGTGACCCAGTGCTTGAACTTGACTTGATTTCTGACTCGAGCTCCTAAATGAAGCTTGGCTTGACTCGTCCCACTGAATCGAGGCGAGTTTTTTTTTTTTCTAGTCAAGTCGATTGAGTTTCTCGAGCTGACTCGACTCATGATCAGCCCTACACACATGTGATGCTTTGATACATAACAAGGAGCTGCATGGTAAATTAGCATGCAGCTGCTTGGAGACGATCATTCCTCTGTCCATTTAACTACCAATTTTCTCAGGTAGATTGAAATATTTAACCCCGATCGGACGGTAAGTATGTCACATTTTAAAAGAGCCGGACCATAAGGTGGTCCCCACGGCAGTGGAGGGTCCATTCTTAAAAAATCATACAGGTGCCGGTCCTGACATCCAATACAGAAGACTTTTTCCTTCTTAACGTTATTTTTAGAAACGTCGGCACACGGTGATGGATGACATAGAAATTGTATACACTAGCATAAAAGAAAATTAAACCGTTCAAATTATGGTTCCTAGATTCAATGTATCATTGACAAAAAAACTAAGCTTATTTGATGATCTAAAGATAGGATTGAAAGACAATTAATGGATAGTAATCGAATATTTGTTTTCAACAAACAAGTCTGCCACGAATCAGAGGCTAGTCTTGCTTGACTGATATAACTTTGGATGGGAACGTGGAGGCACGTAGATTCTACAATTTGGTCAATTTAATTTGAAATAATCCATACTACGTTTACAATTTTTGATTGCCTGCATATCAAGTCTCTCATGCACATGAGTATCATTTCTTTAACATTCACTTGTTGCCGTGGTGTAGCAAGGAGAACCCCATGTCATGGAAAGAAAGAGACAGGGGAAAGATCCAAACAGGCGGTCTAGATCTTAGAAAATTGACCCGTCGACAAGCTCTGTCGACCGGTCGCATGTCCCAAGCAACTGGTCACATGAAGCTTGTGACTAGCTGAGTTTTGGTTGAAAATCCAACCAACACACTGGACACTCATACCAGAATTGTCGGCAAGGGAATCGGTCTATAGCTGAGTATTTGGGAGAGTTCCAGCATTTGGGAACAGAAAATAACTTATCAGAACTTGAATTACAACAAGTGGAGCGGTTCATCGGAAGATTGTGGCTCATGATTCAGGATCGGGTTCTGATGATTCTGATTTGGACCTTGGATGGGGTAGTCCAATTGGCCACAAGGGCAAAAACACAACTTACAAGACAAACTTACTATACGATGGATTTTGTTCGAGATTCATCCAAGGGAAAAGAACCTAATGATAATCACCCTCAGGCCATCATGATCACAGCTCGTGCATCGAGGAGTGGTCTTATGAGGCCCTAGCATGCAACGGTCGTGCCAGGATCGAGTAAAATTCCAAATCTATACAGTCGACCTAGGTCCAATCATTGTTTCAAGTGTGAGTAGCCGGGCCATCTATCGAACACATGTCCACAGAGGTCGGTGACTAATCTTGTCGTGGTCGAAGAAGAAGCATAGAACAACGATGTCAAGCCGGTTGAGTATGAGGAAGAAGGGACTGATTAGCTTTCTAGAGATTAGGGTGTCTCTGGTCAAATAGAGGTAGTCACCTACACTAAACGTACAAACCAATCCCCAACGACATAATCTTTTTCGCATAAGTTGCATAGTGGTAGGAAAGATTTGTGTCGCAATCATTTATGGTGGTAGCCGTGAAAACATTGCATTACAGACAATGGTGGAGAAACTAAAACTTCAAACCACGCCACATCCCTCGCCATACACAATTGGTTGGATTAAAAAAGACAGTACGATGATAGTGAAAGATTAATGCCTAGTCTTCTTTTCGATCGGGAAGACCTACAAGGATCAAGTTTGGTGTGACGTCATCAGCATGGACACTTCCCACATGAGACTTGGGCGACCATGACAGTTTGATCGGGACGCCATACATTGCGGGTGGGACAACATTGTTACATTTGTCAAAGATGAGAGAAAGATTGTTCTCAATCCCGTAATCCTTGAAGAGCTCCGCAAGACTTCCATGGTTGAAGGACAACCTCTCATTATCTTCCGTAGCAAGGCAAAAGAGCCCAGGTGGAGGAAGGAAGGATTTGCACCCTATACATCGCAAGAGAAGGCTGCTGCAATGCCTCTGTTGGTGCAACTGAAGATGGCTTATTTTTCGAAGCCAAAGTGAAACTCAAGGACGAGTTTCTTTCAAGTGGGGGAGTCAGATGTAGCAAGGAGGACCCCAGATTGTGAAAGGAAAAGATCCAGGGGAAAGATCAAAATAGGTTGTCCAAATCTCAGAAAATCGACCAATCGAAAAGCTCTGTCGATTAGTCACATGTCCCAAGCGACTGGTCGCACGGAGCCTGCGACCAGCTAAATTTCGGCTGGAAATCTAGTCAACACACTAGACACTCACAGTGTGCTAGTAACCTGTCGCCTAGGGTCGATGACCGGTCGCAGACCCCCTGGTGACCGGTCGCAGACCCCCTAGTGACCGGTCATCAGACGCTTGGGGATGTGCACAAGCTTGCCGTTTTTTATGAAATTCTTTTTGTTTTTTTTAATTTCTTTCATAGTTTGCTTAAGACTCTTTTAATTAAGAAATCTAGGGTTTTAGGGTTTGGTTTATTTTTATTTAAGCATGATTAAACTCATCGATGAAGATATTATATGTTTTAATTAATAAAATTACAAATTTTTTAGTCTTTATTTCTTCGTGGATTCGAAGATAGGTCTTGTGGATTTGATGAAGACGGGTTAAGGAGTTCCAGTAGCTCTGAGGATTCGGAGTAGGTATCACGTGAGAGAGGCGGTGCTCGATTTCACCCCGTCCACGTTGCGCTAAGCCCTTTTGACAAGTTCCACCCTAAAGGGGTGTAATGTATAATAAATAAGTAATAACTATCATTACCACATTAGTAGGAAGTAAATGAATTTTACGACTATGCCTCTTGTGTTGAGACATAAAGTACTTTCCCTAATTAGATACACTTGGATATAATTCATCAATACGTGTTATATGCATACCGTTCATCCATTTTGTAATATCATTTCAGGGCATATCCTAAGAAATGAGGAAGATCTAAAGCTCACGTTAACCACACCACAAAAAGTATCGGGGATAAAGATACCCACTGTTGAAATCTTATTACAGCCCACCAAGATGTTTATTTGCCATCCAACTTATTCATAAGGTCAAACAAACCTGGATGAAGGGAAAACACAAATATCAGCTTGATCTAACATTTCTGTGGACTCCAAAATATTATCAATGGCAGGTGTTCAATCTCCATTGCTAGTTGTGGTATGGTCCACTTCCACTTTAGATCTATTTCATTTTTGTCTCATACTATAAAATGATCACATAAGATGGATGAACGGTGTGGATATAACACATACATCATGGAGGGCAAAAAAAAAAAAAAAAAAAAAAAAAAACTATGCCTTGTTAACACAATCTTCCTGTCCATGTCTTGTGATTGGGAATGATTATAATAATTTGACTATTGATAATATCCAATCACAAGCAAGATATAATGATGTGAGTTTTACATTACATTAACGTGGTAGTCCATGAAAACAAACAGAGCCTTAGAAATGATGAGGACGGCTGAGGATTAGGTACTGCCATGGACCAACTCTCTCTCTCTCTCTCTCTCTCTCTCTCTCTCTCTCTCTCTCTTTATGGGTTAGTTCACACACCCCATTGTTAGTACACCCACCCACCCTTGTTAGTCACTTCATAATGTTAGTCGCCCCCACTATGGGAATCGATACCATGAACTCATATCTTCACTCAATTTGCCACTTGAGCGATGGACTTGGGTGTGACCAACTCTCTATATTCTTTAATTGGTGGGGCGGCTTCGATGGATCCTTGACCGTGGGGCCCATCATAATATGTGTTACTTAAATTTACGCATCCATACATTTTCAAAGCTCATTTTAGGACATGATCCTAAAAAAGAAGCAGATCCAAATACGGTAGATCAAACTATAAGAGCATTGATGATTGAATCCTAGCTACAATTAAAAACTTCTTTGGGGTATCACACCACAAGAGAATTGGTGATTGAATCCTATAATTAAAAACTTCTTTGGGGCCACTGGACTGTTCATCTGCCATCCAACTTGTTGATAAGGTCACAAAGACCTGGATGAAGGGACCATACAAATATCAACAATTGATCCAAAACTTTTGTGGCTCACAAAAAAAGTTTTTAATGATCTATTGCCGCTCTTTCCTATCATGTGGTCCACCTAATATTTGGATTTGATTCATTTTTTGGGATCATTTCGTTAAATAATCTTTCAAAACGGATGAATCACATGAACCTAAGGTACATACATAATGGTGAGTCCCATAGTTAGGGATCTATTCGCCAGCCCCAAGTGTAAGGCTGCGATGTAGTAATCGATTGTGAGGCCGGATCGTCCTCATGGATTGTGTAACTAAACTGACTCTAACTCTTTTAACAACTTGGATTAAGAAGTTCAGAATTCCAAAGATTTAGAACTAGCACAAACAACAACTTAAGATAGGAAAAGCTTAAGAAACTAAATAACTAGAGCGCTAAGGATCCACTTGTAGTAGATCAATGCCAATCCATTCATCAAGCACACACATACAATTGGAATCGAAGTCCTGTCTCTATCCAATTAGAAGATACTGCATTCAACACATAACCATCCAAACTCAATCTAAAATCCAATTCTAGCTTTAATGAAACATCGAGAAGATGAACTTGTAGCACTTCGATACAGCAGCCATATGAAGAGATAATGGCTTGATCTAGGGTTACTATAATTCAAATCTTATAAAATCAATATGATCATTCTTAAAAATTATAAGCAATTCATGTCTGAAGTACAAAAGCTCTCAAAATCATTTAAAAATATCAACTTTTATTCAAATTAGAACTTAAAAATCCCAAACCAAAGTTTAGAGTACTTGAATAAATGAATTAAGCATTAGATCTAACTACAAGCTTCACCTCTTAACCTTAGCTAAGAGGTCTAGCCAACCATAGACATGATTGAACTAGAAGTAAACGGAAAAACTAAAGAAAATATAGAAAAACTATAAACAAACTAGGTTGGAGGAGTTGTTAATGCTTTACTTCGATCCTCTCCACCTCCAACAAGTTCAAAACTCTTCTATAATGCCTTGGGATGAGAGTAGATGTGTCCTTTTATAGCAAAAACTCACCACCTCCTTGGAATCTTCTAGAATTGCTTAAGGAGTTACTCAGTTTGGGTGGTGGCCGACCGGTCGCAGCCCGACAACAACGGCCATAACTAATTTTTGAATCTGTGTTCTTCAGGCGACCAGTCGAACCATCGGTCATGGCTTTTGGCCGACCGGTCGTGGACTCTTCATTTTAGTCCAGCAATGTTCAACAATTTTTCCATTCAATTCGACCCATCCCAGTGAAATTCGACCGGTCGGCCGACCAATAATGAGGATTGTCGATTTGTGATTTGTTTCTTTCTTGTTGTCTTTCCTCCTTGCTTCTTTCCTTCACCTGTATGCTCTTCTTCTATTGATCTTCAATATATATAAAAGTAGTCATTTCAGCATCATATTTGTGAGGTCTCTCTTTATTCCTATAAACATAAATACACTAATTAGATGAGTCTTTTAATACTCAAAACTATACATAATGTCTGATGAATTGAGGTTAGACTATACATAATTCAAAGCTCAAGAGGATCCACCGAATCCACCCCTTGAAGTGGCAGGGACATCTTTGACAGCACCATGCTATCAAATCCTACCGTATCAAGGGCAGAGGGAGCTTAGTCCAGCGGCAGTACCCAATCCGCATCTGAGTCTTGCCATCCATTTAGGGCCATATTCTCAGACAACACAATAATTTGTACTATTTATGTTGTCGTTGCTACCGTAAATATGTAAATATCCTGTAATCATATGCATAATGGATGATCCTAACCTTTGATTCTTAATTGAAGGGTAGCCGTTAGAATTTTCTTTTGAGTATTTTAAATTTATCTAAGATTTGGATGGTCACAATCATCTCTTCATCGTAATTTTCTTGAAGTAAGCCGAATAGCATAGAGTAAAAAAGATGGACGGTTCCAATAATAGGAAAACCTTTTTTTGCCTTTTTCCATCCGGTCGAACCACTTGCCATGGTGGGATCGGCTCTAATTAAAGGCTTTTCCCTCCCTTTATGTCATGTCATGTGTACAGTTTACCATTTTTCTCTTTAAAAGTTGTTTGCAGAGAAGGTTCATTTCAAGAAACGTTTGAGGCATGGCCTGTTTGGAATCTGGGCCTCTCATCAGATTTGGAAAGTTGAAACGTTGAGGCATGGCCTGTTTGGAATCCGAGCCTCTCATCAGGTGGGGCCATGTCAACAAGCCCTGGCCCATAAATAAGAAGGGTGAACTCGTCACGTGGGACACATGTACATTGAATATATGCAGCATGGGTCTTTTCTCTCTAAAAACATTCTGCCTTTTCCAGTACACTTGGTCCACCTGATGAGCGCACGTTCCTGATGTTAAAATACATGTAGTATATATGGATTGTGAGCTACATGCAATGAATACATGTTTGATCTTAGATATTTTCCCCAAATGTTGGTGTTTGGACCAGATCTAGTAGCACCAGATTAATGGGTAGAAGTAGCCATATACCAAGCATGATATCTTTATGGTGTGCACCAAATATATGGATGATGGATCTTTAATGAACAAAAATCTCCAAGAAATTATGGCATTAGGGTAATCTCTGGATAAGGATGAGTAATTGTTAGGGTTACGTCAGTACTAAGCACACTGGAGAGTCTGTTATCTTGATAAAGATGTGTTCGACAGAAACAGAGCACGATCGAATAGAGGCAGTCACAACTTTACATATGGCAGTATGTGATTTCGCCACATAAGCACCAATTATTCTCACGATATCGCCTGAAAGGCTATAAATAGCAAATGAGAGTTCGAAGAAAGGAGTCTCACCATCAATCCAAAACATAATAACAACTCAACAATCAATTAGTCCAGTGTGACATTGCTTTTTTAGTCAGTCTTCCGGAACACATATCATTTCCACCACTCATCAACATGGAATCATTAATCTCTAGAAGTAGCTTAATTAGTTCATCCTCGCTCTAAGCCAGAACGACTTACTCATAACAAATAGTTGTAATTCTCTTCCATATCTGCTTGCGTGTCGGATCTGAAGGAAGACCATAGTATTAGGAATTGTCCGCCTGCGCTTATATGTTGGGTCAACAATAGTTGTAACATTGGCATTGCCTATTCCTCGCTCATCAACATGTTGTTCCATTAAACACCCCGTTGCTCTTGGCTAGTCCATGATTCCGTTTTAGTGGAAAGCCTCGCTTTTCTGCTTTCATCTTCAATTTTCCTTTGACCATACAATTGCTGCACTTTTGAAAATTCATGACTTTTCAAGGCGAGAAGAGTCCATTGGAGGAAACACTCCAACCTCAGGCAGATTACCTGATTAGTGCACTCGACAATTGGTAGAATAGACAATTAGTCTTCCAACCATTTAATCAAGCAGCGCTCTATCTTGACACCAGAGATCAATGGCGTTTGGTTTGAATCATACCACAAATCGGTTCTGACACGCCAACAAATCCCACATTTGGACCACGTGGCTGACCAACCGTCTGATCTTAACTTGAGTGGACCGCCCCAATTTTCTGATCATGCATGTTCATAGTGTCACCTATGATCGAATGGCCCAAATCTAGCATGGGTCTGGTGTGCCATGCATCTCGTTAGACTTGGTAGTTGGTAGTGACCCTCCCTGTACCGAGATCTCAATACTGGTCGGTGTTAGAAAAGTTATGTCCCATCATGATGTATGTGTTTTATCCATGCTGTCGATTCATTTGTACACTTATTTTAGTGCAAGAGCCCAAAAATGAGGCAGATCCAAATCTTTGACAGACCACACCATGGGAAAATAGTGGCGATTGAAGGCCCACCAACTATAATGTTTATTTGCCATCCACCTGTTGGATAGGTCACACGGATATGGTCGAAGGAAAACACAAATATCAACTCCATCCAAAACTTTAAATATCAACTTGATCCAAAACTTTTGTGGCTCTCAAGAAGGTTTGACCCGTAAGCCCTCAATCACTACTTTTTTTAAAGCGTGGTCCATTTTTGGGCTCATGCCATAATATGAGCTCACAAAATGGATGGAAGGAATGGATAAAACACATACATCACAGTGTAGCCACACAGCTATTCCAGAACCGACTGTAGGTGGGTACCGACGGTGTCACTTCCAAAGCTGAAGGAAGCATTGGACCGAGTTGATATTTGTGATTTCCCTTCACCAACCAGAAAATGGATGGACGGAATGGATAAAACACATACATCACGGCTGAGCCAAGCATCATGTGGGCCACAGAACTTCCCCTCATCCATGGTTGTGTTAGGACCTTATGAATAGGTTGGATGGCAAATAAACATCACGGTGGGCCCTAAGAAGGTTTCAACGGTGGTGGTCGTTAGTATGGTCCACTTGTGGTTGAGATCTGCTTTATTTATGGGCTCATGAGATCTCTCAAAATCGATAGCGTTGTGGATATGGCAGATACACCATTTTGGGGTTCACAAAACTTTGCCACGTCAACACACTGCCGAGGTCGGTGGTGTGCGGCACACCATGCAATCTGCTTTCGAATCCAAAGACTAAATCTCCCTCTCATTTTTTTGCTTTGATTGGATGGTCACGACTGGAAGTGCCAACCATGAGACGGGAGGTTTGCTAATACCACACGCGTGTGGTATCCCTACACATCCACACGCGGCAGATATGTCACAAAACGATATGTGTGAGAGATATGAGTTTTCCATCAGGTGAGCTACACTGTTTAGATCTTCTGGCATAAAAATCACGCCATTTCAGACTTCCAAATAAATGAACGGCTAAGAAAAAATTAAAACTGAAAAATTACTTTTGTTATCTGTGGTCCACCTGAAAATTGAATTTTTTATTTTATTTTATAAGAAAAAGATCAATACATCATTTCGTACCATATGTAAAACTCAGATCTCATACATATGTTTCATACTTTCACGTGTGCTGGTGTGTGAATGTGTACGGCTCTACACGCGCGTAGAATTAGCAAATCCCAAGTGACAGTTGCACCGCCCGTTCGCTTCAAGTCCGCGTTGAACCAAAAATCAGACTCTGATTCCGTCGTCATCTATTCCTCCCAATCCCCACCAGATAAAAAGGCCAAAACCCCAACATCTAATAACATTTTCCTTCATCTGAAAGCTCATCCATCCGTCCATACTCCCATCCATCCATCCATCCATAGGCCATAGGCCATGGGTGGTACATCCTCACCGGTTGGAGCTACCCTCAAAGAAACACCCACATGGGCTGTTGCCCTTGTTTGTTGCCTCTTGATCACGGTCTCCACCCTTCTGGAACGTTCCATCGACCTCCTCACCAAGGTATGTAATCTGCATGGTTTTTATCCATGCACCCATACATGTGTATTTGGAATACATGATCATCTACACATGCATATGGTATGTATGCCATGTAGCCTGAGACATGTTGCTTGCATGTGTTAGTTTCTGGAAAGGAGGAGGAGGAAGTCTCTCCAACATGCCCTCAACAAGGTTAAGGATGGTAAGAGAAATGATGCCATTCATACATACACTCCATGCATGTCTCAAAAAGATAGGGTGCAGTTCAACATGCACCCAAAGCCAAACAGATATCTGTCTCAGACGAGACAGAAAGTTCAGTTGAAGAATTTCCTTCTCTTTTATGTTAGTAAATGGATGTTTTATTTGTAAATGCAGAGCTGATTCTCTTGGGTTTCATATCTCTATTTCTAACGATCGCACAACAGCCCATCTCAAAGATCTGTATTTCGAAAAGTCTCGGTGAGACCTTCCTTCCATGCAAAGGCCCACCTCCGAGAGATGTTGTGGAGAATCCCACATGCAAAATTCAGGTGAGAACAATGATTTGAAGCTGGGAAATTGAAGAAAATTCACCATGTTTGCAAAATGGGGCAACAAATGGCTGATCAGGACTGTTCGGTTCGTGGGGCAGAACATAGATTGTCCATGCTTCATGCAAATGATCCTAACCATTCCACAAAGGGTGTTAGCTAGAATCTACATCCATTGAAAATGGTTGAAAGCAAATCAATCCGGGTGGGTGTAGGTGTAACTTGTAGCTCCCTTTAAATCGACCAATCAAATGGTTAGGATCTCTTGTAGTGAGATTTGTTTTTACCCAGTGGACATTCCATGGTGGACCATATACCTGTTAAACGGTTAAGATCGTATGTTACCCATAACCTAAATCAATCCGTAATGCATGCTACCAGTCTTGTTTACCATTTGTATGGTTTTTGATGGCTCTGATTGAGTAGTTTCTGTTTGGTCTGACTTGATTGGCAGGGAAAGGTCTCTCTTATGTCTAGTAAAGGCATCAATCAGCTCCACATTTTGATCTTTGTGATGGGCCTTTTTCATGTTCTCTCATGCGTTCTCACACTGGGCCTTGGGATGGCCAAGGTAATTTCCATTTCCCCACTCTTATATGTTAATATATATTTTTCAATTATCATTTTCATGACATCTATGGTCTTTATGAAGTATTTTACACGTTTGACAATAAAGATGAGGAGACAATGGAAATCAATTTGGATGTCCACATACAAACGTTTCATGTTAATTGTCACACACAACGCTTTATTTCCCACCAGTGCAATTGAACATCCAAGCCCTTGAAAGCTGGGCCCAACCATGAAATCACCTGGGGTGATGATTGGAACAATCCACCCCATTGAATCAAACCATCGGCTGTCAATTGATTTTGATGGTGTAACCCACCTGATGAGTGGACCAACTGGGTTTTCACGCCAGGTGATCTTCTTCATGTGATCCACATCGTGAACAGATCAGATGTTCGATAAAGAAACATGGCGATGAGAAAGAGGGTGCAGTATGTGAAAGTCAGCGTACAAGATTGCATGTGAACATTTCTCGATCAAAGAAATAAATAAGTGAGCCTTGAGTCAGCCCACAAAGGAAAGAGAGTGGAAAATGAGAAGCTTCTGTCAATAAAGGAAAGATGAATTATTATTGTATCTGGATTTTGCTTGACTATCAAACCATTTGTTTTAAATATTTTCTGGGATTTTGCTTGAGTATTTTCTGGGATTTTGCTTGACTATCAAACCTTTTGTTTTAAATATTTTCAGATGAAGAAGTGGGAATCTTGGGAAGAGGAGACTAAGACTCTGGAATATGAATTCTCAAATGGTAAGTTTTTAGATGTAATTAGAGAAGAATTTTAATACTCTGGCAGAATGTGATGGATGACACGCACTACTTAGAAATTGAATACATGGCATACAAATAATTCAAAAACTCTCCTATTCATTTAATAATTGAGATGGAAAATACTCAATGATCCTAGTTTAAAAAACAGTCGTCCACGAATCAGAGGTTAGGATTTTGTTCAACCAGTAAGATTTTGGTATTGTAACCTAACAACGGTGTGTTCCACAATTTAGTCATTTTAAAATTAGTGAACATAAGCCACGTGTGCACTTTTCTGATTGCATGTGTATCAAGCGTCATACTCAGCCAGAGCAACAAATAATTCCCCAAGCTTTTTAGATGCAATAAGCCCCAGTCGTTGCCGAGAAAATTTTTGCTACACCGGGTGTAGCAATGACCCACCATGATGTATGTGTTGTATCCATGCCGTCCATCCATTTGGTGAGATCGTTTTATGGCATGAAACCAAAAATGGCAGATCCAAGTTCAAGTGGACTCAGAATAAAAAAAGTAGTGTGTATTGAACGGATGCCATTAATAATTTATTGAGGGTCACTTGAGCTTCAGATATACCTCATTTTTGTCTTTATGCCCTAAAATGATCTCTCGAAATGGATGGACGGCGTGGATATAACACATACATCATGGTGGGGTCATTGCTACATCCGGTGTAGCTAGCGTAGCTAACTCGTGGGTGCAACAAAATTTTTCTCGTCGTTGCCTTCCCACGTTACTGTCATTATACGACAATAGGTATGGGCTTTTTGTGCCGTGAGCGGTATGATCCTCCGCCCGAGGATGTGTACAGAATACTGGGGCTTGCATGTTATAAAAGTGGAAGGAAGTTGTTCATTGATGCAGATCATTAGTTTGATGGGCCCCACAAGTGCTCGTGAATTCCTGAAAGTCTGCACAAATAGTCACATGTTCGACTCTAGTGTCACAGCAGTCCAATGGTCGGTCTAGATCACTGATCAATGGACCCCACCTGTACAAACTAACCACGTCCTGCCACGAGTGATTTGCACCTGATATCATTTGATGCTTTTTCTCTTTCCCAGCCCTCCTTAGTTCACTCCTTCAAACCAGTCAAGTGCGAGACTGATACACATGTATGATATCCAAGCTGTTCACCGGTTTGGTCCCGTGGTTAGATGCCTTGGTTCCCAAAATTAGGCTGTTCTCCTCATCAGATCGACCAGCCGTTTAGAACATAAATGGATGCTTAAAAGTAATTGATACATTACCCATACTCGACATGAATGTGTGGCCCAGGTCACATCCATGGTTGGTCCTCTTCTTGTGGTCTGGATCTATCACACGTGTGCCATTTTGGTACGTGTGAGAAGGCAGCACCAGGAAATAACAGTTGCGCGAGTTCGCTATGTATTTCTCCTCCTTGAGTCTTGTTGACTTTGTATTTTAGCGGAAGTCACCCTCTATTCGCATAAGAACCGCGCTTGGTATCTAGGACGGTTACTTTCGCAAATCGAGAGCCATGGGTGGAATTTTTTATGAGATCCACCACGTCCATTAGGTATTATGACTAATTTTAACCATTGATCTAAAATATAATGATCATCCAAAAGTCAGGTAGGCCACACCAAAGGAAACAGTTGAGATGGAACGCCAACTATTATTTTTTGCGTAATACTCAATGCGGTGTTCATATGCCATCCAGTCCATTCATCTGATGTGCCCCACTAGGATGAAATAATTAACGAAAACTCATAGCACTTCGAAATTCAACTAGGCCATACCACGTGAATTTAGAGGTTCTAGGGATAGTACTTTTGGGATGGCCCACTGGAGTGTTGAATCAGCCTTATTTTTTGGATCAAAGACCTAAAAGAGGTGGTGTACCTGATAGGCGGCGTGGATTCCATGCATTTCATGGAGGGAAACTTTGATACTTGGGTAGTGTTATGCATGATACACAGGCGATGGGAAACTGTAGTTACGGAAAGAAGTTAACTAAAATTAAACTTTCTAAATTGTAGGACTCAACTTAGATGCATCCTAAGCCAAACATGAAGCTTTCTTGATGGTGTAACTATCAATCCATTGAACGGTTGAAATTAAAAGAATCTCCTATTTCAGTGTATTCGTGTCACCCGAGGATAGGATTGTTAATAGGTCTGAGTTCGGTATTCTGACTCATTTACGTTGTGTTCACAACTTCAACTTTTTAATTTTAATTAGCATATGCCATATATACAATTCTCTGTGCCTGTGTATAAGCTTGCTGCAAGCGCATCAAACGACTCCACGATGGGGCTTCGCTATGACCCCTAGAGTGGGACCCTGACCGCGGGCCCACCTTGATATTTGCACTGTATATCTATGCCGACCATCCGTTTTGCCAACTCATTTTAGGGAGTGTGGTGAAAAATGAATTAGATACAAATCTTAGGTAGACCATACCACAGGAAACAATGGTCATTGAAGTCCCAATATAAAAATTTCTATAGGACCAACTGATGATGAGATCACAAAGACTGGGATGAAGTGATAACACAAATATCAGCTTGATCCAAAACTTTTATGGTCACAAAAAGTTTTTAATGATCATTCACCTCTGTTTCTTGTGGTGTAGTCTACTTGAGATTCGGATCTGCTTCATATTTTTTTTTGGCACATACGGTAAAATGATCTTGTAGAGCGGAGACGGTTGTCAAACTGCTGTCGGCGCATCAAATGACTCTTATTTATGAAGGCACTGGAGAAAAATCAAGTATGGGCGCGGATTAGGGTTTACCTAGGTAACAGCTCAGTCGGTGTTAGACTTATTGTAGGGCCACCTTGATGATATGCTGTATATCCACTCCATCCACTCGTTTTTCTAGGACATTTTAGGATGCTATCCCAAACATTAAGCACATCCAAATTGCAGGTGGACCACATCATAAGAAACAGTGATGGTCGAACACTTACCAATAAAAACTTCTCAAGGCTCACTGTAAGCAGATCCCTAATGGTTATGTGTCATCCAACCCGTTGACGAGGTCAACTAAAATGGGATGAAACAAAAATACAAAGATTAGCTTGATCCAAAACATTTTTGGCCTACAAAAAGCTTTTAATGGTCATTCACCACTTTTTCTAGTGGTGTGGTCCACACGAGATTTGGATCTTCTTGAGGAATGTGATAACGTTCTCAAATCATCTTGAAAAAATGATAGGTAGCGTGTATATGAAACACATTCATCAAGGTGGCCCCACACAGTAAAGGTAACACCCCAGTTGTTCCTGGGGTAACAGCTAATCAACTCTCATTGGATATGTCCTACATACTTTAATGGCATATTTGATTGGGTCGTAGGCCACCGCCGGATACCAGTCAAGAAAGCAGAAACATACTTTGCGTCGGCATCTTTGACCACCGCGCGTGGTCTAATCAAATCTTGCAGGGTCAGGCAGAGGTCGATGAAGATGCGAACTCTACCGGTTCTGTCAAAAAAAGAAGACCGTGCTCCTCACGATAGTTGCTACTTTTGGAACTAATAGGAAGCTTTTAACTTGACAAGGAAGAATCTAATTGGACGGCATATTTTATTAAAAATAGAGCCCAATCGTCCAACAACTTTTAACAAAGCATGTTTGAAATTACATACTTAAACCGTGTGGGACTATGACAACGACCTGTTGTCTAATTATCAACGTCCCGAAGTAAGCTAGGCTGGGTAAAATGCCAGACTCTCTGCGGTCCACCGTGTAGTGAGTGGGACATCCACTCCGATCTACCAGGTGTGACTTCTCATTTTAGGGTGACAACAGGTTAGGTTTAGACCAAGTAGCTAGGGTTCAGCCCAAGTCCATCCTATTTACTAAACCACAAAAAAACGAATAAAACTAACAATAAAAAAATCCCCTTTGCCTAACCAATTACCCTTTGGCCCGCCAGACACATTAAAAAAAATTCATTGATCTTAAGCTGATCCGACCCAGCCCATTTAACTGTGAAAGGGTCTGGCTCAACCAAATTGACTAAACTCGCATGGCCCAACCCCTGGTTTAAGAATAGAATATGACACAAACACTCTGTAAAGCCTAATATAAACAATGGACATGCACATACATAAAATAAATATCTATGCTTTTCTTTATTTTGTTTCAGAATTTGGGTAGCTCCGTTCATTTGGCCTAGCCCGTTGATAATCTATACCGGCAGGTCAATTTGGTTAGGGTTCAACTTATGTCTAACTCATTTACTTAAATGGGTCATATTTCTAGTCCAATTCCAATTTGCTCCTCATTTAGGGCTTGTTTGGATACTACCAAATAAGTTATTTTTTCTACTAACAACAGTAGATAAGTAACTCATTCAAATAAGTAAGTTCCGTTTATGACTAGTAATAAGTAACTTTTTTACTTAAAAAGTAGGTAGGCACTTCAGCTAATTTTTTAGCTTTTTAACTTTTCTGTAGAGATGAAAGACAGAAAAAGTTGATAAGTATGTTTTCTTTTACCAAGCATACTTATTTTCTTAATAAGTAGAAACTAAGATAAGCTACTTGTGGCATGAGTAACTTATCAGTAAGCAACTTACTATCCAAACGGGCCCTTAGTAATTTGTTTTGAACCCACCTCAAAAGCAGGTCAGGTCAGTTGAGGCGATCCAACCTGACCCATTGCCACCCTTACTTCTCATATTCACTGTAAATCCCCAAGCGGCATGTTCAAGACTCACAGCGGTGTGGCCTTCCTAAGTTTTGGATCAGGCTTCTTTTTGGAGAGTTTGTTCATTCTGGTGAGGGAGGCACACCTGATGAACGGGGTGGATGAACTATACACAGCATGATGGGTCTCACACACAGACTTATGGTTGGCATCCCTTCCCCATAGTTTTCAGTGGTGGCCCACCTGAGTAGTTTGGCCCCAGATCGTTGCATACAAGGGAGATGATGTGGCGGATACGGGTCCATGGGTAGTGGGCCCCACTTCATGTCTAACCATCTATACATGTGGGCCAATGCAGTATAAGGGTGCCTCAGTAGGCCAAAGTGTCATTCATTATATATGGTAACCTTGTCTAGTTATTGTTTTTGCATTTTGTGGGTTTTGGTATAAGAGACTAAATCAAAAGACACTTTCAGATCCGAGGCGATTCAGGTTCACCAGCCAAACGTCTTTCGGGAGGCGACATTTGCAGTTCTGGAGCGACCAACCTCTCCTTCTTTGGCCTGTTAGTTCTCCCACCAAATAACATTACAACACCAACATGATTTTTTGACTCGGCCACTCGTCCTGACTAGTTCAGGTTCGAGTCCAGTCATGACTCGTACAACTCAAGAGTAAATAGCCCAGACTCCCCGAGTCTGCGGTGGATGGAGGGTTGACTCGGGTACGACTCAGTCTGAGTTGGCTCGGACGTGTGGGCAACCCATGGGGATATCCATGTGAAAACTTAGGATGGCAATGGGCTGGGCCTTGTCCCGGAAAATTAGTATTTTAAATAGGTCCAGCTCAACAGGCCCAGCTCATGAGATGGTATGCAATCCGTTTTGCCCATGTGGGGCCCACCATTATGTAATGAATCGAATCCAATCCGTCCATCAGAACCCCTCCACCATAAATATTGCAATCCGTTTTGCCCATGTGGGGCCTACCATTATGTTAACATCATTTACTTAATTGCAGGTTTCTTTCCTTCGTCTTTTTACGGGCTCTGTCTCTAGAACCGATTATCTCACCCTACGGCACGGATTCATCGCGGTATGTCTGTGGCCCACCCAACATATGTTACTAACTCATCTGTGCCGTTGATGAATATAGAGACCCTTTTTTTTTTTTTTTTCGTCTTAATAGGCCCATATTTCAGAAGGCAGCAAGTTCGACTTCCAAAAGTTTCTTAGGAGAGCTTTGGATAAAGATTTCGCCGTGGTCGTTGGAATCAGGTATCCTATCAATCAACTGAATAAATACAGGTGGGGCCCATGGTTCGTTAATCCAGACCATTAGTATGTTGCATGGTCCATCTACGCCTTGATGGGGCACTGCTTATCGTGAGACGCGATTTACAAATAGACGGTTAAAAAGAGAAATCTTTGGGCCTGGATTAAAGCACCATGGGGTCCACATTTCAGAATTGAGAACCCGAGTATGGTATGAAAAGACTCGTTCGAGAATTATATAAATCCTCTCCATTGATTTCTTGCAAGAAACTAAAAACCAATGGATCTGATTCGTTGATTTCTTTTTTGTGCAGTCTTTGGATCTGGATCTTCTCCGTATTTTTCCTATTCTTCAATGCCCACAGTAATGTGTTATTTTGCATATCTTACAAACATTACCTTTTGAATAAGAGTAGCGATGGGCCCACTGGGTCCAGCCACGGCCCAATATAGGTTGGGTTGGGCCTTATAGAGATCTGTTGGTCCAGTATGAGCTTGATTTTGAACCCTGGACATAGACAGCCGGGCCAAGTCAGCATTAGCTCGAACCTGACCCATTTACCAAATGGGTTAAGAACTCTCACCCGAACCCTACCCCTGGCCCATTACCCACTGACCCAACTTGAGCCACATAAAATTCATCAAGCCCAAGCCCAACCAGACCCGTTTAATAGTAATTGGACTAGGGCTTGAATAACCCGACCCGACCTGGCACGAACCCGCTTCAGAAGCCAGGGTCAGACCGGTTTACACGGGGTCCAGTGTATATCATTCTGGACATGCTATTGACCCTCTGGTGAATGCATTGATCAATCAATCTGGACCGACCAGTTAGACGGTCTAGATCCATCGTGGAAAGCACCGGTCAAGGGTTTGTAGAGTTGATACCATTTAAATAATGGCAATGGGCCCACCCTAATTCCCAAGTCTTTATGTAATCGATACACTTATTCGGTAAAGCTTACATAATCTGCTAATTTCTGTGCAGGGTTTTATAACTACTTATGGCTGCCCTTTTTTCCTTTGGTGGTAAGGCCTGAACCGTATGGTAAATTTATAGTGCAATCACCACAGCCCATTTTCCAGACATCCGAACCGTTGATTGGTGGACCCCAAAATGGATAGACCTAACCAACCAAAACTTCCAGATGGGAAGATCCAAGCCATCCGATGAATCAAATGTAGGCATTGGTTTGCTTATTCGTTGGAGGATATTCTTGGGACAGGCTTCGCCCACAGGGGTGCACCCCATCACATCAACGGTCTGAAATTATCGAACCATGGGCCATCTCCCACGTACAAAGTAAGGGAAGGGTGTGACCGAATATTTTTATTTATTTATTTTGCAGATGGTTTTAGCTGTGGGGATCAAATTGCAAGTAATTATAACAAAGATGTGTTTGGTGAGTCGGAACGAATCGGTTGTGGTTCGTGGAATATTGCTTGTGAGGCCCAGTGACCATTTTTTCTGGTTTAGTCGGCCCCACTTCCTCCTCCATCTCATCCATCTAATCCTCTTCCAGGTAAAAACACACCATTTTCTTTCTTTCTTTTTCAGGAATTACATTAGCATACAATGATATTGTAAGATTTGGAATGATCATATCAGGCTGTGGGGTCTAACATGATGTGTATGTGGAATCCAAATGCACGGTTTCGATGGCACTGCCCACAGCACAAACCATATGATAATGACCATGTGTTTATCTTAGCAGGCCCCTCATAACTTGTACGGAATGGATCCTACATGGGTTGGTGGTGGGGCCAACCATAAGAAAAGTCTCTTAATTCTCAGTGATAGAGGGGTGATCCAGTTTGATCTTGTGGTGATAGTGGGGGCCCACCACCTGATTAAATATTGTCATACTTTGCGGTCCACACCTTTCTAGTTGGTGGTGCACCCCACCATCTCATCACCATTATTTTATACTTACTTAGGCCTGGCAATGGGCCGAGCACAGGCCAAAATGTTGATTTTCTGGGCCAGGCCCGGCCCATTGCAAACCTAAATTCCACCCTACAGGTAGGTATTAGGCACGGTGGATTTGGACTGTCCAACACACGGGCCGTACAATGGATGGTCCACCGTCCATGGCTCCACAATCACACCAACTTGACATTCACAGCCATATGCCATCCTGACTTACACAATCTATTTTGAACGCCAGCAATCGAATGTCTAATATCATCGAATTTGTTCCAGTTTTAAACCATGGTCCACCAATAGTAGGTCCCACAATTTAGACGGTCCACATCCACCATTTATCCTGCCACATGCACGGTGGAGGGCTATCAAATCATTTCCCTAGTGTTTTTGTATCTCATATGGCGCTTCATGTTCATTCCAGAACTCCTTTCAACTGGCATTCTTCACATGGACGTGGGTAAGTACATGAACTTCAAAATAAATAAAAACCTACTCAATGATTTCCCGCCAAATCCAACGGCTAAAAACAATTTATTTTCCTTGCAACACACAGTATAAGTTCGGATTGCGGTCATGCTTCCATAGTGAAACTGAAGACATCGTTATAAGAATAGCTATGAGCGTATTGGTCCAGCTTCTCATCGGCTACGTAATCCTACCACTATATGGACTGGTCACACAGGTGAACAAAATATCCGAAACAAATCGATTTTTAATCCAAATTACACTATTTTCATGTCTTCTTAATCGATACTCTCTCGTTTGCATTAGATGGGATCAACGATGAACAAGATGGTATTCACCGAGCGTGTCTCGATCGGTCTAAAGAACTGGCACGTCCTCGCTAAACGGAAATTGGACATGAATAGAACCAATCCGACTGGTTCACCAACGCCGGTGGAACAATCGCCTTCTCATGCAATGGGGACTTTATTGAATCACACGCACGAGTTGGAACTGAGAGAACCGGAGCATCTGGAGACGGATGCTGGATCCATGGCCATTGAAATAATGGAAGTAGAGAGGATCAAGCCTAGTAGCAGCACGAAAGGTTGTGGTGGAGAGATTTCTCTTAGGTGGTGAAATCACCTGAGGTTGAGCTTGTGTTTGGGTTTTCCAGCTGTGATTGTAAACTAACATTTTGAATCTTCTCGCCCGGGCTCCACACCATGTATTTTTGTTCAGAGATTCTTCAAGGATAGGATGTGGACTACAAAAATGATGAGAATTTATGTAAAACTGGGTGAGATATTGCATATAATGTAAGTATCTCTATATTACGGAATTAAAGGACCGTACAATGCATCGAGTATGTAGATCGAATCACTAGAATAAAGACATACCTGTTTGGTGAGCCATCTCCAATATCTGAGGTCTGGATCTTCCTCTCCTGGGATTACTGTAGAGAAAACCTTAGATGGGGGTTGTTTTCAGTGTAATCCCGGATTGGGGACCCAGCACCCTTTAAATAGGGTTTGTAGTGGGTGTGGCAGTGTTTGAAACCCACCAAAACACTGCCACCCTTGCTCCACACGAATTTGGCTATCAGGAATCCATGTTCAACTACAATACTGCCTCAGGCAGTGTAGACGCGCAACCCCTCTTAATTCTGTAGATCACGACTGTAGTGGGGTCTACTGATCAGTCCACACATGAATCTGCATCTGTATTCAAATCTAGACCATTGATCGGTCGGCCCACTATATAGAAAACTTACATTCTCCCACTTGGGCCATACTGTTCAATGTCACGGATTTTAATTATACTTAAGTGGTCAACCAATATGTTAGATTTTGTGGACAACGTCTTTTCCAATCTAGTCCATCAAGACTACTAATACTGGATCGTGGTAGTCTACACAACATTAATTGAGGCGAAGTGAGACGAATCACGGTCACTAGTACCATCAATCTTCATGACGTAGATTGTGAACATGGTCGTGTGGTATGAAGGTTACACTCAAGTGTGATTGAAAGTGCCTACCTTCAAGAGGTCCTAGGAGCTTTCTTAAGATGTCTCAAATGAGATAATACTGAAATTCTACTATTCTCAAAATATATTGTGCACACCAAATGAGAGAAATAGTATAAACCAAAAGATGGAATCATCAAAGCATATGAGATCTCCACGAGTGTCTGAACAAAATAGATCTGTACTGAATCTGAAAACTCCCACTAACTGAATGTATCTACGAGGTCATGACTCCCATAGACACTACATACTCCTGAAATGGCGCCACAGGAAGCCCTTTAGTGAGAGGATCCGTTATAATCTCTTTAGTACCGATAAAGCTTAATAGACACTTGATGATCCCGCACTCTATCATTTACAATATGATACTTTATGTCGATATGCCTCGACCTTGATGAGTGCTCGCTGTTGTACGAGAAATGTATCGCAACTGAACTGTCACAAAAATATTTTCATAGGTTTTGGGATATGCTCCAAGACCCATAAACCAATGAGAAAAATACTGTAGCCACATCGCCTGATTTGTAGCTTCGTGACATACGACAAATTCTGCCTTTATAGTGGATGAAGCTGTGGTGGATCGTTTTACACTTTTCCAAGACACAGTTCCTCCACTCATAAGAAAGAAATGTAACCGGACGTGGACTTTCTTGTGTCGACGCAGCCAACATAATCTGCGTCTAAATAATCGACCAAATCCAGATGGTCGGCTTTCTATAGGTGAGTTTAAGGTCTTTCGTCCATTGCAGGTAGCGCAACGCTTTCTGCAGTTACCTGCCCAATATTCCAAACCATAAAAGTAATATCCGGGCGCGTACAGAACTGAGCATACATTATACTCCCACTGCTGACGCGTACGGAATTTACTTTATGCGATCCTTTTCTAAATCATTCTTGAGGCACTGAAAAAACTTCTGAACTTGTCACCTTTAGTTATGGTTCATCAAGCATGAAAACAACTTTGCATGCCAAATTGCTCGAGTATCCTACCAATGTAGGATCTCTGTGACAAATCAAGCAGTCCTCGAGATCTATACCTATGAATCTCGATGCCTATGATAAAGAAAGTATCACAAAAGGAAAAATCTGATTTCTCATTTATTAGGTTCATGGATCTGTAGTGAAAGTAGACGTTTATAAAAGTGATACATTATTTGTGCCCACTCCATGAGACTATAGGGAATGGACCACAAATATCTGTATATATCACTTCTAGTAGTCCTACATTTCTGATTGGTTCATTTTTCCTGATTCTAGTCTGTTTTCCCTTAATGCAATCTGTACAATCTTTAAAATAAGAGAAATCCAAGGATTAAAGTATTCCATCCCGCACAAGCCTTTCCATTATCTCACAAGAGATATAGCTTAATTGCCTATGCCATAAAATGGAGAAAACTTCATTCCTTTTTTATTCTCTTTATTCCTGCTCTATTATGCTGCAGGTTTATGTTTAGAACATTTGCGGTATGTAGGTTCAACTGATATAACTCATTCATAAAAAAATTATGGCCAACTAAATTCAAACCAAAGTAAATATTAAAACTTTCATTCTTAAATTTAAAAGTGCATCCACATTTAACTGAAAAAGAAATTAAAAATTAAATTTTGCCTTATAAAAGGCACATAAAAAAATATCTACTAGGTCTAATATTGGCCATCTGCTAATCTAAGTCTGTAGACTCCTACTGCCGCAACGTTCACTTTTATGCCTATTGCCAACGCACACTGATTGTTCCGTGTCAGTTGGCATTCGGCTCTGTAGTATATCCTGCATGGAAGTGCATATGTGAATAGAAGTGCTATAGTCTATCCATCAGGAATCTGTAGATACTTCAGTTAGATTGCTTTCAAAACAAACAAGGTCATGATGATTACCTTTCTTTATCAACAATGCTTTAAAGCCTTCGCAGTCCTTTTTCTGATGTCCTGGCTTATTGCATAAGAAGCATCCATCATCAGGACCCCGTCTTTTCTTCTTTGCTTTGCATTTAGATTGTGGCTGATTGCCACCTGTAGGATCCAAAGAACCTTTTTCTGAATTTTGCTTCCTTTTCTTATTCTTCCATTTTCTCCCTTGTCCTGGGGTTACGAAATTTACATTATGTACGATGCCTTGCTTAGCCAACCTTTCCTCCTCTTGGACGCACTGAGAAATCAGTTCGTCCAACGTCCATTTGTCCTTAATAGTATTGAAATTCACCTGGAACGTACTGTATTGAGGAAGCAGGGAGATCATGATCAGATAGACAAGCTGATTATCATCAAATTTCAGTCCTAAGTTGCGTATCTTGGATACTACTTGGATCTGTTCTATAATGAATTCCCTTATGTTTCCTTTACCGTTATAGGTTGCACGGATCAGTTTACTGAGTAATGAACATAATTCAGCCTTTTCTGATTTCGTGAAACGCTTGCCTATCTCGGTCAAGAAGTCTTTGGCCTTATCTGTATTAGGCATGGCACCCTTCATGGCCTCTGAAATCGCGTACTTCATGATTTTGAGGCACATTATATTAGACTCTGTCCAGGCCTTATAGTGAGCTTTTTCCTCTTCTTTGCTTTCAGATGAAGGCTTAGGAGGTTCTGGCTCTCTCAGGGCAATGTCCAACTTCATACATCCCAGGACAATCTCAATAGACTCCTTCCATGTGTTGTAGTTGGAGCCGGTCAGAAGGGGTACTGTATTATAGCTGTTTGGAATGTTAACTGAAAAATAAACTCACATTAGACTTTATATTATGAAGTTTCAGGCGAATAAACATTCAATTGATTGAGGGCCTTCAATTGAATTATTCAGGATGAATGTGGGCCTAAATAATCAATCTTGGCGAGAATCGGCCACATCATCATGACTCCACCTGTGGGTGGAAGTCATAACATGCAGATGATTCTCCTGAACTGGAATCTAACGGTGATCGTCTGTGTTTTCGTCACCGTCTTCATGTGTTCATGTCCTTACTAAAGTGGTGATCGTTTGTGTTTTCGTCACCGTCTGCATTGGACGTGAACGTAACTGTATGCAATCCTTAATCCCAACATTAGAAGTCTGAATTCGTGTAAATCTTCACTGATAGTGGTCACTGTGGTGGCTAACACTACCAGATCCAATTCCATATTTTTTCGACTCAGGACTGCAATCATGTGTTCATATCCCTACTAAAATGGTGAACGTTTGTGTTTTCGTCACCGTCTGCATGGGAAACAAACGCAACTGTATGCAATCCTTTACTTAATATTACAAGTCTAGAATTGTGAAAATCTTCACTAATTGAGGTCACTGTGGTGGCTAACACAATCAGATCCAATCCCACAAAATTTAGACTTAGGATTGCGATTTAATCCTGCTCTCAACGGATCAATCCAAAAGTAGTTTAATTTATCCCAGTAAGCATTTGACACTGACCGTTGAGGAAGGAAAATATATATAGTGAAATTGACGGTTAAGTCTTAATATCCAACTTCAACATATCGTGTCAACTTTTAAGATGAGTAATGGGCCCAAAACTGGACCTAATTTGAACTTTATTCTATATGAAATGTATGTCAACAATGTGCAATTATAGTTCATTCACAATGTTCACTAGATGGACGGTCTGAATGGGTTAAGTTATTTTATTTAAATTAGATGGTTGGATCAAACATCAGGGTCTTATGACGGTGGCCACCCAAATTTTATGCTAAGGTCCTCACAATGATAAATTTTCATACCCAACAGTCCACCTGATGAACTATCCATACTGCACGCTACATTGTGAGCAGAATAAATGGTCCAAATAGCATGCCCACTATTTAATATTCAAGGTCCATGGTTGAACTCCAGACACTTAATAGTCCATCCAGTGAACGGTCTAGGTAGGGTGTCATGATACGTATGATAGATAGTCTAAACCTCAAATCATTGCCCAACCACTAAACTTTAGACGGGCAGAGTCTCAATCACTGGCCCAACAATTCCCAGAAAACGAGTATGGCATTAAGCCAATGGTCTTTCAGCAGAAGTAGCGGGAAGGGCTGATCGCTCAATCGATAATGACTAGTGGCCCACTAGGCACTGTGAATGGTGGAGATTAATGGGGGCTACTACCCAAGTGCCCAAAGTAGCCCCTAAAGGTCAAAATGAATGAGACATTAGGCCCCATTGGTTGGGCGTAGAATGAGCATGAAGAAGGCTCATATCAGGGCCTTAAATTGGGCTTGAAAATTGGTATTGGAATAGGCTTAAACCATACTGAAAACGGGCCCAAACTTCCATCCATTTTCTAGCCATTCTAGTGGCTCATTTATTAGCCAAAAGATCACCAAAGTGGGCCCTGAAGAAGGGTCTAAGATTTGCCCAAAGGGCCTCCAAAACAAGACTCATAGCCTGTTGGATACAAGCCCGAAAGGGAGTCCAAGCGCTGGACCCAGTGGACAGGTCCAACGGCCCAATAAGAATTCCAAATGCTGGACCCAATTGTCAGGCCCAACAATTCAAGAGATAAGTCTTTCCTAATGCACGGTTCCTCAATCAATAGCCATTCCCTAATGCACGGTTCCTCAAAACCTAGCCGCCACCTTTCAACATCTCCTTCCTAAGAATCCTTGCCACCAAAACTCTACAATCGCCCAAAAGTTCAGCTTATCGTTGTTTGCAATTATAACAGTGGAACCAAATCCGGTCACAATGTTCGAATCGCTCTCGGATTTGAAAAGGATAGAGGAGATGCAGGGACAGGATTTTTTTTTTTTTTTTTTGCCATTCCCGACGGAATCCATGTCTGTGAAGGCCATGGCTGGTGGCGCTGGAAGACGGCGACCTATGCCACTAGCGCTGAAGAGGATGATGCTGCCATTGACGTTGCCAGGCTACAGATGATATAGAAACCATCGTCGCTGGCCTGTGCCGCTGTCAGACCTTTTGCCGATCATCCGCAGCCCCTTTAATAGCAATGAGTTTTTCCAGATATAAAAGAAGGGGATTTTGTCAGAAACCCTAATCCCACACGATTGTAAACCAGTCGCTGCAAGCCGTTTCGCCTCTGCCTCATGCATAACAACTTCGGCCGCTGGTGGAGAGGTACCGAATAGGGATTTAGGTTTCCCTTCTTTTTTTTTTGCTATATGTCGCCTCTGTTGGACGGCAGCTTTGCCTGATTTGGGCAACTCTGTATTTCGGATTCCGGCGATCTCGATTTGCTGGATTCCGATAATACTTTATTCTAGATCCACAGATCTGACAACAGTGACGGTTTGATTGCACCGTTTCAGGTCCAAAACCAGTTAAAAGAAAACTATTGTCCATGGATGAACGATTCAGACCTGGCCCATAGGGTTTCTTAATCAGATTTAATAATCTGAAAATCTGCCATACCTGATGCACAGTAGGCTCTGATACCAACTGTAAGTATCTCTATATTGCGGAATTAAAGGACCGTACAGTGCATCGAGTATGTAGATCGAATCACTAGAATAAAGACATACCTGTTTGGTGAGCCATCTCCAACATTTGAGGTCTGGATCTTCTTCTCCTGGGATTACTGTAGAGAAAACCTTAGATGAGGGTTGTTTTCAGTGTAATCCCGGATTGGGGACCCAGCAACCTTTAAATAGGGTTTGTAGTGGGTGTGGCAGTGTTTGAAACCCACCAAAACACTGCCACCCTTGCTCCACACGAATTTGGCTATCAGGAATCCATGTTCAACTACAATACTGCCTCAGGCAGTGTAGACGCGCAACCCCTCTTAATTCTGTAGATCACGACTGTAGTGGGGTCCACTGATCAGTCCACACATGAATCTGCATCTGTATTCAAATCTGGACCATTGATCGGTCGGCCCATGTTAGAACTAGAAAATGAATACGATTACACTTTCTTGAAATGTCGTGTTTTGTTGCTCTGGGGTTCTGAATATAGAAACATTCGTAGACAATCACAAGCATTCACAAAAGTATACAAGAGAAGAGATATCGCAAGGCGAATTTTATTCCAGAGATTCTGAGATCTTGTACATTCCAGGCCGTGATCTGGCACGAACCCTTAATTACATCGAATGATCGATGACCCTTGATTAAAAGGCAAAAGACTAGTCAGCGGGGACTATGGTTTCAGAGTTCATTGGTCATGGAGACCTGTGTTTTGGTGGTCGCGGAGACCTGTATTTGTATGGTCGCGGAGACCTGTGTTTGTATGGTCGCGGAGACCTGTATTTGTTATAGACTGATCCACATTTGTACGAGTCGGATGTCTATGTCCTATGTTCTGACCGGAGATCCGGGCTGAGACTGTCAGGGTTTATGGCTGAGATGGACGACTCTGGGCCCGCGCCTGTCAATGTAGGGACAGGTGACCTCGGGAAGTCCATTCTACAGTTGTGTGTACCTGCGCAGCTCAACCAGCGGATGCCGTTTGGATGGGTAGGGCATCGACTGTTCTTGGAATATCAGTTTTTAACAGATTGTGTGTGATAGTTTAGAACTGTCCTGGTGTGGTTTATCGTGTTAACCATAGTCCCCTTTGCTTAGTCCAGACCTGGATTTGGGTCATATTATGATAGTACACGTAATGATGATGCATCAGTATGATTCTGGGCGCCGGCGGCCTCTTTTCGGGAGAATTGTTCCATTCAGCTCGTTGGGTCGGATCGGACTCCGAAGGCTTGCGTTCTGCTCATTGGGTAGCCCGGATGGGTCGTTTGACTTCTCCATCGCGTCCGGAACGCTCGAAATACCCAAAATAGGCTCAAACGGGGCTTAAAAATGTTATGAAATGAGGATTTAAAGGTGCTGGAATGAATGCGCAAAGTGCTGATTTTTGCGATCCGCTGGCCTGATTTTATTGACGCGCTGGGGCCAGTGCGTCCATAAATGATTTTCATGATGCGCCGGGTAATTTTATGACGCGCTGGAGCCAGTGCGTCCTTAAAATCTAATTTTTCGATTCGCTGGCCAATTTTCCGACGCGCTGGGGCCAGTGCGTCCTTAAATTGTAATTCCCTGATGCGCTGGGCTAATTTGCGACGCGCTGGGGCCAGTGCGTCCATAAAATAGCTGACTCGAAAAACTTATATTTTTATGATCCGCTGGCCTATTTTATGACGCGCTGGAGCCAGTGCGTCCTTAAAATGCCCCAATTGATGGTTTGTGTAATCCACCAAGGACTTTCCTGATGCGCTGGGTCACTTTTATGATGCGCTGGGACTGGTGCATCGAAAAAAGATGACTTAGTCATTCCTCCGGACCTGGTGTGATCGGAGGTGCGATTTCCGGCGAGGGGTTCCGGCGGTCGGAGAAGGATTCCGGCGGTCGGCAAAGGTTTTCCGACGACGAGGTCCTCTCTCTCTCTCGCTGAATGATGCAAATGAGGTGGTGGGCGGGGTATTTATAGGTATCGTCGTCCAATAAGCGGTCGACACGTGTAGCGCGTCGAGAAAATGAGTCGGCGCGTCGATAAATGCGCTCGGCGCGTCGCGAAATGATCGGAGTCCAGAAGTTGGTTTGCAGGACACGCCAGCTGCCAGCGCATCCTGAAATTAACTGATTTTTTGGATGCGCTGGGTGAATTTTTTAATGCGCTGGGCGCAGTGCGCCCTTAAATTCATTTTTTGGATGCGCTGGAGGCAGTGCGCCCTTAAATTCATTTTTTGGATGCGCTGGACGCAGTGCGCCCTTAAATTCATTTTTTGGATGCGTTGGGTGCAGTGCGCCCTTAAATTCATTTTTTGGATGCGCTGGAGGCAGTGCGCCCTTAAATTCATTTTTTCGATGCGCTGGACGCAGTGCGCCCTTAAATTCATTTTTTGGATGCGCTGGGTGCAGTGCGCCCTTAAATTCATTTTTGCGCCCTTAAATTCATTTTTTGGATGCGCTGGAGGCAGTGCGCCCTTAAATTCATTTTTTGGATCCGCTGGACGTATTCGTGTCCTACAAACTTGGGTTTTGCAAATTAGGGGATTTGCGGGGTCCGCCTCGCGATGAATGCCGATGCACTGCTCCTATTTCTTCATAATTGAGGTATCCCCCCAATTTTGGACAGTTTTGGTCATGATGACCGGCGGGGTCCACCACTAGCCCAATTTCTCATTTTTTTGGTTAAGTCTGATATGTGTTGCGATTTTTGCCGAGATTTCTGATGCACTGCCCCTAAATCCAATGATGGGGCAGATTGTACACTTGTGATCCCTGTTTTAAGGATCCTGACTTTTGGGACCCCAACAGATGCCCCTCCGATGCGATGGGATGGACATCGATTTTCCATTGCATCGCGTCGGATTTTTGGGTCCCACTATAAATAAAAGGGTCTGGGTCATTTTCGTCATTTCACTCATTTCAGCGACCAGAGCTCTCTGCCAGCGCGTACAGAAAATCGGCAGCGTGTCGATTAATTATCGCCAGCGTGTCGATTAATTGCCTCGCGGGTGTAAAAAAATCTGGTTAGTGACTTTTTCGACGCGCTACCCTCAGTGCGTCCTGAAATGGGGACTTAGTGGTTTTCCAAATACTTGAACGCGCCATAGTCTCACTCGCAGATTAAGTGAGGTGCTGGGTCCAGCGCGTTGTATAATTACGGACTTTCTCATATATTGAACGCGCCAGACCCAGTGCGTAACCGCGTGTGTTTGAAGAAACCCATTTGATGGACGCACTAGGGGGGGCGCGCATGAAAATTTGAACTTAGTGAAATTTGACCTATTTATGTGATGCACTAGGGCCAATGCGTATGTCTTTGGGGAATTTCGGATGCGCTAGGGCCGGCGTGTCCAAAAATGGTCTTTGACCAAATTGGTCGTTTTCTCGATGCGCCGGGCCTAGTTTGTTAATTTTTTGGACTTTGTGAATTTTGTCCAATTTCGAGCGCGTCGAGCCCAACGCGTACCCACTCCTTGACTCATGGTTTTGTTCAATTCCTTAGTGTTCTAACTAAGCATGCTCACTATTAACCGCCATGCCCATGTCCCTGGTCCAACGAATCATTTTCTTTGCAACAGGGGTTGTAATTTCGAGGCGCACGGGGTACACCTTCCCCTTTTGAGCTTTTACACATGTATGGTTATGGTTTTTAGGAAAATGCTGGCCCCCATACGCCTAAAATTCCTAAATCGTGTTGGACTAGGCGTGATATCCCTTTTAACTTAAGTTATAGAGTTTTGTGCATACCTGAGCGTATTTTCTTCTGGTACTTGTACTCTGTCTAATGTTTTGTCGTATTTGCGCAGGTCTTCATGGCTGGTGGCGCTTCCGACGCTGGTCCTTCTGGTTCTAAACATAAGAGACATTCGACCAAGAAGGTGACACGGCCATCTGATCAGAACCCGCAGTGGTTCCATTCTCCGAAAAAGTTCAACTTCTACGAGCGCATTTTAACACTTCCGAAGAACGTGCAACGGAAGATACTTTTGCAACAAAGCCCTTCCGACCCCTCCTGATGAGGGCACTCAAGAATAATGGGATGCGTGGTACGATCCCCTGCGAGGTTTCCGAACTGACGAAGTTGTTGGGTCCGAGGAGGGTGAGGCTAGCCCGGTCGCACCCACCCCATCTGCCAAACGGGGTCGCCCGAAGACGACTGGAAAAAGTGCCAAGCAAGTCCATATGAAGAATCAGGCCAAGTCGAAGTCTGGTAAAATGAGGGTCGTCTGGTCGTCTGTTAAGTTAGCGGTATCGTCGCTTATGATCCGCAATCCGTATACGAAGCAGTACATCCAATTTCCCAAGAGCTTTCAGCGGTATCGCTCTCTCCCAAGCATCGAGCCTTCCGATGTATGCCGCGCCAACTCTTTCTATAGCGTCGACTCCTGGACGCCCATTTCAGAGACATTCCTCAACTGCGCAGTATCCAAGAACGGTACACTGCAGTCTATCCTTGGGGAGAAGGACATGATATTTTTGGAACCAAACCACGATCCTCACCTGCCATTTCCAACACACTACTACGAGACCTTGCGCCACAGGTTTCGTCCTCTATCCGATGGAGAAATTTGGCCGACCGGGGGTTTCAGGACCCGAGGTCATTTAAGCCCTCACCCTAGTTATAAAGCTTGGGCCAATCGAATAATCGAGCAGCATGAAGAGACCTTGAAGCAAGTAGGTCTCCTTCGGGCCATTCAAGTGACGTCGAGCTACTTCTATCGAGAACCTTGCATCTATAAGGGGTTCTTGAATCACTGGAGCTCTATTACAAACTCTTTCCACCTGCCGTATGGAGAAATGAGTATATCGCTTTGGGACTTGTACCGGATAGCCGGTCTTCCCATCCGTGGCAGAATTTATGATGAATGGACGCCTAGTGACGAGGAGCTATCCAAGAAGAAGAAGGGCGTTGATGAGGGTTTCTATTCTGAAGCCTGCTACGAATTGTTTGCGGAGCTGCCGCAATTCCTAGGTTCCAGAGACAAAGTACCTTTTGAGGACTGGCTGGTTTACTTCAGTCATGGTCTGAAGTGAGTTTCTTTACTTGACTCGCACTCTTCACGTCCTGCTTCATCCTCTTCTTCCACTGATGGTTTTCTTCCTGTCTCAGCTTAAATTACGGACCGTATGATGAAGGTCGCAGGGACAAGTTGATTCTGGAGGCCAAGATGAAAAAGAAGTTCCCGCAGCCGAATAAGTTCTCTCCCACTTGCGAACTCGCTGGGTTCTTAGCCTACTGGCTGTGCTGTGTGGCCCTCCTGAGCTCTAAGCAGGCAGATAGTGTGAGGGTCTCCTGCTTCGCCGTGGCAGGGAGTCTGGCTAATGGCCATCGTTATGCATTGGCCCCGGTAGTATTGTGCTCCATATATCGGGCTTTTGGTGGTGTCATCAGCAATAAGGGCTCGGCTTCCTTCGGATTAAATTCTTCTTACTGCGGGTGGCATTCCTTCTCGGGATGGCTCGGGGTCTATTTCCCGTGGGTCTACGGTATGGAGCTTAAGGACTTCATCTGGAGAGGATCGGTTCTGTTGCATACTTTTCAGAACCGGAAGATGAACAGCGAAAACTTGGTGACTATCAAGGCAAAGATAGCTCGTCATGATGACGTCGACTTCTTCCTTTTCTCTGCGTCCAACAGTGAGGATCCAGAATTGCTCGATAATGATGAGAGTCTTAGTTCCTATCAGTGCTCATTCTTGGTGTCCGTCCGCCCGAGTTTACTGCCTTTGAGGGAGGGGGCTGAGTTCTGGAGAGAGCCGTACTACCCGAACCGATTCGCTCACCAATTCGGTTATGACCAGGGGGTACCAGAGACTCTTGAACCGGTGATGCGAGAGCAGCGAGCCTATGGCACACGACCGATTCACTGGAAGTGGATATGGTGTCAACTCTTGCTAACCGGGTCAGGCTGTTCCTTCATCGTCCCGGGTACAGAGTATACTCTCGGCGCTACATATGGGTGGATGAGGTGGTGGGCTCACCAATATACCTTAGTTTGGAACAATCGTCACGTGGCTGACCCAGTTTTCGTTTCTCCTCCTATCATCGACCCTGCTCCTGCTGACGGCCTGGGCTATGTATCAGAGCCATCACATCAACTGGCCACTCCTGGTGTGAAGAAATTCCTGACTTCTCTGAACGTGGTAATTGATCATGAAAAGCCTGAGCGTACACTAGAATGATGGGTTGCTTATGGGCAGAGGATCACGCTGCGAGAAGATCAAAGTTTTCCACTTGTGGGTCCCATGACGGAGGGGCAGAGAGAGGGTTACGATATCGGTGATGATGATGAAGGCGGCGATGATGACGGTGACGATGGGGGTGATGATGTTGGCGGTGCTGGTGACCATGACGAAGATGTTGGGGGTGGCGATGATGGAGAAGGTGGCGGCGATGTTGAGGGTGGCGATGGCGGGGGTGGAGTTGCAGCAGGGACCCCATCGACTGGCGGTCGGGGAGGTCATAGTCAGAGCCCGGTTGGTCGGACGAGTCTATCCAGACGCTCTGCTCCCGGGGATAGTGATTCTGAACCGTCCCCTGAGCATTCTGGGCCTCGAGTGAAGACTGCCCCTCGTGTTCCTATCGCCGACGGAGAGAAGAAAATAAAGGACATGTGAAAGCTATACCGGGTAGAGAAAGCACGGAGTTGTCTCTCCAAACTTGTCGACGACATTCCGATCGATGATGCCAGTGGACCGAGGGAGGAAGAGGAGATGAGCTCACAGGTAGACCTCAGTGGGAATCTCCCCACGGAAGAGGGTGGAGATAATGAGCCGATATACTATAGATCTGTTCCCAAAGCAGACACAGAACCCATCCCTTATGGTCCTTGACAGTGGGCTACAAGCTGAAGATCCTCCTCTTACCGACCCTATCAGTGTTGTGGCTGTAATCAACCCTAGACCTACCCCTGAGGCAGGCCCTGCTACTATTGCGGAAGAGGCAGCACCTCCTGCTCAAGAAACCATGCCCTCTGACGCTGTTAGTGCATCGGAGCCTGTCATGGAAGTAACTCCTGTTGTCGAATCGATTCCAGCCACCACTGCCCCTGAGATCATCGTACCTTCTTCTCCTGAATTGCCCGAACCAGCAACGGAGACTGTGACTGAATGTGTCCCAGCATCATCAACACCCATTGCTTCGACTGGTGCACCGGTCGATGAAGTTCCTGCTGGTATACTACTTTCCTTTATCACTTTGCTTGCTTCTCTTCTTTCTCTAGTGTGCTAATGTTTACCGTTTCTTTTACCAGCCACTGCCCCTGCCAGCGTCCCGGTTCCTGTAGTCTTGCCCGAGGCATTCCTCTCATCTCTCCGAGGCTTATCAAGGACTAAGGCGAATCTTCTCAAGAGCTTATTGTCCGACATCGTCGATTCGCTTAGGAACGGAGATGAAGGGTCTATCTTGGACGAGGCACTGCAGGCGCTGGAGCTTACAGCCGCGTGGCTCAGGATTGACATTTCTTCGATAGTCAGCCATGTGTCGCAATTCAAAGATGGGATGGCTCAAGTGAACGAGGCGAGGCATCTCAAGGTTGACCCTTCCGTCGAAGAAAACGCGGTCACTTGCGGTCCCTTCTTCCGGAACTTGAGTTACACGAGGCGAATGTGGCCGCAGTACAGAAGGATTGGCAGGCTGTAGATACTGAGCACCAAGAGGCCACCAGGCGTCTCGCGGAAATCGAAAATGAAATGGCCCGCTTACGAGCTGAACATTCTGTCATCCATCTTAAACTTTCGAAGTTCGGCGGTCAGAAGGCACGCCTATAGTCTTCTATCGACCAGCGTGAGGCGAAGTGTAACGTCGTGAGGGCACAAGTTACGGAGCTGAAGCGGTCTCTCCAAGACATTCCCAACCCTGCGCAAGTCTTAGCCGAGGCTGAAACAGTATAGAAGGTGATTGAAGAATCTGGAATCAACTTGTTAGATAAATGTTTGAAAACTTTAGACGTCTGAACTGTAACAATCTCTGTTCGTAACTCAAAATATGTTGTAATGGATATTATAATGATATGTATACTAGTCATGTGATTTTTGTTATGTTAGTCATAAATAAAGTGCTAAGTGAATCAAGAGATATGATAAATGGATTGAAAGAGGATAAGTACTTGGCAAGACTACTTTCCTTTTAACTTTCCTGATCTTCGTTTGCGTGTCATTACTTTGGTGAATATATAAGCTTGTTGTGCTTCATGTTTATCTTTAAGAATCCAGGAACGTATCTTTAAGTCTGGCATAACTTGACGACATAAGATTAAGTCTATACTCACGGCATGGAGATATATATCGGGACTTGATGAAGAAATCTCCTTGCTCTAGGAATCCATATCGAAGGCCAGCTAATCATAATCTTCAATTGCATGCTCTTATTGTAAAACAATTCATAAGAGAAAGTCGAAGATATTCTGATGCGAAATAAGATATAATAGAATGCCCGAACCATCTTTGTATGAAACCATATACCAAGCATACAAGGGAATAGCAGCATATACCAAGATTTGAATTTATAAAGATACTTTGATGAACACTTCTCTACTTTAGGAATCCGTATTGAAGGTCGGTTGATCATAATCTTCAATTGCATCCTCTTGTTGTGAAATCATTCATAAGGGAGAGCTGAAGACGTTTTGGCGCAAAATGATACACAGCAGAATGCCCTAACCATCTTCATATGAATTTATAAAGATACTTTGATGAACACTTCTCTGCTTTAGGAATCCGTATTGAAGGTCGGTTGATCATAATCTTCAATTGCATCCTCTCGTTGTGAAATCATTCATAAGGGAGAGCTGAAGATGTTTTGGCGCAAAATGATACACGGCAGAATGCCCTAACCATCTTCATATGAAGCTATATATATACAAATAAGAGATCATTAACTTTGAATTGCCCCAAATAGAGTAAAAGAAGGCCATAACGATAGTAAGAAAACCCCTGATGGAGTAATGATATGAAAGTGTTGTATCTTATATAGGTCTTCTATATAATGAGCTTCTCTAGCCCGACTAAACCAATTTAAAATTCTGAAGATATGATTGCGGTCGATGATTATGATCTTCAGTCTTGGATTTAGAACTGTATTGGTTCAGTTTAGACCCGTAGCCTGGGGTATCTTAGAATTGTATTGGCTGGTTTATACCCGAAGCCTGGGGTATTTTTAGAATTGTATTGGTTCAGTTTATCCTCGTAACCCGGAGGCTGTATGGTTCAGTTTATCCTCGTATCCTGGAGGCTGTGTGGTTCAGTTTATCCTCGTATCCTGGAGGCTGTAGCAATTGTGGTACTTATGAAAACCCTTTGGAGTTTGTCTTTTCATTTCCCTTCTGATTACGGTACCTGTTGTCAAGAAAAGCTACACTGACATTTCATATTTTATACACGCAATGGTACAACGTAATTGGATGTATAAATGTATAGAAAATGTAGTGCATGAATAAAATGGGTGCATGCATGAACCCGTGTACACCCCTGCCTCCCTTCTAGCTTTCTGCAACTATTTGTAAGCCTTCATGATTTTCGAGTTCGGGAGACAAAGTTCCGGGGTAGGTGTTTTCTTGAGTTGTGTCTGCTGAAGCCATTTCGGGCGGACTCTTCTTGAGTTCTTCGATTCTCAAGTTTATGATGCCTTGGTTTATCATCCTCTGAATCTTTCCTTTTAGGGTGAAACAGTTTTCAGTTCTGTGTCCCACAATTTGATGGTACTTACAATAGTTAGGGTCTCCTACACATCCTATTTCATTTGGTCGAATGGGCTCTGGTAATTGCAGCTCTCCTTCTTTGATTAACTGTTCCATAATTGGGACCAAGTCATCCGCATCAAATGTGTGTGATCTGTTTGCCCCATTTCTTTCAATAATCGTTGCCTGTCGCTGGTCCTTAAATCCCTTGTCCTTGTCTTGAGCTTTTGATATCTTAGTTTCTATCCTGCATCCTAACCCTGGTTGCTTTCGACCCTTAAGGTTCTTTCTCTTATCAACGTTGGTCATCTCTCCCATTTCACATCTTGGTCTTTTTCCTTTGACTGTTTGAGATAACCTTTCCCTCGTCATCTGTGATGGCAGTGCGGGTAGTATGCTCGAATGAGACATTTCTGGGCCGAACCTGTGACTCTACAACCATAGGTCTCTCAGCTGCCCCTTGCGATTCCTCCATCGATTGTTTAGTTAGCACAATGGTGCTTTGAACTGCCCCTTGCGCAACTAGTGCTGTCAGAATCTCCTTGATTTCTCTCATTTCCCTCGTCATGTCTTCTTGGGCTTGAGCTAACTTATTAATCTGTTCTTGGATAGTTGATGATTCATCTTTTTGGTCACTTCGCTCTTCTTCCTCGACGACCTGGACCATTGCGATTTGTGCTAGTTGTGGTTTCTGCTCTACCATGACAACCTTTGTGATGGATGCCCCTGTTATTTCTTCGTCTGCCTTACGAGTTGTAATCTTAGGCTTCTTCTTGACAGCGCTAGGAATTCATCGGTTATAAAGATGAAACTTTGAGCTCTCTTTGTTGTCGTAGTCCTACCAGTTTTATTGACTCTGTTAGTCTGAATATACTGCTACTGTTTCTTGATCACATGGTGTGGCTCAACGACATTCTTCTTTTTGCATGAGGTCCTTATTACTGCTTTCTTTAATCCTTTCTTTTGCTCGCACTTGTGAACCAGCTGCCAGTCTGATTCAAGAACAACTGTCGCGGTTACAGCGAAGTGGGGGAAGCTAAATCTCCCTGTAGTGAGGAAGACGCATGAGTTGTGCCATCTCTCCTGTCTTTGTTAGTATCTTGCTAATTCTGTTATGTCATAAAACTATTAGAACAGTTCATAAATGCGGTCGGGAGTATGAGCCCATCGATTGCGGTGCATAAATCAACAAAATAGGCAAGAGGGAGACAAATACGTGTAGTTGTGGAATTAGTGGGTTTTGAAAACCTTTTTACCTTAAAGATGAAGGGAAGAACGTTCCCGTTGAGAGTCGCCAGTTTGACGCCCGAAGGGCGCCGAAACATTACGCCTCGCGGTAGCTTTCTTATGCGTAGACTCGTGTTTGTAAGTAATTGATCTTAGAGTATTCCTATATTCAGATATAACCAGAGATCCTGGTATAGTTCGGTCCCCAGTGGAGTCGCCAGTTTGTTAGAACTAGAAAATGAATACGATTACACTTTCTTGAAATGTCGTGTTTTGTTGCTCTGGGGTTCTGAATATAGAAACATTCGTAGACAATCACAAGCATTCACAAAAGTACACAAGAGAAGAGATATCGCAAGGCGAATTTTATTCCAGAGATTCTGAGATCTTGTACATTCCAGGCCGTGATCTGGCACGAACCCTTAATTACATCGAATGATCGATGACCCTTGATTAAAAGGCAAAAGACTAGTCAGCGGGGACTATGGTTTCAGAGTTCATTGGTCATGGAGACCTGTGTTTTGGTGGTCGCGGAGACCTGTATTTGTATGGTCGCGGAGACCTGTGTTTGTATGGTCGCGGAGACCTGTGTTTGTATGGTCGCGGAGACCTGTATTTGTTATAGACTGATCCACATTTGTACGAGTCGGATGTCTATGTCCTATGTTCTGACCGGAGATCCGGGCTGAGACTGTCAGGGTTTATGGCTGAGATGGACGACTCTGGGCCCGCGCCTGTCAATGTAGGGACAGGTGACCTCGGGAAGTCCATTCTACAGTTGTGTGTACCTGCGCAGCTCAACCAGCGGATGCCGTTTGGATGGGTAGGGCATCGACTGTTCTTGGAATATCAGTTTTTAACAGATTGTGTGTGATAGTTTAGAACTGTCCTGGTGTGGTTTATCGTGTTAACCATAGTCCCCTTTGCTTAGTCCAGACCTGGATTTGGGTCATATTATGATAGTACACGTAATGATGATGCATCAGTATGATTCTGGGCGCCGGCGGCCTCTTTTCGGGAGAATTGTTCCATTCAGCTCGTTGGGTCGGATCGGACTCCGAAGGCTTGCGTTCTGCTCATTGGGTAGCCCGGATGGGTCGTTTGACTTCTCCATCGCGTCCGGAACGCTCGAAATACCCAAAATAGGCTCAAACGGGGCTTAAAAATGTTATGAAATGAGGATTTAAAGGTGCTGGAATGAATGCGCAAAGTGCTGATTTTTGCGATCCGCTGGCCTGATTTTATTGACGCGCTGGGGCCAGTGCGTCCATAAATGATTTTCATGATGCGCCGGGTAATTTTATGACGCGCTGGAGCCAGTGCGTCCTTAAAATCTAATTTTTCGATTCGCTGGCCAATTTTCCGACGCGCTGGGGCCAGTGCGTCCTTAAATTGTAATTCCCTGATGCGCTGGGCTAATTTGCGACGCGCTGGGGCCAGTGCGTCCATAAAATAGCTGACTCGAAAAACTTATATTTTTATGATCCGCTGGCCTATTTTATGACGCGCTGGAGCCAGTGCGTCCTTAAAATGCCCCAATTGATGGTTTGTGTAATCCACCAAGGACTTTCCTGATGCGCTGGGTCACTTTTATGATGCGCTGGGACTGGTGCATCGAAAAAAGATGACTTAGTCATTCCTCCGACCTGGTGTGATCGGAGGTGCGATTTCCGGCGAGGGGTTCCGGCGGTCGGAGAAGGATTCCGGCGGTCGGCAAAGGTTTTCCGGCGACGAGGTCCTCTCTCTCTCTCGCTGAATGATGCAAATGAGGTGGTGGGCGGGGTATTTATAGGTATCGTCGTCCAATAAGCGGTCGACACGTGTAGCGCGTCGAGAAAATGAGTCGGCGCGTCGATAAATGCGCTCGGCGCGTCGCGAAATGATCGGAGTCCAGAAGTTAGTTTGCAGGACGCGCCAGCTGCCAGCGCATCCTGAAATTAACTGATTTTTTAGATGCGCTGGGTGAATTTTTTGATGCGCTGGGCGCAGTGCGCCCTTAAATTCATTTTTTGGATGCGCTGGACGCAGTGCGCCCTTAAATTCATTTTTTGGATGCGCTGGACGCAGTGCGCCCTTAAATTCATTTTTTGGATGCGTTGGGTGCAGTGCGCCCTTAAATTCATTTTTTGGATGCGCTGGAGGCAGTGCGCCCTTAAATTCATTTTTTCGATGCGCTGGACGCAGTGCGCCCTTAAATTCATTTTTTGGATGCGCTGGGTGCAGTGCGCCCTTAAATTCATTTTTTGGATGCGCTGGACGCAGTGCGCCCTTAAATTCATTTTTTGGATGCGCTGGGTGCAGTGCGCCCTTAAATTCATTTTTTGGATGCGCTGGGTGCAGTGCGCCCTTAAATTCATTTTTTGGATGCGCTGGAGGCAGTGCGCCCTTAAATTCATTTTTTGGATCCGCTGGACGTATTCGTGTCCTACAAACTTGGGTTTTGCAAATTGGGGGATTTGCGGGGTCCGCCTCGCGATGAATGCCGATGCACTGCTCCTATTTCTTCATAATTGAGGTATCCCCCCAATTTTGGACAGTTTTGGTCATGATGACCGGCGGGGTCCACCACTAGCCCAATTTCTCATTTTTTTGGTTAAGTCTGATATGTGTTGCGATTTTTGCCGAGATTTCTGATGCACTACCCCTAAATTCAATGATGGGGCAGATTGTACACTTGTGATCCCTGTTTTAAGGATCCTGACTTTTGGGACCCCAACAGCCCACTATATAGAAAACTTACATATAAATGTATGATTTTTTTTTTTGGTTAACAAAAGGAGGATTAGCAAATTGAAAATAGAGTATATTTGTGATGTTTGGGTCCTGGAAATGTCATTACATGGATTCAAAATGGCTCTCCATGGGGACTAAGTTGCCTTGGAATTTACAGGCTTGCCTCTCCCTAGGAATTTCAAAATGGGTCTTTTTGAGGAAATGGATTCCAAACGAAAACCAAGTCCAAGTATTTCCAAGGGTCAATCCACACAAGAGAACTTTCATGTGCTTATGGATTTCATTTCTGTAGGGCTATTTTTCAGGCAACCAAACAACCCTTAGGAGAGAGAGTTTGTTTTTCAAACCTAATAAAAAGTTCTTATTTTTTGCAGACCACAATACCTCGCATTGTATCATTTCAATTCCCATCAGGAAAGATGGGTGTGTAAAAATTGATCAGGGTATATGTGAACATTCAGCACAGTGCGTGTATAGTTGAAACAGAGAAGGAAGATATCACCGTCTTCTTCCTGTAAGATATTACTTAAATCCACGAAGAGCCTTGAATCCACAAGAAGAAGAAGAAGGAGAAGAAGACAAACTCCTAAGGCCCATTTGGATACCACCAAACAAGTTACTTTTTAACTTATATTAAGTAATTAATTTACTTTTTTCACTTAAGTTAGTTTGGTAAGCGTCATTGTAAAAGTAACTTATGTGTTAGAAGCTACTTTTTTTTTTTTTTTTTTTTAGCTTTTTAACTTATGACTTTTCTAATTCTCTCTCTCTCTCTCTCTCTCTCTCTCTCTCTCTCTCACACACACACACACACACACACACACACACACACACACAGAGGTCCATGTCAAAGGAGGCTCCCTATCAAAGAGAATATATGGTTTAGAATAATGAATAAATTATGTTTATAATGCATCTTAAACTTACATGAGCCTTAAAATCTAAATTCGTAACTTTATCAAAATAATAAAATTTTCTGCAACTTAATTTTCTAAAGATAGAAAATAATTTTTAAATTGACTTAAACTCTCTCAAATCACTAAAACAAGGACTTTAATCACAATTTGATTTCTTCAAATCATAAAACGCTCTAAAAACGACAAAATTATAACTTACTAAAAGTAGTAAATTTTAATTTAAAACTCATATTTAACTCTGAAAACTGTTTTTTTTATTTTAAAACTGCGTGATATTGGTTGGCTATAGTGCTCCATGAGAGCTGAATTTCCAGCCATATATCATATGCACGAAATGAATCATAAGTTGAAAGTTAGGGCTGTGTGGGATAGACTTTGAGATCAAACTTTCTAATCTGATTTCTTTAGATCATTAACTCTCCATAAGATTAACATTGACTTTGCCCTACATCAATATTGAGCCTTGTGACTGTCTTTTAATGCATTAATCTCATCCTAACAACTGATTAAATGGCAGTCCTTGTGATCTCAACTCCATGTCTGCAACCAACCGTGTGATTAATGTTAGATGAGATAGGCAATGCTCTTATCTCAACGTTTATTTAGCAGCGCACTGGTTTGACGAGGTGTTATTTACCATATGGATCTCTTGTGACCCACCACCTAGGATCCCATCCTCCAAGCCATCTCAGCTGTCCTCATCGTACAGTGGACCATTGGCATCAAAGACTTCAGCTGCATGATTGGGATTTCAGAGGATTGTAAGGTGGAGTTTAATTGTTAGCATCCACCGGATGTTCATGGGAGTCGTTGGTGTGGATGGAAGGTTAGAATTGTTATTTTTGTGGTATGAGTTCTTGTGGGTGTTTCTCATTCATGCCTACATTTATGGTCCTTGTCATTCAATGGTTCATTGGACCATGTGGCCCACCTCTCTCTCTCTCTCTCTCGCAAGTGGTTGAAGATGACGAGATGGGGCATCTTACCCAGAAATATTTTGGTTAAGATCTTCCCATCAGTGTGATTTTCAGGATATATATATGTTCTATTGATAATGGAGGGCCACGATTTGGACGGTACAGAAAGAGGCTTAAGATACAATAGTTGCCTTCGACATGTGGACCATCTGATATGGCTTGATTTGATTGGGTTAATTGCTCTGTTAGAGATGGGGCATCCAAAGCAGGTTTGAAAGTTGTTGAGTGGAGTAGATCAGCTCCATCTCCGAAAGTGGCACATGGCCCAATCAAATCACATTAAGGAGCCACTAATGAGATCCACTGAATCAACCGTTAAAAAACCCACAGAAATATTGGATCAATTTGATATTTGTGTTTTCTCTCCATCTAGGTCCGTGTACTTTTTTTCTTTTTTTTGGGTCAGTCATGCAACCCCAAATTTTAAGGCATGAGACAAAAAATGAGGTTAATACAAAGCTCAAGTGGACCACACCACAGTAAACAATGAGGAAAATGATGTCCACCATTGAAACCTTCCTAGGGTCCACATTGATGTTTATTTGTCATCCAACCTGTTCATAAGATCATAAAGAGCTGGATGAATGGAAAACAAAAATATCATCTTGATCCAAAACTTTTGTGGCCCTCAAATTTTTTCCCACTGTGAATGTTCAATCCCCACTGTTTCCTATGGTGTGGTCTACTTGAGCTTTGTATCTGCCTCAATTTTTGTCTCATGCCTTAAAATTAGCTTTATGAATGGATGGACATCATGGATAAAATAAACACATCATGATGGGACCCACAAAGCTTGGACACCAGCTTGCTGGTTGGTGTTCGGGTCTAGGGCTTTCAATGGAGCGGGTAAGATCCAAGATCCGATCTCTCCGCCTCCATAAATAACGGATTTAGATCCTAATTTTTTTATTAATAAAATAAATGGATAGGATTCGGGTTCACCCAGAAAAATCCGAATATTATTTGGGTCGGATCTGGATCTGACACCAATATCCGACCGAATCCTTCTAATTAGATGATATAAGAGTTTAATACATACTGAGTCATGTGGTGTGGACCAGTTAAGCCTTAGATAGATGGACGACATGATCTGTTAAGATAGATAGGACAACATGGATAAAACATACTGAGTCATGATTTGTTAAGATAGATGGACGACATGGATAAAACATATAGGTCACCATGGGCCCCACAGATCCCTTGACAGGACTATCCGTCTCAAGCTAGGTCGGTCTGCAAGAAATTGGAGAGCGAATTAGCGATTACTAGGGTAACAACTTAATGGGTGTTACCCTAATCGTGTGAGGCCACCTTGATATATTTTTTGTATATATCTATGTTGGCCATCTATTATCTTATATCATTTTAAGAGATGATTCCAAACCTTAATAATTAAGATCCAAATCTCAAGTGAACCATGCTACTAGAAATAGTGATAAATGATCATTAAGAACATCACATTGGCCACAAAAGTTTTGGATTGAGTTGATATTTGTATGTTCCCTTCATCAAGATATTTTTGACATTACCAACGGGTCGGATGAAAATTAAACATTACGAAAACCTTACTATGGGCCCTTTGGAATTTTTAATGGTGAGGCACTCAAGCACCACTGTTTACTATGTTGTGGTCCACCTAAGATTTAAATCTGCTTAATTTTTTTTTATAAATCATCCTAAATTGATATGTAGAAACGAATAGACAACGTGGATATATAATAAATCATCAAGGTGGGCTTCATGGTAGGGGTAACACCCACTAAGTTGTTACTCTTGTAACAGCCAAGTAGTGCCCCAGGAAATCTCGAGGAAGTAGATTACTTTTGACGGACGCAGATTTCCTTTGATAGGAAGTTCCTGCACTAAGAACCTAGGTAAGGCCCACCATGATGTTTGTAAGAAATCCACTCCGTCCATCCATTTTTTGAGCTCATTTTAGGACATAAGACTAAAAATGAGCTGGATCAAAGTCTCAAGTGGGCCACACTAAAGTAAAAGGTGGGTAGGGAGATTTCTATAGTTGAAACCTCCTTGGGGTCCACAGTGATGTTTATATGAGATCCATACTGTTCATAACGTTATTCCTACTGGGATTACATGGCGGATTCAGATCATAATCATATCCAAATCTGATGTTTATATGGATTTTTAGATCGAATGTGGATCTCGCTATTTATAAATGGATTGGATATGGATTTCACATTTCGGGTCTTAATCGGAATCGGATCTAAATTTGGTAAGAGTTATAGATTTCCAAATTTGGAGTCGGATTCAACTAGATTCGCTTCAGATCTGACTGATTGAGAGCCCTATTCGGGTCACCAGCCAGCTCGCGTCCATACAACTGAGACCTCACCTAAAACCTAGCAATGGATAAACGGGTGGGGTCTACATTCTCTTAGACTAAACATAGACTAAACCCAACTCCAATGATATGCTAATGAACCTTATCCGAGGCTGAAATTTAAACCTGTTTGTTGATGATTCTCAACTTATCAGGTTTGATCATGCAAGAAACCTTACCAGGCCATATACGGCCACGATGGACTCGAACCCCATTCAAAGTCAAAACCATTCCAAACAAGATGGAAGTAAGAAGTCAATGGAAGCCAGTCCACCCAATCACCGGGGCTGGAATCGTCTAGAACATTTGTTTTACGAAGTGGGTAGAACATTTGTCAGTTGTCAGTCAAGTGTGGGACCCACCATGTTATATCGGTAAAATCGACTCCGTCCATCGGGTTATATCCTTAATGTAGGCCCCGGCACAAAAATTAGGTAGATCCATAACTGAGATGGACATACACCACATGGAACAATAGGGATGAGATGACAACCGTAGTGGCCCACCATGATGTATGTTCGTTAATCCAAGTTGTGCATCCATTTTTTCCAGATCATATGTTCCTCCTCTTCAATTCAACAGTTATAGTAGCTAAGGAGTCACCATGTCGGCCTTCGATCCAAATTCTTCTCTTCATTACTTCGTCGATTATGACAGTTAAATCGTTAAACATTTCTGCTTCCTGACGCTTCTTTTCTAAATGACGTTTTCACTTTCTGACAGCTACAATAACCGTCTCCCCAATTTTAGCATTCCAGAGGCTTCCTTTCATATCTAGACATGCATCCTGTTAATCGCTTACATGCTCCACTCGTAAATGGCATTTGGCTGCTGAAATCGGACACTAGCCTGGCTTCCAGTCGACAATCGGCCACTAGCTTAGCTGCCAGACGGCAATCGGCCACTGAAACCAGATGATCTCCTTGTTCTGAATAACAATCGACAATAGGCTGCTCCTCTTACTGCTGACAGGATTGTCATAAACAGGGTACAACATCACACTAGGATCATACCCTATGATTTGGAAAAATGGATGAACGTGTTGGAAACAGATGATGCAACTTTTCATTGCACAGGGCCACCGGTCGGCCGACTGGCCACAGTGAAATCTGAACAGCAAGTTTGCTGGACCCTTTTTGGGCCATTCGGCTAGCCGGACGACCGGTCGGCAGTTTCTTAATTGGACTTGGATTCTTGCGTGGTTTTACGCAAGGAGTTTCTAATTTCGATTTTTTTCCTATTTAAGGAGTGTATTACGGGATTAGAGGTATCCTAGGTTACAAAGGGATTGAGAGAGCTTCTAGGTGAGAGGAAGCTTGGATTTCTTCTTGGGGAAGCTTGGATTTCTCTTGTGGGCTTAGGTTTTGGGGTTTTGGGTTCCATCTCTTGTAACTTCTGATATTATAGTGGATTAGTGTCGCTTTGTGACGTTGTTTTTTTTACCCGTGAGGGGTTTTTCCACGTTAAATTCGGATTGTCCATGTGTGGGTGGTTGCATGCATTGTGATTACATTGTGTTGCTTGTTTGATTCAATTTGTTATAACTGTGTTCGGCTTTGCTTTCGCTGCCAGCCCTCATATCCCAACAACTGGTATCAGAGCGATCGTTGGAGTGTAGCAGAAATTCGGATCTGAGACAAGAGCATGGCATCGGGCATGAAGTTTGACATAGAGAAGTATTCGAACAAAAATAATTTTGAACTTTGGAATGTGAAGATGAAAGGCCTTATAGTTTAGCAAGGATTGCAAGATGCACTCATTGGAAAGCGACCAGAAGCTAGGAAAGAAGAAGAGTGGAAGAAGATCGATGAAAAAGCCAATGTCTCAATCCAATTGTGCCTGGTAGATGAGGTCCTGTATAACATCATGAAAGAGAAGACTGCGGCTGAAACATGGACGAAGTTGGAGAATATCTACGCGAAGAAATCTCTAGAAAATCGCATATATTTGAAGCTTCAGTTGTACAATTCGAGGATGATGGAGGGTGCCGATGTTGATAGCAACATCAGCAATTTCAATAGGCTTATTTGTAAGTTGATGGATGTAGATGAGCCAATGAAGGACGAGAATCAAGCGTTTATCCTGTTGAATTCTCTTCCAGAATCATATGAGTCGCTTAAGAACTTGTTGTGCGCAGGTAGGGAGACTATTGGCGTAGAAACTATTATCTCAGCCCTTCAGGTGAAGGCGATGAGAAGGAAAAGCGGTGGTGTGGGTCCCTCTACGGATGATGCACTAGTTATGATGGGGAGGAATTCTGAGCGGGGTGGAGGATCTCCTTCATCGAGATCTAAATCAAAGGGCAAGTAGAGGCACAAGGTGAGATGGTGGAATTGTTGGGAAGAAGGGGCATGTGAAAAAGGATTGTTCGAATCTCAGAAAAAGGCAGGAGAAATTTGAAAATTCTTCTAGGGAGGGGAGCAATACCATAGAGGACGGTGGTGATGGTTGTGATGTATTAACTATGTTTGGCATAGAGTCTTTTGGTGGAGAGTGACTCTTGGATTCAGGTGCATCATGTAATATATGTTTTTACCGGAGTTCATTCATGTCATACAAGGAGTATAATGGTAGATCGGTGTTTGTGGGTGATGGTTACGCTCGTAATGTAGTGGGGATTGGTTCGGTGCGCATTAGGATGTTCGATGGAGTCGAACGGATCATTGAAAGTATAAAGCATGTCCCTGAGATGAAGAGGAATGTGATATATCTTGGTGTACTCTAGGCGAAAGGGTGTAGGTTCATCGGTTGTGATTGGTATTGTAAAGTGGTGAAGGGAGCACTCATGATAATTGAGGCACGGAGGTGTGATAATCTTTATAAGGTGATCAGGAGCACAATTCATGGTGGAGCTGCATGATTGGCAGTAGGATCCACGGTTGCTCGTATGTGGCAAGAGAAAAATGGTCACATGGGAAGAGCGACAAGGCGTGTGAAGATGTAAGGATAAAGTCGATGAGGCATGAGAAGCAACAAGACTATAATGATGACGAAGTAGAGGTGGAGGTTGTGCGTGGCATGGTGGTGTATAAAGATTTGAGTCGTGGTGGAGTTAGTTGGAAATAGACGACGCAACTCTTCATTGCACAGGGCCACCGGCCGGCCGATCATAGTGAAATTTGAACAGCAAGTTTGTTGGACCCTTTTTAGGCCATCTGGCTAAGTAGGGGGGTTCAGCCGACCAGCAGTTTCCTAATTGAACTTGAATTCTTGCGCGATTTTGCGCAAAGAGTTTCTAATTCTGGTTTTTCTCCTATTTAAGGAGTGTATTACGGGACTAGAGGTATCCTAGGTTGCAAAGGGGATTGAGAGAGCTTTTAAGTGAGAGAAAAAGCTTGAAGAAGAGAATTTTCTTCTTGAGGAAGCTAGGATTTCTCTTGTGGGCTTGGTTTTTGGAGTCTTGGATTCCATCTCTTGTAACTTCTGATATTATAGTAGATTGGTGTCGCTTTGTGCCGTGGTTTTTTACTCGTGAGGGGTTTTTCCACGTTAAATTCGGATTTTTTTATGTATGGGTGGTTACATTCATTGTGATTGTATTGTGTTGCTTATTTGATTCAATTTGCTATATGTGTTTGGCTTAGCTTCCGCGGCCGGTCCTCCTATCCCAACTGAACGGTGTGGATAAAATACATACATCACACTGGGCTCCAGTCCCTGATACTACGTAGCTATACGTTGGGGTAATACGCAATCGGCGTCCACCAAATCTGTAAGTGGTTATCACCTGATGGAGGGTGTAGATTTTACATTGACAACACAACACGGTGGACCACACAGATCCAATGTCTTACGCTCTTGCATAAAACAGGTGCTGTCGACAATTCCGGTCCCCAAAAGTCATGACCAAAATCAACGTACTGTTTTAAAGAGAAACTCTGATACTCAGGTGCTTTGAAATGACATAAAAATTGGATACGTGGAGTTTCATAATTTAGATCAAACCCTCCAAATTATGTGCACGAGTTTAGATGTACTATGAATAAAAAACTTCGCAAATCCGGTTTTCCTACCATCCGATCGGTGGACACTTGATTCACGGTTAAAAATGAAAAACATCCGATAGTCTTATTCAAGAAAAAGTGTCCACGAATCAAAGCTTATGGATGTTCAACCAATGTGATTTACTGTAGGTTACACTTTAATCGGTTTAAATTGAGTTAATCGTATGCCTCGTGTACCATATCTTAGCGCCTGTGTATCAAGCGTCACAAGCAGCCAGAGTATCAAATGACTGATCCGCGCGCATGTGTAAAGTCTCCTCTCTTTGTTTGGATGAATACATGCATCCGAAGACACCAAAACATACACCGATTTACACCAAATTCTCTCTCTCTCTCTCTCTCTCTCTCTCTGGCGCACGTTAGCACCTAGCCCTCTACCTCACTCGCTCTCCCCTGCAAAGAAATTGAAGAGAGCCTGGTCTCGGCCACCTTCTTCATGGCCAGCCTCCAAAGAGGAAGAGATGTTGTTGAATGTATCAGTAGATGTGGAAGGAGAAGTATTTTCAGACCTTCCCTCTAAAATGCCAGTTGGGTGGAGTGGAAACAGCTGCAACGTTTCATGGCCGACAGTGCCTTCCTCGTTGTCGTTGTGGATGCTATCATCAACAGGGAGCGAAAATTCATATCTATTACCACAGCTATCCTTCATCTTCTCCTCTGGTTTATCTTCCGTTGGTCTCCTCATGCCTCCAGGCAGTAGAACCTTTTGATACTGAGGGTAGAAGCCAACAGCTGGGCTTGGGATGCAGTAAGGGCTACAAACGACTGAAAGAAAACAACAACATTTGAGAAGAGCCAAAAAAAAAATTAAAAAAAATGCAAGGATGAGGAGGAGCTTATATGATTTTGTGACAGGAATTCTCTTCTAACAGAGGCAGAAAAGGAATACATCTAGATGACTGGTCGAGATGAAAAGCAACAGACAGACAGAAACCAAAGAGGGGAAGAGGAAAAACAAGAGCAAGGTTTCATTAGAACCAAAAAGGAAACTCCAATAAAGAAAGAACTATTTGAGCATAGAACCAAAATGGGGAGCTGAAAGAAGGCAGAAAAGACAATAAAAGAGCAAGAAAAGAAAAACCGACTTAGATGTAATTCAAAAACTAATCCCAAATTCAAGAAAAAGATAAAATATTAAAAAAAAAAGGTACAAACATGTCACTAGCATGACCTTACACCCTTCATACACAGGCAAATAACCCATGAGAACAAACCACCAAAAACACATGGAAATAAGAAATCAAGAACAAGAACCCAATTCAAGAAAATAACACCGAAATTAGAAAAACAACATAATTGGGGATATATTTGCATGTGCAAATGCGGTGTGTGTGTGTGTGTGTGTGTGTGAGAGAGAGAGAGAGAGAGAGAGAGAGAGAGAGAGAGAGAGAGAGAGAGAGAGAGAGAACCCAATTCAAGAAACTGAAAGGAAAAAAAAAACAACATCGAGAATATATTTTCATATATTCATGCATGTGTGGACTGGAGAGAGAGAGAGAGAGAGAGAGAGAGAGAGAGAGAGAGAGAGAGAGAGAGAGAGAGAGAGAGAGAGAGAGCAATACCATTGGTGCAAGGAGGAGGAAGAGGCAAGATGGGGTGAGCCTTCTGCAAGAAACGATTGATATAAACCAAGCTTTCCTGCTTCTGCTTCTGCCTCTGCCTGGCCTTATGATTCTGGAACCAATAGAAGACGTTCTTCCCTTCTATATGCCCATACGCCCTAAGCCTGCTCGTTATCTGCTGTATCTGCTCTGCGCTCGGCGTCCTAACCCCTTGCATGTACAGCCCCTCCAGAACGCTTATCTGCTCTTTGGTCGGGTTCCACCTCGAGCTAGATGTACTCCCAGCCGTTGATATCGACATCTCCATCATCATGCCCTTCTCTTCTTCCATCGACTGCTTCTAGGGTTTTACTTCTTTTCAATGCAAAGCTGCTGCGCTGGTTTTATCAAGAGACGAGCGTCTTCTTTCGGAATATGTGCCCTTTGCATGTAAGGATGTGGCGGGAGCTTTTTCTCATACTCTGCAAGAGCTTGATGCTACATACGCATGCACTCGTATACTACCATCATGGGACCCACCGTAAAAATAAAGGATATACCTAGAGAGAATGAATCCAGATCCAATGCAAAGTCGTTCTTTTAGGGTAAGCTTAACAGACAAATCTACATGTTCTTTCAGGGTTCGGCCTATCCAAAACTCATCTGGGCCACACCATTTAAAATCATGCCTAAAACTTCTAAATTCACGTCTCATTTCCATTCATTCTGGTTGGATGCATCTTCTAAATGGATTAGATGGCATAAAAATACAAGGTGGCCCACTTACAATCTTGAAATAATGGTGGGTTTCTACATCCTAAATTTTCCCTGTGGAGTGGCCCACCTGAATTCTGGATAGACATGATTTTTGGGCGGTAAGGGTAACACTATGAGACGAACATGATGGCCGGAATGGATTTTATTAAAACATTACAGTAGGTTCCGCTTGTAGATTTATTTTTTAAGCTTGTCCTGGAAACGTTTGTACTGGATCCGGCTTCAGAGAGTGTGTAGTTTTGTGCTCTGGCGAAGTGTGATGGATGATTTACTGGTACTCAGAAATTGTACATGTGGCGTATGATAACCGAATATGAACCATTTAAAGTAAAGTAACTATTTGGACGGTTCGGATTTAGCTATAGGAAGGCCTATCGATGATGTCTTAGTGCATGTGTATGAAGCATCAGGGCACTTCGAGAGTAGGAAATCCTTTTTGATTTTTCTCTTGGAGTGAGGAAGGAGGTCAAACATAAAGGGAGGAGAGAGAGAGAGAGGGGGAGAGAGAGAGGGCTTGACATGCGTATTGAATTTGGCGCTGGACATGCTCTGAAAACATGGCGGGAAGCGGATGAGAGATGCTCAGGTGGGACAGGAATCTGCTAAAATACCCAAGTACGTGGGGCCCTACTTTGCTGGACATGTAAAATCCACTCCGTCTATCAGGTTCCGTCCTCAAGATTAGGTTGTAGGATCTAAAATCAACTAGATCCAGAACTCACATTAGCCACACACATAGAACAATGCGGATGTTCTAACCCTAGTTTTTTGGGGCCACATGGCATGTATCTCACATCAAACCCATTAATCAGGTCTAAATCTTCGATATGAAAATAAAATACATAAACCATCCTGATTAAAAATAACTCAGGTGGGCCACACTGTGTGATCTTTTAGAAGTTTGGGAGTAATTTTACATTGTCACCATATTTGTGGGTCATATAAGTTTTTAATATGGTTTAAATTATTTATTTACAGTCAAAATAATGGTTTTCACCTGATGGACAGAGTGGATTTTACATGTACAACATAGGTGGAACCCACATAGCTTGGGTCTTTAACTAGCTGCATGAAGCAGGTTGCCGTTGGCGATTCCCGGTCTGCCCAGGTTTGGCTTTTGTTCTCCCAGGTTTGGCTATACCCGGTTTTTAATGACGCTTTTGCCCCTATTTTAATAGATTATGACAACGAGGTATCATTTAATGTGAAACTGCTCGCCTACTGGCAAAGTTACTACATGCACCCTGTTGTACCGCATCTTTTCTGATGATATGCCGCATGTGCAGCACATCAGTGCCATAAAACGAGAACATCAGGCTAGTCCGCTAACCAGGTGGGCCACATCATTATTCGATGGATAACCGAGAAGGGTGAGCAGATACCGGTGTGGCCCTATCGTTCCGCAGATCAGTCTGGTTTCCGAGGATGGTGATCCTAATGGTGGGCCCTACTGTTTTCATGATTCTGATTTCTTGCACAAGTAGCCGTTGGCTGCAGTTGATGAGGGGCGTTGAAAGGTTTAGTAGTACTCTGGACTACCGTAGTAAAACTGGAGTCCGCTGTCTGGTTTATTCACGCCGCCCATCCATTTTACCAGCTCATTTTGCGGGTTGAGCCAAAATTTAAGCATATCCAAAGCTCAAGCGGACCACACTACAGAAACAGCGGTAATAAGTATTTCCACCGTTGAAACCATCATAAGGGCCCACGTTGATGTTTATTTGTCATACGACCTGTTCAAAAGATTACATAGGCATGGATGAAGGGAAAACAAAAATATTAGCTTGATCCAAAACTTCTGCAGCCCCAAGAATTTTTCAACAGTATACGTTGAATTCACACTCCTTCGTGTGGTGTGAACTTGAGCTTTGGATATGCTTCATTTTCAGGCTCAAGCCTAAAATTATCTGGTAAAATGGATGGACGGAGTGGATAAAAATCCATATATCAAGTTAAGCCCCCACAGTTTACTCAGTACGCAATCCCCTTACGACCTGTGGTAGGTAATGGACGGTCCTCGTGAAAAATGGAGTATCCTGACCATTTGGAAAATGGACCAGAGTCTAAACTGCTGAATGTTCTATGATCATGTACGTCCATTGATCAGATGGCTATGATTGTTTACGGCGAGACAAATGCATGATGAGACTATGTCATGAATGGTTGAGATCATCCGTACGGATGGGTAGCTACTAGCTAGTAGCTAGCCGACTGAAGTATGAAGCCACTCTGGTAGCTTTGATACTCTGGCAGAGCGTGATGGTCTATACGCAGGCACTTAGAAATTGCACATGTGGAAAACAAATAAATCAAATTAAACCGTCCAAATTAACGGCACCAGTTTAGAATGTACCATGAACCGAGGAGTGCACTTATCCGATTACCTAACTATTGGATTGGTGAACATTTATTCAATGGTTAAAAATGAAAAAGAGCCAATGGTCCTGATTCCCTGATCAAGTGCATACGAATCAGAGGTTAGGATTGTTCAACCAATCTGATCTTGGGATTGCGACACAGCGACGTTGGGTTCAACAGGTCAGTCGATTCCACGGAGGAGATTTCGGAGTGCATGCGTATCAAGTGTCCTACGCAGGCTGAGTATCATATAGCACTACCTGGAGAATGCCGACGGGCTCGCACGGAACACTCGTGGCCGCACGTGGGTATGAGCCATTGGGTTTGTCAAGTGGACCCCACAGTGTAGATGTGATGTTCCATCTGTCGGGTTTGATAACGGGAAGTTCCATCGGGTGGGAAGATAGGTGGGGCCCACCGTGATTTTTGTGAGAAATCCACTTGGCCCATCCCTTTTTCCAGCTCATTGCACCACATTATCCAAAAAAAAAAAAAAAAAAAAGGCAGATTCAAAATTCAAGTGGGTCACGCGACAATAAAAGTAGGGAGAGAGATGCTTACTGCAGGTTGAAACCTTTCTGCGTTCAACGTGAAGCTTATAACATATGCCATCCAAACCGGATCCATGCAGATTCCATACTACACTGTCAGTAGCTAAGTCATTGCTCGACCGTGCTCTGTGGGACCCACCATGATGTATTTGTTTTATACAAGCCATTCATACATTTTGCGGGCTTATTTTATAATATGAGCCCATAAATTAGACAGATCCAAATCTAGAGCGGACTCGTACATTTTGCCTGATTATTTCAGAGTATGAGCCCATAAATGAGGAGGATCCAAATCCAAAGTGGACCGCATCTCAGAGAAAACAGTAGTAATTGTATGACCACCATGAAAACTTCTTAGGACTCATGGTAATGTTTATTTTACATCCAACTTGTGAATGAAGTCTTGCACACTTATATGAAGGGAAACACAATGTCAACTTGATCATGGGTCCTTATCCTTGCCTTGGAGGTAGACTCGAGAGTTTTAAACACTGAGGTGATCCTCTTCGAGTACACATAGGTAGCAAAATCCCACTAGGGGGTGGGTGTGGGGTGTGTGGCCCTAATTAAATTGAGCTGGAAAAATGGACGGACGGTGTGGATAAAAAATACACATTATGGTGGGGCCAACATAGCACTATCCAGTAGCGATGTGGCTACTGGGAGAGTCAGTATGCAACCGGCGTCCATCCAAACTATTCATGAGGTTATTCGCACACGGTGAACTGAAAACACAAAAATATTAAGCCTGATCCAGAACTTTTGTAGCCCCTGCCAATGCTCGGATAATGTATGTATGTCCAATTTTCACTGTTTTCTATGGTGTTGCCTCCTTGAGTTTTGTATCTGCCTCATTTTTGGGCTCATATTTTGACATGAGCTGGAAAAATGGATGGACAGGGTGGATTTATCGCAGATATCATGGTGAGCCCCACCAAGCTTCCGACCACAGGATTCGGTTGGCAGGCAATTGGCGTCCTGATAACCGTCCGTTTCTTTGTCCACTTGGCTCATATAACAAGTAGGTTGCAGTGGTTTGTGGGGCAACATAGATGGCAGAAATACGGAAAGTTGGTGTATGTGATTCAGGTGCGAGGTAGGTCGTTTTTTTTGCTATAAAAGGGCTAGCTAGCTGGTCCAATCGACACTCACACCCATTGCAAAGTCGTACTGGTCGGCCGTCCCCTCGGGAATCTTTTGTTGGCCCTATTAGAGAATGGTCTCTCAGTCATCAAAGAGCCAAAGCAACGGTTTGGATCACATTTAGGTGGACTCCACACTTTAAGACTGCTGGGTATTTGGGTGCACTTATGCTATCTCAATAAGAACATATAATTTAGAATGTGGCTCCTACATATTTTTCCAGGAAGGTACATATTTCCCATATATTTAATTACCATGGTGCAATGGGACGTGGTTTGGCTAGTGACACTGCCAGATGTTGTGCGGGCCCCACCATGATGTATGTGTTTTCATCCACACTGTCAATCCATCTTTCCATATCATTTTAGGGCTTAATCACAAAAACGGGGCAGATCTAAATCTTAGGCGGACCACACCACAGAAAAACAGTAGTGATTAAATGTCCACCATTAAAAACCTCTTAGGTCCCACTGTAATGTTTATTTGACATCCAAAACTTTGGTGGCCCCAAGAAGTTTTTAATGGTGGGTTTCCAATAAACAGTGATTCTCGTAGTGTGGTCCGCTTGGATCTGCTTATTTTTTAGTTCACGTTATAAAATGATTTGAAAAAAATGGATAGATCGGGTGGATGAAACACATAAATCATGGTGGGCCCGCATAGCACTGACTAATAGACACTAGCTACTAAAAACGTGGCTTGCCAAATCGCGTCCAATGCCCATCCTACCATCCCAATTGGCCCCACCACGGTTGGTTTAGGATATCCAATTAATGAACTCCGAATTGGTTTGTCCATGGCACCAAAAATTATAAATTTTTTCAATAATTATAGGGCCCTGTTTGGACTGAGGGTTTACACAGTCAAGATTAAGTCTAATTCCAATTTTGATGCCCAACGAACTAGAGCCGCCCTTTATTTTAAAACACCACTGGCATCTTTTTTTTTTTTTTTTTTTCTCTTCTCTTAGACCCTTTTTAGCTACATTTAGGGCCCCTTTGTTTTTTTTTTTTTTTTTTTAATTACTAGTGTAATTACTTGTAAATAAAGAATAATTCGTTACACCTGTAATTATGGCAATAATCCCAATTATTGAGGTTAACAAGTAGCTTGTTTAGCGATTTCTGGCTCTAAAATTGAGGGAGGAAAAATGAGTGCAAAATTTGTGGGGCCCATTGTGATTTATGGCTTATCCATGCCGTTCATCAGCTCTGCTAGCTCACTTTAAGGCATGAGCCAAAAAATAGGCAGATCCTACACTTAAGTGGACCACATCACAGGTAAGGTAATAGTGGGAATCGAACCCACACCATTGAAAACTTTTTAGGGGTCATGAGTATTCGATCAAGGTAATATTTGTGATTTACCTTGATCCATGTCTACATCACCTTATCAACAGGATTGATGACAAATAAAATTACTGGGAGCCCTATGGAGCTTTTAGCTTTCAACCATTAATGCTTCTAAGACCACTTTTTCTTGTGGTTAGAGCTGAACACGAGCTAAGCCTAGCTTTGAGCAATTTTTCCAACGAGCTAACTCAAGCTTAATTCGGCTCGGCTTGAAGTTCGGCTCGACTCGGTTGACTTGGTTGGAACTTAACTAGCTGAAAAGATATGTCGTTTAGCCCCACATCGGAAGAAAGCAAAGAAATGAGAGGTGAAACTCTCTATTAAAGCAAGTGGAGGGTGCCAATGGGCCCAAATTTTTAACCATTTTAGGTTAGGCTTTTAGGCTAGGCCTATTTAAATTTTTGTTTTTTATTTTTGTTTTTTTTAAGCTAGAATTTGACTCAGAAGCTCGGTCGAGCCAGCTCAATTATTTCAATCTAGCTCGAAGGCCAAGTCGAGCTGAACACGAGCTAGGGTGGTCATTGAACGGGCTTAGCTCGAACAGGGCAAAGCGCAGCTTATGTACAGCTTTACTTGTGGTGTCATCCACTTAGGCTTTAGATTTCTCTCAATTTTGGGCTCGGACCCTAAAATGATCTCTATAATGGATGGATAAAGCTGCATACATTATGGTGGGACCCACATATTTAACTCAGCAGGCAAGCACAAGGAATTTAAAGCATGCCATCACAAAAACCGAGATAAAATCTCATCTTTTCCCCCCTTCTTCCAAACATGTGCTAATTATTGTTATTAACATTTTACATCTATTGACAAGTATTTTCCAAAAATAAAAATCCCCTTATATAGCTAGACATGTCATTTTAGTGCAACCAACTCTATACGAAGGGCTTGAGGCTTACCTTTTTTTTTTTTTTTTTTTTTTTTTGTTTCTGTCATGTGCAACGCACCCTCCTTAGTTGTACAATGCACCCACATTGTTAGTCATATGATGCACCCATCGGTGCAATTAGTATGTCTCCTTAGCTCCTTAGCACTTGAACCCTGAGACTTGCTGTTGAAACACCAAAGCGTCTTCCAACTAGGTTGAGGCCTACCTAAGCTAGAATTAAACATAGGGTGGGGTTCTAGCCCCCATGAATTAATATGCAGTGGACAGAGCACATTTCAACATTGAAGTCATGGGTTCGAGTATCCCTAAGTTGAGTGTGTCCATGTTAGAAAAGGGATTTTTTTTTTTAATTGCAAGAATCACTTTTCAAGATTTGTCATGAGAATGGATATAAAAAATTTCTATTTTAAAATTCCTATTTCAATAGTTCTCACAAATTAAACTTACTTTGTATTTCATACATGAGAATTAAACTATGATGTTTCGATGATAATTATGCATTGAATTCGATATTTCCTTTATTGTCCGATTTATTGTCCGATCATAGTGAGACATTTAAGTAGAGCATTTGTCCATTTATCTCTATTCTTTTCCTTTCTCCCCATCCAAACCCATAATATAATCATACCCTCACTCTCTTATTGATGATTGCAAATGGATGGCCATTAACAAAAGACAAGGCAACCATCTACACTTGGTGGCAATTAGTCCATTGATTAGCCCATTATTTACCAATAATCAAATCCACTAACAAGATGGTTAGAATTGTTGGGGTTGTAGAAGCACCTTAGAGAAGAATTAAATAAGGCAATCAGAATCTCACAAACAAAATTAACCAGAGAACATACGAGTTTTATATGGAAAAACCCTTTCAGGAAAAAAAAAAAAAAACCATGACACAGAGCTATAATCCACTATAAATATGAAATTACAAGAGATGAAAATTAACTTACAAAACAAACCCTAGCTTCTTCTCCCTCATAAACTCTTTTGTACATCTTAGAATATCCTAATCTCACATTACACTCATTTATATATAACTACATCATAATTAGAAACAATATACGTAAAACTGTGCAAAACAACGTGAGTCATCAATCGCTTAATCTATCGATTGAGAGCCATCAATCAATCGATCAGAAAGTTCAATCACTCAAACTCGTTAAAAATTGTCCAAAGAATTTCAACAATAATTTAAAGTAGATTGAAGAGGTTCAATTGTTAGAGCCTGGAGTTGATTGAAGGAACTGCCCTATTCCTCCTGTATAGATTGGTGACATTAATTTCAACAAGAATCACCTAATGACCAAGTAAATGTAAAAGTGTGAGCCCCGTCGTGAGGACTGTTCGCCATTGTAAATATTGCCAATTAAATCAACGGATGGCCAACAATATATACAAGTGTGGCCTCTCTGATGAGTGGGTCAATGGCCATGTTGGCTCCCATACGCAGGGCTCAAATGGCCCTACGCATGGACTTGGATTGGGGTCACCAGCCCGCTAGCTGATGGAAAGCTTATGTGCGACCAACCATGATGTATGTGTTTTATCTATGCATTTTTCTGTTTTGGTGGCTCATTCTTAGGTAATGAGCCCAAAAACGAGTCAGGTCCAAAGCTCAAGTGGACCACATCACGGCAAACAGTGCGAATTGAATGCTCTGGGCCGCTGAAATGTTCATTTACCATCCAACCAGTTCATAAAGTACCCTAGACCCAGGTGAAGAAAAAACAAAAGTACCTGCTTGATCCAAAACTTGTGGCCTTTAAGAAGTTTTCAACTAGTAGGCGTTCAATCCCGACTGTTTTCTATAGTGTGGAGCTGGAAAAATGAATGGACAGCTGGCATAAAACACATACATCATAGCGGGGCCACAGAGCTTTTACACTAGAAGGAAAGGGTCACCTGTCCATAAAATACGGGTGGCAATGATTTAAAAGAGAGGGGCAGAATGGTCAATTGTCAGAAAAGTCAGGCGGTTGGGTTATAGGTAGGCGAGGTTAGGGTGGAGAGAGAGAGGGAGGGAAGGAAGGTCGTATCGGGAATTGGAGGGCTTTTGGCGCTATCGTGAGAGCCTGGAGTAAAAGAATGCGAGAGGGAGATGAAACGGCAGAGGGATAGAGTATCAGAACAATTTTAGTTATTAAAAATCATCTAGTGCTTTCAAGTGCATGAAAACCCTCCCATGCATCTACTTGCATTTAGACTCTTTACCATCTACATCACCTATCTAGATCGTCCACTAGGCCATTTCACATATTTATAGGCTTCTTGAAATAATCATACTGATTGTATTATCTAAACTACACAATCAGTGGTATGAAACAAATGGACGGATAAAATAGTCTATAGAATATATAAGGTTTAAGACAACCTAAATTGGTTGTGGTTTTCGTACGGTAGTTGAAAATCTGTGGAAAGAACACAATGGACGGTCAGGATGAGTGATATGGATGCCAAGGAGTCTAAATATAAGTAGGTGCATGGGAAGGTTATCATACACTCGATCCTCAAACAATGAGTAAGTGGAAGAAAGATATGAGTGCATCTGGGGCTATGGTGCAGCGAAGTTCACTTTGATGGAGCTAGGATACTGCCTGGTGGAAGCGGTCAAGCTCCCTGCCTGGTGAGGCTCCCTATAGTACACGTGGCATGTGCGTCAAATCATAACCACTCAAATAGTAGGAACGATGTAGATTGATCGTTTACTGAAAATAGGATTGAATAGATGTCCTTAGAAATGTCATTTGTTTGTTTTAAATCTGGACCTTTAACAATTCGTTTCTGCAGTTCATTAGATGTCCACCAATCGACCAGTTAGTATCTCACTTTCAATGGAAATTTTGATTTTTATAATTCATTTACTGTGGTCCCCACTATTTTTACGGTTCAGATTATTAGGTTCGTGCTACGTGTACGGTAGAGAAACTCACCAGTCACCAATATCCTAGCTACAACGCGATTGACTGTGTTTAATGGAATAAAGAAGGTTAGGAAGTGCCGAGTCTAGGATTAAATGTCTTTAAATAGCAAATTTCGAATAAAAATAACTAAGTGGGAAGTTTCATGAACTTGCACTCATGCATTGTACACGTGGCGATCGTGGGGCTGAAATCAGACCGTCCAAATCGTCACGGCCAATGTAGATATATCATACCCTCGAAACGGGACTAGTGGAATGATTCGAAGATCTGATTAATGAAAAAACCATGCTGTTGAATTTGGACCGTTGACAAATTTCATTTTAACCGTCTATTGTACGTCCAGAAATCGCGCAGTTGGACTTTCACCATAGTTTAAAGATGGGGAAGCGATCTTATGCATTCGAATGGACCATGCATTGGATCTGTGTGGGGCCCACCGTGACGTTTAATTTCCATCCGACCCGTCCATTAGATGTGGCTCTTAATACTAGTTTTAGATGCCAAAATTCAGTCTGATATCTATCTCTGGTGGACCACACCAAAGGAAGCAACTGGGGACATCGGGAGTTCGATGCCCATCGTAGAAACTTCCAGATGGAACGTAGGTCTACAGTGTTGTGCATATATCATCCCAACCACTCATCAGGTGTGACCCCACCATTATGAAGGGACACGTAGAAACTCAAGCCATTCTAAAATTTCGCTGGGCGATAATAGGGATGCGACAATGCTATTTGTAGTGTATCCGACCTGAGCTTTTCTTGGGGATGGCTTTTTGGATGTAAAGGGCCCATGAAGAGGATCATCAGATTCACGGTTTGGATTCCACATAAAAATCACAGGTGGTCAACATAGCGCAGATGCATGGTAATTACCATACGCCTCGATCGCATGGATCACCCCAACAAAGATTATACATCTAAAGTGGGACCTGCCCTACCACGTTGATTTGAGTGGCACTTCAGGGGGCGCGGATTGGGTACTACCCCACCAGGAGCTAGCAAGAGACGGACGGTCCTGTCAGATGATATGTGGGGCCCACCGTGATGTATATATTTTATCCATGCCGTCCATCCATTTTGATAGATCATTTTAGTTTATGAGCCCAAGAAGGATGCAGATTGAAGGCTCAAATGGACCACACCTTAGGAAGCAGTGGGGACTGAAATCTTACCGTTGAAAACTTCTTGGAGGGACACAGAAGTTTTGGATCAAATTGATATTTATGTTTTCCCTTCATACAGGTCTATGTGACCTTATGAGCAGGTTTGATGGCAAATAAATATCAACGTGGGCCTTAGGAAGTTTTCAACAGTAGGAATTCAATTCCCACTGCTTTCTATGGTTGTGGTCCACTTGAGCTTCGATCTGCCTCCTTTTTAGACTCATGCCCAAAAATGATCTAGCAAAATGGATGGACGGCATGGATAAAACATATACATCACAGTGGGCCCCATAGATTCCCTGACAGGATCGTCCCTCTCCAGCATCACTAGGAGAAGCCTAAGCCCAGTCGGTAAACAAATTACTAGGCCCAACCCTTATATCCAACCGTTTACTTAACAGGCATGGTTTTGAGACTTGGAAGAGTCACATGATAGTCCCCTCTGTGACTTGTCCGAGTCAACTCAGACCTAGTTGGACTCAATCTAGTCCAATACAACCAGTCACCCGGACGAGTCACCCCTCACACATGCGACACGGTGGTTAATGTTACATATAAATTTCTCATAAGCATGATGCATTGGGTGTATTGATTATTGCCGCTTTACATAGCATGCTTCCTTTCAAGAGCCCAACCTTAGACCGGCTCCTTACTCATGGCTTAGTGGTAGATTCTTTGGGTTTTAATATTGAGATCATGGGTTCGAGTGCCTGTGGTGTGGGCATGAGCATGTAAGCACGTTTGTAAATAATAATAATTAAAAAAAAAGTATGTGAGCACGTTTGTAAATAATAATAATTAAAAAAAAGTGACAAATCTTACGCAAGGTATTTTTTAATGAAGAGTGGGCCACATACATGTTCAAGGCCAAGATGGACCAGAGGTAGCTCGATCGAAAATGGAATTGATCCGGGCCGTCATGATCATATGACAATCGTATCTCACAATTCGGAATGATTTTTGGTAATATATGATTTTGAGGTAGCTTGATCTAGTTAAGTCAACCGACTCAATTACATCAAGTTAGCTATGCCAAATTTACGAGATTCGATCGGATTGCCGGTCATTAGCCTAGTTTTATTTTGATTTTACTGTGAATAATAAGTTTTGATTTAATTATATATTTTGATCCATAGGATTTTAGAAGTTGTGCCGAACATAAAAAGAGCTTAAAAAACTCAGGAAAATAACATGGTTGGGCTGGATTGAGAACTTACTAGTCTTGCCCAAAAATCATGAAGTTTAGTAGGAATAAGATATGTCTATAAAAGTCACGATTTTTAGGTATTTTAGTTGGAGTTAGAGTTTGATACTTCATCATAAGGCTTAGTTTTTTATTTAAAGCATTGTAATTTCGCTTTTAATCATTCAATAAATTATTATGAATTTTTTAAGAATTCTTTTCTATTTTCTACCTTTCCCTTGTGGATTTGAGGAAGTCTGGTTGAGGAGTCTTGGAAGCGTTGTGAATTTAAGGTAATTATACAATAAGGAAGACAATAATCGACCTTACCAGGCCCTCCCTGTGTCATTTTCTCTGTTTCAGAATTTTTCGAGATACTTATACAAGTTCTAAGGTTTTTTCAAGATATTATAAAAAAAATTCTTATTCAAAATATAAAATAAAACTTTTGTATTATAATTTAATAAATTATTTTAAAGTTTATGTAAATCATTTTTGGTGAAGCCCGACAATTTGACATTCTAAGATAGGATAGAAGGAGGAATTCTGTTTCCAACCCTTATTAGTTGTTGTGAGGCTTGGATGATAATGAAGCTATTAGATAATGGATTTAGGAAACTCACTTGTACGTAACCATGTGAGTTCTACATGATTTTTTTCTAAATATCTTCAAGTGGGCATTCTTTTTCATTTTGTTTTGAAGTTTTAATTTTAATTCAAATTCAAACGAGAGAAGTCGTAATAAAGATAGAGAGTTCGGATGTGATAAGAATAAGCAATATCTTATCAAAACTACTTCCTCTTAGTTTCCCTCTTTATAAAAGAGGAGGTATACTCTCTCGGGATCCAAGTAATTAAAAGCAAAAGAAAGGAGCAATAATGAAAAAAATACTCAATTATCCATTTCATTCTCTAGATAATGTAAACCGTTAATATTTGTTTTTTTTATGGTCCATCCTCACTGTAGAATTAGAGGGTTGATTAGCTCTTTTTGATCTTGTAATAGTTATGAGTTGCTAGACGAATTAATGGTCATGTAGATATCGTCAAATCATGTGGTCCCACCCATCTGAGCCTTTTAAAAGTTGTATCAGAGCAACTTCAATGGCAACGGATCTCTGATTTATGAGAATTGACATTGCAACAAGGCAAGTGCCCTTTTCCAATATTAAATTTTATTTAATTTAATGTTTTTATTTTTCTTGAATTGACTGTCATCATCATTGCTCTCCCCATGGCTTTATTACCAAAACTCAACTAATCAATAAACCTTTTGGTTTTCTTAGTGATGGAGGCAGTCATGGTGATATTAAAAATAAAATAAAATAAAAATAATAATAATAATAATAATGGAAGGAGAGGGAGGGCAGCTAACAACGCAAGTCAAGCTCACTACCTAGTCATCTCTTTCCTTTGTTCCTCTTTTTGTTTGTTCTCATTTCTTTAACAGCAGCAATAAAATTGTCAATCGCCATAGACAACAGCCACAACTGCATCCTCCTATTTTTCCCTTCTGTTTTAGAGATTTGCAGTCATAACCGCTGTTGACAATTGTGTAGGCAGCCATGGTCGCTAATCAAATAAGTAATCTCCAGACACTGAAGGTTAATGGCCGTGCACTAGTGTTGCTTCCGGCCCTCTCTTTAGCATCAGGTTGCCATAAATGGTAACGATTCAAACTATTGATTATGTCCAATGGCCATTCTAAGCATAAGATCAGAGGAGTAATCAATTCATTTCCACTCCCATAATAGTTAGGCAGACCGATGGATAAAGCCATCAGTCTTTGGCTTTCTGCAAAGGTTTGTAAAATCATTTAGATATTATTAGATTTTATGGGCCCACCCAACTGGGCTTTTAGGAAGTGTATCCAACAATATTTAAAAACTTAAATAAATTCCATATTAGCACAACAATAGTTTCATGATAAAATTATTTAAGATTAAGAATAATTACCTATAAACCGAGCTTTTTCGAACCAATCCGAGCCGAGCTTTCGAGCTGGCTTGGTTTGTGCCCACCTCTACTTTTAAGACGACCTTTTATCTATTGAATTTTCTTTGTAGGCAAACATGACAGCCGTTCGATAATTGATCAGACGGTTGTCAGATGTGAGAAGTAAACTTACTTGGTGGGCCTCAAAGTGGCAGTCTCCACATGTGACAACTGTGTGATCAAGATCGGATAATTTTGCAAAGCATCTCAGAAAGCAATTAGGTGCAAGTAATAACCCTTGAACATCCCTCTCTCTATATAACTGTAAATCATGTAGTGGGCCCACCTAGATTTGAACAGTAAATCATATGGGCCCACCATGAAGTATGATACGTAAAATCATAATCAGATGTAAACACAATTTTAAATGTGGACCATTGAAAATTTTGTTTTCATCCGTGGTTTAAATTCCACCTATCAGATGGCAGGAATGGCAACCAGCATGACCTTTTGAACATAACCCATGGACCTGCCGGATGGATGGTCCAAACCACCACACCTTGCATCCATGTGGGCCCCATCAAGCCTTATGGTACAAGATTTCAAAGCTAATCAATGGATCATAACCAATTTCATATACACCAAAACCATACATCCATGTACACAAACATTCATGAGAAAGAATTATAGAAACACTCATTGAGGCCGGTTCCTCCGCAACGTCGATATGTAGAGTTAGCTTATAATACAAAGTGATCTACGGGGCCCACAGTGATGTGTTCATAATATCCAATCCGTCCACAAGATGAGGACCCTTCAACTTCATTACACATACCAAAACTCAGCCTAGTCAAGATTTAATATGGGCCACACCAAGGTAAACAGTTGGGAAGGGGACTCCCACCACTAAAACCACCAGATTGTTCTTGGGCCCACCTTGCTTTATATATGCCATCCAATCCATTCATAGGGCTCTAGGATGAATGAAAACCCAAACATCAGGCCATCTCATGTAGACCAGACCACGTGATTCTATACATTAAGTCATGATTTCACATGCTGTGGCCCACCAGAATTTTTTATCCAGTTGATTTTTTAGATGCAAGTATAAATTGATGGGATTCACATGATGGACGGATTAGATGTCAATAAAACATTACTGTGGGCCCCACAGAGCATGTTGTAGAGTAAGCTTAATCGACAAATGTTTGTTGAGGAACCTGACTCGGTCAGCTCACCCTCCCTAGCAATTCAAATATCAACCTCCAAAGTCCGGCAACCTACCAGATCCGGTGCACCTCCTTCCATCTCTATGGCGAAGGCGTCGTGTCGGTCCGGCAAAGCGGGCAATTCGAGTGCGATTCGAGCCATTTATCAATACAAGGTACGTGGAACGAGTGCATGCACTCGGGCAACAATCGTAGCGACTCACCGTCCTTGAACTCAGACAAGCACACCTGCACAGGTGCCGTCGTCGCCTTTGCTTGCCGGACCTCCCTCGTCATACGTGTATGCCGGGATGAGGTGTATGATCGAGGCCTCTAAGCCGCTCGTTGGTTCTTCGGCCCGTGCGAACTGCTGGTTGTGTGGGCCACGCCGATTGCAGCCTAAACAAAGGTAGAAGATGAGCATGATGGCAGCCGTTACGACGACAATCAGGACGGCTAGGAACGGCGAGAACTGGAACCTTTGGGGTGTTTCCTCCATCACAGGAACATGGGCTGGCTACAGCCAAAAGATGGAATAAATACACTGGCGTCGATTGCAAGAAGCATGCACGGTCCTACCACGAGCGAGCATGCAACATTTACATATAGAGGAGAAGTCTTGTGGTCTTCGTTGGATTACCAATTCAGGTGGTCACCCCAATTCGTTGGAGATAGTGGGACCCACTCGTGTGTCATGCTCCATCGTATTGTTTGTACCCCCAACATTTGTTTAAACCAATGAATAGGAAGACCACCTGAACTGGTAGTCCAGTGGACCGTGAAATTGATTTTATTTATTTATTATTATTATAAAATGAGTCATGTTCATGGCATGCATCCTGTCCATCGGTGAAAGTTGAAACGTCTGGAAAAAGGCTGATTAAACCGTAATTTAGAGGTTTTTGAATGGTTGGTCTTATTTTCTACGGTGCAGTTCACATAATGACTGTCAGGCGTGTGTAAGCAATCATCAGGTTGGCACGATTGTTCAAAAACCCATTATTATAATATGGCACATGTAACGCACGGTTTGGATGGTATATATATACATAACACGCTAGAGGCCATCATATAAGACGATGTCATTTGGACAACCGTCCAAAAACCTCCAAATTCACTTCATAGATGATGTGATGGGAAGATGGTCTGATTTTTGGGGCATCCAAACTTCATGGTGGGTGGTCATGATGGACAGGTCGTATGTTATACATACACCAAGGGGGCCCCACAATCAGCACTTGTAAAATAAGCCTATTTTAAGACGACCGGCAGAGCAACCTCACAGTTCAGAGTAGTACATGTTTTGTTGAGATCAGTGGATTGGCACACATGGATGACATTGAAACCGTCCATTTCATGCTTGTAATAGTGAGTGGGCCATGGCCCAAAAATAGCAGTGCCCTTTAATTGGCAGCATTGAAATGAACAATAACGACGAAAACCAGCAATGGTTCCTATTAAGTGAGAACAAGGCCCATTTATTAGATGGTTAAGATAGTCTAATCAAAGAATAATTTGTTGAGTGGTCAATCGTCAGACGAGTCTACTGGAAATCTAGCTCGGATCATCATAAACACGTGCCATCTAGTACCATAGCAGATTAATAATGCGGGCGTGAGTAATGGACTTATATGCAGCTCCACGTGGCTAGAGGTGGGGCCCATGGTTCGTTAATCCAGACCATTAGTATGTTGCATCCATCTGTAGATGGACAATGCACCAAAAGTTGGCCTTGATGGAGGCACTCCTTATGATTAGACGAGGCTTACAAATAGACGGTTAAAAAGAGAAATCTGTGTGCCTGGATTAAAGCGCCATGGGGTCCACATTTCAGAATTGAGAACCCGAGTATGGTATGAAAAGACTCGTTCGAGAATTATATAAATCCTCTCCATTGATTTCTTGCAAGAAACTAAAAACCAATGGATCTGATTCGTTGATTTCTTTTTTGTGCAGTCTTTGGATCTGGATCTTCTCCGTATTTTTCCTATTCTTCAATGCCCACGGTAATGTGCTATTTTGCATGTCTTACAAACATAACCTTTTCAAGTAAGAGTAGCGATGGGCCCCACCGGCCCATTGGGTCAATATAGGTTGGGTTGGGCCTTATAAAGATCTGTTGGTCCAGTATGAGCTTGATTTTGAACCCTGGACATAGACAGCCGGGCCAAGTCGGCATTAGCTCGAGCCTGACCCATTTACCAAATGGGTTAAGAACTCTCACCCGAACCCAACCCCTGGCCCATTACCCTCTGACCCAACTTGAGCCACATAAAATTCATCAAGCCCAAGCCCAACCAGACCCGTTTAATAGTAATTGGACTAGGGCTTGAATAATCCGACCCGACCTGGCACGAACCCGCTTCAGAAGCAGGGTCAGACCAGTTTACACGGGGGGGTCCAGTGTATATCATTCTGGACATGCTATTGACCCTTTGGTGAATGCATTCATGAATCAATCTGGACCGACCAGTTAGACGGTCCAGATCCATCGTGGAAAGCACCAGTCAAGGGTTTGTAGAGTTGATACCATTTAAACAATGGCAATGGGCCCACCCTAATTCCCAAGTCTTAATGTAATCGCTACACTTATTCGGAAAAGCTTACATAATTTGCTAATTTCTATGCAGGATTTTATGACTACTTATGGCTGCCCTTTATTCCTTTGGTGGTAAGCCCTGAACCGTTCTTACTATAAATTTATAGTGCAATCATCACGGCCCATTGTCCAGATATCCGAACTGTTGATTGGTGGACCCTAAAATGAATGGACATAACCAACCAAAACCTCCAGATGGGAAGATATTGTAAGATTTGGAAGGATCACATCACGCTGTGGGGCCTAACATGATGTGTATGTGGAATCCAAACCGTGCATCTTGTGTGCACGGTTTGGATGGGTTGGATGGCACTGACGAATCACGGCGGATCCCACACAGCTCAAACCATATGATAATGACCATGTGTTTATCTTAGCAGGCCTCACATAACTTGTACGGAATGGATCCTACATTAGTTGGTTTTGGATAGAGGGGGTGATCCAATTTGATCTTGGAATGATAGTGGGGCCCACCACCTAATTAAATATTGTGTCCACACCTTTCTAGTTGGTGGGGGGCACCCCACCATCTCATCACCATTATTTTATCATGTCAAAGTTATGGTAGTATATAATAGAGCACCCGTCCATTATACTTAGGCCTGGGCAATCGGCCGAGCACAGGCTATAATTTTTATTTTTCTGGGTCAGGCCCAGCCCATTGCAAAACCTAAGATACATTGTTATAGAGCCGAAATTCCGCCCCACACGTAGGTATTAGGCACGGTGTATTTGGACTGTCCAACACATGGGCCGTACAATGGATGGTCCATGGCTCCACAACCACACCAACTTGACATTCACAGCCATCCCATCCTGCCTTTCACAATCCATTTGAAGGCCAGCAATCGAATGTCTAAGATCATCGAATTTGTTCCAGTTTTAAACCATAGCCCACCAATGGTAGGACCCACAATTTAGACGGCCCAGATCCACCATCTATCCTGCCAAACGCACGGTGGGGGGCTATCAAAATAATCTCCCTAGTGTTTTTGTACCTTATATGGTGCTTCATGTACAATGCAGAACTCCTTTCAACTGGCATTCTTCACATGGACGTGGGTAAGTACATGAACTTTAAAAATAAAAATAAAATTAAAAATAAAAATCTACTTAGTGATTTCCCGCCAAATCCAACGGCTAAAAACAATTCATTTCCTTGCAACACACACAGTACAAGTTCGGATTGCGGTCATGCTTCCATAGTGAAACAGAAGACATATATTGTTATAAGAATCGCTATGAGCGTATTGGTCCAGCTTCTCATTGGCTACGTTATCCTACCGCTAAATGGACTAGTCACACAGGTGAAATAACATCCAAAATGAATCGATTTTTAATCCAAATTGCACTATTTTTCATGTCTTCTTAATTGATACTCTCGTTTGCATTAGATGAGATCGACAATGAACAAGATGGGTATTCACGAGCGTGTCTCGATCAGTCTAAAGAACTAGCACGTCCTCGCAAAATGGAAATTGGACATGAATAGAACCAATCCGACTGGTTCACCAACACCGGTGGGACAATCCCCTTCTCATGCAACGGGGACTTTATTGAATGACACGCATGAGTTGGAACTGAGAGAACCGGAACAGCTGGAAACGGATGTTGGATCCATGGCCATTGAAATAATGGAAGGAGAGAGGACCAAGCCTAGTAGCAGCACGAAAGGTTGTGGTGGAGAGATTTCTCTTAGGTGGTGAAATTAGCTGAGGTTGAGCTGTGATTGTAAACTAACATTCTGAATCTTCTTGCCCGGGCTCCACGTCATTTATTTTTGTTCAGAGATTCTTCAGGGATAGGATGTGGACAACAAAAATGATGAGAATTTATGTAAGAATGGGTGAGATTGCATATAAATGTATGAAGAATAGAGTATGAATGGGTGAGATTGCATATAAATGTATGAGATTTTTTGAAGATTAGCAAATTGAAAATAGAGTATATTTGTAATGTTTGGGTCCTGGAAATGTCATTACATGGATTCAAAATGGCTCTCCATGGGGACTATAAGTTGCCTTGGAATTTACAAGTTAGCCTCTCCCTAGGAATTTCAAAATGGGTCTTTGTCTGGAAATGGATTTCGAACAAAAAAACCAAGTCCAAGTATTTCCAAGGGTTCACATGAGAGAGAACTTGCATGTGCTTATGGATTTCATTTCTGTAGGGCTATTTTTCAGACAACCAAACAATCCTGAGAGAGAGAGAAGATTCGTTTTTCAAACCTAATAAAAAGTTCTTATTTTTGCAAACCACAACAGCTAGCATCGTACCATTTCAATTCCCATCAGGAAAGATGGGTTTGTAGAAATTGATCAAGGTATATGTGCAAAGTGCATATATAGTTGAAACAAGGAAGCAAGATATCACTGTCTTCTTGCTCTAATCTTGAAGCAGCAAGACAAAAACTCTCTAAAAGAGACGTATATTGTTGAGAATAATGAATAAAGTGCGTTTATAATGCATCGTAAACTTATACAAGCCTTAAACTCTAAATTCATGTAACTTTCCAAAATAATAAATTATCATATAACTAAATTTTCTAAAAATAGTAAATAATTTCTAAACTAACTCTAACTCTTTCACATAACTAAAACAATGAATTTAATCACAGTTTGATTTCGTCGTATCATAAAACACTCTAAAAATAATAAAATCATAGCTTATTAAAATGGTAAATTTTTACTAAACCTCATAAGTAACTCCTAAAACTGCCCTTTCTGGAAAACTGTATGGAAGTTGATTTGCATTTGACATTGGCTGGGTATAGTGGTTAATAAGGGCTTTCCAACGATATATTATATACACGAAATGAATCATAAGTTACAAAGTTAGGGCTGTCCAAAGCCATAGTTTGGTATAAACCTTGAGATCAAACTTTCTAGCCTGATTTCTTTCGATCGTAACCCTCCGTGAGATTAACATTGACTTTGTCCTACAATAGTATTGAGCCATTTGAATGTCTTTTAATGCATTAATCGGATCCTAACAGCTGATAAAACGGCAGTCCTTATGATCTCAACTCCATGTCCGCAACCAACCGAGTGATTGTCACGACCCGGCACTGTCCAGATGAGATAGGCAATGCTCTTATCTCAAAGTTTATTTAGCAGCGCACTGGTTGGATGGGGTGTTAATTATACCATAGGGATCTCTTGTGGCCCACAACCTAGGTCACCATCCTCCAAGAAATCTCAGCCCGTCGTTGTACAGTGGACCATTGGCATCAAAGACTTCAGCTGCATGATTGGGATTTCAGATGATTGTTAGGTGGAGTTTAATTGTTAGCATCCACCGGATGTTCATGGGGAGTCGTTGGTGTGGAATGGTTAGATTTGTAATTTTTGTGGTATGAGTTTTTGTGGGTGTTTCTCATTCATGCCTACATTTATGATCCTTGTCATTCAATGGTTCATTGGACAATGTGGCCCACCTTCTTCCCTCTCTCTCTCCCACCTTTCTTGCAAGTGGTTGAAGATGACGAGATGGGGAATATTACCCAGAAATATTTTGGTTAAAATCCTCCCGTATGATTTTCAGGATATGTTCTATTGATAATGGAGGGCGACGATTTGGTCGGTATAGAAAGGAGTTTTAAGATACAATCGTTGCCTTCAACATGTAGCACAGGCCTGAGTGCTGATGTGGCTTGATTTGATTGGGCTAATTAGTGCCGTTAGAGAAGGGCACCCAAAGCATGTTTGAAAGCTGTAAAGCTCCATTTTTTACAGTGGCACATAGCCCAATAAAATCACATTAAGGAGCCATTAATTAGATCACTCAATCAACCACCAACCAAATCTATTGAATCAGCTTACTATTTACAGGCAACCAGGAGCGGAGCCATGTAGGGGGGCAAGTTTTCAACAATAAGAGTTCAATCCACTGGTTTGTGGTGTGATCCAGTCAGAGCCTTTGATCTGCCTTTTATTTAGGCTCAAGCACTAAAATGAGCTTTCAAAATTGATGGATGGTTGGGATAAAATATATAGTTTCCTGTGGGCCCCATAGAGCCCCAAGACCGCCCGTCTTAAGCTAGCTCTAGGTTGGTAGGAAATCTCGGACGCGGATTAGTTCAGGCGGATGTGAATTCCCTTTTTTGCAGGAAGTTCTTGTGCTGAGAACCTAAGTAGGTCCTACCGTGATGCTTGTGAGAAATCCACCCTGTCCATCCAGTTTTTTGAGCTCATCTTAGCAATGAGACCGAAAATGAGTTGGATCCCAAACTCAAGTGGGCCTGCACTAAAGGAAAAGGTGAGTAGGGAAATGCCTACTATTGAAACCTCCTTGAGGTCAACAGTTATGTTTATATGCCATCCATGCCAGTTAACAACAGTCATTCCTACTTAGATGAACTGAAATCATAAATATTAGACTGATTCAAAACTTCTATGGCCTCACGAATGTTTCAACTATGGTACTTCAATCCTCACGTTTTTGGCCCACTTGAGTCTTGGATCTGGCTCATTTTTTGTTACATGTCCAAAACTGATCTCACAAAATGGATGGATAGAGTGGATTTCTCAAAAACATCACAGGGGGACCCACCTAAGTTCCCAGAGTAGGAAGTTCCTGCTAAACAAATTCGCATCCAGCTTTGACGGATCAGTGGCGATCTCGCCATGAAGTGATGTCACCAAGTTATATGGGCCCCACCGTGATGTATGCATTATATTCCACACCGTCCAATCATTTAAAGAGATCATTTTATGTCCTGATAAAAGGAATGGGGCAGATTCAAAACTCAAATGGACCCATCACAAAAACAGTAGGAACAATGGTGCCCACCGTTGCCTCATGCTTGTGCCTTGCAATCCTAGCTCTGCCCCTCCAGGCAGCACCGCAAAAATCCTATCTAAATCGAACATCAATGGTCACTATCCGTTAATAACATAGAGAAATGGATGGTGAAGACTGAGTCGATAAAAATAGTTCCAATCATAAAGTTGGGACATTTATCCAATGGACCCCACTTTAGATTGCTTATGGTTACAAAGAAAGAAATTGGTTAAATGATGCTACCACAATCTTTTGAGTTATAAAATGGATGGTTATAACAAGAATGACCAATGTTCAAACGGTCAAGACATCATGATCATTGGAATGCAGATTCCAAATTGACATTACTGATGGAACTGTTCAATGTGTCCCATGCAACTAGTTGCATCATAAACCTACTGTGCATCTAGTTCTGCTCGAAACTTAGTGATGTTGGAAAAATCCAAATTACAAACTTAGCTTAGTAGGTGTTTGGATGCATGAAAACATAGAATTTGCACATTTGGAAGTTTTTTAATTGGTGGCCTTATGAAATTTTAAGTTGATAATTTAGAAAATTTCTTATTTGGCTTTTCTTCATTGAACTAATGATTTTCTAATTTTATTATTTGGTTGGCATTGTTAAATTTTATTTTCGAAGAGAGGTTTACATTAATTTATAAAGGAATTACCAGATATTGGTGTTATCGCTAAAAATTGGGTAACAAATGTTGATTAGGGACCAACGTTAGATCTTCGTCGTTCGATAAGGTTGGTGGAGATAAACAATCCAGATGATGGTACCTGAGATAACAAAACTGAGAAATTGTGTGGGGGTGCCGCGGGTCACGCCGAACGGAGGACCTCCGATGCTTAAGTCAGTAAGCGTGATTAAGTGTAAAGGCTTTGTATAGCCTATATGATTGTGTAAAAATTGCGTACCTTGAAGTGATGCAGTAGGGTCCTTTTATAGATGGTAGTGATCCACGGTTTTTGGTAGTGGATCCGTTAATTCTGTTTTAAGATACATATTTGGATGAGATATCATCCCAGATCTATTTCCATATTGTGAGAAATTACCCTTATTACGTTCAGATCCCGCATATCCTAGGATTAATTGTTATCTTCGTATGACGGTGTGTATTGTGCTCAAATTTAAGGACGTCTAGTGCCTTCAGTTGAGTTGTTTTGCAGTTAGTTAGTGGTACGTCAGATGCTAGTAATTAAGGCTGAGGACTCTGCTCTAGGCTAAGGCCAAAGGATTGGGGGTGAAGGCCTTGGCCTCTGCTCTGTAGAATTTGAGATCTGATGATGGCAAAGAAGGCGTTTGCTCTTCTCCTGTGGCGCTTGGTATCCTAAAGAAGGGTCCTTAGTTTCGATTCAAGACCAAGTGGTAAGGAGCTCATCTAATATTTGAGGCCGAGCCTAAGGCCTCATACCTCACTCGTTGATGTAGATAAGTGAGAGGGCTTCTCGCCTTGACAAGCTTCAATCCTTCACTAACACATGTGATTAGTTGGCCTTAGTGGGCCACATATCGGCGATTGCGCATCTTCCACGTTAGCATCAGGGATCTTGCAAGATTTACCCATAACAATTGGATGATCTAAACCATCCTATCAATGGTCACCAAAATTGATGCACTAAATAAAATATAATAGAAGAAAGGTCCAATTTGTGCAATTCATGATATGTCGTACCCTTGATAGCCCATCTCTCCTACCACCAATTTGATTGGATAACTCTAACCATACGATCAATGGGCAGGGAAATGGATGGTCCATATTTGTTATAATAGAGAAATTTCAATCATTGATCTAGACCATCCACCAAGTGAGGCTCAAATTTGTTTTGCCACCCATATAAAACATCACATTGGTCCATTGATTCTAGCAAAAGATCAATGGTTATAAAATTAGATGGTTAATATTGATTATATTAGCAAATCTCCATTCATTAATTTGGATCGTAGTCATGTGGGGCCCACCTTTGGTTGCCCCTTAGATAAAACACTCTAATAAGATATTCCTAAATCATTATATCAGTGGATAGGAAATGTATGTTCCATAATATTTATCATATTGTTTGGACAAGATCTGATAGTCCCTAGATAGACGGTGTAGATGTAGCCACGTGGCACGTGCGATATCTTCATATGATGGGCTGAATATATGAAGGATAGCCCACTGCTGAACGAATTTTCGAAGGAGGTGTGCCAAGCGCGTGACTTAGAGATAAGAACTTGTAACGGTCAAGACTACGTTAGCGTGAAAACATACATGCGAGAGATTTTTGACTGAAATAAGAATGCATTCAACAAATGGTAAACATGATCAAAAGGAGATAACTGCTACTTTACAGTTGGCGGACATTAGATATTGCCATGTAGGCAATGATTATTCTCATGATTGCATCTGAAACTCTATAAATAATAGAAGAAGGCATGAAGAAAAGGATCCACGATCAACTAAATTAACCCAATCACACAGTGCTACTTACCTTAGCTTCTAGGAGTAGTTTAGTCCGTCCCTACGATCATGCTGGACCGACCTGGCTATAGCTGTAGTTTCCTTCTGTCTACGCTTGTGTGCCAAACTTGAAGGAAGATCCTTAGTTTTAGGAATCGTCCACCTACGCTCATACTCTGGGTCGACGGTATCTTGTAATCCTCAACATTAATTGATCCTCGTTCACCAGTGCGCTACTCCACAAAGAATCCCACCGCTCTAAACCAGGTTAGTGATTCTAATTTTAGTGGTAAGTTTTCGTCATCCCCCATTCATTTCCAACTTAATTATCTCTGCTTGACCACATATATAATTGTTGCACCTTCGAAAGTCCTTATTTCTCAAGGAAAAAAGAACTTATCAGAGGAGTATCCCTGCAAATCGTTTAATATTGCACTCGACAATTGGCTCAATAGACAACAGATTGTATTCATTGTGGTGTGAATGGGTGGGCGGGCTGGTGTGGGGTGTGAGTGAGTGTGTTAAAAGAAAAAAAGACGGCATGTCATATTCCTAGCCAAAGCCCCACTCTATCTCAATGCAGGGGTTAGTAGTCTTGTTTTGAACCGGATCTAATTGCTTATTGCACACTCGCAATCCTCACACAACCACTTGGCCGAATTCCTAACCAACACATACTAAAGGAGGTCCTCTACACCATCAAACATGTGGAGCCCGCCTTCCATCGTCGAACCCAATGAATGATCCGTATTAATCATACCCAAAAACTATTGTCCATGATGTGGTGTCTACCTATGTACTAGCCATCCCTCTTACACATTACTTGGGCAGGGACGATTCAACAATACAATCAACAGTTTCAAAACTCAATTAGCAAAGATAAAGATGGTGGCTTCAGTGGTCACACCTCAAGATGCAATGAGAAAAGAAGCTTTTTTTGCAAGATGAAAAAAAGATCGAAAGATGGCGGTTAATGGAATAAAAGGAAGATGATGGACATGATGGATGTTTCCACATCAATAGACATTATTAGTTGGATTTAATGTACAAAGGAGTTCCAATACATCTTCTCTTTCGGCTGCTTTTCTTTACACATGCTAGTGATGTGGAGAAACGGAGAGCCAAACATCCCTCCTTTCCTTAAAAACAGGCCTTTTCTTTTACAGCTTTCAATGAAGCATTGTTTGAAAACCAGGAACTTGGACTCGTTATGGTCTTGATTTTTTTTATTAGGTTTAATTTTAAAAGAAAATGAAAAGGAAAAATTAGAAAATGAATTATTTTATATGCACAAAATGGTATATGGTAGGCTAAAAAATTATGAACAAATTTAATTTTACAAAGAGAACCTATTGACTATCTGTGGTACAAGGTTGGTTTTTAGCTACAAGGGACATGGACCCAATCTCAGGACACGGTTTGGCTAGTCACCCCAACACCAGCCAACTAGCTGGAGTCAAAGTTTTGTGGGCCCCACCATAATGTATGTGTTTTATTCATGCTGTCTATCTATTTTGCCAGCTTATTTTAGGACATGAGCCCAAAAATGAGGCAGATCCAAATCACTGGTGGGTCACGCCACACGAAACCTAATGATGAATGAATGTCCACCATTAAAATCTTCCTAGAGCCCACTGGAGTGCTTATTTGCCATCTAACCTATTGATAAAGTCGCACTGACCTAAATAAAGAGAAAGCACAAATATCAGCTAGAGCAAAAACTTTTGTGGCCCCCAAAAAGTTTACAACAATAAGTGTTAAACTCCCACTGTTTCCTATGGTAGATTTGGATTTACCTCAGCTTTGGGCTCATACCCTAAAATGAGATGGAAAGATGGACCAACATAGTAGATAAAACACATACATCATATATAGTGGGGCCCAAATCATGCACAGTGCTTTTTCATTAAGTCCCGTCAAGTAATTGTAGGCAATTCTTGTCTAGCCATAAGTTGCAATGAAAATAATTGTTTCTTTCTCCACCCTCAATGCATCCTGTGGCTGAAATAACCTTGTTCAATAAATAGTGGCATATATGATGAGCTGAAAACACGAATACTAAGCTATTCATCATATGTATTATACATACTGTTCATAAGGTAATTGTACAGGGATGAACTGAAAACACAAATATTAAGCTGATCCAAAACTTTTGTGGCCCTACGAATGTTTCAACGTTAGACATTCAATCCTCACTTTTTTTGTGTCGTACGGCCCACTTGAGTTTTGGATATGCCTCATTTTTGTCCCATGTGCTAAAATGATCTACGAAATGAATAGACGGGGTGATTTTAGTCATGAGGAGGTGGATATGAATTTTACTTTAGACAAGTTTATACTCAAATGAAACTGCTTTAAAAACTCTGTAATGTACTCTCATTAATGAGCCTCCCATGTAACTCTAATAGTATTCAACCACCGTCTTGCTCATTTTTTATTTTGTAAGGGCAAGGACAAGACAGTCCACATTCACAATCAAGTTGGGTGAACATTTATTGCATGATTGATTTTCATTTATATGGTGTAAATGCAGGCAAATGGGTGCAAGTAGGTGAGTATTTACTTCTTGTAAATACGTGCAAAGAAGGATGGCCATACATTCATGGGGCCCATTGTGATCTATGTCATATATCCATGTCGTCCATTTGGTTTAATAGAATATTTTAGAAGATGAGCCCAAAAATGAAGTATATCTAAAGTTCAAGTGGCCCACACCATAGGAAATTGTGGTCATAAATGATTTTTTATGGTATATATTCAAACCACTACTTCATGTGGCGTGGTCCACTTGAGCTCTGGATTTGCCTCAATTTTGAGTCCATGCCCTAAAATCACCTTGCAAAATGGATGGACGGTGTGGATAAGTCGCACTGTATCACAGTGGGCCAACAAAAAATATATACCTTCCTCAATTTTAGTGCACAAAAAACAAAACAGTCATTGTTCACAAGTACAAGAATTACATGGTAAGTAATAATTTCCCATTTACTCATATTTACACCATGTAAATGGAAATCAAACACGTCCTTAAAGCATCAGCCCTCAGACATGCAAACATGGGATGCATGTTTAAGATCTGTGTGTGCCGACAACACAAACAGGATGGGTGGTGCCTGGATGGTGAAATGACATGGTAAGATTTGATTGATGAGCTATGTGTTGTTAGAGATAGGCAGAGTCTTATTTAAAGCTTTTGGGTAGAGTACTTGCTCGCCAACTTTAACAGCATACAGCCCTACCAATCAACTCTAATTATGTCATTTCACCATCGAAGTAAGTGAACTCTTTACTGCTAGAGTTGTACACGAATCGAGCTAGCTCGAAAAGCTCGCCCGACTTAACTAGATTCAGAGGGTGGATCAAGCCAAGCTAAGCCAAGCTGATTCTGTGGGCTCGTTAGAAATTCGAGCCAAGCCCGAGCTTAACCTGAGCTCGGCTCGGCTCGACTTGGCTTGTAGAAGGCTTGGTGTGTGTGTGTGTGTGTGTGTGTCTATATATATATATATATATATATATATATATATATATATATATATATATATATATATATATATATATATTTTCAACGCCTACTCACTCTAATTCCAGCACCCTTTCGCACTCGCCCACCACCCCTCAAAAACTCAAAAGCAAACCCCATTCGGCCGAATCGACCTTGCCCGGTCTGACCAGCGACCCCCACCGGCCGTCGGCCCACTCTAATATATCTCACTGGCCTCACCTCCTCCTTCTCCGGCTCTCCTTCATCTCTAATTACTCTCCCCTCCTCGCCCGGCCTCACCTCCTTCCTCTCCCTCATGTCAGCCTCTCCCTCATTTCTGCAAGTTCGGTGTAAGCTCAAAAGCTCAGCTTGAATTCAGGCTCGAAAGCTTGAAGCTCGGATAGGCTCGAATTCAGCTCGAAAGCTTGTCCAAACCAAGTCAAGCCCACCACCTGAGCTCGAGGACCAAGCCGAGCCAAGCTCAAGCCTAGGTCATTCGCTGACCAAAGCAAGCCGAACTGGGCAAAGCCTGGTTCAGCTTGGCTCATGTACACCTCTACTTACTGCCTAAACCACATACGTATTGAGTGGTGAGCTCGTCAGCACCCACCTTGAGGGTGGGATGACATGGTGGTGAGATATGATTAGTGAGACATGCTGTCAAAGATGAGTGGAGCCGGAAAAACCTCACCGCCCACCTCAATGGTGGGATGATGCGGTAAAATGTGATTGGTGGGGCGTATGCTGTCAGATATAAGCGTAGCCCAAAAACCTCACTACCCACCTCGTTGGTGGGATGACGTGGTGAAATATGATTGGCGAGCCGTAATCTGTCAGAGATATGCTGAGCCTCAAAACTTCACCACCCACCTCGATGGTGGGACGATGTGGTGAAATATGATTGGTGGGGCGTTTGCTGTAAAGACGGGCAGAGCCAAATAACCTTAAGAAAGGCTTCACCCATCTCTAAAAGCATATGGCCCTACCAATAAAATCACACCACATCATCTCACAATCGAGGTGAGTGAGCTCACCACCCAATCTGCGTTTGGGCTAAATATCCTATGTCACAATCAGATTTATCTGATGATTAGATAGGCCACGTGTAAGAATGAATGCTTAGGAAAAAATTTCAAATGGTCAACATTCAACATAAATGTTGGCCCTCAAGATTATCAGAGCCGTGCAAAACGCTCACCTCTAGATGAATATCACCAGTCGTTGAATCAGGCAAATCCATATAACCTGTTGGCCCACACTATTGAAATCAATGGATGGCTGATAATCTGACCCATTTTTTAGGTTTGATCCAACCGTTGGGACCGACCTTTTGCATGTATTAGATGTCTCACGGAGAGTTTGTGGTATGAGTTAGTCGTACCTGAAGGATAGCAACATGTGGTGGGGCCAATGCCACGATCAACAGTGAAGATTTCGTGGCAATGAGCAGATTCATCATAAGCTGATCACACGTAAGATTAAGTACATGTGGACCATGGCTGAGGTATCCAAACCATTGATTTGATCAGTCCCCACATGGATGTGAGATGTCCCGGGGAGCTTGGAGATTGGAAATTCCCATTTATTTTCACTGCTTTTCTTTTTAACCTGTGATTTAATGGCCACCAACCAAGCATCTAAGATCGTCCTTTTAGTTGGACTTCTTGCTGATATTGGTTTGGACTGTTTGCATTGAGGTGTATGTACAATGCCATATGCGGTCATGCATGCGGAAATCATTTAATCCTCGACCCAATAAAACTCTCCACCATACATTCCCGGCCATGTTTTAGTAATCCGGGTCAATGGTTGGTGGCTGAGCTACTTTCCGTGGCTATGTTAGCATGTGTGTATTCAATTGGTGAAGAAAAGAGAAAGATTGAGAAATGATTTTTCTATGGGAATTAATGAAACATGGATTCAATTTTATTTTTTTTAGCTTTTATTTAACTAATAAGGGAAAATCTCATGCTTATGACATAGTTCACTAATTTTATGTAAAAAAACAATTCAAATTATCAAAAAGTGTATGAAACCTTCCCATTATTGCCATCAAAATACTTCACGTCATTGGAAAGTCTTCTTAAATTCCATCGGTTTGCATGAAAATGTTAAAATCCAAACTTTTAAAACCTAAAAACTAGGCTTAGTTAGACGTTCAATTAGGTCAATATTGTTGGTTCTAAATATAGAGCTATAGTAAAATTTCAAAAATATTAGAATAAGAAATAGTAAAAGAAGAATTTAGAGAGATGGGGTACAGTTACAATTGCTGTTTTAAAGACATATTTGCTTCCACCAAAAGATTCTTAATGTGTTAGGTTCTAACAACTTTGCACACGGGATGCAACAGCTCTCCTCCATGATGAAAGACTTCGATCAATTGCATTCACAATCACAGTCACTCGAACCTAAAAATACTCATATTGATTTGCCCAAATAGAAATTACATAAAGAACTTAAAGAGAAACTAGAGGAAGATGAGAATTTTTGAATGATTTTTTTCATAAAAAAAGAAAAGCCTTTTATAAAGAAAAAGAAAGTAGCTGTTGGGGCTCAAGGCATAAAAAAAATACTGCATGTTAGCACATGCTAACTCATTAATTATTAGGTAGGTGCATGACAGTTTTGTCTTCATGTATGTGCATGACCAGGACAATATCTAAGCAAAGCTAAAAAATACATATTGGTGCATACCAACTCATTAATTATTAGGAAGGTGTATAATGGTTCTTTATTTTCATGTGCATGGATCATATCTATGCAAAGAAAATAAAAGTGCCCAATCAAAGATATATTGCACCTCGCCATGACCATGATTGAAGCCCATGCATATGTGAGGTTGCTCCCATGCATGTGTGAGGTTGCTTCCATGGCATACCATTATTTTTCAGTAAAAATCTTCTATTAATAGTAAAGGATTTTAATATAAACAAGTAATTTTCCTAACTACTTTCTAATGTAGGACAAAACTAATTAAAATACAATTAAGGCAAGTGAACTAATAAAAGGTAAAATTAATTTTTCTTAAAATTTTAAATTCATTTATTCCATTTTTATTCCAGCAAATAAGAATGGAAGATTCAATCTACTCAACTTGATATTCAATTACTATAGTTTCAAAATAGTTAAATATAAATAGATATTTAAAATAGTTAAATTTATTACAAGTAAAACGTAACTTAAACCAATTCAAGTTATGACAAGTCATACTGAGTCACCTGAGCCATAGTTGATTTGATGATTCTCTCAGAGTCTAGACGAGTTAGGCCCAATATTGGGTTTCGCAATGCATCAAGTCAAAATCTCAGTGAGTTAAATTGACTCAACTGAGTTTCAAGTCAACACAACAAGTTTTGAAACCATGATCCAAGCATTTCCTGAAAATATGTCTCACCTGGTAGCCTAGCTGGAAGACACCTAGGCATTTTAATAGTAGGTCTCAGGTTCAACTGCTAAGGAGGAACACTAATCCCACTAGTGGGTGGGTGCATTGTGTGACTAACCAAGTGGGCCTGTTGCCGGGCTAATAGGGTGAGTGTGTTGCATGGCTAACTAAAAAAAAAAAAAGGCATTCCCTGAAATCTGCTCAATGGCAAAATCCTTACATGACCAACCGAAAGACTATCAATAACATGGATCACGCGCGTGATGGCGTCATATCCAACTTCGACTTAGTCAAGTTGGACTCAGTAGTTGGGACTAATACAGGTTGATACCATAAGTTACCTCCCTGATTCACCTCAACCCCGGTGAGCCCAGCCGATTTACCCTTGACTCGGGCGAGTCACAACTTGACTTGAACCCAAGATCAATGGGTTCTAGAAAAGAAATATGGGTTAGTTTTATTTTAGTTTATTCCAATTGCGTATTAGATATTAACCTTCAAAGATTTAAAAAAATAAAAAATATATAAAAGAAATTGCCGATATTTTAGAAACCTACAGATATTTTTGAGGAAAATTATCGTCACGTAGATTTTTCGCAGAAATATCGTAAGATTTTCCAATTTTGAGTGATATTTGTCACACTCGTACTTTGGAGAGATGACTCAATCACGCGATTGATTATCGGACCTGGCTCATCAGCCAATTTACAGCGAGCGGACGAGTTGGATTTCTCGCACGTGGGGCCATGGTATAAATCCCGCACGTGTATGGCCACGGTTTAGTGATCCATACCGTTGAAATGATTAGTCTCCTCGTGGATGGGGATGCCCTGAAGGCTTCCCGATTTGAAACTTTATTGCTCTCCAAACATGGCTTTACTAGTTTGAATGAGGGCCGTCGTAATGTTTATCCAACGGTGGATTTGTAGGCCACATCATCCAAAGGTTGAGCAATTCAGATTTAGGAAATCATCCCCATCCATGGTGGCCCATCAGATAATCATTTTGGATCATTCATTAATGGACCCCACGTGAATGCAATCTAACTCGCATCATCCTCCCACAGGTACAATGCATTAGGTACATCATCTTATTATTCCTCTGAATTTTAGCTATGCATCCGCATCACGTTAGGTCATGCCTACGTATAGGCATCCACAACTCTGCCATCTTTTGCCACGTGGCGAAATGTAGACATGCCTAGATTTCTACGCTAGCTCCCCCAGCTGGAAAAAAGCCGTTTACGTGCCTCCGTGAGACATCGTCGTAGTGGTCCCACGTGAGAAACTCACCCAACCCAAAACGATGCTGACATTAGCTGACGTAAACACTCTCCTCTGCCTTACGTGAACACAGCTCACCGCCCACGGACTGCTTCATCTCCCAAAATGACCATAGTACCCTCGCCCAAAGGTCGGTGGTCAACCGCCCAGGTGCACCCAATTTCTACCCGAACCCGGCCCCACGTGAGTTGGGTGTGGTGGGTGTGGGTGTCGCTAACCTTTATGTATATGGTTTGGGATTTTTTTAGACCAAATAATAAATAAGCCAGGTATGAGCATACATGGACCTATACATGAACCCCACCAGGACCTAATTATAAATAAATAAATATTATATGTATTATGTATATTAAAGTAGTGTACCGTCTACATTAAGCTTATCAACTATTTATTTTGTAATGACATGTGGCTCACTTGAGGTGCCGTGTAAAATTTGAATTCATTTTACATCTAGTTTGGGGCCCACAATTTAAATTGTTTAAATTTTAATTACTTATATTCCAACTATATAATTTCTCTATAATAATTTTTAGCTTTTAAATCATGTTGTGGATTAAAAGTAATTAAAAAATAGCATATTATCTTTTTGAGCGAGTGTTTTTTAAATTTCAAATTATAAATGGATATTCTATATCATAATGAGTTGACTAACACCTCAGTGGGCGTAGGTATAGATGCTTATTTCAAGGTGTAAACTGGTCCATTTACACCCTACAAAAGGCTTTGTGTATTATACTTGGGTTTCCATTTGATAAGTGGGGCAATGGTTTAGTAATCTGTACCATTGATTTGTCACATCATGTCTTGGATTGATCAACGTCCAAAAGAATCTTGGAAGGAATGCTCGGTTGAATTCCTCCTCAGCTTAAAGAATTAGATATTAGGTGCACAATGTAAAACAAACCTACTTAAGAGGAAACAAAGAGAGAAGGATGTCAAATGGTTCCAAGTGAACTATCCATCTGGATGGTCCAATCAGTGCCATATCCATCAACCGGAACCGCTAAAGTGAACCTCTTGGGTAGAGTATGTGTAAAAACATTCACATATTGAAATTGGACTCAATTTCAACCAGTAGCTTAATTTCAGCTACGATCAACACAACTTACAAGCATAAAAAGAGATTAATTGAAAGGTTGAGATCATTCCATCGGTTTGAGTTTTAGGCCATCTTTGTGGGTAAATCTAAGTTGACATCAGGTCACAAGAAAAGTCCACAAGCCCATGAGCCTAGGTACAAGTCTTAGGATTACACGCTGGCGTCGGACGTAAGATGGCCAATCATAATAGTAAGAGAGCTGAGAACCAGAACTAATGTGATGATAGATTGACCTTTACAAAGGTCATTTTAGATATATCAAAGCAATCCGAACTAGGTTATTTTATTGACATAGCGGACGAGTTGAGAGCTCAGTCTCAGCCTATAGTTATCATGGTTGAGCTGGGCCTCAACTGTCGTAAAAGCACACGGAAGTATAGAGACGAGATCAAAGAAGACAGACACGTTTCTGGACATTATAAGCGTGATCTACGTCTCAAAAAACTGCGCCAGCCACAATGGGCATAATAACCATGATTGGAGCTTCGATTGAGGCCCACAACTGCTCTCTAGTGATCCTATAAATAGAGGCACTCTCTTACGGGCTAAGGTACGCACAACTCTCCTACTTACGAGACTTGCTACTATCATCTCCTACACCCAATTAATATAAGCATCGAAGGGCTAACTGGCCGGGCTCCGACCACCCCCTTAGCTTTCTTCTTATATTCTACAAGATCCAATAGGCCGCCAATTCATGTCCACTACACACACCCGTAGGAAATCAGAGTCATTCATCCATCCAAACACCTCTAGTGTAGTAGAGCCGGCGACAGATCTAAAACCGCTGTTGTCCGGCATAGGACAAGTTCACCCACCGGGTTAAGTCATCGAAGAAGTGTCGACCCGAGCACCGCATCACTATCAAAATATACTCTCCACCGGGTCCAAAAACGTTGAAATTTGTCCAAAAGTCAAGGCTGTTCACCCCTGGTAAACAGTCATTAGGTTCTATTAATCGGACGTTTCGACTGTATAATTACCTTGTAAGGTTTATGATTATATCCCTGAAAGTACGTAAACTAAGTACACCTGGTAACTATACAAGAGGGAATAGTAGGCAGGTAGGCGTCCGCTTCTTAGTCTCCAGTTAGGTAGGACAGTCAGGTTCCGGCGCATATGCCACGTTTTTTACAGCGTTCCACGGTACATTGGCACATTTTCTGGTGTACTCGAAGGGATCGAAGGTTTTCCTTCTTAAAAGTTTTGTACTACTGCAAGCGTCCAGAAAGATGCTTTAGTCGACGTATGTCCATACATGTGATATGCAATACCTGAGACTGTACGGAAATCCGATGCAGCCCATTTTCTACTGTATGCTTTGAAAAATGGGGAGATCAATTAGGACCATCCATCTAGTGGTTCATTGTGTTCAGATCCTTACAAATGGATGGCCACACCAATCAGGCAATCTCATCCATTGCTTTTTTCGAACCGTTAACTGAATTTCTTTCTGCCTTCTATACAATTTTCAAATAAAAGATGGATCCAGTAATCAAAGTGGTCTATTTTCAAATTAAAGCCTGCAAGATGGACGGACCAGATTTAACTAATAGATTTACAAGTGCTCAGAAAGGCGTGGGTGTAGGATTCTCATTCTACGCGCGGGGATTTTATCGTCTCCCGTGACGGAGAAGGAGACACGTTCCACGTCAGCCTAGCTAAAGGCGCGTCATGCCACGTCATCCACAGCAGCATGTGACGCGAACGAAGGTGGTGATGCGCAACTGCCGTTGACGCGGCTCTGGCTCTCACGACGCCCGCCAAGACGCGTATATAACTCTTCCTGCGTATCCTTCCCTAAACATAACTCTCTCTCTCTCTCTCTCTCTCTCTCTCTCTCTCTCTCTCAAACATGCAACAAGCAATTCCCAACCGTTCATGGCTTCCCATTTCGTCTAGCAGCAGGATAGACACTCATAGGACCGTTGATCTTGATCGGATCGAGAGCGGTACGAAATCAACGGACAAGATTCGAACCCTTGTGTCCGAGAACTCGGTGTTGGTGGTGGGCCGTCGAGGATGTTTCATGTGCCACGTGATGAATAGGTTGCTGTTGGGGCATGGAGTGAAGCCTGTGGTCTATGAGTTGGAGGAGGAGACTGAGGTGGGTCCAATCGAAGAGCTAGTGGGGACATCTGCTGATGAGCGGCTGCAATTCCCAGCTGTTTTCATTGGAGGGGCTTTTGTTGGGGGCCTTGATCGCCTCATGGCCATCCATATTTCGGGCGATTTGGTGCCCATCTTGAAAAAAGCTGGGGCTTTGTGGCTCTGACGCCTCTGCTCCCTGTTTTCTTCTTCTTTTTTTCGGTGATTCAGAAATACTCATGTAGATTTTTTTTTGCTTTGTATAAAATATATGATGCTCGATCCAATAAACTGTGTTTTATGTCTGACACATCAATGAGAGTCACACTTTTGAGTTATCTGAACCGTTGATCTGGTGGGGACAATTACACGATGGATATGATCCAATATCTTCCTATCAGATGATCCTAGCCTTTTAGGAAAAGGGCAATAACAGGCTGGTTTGAATTGATCAAGGCCCAATCAGAGGCATGGTATCTTCTGGTTGAGAAACCTTTTAACTGCCGTTGACGCCAGAAGGTGGGCCACACTTGCGTCGCTTGTTTGGCTAAGCAAATCGATATTTCTTCCAGGGAAAAAAAGGTTAACTAAGGAAAGAGGTTCGCTAATTTTACACGCAGTGTGGAGCCGTACACATCCACAGAGGGCATGTGTCCTAGCGTGACACGTGTGTGAGATCTGAACCTTTGATCAGGTGAGCTGAATTGTTTTAACCGTCAAGTGGACCAAAGTAGTGGCTAGGATAAAAATTTAACCGTCAATTCACTTTGTGCGTTACGGCCACCTGAAGAGGTGAAATTGACTGATCTCATATCTTACACTCGTGTGACATATTTGCACGTGTACCCACTTGTGGGTATAAAGATCTACCCACGTCTGCAACTAGATAAGAGAGAACAAAAGGAGAACGATTAGCGAGAAAGTGGCCAGAAAGGATCTCCGCCGTTTGGTTTTTTAGTCCACGGATTCGGACGATTACTACAAGTAACGACAAAAATCCATATGGAAGTACACGCATACGTCCAGGGGACCGAATCCTGTGCATCTAGAAGCATAAAAGGTACCGTGACTCCATGCTGTTTGCGCACATGTGGCAGAAATTGGTTACATCTAAACCATTCATTTGATGGAAAAAGAAGTGGATGGATTATGTCCTGGAAATCACACTGTTCGGACAATCCTAAAGCTTTAATCCTTGGAAGAAAAAAAAAGATAAACTTAAAGGACAAAATCGAAAGGCGATGGCACGGAGTGAGTAAAGTTCCATTTATTAGACGGTTAGGATTACCCATACAAATATATTCATTAATATTAGACAATCAAAAGCTTACCCCGCCAAATGCACGGTTCGGATCATAATATTCAAGTCCCAGATATGTGATGCACGATCTGGAGTCACGAAACACCGTGCCTCCCTAAGCCGGTTGATCAACTCCCTATGCAAGAAGGCGTGCATACGCTCGTCCGAGGCAACCACCCACGTGAAGTCAGCATGACGAAGATCATTCAAATCCACTAGCCAACGAACGGCTCTGACCTTCTACGGCATAGGCTATGGGACGTAGGTAGAAATACAATATATGAAAAAGAAAGAATCTCTCGCTCGCAATTACTGGCCTACACCGATGATTCAGGCCTCAATTATAGAAAATGAAAAAGTTTAGGAGCCCTTTTCACCCGCATGGTCTTTACTTTATGTAGTTTTAATTATTTCTACGTGGGAGAATTTTTATAATGACTTGTTGAATAAGATAAAAATAAATAAAATAGAAGTGAAATAGGGATAATTGTAATAAATGTGTGGAATTGAAATTGAGTGGTTCTGAAGAGACGAAGAGGAAGGAAAAATCAAATCTGAAGAGTGTCTCTAACCGAGAAGTCCTTGCTGCCTCTCTGTGGTGCACCGTCACTCCACTCTGCTTCACCCATTCGAGTTTTGGGTTGCCTACGTGGTCTCTCCTCCTCCATTTGATCAGCGGGTGCATGGTTATATAGGGAAGATCAGCGGTCCACTGCTGTTTATACAGTGATACAGGTCAGCATTATTAGGCACTGTTTGCTATAGGCGGGCACTGTTTACACAGTGTTACAGGTGGAGGCAGAGATGACATTCTACCACTGACAACGGCTAAGGAAGTAGTTTTTACGAAAAGCTGGTGACTCGCTAGATTGCGTAGGATCCCATGGTGGCTGCTGAGCAGTCTCTGGCTTCTTGTAGTGAGATGTCTACGGTGACAGTGCATGAAATGACTTTATGGGTAAACGGATAGATCGCATGAATACAAAAAAAAAAAAAAAATAAATAAATAAATAAATTAAGGTAGTCCCTATACGGTAAGGGGGACGCGGATGGCCTGCTAAAGCTTTCGCAGGCATCTCCTCCGCTCGGAGTCTAGGTGGAGCCCATCATGATGTTTGTGAGAAATCTACATTGTCCAGCCGTTTTGTGAGATCATTTTAGGCGTTGAGACCAAAATTAAACAGGATACAAAACTCAAATGGGTAAAAAACGTGACAATTGAATTTCCACAGTTGAAATATTCATGGGGCCATAGAAGTTTCGAATCAGGATTTTTTTTTTTTTTTCCAGTTCATCTCAGTAGGAATGACATTATGAATGGTATGGATGTCATATAAACATCAATGTGGACCCCATAGAGATTTCAATAGTAGAAATTTCGCTACCCACCTTTTGCTTTAGTGCGGCCCACTTGAGTCTTAGATCCTGTTCATTTTTTGTCTCAATGCCTAAAATGATCTCACAAAACATTTGGATGGCAGTAGATTTCTCATGAACATCACAGTGGGCCCTGCCTAGATTTTGAGAGCATGGAGATGCCTGCCGCTTTGGAGGCAATCCCCGCGGATTTCCTCCTAAGCCTTTCGCAGGAAGTTCCCTCGGAACCAAAGTGGGCCCCACTAGTGATGTTTTTTTGATAAATTCACCCCATCCATCCGTTTTGGGAACTCATTTTAGAATATGAGAACAAAAATGAACCAGGTCCAAGACTCAAGTGGGCCTCACTAAAGGAAAAGGTGGGTAGGTAAATTACTACCGTTGAAACCTTCCTGGGGTTTACAGTGATGTTTATATGACATCCATACCATTTATAACGTCACTACTGCAGGGATGAGCTGGAAACACAAATATTATCCTGATTCGAAACTCCTATGGCTTCACAAATATTTCAACTGTGGACGTTCAATCCTCATGTTTTCGGCCCACTTGAGTCTTAGATCCAGTTCATTTTCTTCTCATGTCCTAAAACTGAGCTCCCAAAACGGATGGACAGGGTGGATTTATCAAAAAAATCACTGTGGTCCCCACCTTAGTTCCCAGCGTGCAGGAACTTCCTGCGCAAGGCTTTGCAGGAAATACGCGCGTCCTGCCCCTGTCAGACGGACTCGGTCGCGGCAGGGTTCCGTGGATACACGGTGATGCATGCGTTTTATCCGAGTCATCTGTCTACTTTGCCAGGTTATTTCAAGGCATGAGCCTAAAAAAGAAGCAGATGTAATGTTCAAATTGGATCATACAGTGAACGCCTACCATTAAAAACTTCCTCAGAGCTATTAAAAACTTCCTCAGAGCTACATGAGTTTTGATGAAGCTGATGTATGTGTTTTTCCTTCACCGATGTCTGTGTAAACTGATTGAAAGGTTGGATGGCAAATAAATATCATGATGGGCATAGAAAAGTTTCACTGAGGAGCGTCATTAACACCACTACTTCCTGTGATGGTCCATTTGAGCCTTAGATCTGCCTCCTCTTTGGATTCATGCCCTCAAATGATGTGGTGAAATGGCTGGGCAATATAAAGAAAACTCATACATCATAGCGGGACCTACAAAGCCCCTACCAGGACCGAGTTCCTCCTTATAGAGGCAGTCCAACCTCTAATAGCTTGGTTTTAAAATTCAGACGTCTGATGCAACTTGACCACGGTCAGCTTGGATATGAGTCTGCAGACCCAGCAAATCAGAGCCATAACTGATACAAGGGCCTCTACGATCATGTTGGAAGGAATGAGTTAGGTGAGTCCCCACTTGAGTCAGGACGAGCTGGTCTGTTAGGTGAGTCCCCATTTGAGTCAGGACGAGTTGGTCTAAATAGCCGAGTCTTTTAACCATGTCTGCTATAGGGCCAAGCCTGACTGGTAGGTGAGTCCCCATTTGAGTCAGGAAGAGTTGGTCTAAATAGCCGAGTCTTTTAACCATGTCTGCTCTAGGGCCAAGCCTGACTGGCTTGAACAGAGACTCAAACCCAACCTGCCAACCTGGCTCCTAGAGCTGTAGGGAAGGTGAACACAAGTTTTAACGGCCCATTTGGAGTTTGGACCAATCCTCCGAAAGGGCCGGTTAAACCCTGCACAATGTATTTCACCAAAATTTGGAAATGGAACACAATGACATCTTGATCCGAACGGTTCATCATCTGTGATCCACTTTGGATGGGCCAGCGACTAAAAATCAGACCATCTGATCTGTCGCCTGTAAATGGATGAAAGAAAAGAATATGGACATTCCTCACTCGATGTGAGAAGTACACTAAATGAATTGCTGGATTCATTCAAGTGTCAGTGAGGGGCCCATCATTGTGGGCCACCAGAAGAACGGTGCGGATCAAAAGACGGTTGTGCAAATGCAAGTTGCACTGTCTACTGATGGTATGAGCAGTCACGAGAGTTGAGTTAGACGCAACAGCCCTCCATAGTCAAGTCTCACGGCCACACTCAACTTGCCTTCCCCTATAAACAATAGAAATGATCAGGTACTGTCTTTTGTAGAATAAGCCTACCGTGCTACACCTTTTTACCATTGATTTCTTAATTATGGACGAAATCTCATCCGTGCAAACGATCGGTCCCACCTTAAGATTGCCTCAAGTTAAAATCAGAACAATCCATTCATGAGGTAGGCTAAATCTGCATTGTCAATGAGATCATTGGCCGTTCATAGAATTTATTTGGTGTGGCTTTTATGATGGTTGGATCTGTCTGATTTTAGTGTCAAATTATATTCATAGTGCGTCCAGAGTTTTGCACGGCCAGGATTCCTAATACATGGGACGTACTAGTGGGGAAAATGTGTTTATGGCCGTTGGATCAGTAGCTGGTCATTTCTCCGGAAGATAAGGGAGATGATAAAACATCACTTGCTGTCGTCTTTCGATCCACCCACCGTTTTGAAGCCCACAAAATAAATAGAACACAACCACCTTTAAACTGGTGTCTCACTTTTCTAACTCACTTGTGGGATACATGTGTGCCAATCTGGACCGTCCAAATCATGGGCTCCACTGTGGACGCAGCATATATAGCCCAATTTTTCACATTGTTCGTGGTAGAGTAGATTATTATATTAATCTTGGCATCTGAATTTGGATATGAACTTTGTCTCTATGTTAGATCTTTTGGTGTCGTTTTCTTCACCAACTTGAAATTACATGCATCATCTTCCTTTGTGGGTTCTCAGGCCTTGAATTTTTTTATTTTTATTTTTTAATTATTCATCAACTCCTACCATGGACGTTGTTATTTGTTTCCAAATATTTCTCTACCCTTATTTGAGTTATTTGGTATAAACACTCCTGCCATGGAAGGTTTTTATTTTTTAAAGAAAATGGCCTGGGTTTGAGCTGCTCCAACCTAATACTACAAGGCCTAAGGCCCAAGTCCAAACTTACCAAATTACTTTGGGAGCTTGTGAATTGAAAATGGAATTGCGAGGAAGTGAATTGGGAGTAAATGGTTTACTAAGATGTTTGGATGAGAGTAAGTGAAATGTATTTGAAATTCAAATATTTGTTTGTCTTGGAGTAAATTGGAGGAATTAAAATAAGTTAGAATTTTTCAATATATTTATAAGGAGCATGTGATATCCTAAATTAGTGTACATATGTAATATTTAGCATAGGGTTGTAATATGCTCATTGAAACATATACTTTGTCAAAATAAGGAAATTTCAAGCCTTGGGTGAGCCATAAAAATAAAGATCACAAATGGACAACTTGCCAATGTTTTTCAACCATCCATTTAGATGATCAAATTTGGATAGTTTAGATCTTTCTATAAGTGTAATTTTAGTAATTTAGATAATAATTGGATTGTTTCATAGTATCATCAACATGCCATGTGTATTGTGGATATGTGCGCAGCTGTGCCTTCGTTTACTTGTGCAACTCTCCAAAGGAGCTCAAAAAAGAGAAGATTCAGTTTACTTTCATCCATTTACTCTTAATTTCATTTCATTTCCATATATTTACTTCCATCCAAACACACTTCAAATGCCATGTACCTCTATTTACTCCTAATTCACCCATTTACTCCTGTCTAAGTGGCTCCTTATAGGCTTTAGGCCAACATGTACGGAATCCAAATTGATAAAATTCCTAACTTTTCGGAGTATATCTTAATTCTTGCCTTTGATAAGGTGGACCATAAATGAAGGTAAAAATAGACATTTGAAAAAAAAAATGAAAAAAAAAGGCCTACGTGGAAGATGCATTTCTTACCTAAATCGATGAGAAATCGGATTGTGTGTAGAGTTACTCTGCACGCTCTATTCATGTGGAGTAAACTCTGTTTGGCCCACCTAGAATGTATATGCTTTATCTATTCCGTCCATATGTTTTTACAGCTCATTTTAGGGGTTGAGCCCAAAATTTAAGCATATCCAAATCTCAAGTGGACCATGCCACATGAAACAGTAGGAATAATGATTTCCACCGTTGAAACCTTCTCAGGCCCCACAATGATGTTTATTTGTCATCCAACCTGTTCATAAAATCACATGGACATGAATGAAGGGAACACACAAATATCAGCTTGATCCAAAACTTCTGTGTCATCCAAGAATTTTTCAATGGTAGACATTCAGTTCACAGTTTTGCTGTGGTGTGGTCCACTCTAGATTCTGATATGCTTCATTTTTTGGCATCATACCAAAAATTTATCTGTTAAGATGGATGGACGGACGGAGTTGATAAAATACATAAATCACGGTGGGCCCTTAGCGTGCGGAGTTACTCGCAACGCAATCCGCTTCCAATCGATGAAGGGCATATATATAGGATAGAACACATGTACACATGGGCTGGGTAAACCCTAAAATGACCTAACACATCCACCAATCACTCAGTTGTTTATCCACCTGTTCAGTGTAATTTGGCAAAATGGGACCCACGAGTCGGGTCGTTTTTGGATTGATGTACATGTTTTCCACGCGAACCATGAGTATCGATGTTTTACCGCGAGGTCAGAATCAGAGACCAATCTCATACTGCTGATTGATGGCTATGACTCATCCACCTTACATGTGGCGAATAGCTGCACGTAACCCAAACGGTCCGCTCAATTATGGGTAAAGAATAACCCAAAAGTTACACGTGGCAGCTGATGGTCACTGTCTGATTTTCCCACTGAATTTAGATTCACTCGCTATTTTACTTTTAACCGTCTACTTCATGGCCATCCATTGGTTAGGAATGCCCCCATCAGTTTAATTTTTGACTAATGCTTCATCCAAGACACGCCCCACAATCTAGACGAACTGGATGGCCATATATGTGCCGCATATATGGAGGATAGGCCGCATATTTCAACAGAAGACACTGTTTTTCAATTAACAAGTGTGGCCATGGATCGATAATCCAGACCATTGGTCTGTGAATTCTTACAGTAAATCGAGCATGCCCCTAGAATCCTCTACAATATAAGATCCCATCATCCAATATTAGGACCTTTTTCAGTTGCACGTGGACAGATGTAGAGAGGGTTGCTAATGAATACATGGTGCGGATGGACCAAAGCAAGGAAGGAAACAAGGAATCTAAGACCAAAAAAATGGCCAGTTGACAGGCCTTATCGATTAGTCAAATACCCCTGTCGACCGGCCAAATTAGATTGACCACCTGACTGAATTTTGACGAGTCTGAAGCCCCACACGCTGGACCGTGTAAAGTCCCCATCGACTTGTTGAATTTCCATGCCGACCGGTTGAATTTCTCATAGAATGGGTTTTTGACGCTGGATAATCTTGAGTCCTGACAACCGATCAACAGCCCCTGTCGACTGACCGCTAGGCGCTGATCTTTTGCACGTGAACTTACCATATATTTGTTTCCGTTTTTATTAGAATTCTTTCTAATCTTGGTTTTACAATTTTCTTATGAGTCCAGGAGTATTTAAACTATTTTAATTTCTGTTTAAGGATTATTATTCATCTTTTATCAATAAGAAGCTTTGGTTTTCGCTTATTCTTATGAATTCGAGAACTTTGTCCCTTGTGGATTCGGGGAAGTTTGGTTGAGGGTTTTCGGAAGGTTTGTGGATTCGAAGTAGAAACTTGTGAGAGAGATAATGATCGATCTCACCACATCTATGCCCATGCCAAGTTGGTATTAGAGTGAAAAAAAACCCTCAAGAAGATGACTTCTAGCAATGGTCATGGCAACAACCTCATAGACCGTGATCTAGGGGATCAACCTGTGATAGTGACGGCCTTCAGAGATTTTAGACAGGAGAGTCTCCAAGCTATGCAAGGGTTGCAAGCTTCACTCGACCGTATCACCACATCACTCGCTCCACCCTAAGTTCCTAACGACATCCGACCTCCTGCAGTTGCTTTACCTCATAATATCGTTGTTCGCAAAGCATTGCTGATGGCCAACTGTCGAGCTTTTCCAAAGGAGGTCAGATCTCGCGACACCGATGTTAAAAACCTAATGTTCTGAAAACCCCCAGTTAGAGATGAACATGTCGATCGCACCGAAAGAGAATTCTGAGGTAAGGGTGGTCTACCCAGCTTTAATAGATTACTTAATAACGAGGATTTTCTTGATTGGTTGGACGAAGTTGAGAGGTACTTCGACTATATGGGCATCCCTGAAGACAAGCAGGTGAAGCTTGTCACGTACAAGTTGAAGTCGGGTGATTCTGTGTGGTGGGAACAATTATAGATCCTGCGCACTCATTAGAATAAACTTTCCATCTGTTCATGGCCGCAGATGAAGTGCTTGCTAATATCTGAATTCTTACCCAACGATTATGAGAAGGTATTGTTTCAGCAATACCAGAATTGCAAACAAGGCAGTCGATCAGTTGCCGAGTTTGATCGTTTGACGACGCGAAATGAGTTATCAGAGACAGATTTCTAAAAAGCCGCAAAATTCAACGGCGGCTTACGTCTCACAATCCAGGACCGAGTTCATTACATCCAGTCTGAACTATGGCAGAAGCATCTCAACTAGCCACTCACGTAGAGACCCAGCTTGGTAGGGTCATGTGTGCTCCTTCCCTACAACCCGTGTTCCTACGACGGGTCCTGCTCAAGATGCATCTATGTCTAAGGGGAAGGAACTCATTAGTGGGCGTGCACTACCCCCAACGATCACAAACCATGACATGGGGAGCGATCCAACCAGGCCTTAACGAACAGTCCCTACGACAACAAGTCTAAGTCGGGCTCCCAATGGGCTCCCAATGTAACGACCCCAAAATTTCGATAGGAAAATTTTCTTTTAGGAACAATAATGGGTTTAAGTAAATAAATTTAAGATAATAAACAAAAGAAAAGCATGGACTGATTGGTTAAAGCTCTCTTAAGTGAGAGGGAAGACTAAGGATCAAGTCCTATTACTAACAAGAATTTAATTTTCTTTTTGCTCTAAATACAAATTTTGAAATTTAAACTTATCTCATCTTATCTCAACTAACCCAACTCCCTCTTTAAAAAGAGAGAGAACAAGAGGGTTATTCATCGTAAAAGAAAGACAGAAAATGAGAGAAAGAAGGAAGAACGAAGGGATCTTGCGGTTAAATTAAGTAGGTGTTCATTTCATTCTATTTCATTTAAGTAGGCCAGATCCAACCAATGAACGGGTCGGATCATCAGTCCGTTCATTGTACGGATCTAGAGACCTATTTTTACATTAACCCCTGAATATAAGATCTTGATTAGTGGGGACTATTTGGGGTGGGCCAAAATCGATCTGGATGAGTCATAATGACAATAAGGCCAAAATGTACATGGGCTAAAAAATTCAGATCGATTAGACCTACAAATGGGTCACATTGATTGGATGAATGATAACCTTTAAAATTCTTTTATTATTATTTTATTTAATTATTAAATTAATTGTGATAAATTTATTTTATTCCAAAATATTATTGGGCCCACAATGAGGTGTCCAACCCAATGGTCAGGTTAGATCTCTTGTATACCACCACACATATAAGCCTATAATAATAATAATAATAATAATAATAATAATATAAAAAAGAAAAAGAAAAAAGGTTACTGGATGTCTAGTGTCAGAGACGCTGGAACGTCCAGTGTTGGAGGCTTTTGAAGTTAACATGGGGCCCCACTCATGGGACCCACCTTGATGGATTTAGTTTATCCACTCCGTTCATTTATTTCTCCAACTCATTTTAGGACTGGTGTCCAAATTTGGACCCAAACCGAGGTCCAAGTGGGTCACACCACCTGGAACAAATTAATGGTGAAAAACTTATAAAATAAAAATGAAAACAAAAAATAGAGATTCTAGGCGTGGACCCCCTTATGATAAAATCAGTAGATCCAAACTAACCATATGTTGTATCATGATGTTTTACAGCTTGGGTCTAAAAATCAAGTAAATCTGAATCCCAGGTGGCCCACACCACTTAAAATAGTAATGATAACAACATACATGGTTGAGGCAGTCTGATTTTGGATTGCTGTCCACTTTTGGGACCCATTTGGAGACATTTTGAGAAATCTAATCCGTCCAATAACTTAATAAATAAGTTTTCTGGTTGAGGGCAAAAAATGGTTCGTATAGGATATTCCAGTGGGTCATATCAAGACAAACAGTGGGGACAACACCTGTCCAATGGTTGGGAACTTGTGGGCCCCACTGTGTAGTCTTTGGAAAATCTGATCCACCCAATCTCTTAAGTAATGGGTTATTAGTTTTGCAACAAAAAAATCAGCCGAATCAGAATTCCAGGCGGGCCATGCCAAGTGAAATAGTAGAAAGGTATGGCATGGATTCTCATAAATGGATTATTTTAGGATATCCCACAACATGATCTTCGCAAAATGTAATTAACCATCTTTGGTAGTGTACCATTGGGGAACTTGTAACTAAGAATAGGACGATCCACCAGTCAAGTGGACTGTACCATCAGAAAAATAGTAAAATGGTCATTCCTTTGGAAAAGTGGGTCACAATAATCGAATCTGGACCGTCCATTAGGGAACCAAACCTCAATAAAGTGTAATTTAATTTAAAAATAAGTATATATAAGGTAATATTGATAATGAATAAGTATAAATTACATTGATTGTAGATTCATGATCGATTCTACTCAAGTCGTGACAAAATTAACAGAGTAATCGCCACTATCAACAGGTGAGTACATCCCAACACTATTTTCTAGTCATTTTAATTAAGTAAGTTGTGTGATGGACATAATATGTAATATTGATTAATTCATACTTGTTTAAATATTATTTAAATAATTTTCATTTATAATAGATATCATGAAATGTTGCCTCTCAAAAGGAGATATGGAATGTACGGATGTGAATTATTGTATGGATGTGAATTATTATATGCATTCATGAGTTATTGTGCTTGGAGTTCGACTCTAGAAGACTGGTAGTTACTTAAGTACTCGGGTACTCAGGGACCATCTTGGAAGCCCACTAACATGTGGAAGTCCGCCCTATAAAGAAGAGAGAGCCGATTGATGGGATCCAATCGAAGCAAGTGGAAGACTGAATATATGCCCACTTGATGCATCATTTCATATTAAACTCATTCTTGCATTAATTATGTATTACATGTATTTGATGGCATGTGTTTATCCTGCTTAGTTAAAATGCATGTGAACCGTATTAGGTTACTCACTGGGCTTTCCAGTTGACGTTGTAGATTAAAAATATACAAATGATGTGAACGTTGAACCTTCAGAGAATGCCCCTGATAATGAAATGAGACCACTAGAGGAACCACAGGATTATTGGCCTAATTTGACCGATGAAGAAGTGTCGACCCTAAACCAAGACATTTAGACTATTTTTGTTTTATTTTGTTATTTTCAATAATTAGTAGACATCTAATAAAGTCCCAAATGGGTGAACTTAGTTCATAGTTGAATATTTCATGAATAAATGATAACTTAGAATTTTCATTATTTTATGCCTCTTAAAGTGGTTTAACATTATAAATGCATTTAGTACACTAATTATACCCCGTAAACTGGGTCGGTGGGTGCACACTCTGAGTTCGGATTTCGAGGCATGACACCCAATCTTTATGGTCAATCAAGGCCAGACCATTATTTTCGCTATGGCCAACCAGGCCACTTTTCGAATACGTGTCCTCAACGCCCTACGACCCATCTTACTACCAATGATCGAGGCATCAAGGAAGGGTACGCAGAGGAAGAGCCTGGGTTCGATGAATTTGAGCAAGATGAAGAGGGAGAAGTAGTGAGAATTAAATGTTTGGCTGAGGCTAGTGGCGAATCCTTAGTCGTGAGGCGATTGTGCTACACTCCAAGGAATGAGGTACATCCCCAATACTACAACATCTTCCGTACATGTTGCAACGTGAATAGGAAGGTTTGCGATGTTATAATCAACAGCGAGAGCAGTGAAAACATTATATATAAAGTCATGATGGATAAGCTGCTGTTACCGATGACAAAATATCCAGCCTCGTACTCCATTAGTTGAATCAAGAAGGCCAACGACACAAAGGTGATCGAGCAATGGTTGATTTTATTTTCAATTAGTAGAAGTTACAAGGACACGGTGTTATGCGATATCGTTGAAATGGAAGCTTATCACATGCTTCTCGGTTGACCGTGTTAGTCGGACCGAGATGTAACCCATTGGGGACGAGATAACATGTACATGTTTGTCAAGGATGGACGAAAGATGGTATTGGCTCCTATGGCACCGGATAGTTGGCCCGAGACTTCAAAAGTGGAGGGAAGCGCTCTCCTTGCCATTCGAGAACTTATCGAAGAATCAAAAGAAGTGGACGAATTGTATGCCTTGGTGGTAAAGGGAGCAGAACTAGAAAGTGTGAGCATTCCTCCGACCCTCAGACCTTTATTGAATGAATTTCGAGATATCTGGCCCGAAGACTTCCTTAATGGGTTATCACCGATGAGAGAAATTCAGTACCACATCGACCTCATCCCAGGGGCTAATTTGCCCAATCGACCGCATTATCGGTTGAACCCAAAGGAGAGTGAAATCCTCCAAGGGCAGGTTGAAGACTTGATGAGGAAATGACTTTTAAGGGAGAGTATGAGCCCTTGTGCAATACCGATGTTATTGACACCAAAGAAAGATGGGAGCTAGTGTATGTGTGTTGAGAGTCAAGCAATCAACAAGATTACCATCAAGTACAGATTCCTTATAATCCAGTTAGATGCCATGCTTGATATACTGGAGGGTGCCAAGGTGTTTTCCAAGCTTGATTTGAGGAGTGGATATCATCAGATCCGTGTCCAGCCCAGTGATGAGTGGAAGACTACTTTTAAAACAAAAGGACTCTATAAATGGCTTGTTATGCCATTTAGGTTATTAAACGCACCAAGTACATTTATGCACCCCCATGAATTAGTTTTTGAAGATGTTCATAGGCAGGTTCATAGTGGTGTACTTTGACGTCATCTTAATTTACAACCAAAATGAATCAGAACATATAGGGCATCCTAGATAAGTTCTCCAAGTGTTACAAGATAACAAACTATACTTGAACTTGAAGAAATGTAGTTTTCTCACCAATCATTTGTTGTTCTTGGGCTTTGTGGTGTCATCTATAGGTATTCGGGTGGATGAAGAAAATGTTAGGGCCATTCGAGAGTGGCCTACCCCGACCAACATCCATGAAGTGCATAATTTCATAGGTTAGCCACCTTCTACTGTCGATTAGTCAGAAATTTCAGCAACATCGTCGCACCTATTATTGATTTTATGAAGAAGGGTCCATTTCAGTAAACGATTGAAGTTGATAGAAGCTTCGTTGAAATTAAACAACGGTTATCTCCACTCCATGCTTGGTTCTACCGAACGTTGAGAAGATAAGTGGACTACAATGCATCATATGTGGGAATTGGAGCAGTCTTATGCTAAGAAGGCAAGCCTGTAGCCTTTTACAGTGAGAAGCTTAGTGAGTGCTGAGCCATGAATTATACATGTTCTAACCCCAATTTATAGCATAATTGTATGGTTTAAGTTGTTCAAGTTAAGGACTTATGCTTGCTTTTGTGTTGTAGGTAAAAGAGAGAGAGACCATGGATTTAATACTAATTTGGAGGATTTTGAGTGATTAGAAGACTAAGTTTTGATGAGCCAAAGAAGTGAAGAAAATGCCTTAGAGAAATCAAGTTAAAAACCCGAAATGGCCAGAAAAAGAAAATTGCAGAGTTGTAGGGCCATAAAAGTAAAATGCAGAAAGTTCAGAAAATAGCCCTAAATTGCAGCTAGACAGAATTTCGATCAATTGGAGTCCCATTGGAATTAACTCCGATCCATTGGAGTCATATTGGAGATCCATCAGAAATACAGATTTTTTCATAAATCTCTGGACATATTTCCGATCAATCGGAGGAATTTCGATCCATCGGAAGGGAGTGCTCCGATCCTTCGGAGATAAGTCCGATCAATCGGAACTGTCTGCGCAAGTGCGAAATACTTAAGTGGATTCTCGAAGTTTTCAAGTTGGTGCGGGATTTCTCTTATAAAAGGCCACCTCCACTCTCTTCCTAGGGTATCTAGCAACGTGGCGAGCAAAAAGATCAAGACCTAGGAGGCTTCCTAGCATTTTACAACTAGTTTTCTTCTTCTTCTAGTTCTAGTTCTAGTTTGTTTTTATGCTTTTCATTAGTTAACCTCTTAGCTAAAGCTAAGAGGTGAAGCTTATAGTTTTTTTAGATGGTTTGATTCTTTTTAATAGTTTCAAGTTGAATTCTTAACATTGAACAATGGTTTGCTTAAGTTTGAATGAAGTTAAAATTAGTTTTTCTTAATCTTATGATGACTCATGGATGTTTGGAAGAATTATACTTTAATACTTAGTTTTTTTGCAAGTTCTAGACCTATATGCTCCGAGGAATCTGATTTAAGATGCTCTAGATTTGGATTTTCATGTGGGAACTTCAAACAAAAGTTCTCTCTTTTCTAGAAATTTTGAAATATGTGTTGGGTGTTTATGTGATTTGAATCAAGTTCAAACCATAGTATTAGTTAAGCTTTGTGACAGGGTTTGATGATTATAATTGTAATCTTAATCTATTATTACTAGAATTGACCTATGCAATTAAGTGTGCTCGAGTCCTAACTTGAATTGAGGGAATCATGTTGATGAACAACACATGTGACAGATTGTTTTACTAATATAACCACTCTACAATCCGACTAGATAGGATTTGATTTTGATTCTAGTTAAGTAATTGAGAAACCTATGCGAATTATACATTAAGGAGAGTTATAAGTGGATCCTTGATGCTCTAGTTATTCCTTATTATCAGATTTTTACGTTTCATGTTTAAATCCAATTTCATAAACCCCTCTTAAGATTCTAGTTATTAGGATTTAAATTGTTTACTTCATTCCTTGTGGATCGACCTCGGTCTTACCGAGATTATTACTACATCGCAGCCTTGCACTTGAGGCGAGCGAACAGTGAAGCTAGGAAGAAGTGGTCCACATACGAGATCGAGTCATATGTCGTAGTACAGGCCCTCCGTCATTAGTGATACTACCTTATTCAGAGGGAGTTTATTCTTTACATAGGCCATGCCAGGCTTTGAAATTTATAAATAACCAAATTAATGTAAGTTGTGTACATGCTAGGTGGATCTCATTTTCATAGGAGTTTACGTTTGTGTACATGCTGGTTAGCAGAACAAGGTTGCAAATGCATTGAGCTGCCAAGCCACCCTTCTCATCACTATGACCAATGAAGTTGTCAGGTTCAACTACCTCAAGGAGTTATACGTAAAAGATGAAGACTTTAAGGAGGAATGACTGCAAAGTAAAGAAGGTTATCTTAGTGATTTCTACATCCAGGACGGGTTCCTATTTTATATAAATCATTTGTCCATTCCACAGAGCTCATTATGTGACAAGATCATCCTCGAGCTCCATGACGGTGGGCTTAGAGGTCATTTAGGTCACGACAAGACAAAAGCACTGATGGAAGAATGATACTTTTATCCTCACCTAGGTCATGATGTAGGGAAGATGGTTCAGCGATGTCACATGTGTCAAACCTCCAAAGGTCACTCTCAAAACACGGGAATCTACACCTCGTTACCCGTCCCTAAAGGCCCTTGAGAGGAAAACTCCATGGACTTTATCTTGGGTCCCCCATGAACACAACTCGTCATGGACTCCGTGTTTGTCATGGTAGATAAGTTCTCGAAGATGGCTCATTTCATTAATTGCAAGAAGACATACGACGCGACGAATGCAGCCAATTTATTCTTCAGTGAGGTGGTGAGATTGCATGGAATCCCCAAGACGATTACGTCAGACCATAATACAAAGTTTGTGAGTCACTTTTGGCAGACTTTGTCGAATCTATTTGGGATACAACTTCAGTTTAACAGCGTGTATCATCCACAAACTAATGGACAAATTGAAGTTGTGAATAAGAAGTTGGGTAATCTTATACGGCGCATCTCTTGGGAAAAGCCAAAACAGTGGGACTTAGTCTTGTCTCAAGCTGAGTTCGCCTTCTACAACATGGTGAACCATTCAATAGGGAAGTCACCATTCTAGATCATCTACGGACGAGCTCCTCGTCACATGATAGATTTGGTTCCTTTGCCCAAGCTCCCAGGCATGAGCATCGCTGCGAAAAATATGGTTGAAAGTATCACAGAGTTACATGAAAGGTTTGGTCTAAGCTTATAAAGGTGAATGAAAAATACAAAAAAGGACGTTGACAAGCATCACCGCGCCAAGGTATTCAAGGTTGGAGATCAAGTGATGGTCCATCTATGCAAGGAACATTTTTCATCCGGTACCTATAATTAGAGGTGGGCAACAATCCGATCCAAGTCGAACATGGATCATATCAGATCATTCGGTTGCTTGAGTGGGTGTGTTCGAACAAACATTCAAATAGGGTGGCTTTGTTCAAACTCGGTTTGGTCTGGCCCAGCCATGTTCTCGAACATATGAATTTCGGACAATTTTTACGAGTTCGAACAATTTAAATTTTTTCGCTTGAAAATATTGTTTCTACTACTAAATAGTGAATACCGATTTGTTCACAAATGACAAATCACAAGAGGAAAGAGTGAAGACTGAAGCGAACCCTTGAATGTTCAAAGCTCTGTGGGTCCCACCATGATGTATTTGTTTTATCCACTCCGTCCATCCATTTGTAAATCTCATTTTGAGGCATTAAACAAAAAATAAGGCAGATACAAAGCTCAAGTGGACCACACCACAAGAAACATTGAGGAGAATGATGTCCACCATTGAAACCTTCCTAAGGCCACGGTTATGTTTATTTGTAATCCAACCTTCTCTCTCTCTCTCTCTCTCTCTCTCTCTCTCTCTCTCTCTCTCTCTCTCTCTATATATATATATATATATATATATATATATATATATATATATATATATATATATATATATATATATATATATATATATATAGTCGAATGTATGAGTCGAGTCGGTTAATATTCGAGTTGAGATCGAGTCGAGTTGTGTCCAGCTCTACCTATAATAAGCTGAAACACAAGAAGATTAGACATGTGTCGATCCTCCGAAAGCTTAACGACAACGCTTATGTAGTGGACCTCCCAGACGAGTTCGAGATTTCAAGGACTTTCATCATTGTAGAATTGTTTGAGTATCACAAGCCGGAAGCAAACAAGAACTCAATGACGAGTTCTTTTGAAGTGGGAGGGACTGATGTAGAGAGGGTTGGTAAAGAATACATGGTGTAGATGGACCAAAGCAAGGTAGGAAAGAAGGAATTGAAGACCAGAAAAATGGTCAGTCGACCGGTCGAACACCCCTACTGATCGGCTAAATTAGGCCGATGACCGACTGAATCTTGACGAGTCAAAAGCCCCACACACTGGACCGTTTAAAGTCCCTGTTGACCGGTCAAATTTCCACATTGACCAGTTGAATTTTCTCACAAAATGGGCTTTTGATGCTAGAGAGTCTTAAGTCTTGACGAACGATCACTCACCTGTGACTAGTTGATAGCCCCTGTCGACCGATCCCTAAGTGCCGATCTTTTGCACACAAACTTACTATTTGTTTCCGTTTTGATTAGGATTATTTCTAATCTTGGTTTTAGGATTTTCTTACCAGTCTAGGAGTATTTGAACTCTTTTAATTTCGTGTTTAAGGATTATTTTTCATTTTTTATCAATAAGAAGCTTTGGTTATCTCTTCTTCTAGTGGATCCGAGAATTTTGTCCCTTGTGAATTCAAGAAAATCCCATCAAAGCTCCATGAATTCAGAGTAGGTATATGTGAGAGAGATGATAATTGTTATCACCACGTCTACACCTGTGCCAGGACTGTTGTCGTATCTATCTTCTCAACGATTTATGTGTAAACAACAAATGGAGAGGTCCATCTATTCCATCCACGTTTACAATTGGAGCAATCCCGTGGCTTTCCCACCCTTGAAAATAAGGGTGGTGTTGTTTCCATGAGAAATTTCCAAATAATTTGAAGTAATAATAATAAAAATAACAGCCTGGATATTCTGGCAGTTTGCGACGGTTGATATCGATCGGATGGCATGTAAAGCATTCAAATTAAATTGGGGAAAAACTGAAAAATAACTTTGGTTTTTAAAGGCTATTTTGTTTAAATTTCCTTATATTTCATCATAACATCTATTTATCTCAAAATTATATAAAAGAAAAAATTAAAACAAATGCCGAAAATATCCCCAAGACGTTACATAATGAGAGTGTCATGGACTAAGAATAATATTGGTATGTATGAAGAGAAATGGATGGTTAGAAAAAAGCATTACCAGTAGAACTTCAATAATCACGAGGGACCCATATGCCCTGAGTTTTAGTATGGACCATGTTCATCTTGTGTCCCACCTATTGAAGGGACTAGATTTATCTGACAGATGTTCCATACACACGGATCTCATGACTTGTATTCCATCATCCATCCCCTCACACAAGGTTGTAACCAACAACAGGCCTACTCAAATGGTTATAGAAAAGTACATTTGAAAGAGAGATTTTGTCATTTGATTGGAAAACGTGGGTTGCTACAATGAGTCAATGGTTTTTTTTATAAAATAATATAAAATCTTAAGACCTAGTTTTGATGTATCATGACCCAAAAGTTACGTTTTTATAATTACCTGACCAATGGATTAGTTCACATTTATGAACAATTAAAATTAAAGAAAAAATAATAATCTAGCTGCCCACGTGCCGACTGGTCTACAACCTAAAAATATCCTTGTAATGCCTGACGTGATCCAATGAAAGTACACGGAGTGAGTCAAATGTGGGGCCTGCAATGAAAAGAGTAATTGTCCACTAATGCACAATAATCTCCAATTTGATTTGTGGGCCCACCTCAAACAACACATGCACAGCACTTTTCATTGGGGCACGTCAGGTTACAGGGGATTCATTCCTCTTAACCCGAGTTACAGGAAATTCGCATCCCAATCTTTGGCCCGAGCCTATTTCAGGCCTGTGACCAGCTACGAACAAAGAGGCCTAGACTGGGCCATGGTGACTATGCACCAAACGAGAATGAGTCTGGACCGAGCCTAAGCCCAACCCCAGTAATGTCCCATCATGCAATGACATATAACAAAAATACCTGTGAAATCCTAAACCGTCCAGGTTGGTCTGACCATCACTTGACCAGTACTGTCATTAAACCGCTTAATTTGTAGGACTGGGCTCAGCCCTAACGCCTAATATTCCAGCCGGGCTAAAGTGGTTCAGGCCCATAATCTCTATTGGCCAGACCATCCCATAGATAGACAACTGGGCTGGGGCGGTCCCAAGTTCAGCCAGTTTCAAACAGAGCTCGGCCTGTGTCCATGAGTTGGATCCAGACTGTTAAGTTTTGGGCCAATAACAAGTTGGGTTAGACATGGGCTTTGAACTGAGGCCCATTTATTGGGCCCCGTTTTACCCAACATTTAACGGTGGTGTTACGTATTAGAATGGTTGACTCACTGTCTCGGCTGGGTGTGATCTAAGGTCCTTAGCTTGTCGCATGACTCAGACATGCTTCGGCCCAGATTGTTCAGGACCATTTTCCACCATACACCCCAGGTTTTATGTTCAGGCCTGACCTGTGGTTTTCCCATAATGCAAAGATCCAATGGTAAGAATCGACATGGATGCTGTTGAACTGGACCCGTTGGGCTTCTTCGGGCAGCAGGCTATGGCCAGAGCCACGATTTCATGTCTTTGGCTGCAGCTGGGCCTATTACACGCCCAATGGATAAAAGGGCTGGGACATGAACATCTTAAGGCCCATTGTAGCAGTCATGAACTAGATTGGACCTACTCTTAAGTCCTGTGGGTCATGCCCAAGCGTGAATTTAACACCGACAGGACTAATCAGCCAGACTTGTGTCAACCATGGCTAGGAGTGCAAATTGTTCCGGTTGACCCAACGGGTCATGACCCGGCAATTAGTGGGTTCTGAGTCCAAAATTTGGACACATGCAGCAGATCTGGGTCCAAAAGTTTGATCTGATTTACAAAACGGGTCAGGTCTTCGCCCTCGATGAATCAACCTGCACTAACGCATCCAGACCGATTTTTTAAACGGTCGGAGTTGGTTATACTAAAATTGACCCAACCTAAACCCAACCTAAAACCAATAAAAAGTAGTTAATTAGGCATTTGGGCTTTTTAGCTTTCTTCTGAGATATAGGCTATTGAATTTTTCATTGCATTTTCCTAAAGGGTTGTTACCCATTCACTGCTTGTGATAATCCAATTGTTGGGACCATATATTGTTGATGGAGAATATACCAAGAATCACACTACCTCAACTACCCTAATCATCTTATTTTAACCTTTGAATTTGGACAGCCTCCAATTTTATCTGTACCATCAAAATTGATGGCCCTGATGATTAGGAACATATTTGTGTGAAACATCAATTGTAATTTTTAGACATGGGTTGCGTCTGAGTTTAAGAAGACCTGACACAAGCAATTAGATTAATGGGTTAGCTATTTTTTACTTGGACCTAACTCAAAACCAATTAAATTTTATTAGGTTAGGTTATGGTCCAAAATTTTAATTTGACCCTTTAAATGGATCCAATCCAATTACCTCATTTAAACTGTATGATTTCTGATGGAGAGCCGTGTAATAATTTAGTTGCTTATTAACCTATTTTATGGATTCATTATTCATTGATGTAATTAATTTGTGTGAAATATACTTATTATTATGGGTTTGTTGTGCTTATGCATTGGCTTGTGGCTAAGGAGAAATATAATCCATAATGGGTTTGTTGTGCTCATGCATAGGCTTGTGGCTAAGGAGAAATATATTTCATGGATCTCAGTGCCTTGGTCATAACCATGCAGGTGTGTCTACTTGGTGTTAGGATAGATAGTCTCTACATCAAGCCCAACTCAATGTGGAGTACCTTTGTAACACCCCACATGAGTGTGAGTGTGTTATAAGTAGTTTGTTGGCCTGGAGCCTTTGATCATTTGTATTAGGATGATCACTTACAAGTAACCACTTAAGGGGTCCATTATGCCGAGACTAGAGGATACTTATAGTCGCATGCACTAACTGCATCAAATCTCTTGACTTGAGAAAATGTGGATAAAGAGATCCGATTGAAACTTTATTTTCTTGCTTTACAAAGTTATCTAGAAGCCATTGACAATAGGTATAGCTGGAAGGTTTCATCAAAATCATCGAAGTTCACAGATCCAATATGAATCAACTAGATTTGGCCCAAACATTAGTGTGTGAGTTGATCTTGGAGTTTAAACCATCCATCAAGTGTTCCAAAGGCTGACCAACACTTTTATAGTTTTTTTATTGGTTAATAGATTTCCATTTATTAACTTTGAGATTTAACGATTGATTTGTTTTAAACATTACTTGATAGACATTCAATTGTCAAAATCTAATGATCTACCCTTGACACAGTATAGGATTGTCCAAGGATAGTGACTATGGAGAGTGGATGAATTTAGATGGTTGGGATGCATAGATTAGGAAGATAAAACAAGTTTTTTCACAGTTAAGTATACAGAAATGTATGGTGGTAGGGCACCATGATGGTTGCACCTCTTGAAAGCCTTGTTTCTTCATTTAATATTCTATCCGAAAGGGAAATTTTTAAGGAACCCTGGAATACCAAGCCCCGGCCCTCGGGATGTTCATGTGAGAAAAAGCAAAAGGAGTGTGAGAAGAGAGAGGGTAATGCCCTTGCGTGGAGTCCACTCTCAAACAGCTCAGGTCTAATATTTAGTCCATACCAAACATTTTAGATGCAATTCTGTCTTCCTACGCTTGTGATATGTCAGGGAGAGATTCCTTACATTGAAAATCTGTAGCAACTATATGGAATGCCCCTCACAGGCATAATCATGTGATGAATAGCTTGCGTTCGTTTGTGAAATATAGCATGTTCACATTGGCGATCCTTTGGATTAATTAAAATCTAGTTTTTGAAACGTTTTATTTTGTTGTATTTCATTAAAAATAATAATAATAATAATAATCATAATCTATCAGGCCAGAGCACACTCCGAGCTCGACACATGAGCTAAAAACATGAACTCATGCCCAACTTTCAAGCTAATGAATGGTCTCAAGATGAAACTACCCACTAGTTAGCCCAACGTTGGATCATGCACCTTGCTGGAAATGGCCCTATATATTGGGCCTCTTAGCAAAGTCAAGCCTACGACCAATGCGTTAAGTAACTCCCATGCCACCTTAAGGTCCGGATTAATAGATCTTAGCTAATGAATCTTTGTCAGATAGTTTTTACACATGCCCACAGTACCCACACTTACACACCCACCTACACCACATGGGCACTCATTCTCGTGATCTGAGTGTTGAAGCTAAGACTGTCTACCACTGAGCCATAAAGTCAGATCCCTCTATCAGGTTTGATTTAAAATAAATCAATTGTTAAAATTCAAAGTAAACAATTGAAAACCTACAATTAACTAATTGAAAACTGTAGACCGGTCAACTTCTCTTTCATGAACGATTCCAACAACAAGATCAACCCATTAAATATTCCAAGTAGACTAAGCAGATCCCTTGCTTGATCATGTGTTTCTTTAAGGACTTGATGAAAATATCTAGCATTACTCGCTTTCGTTGACAATGCAATGGTGTTGTAAAGTGTGCCTAAGAACCTTGAGTGAAATTGTCTTAACCCACACATCCTCGGGTCTAAAGATATTTAGTCTAGATATAATGTATCTTTTAGTATAGATAATTTGTACTTGATACCACCAATGTAAGTGACCGAAGGCTCCTAATCTCTAAGAAACCATCAATGGTGCACAAATACATTTATGTGGAGGAAAGTGAAGGCACATCAACACCAAGTCAGGCCCAATGATAAAGACCATCGATCATGACACCAAGTCAATCACACCACATTATTAGTTGTGAAGGTATGCTTAGTACCTTCATGATTATGGCCAAGACACCCAGATTTACAACCCACAACTCATTTTTGGCCGATGGTCGTCATCCAAGATTCATGGGTAAAACCTCACAACCTCGTAAAGATAATGAGCATGTTCCACACATAAACTAAGACATATAAACAAATAAAAGAAGAAAACATGTGCAGGTCAATGTATGATTGAGTTTGAGAGCAACCAAGCTATATTTTAATTAGCAGCCTCAAGCTTGCTTCTATATAAGCCTAACCCAATGACAGGCCTATAATCATAACAAGATCAGGCAGTGGTCCTACACTCCATGAGACCCATGTGTGGGGCAATCAAAACCGTTGATCCGGTGGGCCATCAACTGGATGACTATAGCCAAATCATCACAATAATTGGAGGATTCTAGTTATCCAATATTACTAGGACGCGGATCTCCTACCAAAGGCTTTCGTAGGAAGTTTTGTGAGAAATTCACCTTGTACATCCGTTTTGTAAGCACATTTTAGGGCATAAGACAAAAAAAAAAAAAAAAAAAAAAATAAGCCAGATCGGAGACTAAGTAGGCTGAAAACGTGAGGATTGAGCTTTCCACAGTTGAAATATTTGTGGGGCCACAGAAGTTTTAAATCAGGCTAATATTTGTGTTTTCAGTTCATCCCAGTAGTAATAACGTTCTGAACGGTATGGATGGCATATAAACATCACTGTGGACCCAGGGAGGTTTCAACGGTACGAATTTCCCTATACACATTTTCGTTTAATGCGGCCTACTTGAGTCTTGAATCCAGCTCATTTTTGGTATTAAGTTCTAAAATGATATGAGAAAACGGATGAACGGGGTGGATTTATCATAAACATCACGGTGGGCCCCACCTAGGTTCCCAGCACAGGAACTTCCGCGTCCATATTATAAGCTATTGCAGTCAAACATGATTGGCTGCTATAGATGTGATGGCCTAGATTTCCCGTCTACGGGACCATCCGCGTTAGGACCAACAAAGATTTCAATCACCAAACACGTGACACGTGTTCGGTGGAGATGCTATGCTTTTGGGAGCTTCTCTGCAACAACCCCCCCAATTATGATGCTCCAGAGAAGCTTCCTTGTCATTTCCATTCCATATTTTCTACGAGTTGGTTGTGATCACTGCAATGCGTGGCTTCATTGGGCCCATATGTCGAGATAGTGCGATAATCGGAACCGTTCATCTTCTCGGAACTACCCTAAGAAAGCTAGGTTACAGTAAGAAAGGTTCAAGGATGATCCCTGATTTTGATTTTTGGAGTTCAATGCGAGTTATTTTCTACATTCATCTACAAAATACTAATCATCCAGATCATCGGTTAAGTTTCAAAACAATGGCCCACACATCATCGAGATCATGGAGATCACTGGACCACCTCTGCATGTGGGCCCCAGTGGTGCAACAGATACAAGTGACCGTTAACCACGATATAGGCAAAACAAACTCATTTTTTATACACATAATTTAAAAATTCCAAAGAGGCCGGGCCTTAGAAAATCTAGGCCTGGGATCAAAATAAGAGGGCTGTCATCTGGTGGGCCACCCCATCGGAGGTACCTAAGTTTCATGATAAAGAAATGGCGTGCAATGCTTGTCTGGAACCACATTTTCTTTGTATAAATGCTTGTCTGGACTAACGAAACTCTTTATTGTCCCTTCTCTTCTCCTCCTTTTTTTAATTCAAATGCATAGATGTGTGGACGAAAATTAAAAGGATAAATGAAAGATTGGAAAATGACGTATACCATTTTTTATGATTGGGAAATGAAGTATACAATTTTTTTAGTCCAACCGGTGGACTATTAGTTACGGTGCACCCAGCAAGTAACTTCTAACCTTTCATGTGTTCGCCACATCTAACCCATCCAATCGGTTGGACCTACTATAAGGATAGTTTATTGAAAAAATCAGCCCCATCTGCTCACCAGGTGGGCCACACACCATATAAAACAATGTCTAGCCATCAATAAAATAGCAAAAATACAAGTTTGGTCCCACTTGATGAGTGGATTTGGCTGATCATCGACTTGTCATGTGGACCACACTTGTATTTTGCTACTTACCAATGGCTAGTATTTTGTTAATTTCATGACCCACCTGATAATTAGATGGGACTGATTTTTGCACTAGCTGATCCTAGTGGTGGGGCCAACCTATTGGAAGGGTTGGATATCACAAGCACTTAGTCCGTTGGAAGTTATCCATGATGGACTATAACTTGTAGTCCAAGGTATTGTACTTAAATACTTCCTCTTTTTTTAAGTAGGTAATAGCATGGCAAAGAAGCCAATATTGTCTTATGCTGTCTAAGACCAGTATTAAGGTTAAAACCTGTTATGGGTTGCTTTCATCGGTTTATACATTTTCATATCCATCGAGTTGGACTGTAACCTTTCAATTCGGTGATTGTTTATTCAAGCTGGGCCCACCACCTGCACGTAGGGTGAGCTGGCTGAGACTAATGAACGGTGTTACGATCGAAGACCTAGCCTCACTTGTTGGACGAGTTAGTTGGCATACACATAACACGGTGGGCCCCACATAGACAGTTGAATGACATTAGCACTTACGTAAGTTCCACTCATGTGAATAATTTCTACATGCAGGTATTTTGATCAGATGCCCCACCCTTTATCTTTTGATGGTGGGAGATGAGTGGGTATGGGCTCATCATGCACACTGAGCGCGTACAAATCTTTTCTGTGCCGGCAGAAGTCAGGTGTGCCCAAGATGCATTGATGCTCTTAGTATTCCCTTATGCTTTTAGACCTGTAGACATTGGATTGGACCATCCAATATATTCGCTTCACATTAGACCTACTTTTCATGGGACGTCGTTTGGCTAGTGACCCCAACACCTGCCCACTGGCTGATGTGAAAGCTCTGTGGACCCCACTATGATGTATGGGTTTCATCCATGCCGTCCATCAATTTTTCCAGCTCATTTTAGGGCATGAGACAAAAAAAAAATTAAGCATAATCCAAATATCAAGTGGACCACACCACAGGAAACGGTGGGGATTGAACGCTTACAGTTAAAAACTTTTGGGATCCACAAATTTTGGATCAAGCTGATATTTGTGTTTTCCCCTTCATCGAGGCTTGTTTGACCTTATCAAGAGATTAGGTGGCAAATAAACATTACAGTGGGCCATAGGAAGTTTTTAATGATGGACATTCAATTAACACTGTTTTCCTGTGGTGTGGTCCGCTTGTGATTTTGATCTGTCTTATTTTTGCAATCATGCCCTAAAATAAGCTTGCAAAATGGATGGATGGCGTAGATAAAACACACACATCATGTTGGGGCCCACAGAGCTTTGACTGGCGAGCTGTTGGGTTCACTAGCCAAACGGCGTCCCTTTTCATGGGCCACAAGGAAAACTTCATGATCCGTCACCTTCCCTTTATTGCTAAAAGACCTAGGTTGCTCAGATTGGCTCGTAAGGCCCTGAGTTAAGCTGAAACTCGCCTTGTTCGCCGCTGAACCAGCCCAACGAGTGAAGGGTGACTTCAAACCGGATCGGATACTACTGAATTCCAGTCAACGCGACACGTCGCATCCAACTCGCCCATGTCTTAAAACCAGACGTTCCATAAACTGGACCTCTTTTTTATCTGAACCTGTCCCTCTTACCAATCCACTGGTTAGATGATTCCATTCATTTTACCAAGACTGCTTTTGGAGACGTTATTCCAAAGAGGTCTCTGCCTAGTTTGATTATCAGACCTTCTTTGATCCCAAGCGTTCATTTGTATATGGCCCTGATTAAATTTAGAAGTTCCTCCAATTAGAAGGAGGACCAAATTTGAACAGACGGTCCAGATGGACGATTCAACCATTCCACACATCTAAAAAGCAACCAGCACTGTAAGAACTCCAGTGTGCCCGAGGTCTACTGGAGACGGCTCCTTTTCCCATAGTCAAACATTCTCCCAGGCATTGGTTCCCACGGGAGGAATTCTGTAACTTTCAAACCGTCCATCTGTAACGGATGAGTCGTAAAAAGTAAACTTGGGGACACGTGTCGATCAACTGCGAAAAAAGAGCCGTCCATCCATTTTGCGATGTTTGTGAGATATTCACGCCGTCCATCCATTTTATAAGCTCTTTAGGACGTATGTGAAAAAATGAGCCGGATCCAAGACTCAAGTGGCCGGAAATGTAATGATTGAACGTCCACCGTTGAAATATTCGTGGGGCCACAAAAGTTTTGAATCATTCTAATATTTGTGTTTTCAGTTTATCCCAGTAGGAATGACATTATGAACGATAAAGATGGCATATAAACGTCACTATGGACCCTAGGGAGGTTCCAACGGTAGAAATTTCCCTACCCACTTTCTCCTTGAGTTCGGCCCCAGTAACTTCCCGCGAAAGCCGTAAGGAATCCGCGTCCCTCCGTCTTTGACCACTTGGTCAAGGATGGAAAGGTCTCGTTTCCCATTTCCTGTCGAAAGTTGAATGGGGACGGAAATTTCACCGACTAAGGAGAAAAAAAAAAAAAAAAAAAAAACTCAATGGGGCCTACTCTGATGTGCGTGACGGAAGCGTGATGGCTTACTAAGTAATTCGTACGAGTAAACTCTGTGGGCCTATAGTTATGTGCATGCCTTATCGACGCCATCCCTCCATTTTTACCATCTCATTTTAGAGCATAGTCTAAAATTGAAAGGGGGGGGGGAATTTCTCACAAACATCAGGATGGGCCCACCTAAGGTCCTAGCATGGGAAACCGCGTTCGTTATGTAGCCAAATTTGCTGCTCAAGCAACGTCACAAGGTTCTATAAGGCCCGCCATAATGAATGTATTGTATCCACACCCGTCCATACATTGCAAGAGATCATTTCATGGCATGCGCCAAAGAATAAGGCAGATCCAAAGCTCAAGTGGACCCTACCATTGAAAATAGTGGGGATTAAACACCTACCATTAAAAACTTATGGGGGCCACGGAACTTTTCAATCAAACTAATATTTGTGCTTTCCTTTCGTCTGTGTGAACTTAAAAACAAGTTGGATCTCAAATAAACATCATGGCGGGCCTTAGGAAGGTTTCAACGGTGGGTGCCACTAGTCCTATTGTTTCTGTGGTGGGGTCCATTTAAACTTTAAATCTCCACCATTCTTTGTTTCAAGCCTTAAAATGATCTTTCCAAATGGTCGGATGGTATGGATACAACACACATCATGATGGGGCCCATAAAACTTGGTGACGTCACTTGAACCCGCGGTATAGCTAATTCAATCCGTGTCTGAGATTTCATGCAGACGGGATGCGGATTTCCAGCTAAAACCGTTTGGGAGTTCCTAAATTAGGGAAGTTACATAGGGCCTATTGTGCTGTTTTCGATCAATCCACACCGGCCATCTGCTTTGCCTTATTATTATAGGACAGGAGGCCAAAAATAGGATATATCTAAGACTCAATTGGACCACACCACATGAACCCACATGAACCAGATTGAACTCTTACGATTTTTAACTCACGTGGCTCCACCCCTGATGGTGTGGATAAGACAGGTACATCCACAATGGACCTCACAAGGTTTACTCAGTTAGCATTAGCAATACTGAGTGAGTTAGTAAAATCTGTTTGTGTGTGACATCTCCGTCTATCATTTAAGAGAATGGATCGATCATTTTTATGATATCAACATGTCATGATATGCTTAGACGATGACTTGTACCATCTCGATTTTTGGGATATGGTAGGCTTGCAATGGACCCTAGTGATGAATGGTTCAAATCCTTACATGTGTGTTGTGTGCAGACCCCTTGTCCTTCTTTTTTTTTAGCATATCACATGGGTACTCCAAGGCAGGACCTCAATGTTGAAATGGACTGTCTACTGAGCCATGCTTTGGAACCTATCTAACGTTGGTATGTCATGATGTTGCCGGAGCAAACATTCATGCTTGAAGCGTTCAACCAATGGCTCCACGGCACAGAGTATTGACAGATCAGGTTCTTTGTTTCTAGCCACACCCTGATCCAGAGCTCAAGTGGTAGATTGAGTGAAGATAACCTCGCTTCAATGCCGGAGGTCTTGTTATGTTATTGATTCCCAGGTGAGGGTGGCTAACATTTTGATTCCACTAACAGTGGAGTGTGTGTACTAACCTCCCCCCCCCCCCCCCCCCCCCCCCAAAAAAAAAGAAAAAGGACGTTCCTTTTTCCTAGCCAGTGGAGGAGCGGTACTCAATAATACCGGTGGCCAAAAGAAGAAACGGTTAGCATTTCAATGAAAAGAGTCCATACATCCGATGGCTAGGCTCGTTCAATTGTTTCATTTCTTTTAAGCAAGTGCCATCAACTGCTCGGCCCACCATATGGATGGTGCAAATGCATGATCAACCATATAACTTTTATTTATAGCCATAAAAATCTTCTTGGATTGGATATCTACAGTATCTACACATGGCCAACGCTAACCATTCTTCTATTCCACACCTTTGTGAGCCGGGCACGCCCCAGAAATCATAGTAGTTGAATTATCCTAGCCACCAATTGAAGGATCTCTACCCATTAATGAGCCTCATCTTAGATGGTGTAAAAAATAAAAAATAAAAATAAAAGTCTCATATTAAAATATTTCAAGCCTTTGATTCAAAGTTGATGACCACCGTTCATATTCAAAGGAAAAGAGTAAATACATGCGTGTCTATTATATATGTGTGTATATAGGCCATCCACCACCCAAGACAGAGACCATGATATAAACGTTTTGGATCATCCCAACATATCCTAATGCAGCAAGCTCGGATGTATTCTGCAAACCCCATCATAAAAAGGGGGTCAGTCTACTCATAAGGTATGCAAGCACGTGGAACGCATGTTGGTTATCATTTTTTTCTAACCATCCATTCCATCGTACACGTGTGATAAATGGGTCAGCAGGACTTTCGAACATTCACTATTGGGACCACTTTATGAACGTTCCAAATCTGCGCTTGTGTCTGCAATTAGCTTCCACTCTTTCGGATATCTTCTCCTAGGGAGCAGAGTAGGTGAGACCCCGTGGGGCCCACCTTGATGTATTTATCCTATATCTACTCCGTCCATCCGTTTTTCTGGATCATTTTAAGTTACTAATTCAAAAACTAAACAGATCCAATTATCAGGTGGACAATACCACAGGAATCAGTGATGATTGACCATTAGTGGACCATAAAAGTTTTGGATGAAGCTGATATTTGTTTTTACCCTTCATCAAGGCTTATGTGACCTTATCAACAGATTGGATGGAAAATAAACACTAAGTAAACAATAAGGTACGCCCTAAGAAGGATTTTATTGTAGGGCGTTCAATCACCACCGTTTCCTATGGAATGGTCCATCTGATTATTTGATCTGCTTCATTTTTTTGGATAATTCCCTAAAATGATCTGAATATACGGATGGACGGCGTGGATACAGAATACATAAATCGATGTGGGTCCCACATCAAGGGCCGCACGTCTTGGGTGAGTCGGGGGTCTCACTTAACCCGCTCCCCTTCTTGTGGTTTTATTTGGTGCCGGTCCCGCACCACAGAACCATGCGGGGTTAGGTTCCCTCCGTTGAATCGCACACATGTCAGAGATCTGGGCCATCCATCAGCTAGTGTACTCTGTGAAGTGTGAACATGCCTGGACTGAAAATAATATCAGTTTACTCAGGCCGATCACATTTGTACGTGAGAAATGTTTGCCAAGTAAAAATGTCCAAAGGTCCAAATTCTAGCTCGCAGGTCCCACTACCTAATGAAAGGCCCGGATTAGTTATACGTGTGCCATCCAACGGTGGGAATTCTATGAAAAGAACCTCCCCTTTGCAAGGATAGAAAGGGATCAACCCTTGCAATGAAAAGTTACATGGGCCCTACCATAATTTTCTATGATCTACTCCGTCGATCATTTCGGTCAGCTCATTTTAAGGCTTGATACCAAAAACCAGACTGATCTAAACTCAGGTGGGCCACACCAAATGGGAAATTGGGATTGTGGACGCCCTATTACTGAAACCTCCCTGATGCCCAACATGATGTCTAAATGACATCCAACCCATTCACAAGGTGAGTCCCACCAGGATAAAGGGAAAAGCCAAATATCAGCTGGACCCCAAAACTTCAGAGTCCCCAAGAAGGTCTCCATGGCGTAGGAGTCTCCATCCCACTTTCCCCGTGGTGTGGCTCGTTCGACTTTTTGATCTCCCTTCTTTTTGACATCACATCCTCACAAGAGCTTCCGCCAATGATGGACGGAGTGGATATCACACAAACATCTTGTTGGGGCCCACATAGCTTTTTTGTTGCACGAGGACGTGCCCCGGGAGAACAGCCTATATTTCGAATCTTGAGCCCGGTTGGCCGTGCAGGAAAGGACGAACGGCAGAATACGACGATGGAATAGTACTTATAAAAGGAAGGGAGGGTGGTCTCTCCAAGATTTCACACACAATCTCCATCTCTTCTTTCTTTTCTCTTCTTCTCTCCTTTTTTATCTTTTTGTTTTCTTCTCCATTGAAGAGAAAAACAAGGTAGGGAGAAGAAAGAGAGAGAGCTTTTTATTCTTTGTAATGGAAGGTGTGAATTTAACAAATCTTCCTCTCCCTCCAGGCTTCAGATTCCACCCAACAGACCAAGAGCTTATAATACATTACTTGAAGAAGAAGGTCTCTTCTTCCCAAACTCCGGCGTTCTCTATAATCGCCGACATAGATCTCTACAAATACAGTCCATGGGAACTCCCTGGTTCTTCCCTTCTCCCTCTCTCTTTCTTCCTTCATTCACACATGAAGTTACGTAAATGGTGGATGAGATCCAACGGTCACTTTTTATTACCGTACATGCGGCTTGCGTGTGTGACGATCTGAACCGTTCCTTCGTTGTATGGACCCTAGGAATTTAAAATGGCCAAGCTTTGGTGTAATTAATCAAATTCTTAACTTGATTTTTTTGTAATTTTTGTATGATGCTTTAAGTGGTTAGGATTGCATGAACCCAATAATATGATATAGCCCTATGATCATGTGGGGCCCACCTAATAGAGTTCCTACACTTTTATGATGGTTCTCCTTGGTGAATGAACGTTTCGGATCGTCACAGGCATTCCATATGTAATTTGTGGAATCTCATGCTCTGATCTCTTCCCCACGTGGGGTGGATGCTTGAATGATTGGGCATGTTGGTGTCCACTCCGACTGTCCATCTCTTGAGGTGTGACAGGCACCACTCATCACCACCTTTTATTAATGATAAGATGGTTGTGATTAAAAGTATTCATCAGATGTTGATGTACGTTCCATATGTTGCATGATTCCTTATAGATATACATATATGTGCATGTGTAGCTTCTTTAAGTTCTAAATTTGAATTGACATGGTTGGAAATTCCTCAGGGAAGGCTTTCTTTGGAGAGAGTGAGTGGTTCTTCTTTAGCCCAAGAGATCGGAAGTACCCGAACGGAGCTCGGCCAAATAGATCAGCCGGGACTGGTTACTGGAAAGCTACTGGAACCGATAAGCCGATCCTTGCATCCTGTGGATCGCAGTGTCTAGGTGTGAAGAAAGCTCTGGTGTTCTACAATGGTCGCCCTCCCAAGGGCGTGAAAACAGATTGGGTGATGCATGAATATAGGCTCCTCGAGGCCAGCCCTGGCTCTCAAAGGCTCAAGGGATCCATGAGGGTGAGTCTCATTTCTCGAATTTAATTTCTCCAACGAATGATGGGTTTAATTTCAGTTTGTGCATACACATGGACTAACATACAAACGTGCGAGGCAATATGGTGTGCGGAATCCGAGCTTTGCATAAGTTGGGACACACCAATCAGGTCTTCTGCCTAAAAAAAGGCCCTTTCACTCCTAAGGTTGCCTATAAATTATTCTCTCTTTCTTTCTGTCCATTTGTTTCATACACCAAGGCCCGCCTGAGGAGCTACCCACACCTTGATTTTTTAGACTAGAAGATCTACCTACGTAGCATGGACCACTAGGTGTGGACATGGAAAACCCTCGTGGGATCCTCATGCAAACAGTGGAATCCAACAATAATTCCCTAGTCTGATTTATAACATAATTTTTTATGAAAATGTTGAAAAAGTAAATGGATAAATAACAATATAATCATTTCTAATGACTCGAAAATATTTTTGAGGGACATCAATACCCCTGGCTTTTCAGTAAAAGACTGGAAATAGAGATAGAATTTCATAATACTATTTTACATAGCTAGTGACAAACTCAATTCTATAAAATTAGAATTCATTCGGGGGTATTTGGATCATGGAATTAAATGGTATGGAATTGCATTAGATGGAATGAATACCATTATTGCACATTGATTGCATGTCTAGAAATATTATAGTATTTTGACTGTCCAATTCCATGTTTGGAATCAAATTCTTCCTTAGGAAAATACACTATTAAGTGAAGCTTGCACCCAGGCGTTTCAACAGCAGGTCTAAGGTTCGAGTGCTAAGGAGACACACCAACCCTACTGATGGGTGGGTGCATCGTGTGACAAACTGTGTGGGTGCGTTGTATGACTGGGGAAAAAAAAAAAGGTGAAGTTTGCATCTAGTGGACCATGGAATTGTAATCAACGAACTAGTTTTAACAACTGATCACCTTTACACGTATCCAACTCGAATGTCATGTGTAACGGACACATATGGATGGACAACGTAGATAAAATACATGCATCATCATGGGGCCCATAGATGTGGTGGATTTTAAAATCCACCGGAAATCCAATAGGGCTTGTTTGGCACTATTGATTTGAGAGGAAGTGATGAGAAGTGGATTCCATGATATGAATTCTCATCAATTCCAAATTTTATGTTTGGGAGCCAAGATTTGGAGAGAAATCAAACACGAGGGAATGGATGGTGTGGATTTTAATCCCACCGTATCAACCTTGATTTTCAAATCCATGTCGTCTATCCATTTTTCAAATTATTTTATGCCAGGATCCAAAAAATAAAGCAAATCCATATTGTAAGTGGACCATAAAATAAGAAAAAGTGGAGAGTGAGACCTTTTATGATGCATACAAGTTTTGGATTAAATTGATATTTGTGTGGTCCCTTCATCCAGGTCTTTGTGACCTTATCAACAAGTTGACGAAAAATATACATCACATTGGGTCCCACAGTTAGGGACACATCACGTTGGGTCCCAACGTTGGGGACGATTTCTCCTCAAATCCCACCTTTTTGAGAGGATTTAAAAATGAGCTATAAGTGCCTTTTTGAATTCTCATGGATTCCTTTGAAATCCACTTCTTATCAAATCCATAGAGCCAAACAGAATAAAGCAAGTGGTTTCTCCTCAATAGTGCCAAACGGGCCAATAGCATTTACCAGTGGCACTAGATTAATCCAATCCTTCTCATGGTTTCCAAGTGCCACATAGAATTTGCTTGGGACCAAATGCAATTTCATACCACCTAATCCTACATAATACTGGTTTCAAACATCCCCTTCCAAAATACTCCCTAAATCCAAACACCCTTCTTTGAACTTTCTTTTTTCATTCCTGATATGGTTTTTGTTGCAGTTGGATGATTGGGTCCTATGCCGAGTTCGTCAAAAGAGCAACATACCATTACATATTGGAGAGAAACATGAAATTTCACTCAATAACTCTCATTTCCCAGATGGTCAATACATGGAGAAGCAAGCCATGAGAAAGAGAAATGATTTATTCCAAGAAAGCGATTACAAAGTACTAGCTTACCTCATGAGCTCCCAAGAAGGATTTGGTGCATGTGACAACCTAAATCCAAGCTACCAAAGGCCCACCAAAGCATCAAATCCGGACATGGGTTCTCAAGGAGTCGGCAGCCTGCAACTGCCCAATGTTTCTTCCGTCCAACTCATGCGGTCATTCTCCTTCGGTGGTTTGGATGAATACATGATGCCACCAAGTAAGAGACTTAATGTGAGTGGGAGCATGGATGAACAATCTCCTACCGAGTCCACCTCTATCCCTTCATGTTTCTCTGATTTCATGATGTAGCTATCCGCCTTTTTTTTGGGTCCCTGTGAAATGAAAATGAAGGGTAATGATCCAATGGGCTATGTATATAGCATGTGAAATTTGTATTAATCTTTATTTAAGATAATAAAGAGCACTACTATGTGGGGCTGTTTAGAAATTTGTAACAAAGGTGACATGTAGTAGATGTGTAAACATTAGTAATAAGATCGTTTGGGTTACTTAGGGCTCGTTTGGATAACACCAAATAAGTTACTTTTTCTACTTACAACAGTGTAGATAAGTAACTGATTTGAGATAAGTAAGTTTGGTTTAATTGTGAGCACTTATAAGTAACTTTTTTATTTAAAGTTACTTAATCACTTCAGTTTAATACGTAGAAATCAAGATAACCTACTTGAGGCATAAGTAACAAAAGTAACTTACAATCCAAACACTCCTTAATTTGAAAGAAGCGTATGAATTTTCTCTTTTAATAGGTTAGCTGCTTGACCTAACCGCTTGAAATCATATGCCAAGTTTTGATAGGATATGGTGTGACGTAAGAAGGGCGTGGTAAGGTTGAGCACCATCTTCCTTACCGGATAAATATCTTGAGTCATAAGGCTTTCAGGAATCCTCAACCAAATTTCCTCGAATCCACGAGGGAGAGAATTAAAATAATAATAATAATAATAATAATAATAATTCTTAGAAAATTCGTAATAATTTATTGATTGAGTAAAAACATGATTACAATGCTTTAAATAAGAAACTAAACTATAGGACAAAGTTTCAAAATCCAACTCCAACTAAAACACTAAAAAAACGTGACTTACTAAAAATAGTGAACTTACTATTTATAGACGTCTCCCATTCCTTCTATACTTCATGCTTTTTTTTGCCAAAAATAGAAAGTTTTCAATATGTACAACCACGTACGTTTTTCTACTAATTTTTCTAAGCCCTTTTTCAACGGATCAAAAGTTATAATAAAAATAAAACTTACTATAAATAGTAAAAATAAAATAAAACTAGACTAATGACTGACGATCTAGTTGAAATCTCAGGAATCCAGCTTGAGCAACCCAGCATCGCTTGAGCTACTCCAAAATCATATATTATACGTCCTATAACTTATCACGGGTTGCAAGATACGACTGTTTTACGGTCCTAACAGCTCAAATTACTTCCATCTTCAATCGGGCTTCATCTAGTCCATCTTGGCCATAAAAAGTATGCGGCCCACTCTACATCATGGTGCAATATGGGGGCATGTTTTCTCATTGCTGTCTAAGCTACGACCTTATTGATGATTCTAACCTTTGGCCCATGAGCTTGAATATGAGCCATTCAAACTTTACTTTCCAATGTTTTAAATGCATTTTCATACAGAATTTTATCCATTCAACAAATGTTTTTTAGAGGTCTAAGATGGTAAGGTAGGCACCAGCTAGGTCCTTTTAAAACCCACGTAGGCTATCTGTCATGCTGCAGGCTTGACCCAAGGGTTTTGATAAGGCATGTTACCCTGTAACACAATTTCTTATGTGATTGGTTTCCGTCCCATATTGGATCATGTTAAATGATCACCACTTGACCCCAGATTCAAACACAAGACCAACACCTCTGATTCCATGTCAAATCACCACTTAATCTAAAAGCTCGAGCTCAACCGTAAGAGTTTTCAACAGTAAGAGTTCAATCCACTAATTCATGTGGTATGATTTAGTTGAGCCTTCGATCTACCTCTTTTTTGGGCTCAAGCACTTAAATGAGCTTTCAAAATAGATGGACAGCTGGGATAAAATATATAAATTACCATGGGCCCTATAGAGCCCCAAGACTGTTTGTCTTAAGCTAGGTCCTGGTTGGTAGGAAATCTCGATGCAGATTAGTTCTGGCTGATGTGAATTTCCTTTTTGCAGGAAGTTCTTACGCTGGGAACCTAAGTGGGTCCCACCATGATGCTTGTGAGAAATCCACCTCGTCAATTCGTTTTTTGAGCTCATTTTAGGACATGAGATCGAAAATGAGCTGGATCCCAAACTCAAGTAGGCCATACTAAAGGAAAAGGTGGGTAGGGAAATGCCTACTGTTGAAACCTCCCTGAGGTCACAGTGATGTTTATATGCCATCCATACCATTAATAACGGCATTCTTACTTGAATGAACTGAAAACATAAACATTAGACTGATTCAAAACTTCTGTGGTCCCACGAATGTTTCAACTGTAGTAGTTCAATCCTCACGTTTTCAGCCCACTTGAGTCTTGGATTTGGCTCCTTTTTAGTCACATGTCCTAAAATGATCTCACAAAACGGATGGACGGAGTAGATTTCTCAAAAACATCACAATGGGACCCACCTAAGTTATCAGAGCAAGAACTTCCTGCTAAACAAATCTACATCCAGTTTTGACGGTTCATTGGCGATCTCCCCATGAAGTGAGGTCACCAAGTTCTATGGCCCCACTGTGAAATATGTATTGTATCCACACCGTCCAATCATTTAGAGAGATCGATCCTTTTATGGCTTGATAAAAGAATGAGCCAGATTTAAAGCTCAAATAGACCCATCACAAAAACAATGAGGACAACGGCGCCAACCGTTGCCTTATGCTTGTGCCTTGCCCCCACCGGAAGAAAATCCTAGCTCCGCCCTTGCATATCAATGCATATAAGGGGACTTATAACACATCCTTTGATTCAACTCAAACTATTCATGTTCTCGTTGCTACAATATATATTATAAAAAGTTATAATTATATAACCGTTCTTCATTGATTTTTTTTTTTTTTTTGGTTAGCCTACAACACGTGTTTCTTTAGATGGCCACTTTTGGCATAGAATCTAAAACATGAATGGTTCATATTATCATATAAGATGTTGTATGGTGTGGTAGTGGGGCACGTACCCTATCAAAACCGCGGACCCCAAAAGGATTAGACTTGCACTGCATGAAGGCTCAGAGGCGGAATCGGATTGCGCGCGGAGTTACTCCGCACGGTCTTATCGTGCTGAGTAAACTCAGTTGTGCCCACCTAGAATGTATGTGCTCTATCTATTCCGTCCATATGTTTTTCCAGCTCATTTCAGTGGTTGAACCCAAAATTTAAGCATATCCAAATCTCAAGTGGACCATGCCGGAAACAGTGGGAATAATGATTTCCACCGTTGAAACCTTCCCAGGCCCTATAGTGATGTTTATTTGTCATCCAACCTGTTCATAAGATCACATGGATAGGGATGAAGGGAAAACAAAAATATCAGCTTGATCCAAAACTTCTGTGTCATCCAAGAATTTTTCAATGGTAGACATTCAGTTCATACTTTTCTTGTGGTGTGGTCCACTTTAGATTTTGATATGCTTCATTTTTTGGCATCATACCTAAAATGTTCTGTTAAGATGAATGGACGGAGTTGATAAAATACGTAAATCACTGTGGGCCCCACAGAGTTTACTCCGCACGCTAGCGTGCGGAGTTACTCAGTACGCAATCCGCTTCCCTCAGAGGCGATTAATCGGGACCTGTGATTGGTTTGTCAGAACCAGCCTCGTATAGTGTGGTAGAGAGGCACCGTACCCTATCAAAACCATGGACCTAAAAGGATTAGACTTGCATTGCATGAATGTTCACGGACTTAATCGGGCCCTGTTATTGGTTTGTCTCAAGTACATGAAGCCCTCGTGCAGGGAGTTTTTGCGCTCAAGCTAGGGGTGGGCCCACCTTTATGAACTTCCGCGACAACATTTTCCCTCTTTCTCTGGGGTGCATTTATATGCGTAGGCCCATGCATGCATGTGTATACGCTTGCAGGCTTGCAGTTAAGTTTCCAAAGGACCATTTTGGTAAATCGGACTGGCCGAGTCGGGTCTGGTTCCATGATAAAATTTCAGGTGTGCCTGACTAGGCCCATGTTGTGTCCCTCATGGTGTCAGGCCTGGCTAGGACCTGCCCAAATGGGGGTCGTTGATAACCACAGCCACCTTGTGAATGGAAGGTGTCAACTGGCATGCCCATTGGACCCACATATGATGCTGATCCCAAGTTCGATGCAATTGAAATAAACTGACTAACAAAATATCAAAGATATGTGGGTAGGATCCTCAAATGTCAACTATTTTGGGGGGCAAGGCCCATCAGCAGCGGGTCTAGATTGATAAAGGGTCTGGATAAGTGAACCATGGGTCCGCTCGGACAAGCTATTGTAAATATAATCGGGTCAGGTGGCTTGGAAAGCATGCACCCTCGCCTGTGTCGAGCTGATCTTCGACTTTGAGTGAAAAAATGATGAAACTGCCCACTACTCTCCTTCCAACCCCCAAATCCAACAAGGGCATCAGCGTCATTTCACAGGAGCGGATTAGATTAGGCCCTTACTGTAGGGCCCACCTTGATGATGTATGTATTCTATACCTCCGCGGTATGTCCTGTTTTCTCCTCATCATTTATCATTTTAGGGCATGAGCCCACAAATGAAGCAGATCCTCAAATACCAGTAGGTGACCAATGATGCGCCAGTGTGTGTGGGGGTGGTACTTTCGCGAGCTGGAGTACCCTTCAAGGGTACTCCAACTCGACACACCCTGGATGACATTGCACACTACCCGTAGGTGTGGTAGTCAGTTTACTCGGTTAGACAGTACCCAGTACCCGGATTTTGATTCCTTTTAGGTACTGAAGCCATCCGGTGTGATATCTGTTGTCAATTCTCATCTATAGGTGGATAATTTTGAAAATACTAGCAAAGTTGGCATAGGTTTTGAGTCCACCCGAGGGTTTTCACGAAAATTTACAACATCCGTACTAAAATGTTACAAAGTCAACCACACTGGATGAACTCAACATCTATATCGACTAAAAACCCTATAGTGTATTGGTTATCCCCTGGTGGTTTAAGTACCACACTTAAAGGTAGTTCGTAGTGTAACCCGGGTGTGTCGAGTTGGAGCGCGTATCATGGAAAGGGGTGTGTATGTTATATATATATATATATATATATATATATATATATATATATATATATATATATATATATATATATAATATATATTATCAACAGGGTTTATTTGAAGTTCCTTACCCAAGTTTATTTGACCTATCAACAGGTTGGATGGCAAATAAACTTACCAAAACATTATGGTGTACCTTAGGAAGGTTTTAACTTTTAATGGTAGGAAATTCATCACCACCGTTCCCTATAGTGTGGTCCACCTCAGAATTGGATCTTTTGTATTTTTAGAATCATTTTCTAAAATGATCTGAAAAACATGGATGTATGGAGTGGATATAGAATAATTACATCATCGTCGGCCTCACGGTAAAGGCCGCACCGTCTTGGGTCAGGCAGGGGGTGCACCTAATCCACTCCCACATTTCACGCTTACAGTTTTTTTATTTTTTATTATTAAACGGACACTCCCTCACGCTTCGAGTTCAAGCGCTCCTCACCTTCCCATTTCAAAATACTCCTCCCTCCCAACTTTCTCCTCTTTCCCCAAAGAAGAAAAAAGAAGAAGAGGCTTGAAACGGACATGATGCAGGTACTAGGGTTCTGAGGCTCCGCCTCGAAAGACACAAGCGATTATTCTACCAAATCCCTCTCAGAAAGCCCTTAATCCTCTTCTCCGACCGTCGTCGATGCCGGTCCTGGCAGACCCCTTCTTCTCGTCTACCGCGACGACAAGGGAAAGTTCGGTATGGACCCTGAGGCGGTCTCCGCCCTCCAGCTCGTCAAAGGCCCTGTTGGTGCTGTCTCTGTCTGCGGCCGGGCCCGCCAGGGGAAGAGCTTCATCTTGAATCAGGTTCTCCTTAATCCTCTCTCGCTCTCTCCCTTCCTCGCTCCGTTTTAGGTTTTTAGTTCCGTTGATTCGAATAATCAATCGAATACATCCTTTTCATGTGTTATGGGGAGTGGCATTCTCGTAATCTCTCCATACATCTGCGGGGTTGGGTTGCGTGGTTTGCAGGTGTTTTAGCAGTTTTCATATCTTTAATAGGGCGGAATTCCTGAATTTCCATCGCTGGATAGGAAATTTCAGCTTTATACCAGTAAAAACTACACAAATTTTCATTATTTGAACTTCTGCTTACATGCAATGTCATTGGGTTCTTCTATCTGAAGTTATCTGCTTATTTTTCTTCTTCAATACTCGTGCAATCCGGTTATCAAGTCAATGAGATCTCGACACCTGAATTGCAAAGAAATAAACAAGAGTGCACCCACAAGAATATTTGATTAGAGAGGGAGAAATAACTTGATTGATATCAAGCATCGCTTACAATACTCAAGAAAACTCACAACTCACAAGCATTGTTCTCGTCGATCTTCATCTTCATCTAATCTTACAAGTTTCGAATGTTCTTGGTGAAAACACCAGTATTTTTGCTTACTTGATCTTGTATCAATGATGGTACTAATTCAAATACATGATGCGGTCTTCTCATTTACAATTTCAAATGGGGATATCTCTGGTTGTACGATTTATTATATATTTGATTCCATAAAATGTGCCAGAAGTGCCCTACAATCTTCAAATCACAGTAACTTCAATAACAAAAGTCAAAAGACATTTCAGTGTGGTAGAGGTACTTCTTATACAACCGTTATACACATCGCAAGTAACAAGAAAACGTATCTTAATTCACCCAGTAGAATTTTTTTTACCAGGTATTACTGTTTTTAGCTTATGCGAGGGTAAACCCAAAATACACAACATTTTTTTAGAGGACATATAAATCATGTGCCGGTTCAGTCTAGATAGTCCAAGTTCCGAACTGAATTTATCAGTTAAAGAGTTCTGTCTAAACGACGGGAAAATGAAATTCATTAAGGTCGTTTTTAGTAGTAGATTCTACCGTTTAGAAATAAATTATTAGTTCAGTTTAATTAATAAAATTTTTATTAAATTCTACATTATTTTTAATAAATTGTCTCTTACGTCTAGTAGTAGATTCTACATATAAATTCTTTAATTAATAAAAAAAAATTAAATAAATAAAGAGTTCCGAACTGAACTTATCAGTTAAAGAGTTCTGTCTAAACTTCTTGGAAAATGAAGTCCATTGAAATTTCCACTCATGGTGGACAATCTTCAAAAGAGAGGTATGGTGATCCCGAATGTTTGCTCCTTGTGTTCGCAAAACGAAGAGTCTATCGACCACCTCTTCCTGCATTGGCCCTGGCTAAACGTGACCTGGGTTGATCTCTTTGAGCGCTTCCAAGTTAGATGGAGCCATCTTGAGTCGGTTGATTAGTGCTTGATTGCCTGGCATGTGGTTAGTCTTAGCAGCCAGAGGACTTCTCTTTGGAGATTATTTCTTTTGGTGATGCGGTGAGCAATTTGGGAAGAAAGGAATAGAAGGTGTTTTAATAACACCTGCAAGGCAGCATCTTCTCTCTCTCAAAGAGCCAAATGTTTAGCTATAGAATGGGCTGCCTTCGCTTTTAAGCTAAAGGGATGTAATCTGGAGTTTCTGGGTTGTAGTGGAGTCGCCATCTTGGCGGCTCACTTTGTTTTGTTCTGTTGGTTTTGCTTCTTTCTTTTAATAATTTTCATTTTCAGTTGCCTTTTTTTTTTTTTTTTGGGGGGGGGGGGGGGGGGGGGGGGGGGGGGCTATAAAAGATTGAAAGAATTCTTTGGAGGATCCATAAACTAGAACAAAGAATTTCACCGAGGAGATGCAAACATGAATCCATCTACGCCATTTGGAACCAAATCCTAACCAGCTCCGCAAGTAGTCGAGGTAGTCCCAGTTGACTTGATTGAAAACTTTCTCGATGTCGAGTTTGCGGACTACACTCCTACCCTCCCTATGACGGGGTTCTTTTGGTATTTAACACTCTATGAGGGCAAGAAAAAAGGGCTTGTAAGACCTCGTTAAATAATTTTTGTCCATCCATTTTAGATCGAAGTGTGAGATCTTCTCTCAGAATTCATTTTAGATCAGATCGTGAAATCTTCTTCTCCCAATTACATTTTCCATGAACTTAAAGAGAACTTTTTTCTTCTTGGTTTCTTTCTTCTAAGACTGTGTTGAGGTCATCACATTGTTGAAGGTGAATTGGAGAGTTTGGGGGGACTGAAAAATTTAGGGATTTTGGCAAAGCCATGGTTTTCGATTGGTGAATTTGGGGAAATTGGGAAATTTGTGGTTAGGATTTTGGAAAATTAGGATTTAGAATTGGGAAATTTGGGCAAAATTGGAATACGGGGTTTTTGTGTAATAGGAATTGGATGGTATTGATGTTGATTATTTAAAATAATCAACTTATATCTATAAATAATTAAATATTGATATTTATTAGGGGTGGCAATGGGTTGCGTCAACCCACATGTCAGTTGGCCCAACCTACTTCTAAGCTGGGCTCAGGCAAGGTCAGGTTGGGTTGCAGGTTGAGCTCAGGCCAAAAAGGTTTACCATTTATGTTAATGTGTTCGGCTTGAATTTAGGCTAACCTGACCCGACTTAACCTTACGCATAACCTGAAACAAAAATATCTTTGCTATAGTCGACCAAAGAGCATAGGGAGAACACAGACCAGCTCCTTGAGGGCCTATTGGAGACTGAATGAGCTGCTCGAGCAGAAGCGAACAGTAGAGCGGAATCGCTGTTCTTGCAGCTGCAATCCACTCAGGCCAGGCTTGACTCTCTCCAGCAGGGAGCTGACTTCCATTCACCTAAATGAAACTGCATTGAATAGGAAGCTCAGGACTGCCTCGCATTGGAAACGCACGAGGGTCGATGACAAACGAGCTGCTCGAGCAGAAGCGAATGGTAGAGTGGAAGCCCTGTCCTTGCAGCTGCAATCAACTCAGGCCGGGCCTTGACTCTCTCCAGCAGTAGCCGGCTTCCATTCGCCTAAATGAAACTGCACTGGATAGTAAGCTCAGGACTACCTCAAATGGGAAATGCATGAGGGTCAATGACGAATGAGCTGCTCGAGCAGAAGTGAATGGTAGAGCAGAAGCCCTGTCCTTGCAGCTGCAATCCACTCAGGTCAGGCTTGACTCTCTCCAGTAGGAGCTGGCTTCCATTCATCTAAATGAAACTGCTCTGGATAGTAAGCTCAGGACTGCCTCACATGGGAAACGCACGAGGGTCGATGACGAACAGAAGCGAACAGTAGAGTGGAAGCCCTGTCCTTACAGCTGCAATCCACTCGGGCTAGGCTTGACTCTCTCCAGCAGGAGCTGACGTCCATTCGCCTAAATGAAACTGCATTGGATAGTAAGCTCAGGACTGCCTCACATGGGAAACGCATGAGGGTCAATGACTGTCGGTGTTCAATCCGTTCAAGATATGGAGACCAGGACCGCCTCACATGGGAAACATACGAGGGTCGATGACTATGTCAGTGTTGAATCCATTCAAGATGTGAAGAGAATGTTAGGGGATGAAAGAAGTTGAAGAGCACGACTAGCCTGTTAAGGATGCACACTGAAGATGGAGATTCCATCTTCAAAGCAGATGGCGACGATAACCAGAGTCTGCAAACCGAATCAGAAGACCATACGAAAGTTCACTGTGCTGAAACTGACACAAGACATGGTTTCAGTGCAGAGCTGCTGCAGCTGAGGAATCCTAACAAGAAGGACATTGTTGCCCTATACAAGAATCATGTCCTCCGATGGTAGATGCCCTATTCAACATGTAGCGGGTACTTGTAATCGGCTTAGTTTATAGGCCAGTTTGTGGGAATCAAAATCATTCTGCAGGGGCCAAATTCACCTGAAAAAGGCCATCATCTTAAATTCAGAGCTATTCCCTAGACTCCTCTTTTGTAATTCTATTGTGCTGTTCTATCATTTTCTGTCAGGAGCCTTCTTGCACATCAATATGCTCTTTGAGGTAAGAGCGGTTTCTGTCCCTCTGTTTTTGGTCTCCTCTTTTCTCTTGCTGTGGTTATCATCTGGTCTTTTTGCTTGGTAAGAGGCTGACCCTCGTATTTTTCAAGTTATCAGGTAATTGGACAATGGTTTTTTGGTTTGTTAAAAGAAATACTTGGAAGTATAGATCTTCTTCTTTTACCATTCACACCAAACGCTTGCAACCACAAACCAGCATTTGTTATGAAATCTTTGTTATACCTATGGGTCGGCCCGTGATCCAACCCAAACCAGGCCGATCCAACAATCGGGGTGGCAGAAAAATGAGCCAAACCCAAACTAAGGCTAACTTGGCCCAGCCTGGTGTTGGGTGCGTTTCACACAAACCTTCAGATCTCGCTCCCCAATACACAAGAATTATGGACTATGCTAATGCAATAATCAAGAATAAACATCAATCACATGAACACAAGGAGTTTTTACGTGGAAAACCCTCAAAAGAGGTAAAAACCACGGGACCTAGTCCAGATCAACAATCCACTATCTCAGGGAACTGTTACAACTGATCTTAAGCACACACCGCTTGGATCAAACTTCTTCACCTACGCAGGGATGGATAAACTACAAGAGAATAGTAAAGGAGTAACAATCTCACCGATCCCGAGGACGTAGAAGCGCTGAGACGACCGTTGCGTAGAAGAATTCTTCTTCAAGCAACTTCTCTTTTCTACAAGCTTCCTCTTTCTCTCTCTTCTCTTTCTCTCTTCCTCTTTTTCTCTCTTTCTCACCTTGGACGTGTTGGCAACACAATGGGATGCCCTAATCCCGTTTTGGAACGCTTAAATACAAAAAACGGAAGAATTAGAGTCCAAATAGAAAACTGCGTACAAGCAGTCCGTGCAGGGTCGGGCGCCTGGTCACTAGACCGTCGGGCGCCCGGCCATGCCCAAAACAGTCCAGCGTAAAAACATGAGAAAGAAACCAATTTCGGGCGCCTGGACCAACATGGTCGGGCGCTCGGTCACCAAAACCGTCGGGCGCCCAGCAATGGACAAAACAGTCCAGCAGCTAGCCTCCATCTGGGGGGAATTTCAGTCGCCCGGCCACTAATTGGCCCGGGCGCCCAACCTCACCCAGCTGTACTCTCTCTCTCCTCTACGTTTTTGAGGAGGAAATCTCCATCACCCGGATCGTTGCCCACCTCTAATTGCCAATTTGTGACCTTTTTCTCTCGAAACACCCTTGTCATTTACGCTATTGTAACTGTTACTCCTGAAATGCCCCCACCTCACTAAGATTAAAAAATTTCTGCCTGAAATCCGCTTGCCATTAGTTCCTGAAACTCCAATTAGATTGCAAACTGAATACCTTGTTTTATACCAACGGTGGGGGATTGTTGGGGTGGTGGTCCCACAAGAACTAATGGCATCTATGGCCTCTTATTAACTGTTGGGCATATGAACTGTTATGCAGAATGTGGAGCATAAAATTCTGGTGGACTAAGCATTCAATTGCATTCCTGAAATGCCCCCCACTAAATTGAAAACTTGTAACGTTATACATGCATTGAAAATACCTTTGGGCCCTAAAAATAAAATGTACTTTCCAAATGAGTTCGTCCAGCATGTTTCCCCACCCATTCAGGCCCTCATGCTTAGATGGTCTGGTGATTTGAACCATCATATTCTTTTCGTTGGATATGAGCCATTCGATTTTCTTTTCGTTGTTTTAAATTCATCTACAGATTGTGGTCGAAATAATCAGCTCAGATATGGATGATTCTGAACAATGGCCCACTCGGCAAGTGGGCCCGAGTGGCCAGCCGTTCCAAATAACCGTTCAACTTGTTACTTGGGCAAACCCGTCGATTTTGCGAGTTATTTGATGCTCTACCAGAGTGAGGGGTTGATATGCAGGCCTACCGAAATTGGTACACGCAGCTTCTATAGTTGAGGGGACCACTATAGATGGTTTATCATTCAAAAAAAAATTCTAGTCCCTAATTGGTGGACACTGTTTGCTGAATTAGGACCATTTGCCACTTTTGATCTCAACCGTCCATTGAATGTCCACCGATAGGCTACTAAAGAATCGGTATTTTTATTTTTTATTTTTCATTCAAACTTAGACCCAAGTTGATTGTGGCCCACAATTTGGAAGGCTTAATTCGAGTTATCAATATCCCACGTATGCAATTTCCTAGTGCCTGAGTATCGGCCATCACATTGCCAGAGTATCAATGGCACGGGTGGGCCCCGTGTTTAAGTTCCTTGACTAAGGCACTGTTTGGTAAAATTTAATTTCACCACTTATCATTGAAAAAGGTTGTTTGGTAAAATTTAATTTCACCACTTATCATTGAAAAAGGTTGTTTGGTAAAATTTAATTTCACCACTTATCATTGAAAAAGGTTGTTTTCAGTGAATTTTTGTAATTCAGATTGTTTGATAATTCTAAAATATTAAGCACTTAATTTAGATTTTCACTTAAAATAGAGATTTTTGAAAGCTTCCTCACTTTGGCTTAATGCTTAATGTTGAAGGTGATAAATGATTTCTAAGTTTTAAAATTTTCAAAATGACAACTTTACTCCCTTCTTTTTTATAAGTGATTTCAAGTTAAAAAATTTCAAAATGACAACTCTACCCTCTTTTTCTTTTTCTTTTTTTTTTTTTACCCTGAGCCACCTTTGACGGAACATAGTAGAAGCCTAAATGACATAAGAAAGTTCTTTAACTTATTATGATGGATGTGTTATATCCACACCATTCATCTATTTTTTTCATATAGTTTTAGGGCATGAACCAAAAAATGAGGCTAACCCAAACTCAAGTGGACCACACTACATATACTAGTGGGACAATGACGCCCACGTTGAAAGCTTCGTCAGGCCCACTATGTTATTTATTTGACATCAAATCTGTTCGTAAGGTCACACATACCTGGATGAAGGGAAAACACAAATATAAGTTTGATCTGAAACTTTTGTGGCGCCTAAGATGTTTTTAATGGTAGATATTCAATCCCCACTGTTTTCTATAGTTTGGTTCACTTGAGGTTTGGATATACCTCATTTTTTAGCTCATGGCCTAAACTTATCTTAAAAAAAATGAATGGAGGATGTGGATCTAACACATACATCACGGTGGGGCCATGGAACTTTGCCACATCAATACGCAATGCCTACGTCACGCAATCCAGCTAAAAGGGGCTGTTTAAGGTAAATGATGTTAGTAGGTGTTGTGTTGACCGCTGGCCCACCTTAGTGTATGTAAGGTATATCCAAGCCGTCCATCAATTCTTCCAGATCATTCTAGGGCATGATCCCTAAAAATGAACAAGATCCAAATTTCAAGTGGACCACACCATAGGAAATAGTGGTGATTGAAATCCCACCATTAAAAACTTCTTGAGGCCCACGAAGTTTTGGATCAAGATAATATTTGTGTTTTCCCTTCACTCAGGTCTGTGTGACCTAATCAACAGGTTGGATGGCAAATAACATTAGAGAGGGACGTAAGAAGTTTTAATGGTAGGCGTTCAATCATTACTGTTTCTTGTGGTGTGGTCCACATGAGATTTAGATTTGCCTCATTTTTTGGTTCATGCCCTAAAATGATCTGAAAAAATGGATGAACGGTGTGGATATAGCACGCACTTTATGGTGGGGCTCACAGGTAAACACGGTACAATCTAGGGGCCTTGTATTACAGCTAAAAGGGGGTGGAAAAGCTCTTACTGTGTAACCGGTTAGTAGGTGTTGCCCTGACAATGGGGCCCACCTCGATACATATATTGTATATCTAAGCCATACATTAGTTTTTTCATATCATTTTAAGGCCTGTCGTAAAAATGAAACAAATCCAAATCTCAAGCCAACTACGCACCAGAGGAACAATGGTGATTAAATGCACCTTTAAAAAACTTGCATTGAGTAGGTTACGCAAATAAGGATGAAGGGAAACATTAACATCAGCTTGATCCAAAAACTTTGGTGGCCTCAAATAGTTTTTAATGATGGACATTCAATTACAACTGTTTCCTATGGTGTGGTAACAACTGTTTCCTATAATGTGATCCACCTGAGATTTGGATTTGCCTCATTTTTTGGCTCATACCCTACAAATAAGATGGTAAAATGGTGAGACTGTGCAGATTTCACATACACATTAAGGTGGGCCATCTCATTTTTTTAATGGCCAAGGTATAAGTTGCATGGATTGTACATAAAAGTATCATGTGAGGCACCACCATGATGTATGTGTTTTATCTACCGGGCCCATCCATTTTGCTAGCTTATTTTAGGATATGAGATTAAAAAAAAAAGAGAGAGACCAATTCAAATCTTAGGTGAACCATACTACTGGAAAAACAATGGTTGAATGCTATCAATAGAATGGTTGTGATTACCTAACCTAACAATTGTTAAATGATGAATGATAAAAATTTGGTGGTGTGGCACACATAGCAAATAAAAATTTATGTGTGTGGTTCATTCATTCCTCATTATAAGAATTTTTATTTTTTTTTTTTTTTTACAAACCAAAGTATGTTTTTGATTTCAAGGTCTTGAATCAAAAGCACATTGTAGGTGAGACCCAGAGATGCATGACTCAATATCTTCTAGTGTAATGTGTCATCATACGTTTTAAGTCATTTGTCGACAATGGGAGTTATATGATACTCCACCTAAGTATGGCTTATATCTCGGGTTTACAGGTGAGCCCACGGGTCTCATGATCAACAATGTTGTTAACATGGAGCCTACTATGGATAGATCATGTAAAAAAAAAAAGAAAAAAAGATGATCCTAACCTTCAGATTAACCGTTATCTATTAAAAATGAGATGTTTAATTGTCCAATTCAAGGACAGTAATTAAAAAGTTATGATTGTTCTACTAAGAAGAATATAGTATATCGTCCATCAACCCAGAGATTATATTTGAGAGATGTATGTAAATTGGGCACATCATGTGTCAAATTTAATGGCATAACAGTAACATATTCTATCTCACACTCTATAGAAGATAGAAATTAAGGCAATAGGGACAAATATGACAAATTGTCAATTTTCAAACATTTATAGTTTGTACTTATCAAATAGATTTTTGTAAAAAAAGAAATTAATTTTAGGACATTTTTCAGACAAATTACTAAACAGATTTTTCAGTACTTATAAGTACTAAAATTTAGTACTATAAGTTTTCAATACTAAAGTTAATTTTCAGACCTTATTTTTAAGTTTACCAAACAGGTGCCTAAGAATCAATAAGATGGGACAGTGTATGGAAAATGGACAGCAAGGGCCCGTTTGGAATGTAAGTTACTTAGGATAAGTTACTTACCAGATAAGTAACTTACCTTGGTTTCTACTTAATCGATAGGTAATTAGTATGTTTGCTAAACAACATGCCTATCAACCAAAAAGCAGAAAAGCATATTTGTTTCCAGCATTATAAATAATTATCCCTCAAGCCCATTTGGTCCCTACACATCCACCATCCATCGTTTGGGGCCAACCTTTGGTGTGGATTGTTCATTGTGTAGGGCCCACCTTTGATGTGGGCCATTCATCATTATGGTCCGACCTTTAATGTGCACCATTCATTATATGGGGCCCGCCTTCGATGTTGGTCATCCATTAAGTTGGGCCCACCATCAATATCCACTGCCCATTAGAGCCGCCTTTAATGTGGACCATCCCAAATGTGGGGCCCATCTCTAATGTGGGTCGTCCATCATGCAGGGCCCGACTTGGATATGGGCCACTCATCATTAGGGCCGACCAATGGTGAGCGTCAATGACCACTATTTCCTAAGGTGGGGTCTATCTAAGATTGGATTCCTTCTCATTTTTGGTCTAGACCAACAAGGGCGGACAGTATGGATTTCATGTGCACAACATGTGGCCCCTCTACCCAATGGGCCACCCAAAACTAGATGGAAAAACAAATGACTGGCATGAGTAAAACACATCATGCCGGGCGTAGGGAGGTTTCAACGGTGTCATCATTATCATTGTTGCTTCCTGATGTGCACCTGAGGTTTAGATCTGCCTCACATGCTAGCCCCATTCACGTCCAGGCTAGATGGATGACATGGATCAAGTACATCGCAGTGGGCCCCAGCAAACTGGATGATGGTCAACGTGGGTACAACGGGAGCACCCGCCCCACTATCCAATTCAAAGACTGAACAACATGGGTACTCCATGTGCATCAGGTGGGCCCAAGGAAAGGGCTACAACGGTACTATCCAGAGATGTGGGGTCCACTTTGAGATTTGGATCCACTTCATTTGGGAATCCTACAACAGCATGGGAGGGTCACACATCTAGGGAGTTTTCAGTTATGGGCGCTCTCACTATTAGAAGAGGTGGGACCCACAAAAGCTTTGGATCAAGATGATATTTGTGTGGATTCTAACAAGCTTGATGGAAATTAAAATAATTCAAGACGATGGGCCCCAAGAAATTCTATAAGTATGGGCCAACACAATGACGTGTACCATCCGTGTGGGCCCTACATTAATATGGGGCCATCCTATCATGTGGGGCCCCCACCCATTTTTTATGTGGACCATCCACTGTGTGAGCCCCCCTTTGATGGGATGATCCATCAAGTGGGGCCTCCTTTGATATGGACCGTATGAGAGAGGAGTGCCCGACATGAACCATGAGAGAGCTTAGCCGCTTCTCCTCTTGTTCGTTTCTCCTCATTCCTCTCTTTAGCAACTTATGAAAAGTAGAAACGCTGCAAAAAAAAAAAAAAAAAAAAAAAAAAAAAAAAACCAACTGAAGTGATTATGTATTTTAAGTAAAAGAGTTACTTATGATTAATCATAAATCAAACTTACTTATCTGAACATAAGTCACTTATCTACTGCTGTAAGTAGAAAAGTAACTTATTTGGTGGTATCAAAACGGGCCCTAAAAAATGTGGGCTAATCGTCTGACTCAATTAGATGGTGTGCCGTCTCTGATGATTTGACTACCAAGATTCTTGGGCCAGTGCGAACACGAAGGGCCCACTTATGGATGCTGAGATCATGCATCACCTGTGCCACATCTGCACGCGTGGCCATGGCATAGATGGCCTGAGATCTACACGGAGAATGAACAAATCCGTATGAAGGTGACTACTAACCAATCAGATAGCTAGGATCACCTGATCCTTCTGTTTTTTTATCCTGTTGGACATCGGCGCGGATTGCCTGCGAAAGGGCGCAAGGAATCTGGGTGGGGCCCACCGTGAGGTTTTTGAAAAATCTACGCCGTCCAACCGTTTTGTGAGATCATTTTAGGCATTGCAACCAAAAATGAAGGGGATCCAAAACTCAAGTGGGCCGCACTAAAGCAAAAGGTGTGTAGGAAAATTCTTACCATTGAAACCTCTATGGGGTCCACAGTGATGTTTATATGTCATCCATACCGTTCATAATGTCATTCCTACTGAGATAAACTGAAAACATAAATATTAGCCTGATTCAAAACTTCTGTGGCCCCACGAATATTTCAACTGTGGAAGTTCAATCGTCATGTTTTCGGCCTACTTAAGTCTTGGATCCCATTCAATTTTGGTCGCAACGCCTAAAATGATCTCGCAAAACGGTTGGACGGCGTAGATTTCTCACATACCTCACGGTGGGCGAGAATGAGGGCGACAATTGCCATCGTAGATATATGTGCCAAGCGGATGGACCTCAAGCGCATTGGAAGGCAAAACCATCAACGAGACTTTCGCTGACGTGGATGGAACTACTTCATGTGAATATCATCCACCCCGTCCATCAAGTGAGCTACGCTGTGTTTGGACCAGAGCCCAAAAACGAAGTTGATTCAAAACTCGTGGGAGATACACCACGGGGAAATGTTGAGATAGGGACGCCTACCATTAAAGTAGTCCAAATTGTATGAAGCCCACCGTAGTGTATATATGCCATCCAATCTATTCATCTGACGTTCCCAACTAGGATGAACGGACCCCCTGAAGATCAAGAGATTCTAACACTCACCTAGATGAATTTAGAGGTTTTAGGCATGATTTTATACCATTCCTTCTGGTGTGACCCACCTAAGTCTTGCATTGAATTATTTTTAGGGTCTATAGTGGAAATATGGCGGCTCATCTGTTCAACGGGGTGGATCTTCCTCCTGCCTCTCGATTAGTGAGCGCAAATCACGTCCATACGCGACGGGTGGTCAGGCTAGCGCAGTCGTTACAAAAATGCCAAGAGCGCGATGCACGGGGACGAAGCTGTGAATCCAGACCACTTGTTTGGTTCGTCTTATGGGTAGTCTGGTCTGTTGTTAAAGTCACAACAGATGGACCATCCCAACCATCCATTTTTCCCGTTGAATGTTGACCAAAATCATTTTTGTTTTCACCATTTCAAGGCAACCTTTTGTTTGTCTGGTTCGATCGTCCCCCTACCGGATGGTTGTTCCACAAATAGGTCCATTAGATGGACCGTCTCTATCCAATGCCGCCACGTGGATAGCCCATGTAGCAAAATCAAGGGGAGGGGTAAAGTTTTAGCCATCTGATCCATAGCCGGCGAAGGTAACGGCTAAAGCAACGGCCCACAGTAAAACACTGCAGCGGTCCCAAAAATCAATCCAATCAAAAATTTTAGGTGGACCACACTACAGGAAACAGTGGTTATTGACCATTAAAAGGCTACAAAAGTCCTGGATAAGCGATATTTATTTATTTTTCCTTTCATCTAGGTCCCTATGGCCTTATCAACGGATTGGATTATGGATGGTCAACAAACATTATGGTAGACCCTAAGAAGTTTTTAGTGGTGATTCTTCAACAGCCACGGTTTGCTATAGTGCAAGTCCACCTGAAATTTGCATCTACTTCATTTTTGGACCATGCTAAAAAATACCAAGCAGATTAACTGTTACCCGGGTAACACCCAGTGTGGGGCCCATCTAGATGAACTTGTTGTATATCTATGCCCTCCATCCATTTTTCCATATCATTTCAGGATGTTATCCAAAAACTTAAGCGCAGATCCAACTATCAGGTGGACCACACCAATGGAAAAAGTAGTGAATGAAAATTTAAAGCTTTGTGTAGGCCACATAAGTTTTAGATCAAGCTGATCTTTTATTTTCCCTTCATCCAGGTCTGATCGACCTTATCGATGGATTGGATGGCAAATAAACTTTATGGAACTTCCTTTTGTGGGCCCTGGCAGGTTTTTAATGGTTGGCGTTCAATCACCACTGTTTCCTGTGGTGTGGTCCACCTGAGATTTGGTTCTGCTTTAAGTTTTCGGACCACATTCTAAAATGAGCTGGAAAAACAGATGGGCGGAGTGGATATACAACAGATCATCAACGTGGGTCCACTAAGGTGTTACCCAGGTAATGTAATCGGCTCCAAAAATAAGCTGAAAAAACGGGTCTCACCCACCCCGTAACTAGGGCTCTCAATGGAGTAGGCTAGATCTCATATCCAAAGCCGGCCAATTTTATTAATTGGATTTGGATCTTAAAATATGTCCAATTAATTAAATGGACCAGATTTGGATTCACATAAATAAATTTGAATCATATTCGGGTCAGATATGGATCTAGTAGTGAGATCCGATAGGATCCTCATTATTGCATGGTTCAAGCCTTCAACCTAATTCTTATGAGAAAAGTAGTCATAGGGCCCACTCATGTGGCCCATTATGATGTATATATTACATCCATACCATCCATCCATCCTGAAAGATCATTTAAAGCCATGTGCTCGAATCTAGAGAAGATCCAAATCTTAGGTGGACCATACAACAGAGAAGAGCGAAGTTATGTGTCCACCATTGAAACCATTTCAGGCCCATTGTGATGTGTTTATGCCACCAAAAGCGGCCCAGTATAAGTCTCTTTGGGCCCTTTTATGGGCTGACTGAGTTAATGAACGGAGTGGATCATCCATACCTAGACCCTACTTGATTTCAGAGAGAGAGAGAGAGAGAGAGGGGGGGGGGGGGGTAAACGGTGGAACAGTAATCATAAAGGACGCTACCGCCCAGTGTCCATGAGCGAGAAGCGTACGCCCACGCCCTTTTTGGGCGTGAATGAGGGTCCATAAGTGGGACCCACCTTGATGTATATGTTATATCTATGCCGGTCATTCGATTTTCCATATTATTTTATGCCACATCCCAAAATTGAGACATGCCAATCTTAGGTCGACCATATTAAGTAAACAGTGAGATTTGCATCATTTTGCCGTTAAATTAAATATATTATATTATATATTTTTTAGATTTGTGATGGGGTGGATTAAGACCTAAATCCAACCAGAATCCGATGGCTATATGGATTTTTGGATCAAAAACGGATCTGGCTATTTATTAGTGGATCGGATATGGATATAACCTTTTGGATCTGAGTTGGATCCAAATCCAATCCAAACCTGTCTATAGATTTTCAGACTTGGAGCCAGATCCAACTGGATCGGACCCATTGAGAGCCCTACCCGGAAGCAAAATTGGATAGCATACTGCATTAATTCAGTTGGACCCACTGTAAATGTATGTGATTTACCCACTCCACCCATCCTTTTTTAGTCTTTTGACAGCTCACTTTATGGGGGTTAAGCCCAAAATTGAAGCACATCTAAAGCTCAAGTGGACTGCACCATAGGAAACCATGGGAATAATGATTTCCATTGTTGAAACCTTCCTAGGGCCCACAGTGATGTTTATTTGTCATCCGACCTCTTCATAAGAGTTACACAGACATGGATGACAGGAAACACAAATATCAGCTTGATCCAAGACTTATGTGGCCACTCAAGATTTTTTCAACAGTAAATGTTCAATTCACACTGTTTCCTGTGGTGTGGTGCACTTTAGCTTTGGATATGCTTCATTTTTTGGGTCAAGCCCTAAAATTATATGGTAAAATAGATGGATGGAGTGGATAAAATATATTAACCATGGTAGGCCCCACAAACTAGACTTAGCACCCTGAGTTACTCAGCAGGCAATCCACTTGGACAAGGATTCCCTGTGAAAGCCTTTAGCAGGAGCTTCCTTCGAGTCCATCACTATTGCAAGATCATGTTTAGGGCTCTCAATGGAGCGGGTCAGATTCGAGATCCAATTCACTCCGAATCCGTATAATGCATATTTGGATCTTAAAATAGATTCGATTAGTTAAATGGACCGGATTTGGATATTAAAATAGGTCCGATTACTTAAATGGACTAGATTTGGATTCACATAAATATATCCAAGTTCGATCCGAATCTGATTAAGATCCAACTCATTGTCACCTTACTGTATATGTTATATTCATGCTGGCCATCCGTTTTCCACACGTCTCAAAATTGAGCCATGCCACTCTTAGGTTGACTATACCACTGTAAATAGTGGGATTTGCATCATTTTTTTACTAAATTAACTCTATTGTATTATATATTTTTTTAAATTTGTAATGGTGTAGATTTGAACCTAGATCCGTCCCGAATCCGATGGTTATATGGATTTTGGATCGGAAATGGATCTAACAATTTATAAATGGACCGGATATGGATATCACCTTTTGGATCCGAGTTGGATCCGAATCCGACCCAAATCCATCTATAGATATTCGGACTTGGAGCTGGATCCAACTGGATCCGATCCAAATCCAACCCATTGAGAGCCCTAATCATGTTAGGAGATGGGCCTAAAAATGATCAAAATCCAAAACTCAGGTAGGCCGCACGTCAAGAAAACGTGTGTGTAAATTCCTACTTCAGCTCGTAGGGGTCTTCCATGATGTTTATATACCATTCATGCCGTTCATAAGGCCATTCCTACTAGGATGATATGAAAATACAAAAATTAGCCTGATTCAAAACTTTTGTGGCCCCACCCATGTTTCAACGGTGGACGTTCAACTGTCGTACATGCCACTTGAGTTTTGGATTTGGGTCAGTTTTGGACCCATGCCCTAAATCTTCTGTCGTACAGGCCACTTGAGTTTTGGATTTGCGTCAGTTTTGGACCCATGCCCTAACATGATTTGGAAAAAGGAATGGAAAGAGTGGATTTTCTCATAAACATCATGGTGGGCCCCACCTACCTTCCCAAGGCTTTAGGCAGGAAATCGGCGTCCAACCCACTTCCCCGGAAGCAGCCATGTGGGTGAGACCCTGACGGTAGGGCCCACTTCAATGTATGCATTATATATCCACTCTGTCCATCTATTTTTTCAGTTTATTTTCAGGTGGACCACACTATAGGAAGCAGTAGTTATTGACCATTAAAACCCTAGGAATTTTGTATCTACTTCATTTTTGGATGGCATGGATATACAATGCATAAATCAAGGTGGACCCTACAGTTGGGGTCTCACCCACATCGCTTTTTATTTGTGTTTTTTTCTCTGTTAGTCATGCAACGCACCCACCCACACGGTTCTAACACAGCCACCCACACAGTTAGTCACACGATGCACCCACCCACTAGTGGGATAATAGTTGAAAAACCCTCGAATTATGACCTCATTTTGGTTATTGGCCCGTCCGTACCAAACCTATTATCTACGTAACCCGTTAAGCACTGTAGCAATTTTTTCCGGACCAAAATGCCCTCTGCACAACTGTCTCACCGTTCAGCGGCGGCATCAGTACGCGGAAGTCGAGGGGCCATGGGCCCGGCCTAATCAAGGGTGGGGGCCGCCCCTCGATGGATCTAACCCGTTCATTGTTTTCTGATAGCCACAAAAGCATAGGAGGGTCTTTTTTTATTTTGGACCTCGACATGGCCTACAGCATGAATTAATTCTGGAACGTTCCCATGTGTGTGGTCCATCAGTGATGAGTTTTGACCTCAAACTTCGTCCAATTACCTTCAATTAAAACTCTTCTCACGTGGACGGAATGAATCTCCTCTTATACTATCCAGTGGGCCCCACCCAAAGCCTCACATGGGTTCTAAAGGTGGGGCCCCCATTTGGGACATTTCTCATTTTTTTTTTCTTCTTCTTCTTCGGAGGGGACCACATGAACAACATGGGCCCACCAACGGTTAATGGGGTTACTGACGCACAACACACTCCTCGCAACATCGAGAATCTCCAGCAAATCGTTGTGAAACTCTGACAAAGTGTTGTGATGAGAAGTAGGGTTTTCTGAAGCAAATCAGAAAACTTCAACCACATTGTGAAGTTAATCGGCTACACTATTGTTGGGGTCCCAAAAGTGAGGATCCTCGAAACAATGATTTCGAGTGTCGAAATCATCCCCTGGTTGAATTTAGGGCCAGTGCATCGGAAATCGCGGCACGAATCACAACGCACATCTAACTTGACCAAGAACAGAAAATTGAGCCGGTGGTGGACCCCACCGGTCATCATGATCAGAACCCCCCGAATTTGAGAGGGGTACCTCAATTATGGAAAAATAGAAGCAGTGCATCGACATTCATCGCAAAGCGGACCCACAAACCTTCCATTTCACAAAACCCAATTATGTGAAGCACGAATACGTCCAGCGCGTCTACAAATTCGCCCAACGCATCATGTAATTCAGTCATTTTGAATTTCAGGACGCACTACCCCCAACGCGTCTACTAATTCACCCGGCGCATCATGTAATTCAGTCATTTTGAATTTCAGGACGCACTACCCCCAGCGCGTCTACAAATTCACCCGGCGCATCATGTAATTCAGTCATTTTGAATTTCAGGACGCACTGCCCCCAGCGCGTCCGAAAATTCATCCAGCGCGTCCAAAAATTCAGCAAATTTCAAGACGCACTGACAGCTGGCGCGTCCTGAAAATCAGCTTCCGAACTCAGCCATTTTGAGACGCGCTGAGTGACTTTAAATGACGCGCCGACCCAATTTCTCGACGCGCTACACGTGACGACCGCCTATTGGGCGACCTCACCTATAAATACCCCTCCCACCACCTCATTTGCACAATTCAGCGAGAGAGAAAGAGAACCTCGTCACCGAAAAACCTTTTCCGATCACCGAACCCTTTTCCGATCGCCGGAACCCCTCGCTGGAAATCGCACCTCCGACCATAACAGGTTCGGAGATGAAATAACTAAAGTCATCCTTTTGATGCGCTGATCTCAGCGCATCATAAAAGTGATCCGGCGCATCAGAAAAATCCTTGGCGGATCAAATAAATCACCAAAGTAATCATTTTTGGACGCACTGGCCCCAGCGCATCGCAAAATAGGCCAGCGGATCAGAAAAATATACATTCCTAAAACAAAGTCATTCTTTGGACGCACTGGCCCCAGCGCATCGCAAAATAGGCCAGCGGATCAGAAAAATATACATTCTTAAAACAAAGTCATTTTTGGACGCGCTGGCCCCAGCGCATCAAGAAAATCAGGCCAGCGGATCGCAAAAATCAGCACTTTGAGCGTCCATTACAGCACCCTTAAATCTTCATTTTATGACGTTTTCAAGCCCCGTTTGAGCCTATTTTGGGTATTTCGGGCATTCCGGACGCAATGGAGCGGTCAAATGACTCATCCGGGCTGTCCAGGGAGCAAAATACAAGCCTTCGGAGTCTGATCCGATCCTACGAGCTGAATGGAGCAATTCTCCTTAAGAGAGGCCGCCAACGCCCAGAACTATACCGATGTATTACCATTGCATGTACTATCAAAATATGACCCGGATCCGGGCCCAGACTAAGCTAAGGGGACTATGGTTACCACGATAAACCATACCAGGAGAGTTCTAAATTATCACACACAATTTGTTAGAGATTGACACTTCAAGAACAGTCGGTGCCCTACCCATCCAAAAGGGCATCTGCTGGTTGAGCTGCTCAGGTTCACACGACTGCGAATGGACTTCCCGAGGTCACCTGTCCATACATTGACAGGCGCGGGCCCAGAGTCGTCCTTCCCGGCCATAAACTCTGACAGTCTCAACCCGGATCTCCGGTCAAAACATGGGACATAGACATCCGACTCGTACAAAGAAGGGTTAGTCCTTAACAAAACACAACAAATACAAGTCTCCGCAACCACACAAATACAGGTCTCCGTGACCACACAAATACAGGTCTCCGTGACCATACAAATACAGGTCTCCATGACCACACAAATGCAGGTCTCCGCGACCACACAAATATAGGTCACCGTGACCATACAAATGCAGGTCTCCGCAACCACACAAACACAGGTCTCCGTGACCATACAAATACAGGTCTCCGGGACCACACAAACACAGGTCTCCGCGACCATACAAATACAGGTCTCCGCGACCATACAAATACAGGTCTCTACGACCACACAAAACATAAGTCTCCGCGACCATGAACTCTGAGACCATAGTCCTCGCTGACTAGTCTTTTGCCTTTTAATCAAGGGTCATCGATTCATTCGATGTAATTAAGGGCTCGTGCCAGATCACAGCCTGGAATGTACAAGATCTCAGAATCTCTGGAATAAAATTCGCCTTACGATATCTCTTCTCTTGTGTACTTTTGTGAATGCTTGTGATTGTCTATGAATGTTCCTATTATTCAGAACCCCAAAACACCAAACAACCAGAAAACTGCGTTTGAGCATTTTTCTAGTTCCAACAACTATAATATGTAGAAGCTATGACACGCAAAGGTAATTGTTTGTGTGTATTATTTTTATTTTGTTGGTGGCTGACAATGGTCAGAAGTTATGAAAGGGATGAGGGTGTGATGATCCATTTCCTAATCATTTTGTTTGTTTGGAGACTCGAAAAGGAATTAGAATGTTGTGTTTGTATGGACTCTGCATGTATGGTGGAGGTTGTGGTGGTCTCACGGTTGAAGGGTTTTGTTTGATTATTATTATTTTTTCGTATAAGGCCAGGCCAATACACATTGTCAAACACCAATACACATATTGTATTGCCAATACACACTGTTCATCACCGATACTCTATATCTATCATTGATACATTCATTTTGTCGTCAATACATTCATTCCGTCGTCGATAGCATCACTGTCCATCGCCAATACTCAGGATCTATCGTCAATGGGCACATTCCGTTGTCAATATTCACTATCCATCGCCAATACACACCACGATCGGCGATGGACAGTGACACTGTAGGCGATTAGCAATGAGAATCGATGAATGACAACTACTCTTGGTGATTCACATTCTTCTTGAATTTGATAAATACAGATGATGTTTCACTTAATCATTTGTCTTTGAATCACTATAGCATCCAAGATCGCGGTGGGAAGGAGTGGTCTTTGCCTACAATACTCCAATGTAAAGGTCACATTAAAGTGCTCTGTGGAATTCTTAAGTATTTTAAATGATGAATTCAACAAATCTCCTAGCAAGAGAGATGTTCAGAAGAACTCAATTCGGATATCACCTTGATTTTGATGAAAGAGAGTGGAAGGCAAATGGACCATTGGTCCACTACCTAATGCAGAGGCACCTCGATGACTTTCGCTTTAACTTTGGTAGCACAATTATCCATTTTAAGGAGATGGACTTTGCCTTGATTATGGGTTTGGAGTTGGGAGGTTCAAATGACTCAATGCAGACCCATCAAAGATTGTCTGTGAGCATGAGTGATCGATTTTTCAAGAATCGGTCCCATATATCAAGGAAAGATTTGTTCGACGCATTTACAACCCCCCGACAGGGAGAAGTAATGACAAGGTCGTCATACAACTAGCGATGTTGATGTGTATAGAACTTACTTATCAGAGCGCCCAAAAAAAGGTCGTGTGAAGATAAGTATATTGATTTAGCGAATAATTGATGCTTTTAATAATCACCCTTGGGAGACTATGGGGTACAAGATATTAAAGGAAGAAGCGAACATTGTCATTAAGTCTCACCGTCCCAAGTCCTATGACTTTCGCAAATGCCCATATGCTTCGCAGGTAATATTCTGTTTATTATAAATTACCGTAAAATATTATGCCAATTTGACTGACTGACTGACTGTAATATTCATTGTTTCCTTCATCCATTAGGTTTGGACATATGAGGTCATCCTCAACCTATCCAGGCTAAATCGCTGAGCCACTCCGAACAGAATTCCACGAATTCTGAATTAGAAGGTGAATAAGATGGCAAAATACAATAAGTTGGTTAATATTTTTTTCCAATGTCCAAGTAAGTTCAAATATGATATCGAACTAGGTTTCAAAGCCTCTGCATTCCAATTTTTCAGTGTTTCTGACACTACATACATCTTATGGCATGTTAAGGTTATCAGTGAAGTCATCCCCACAGATGAGGAAGAAAATGTCCTCGCCTTGAATAAAATGAAGAATAAGGGGATAAATTCACGGGATGAGAGTGTCCCACAACAATAACTTATCAGAAAAAGTCACGCACATTTCAGCAAAATTGAAGGAGGTGGAAGAAGAGAATGCCCGCCTATGCAACCAAGTAGACTCGCTAAAGATACTAAAATTCTCAATTGTTGTCATCTGTTATTCTTGCACATCGCGATGTAACCAATATCTATGATGTAGGCGTAGGCAGAGGACCCTGCACAGGAGTATGAATTTATGCATCCTCTGAAAAGGCTTAGCCCCAAGGAATACAAATATATCAAGAAGGCGGCCTTGAAGGACGATGCTCCTAATTGGCTACAAGCTTTATGAAATGATAACAGATGATTGATGGCGAGGTATATTGGTAATAGCAACAAAGTCTTTTATGTGATGTAAACACATTAAACATTATATTTTTACTGATATTTCTGGGCTCGCACAGGCTATCGACCTATATACAGATTTTTTGAACGATCGACATCTACAATATTCTTTCAGATTCCTCAGGATTACAAGTTTGTAACGACGTTATTTTAGGTAATGTCTATCTTCTAATATTTATGCATAAATGGTATTACAACCAATTAAACTTATATTTTTCTCATTCGTGCAAACGACAGTTTTAGAATAATATTCGGTTTCTCCAAAAATTTAGTATCGGAATGCATGGCTATAGAAATAGAGATGAAATATTGGCATATATTAGTCCTAATGTTTTGGCTATTGCTAGAGGGGTAAGGGGGATGTGAACGTATAATTGTATAAGTTTGTCATTACAGACCTAAACGTGACTAAATGGTCATACTGTTATACACAATGAACTAGATTTAGATATACTTATAGCACATCTAAATGTGGATAACCATCATTGGATTTTGTTTGTCATGTACTAAAAAAGAAGGTCGGTTCGTTTGTTCGATAGCATCGAAGAAAAGCATTTTTGGAGGTACGATGAACTCATCGACGACTACATGAAGGCATGAAGATATTTATTCTATCTGTGTAACTGGGGGAACACACCACTCTAGGAGAAGAGCTATAACCTTGAGGCGATATTAAGCAACTTTGGCAGAACCAGTGCCCGACCATACTCACTATCTGGGTACTATGGGTAATAGGGTAATGCTGACACAACCATCTCCTTCATAGTCCCAGTGAGGGAATATCAAAATATTGAGATTTGGCTTTGGTTGTAGTACAAGGTCTCCCAAAACAGGAAGGTGGAGTCAAGTGCGGGGTCTTCATGACATCGACTTCCTTTTTAGCAACCGGGAAATTACTTTCAATCCGGTAAGGTTATATTATGAAATATTTCTTAACATGATACGTTATTCATTAATGGTCATGTCATAAATTAACCTGTAAGTTTACTTACAGACGAAGGTCTCCTATTTTAGAGAGATATTGTCATTCGACTATCTTCAACAATATAAAAAGACTAAAAGACAGATAACCAAACCGGTAGAACCCACTGAGGCGAAAGAGAAAGAAGACGATATAGAAGTTATAGAATCAAAACTCCCACGACGACCCCATCCAAACATAGATATTCACTCCGACAGAAGAAATAAAAAAAGCAGCAATATGTAATGCATTTACTTTATGTTCCCCTTTTTTTGGGTGTTGTATATACTATTTTATTAATGTTGATTATATTTTTATGATGAATGAGCTTTGAAATGTATTACTCTTCTCATTGATGAATAATGAAATGGAGAGGGAGAGAGGCATGATAAAAGGGAGAGACATATTGTTGTTATTAAGTCATTATGTAGAATAGAAGAAGTGTTATAATCGTCGATAGTCACTGTCTATCGCCGATATGCTCACAATTGATCACCGATAGTGTCACCGTTGATCGTCGTTAGTATCATTGTTGATCGTCGAATGGAACCGATTACATTGATTATCGATGATTAACAATGAGACTATCGACAACAAACATTGGATATTGGCGGTTAGAACCGATTATTGGCAATAGATTACCAACAATTCAAAGTAAACCATATTTTATTATCTATCCAACACATTCGCATTAACATATATAACATCCACAGTTCACAGCACAAAAAATAAGAACAAAACAAAGGTAATTGTCTGGGCTCCTTCATATATGTATCATATAATACATATTAAATATCTCAATTCCTCACCCAATTTTTCACCCATTCATATCGAGAGGTCCAATCAGCCAAGACAATAGCAATAATGGACATATTCTCCATCTAAGTACCTATTTGGACTTCTTCATCTTCATAGCGGGCAAGCATTCTCACAATTAGTCTTCGTTCTCGCCTTAAGAGACCGTCAACCTCTTCCATTAATTGGGCCCTTAATAGTGTTTCTTGTTGGAATTCTGGTAGATGAATTCTAACTTTACAGAAGGGGCCTTCCAATTCTGTGAGAGGGTCTCCTTTATTGACTTGCTGTTTCAATCTCTCTTTAAGCATAGAGAGTTGTCGGGCAAATTGCATAGCAGTAAGGTAAGCAGTTCGGACGATCATATAAATTGACTTCATGTTCGTCAAGTTCTTCTCGCGCTTGTCGAAGCTGCTCTACAGGAACTTGATGATTGCGAAGTCGTTGTGTATTCTGAATGTAGAGTTATTTCCCCTCTCGAAAAGTTGTAATGATAACATGGTGGCCACTTCCCGCACAGACATGTTCGAATTTACAAATGAATGAAGTTGTTCGATATATATATGTAAATCGATCTCTCAATCCCTATCTCCAATACTCAAGGACAACAAATCTAAGTGTAAGATAGTAGTTAAGAACGCAATGGCACTGCGAGCGAGTGCAGAAGATATAATAAGGGAGAGTACTTTCTACTAGAAACTTACGGAGTTACAAAGATAGAAGTAAGGATGGTCACGATCACAGTTACCATCCATATATAAGTAGAAAAGAAAACACAGAATATCAATCCCCATTAATTAATTACATGAAGGGGGTTAGTTCTCCATATTAATTTTTTACATTCTCAAAGGATGACACTGGATACCGATCCCCCCATTAATTCAATGCATGAAAGGGGGTTGGTTCTCCATGTTGATTGTTTGCATTCTCAAAGTGTGCCACCAGATAGCGATCCACCAATTCAATGCATGCATGAAGGGGGTTGGTTCTCCAAGTTAATTTTTTACATTCTTAAATTATGACACAAGAAATCGATCCCCACATTAATTGCGTGAAGGGGGTTGGTTAGCCATGTTATATTTTATATTCTCAAAGGATAACACCAGAAATCAATCGTCATTAATTGAATCAGGAACTTGATTTCCCATGCTTGTATTTCTCTTTCGAAAATAGACACTGTACATCGCCTATACACACTAAAAATCATCGATGCACATTGCGCATCTGCGATCGGTGTCACATCGACGATGGAGATTATGTCATATCGGCGATGGTCAGTGTTAGTATCGACGATGAAGGTTGCGTATCAGTGATGAAGATTGCATCATATTGCAAGCATGGGAAATCAAGTTCCATATCGGTGCGAAGGTTGCGCATCAACGATGGAGGTTGCGCATCGACGATGGATATTGTGTCATATCGGTGATGGTTAGTGTCACATCGGCGATAGTGATTGCGTATCTATGATCCACAAAAAAATGACTATACAAAAGGATGATCAAAAGAGTACAAAAAAAGACATTTTTATACAGGCCCATTTTTATGCAAGCTCATTTCGCATCCTATCATATCGAGAGATACAATTCGCCAGGATCTCAGCAGTTTGTGATAAATTTTTTCTCCACAAAACTGTCTCAACCTCTTCCTCCTCATATCGGGTATGTAAGGATGCATATAGCTTTTTTATCTAGCGTAAAAGATCTTCGGACCTTTCTGCTAATTTGGCCGAAAATAGTGCTACACGTCGAGCTTCTTTGAGCTCGACTCTGACTTCGTTCAAACTGCCTTCCAGTTCTTTAAGGTGGCCTGCTCTTCTGATATGAAGTCTCCCTCTGTGCATGATCTAGGAGAGCCGTTAGACAGACTGCCGAGCATTACGGTGATCCGTGCGAAGATCATTTGCGATGGCTTGGACGCGGTTCATCTCTTCCTGCATTCGTGTAAGCTCTTCTTGAAATACTTGATGTTCATGCAGTCGTTGTGTCATCATGATGTAATATTGTCAGGCATCTTAGAATTCTTGAAGATATCTTTGAACTAGTTGTAAAACAGATGCCATCTCCCAAGCAACAATTTTTGTCGTCTCAAATAGATGGAGTTCATGAAGATGTGCAGCAATCTCTCCATCCCTTTCTGCAAGGCTAAGGTTCAACAAATCTAACTCAAAAATAGAAATCACGAAGGTAATGGCACAATGAGCGGCAGTGGAAGGCATGCATAGAGGATAAAAAGAAGAAGAAAAAACGAAAACGACAATTTAGGAAAGGAACCACCACACCACACATGCGCTCCTCCCTTCGCCGAAGCTTGGACAGAGTTTTCCGACGTCACAGGCATAAGCAGTACAACTACCAACCATCGAAGAAGCTTCAAACCGTTGTTTAGTCCCCTCCAAAAGAGACAAGTTTCGCCTCCTCCAAAAGAGACAAAAGCCACCTTTCAAACCAATGTTGCAGATGCACCCACTGACAGAGCAATGACTCTTCCCTCCTGTGTGAAATAAAGAGGAAGAAAGAAAAAGAGAAAAGGCCAAAGGGCCTTTCCCGTGCAAGGGCTCTATCTTTATTACCCACGTGAGGCTCTAGGTGAGGCCCACTGGATAGTACCAAAGGAGATATGTGTCGTCCATGCCAAAGGAGTTGTAATTTCAGGCCATAGGATGAAGTTTGAGGGTAGAACTCATAGCTGATGGACCACATACGTGCGTGAACGATTTGAATTAAAGCACGGTTGTGGGCCATAGATAATTTTAAAAAAATGAAATGACCCTCCCTTGGGTTCACAGTTATCCGATCAATGTGGATAGGTCAGATTGGCTGATGGGTGGCCCCCACCGTTGATTCTACGTGGTCCACACCCCACGTCCAAAAGGCCCCTCGGCTTCCACGCTCTACTTCGGCCGTACGGGTTGGTGGCTATGCAGAGGGGCATTTTGGTCAAGAGAAAATCGCTATGGTGCCCAACGGATTACATAAATAATAGGTTCGGTATGGACAGGACAATAACCAAAATTTCTGAGTATTTTTAACTATTATACCCCACTAGTGGAGTTAGTGTGTCTCCTTAGCACTTAAACTGAGACCTGCTATTGAAACGCCTAGCCATCTTCTAGCTGGCGGGTCTCACCCACATCACTGGCTTTGGGTTAGCAGCCAAGTCACGCTCCTTGTAGGCGGAAGCACCGTGATGTCTGTAGAAATCCAATTGATCCTTCACTTTCAGAAACTCACGCTAGGATGTGAGCCGACATGCGAAAACGCTAGTGGCCCACGCGATAGGAAACAGTGGAGACGGAAATGCCCCCCGTCGAATCCTTCTTGGGGCCTACCATTATTTTTCTATGCCATCGAAACCGTTAACAAGGTTATTCCGACTGGGATGTACTGAAAACAAAAATATTAGTCTGTTCCAAATCTTTCGTGGCCCACACAAAGGCTTCAATGGTGGGCGTTCAATAACCATCATTTCTTCCTATGGCGTGCTTCACTTGAGTTTCTAACTCACTTTATACTCATGTTCTCACATGGGGCTGATGTAACAAATGGACGGAGTGGATGAAAGACGGAGACATCTCAGTGGACCCCACGTAGCTTCCGCCTACAAGAACTTCCTGTAAAGCTTGAGGCACGGGGAATTCGTGTCTGATCATTGTGAGTTTCAAACTATAGCTAGGGCTGTCAACGGATCGAATTCAGAGCGGATCAATGCTGCTTCAAATCCGATTCGATTACAAATATTTCCTATCCGAATCCGATGGATCACGGTGTGTATGATCCGACTTCGATCCATTTATATTTTTCGCAATCCAATTCAAATCTGAATATCCTCGATTTTGATGGAAGCCTCTTTCTCTCTCAGCCGCTACTGAAGAAGAATTAGGTTTTTTTTCCTTTTTTTTATTTGTTAGTCACGCCATGCACCGACGCTGTTAAAGGATCTATCACTGTTACAACATAAATTTAAAAAAAATAGAAAACTAAATGAAGAAGAACTGAGGTCTCACTTGCTAGCCCAGCTGGTCTCGAGTTTGAAATGCTAAGGAGACCCACCTAACCCCACTAGTGGGTGGGAGCATCGTGTGACTGACAGGGTGGGTGCGTTGCATGACTGAAAAGAAAAGAAAGAGGAAAAGAAGAAGAAGAACCAAACTGACTATGTGGGTGCATTGCGCAACTAACAGGATGGGTGTTGTTGAAAAAGTTTCTTTTGAAAATAATTTTAAAAGAAAAATATGCGTTTGGTTTTTGTCCCATATCGGATGGGAGAAAAAAAATTTACCTCTTTATAAGTAGGGTGTTGTGCACCTTACTTATTTATGGTGGAAGAGAGGGAGAATGGTGGCTTGCGTGTTCCAGTGCGAACGCGCATGCGCACGCGCACGCGCACGGGCTCGGTCTCGGTCTCAGACTCGGACTTGGTCTCGGGCACGGGCACGGGCACAGGCACGGGCTCGATCTCGGTCTCAGGACTTGGTCTCGGGCACGGGCTCCGGCTCGGGCTCGGCTAGGTGCGAGGGCGTGGGCACGTGAGGCAGTGTGGCTGTAGAGGCGTTAGTGGCGCACTTGGCACTTCGCACGTGTCGCAGATGGGTCGCGACCTCGTGGACCGGAGCGAGACTGGTGCGAGTCGCGATGCGACAGAGGCTAGGTAATAGGTTAGGTGGATGGATTTGGAACAGAGGAGGTGCTGTAGGTGGGAGGTCTGACAGAGAGACATCTTTGCTTTTTATAGAGAGCTGAAGGGCTAATTAGAGGGACCTGTGTAACTGCTCATGCAGTAACGGTCCATACCATGCAGTAACAGCTGCATGTGGCTAGCCCAACAGTCAGAAACGGCTAGCCATGGAGTCTAAACAACCAGCATGCAGGTGCATAACTCCTACATGCACAACAGTCAGAAACTGCCATAAACGGCTAGTTTCTCACAACAGCCAGAAAACGGCTAGTGCCATTATGGTTCTGCACCCAAACTGCCAGCCACCCTTGTCTATATAAACCGGATAGGTCTAGGTTCATTCCAACACAACAACAGCAATCACAACCTCGAATACTGAACCAGCACCCATCTGAGTCTCTTAGCCTCTCGGTTTGGTTGAAATAAACCAAGCCACTTAGACCAGTGTAGTGGTCTGCTGCTGCCAGAAGAAGAAGACTGTCATTCTTTTCTCTTTCTCTTTTTCTTTATCTGCCAGAGTGTGTTACTGAGTTCCATAGTGGTTCCTTCGTTTTTGCTGAATGCAGAACCACATAAGGCTTGTCGTATCCTGGAAGCAATCCGCCTGCACCTATCAGCAGACTCAAAATAATTTGAGTAGGGGCGAATTACGCTTTAAGGACAGCGTGTTTTTCATGTGCTTCAGCCTGTCCTTATTTCTCGATTTTTCCAATTAATTTATTTTCTAAAATCAGAAAGTTTCTCAACAATCTTAAAGCGTAATTTTTCTGATATGAAATCGAAGGGGTATCATCAATCAAACTGATGAACCAGGATCTGATTCGTCTGGACCGGTTCGATGGAACCAATTTCACCAGATGGCAGGATAAGATAAAGTTCCTGCTTACGGCGTCGAAGATATTCTTTATCTTAGACCCAAACTTGAAGCCGCTTCCTCCAGCTACTCATACAGACACGACTGAGCAGATCAACGCACGCATCAAGAGAGAAGAAGATAATCTGTTGTGTCGAGGACACATTCTGAACACGCTATCTGATCGTCTGTATGATCAATACACCAGAACTGAATCTGCCAAAGAAATTTGGACCGCTCTCGAATTCAAATTCAAGACCGAAGAAGAAGGTACGAACAAATATCTAATAACTAGCTATTTCGACCACACCATGGTAGATAACAAATCGCTGTTAGCCCAAATCGAAGAACTACACCTAATTGTTGGCAAAATTAGTGCCCTAAAAATTGATATCCCTGAAGCTTTCCAAGTCGGGGCTATTATCGCAAAATTGCCCCCGAGTTGGACAGAATACAGGAAGAAACTGCTACATAAAACAGAGGATTATTCACTGGAACAAATCCAGAAACATATCCGAATAGAGGAAGAATCCCGAAACCGTGAAAAGAAAAATGGAAATGGAAATTCCTCATCCAAGGTGCAAGTAGTAGAAAGTACCCAAAACAAGAATCCCGAGAAGAACGGTTCCCTGAAACCCAATAAAGGGAAATTCAAGAAATCATAGAAGAAGAACAGAAAGTTCAAAGGCCCTTGCCATGTCTGTGGGAAAACCGGGCATTACGCTCGAGTATGCCGTCTTCGAAAATCGAAGAATGAGGCAAGTGCAGTTGAAGAAGACATAGTTGCCATGATCACTGAGGTAAACATGATCCAAGGCAAAGTACCCGGTTGATGGTATGATACGGCAGCCACAGTCCATGTAAGCTATGACAGATCAGTCCTTTAAAACTTATGAAGACGTGACCGATGGTCAAGAGGTCCAAATGAGTAATGAAGTCCGATCGAAGGTCGTAGGTAAAGGAACCGTGAAACTAGTCTTTACCTCTGGAAAGAAAGTGATCCTAACTGATGTACTGCATGTCCCTGACATGAGACGAAACTTAGTTTCTGGGGATCTTCTGGGAAAACCTGGAATACGGGTAGTATTTTAGTCAGAAAAACTGATTCTATCTAAGAACGAAAATTTCGTTGGTAAGGGATATGCTTGTAATGGGATGATAAAGTTTTCCTTGAATGAAAGTAACTCTTCTGCGTATATGATTGAATCTATAGCATTGTGGCATGGTAGATTAGCACACATTGGTTATAGTACCTTAAAATTCATGTCTAAAAATGGCTTAATCTCATACACAGATAGTCAAAATGACAAATGTGAAGTGTGCATAAGGTCCAAATTTATAAAGAAACATTTTCCTAGTGTTGAGAGATCATCTCAAATATTGGACCTAATACACACTGATATCTGTGAGTTAAATGGCATTCTTACACGTGGAGGAAGAAGATACTTTATAACATTCATCGATGATTGCTCTAGATATGTACATGTATATCTTATAAAGAACAAAGATGAAGCACTCAGCATATTCAAGATATATAAAGTAGAAGTGGAAAATCAACTAAACAAGAAAATAAAAGTTCTTCGTAGCGACAGAGGAGGAGAGTATTTTTCAAATGAATTCTCTAACTTCTGTGAAGAACATGGCATAATACACCAATGCACTGCACCGTACACACCACAACAAAATGGTATAGCTGAACGAAAAAATAGAACCTTAGTAGAAATGGCAACTCAATGCTAATACAAGCAAAGTTGCCACTAGGACTTTGGGGAGAAGCACTTCTCGCAGCGTGCCACATCCTAAATAGGGTTCCTTCTAAGAAGTTTAACACTTCACCATATGAGGTATGGAAAGGTAGAAAACCTAATCTAAGATATCTTAAAGTGTGGGGGTGCCTTGCATATTGTAGAATGCCTGATCCCAAAAGAACTAAATTAGGATCCAGATTAAGTGCGCCTTTGTAGGGTATGCACAAAATAGCAAAGCATATAGACTCCTAGACTTAGAGTCTAATACCATCATAGAGTCTAGAGACGTTGAGTTCTTTGAAAACTCACTATCCTTAGAGTCAAAGGATAATGAAATCCAAACTCCAACAGAGAAACCTATGGTAGAAACTCAACATGAAGTTGAAGCTTCAATAGAACCATGTAGGAGTCAAAGGGTAAAAGTAGAAAAGAGTCTTGATCCTGAACAGATAGACTCTCAAAGTATATATTTTCATCTCGTAAAAGGAGATAGAGAAAATGTCACTAGAAAGATACCTATAGTTATGACTATAGAAGATGATCCAACAACCTATAGAGAAGCTGTAACTTCTAGAGATTCAGCTTTTTGGAAAGAAGCTATCAATGATGAGATGGACTCGATTATGTCAAACAAAACCTGGGAACTGGTGGATCTACCTCCAGCTTCTAAACCCATAGGGTGTAAGTGGGTATTTAGAAAGAAATATCACACTGATGGAACTATTCAAACCTTTAAAGCTAGATTAGTAGCTAAAGGATTCAGACAAAAAGAAGGAATAGATTATTTTGACACATACTCACCTGTGGCAAGAATAACATCTATTAGAATTATGTTTGCTTTAGCATCCATACATCAGCTGTATATTCATCAAATGGATGTAAAGACTGCTTTTCTGAATGGAGACCTTGGCGAGGAGGTATACATGGAACAACCTGAATGGTTCGTTCTGCCAGGAAATGAGAAGAAAGTCTGTAAACTAATTAAATCATTGTATGGACTAAAACAAGCACATAAACAATGGCATGAGAAATTTGATTCTAAAATACTTTCTCATGGTTTCATGCATAATGTAGCAGACAAATGCATATATTCCAAAACAAGTAGTAACTATATAATTGTTATTTGTTTATACGTTGATGACCTGTTAATAACTAAGTAACAAGATGGAAGGTGTAACTGAAACAAAGAAGTTTCTGTCTTCCGTATTTAAAATGAAGGATCTTAGACAAGTTGATACCATTTTAGGTATTAAAGTAGAAACTCATAGTGGGGGTTATGCATTATGCCAATCTCATTATATTGAGAAACTAATAAACAAGTTTAAACACCTGAATATTAAAGAAGCGAAAACCATATTCGATCCAAGTATCAAGTTAAATGAAAATACTGGAAGAACAGTTACACAATTAGAGTATGTGAGTGTTAGAGGAAGTCTAATATATACAATACAATGCACTAGACCAGACATTGCATATGCTGTGAGTAAACTAAGTAAGTTTACTAGTAATCCCAGTGTAGAACACTAGAAGGCAATAGGAAGAGAACTTGGTTATTTAAAAGCAACCAAAGACTTAGGGTTATTTTACTCAGAATTTCCAGCTGTACTGGAAGGATATACAGATGCAAGTTGGATATCGAGTGTAGGTGACAACAAATCCACTATTGGATGGGTTTTCACCTTAGGAGGTACAGCTGTATCTTAGGGATCCAAGAAACAAACCTGCATAACTCACTCAATTATGGAATCTAAGTTCATAGCCCTTGCTGCAACAGGTAAAGAGGCTGAGTGGCTTAGGGATCTTCTTTTAGAAATTCCATTCTATGCGAAGCCGATACCGGTTGTTTCGCTACATTGCGATAGTGAAGCCAAATTAGCTAGACATATAAGTCTGAGACATGACTATGTAAGACAACTGATTCAAGATGGAATCATTGCAATATCTTATGTAAAGTCAAGTAATAACTTAGCTGATCCTTTTACTAAACCTTTAACGAGAGAAGTAGTAAGGACAACATCCAGAGGGATGGAGTTGAAACTCTTTTCAAAAGATTTCACCAGTGATGGAAACCCAACCTAAAATTAGAAAATCTCTATATAAGGGTTCAATGGGTAAAAACAAGTCACTAATACGTGAAAAATTTCAGCACTAAATTATATATATATATATATACCTCATCCAGGATTATAGTGCTGGCCGTTACAGACAAAGGGTTGAATCTTAGAAACTCTTAATGCAGTCCAGTCTTAAGGACAAGTATCTGAAAGTAACGAAGACACTGAAAGGACTTCACCTATATGAACGTAGAGGTGGTGCCGCCTCTCATGAGAATGAGAGTTTTCTCGGGATCGTTCATGAAACAGGATAAGCACAAGGCCATTAAATGTGCTGAGCAAGAATTTTGGGAACTCTAATAACACTTAGAAAGTATGTGTGTGGTATTTTCGGTCCTGTTATATAAAAATAACTGGTTCAAAGTTGCGGCTACTAGTAATTTCGATAGGTCTTTGAAATACTTACACTAAGGAAGGATTCAAATCGAAAGATATCTTTCTTTATGCATATAATCTTTTATACTCTGGCAGACATCATTTTTTCTGTTTTAAATTATTTTAAAACAAGTGCGGAATTGTTGAAAAAGTTTGTTTTGAAAACAATTTTAAAAGAAAAAATATGCGTTTGGTTTTTGTCCCATATCGGATAGGAGAAAGAATTTTTACCTCTTTATAAGTAGGGTGTTGTGCACCTTACTTATTTATGGTGGAAGAGAGGGAGAATGGTGGCTTGCATGTTCCAGTGCAAAGCACTGGAACACCGCACACGCGCATGCGCACGGGCACGGGCTCGGTCTCGGTCTCGGACTCGGTCTCGGGCTCGGGTACGGGCAAGGGCTCGGGCTTGGGCTAGGTGCGAGGACGTGGGCACGTGAGGCAGTGTGGTTGTAGAGGCGCTAGTGGCGCACTTGGCACTTCGCACATGCGCATCGTGTCGCAGATGGGTCGCGACCTCGTGGACCGGAGCGAGACTGGTGTGAGTTGCGGTGTGACAGAGGCTAGGTAATAGGTCAGGTGGCTGGTTTCGGAACAGATGAGGTGCTGTAGGTGGGAGGTCTGATAGAGAGACCTCTTTGCTTTTTATAGAGAGCTGCAAGGCTAATTAGAGGGACTTGTGTAACTGCTCATGCAGTAACGGTCCATACCATGCAGTAACAGCTGCATGTGGCTAGCCCAACAGTCAGAAACGGCTAGCCATTGAGTCTAAACAGGCAGCGTGCAGATGCATAACTCCCACATGCACAACAGTCAGAAACTGCCATAAATGGCTAGTTTCTCACAACAGCCAGAAAACGGCTAGTGCCATTATGGCTCTGCACCAAAACTGCCAGCCACCTTTGCCTATATAAACCAGACAGGTCTGGTTCATTCCAACACAACAACAGCAATCACAACCTCGAATACTGAACCAGCACCCATCTTAGTCTCTTAACCTCTCGGTTTGGTTGAAATAAACCAAGCCACTTAGACCAGTGTAGTGGTCTGCTGCTGCCAGGAGAAGAAGACTGTCATTCTTTTCTCTTTCTCTTTTTCTTTATCTGCCAGAGTGTGTTACTGAGTTCCATACTGGTTCCTTCGTTTTTGCTGAACGCAGAACCACATAAGGCTTGTTGTATCCTGGAAGCAATCCGCCTGCACCTATCAGCAGACTCAAAATAATTTGAGTAGGGGCGAATTACACTTTAAGGACAGCGTGTTTTTCATGTGCTTCAGCCTGTCCTTATTTCTCGATTTTTCCAATTAATTTATTTTCTAAGATCAGAAAGTTTCTCAACAGGTGTGTTGCAGCTAACAGGCCTCCCATCTCTCTCCCCTCTGTCGTAGACGCAGCAACTTGTGGAGGCCTCTCTCTCTCTCTCCAATTGCAACCGGCAGCTAAGGTTTTTTTTTAGTGTCCCTTTTATACCCTAGGTAATCGGATCGTTAATGGGTTAATTAGTCAGATCAAGATCGGATCATTAATGGGTTAATGGGTCAGATCAAGGTCGATCCAAATCTAAACCGAATATTAAATGGATCAATATCTTCTTTGATCCAAATCCGACCGGCTGATTCGATTATTGATCGAAATCTGGATTGGAAATCTGGATTGGAGTAGAGTCATGATCCAAGCCATTGACAGCCCTAACTCTAGCCCCTCCAATCCACACTCCCAATATCAACGGCTTTGATTTCACGAAAAAAAAAAAAAAAAGTAGTCAGCCAGGCTCGCGTATTCAACACCAATTCAGATAAACCTCACCACCCTCTCATATAAATCCAACACAACATCCTCTCATCATTCAACTCAACAATACAAAATCCTCCCACCCTAATTTAAAAATACCAATGACCAAACTACCCTACTACTCTACAAACTCCTCAATTTTTTCCAATTGTTTTAGGATGTATTTGGTTGCACCAAATTTCATGATATTTCACAAAATCTAATTTACTGAAAAACTTCATGTAATTTGGGTGCATCCAAGCACGCCCTATCATGAATAATGTGTGATTGCTATCATTAACCGACAAAGGAAGATACATTTTCCTGTACACTGAAACTGGGTATCACTAACGGAAGAGAACTTTCTCTTTCTCTACTGTGGGCCACTTGTTCATCATAGGTGATGATGGACGAATTATAGCAGTCAACCAGGCCGGTGTCCTTGCTAGCATGGCTATGGAGCCCATCTTGGCCCTTACTACTTGAACTGCATTGCCGGGGCTGAGTCTGGTAGAACACCTTGGAGACAACTAGTTCACCATCCTTCTCATCCTCATTGAGCCCAAGGTGGTACTGGTGCATCACCCAGTTCGTCTTCTCGGGCTTCTTCTGCCTGCCGTAGTTGGTGTAGAGGACCAGGATCTTCTTGTGGCCCTTCACCATGCCATCCACGAAAATGGGCCGCGTCTTGCCTGTCTTGTGCCACCGCGTCTCACCGCTTTGCACATTGGTGTCCACCTTCCTTCGCTTCCTGGTGCCAGTTGTGTACGCCTTGGAAGGGCAATGGAAGAAGTGCCGAACTAGGCCATCTCTGCTTACTCCTGTGCAACCAAAAGCAGTTTGAAATGAATCAGGTCTTTGCATATTCAATCTTGTTATTCATGTTTTGCAAGTTTAAGATCACTTCACATGCATCTACAAAAATGGAAGATCATAGCCATTCATTTTTTGGGCCACTAAATGGACGACTTGGATGGTGGCATTCAAATGAACGGTTGAAAACAAAGCACCCAAGTGGCCCACATTTATAAATTAACCGTCAGAATCATCTGCTTAGAATGCCTTCTTCTGCGTTGTAGCCCACATGAAAGAAACTCACTAGTAAACAATATGTGGCAATGTTAATTTAAATCACCAACCCCTATATTTTAGGTTCTGAATGCCTAAATCAAAATTAGGGCATTTGCATATCAGATTGCTAATTTCACCAACCCAAAATAGTAGTTCTATGCAGTGTAATATCAAGGAGATTTTAAAGATCTCACCATGATATCACAAAAAAAAAAAAATATGCTAAATAATTACCATTGATATATTCAAAATCTCTATAGACTTTAAAATAATGAATTTTTATCATGATATTAACCCAAAAGCTAGTGAAAACATTAAAAGTTGTTATTTAAATATTTATTTATTAATTTAGAATAAATATTTTTATTTTCAGAAAAATATTCCCGCTGTTATTTAAATATTTATTTATTAATTTAGAATAAATATTTTTATTTTCAGCAAAATATTCCCGATATATCCTGAAGAAGACCTCGGAATTTGAAAATATCCAGAGAAATTTCCTGGCGGAAATTTCCTGGCGGAGAAATTGCTGAGAACAAGATTTGTCACTATGGTTCTACAATCTTATTGCTACGTTACAATATATATTTATATTTAGAATGTAGTGATTTAAGGTTCACTTGGGTGGGGGAGATTTAAGGTCCATTTGGGTAGGGGATCTCTCATAATTGAGATCAAGGCTAATCATGATTTAGGGAGGCACCACGCCCTTTATGTCAGAGTTGGTGTCTCAAGTTTTTTTTTTTTTTTTTTTCTAAAACTTTTGGTAATTGCATTTATGAGGAAGAAAGTGCCACTTTATAAGGCCTGGAAGCCAACATGGAGAGCATGGGCCTACCAAAATCACGATTAGGCTTAATTCCAATTTAGTAGGATCCCCTATCCAAACAAACCCTCATACAAGGATCTACACCCAAACAAACCCTCGTACATTGATCTATGCTACAACATGCATATCATATAACCCACGATACATGTAAGATTTATAGTAATAATAATTTCTCATTTTATAAATAAATTACAACGTCAATTTGTATGTAAGATTATTTATGTTAGTGTAAAATAATACTAAAGTTGTGGTTCAAGTAGCCTTCATCTTGTTTGCAAAGAATTTCTTGTCATTGCCTTGAATTTCATCTTGTTTAAAACTTTACTCCCATGTTGAATATTTATTTATACACGGCGGAAAAGCTCATCATGATACTCAGTGTTTGTGTGTGTGGAAATGACACCGAGACCATAAATACTCTTGGATGATTATGATATCTTAAGTGAAGAAGCTTGGAGGAAATTGAAGACCGGAAAAGCCCTTGGACCAAATGGTATACCAGTAAAGGTTTAAAAATGTATTAGAGATATTAGACAGCTGTTCAACGAGATTGTAAAGAAAAAAGCCAAACGAATGGAGTAAAGGTACAGTTAGACCTATTACAAGAGTAAAGGAGATGCCCAGAGCTATACTAACTATCATGGAATTGTATTTACGAATCCTATCTTGAAACTTTGGGAAAATGATTAAGAAAAAATTAATGTGTGAGACTAATGTATCATAAAATTAGTTTGCATTCGTGCTAGGAAGATAATCCATTGAGCCTATTTCCTACTTCAGAAAGCTGATAGACAAAAATAGGGATAGGAGGATCTCCACATGGTCTTTTTTTACATAGAAAAAGCACAGGATAGGGTATACCTGGAGTTAATATGGTGGGTATTAGGAAGAGTCTTGAGAGAGTATACTGATATGATTAAGAATATGTATGATGTGGGAATAAATGTGGGGGCCAGTAGTGGAGAGGTACTAGAGGTTTACACCAAAGGGCCTGCATCTTTTTGAATGTTCATGGATGAGCTCAGGAGGCATTTACAAGAAGAGGTCTTGTGTTATATATTATTGTCAGCTCAGGAGGCATTTACAAGAAGAGGTCTTGTGTTATATATTATTGTCAGCTCAGGAGGCATTTACAAGAAGAGGTCTTGTGTTATATATTATTGTCAGCTCAGGAGGCATTTACAAGAAGAGGTCTTGTGTTATATATTATTGTAGATGACATAGTTTTGGTTGATAAGACTGGAGGGGGTAAACATAGCTAAAACTATGGAAAGATGCTTTGGAATTTGAAGGTTTAAAATTAATTGGACTAAAACAAAGTATATGGAATGCAACATTAGAAATAAGAGTGAAAACTAGGAATTAGTTAAAATTGTTGACTAAGTACTCCAAAATGACCATTTTCAATATCTTGGGTAATAATTCATGAGAGCGGAGAGATTGAAAAGGATGCGTCTCATAGAATTCAAGTTCAGTGGATGAAGTGGAGATCTGCCTTTGGAGTTTCATGTGATCTCCACGTACCAATCAAACTAAAGGAGAATTTCATAGGATAACTAGAAGAATACCCATGCTTTATGTGACATAATGTTGGGCAGTTAAGGAACAACATGTTCATAGAATGGTTGCAGCTGAAAGGATCATGCTGAGATGGACGAGTGGCAAGACAATTGAGTGAATAAAATTAGAAATGAACGACTTTGAGGGAAATTTAGGAGTAGCGTCAAGATGTAACAAGATGAAGGAAAGTATACTTAGATGATTTTGATCATGTGTGACAGACTAAAAACTGTGCTAATTATAAAGAGTTGAGAGGATATGGTCCTTGGTAGAGTGGAAGGGATGAATAAGGTTCATGTAGTTGACCCCTATTAATTGTGGTAAGGGTCAGATGCTAATGACAACAAAAGGGAATAGTGGAAAGGAGAGGCTTCGGAGTTTTACTCCTACCCAAGTCCAAATCACCGTAAGAACAGTGGAAACACCTCTATGCAACATGCATACTCGGTTAGATACAGGGCTGCTTCAGCACCTTTGGTGCATTTTGCAAAATATCTTCTCTTCTCTATCAGAGTCCTTGTAAGAGGTGTTAGGCATCGATCATTAGCACTGCTCATTGTAGATGTATTACAGGAATCTTGGCTTCATTATATTCTAGAGACAGATTACTGGGTAACTAGGATCAACAAGACTTGGATTACATCCCTAGCTAGTGGGAATAAATACTCTCTTAAGATTAGATACATGATTGGTGTTTTGAATATTTCATAACCCCTCTATCATAGGGTCCAATTTGTTAGTGAGTGATCTTGGCTTTAGCAGGTTTGGTCCCTCTTCTTTGTAGCAGGGATTCTTTCCCTCTTCCTATACTGAATTCAGTTACCTTTACAATAAATAAATAAAAACAAAAAAAAAGAGGGTTGTCAATGGGACCCAGTTCCATCGGCCCCTTATAGAAATCTGGTCGGTTACAGGTCCACAGCATCATATTCATTTGAAAATTGGGTCTATTCAGGTCTGGTCAGTTACGGGTCCACAGCATCATACTAATAAATAGTATAATATTAATATTATCACTACCATCTACAACTGTTGTGTGTGGGGTCCACAAGATCATGTTTATGACCTGTCCACCAATGTCGCCCCACCATGGAATTTGAATGCCTTAGAAATCAAGCTGATCCAACCATCATGTGTGCCACCACATGAATTTGGGATTTTTGGATAGTTGTCCAATTTTTACTATGTTGTGGCTCATCTAATGATTGTAAATACAAAATTTTGAGGGCATCCCATCATCATCATTTTGAGGGATTCACATAAGTCATGGTCGGATGGGATATAAGCGACACAGGCGACATGGCAGGCTCCACAACAGAAAACAAAGAAAAACCATTTGGAAAACTCCAAACTTATGTAGTGGCCCACATGATGGTTGGATTGGCTTGATTTTTGGGGCATCCATTATGGTGGGGTGACCCATTTGGACGGCTGGATTCAATACACACACTCAAGTGAGCCCCAAGAATAAGCTTACTCTACAAGGCTTGTAGAGGAACCAGCTTTTGCAATGTTTTATGGAAGTAGGAATAGATGTGGTTACCAAATACCCTATTATGGGTACACCTGGACCTCACCGACACATTGACAACCCTAGTCTTAAGGAAAGCAACTCTGTTAATTCAAGTTGCCTTATAAAATCAATCAGTTATCTGACGACACCATTTCTACTAATCTTAAGACAGTATTTGTGGTGTTATATCGAATACGATGGCACAATCATCCGCAAGACCTACTATAATTGACATCAACAAGGTGGAAAAGTTTAATGGAATCAATTACAAAAGGTGGCAACTGAAGATGCAGCTCCATCTAACACACCAAAATGGACCATATGCGTGAAGAGATAGAAGTGTGAACTTGACAATCATCCCTGCAAGGGAGACATCCTCAACTTGCAATTAGACTTGCTTTTAAATGACTTTGAATTAATGGAGATGAAGAAAGAAGGATTTAAGGCTTTAGAGCACAACTTCAAGATAATGGATTCAGGCAAAAAGTACCTTATAAGTCAGTTTCTTAAATACACATCACTGACAAAAAGATTATTCTTGACCAAGTTCACAAGGTTCGGTGTATTACTAGTTAACTTGAATAACAAGGCACCAAGGCACTAAGACACATCACATAAAGTAGTTTTTTTTTTTTTTTTTTACTTTTTTTTTTTTAACTTATGGCAGTAAATAAGCTACTTCTTTTATTTATAAAAATTAGTTTGGTAACCACTTTTGTAAAAGTTAGCTTACTAGCTTAAACTTAAAGCCATATGTAAAGAAAGCAAAAAAATTGTTTTTTTAACATTTATTTTTCTTTTTCTATGTCGTCTTCCTCTTTATGATCTCTCCACATGATGGACGATCCATATCAAGGTGGCCTCGCATGATGGATGGTCTATATCGAAGATCGGGCCCACATGATGAACAGTCGACATCAAAGGTGGGCCACACATGATCAACACGCCTACATCAAAGGTGGGCCACTCATATAAAGGTGGGCTCACATAATGGACAGTTCACATTAAAGGTCAGCCCCTAATGATGAATGGCCCACATCTAAAGCAAGCCTCATGTGGACAACCCACTTCGAAGGTGAGGCCTACATGATGGATGGTCCACATTTAGGGGTTGTTTGGCACCATGGATTTGGTTGGATTTAAGGGGGTTTCAAATCCCCTGGTGTGTTTGGCACATAAAGCAACTGGGGGTTTCAAATTCCCTCAAATCCAAGGTGGAAGCTTGGATTACATCAAAAATCATTCCAAAAGTCACATGTGTAACATGTGTGTCACTAGGCTACTAATCTATTGGGCACATGGCCCACTGATGATATCCCAAAACAATCAGATTATCAAATGCATCACTAAAATTACTTTAATAGGAAGATCTGCGCCGTTCAAACATTGTCCATATAAATCAACGGTTAAAAATCATTGGTTGGAAATTCAGATGTGATCTTATGCTCATGGCCCATCTAAGACTCGGAATTTCATCATTTTCGGTCGAAGGATATATTTCAACGGGCTTATTACAACCATTGTGCCAAACGGGGATGTTAAAGTTGATTTAGTAATTAAATTCAAACCCCTGTAAATATCATACTTTTGGATTACAGGGGATTCCAAATCTAGGGTGCCAAACACAACCAAGGGGTTTCAAATATAGGCGGTTCCAAATCCCGGGGGTTCTAAATCCAGGGTGTTTCAAATTCACGCTACCCATCATGGGCAATGGACATTGAAGGTGGGCCATGCATGATTGATAACCCACATCAAGGTGGGCCCCATATAATGGATCGCCCACATCAAGGGTCGTACCCTAATGATGAATGGTCCACATCCAAGGCGATCCCTCCAACATGGAGGGTCCACTTTGAAGGTGGGGCCCACATGATGGACAATCCACATCAAAGGTAGGCTCTACACGATGGGCAATGAATATTCAAGGTGGAACCCACATAATAAGTAGAGATTGGAAGAGATTTTAATGGAAGATAATTTTAAAAAATGGAAGAGAAGAGGAAGGTGGATCCCACATGAATAAGTAAACATTGGAAGATGTTTTAATGGAAGATATTTTTTTAAAAAATGGAAGATAAGAGAAAATGAGGAGAGAGAGAGAGATTAATGGAACAGAATTTAAAATTACTTGGGTGATGTTGGCATTGGATAAGTAGAAACCAAGATAAGCTAATTGAGGCATAAGTACTAGCTTAAGCAAAACGACTTATGATCAAGTCCTGAGATAGAAGAATCCTTGTCGAGTCTATCATCCTAGATTACCCATGTTAGATTAGATTAGGGTAATTTTATATATGTTAACATGTGTATCTGCTATAGTTTTAAACTCTCTGGCTCTGATACCATATTAAATCATAAAAATTGCATTGTGAAAATTGTAACTTGTTTATTATTTTGTGAATAACATAAATATATAGAAGAGATGTAAGATTTAGAGAATTCCTAGTAGATACGTATCTTAACAGATACAGAATTACCCTAATCAAGGAAGATTGCCTTAGTCTACTCTAAAAACCCCTTAGTTGAAAGGATCACTCACAGGAAACTATAAACAATTTTAGCATGAATGACATCTTTATTTAAGAAGGAAAAAAAAAAAAAAGGCAAAAGGCAAAAGGCAAAAGGCAAGAATGGGCTGATCAAAGGGACTGAAAGCATACGCGATATAAAGATAATATGGTATCAGTAGCATGCTCAGTTGGATCGACACAACGGGACGCACTTAACATGTCAAAAACGATACAAGTCTGTTCAGGACCAATAGGAAGGAACTCTCCACAGAAAAGGACTTGTTAAGATATCTAAACCTAGACCACCATGGCTAATTAAAGGGAGCCACCTAATGAATGGTCGACCACTTTGCCACGTGTCCAATTTGAGCATGCACAGGCCATAATCGATCTGGAAAGGGTCTCACAATTTGGCAAGTACACGTGAACGGTTGGTCATTAACCACCATTTAAAAGCGAAAAAGAAATAAAGAGGAGGGAACGAAGAAGAAGAAGAAGAAGACCTGGAAGCTTCTCAGGGTGGGTGTAGCAAATGCCATTATCTCCATCGAGCGTAGGAATGAATTCATCGATGAGAGGATGATTTTTTCGAGTATCAGACCACACCTTCCCCTCTAAATGCTCCAGAAGCTCTTGGTCTGTTGGATCGAACTTCACTCCTGCTGGCAGCCCTGGTAATTCATGAATCCCTGCCTTCATAAAATGAAAAAAAAAAAAAACCCATTTCATTACCATGCACGTTCATTTCTCAAAGAAGAAGAAAATTGAAATATGAAGGGAGGATTGTGGAAGAAAGAAAACCTGGTGTTGGGATTGGATGAGATGGCCGCATGATGGGCAGCAGATCTTTATTTCATTATCCTCTTTGGATGAATGACAACCATCCATCCATGTCATCTCTGTAATGACTCTCTTATAACTCGCATGCCCCACTAGACGTTTATCTTTCGTTTCCAGCCCTTTATCCAAAACAAGTAAAATTCCACCTCTAAGAATACAAGGAAGGAAAAAGTTCAAAACACTAAAACGAAGGAAGCAACTGTTCTTCTTAAAGTGTGGATTCTTTCGCCTTCTGAAGACTTCTCTCTCTTGCGAAGGAAGGAACGGATGTTGAAGATTCTTTCTTTACCTGAGGTATATAAAAAGAGGTTGCTTGCACCTTAAGTTATCATACCGTCATATTAGAACGCAGCCAGGTCGGTGCGACCCTGACCTGGGGCCACCTCGATGTATGCGTTATATATCCACGCCGTCCATCCGATTTTCCAAATTATTTTATGGTATTTTTACAAAATAAAGCAGATGAAAATCTCAGGTGGACCACACAGAAAGGATTTAATTCCAACCATTAAAAGCTTCTTGGGGACCACGAAAGTTTTGGATCAAGCTGATTTGTTTTTTTTTTTTTTTTTTTGCTTCATCCAGGTTTGTGTGACCTTATCAACAGGTTGGATGGAAAATAAACATTAGGGTGGACCCTAGGAAATTTTAATGGAGGGCGTTCATTTACCACTTTTTCATGTGGTGTGGTCCACCTGAGATATATGTCTGGTTTCGTTTTGTTACCATGCCATAAAATAATATTTCAAAAAGGATAGGGAGCGTTGATATACCATGCATGCATCGAGGTGGTCCCCACAGTCAGGGTCGCACCCACGGAAGTGGATTGCATGGTTTACCATACACCAGCAACTTGGCTGCTCAGCAAAATTTGTGGGCCACCAAGTGGTATGTGTTACATCCAAACCGTCTATTCATTTTTCGAGATGGTTGTAAGGCTTTACATGACCAAAAATGAGATGGATACAAAGCTCAAATGGACCACATTACGAGCAAGCAGTGAAGATTGAACGTCTGCCATTGAAACCTTCTCAGGAGTCACATAAGTTTGGGATCAATCTGATATTTATTTTTACCCTTCATCCAGGTCCGTATGACCTTATTAGCAGTTTGGATGGCAAATAAACATAATGGTGGGCCCTAAAATATTTTAACGGTGAGAATCATTGTCCCTTTTTTGGTGTGGTCCATTTGAGCTTTAAATATGACTCATTTTTTAGACCATGCCCTAAAATTAATCTCTCCAAATGGATGGACGGTGTGGATATATTAAATCCATCATCGTGGGATTCACAGAGCCTCGATCTTTTTTAACCGTTCGTACGTTCACAGGACTGACGCACGCACCCACACCAGCAACCTTGTGCTGTAGGGTACACTAGCCAATCCACTTCCCCCACGCACGCACCTAGCTGGTTCCGGGGTAGTACCTATCGCGTTCGTCATGGTATGAAACTTCCAGCGTTGGTGCTCTACCGACAGCCCAACGCGGAGTTCGTTTCTGTCAGGTACGCCCGTCACTGGGCCCACGTACCGACATATTCAGATGATTTGGACCGTCCAAGTCATCTTTACTACAATAAATAATCTATTTGGCTATAATCACGATTCAGCGATGATCTTTGCCTTTGATCTTTACAGTTGAATGCGATCCATTGAAATTTTTCTATAGAAGGTGTCACAACCATCCGTTCAATGTAAATTTCTTTGGGTGGGCTGTATAGCATTGATTATTTTTAACGGATGGTTCTGATGATCAGATCAATCAGTATATGGACCCAGATGATGGCTGCAGGCAGATGCTGTCTTCTTAGTCGCGACGAGGTAAAAGAACTCCCTTTTTAGTATAATAGCCTCTAGGTGTACCCAATGTAACAAAAAGTACAATTTCTCTTGAAGCTCATCTATTTTAGCCCCCAAATAAGAAATTGCAAACCTTTCCAGCACAAATGGCCCTCTAAGCACCTACTGCACTATGGATCTCCCTGAGCACTGTGGGTCCCCTCCCAAGCAATGCGGATCTCCCTTGAGCACTATGAGTCCCCCTTGAGCAATGTGGATCTCACAGGGGGATTGGATCCCCCCGAGCATTGTGGGCCCCTCGAGCAATATAGATCTCACCTGAGTACTGTGAATTTCCCTTGAGCATTCTAGGTCTTCCCTAAGCAACGTAGATCTAAGTTGGGGGGTTGGATATCCCCTGAGCACTGTAGATCCCCCCTGAGAACTGTGGATCGCATGAAATCCACAATGCAATAAGTGGTCAGAGGGGCATTTTGACCAAAAAGTTTACAATTTCTTATGTAGGGGCTAAAAAAATGAACCTCATGAGAAGTTGGACTTTTTGTTAAATTTGACAAACCTAAGGGTTATTACACTAAAAAAAACCTTCATGTTAATAAGAGCTCATGTTAAAGGCTTTGTAGGAAGTTCCTATGCTAGGATGCTAGGTGGGGCCCTCCATGATGTTTTTATGAAATACACCCCGTCCATCCATTTTACATTCTCGCTTTAGAACTTTCTATTAAAAATGAGGAAGGATCTACAACTTAAGTGTGCCACACAAGTGAAAACAATAGGAATTCAATAACCACCATTGAGACATTTATATGGCCACAAAAGTTTCATATTATGCTAAGTTTTTTGTGTTTTCACTTCATCCTAGTGGGAATGGACTTCTAAATGGTTTGGATGGCATATAAACATCAATGTGGGGCTCGAGAATATTTCAACGGTAGGAAACTCTCTCCAATTTTCCCTCTTGTGTGGCCTACTTAAGTTCTATATCTGCCTCATTTTTTGTACTGTTCTAAAATGAGATCGTAAAATGAATAGACAAGTGGATCTCACAAAATATCACGAAGGGCTCACCTAGCATCCCAACATTGGAACTTCCTACTAAAGGCCTTCGTCCGAATTTCCTGCTAAAGGCTTTCATAGGAAGTTCCTCCCTAGGAACCTAGGTGGAGCCCACCGTAATGTTTGTGAGAAATCCACTTCGTCCATCCATAAAATGAACCAGATCCAAAACTCAAGTGGGCTGAAACAGTTGAAATATTCGTGGGGCCATAGAAGTTTTGAATCAAACTAATATTTTTGTTTTCAATTGATCCAGTGGGAATGACTTTATGAACGGTTTAGATGTAATATAAACATCACTGTAGACCCAGGGAGGTTTCAATGGTAGGAATTTCCCTACCCATATTTTCCTTTAGTGCAGCCTATTTGAGTCTTGGATCCGAGTCATTTTTGTTCGCATGTCCTTAAATGATCTCGCAAAAGGGATGGACAAGGTGGATTTCTAACAAACATTACGATGGGAGTCACCTAGGTTCTTAGGGTAGGAACTTCCTATGAAAGAAAACGTCCCATAAAAGCGTGGTCATTCAACAAGGGGTGACATAGATCCGGACTCACGGAACACGTGATGGAGATAAGGCCATTCATCAGTTGGGGTACGCTCAACATGCCATGAACCAAAAGAATTGTTGCTCCATTGATCAAGGAGGTCTCAACAGTTAGGAAAAGCCCAACGGTCCCAATTCAACTTTCATCTGTAGTGTCCCAATTCAACTTTCATGTGTAGGCCTATGACCCTATGGCTCGGTGGTAGGCTCACAAGAGTTTCAATACTAGGTCATGGGTTCAAACACCCATTGTGGTGTGAGCGCACGACTGCGTGAGGTGTGTGAGTGCGTGTGAAAAAAAAAACTTTCATATGTAGCTTGATGAGTGCGATACTTTAATTTTGTGCGAGAAATACTTCGATGCTCTGGCAAAAGAATGGATGACACACAGGCACTTATAAATTTAAGAGGAATTGCGTGCATTATAAGTAATTCAAAATAAATTGTTCAAATTCAAAGTACTATATAGAACAAGAATCTCTGATGAAGGGCGTGGATCAAGCACATTTATATCGAACATGGACTAGAAAAAGATCAAGAAAAAGTCGATAAAAATAGACAATTTTCATATGGATGGACCAAAAGAAGGTAGACAGTAAGTTGACCATTACTTTTGATCCGTGACGGGTCACAGGATGCATAACATATGGATTTCTTTTGAAATTATGTTTTGTAGTAAACCATTTTAGTATGTTTCTTTCTTTTTAGAGTTTTGTTTATTCAGGAGTTTTTATTTTTGTTGAAAAATGAGTTTTAGAAAAACTTTACTTAATAGTAGATCATTAAATTCATTTTTAATGGAATTTCTCATTATTATTAGAGTGTGAGTGTGCGAGGCCTGAGGTGTGTGAGTGCCTATGAAAAACGAAAACAAAAACTTTCATATGTGGCTTGATGAGCACGCTACTCTAATTTCACGCAAGAAATACTTCAATATTGCTCTGGCAAAGGAATGGATGACAAGCAAGCACTTACCAATTTATGAGGAATTGCGTGCATTATAAGTAACTCAAAATAAATTGTTCAAATTTCGAGTACTGATGTAGATCAAAGGTAGTTATCACCTGGGAAAGACAGTAATCCACCTCACCACATCCCCACGTCAGGTGCAGATGTGTCCTGAACCCAAAGTCATTTTTATTCAGTGACTTAACTATTAAATTGATGGACATCTATGGACTATCAAAAATAAAATAATATCCAATGGTCTTATTTCTAACAATCAAATGTCCACAAATCTGTATCCAATGGTTAGGCTTAGGGCTGTAAATGGTCAGGTTTGGGTTGGGTTTAGCCAAAACAAGACCCACCCATTTACTAAATGGGCCCTTTTACCAAATGGGTGGGTCTGGGTCTGAGTCTAGGTTGGGTCCGAGTAAACCCATCAGACCCATTTATAAATGGGTCTGAATCAGGTAAAAGGAGGTCCACCCAAACCCGTTTATAAATAGGTCGGGTCTGAATCTAGTATGCAAGCATTTTTACAAGGCTTAAAATCAGGTCTAGACGGGTCCCTTGAAACATAGACCAAACCTACTCACTTATTAAATGGGTTTGGTTCAAGTAGGGTCGGGCCAAATATAAAGGAAACCAGACCCATTTAGCAAATGAGTTTGATCTTGGACCCAGGCCCGTACCATTTAACAAATGGGGCGGGTCTAGGTCGGATCTAAATGGATTGGGTGTGGTTAACCCATCGGGTCCACTGACCCATTTACAGTCCTAGTCATGCTCAACCATCTGATTTTCAGACTGTAACTTAACGATGGCGGGTTTCACAATTTAGTCGGTTTAATCGGACGCGGCTTCCTTGATTCCCGGATCCACCATTGTCGGTGGATCCCGGACTGTGAGGCCCACCGTGATGTATGTGCCTTACATCTATGCGGTCCATCCGTTTTAACAGCTCATTTTATGGCATGGTCCAAAAACGAAGCACATCCAATTCTCAGGTGGACGATACCATGGGAAATTGTGTTGATTGACCACTAAAAACTTCTTGTGGCCACGAAAGTTTTGGATCAAGCTGCTATTTGCGTGGTTCCTTCATTCAGATTTTAATGACGGGTATTCGCCACCGTTTCCTGTGGTGGGATCCACCTGAAATTTGGATCTGATTCTTTTTTTGAGATCATTGCTTGAGGCAATACATCACGGTGGCCCCCACAGTCAGGATCCACCGACCTCAGTGTATCCGTGGATCCACCGAAGCGGCGTCTGTTTAATCTCAGTTAATATTTGCCACGTGTACATCTCTAATGCCTGCGTGTCGAGCTCGTACGAAGGCAGAGCATCAAATCACTCTCCGTTTCGTTTATAGCTACATGGCCTGGATCTCTCACATGTGCGCCATCCGCCTGTCTCTAACACGTGTTCCGCCGCAAGCCATGCAAACTAGGTTGCGTGACAATAAGGCAAGCAGATTCGCGACGAGTTTTTTGACCTTAACCAGCGTGCATCGCGGAACCCTGTGACCCATATGCAGAGTGTTCCGATGATCTGAACCTGTCCATTTTGTGAGCTCTATGGTGTAAGTGTTACCCTAAAAAAATTACTCTGAACGGATGGTTGTGAACATTACCATTGGTAGATGAGTTTAGAACAATGAAAAGAAATTTTCCAATTGCTCTAATTCAACTCTAAAACTAAGGGCCTGTTTGGATCATAAGTTACTAAAGATAAGTTACTTATGTCACAAGTAGCTTATCTTAATTTTTACTTATTAAAAAAATAAGATTTTCCTCTCTTTTATCTCTTAGAAAAGTTAAAAAGCTTAAAAATAAATAAATAAATAAAGTTACTTATTACTAATCATAAACGAAACTTACTTACCTTAAAGTTACTTATCTACCTACTTGGTGGTATCCAAACCGGCCCTAAATGACTAGGATCAATAATGAGAAATAACTTACACACGGTACCAACGAGAACATGGACAGTTCAAAATCATCAGAACATCTCATCACGTGACAAAGGATAGCGACAAATGCTGGTTCCTGAGTCGCGACAGACGTCTTACCACGTCGTGAGAGAGATGGTACTGTAACCTTGAGTGTGTTCGAAGAAAGCTTAACTTACGCCTCATCATATGTTGATGAATTATATGGTCGGTACCTCTTCCAATGATCCAGACCATTGATCTGATGGGCCCAACTATTAAAATTCATGCCTAGAAAAATTCGAGTTGGGTAATCCTATCCATCCAACATGTGGTCTTTCTCTGAACATGGACAATTTTGTATTCCTTTCTTCTTAACCGTCCGCTGACAAGAACCTCATCAGAGGGTGAGGATAGTTTTATTAGAAAGACTTTTGCAGATTGGTCAATCTAGGATGGGGCTCGAGTCGCTCGACGGGTTAGAAACCAGCTGCGCGCCCCGGAACTATGATTCCAAGCATCGTATGCCCATCGTTGGCTCGACGTTCTTGTAATTACTCTATACAATCTGATGAAACAGTGAGTTTACTAATTCGACGGGCGCGGATTAGGTGTTACCCGGGTTAGATCTTAGTGGGTGTTACCCCTACCGTAGGGCCCACCTTGATCATATTTCGTATATCTACTCTGTCCATCTGTTTTTACGGCCACTTTTAGGATATTGTCCCAAAAAATTAAGCATATCCAAATCTCAGGTGGACCACCCACAAGAAACAGTAATGATTGAACGCTTACCACTGAAAACCTCCCAAGGCCCACCGAAAGCAGATCCGTAATGTTTATTTGCAATCCAGCCCGTTGATAATGTCAACCATAACTGGATGAAGGGGCAAAAAAAAAAAAAAAAAAAAAAAAAAGATTAGACTGATCCAAAACTTTTGTAGCCTACAAAAATCCTTTAATGGTCATTCACCAGTTTTTCCAATAATGTGGTCCACAAGCAATTTGGATCTGCTTAAGTTTTAACATCCTTAAATTATCTGAAAAAACAGATGGGCAGCGTGGATATGAAACATATTCATCAAGGTGGGCCCCACAGTAAGGGTAACACCCACTAAGCTGTTATGTGGGAGCCGTACATATTAACTTAGGCACAAGTATCGTAATCTGACACGTTCTACAAACATGCATTCCATCCATCAGATGAGATACTCTATTTAGACCTTCTTGCAGTGGCATAAAAGCCAGTGAGGCCACAACAATATAAAAACAAAGGAATGTGTAGAAAAAAATTTAACCGTTCAACAAAGTACGTTGTGGCCCACCTGAAGTGTGAAACTGTCTGATCTTTTAGAAGGAAGATCTAAGAAGTATTTCCAACCTTATGGAAGGATCAGATCTCACACTTGTGTTCCCGTGTGCGGTTGCGTACGTCTGCACGTGTGGGGAATCACCAAACCTTACAACAATGAGGAGGGTGGTGATTCTTTGAGGGGGGAGCGGATTGCCCGTGACCCCGACACAGAAATATCTTTGTGCCCGGGGCTGTATGGGGTCCACATAGATGTATTTGACAAATCCACTCCGTCCACCTGTTTTGAAATACCACAATAGGGTAGGGTAATAAAAATTGGGAAGATCCAAAGCTCATGTGGGCCATAACACACGAAACAGTAAGGATTGTACGTCTGATGGTTACAGAAGTTTCTGATTTCTTTCACACGTGGGCCATACTACACGACATGATCGGACGAGTCGGGTTCGGGAGTACCAGATCCGGTTCGGTACCACGACTCGACTCAGGGCTGAACGAGTCTATCAGGGTCGCTGTCTTTTAACCATGTGAGGACCAGAATCATCCACACAGGTACAAAACCCGAGTTGTGGGGTCCATTGTGTTGTGCGTGTGAGATACACTCCGTTCATCAGCTGATGCTTCCCCATGTCCATCATACATCCCAAAACAAACAGCCCGATCCAATACTCTGGTGTCCCTCACCACGGGGAACAATGTAAAATCACGCTCCAAACCAATACGTTCAACGGGTGTGGCCCACCTGAGTTTTGAATGAGCCTGAATGTTGAAGTTCTTCTTCATCCTGAAACGGTGGGCCCCACACGAAAACATATGGTTGGCGTACCCTCCCCATTGTTTCCATTAATTGGTGTCGCCCACCTCGTAAACGATTCGGGCTTCTTTTTTCTTTTTTTTTATTGGGCTCCAGAGCCTACTATTGAGGGGCGCACCTGATGGACGGAGTAGATGTGACAAACACAAAACGGTGGGCCCAGCGGAGCTCGGGTGTTGTAGCCTCTGCGTGTATGCAGGTGTTGTAAAGGATTCCGGTCGATACGGTTGGGTTGAGGAGTTTGAGCCCATTAGATTAGTAACTCGAGACAGCGCTATCTAGACCAAGCTTTGTTTTTCAGAGAGAGAGAGAGAGGCAGACCTGTTTAAAGCTTGCTGCTGCAATGGACAAAAGCCCGTGTGTGTTGATCCGAAGAGGCCGAGCGTTGGTGGGGTTCTTTGGTATTTATAAAGCGATCATCGAGTCAAATTCAGGGCGGATCCCAGCGAAAATCCGACAGTTTGACCAGAGGCAATGATCGGAGGAAGTTTGGCAAAATATCAAAGAGAGAGAGGTTTTGGAGGTTGGAAGATGAGATGGCATGGGTTGGAACTTGGAAGTTGGAAGATGAGAGAAAGAGATAGGTGTGCGCGTGGTTGGGGCAGAGGAGAGATATACCGGGGATCGAAGAGTACGTGCGGGCCCTGACCTCACACGACAAGTTGCGGCCCTTTCCGTGGAGCCTACCTGAAATATATTCTAAATCCACGCCGTCCATCCGATTTTCCAAATCACATTAGGTTATGGACCCAAAAATGAAGAAGATCCAAAACTCAGGTGGACCATACCATAGGAAACACTGGTGATTGTGCACCCTACCTTTAAATATTTCCTAGGGTCCACTGTAATGTTTTCATAATATTTATATGCCATCCAACCGGTTGATAAGGTCACTCGAACATGGATAATGGGAAACAATAAATATCAGCTTGATCCAAAACTTTCGTGTCCCATTAATGGACAATCACTACTTTTTCTAAGGTATGGTCCACCTGAGAACTGTTTCTGCTTCAGTTTTTTGGTTCATGGCCTAAACTCATGTGAGAAAACACATGGACGGTGTGAATATAGAATACATATATCAAGGTGGGCCCCACGGCAACGGCCGCACCATCTTGGGTGAGTCCGGGATCTCACCTAATCCGCTCCCGTGAGAGGAGTCGGTGGACGGGGTGGGCCCATTGTAATCTTAATGTGAAATCCACCCCTTCCACCAAGGCGTCACCCCATTTTAGGCTAGGAGCGGTTTAGGTGAGACACTGGATCCACCGAGGTGGGTGGGACCCCTGATTGTGGGGCCCACTGTGATGCATGTGACTACATCCACACCATCCATCCGTGTCGAAAACTCATTTTAGGCTAAGATTCTAAAAATGAAGCAGTTCCAAATCATTGATAGACTATAGTACAGGAAACAGTGGTAATTGACTATTAAAAACTTCTTGTGGGCCACAAAAGCTTTGGATCAAGATGATATTTGTGTGGTCTCTTCATCTAGGTGTTTCTGACCTCATCAACCGGTTGGATGGCAAATAAAAATTCCAGTGGAATCTATGAAGTTTTTAATGGTGGGGATTCAATCACGACTGTTTCCTGTAGTGTGGTCCACCTAAGATTTGAGTCAGCTTCGTCTTTGGAATCAAACCCTAAAATGAGCTTTCAAAATGGCTGGCTGTATGGCCCCACCATGATGTGTAACGACGCCCAACAAACACGTTCATTTCAATCTTAGGTCTACATACCAAAATTAATGCTGATCCATAATTCGGGGACGCGGATTAGCTATGTGGGCCCCATCATGATGTATGTGTTGTATCCACACCGTCCATTCATTTGGAGAGATCATTTTAGGGCAAGAGCTAAAGAATGAGACAGATCCAAAGCTCAGGTGGACTCCACCAAAGAAAACAATGGGGACGGTGATGCGACGTTGAAACCTTCCTCGGGCCCACCATGATGTTTATTTGAGATCCAACCTGTTTATAAGTTCACGCAGACATGGAAGAAGGTAAAACACAAATATCAGCTTGATCGAAAACTTCTATGGCCCCAAGAAGTTTTTAATGGTAGGAGATCAATTCCCACTGCTTGCTTTGGTGGGGTCCACTTGAGCTTTGGATCTGTCTCATTCTTTAGCTCATGCCCTAAAATGATCTCTCTAAATGGATGGACGGTGTGGATACAATACATACATCATGATGGGGCCCACAGAAGTTGGTGACGTCACTTCAGTAGCTTAGATAGCTACTCAACTTGTCAGTAGCTAATCCGCGTCCATAATTCAGTTGAGCCATGCCAAAAGGAACAATGGAGAGCATTGGGGATGGGAGCACCGTAGGAACATCCAGGTGGAATGTGGGGTCCCATCGTATCGTTTAAGTGCACCCAACCCACTTGTCAGGTGATCCCCACCTGGATGAAGGGAAACACCAAAACTCAGGTGGGCCACGCCACTGAGAATATACAGGTTCTAGTATTGGTTGTACGTTGCTCCCCTTGGTCCCTCCCCTTACTTTTGGAACCGTTTGGGTTCCAAAATACACATCAACGGTCAGCCCCACGCAGCTAGAACGCCTGTGATTATTCCATAACCTAACAATGAACATGCACCTGTTCTATAGTAAACCTGGTCCACTAATCTTATAGCCGTCCATTTCTCTCGTAACAGCTAGGCTGTAAGAGGAACTGTATCAGCAGGTTTTGAGATACACTCGAAATTTATCCTCTTTTCAAATGTCTATTCGTTTATCTTCGTTAGACTCAAATTGCACCATCGGAGAGTAATTGACTTTGCCCATCGGGCGTGGCCAGATTAATTTCTGGGCCTGGGTTTAGGCCAGATTTCATTGATCCGGTCCATCACAATTATTTCTGCTTGTGTGGTCCACTTGATCAAGGGATGGATTAGGAATATTCATTGTGGAAAATTGGGAAAATGATCAAACCAAGTTTTCACGCTCGGCCCTGGATCTATTGTGATAGGGCCAATGCCATGCTCTTGCCTTGGGCCTTGTATGGACCCAGCCCCAAACCGAGCCCATTGTTACCCGTACTAATGGGGTTAGAAATTGACATGTGATAATGGGGTAGCCCAAAAGTTTCTTCCAGACCGTAAACATAGCCATCCAATATTTGGTCTCTTTTCCTGTGGACCTTTGCGTGTTCTTCTCTTGATCGTCTGTTTCTACGACGTAGTTGAAGGGTTAGGAACAGCTAACTGCGTAGATGTTTGGCAAATCTCCCATCGTCCCGTAGATTCATAAGGTCAACGGTTTGGCCGAACGGTAACCCTGTTGCCTCATAATTCTTTCCAATGAAAATTGGCTACTTCAACTGTGTTCGTGGACTTACACGGTAAAAATAAAAAGGCAAAGGAGTAGGGCCCGTGTCTGGATTCTTCGGTGCCTAAGTTAGGCAGGTAACTTAAATGTAGTAGATTTTCAAAGTAATAGGTTGCGTGCCTTGTTTTGTAGATAGAGCCTTTTATTTATATGGCTTGTAAGACATTAAGTGGTAGAGTCATTTTAGGATATGTTACTAATACCCAAACTGAAATCCTCTACAACACTATTTTAAGTTGTGCGTAAGACACCCAAGCTTGTGGGGCCCACTGTTGGGGTTTGTTTTCAATCTTGTACATTAGGGGGCTTTACGTGACTGTTGTGACGGGTCGTGCGCCTGAAATTGCCTCTAGATGGGCTTCTAAAATCTAGACGTTGTTTGATCGAAGAGTAGAGTTGTTGATCATCTGATAAGGTCGGGTCAGGCACTCAAAATTTTCCGAATAGGAATTGTGAACTCTCTAGACAAATGTGACTATTGTCGGTCAACTGGCGGCAAGCAAACTGTATAGGTTGGTTGTGCGATTTTACACGAGATTTATTTCTAATTCCAGTTGTTTTATATTTAAAGAGTGTAATGCAGAATTAAGGTAGCACGATGAGTCCTAGACGTGTTTAAAGAGTTGAGAAAGTTCTAGGGTGAAAAATGGGGCTACAGTTAACTTGAGTTTTTTTTTTTTTTTTTTTTTTTTTTTTTTTTTTTTTTTTTTTTTTGAGGTTTTGAATCCAAGTAAGTCATTCTTTTATAATCTCTTATCACTTTTTATTTATAGTGAATTGGCTTTGTGCCATAATTTTTAATGATGGAAGGTTTGTATATGTTAAAATTAAGGCTGTTAATGGTCGGGTTCGGGGCAGTTTAGCCAAAACCAAACCCGCCCATTTACTAAACGGGTCTGGGTCCAAATTTTAGACCCAAACCCTTTTACTAAATGGGCAGGTCCGGGTCGGGTCCGAGTCAGCCCATCAGACCCATTTATAAATGGGTCCGGGTCTGGTAGAGAGAGATCCACCCAGACCCATTTATAAATGGGCGGGGTCTAATGGGTCCGGGTCTGGATCAAGTATGCAAGCATTTTACAAGGCTTAAAACCGGGTCTGGACGGGTCTAGGCTGGACGGGTCCCTTGTAACATAGACCAAACCCGCCCACTTATTAAATGGGTTTGGGTCGGGTCGGGTCGGGTTGGGTCGGGCCTAATATAAAGGAAACCAGACCCAAACCCGTTTAATAAATGGGTCTATTCTTGGACCCAGACCCGTACCATTTAACAAATGGGTCGGGTCTGGGTCGGGTCTAAATGGGTTGGGTCCGGGTACCCCATTGGGTCCACTGACCCATTTACAGCCGTAGTTAAAATTATATTACCTCTTGTATGTTAATTTGCTTAATTGTTGTAATCGATTGTCATCGTTTGATTCTTGTTTGATTCTCGCTTTCACCATTGGGATTCCCAGCACCTTAACTCCATTCTGTCCACTGGGTTCTATCCTCAAGATTAGGAACAGGGAAAAAAAAAAAAAACCATTGAGATCCACCGCTCAAGTGGGTCACACAAATCAGAGGGTTCCATGTGCCAACATGGTTTATATCTTCCATCAAACCCGTTAATCAGATGCAATTCACGAGGATGAAGTGAAAAGACAAAAACAACCTGACTCGAATGTTACAGTGGTCCACGCTATCTGAATCCAGAGGCTTTTGGGGCAGTTTTACATTTTTCCATTTGTGTGGACCATCAGATCTTTTAATCGGGCGGATCTTTTTCACGTACAGTTCAAATAATGCTTCTCACCTGATGGACGGAGTGATTTACATATAAAATGATGATGGGCCCACAGAGCTTGGGGTGTTGTAGATTTGGCTCTTTTTTTTTTTTTTTTTTTTTGACACACGCACCCTACACCCACCGTCTAGATTTGGTTCATGCGGTGTGAATGGCGGCATTGAACAGTGTCCGCCCACAAGGAAACAAAACAAACAGGCTTTGCTGTGGTTGATGCAGGTGGCCCCACGTCACTGTGGGGCCCCTAGCTAGATAATGAGTCTGGTCCGTCCACTAATTGCTGATGACGAACGATGAGACGTCTCATGATTCTGGCGTTTAACAGTAACATTCCCCAGACTTTTTACTCTGGGGGAATCATCTAATACTCCGGCTGCGTATGACGCTTGCTTGTGACGCAGCAATTGAAATCGTACCCGTGGCCTATATAAATCTCAAATTAACCGACGAACTCACAAAATCAGATTAGTTAAACAATCGTGACCATTGATTCGTGGACACCTTTTTGTTGAAATATGACCATTTGATTTTTCTCATCCTCAACCATTGAATAAGCCTATTTTTAGGTCGATGATACATCTAAACTGCTACTCCTAATGTGGTCGGTTTAGTTAGATTAGTCGTATGCCACGTATGCGGTTTCTAAGTGCTTGCGTATCATCCATCACACTGTGGTAGAGTATTAAAGTTTTTCTCTACCACCTATTTTTCGCCTCCGTTTGGAATTCGGATGCTCCATCTGAAATTGCATAAATGCTTTTATTCGTTAGTAAATTCTCAGTGTTTTCAGTTTTGACAAGCAGGGCCCACCGTTCAACAATCCGAACTGCTGGACTGCTCTGTCCCTCTGTAGATGGACCATGTCCCGTAAAAATCTTAACCGTTCGATTGGGGCATGGTCCATGTACAGTGCGATGCAGAAGACTACTGGTTCGGATTCCCACACCATATGACCTCACTTCGATATTCTGGCAGAGTGTGATGGATGAAACGCACGCACTTAGAAATTACTTAGAAATTGCGTAGCAGGCACAAAAGAAAAAAAGTTTTACTTGAATTAAACTGCCGACGTTGTGGGTCCCATTTTAAATGCATCATGGACCAAAAATTACGGTTATTTGATTACCGGACTATTTGATTGGTGGACATTTATTGGACAGTTAGAAATGAAAAAATATCCAATGGTCTCATTGCAACAAAAGAGATAACGTTGCCACGTGTATAATTTTGTAGTGCTTGAGTATCAAGCGTCATACTCTGCCAGAATTAATGCACGCTATGGGTACAATTTCAGAGTGCCTGTGTATCAAGAACCATACACTGTCAGAATATCAAATAACTCCAAAAAATAAAAATTCAACTGGATACAGGTGACTGGAGATTTAATGCCAGACCGAACACAGCCATATAAATCCAGCAAGCATGTCTTCGGCTTGCTTTGATGTAGGGCTCTAAAAAAGATGGGCCCACCGTACGGCTTTTAGGACTGGTCTACTTTGTGCTGCGCTTAGGCTGGAACAATAAGCCTACAGGCTGGGCCCAGACTAAAAATTTTAGCCCATTTATTAACTGGGTCAGGCTCGGGTTTTGCTTAAGAGCCTATCAACCTTGCCCCACTTGATATGTTTAGATTTCATATGTAGCAAGTTCACAATTAATGAATAGCTCCGATCTTGCAGAAAACAGGGCAGTGGGCTTGCCTGTTCGCTCAGTTAACAGACCTCAAACTGAGGACCAGGCCCAACCCATCTGTAGCACTACTTTAGGCCTGCACTAGCCGGGCCTGGGTCAAGTTCAGACCTAACTTTACATATTAAAGTTACACGGAGGTTGGGCTCTCAATCGAGTGGGTCAGATCCGAGATCTGATTCGCTCCGAATCCGTATAATGTGGATTTGGATCTTAAAATAGGTCCGATTAGTTAAATGTACCAGATTTGGATCTTAAAATAGGTCTGATTACTTAAATGGACCGGATATGGATTCACAGGAACATATCCGAGTTCAATCCGAATCCGACTCATTGTCACCTTATTATATATGTTATACTCATGCTAGCCATCCATTTTACAAATAATTTTAGGCCATGTCGACCATACCATGGTAAATAGTGGGATTTGCATCATTTTTCTACTAAATTAAATATATTATATTATATATTTTATATCATATATATTTTTAGAATTATAATGACGGTGGATTCGGACCTAGATCCAACCCGAATCCAATGGTTATATGGATTTTGGATCGGAAATGGATCTAACAATTTATAAATGGATCGGATATGGATATCACCTTTTGGATCCGAGTTGGATCCGAATCCGTCTATAGATATACAGACTTGGAGCCGGATCCAACTGGATCCGATCCAGATCTGACCCATTGAGAGCCCCATACGGAGGCTCTCGCTGGGATTGAAAATTTTGCAAAACCAAGGATTGAGCCAGAACCACTTGTCAGCTGGGCTTGTTTATCAGGCATGAACCTTCCTATGGTTCTACATTGTCCGAACCATGGCCCAAACCAGCTCAGCCCATTGACCGGTGGATGGTTTTAAGCCGAATCGTCCATCACTTGATCAGTTTTTAGGCCGGGCTTGTCACAAGACATTTTATCCCAGCCTAACCTGACAAATATGCCATTTCAATCCTTAATCAGGCAACCCATGCATGTTGGATATAGATAATTGGTTTCATTTCTGCAAGTGTCTATTTCGGCCTGCATTTGTGGCCCACTTTATCAACGCATAGATAACAAATGATCAAGTGGCATTTAGGAAGTTCATCAATTTTCAGGCTGGGTGGGGTCAGGCCAACCAATTTTTTCAGGACTTGGGATGGGCCTACCATGCCAGCCCATGCTGGTTTAGTCCAGGGCCTCCAGGCCAGGACCTTGGGCCTTTATGTTGGGCCGGGAGCCCGCCCGGACGAAACTTGGCCCACTGCAACTGCTCATATTGTCATATAGACGAGGTTGTTGAAATTAACCGTGAAATATCACATAGCTTCAATTTGTAGTATTCCACGTGGAATGTACTATAGCCAATGGCAGGACCGGATTCGTCAGCGCCCACCACATCCAACCTCTTTGGGCGCCCCCATGGTGTGTATGCAAAATCTACTCCGTCCATAAGGTCATGAACTTTATCTTCACCGTACATACAAGAGATCAGCCCAATAAAAAATTCAAACGGGCCATAAAATGGGAACCATGTACAACCTCTAAGTATACATGTTGTGGGCCCCCTGAGCTTTGGACCAGGATGAATAGGTCTGATGAAATTTACGCTCCATGGTGTCCCCACCCACAAACCTATGGTTCTCGTCCCATCCATATTGTTCTCTGGAGTGTGGCTCGCCTAAGGTGTTGGTCTGAATGATTTTTAGCCCCAGGAGCTAGAATTGAGGAGCTCAATAGATGGACGGAGTGGATTAAAAATATAAAACAAGGTGGCCCCGAAAGATCTTAGGTGTGTTGCAGATTAATCGGGTCCCTCAAAGGCAAAATGGGCCTACAAAAGGCAAGGTATAAAGACGAGAGCGTGGGAGCGCGTTCTAGCTTTTTCACCTTAAAAGCATGTCTGCTTAGCTTGTGGCAGTGCCGTGTGCGTGCGGTAATGTGATTAAGAATTCGAAATCCATGGCCAAACCATCTACGCCACATCAGCATAGCCTTTTATAGTTGGGGGGGGGCCACCATCGTTCATCAATTCGGACCATTTGTCAGTCGCTGCCCAATTCAAAATAGACGGTTAGAATCAAAGTGTCCAAGTTGAACATTTATATGGCGATCAGGACAGTTGATTTAGCGGTCCCCGCCACCAACCAAAGCGGTGGACTGTCTAGTTTTCTGTGCAGCAGGCATAAAGAGGGACCGTTGATACAAAGCTGACTAATGAGTCGATTTGGATAACTGGATGAATGGTTTGAAGTTATCAGTTCACTACAGTTTTTCGGCTATGGCCCACATGATCAACACTTGTAGTTTAGTGGAAAGTGTTTCCTCTGCAGCAGGGATGGAATTCAAGCTACATAACAGCACTAATCATTATGTTAATGGAGCCTTTGTTACATGCACACTTGGAGGGCCAGATCAATGCCCGTGGAAACATTGGTCGGATAATCCGAACCTTACATCAGGTGGCCCATACGTTTGTTATGCAACTAACAAAAATTTTTGTGAAACCTTACATCAGGTGGCCCATACGTTTGTTATGAAACAACCATTTGCCCAGCTGATTCTTCACTGTGAAACAGCAGCAGAGGTTTGCTCGAATACATCCCAATGGATGGACGGCGTGGATATCCACAACGACGGTCAGGGTCGCACCCAACGTATCATGTTCCAATACATCAGGATGTATTTGAGCAAACCTCGGTGCAGTTTAGGCCATTTTCAACTGTCCATTTAAAGCTCATTCATTAGTGGGACGAGAATGATTATCAAGCACATCTCTTCAGGCCCATCAGATGAATAGTCCAGATCAAGTGTCGAGCGTCCACATAAAAATGGTCCAGATGTATTAAAGGAGGGGACGAAAGGTCGTCGCGTATAAATGTGGAAGGGTGACAAAAAGGCAGAAACCCATTACTAACCGTAATAACTTCTGTCTCTGAGAGGGTTGAAACTTCTATGATGTTTTTAGGACAGAAATCAATGCATGTTAACTCCATATCAATCAAAATCAAGCACTAGAGAACGAAATCTATATCTTTATTTCAGTAAAAACAACCCAAATGTAGGACTTCTCATATTTCAAAATAAGAGGACACAAGTCCCTATGTTTTCACAATAACTAGCTGTAACATAATATCACTACTGCCATTGGGCAGTGAGCTGGTATTTTACTATGGAAATTCAAACTGTAATCAATGAATACTGTAGAAGTATTTCATTTCTTTTCTACACCCCAACTCTCTCTCTCTCTCTCAAATGAGCTAGACATCAATGTGCTATGAAGCATCTCATCCATTCAAATCTGGCATTTATGCATGCCAATCCGGACTGTCCAAATCATGGGCCTCACAATGGATAAACCATCCAAATAGAGGACCACAAATAAACAGTTCAGAAGAAACTGGTTCACGATCTGATCAATGTGATTGCTAGGTGGGCCCACATAGCTCAGTGAATTGAAGCAAACACATTGTTGTCTAGCCCATCTCAGTTACCCTCCATTCAATTCCCCCCATCAGCCAAACACAAAACATGAATGGCCACAACCTTTACTGGCCTCAAACAAGGTCTCCCTCATTGGAACCTTCCTTCAAGTAGTATGGTGTGAGCTTTCCATCCTTCTTGCCTTTCTCTGCCCTCGGCTTGCAATCGATGCCTATCTCCAGCAGCATCTTTACCACCCTACGCATCGACGGGCGGTTGATGGGGAGGGGGCTGGTGCAGAGAAGCCCAACGCTGAGAACCTTGCACATCTCTTCCTTGAAGGAGATATCGAGCTTGGGGTCAATGATGTGGTCCATCCCTTTCTGTTCCAAGGTGGTGCAAACCCACCTCACCAAGTCCTTCTCACCGAATTCTGGGTCGACTGAGCGCTTCCCAGTTACTAGCTCCAGAATAACCACTCCAAAGCTGTATATGTCGCTCTTCTCGTTGACCCGGAGTGTATATGCATACTCTGCAACATGTACAATGGGACACCATTGGTAAGTCGCAAGAAATCACTGACCATCAGACAATGTAGAACTCATGGCATGCGACATCCCCAGATAGTTACAGCCAATTGGTGACTCGCAAATGGATAGTTACAGCCAATTGTCCAGATTCAATAGGAAAAGTATTAGATGGTCAGGATCATCTAATGGGGTGATTACCTGGGGATCAAGCATCCACCATGTCCCAACAAATGAATGGCTCATAGCATCAAAGACAGGCATCACATCTATAGTTTGTTCAAACAAGCAAATTGCTGATCACACAGGGGTTATGTCCTAAAACTGAACATGCCAAGCTGCAGAAATGTAGTAGATAGGGACTGTTTCAAGTGCCAAAACCAGAGCATGAGTTGCAATCTTCTCTAAAAATCATGCTGGCTTTGTAAGGACTGATTAAAGAACTATGGATCAATCTCTGGATGGAATGAAGAATGATATGAATCAGAAACCAGGAAATACTACGAATCATGAAAATAGTATAACAGAATCTCTATTCTGAAGTCACATGAATCAATGCCCACATCAAATTCCTCAGCCATCCACATACAACCACACGTCATCCCAAAGCACAATTCTGAGCTCAGGTGGGGCACACTGATTAGATCTTCTGCCCAAAAAATAAAGGCCAGAAAAGCATTTGTTCATATTGATATGCACGTATGCTTGCATGTGGATGGGCAGGTCTCTACACATGTGAGCAAACCTCTAGTACACAGGTTCCAAAACTGTTAACTTCATTTGAATAACAAAGGAAACACAGAAATCTGTACTTGAAAAGCAATCAACCTTTTACTGAATTGAATGAACTTACCAGCTCTGAGTAGAGATGCTAAAAAAAAGTAGTAATTTTAGAAAACAAAATACAGGAATGTGTAATAACACATAAAACAGGAAAAATAATGCATGTGAACAGGAGAAAACACAAAAACATACAGAAAACAGAGAAGCAGGACCAAGAAAAACACAAGTCAAAAGGAGCACAACACAATTCAATTTTAAGAATATCAATTCAGATAAAAAAAAAAAATTTAAAAAAAAAAGAAAAAACAACCAAGAAAGAAACAGAGCAGAAACAGAGCAGTTGGGAATTGATTCACAGACCTGGTGCGATGTAGCCGCACGAACCGGCGATCATAGACATTGAATTAGCCCCCTTTCCGATCACCTTAGCGACCCCAAAATCCGCCACGCGCGCTCCAAACTCCCCATCCAACAGTATGTTATTTGACTTCACATCTCTGTGAATGATCGGAGGCACGCAATCGTGGTGCAAATACGAGAGCCCTTCCGCTGCCTCAACTGCAATCTTAAACCTCATCGACCAATCCAATAGTCCTCCCTTGCAGCTATGCAGCAGATCACCCAAGCTCCCGTTTGGCATGTACTCATAGACCAGAAGCTTCGAATCCCTCGTCGTGCAGCAACACCACAACTTCACGATGTTCTTATGCCGGATCTTCCCTAACGTATTCACTTCCGCTTCGAACCCATCATCTGAAATCCGCCGCCTACCATCTTCGACATCGTCATCACCGCCTTTCTTCGATGCCCCCCAAAGCTTCTTCACAGCGACTGTCTCACCATTGCTAAGAACGACCTTATAAACCTTTCCGGATGCCCCACTTCCGATCACATTATCTTCATCGAGGCAATCCAAGATTTCATATTCACTGAAACCCAATTTGTGGAAAGATGTTAGCGTCCATTTCGATCTGTCGTTGCCCATTTTCGCCTGCTTGAAACTCCGGTACCGCCAGTAGAAGCAACCGACCCCAACCACAAGAACAAAGCCAGCAAGAATAAAGATTGATCGGAGCAACCAAACGATCCCAAGGTTCTTAGCTGCACTTCTGCCCGAATCCTGACACAACCCAATCATACTCCCGCACAAGCCTGGATTACCCAAGAAGCTCTCCCTGTAGATTTCACTGGTGAAGAGGGGAGGGAGTTTCCCAGATAGGTGGTTGTTTGAGAGATTGAAACGGTTGAGTTTCAAATTCTGCATTTCAATTGGGATTTCGCCGACGAGGCGGTTCCCGGAGAGGTCAAGGTAGTTAAGCACCGGCATTTCCCCGATTTCCCTCGGAATTCTTCCTGAGAGCTCATTGTCTGCGAGATTCAACTCACTGAGCTTCTCCCACGATTTCATTTCCGCTGGGAGCTCACCTGAGAGATGGTTGCTGTGAAGATCGAGCCTCACGAGCTGATCGAGGTTCCGAACTGTCGCCGGGATTGGGCCAGAGAGCTGATTATTACTGCCAGAGAATTCGACCAGCTTATCCAAGGAGCCAATCTCCTCCGGAATGCTGCCAGTGAATCCATTGTTAGAGATGAGCAGGAGCGAGAGATTCGACGCCCCAGCGACGGCCGGCGATATCTCACCGGATAATGAGTTTTCAGAAAGCTCCAGCAGTGACACGTGCGGCAAGCCCCAGAACCCGGCCGGGACCTCGCCGGACAGCCGGTTGCCTTTCAGCCGGACTCTGGTCAGACTCCGGCATTGCTCAAGACTCGCCGGAATTCTCCCTGAGATGGAATTATCTATCAAAAGCAGCTCTTCGAGGACGCCCATCCCGCAGATGCTCGCCGGAATCTCTCCGGTGAACAGATTATCCGAAAGATCGACCCAAAGCAGTGGCGAATTCCTGCCAAGATCCTCCGGCAGGCTTCCGGTCAGCCGGTTATTGAAGAGCCTTAGCTCATAGAGATTGGGCGAGCTGGCGATGCTCTCCGGAAATCCTCCCTCGAAGAGATTCTCGTACAGATTCAGCGACTCAAGTGGCAGCCGGCAGAGCTCGTCCGGTATTCCCCCTTCGAGATTGTTCATCGACGCGTCGAATCTCCGGAGCGACGTCAGTTTCGACATTCCGCTTGGGAGCGGACCGGAGAGCGAGTTGTTGTAGAGCTCAATCTGGACGGCGTTCGGTAGCTCCGTGAGGGATTGAGGAATGGGGCCTATCAGGTTGTTGAGGGAGAGATCCAGGTCCGTTAATTTCTTGAGTTTGCCGATTGACGGTGGGATGGGGCCGTAGAGGTTGGTTCCAGCGAGCCAGAGGATCTCGAGGTTGGAGAGGTTGCCGTACTCGGGCGGGATTTCGGAGGGGATGAAAGGGTTGTAGGAGAGATTGAGCTGTTTGAGAGAGGAGATATTGGCGAGAAATGGCGGGATTGTGTCGTTCAAGAGGTTGGCAACGAGGGAGATGGACTGGAGGCGTGGGAACGTCGCGAAGGACGGAGGGATTTGACCGGAGAAGTTGTTGGCAGAGAGGTCGAGGTAGAGAAGGTTGGGAATGGAAGGGAGGGAGGGAGGGAGCGGTCCGACGAGGAGGTTTTGGGAGAGGTCTAGATGGCGGAGATTGAGACAGGTGGAGATGGAGGATGGAAGAGAGCCGTTGATGTAGTTGTCGGCAAGGGAGATGGAGGAGAGGTTAGGGAGACGACAGAGTAGGGAAGGGAAAGGGCCGAGGAGATTGGAGGAAGGTAGAGAGAGGGAAGTGACGGAGAGGGTGGAGGGGTCGCACGTGACTCCGGTCCAGTTGCAGGGGGTCGGGTCACGTGCGTCCCAGTTGGCGAGCACTTGAGATGGGTCGTCGAAGGAGAGCTTAGTTTGTTGGAGGAGGAGCCCTTCTTCGTTGAGAGAGAAGGATGGGATTAATCGGAGTCTGAAGGAGGCAGAGTATGAAGAGAGGGAGTAGATGCATTGTAGAGAGAGAGGAAAGGTTTGAGGGAGATTCGAGACAGGAGAGATGTTGCTATGGATTTCTTTCAGAGAGAGAGAGAGAGAGAGAGAGAGAGCGAGAGGGGAGTGGAATGTAGGAAGGGAGGGAGGTTTGCGGGAGATATAAGACAGGAGAGACGTCGCCGTGGATTTCTTTTTCATTTTTTTTTTCGGCGGATGATGAGAGCAGTGGGACCCGGCAAGGGCCGGAGAGTATCAACGGAAGCTGTTCGTTTTGCTTCACCGTTGCTGGAAGACGAGGATTGCATGCCAACCTGCCTGAACGAACGTCTCTACTACAGTGCTCTACGGGCCCACCTTGATGTATGTGTTTTATCCAAGCCGTCTGTCCATCTGCTTTGGGAGCTCGTTTTAGGCCATGAGCCAAAAATGAGCCGGATTCAGATCTTAGGTGGACTACACCAAGGAAACAGTGGTGACTGAAGGCCCACCATCAAAAACTTTCTAAAGCCAACCGTGATGTTTATTTGCCCTCCAACCTAAAGATTAGATCACATGAACCCAGGCCGAGGGAAAACCCAAGTGCTTGACCAAACCCGTAAGGAAGTTTTTAACAGTTGGCGCTCAATCAGGACTGTTTTCTACGGTGCGGTCCACCTGAGATTTAGATCTGCCTTATTTTGGGCCCACACCCTAAATCAGATGGGAAAAAATGGATGCACCGTGCATTAAACTCATAAATTATGGTGGAGCCCATGCAGCTTTCACAGCACCCACAGGCACCGGGTGGGGTCACTACCGAATCCGAGTTCGATGCTATTGGACGGCGTAACTCAGACCGCCATAGTGTACTGAGTAACTCAGGGGGTCATGTAGATATATGTGTCCTTGTGTCTTAACCAGGTAAGAAACATTGGAAATTGAACACCTACCATTAAAACTTTTTTGGGCTGCATAAGTTTTGGATAAGCTGATATTTATGTTTTCCCTTTGTTCTTATCCATGTGTGTCCTTTGAACAAGTTGATGAATAAGAAAGGTTTCAATGGTGGATGTTATTATTATTACTGTTTCCTTTGATTTGTTCCACTTGAGTTTTGGATATGCTTCAATTTTAGGCTCAAGACATAAAATGAGCTGATAAAACTAGTGGAAGGTGTGAATAAAACACATACATCATGGTGGCCGCATGTCATTGGTGCGCAGATGCCTGTCAGAGATGGGTCAAGTACGTACTGGACGTGTGAAGTTGATGGGTCCACCACCTGATAGTTTCTACAAGTCCAAATCCTTTGTTGAAACTGAGCAAAGAAATCCTGCTCATCACTTCTCTGATTGGTCCAGTTCATCTTGACTATGTCAGAGCTGCTCTGACATAGTCGAGATTAGGGCTCTCAATGGGTTGGATCTGGATCGGATACAATTGGATCCGGCTCCAAGTCCGTAGATCTATAGACTGATTCTGATCTAACTCAGATCCAAAGGGTGATATCCATATCCGACCCATTTATAAATTGTTAGATCCATTTCCGATCCAAGATCCATATAACCATCGGATTTGGGTCAGATCTAGGTCCGAATCCACCCTCATTACAAATCTAAAAAATTATATAATATAAAACATATAATATATATATTTAATTTAGTAGAAAAATGATGCAAATCCCACTATTTACTGTGGTATGGTTGACCTAAGAGTGGCATGTCTCAATTTTGAGACATGGCCTAAAATAATTTGTAAAACGGATGGCCAGCATGAATATAACATATACGGTAAGGTGACGATGAGTCGGATCTTAATCGGATTTTTAACGAACTCGGATATGTTCCCGTGAATCCAAATTTGGTCCATTTACATAATCGGACTTATTTTAAGATCCAAATCCGGTCCATTTAACTAATCGGACCTATTTTAAGATCTAAATCCGCATTATACGAATTCGGAGCGAATCGGATCTCGAGTCTAACCCGCTCCATTAAGAGCCCTAGTCAAGATGAGCTGGACCAATAAAAGCAGCAGCAGCAGAGGTTCTCTCTCGGTTTCAACAATGGCTCCAGATTCTAGTTTCTAGATGCCAATGAAATAGTCCCATGTCAAGTCCTTGGTGTTACCCAAGTAACACCTAATTCACTCATGTTTTGTATGCAAAATCTACTATATCCATCAGGTTCCATCCTCATTTTTAGGAATTGAGACTAAAAAGGATATCCAGATCCACAAATCTAGTGGGCCACTGGTGCATGGAATGATGTTGATATTGCACCCATGTGTATGGGCAATGGTATCACCCATGAACAGCACAACTGTATCAACCCTATGCCTAAAACAGCCCAATGCAAAGGCAATATGGAGTGACATGGCCAATGTTTGGATTGCTCATATCATTCTATTGATATAATTTTAGTGATGCAGTTGATTATCATTTTGGTATATTAAAAGTCACATGTATGATAAATTAGTAGCCTAATAACATATGCATGCAACTTTTTTGCCTTCAAAACTATGCTGAGAGAGAGAGAGAGAGAGAGAGAGAGAGAGAGATTGGTAATCCAAGCAAAAGGAAGGAATGCCATCTAATCCACCCTACCAAATGACCAATGAATTTGGAATAACCTCAAATCATCCAAATTTGTGGTGCCAAACAACCCCAAGATGCAAATATTAAAAGTAGACCGATTTTTAAAAGTAGGCCCACTTTTATCACCTACTTGGGAATTTTATTAATTTTTTAGCCAAAGTACATATTTCAACAGACCTGTTGATGTTAAAAAATGGTCAATAGATGAGATGACGTGACCTTTAACTGGTTAGCAGAGGACTTGTACCTGAGCTTGAGGACCTGTACCTGGGCCCGCTGGACTATGGGCTTTCCTCGTGACCTGAGGTCGGCTCGAATTTACCCACAGCAGAAGCCCCCTACTCTCGATCGTGACTTGCTTGACTTAGGAATGAAGAGAAATTGATGAGTTGACCTCTGAATAAACCCTGAACTGTCATAGGCTGGCCAACTACATGAGGTCGGCTTGGTAAGGTGGCCAGTAGGCTCTACCAATTGGAAAAGTTGGCATGCAGAGGTGGCCTCTGAACACTTCGCACTTTTGTCCAAATCTTTCGTCTATTTCGATTGCCAAGGTCAGTCTTTCGACTCTTGATCTAGGGCTATTCCGACTGCCCAGGTCAATTTTTCGACTCTTAGTCTAGGGCTTAGTCGGCCTCTATAGCTTGGTCAGCCTATCAGGGCCTGGTCAGCCTCTTCAGCCTAATCGGCCTATGGGGCATGGTTGGCCTATCAGGGCCTAATAGCTCAGCTCGACCCGTTGTCCGTAACGCTAACAGGACCTTATAGATGTTTTCCCCTTGCCAGATCTATTAGCTCAACCTCACTCCACCTCTACTTGATGGTATCGGTCGCTTACTTATATTATGTGAATGACCTCGGACAGGTCATCCTGGAACAAGTCTTCTTGGACAGGTCTTTCCTGAAGCAGGTCTTCCTACGTCAATCCTCCTAGACAAGTGTCATGCCTCGAAATTCGAATACTCGATTATGATTATTCAAGACCCGAATCTCAAGCTTGTGAATTTTAATAGATCGATAATAATTGCAATCCACATAATTTCATCAAAATTTACTAGTTATTCGGAGTAATCTAAAACGAAAATACTACTAAAATAATTCTCATGAATGTTATAATATTCGCTCACTTTAATTCTCTTGATAGTTTTCTGACATCGAATTTGGAACTCAAACTATATCAAAATTAAATTCAAATTCAAATTACACTTAAATTGCTAGAAAGGAAAAACTAGTAGTAAAGGCCCGCTTGCTCGTAATATTCCATCTCTGCACCTGTGGATTGTTGTAATTGTATGAGCATAATAGCCCAATGGAATCATTTCTTATCCAAATTTTAAAATATACAGATTATATAAGAATTTATAAATAAAATAGATAATTGAATTGTAATATAGAGAACAGAAAAATATGCAGTACTGAAATCATAAATATGTCATACCTCATATGATTTTTTATAAACAATCAATTAAATATAAATCATCTCTTACACAACCGTACCCAACCGGATGGTCCAATTACATTAACGCCCATGTACTGGTACCACGAGGTGAGGGGCCCATTCCTACTTTAGCTGGTCAGACTACCGCTCCTAATATACTTCTAACATATGTCCGCGTATACAATTGTACTCATACGTTGTACACAAAGGAGACTCAAACGGATCTAATAGGTTCTAGGGTCTTTCACCTAAAAGACACGATCGTCATACTTGCTAGCGTTAGGGTCTTCCACCCAAGGGACACAATTGCCCTATTTGCTGACTCTAGGGTCTTTCACTCAAGGGATACAATCATCATACTTGCTTAAACATTTTTCTCTTTCTTTTCTTTTTTTTTTTTTCTTTTCACAATTCAATATCCAATAGGAATGCATGTCATATCATGGATTATTCAAAACCAACAATAAAACAATTCGATAAATCAGACTTCTATATAAGATTACATAATTAACCAACATTATTAAAGTTAACCATATAAATAATATATATATATATATATATATATATTTAATACTATTGAAAAAATCTCAAAATAGAATAGGATAATATAATTCTGCGATAATTAGTGATTAGAAATAAATAAATAAAATAGAGCTAGAATTTTCAAATTTTATATTATGATACAAGTTTTTTTAAACAAAAACAGAACAATGCTTACAATTTCTGAAAATTACTTAAAAGTCCGTGACATTGTAGAAAATGACAAAATAGTCCAGAAATTACAAATTTTAAAAATAAACATTGAACTTGCAAAACTTTATGCAATATCTATTGAAATTAGAAAAAAAAAATTAATAATTAAATAAAATATGAAATCATAATTTAAATTTTTAGAATTTCAACACCGAATAATAATTTTAAAAAAAATTAAATTATTTATATATTCTAAATAGAAATAATTAAATTAAGAAAAATTTTAAATAATTTTCTATTTAATTTCATAAATAAAATTATAGAAATTGAATCTTTCTAAATGTTAAATTATGTTTGATTAAAAAAAAATTAATGTCTTATATTAGACTTTAGATTGATTTAAATTAATATCATTATTTTAATTTCTCCAAACTAAGAATTTCAACAATAAATTAATCAACATAAATAATAAATAAATAGCTATGCGGGAAATATACAATTCCAATAATCTGAAAATTTCAGTAGGGATAGAATCACTCACTTAGACAAAACTCCAAAAAGCTTCCTTATTCTTTTACTCTTTTTTCATATTCTCCTTTTTTTCCTCCCTTGCTTTTTATTTTTTATTTTTCTCTCTTTTACTCTCTTTCTCACGTGAGCAACTACTCTCTCTCTCTCTCTCTCTCTCTCTCTCTCTCTCTCCCCTCTTTGTGTCACCAGTGAAGAGCTCCTCTCCCTCTCACCATTTATTTATAGATTTTCTTTTTTTGCATGTACTTAGATGCACTAAATGCAACACACTAATTAATGCTTCTTTTTCTTTTTTTCATTTAGTCACATCTTTTTTATTTTTTTTAAGCGTAAGCTTTACACACGTGGACTATGAATTGCATGTGTGTCATAGCAAACCACATACATGTGTCGCATGCACGTGTCACGTGTATGTGTATAAGAAGCAAGGTGTCCCGTAGTGGTATCGGTGGGCGTAACGGTGCCCACCGTTTCTGATACGGATATGGCCCCGTAACGGTCCTTTTTTTTTGCCAAAAAATTCTAAAAAAATATGGATTAAATCCAGAAAATTCCAAACATCCCAAATATGTATTCATTTATAATTTTGAACATATTTATCGTGGTGAAGCGGTCTACTCTTTGGTGAGAAAGCTGTATCGGGCTGTCTGATGAATTTATGAAGTTGATAACCTGGAATTAACTGCAAAACTTATAAATTCAAATTTCTAACTGTCTATTATAAGTAACACATATTATCCAACCTTTAAACCAGAATTTTTTTTTGAAAAAAATGAATTTCCCTAATTTTTAAAATTATTCCGAAATTAATCTGAAATTGATGCAACTATTGTTTAAATTGATTCCATAATATATACAAATGTAACAAGACATTAACGTAAACACAACCAATGCATTGACAAAGTAAAACAAGAAAGAGAGTTGAGAAATATTCTAGTTTTGACTGAATGAGTATCCTCCAATGCAGTTTTGACTATTGAACTTCAACGCAATGCAAGCTATCCTATATGACCTAGATCTATATGAGAATTCAATAAAATCTAGAAAATAACTAACTGGATTCAACAAACTATGACCCCTACGCAGAGTTGGAACGCGGGTCGAGCTACGCGGTCAGCTCGCCGGGGGTGCAGGGTTCGGGGCGGAGCGCCTGAAAGCCTAACGGTTTTTTTTTTTTTTTTTTTTAGGGAGGAGAAACTAGAAAAAAATCGAAAAAAAAAGTCATTTTTTTCTACAAAATGGGGACTCTTGTGTGTCTAACCAATATAGTAAAATAGGCCGATCTGCAAACACTGGTTTTTAGCAAAAGAATAGATTAGAAAAGAAATAGGAGAAGAAAAGTGTGAAAAAATAAAAAAACATCAGATTTATATATATAAAAAAATTCGTTTTCCGACCGTTACAGGGGGCGAAACAGCCGTAACGGCCGTTTTGGGGCGTAACGGCCGTTACGCCCCCCGTAACTGCCGTTACGGGCCAAAATTTTGGGGGTCCCTGTTTTGGACCCCGTATCGCGTAACGGCTTCGGCCGTTTCCATTACGTATCGGCCGAACCGTTTTGGCCTACCTTGATAAGAAGTGCTTATGACGCATGTGTGTCACGTGTGTGAGAGGTGCGTTTGCTTGCAATGGTTATACATTGTGTGAAATATGTGATGCATGGATGGTGTAGATGGATGGATAGATGGATATATATGGATAGATGTATGGTTTAATGGGCTAGTACGTGATTGGTGGTGGTTGGACTCCAAATATACGATTGAAATGGATTGGTAGGATATGAGGATAGGGTTTTTTTTTTCCGGACAAGTTAGTAATAGTTTGTTGTATGAATCTAATGGTTGTCTGTTATTAGTCTAAGTTAATAAATGAGTGGTCGATTGAACTTGTAACTTAGACATTTTGTGGTAATTGGGTTAAATATGATGGCCGGTTCAGATTACTGACCTTCCGATCATGATCACATGCTTTATTTTGTTTTCTAAAATTCAATACTCATGTAATTATGCTATTACTTCCCCTTTTTAAGTTGAAACGTAAATCATCATGCAATACACGTTTTAGACATGCTACATGGTGAGTTATGTTATACATAAGTGGGTGGTCAAGTGGATCGACGGATGAGATGTATTTTAATAGGTGATCATATAGATATGAAATGAATGAATGAATCAGTGATTACATACTTTGATCACGTGTGTGGCGGATGATCGAGTGGGGGAAAATGAGCAAGTAAAAGGTCAGATGGTCACACGTGCACTGAAAATTTGGGTTATTGCAACAGGATTTCATGGGCTCTTTCTTCAGCCCCTCTATCAGATTTGTAAGGTAGTGCATTTGCTTGGCAGGTCTTTATGAACAGGTTTTCCTGAGAAGATCTTCATGAACATGTCCTCCTGGGCATGTCTCCCTGCGCTGGTCCTCTTGGATAGGTCTTCCTAAGCTCTTTCCTCTTCGCTATTAGGCAGGGAGAGGAAGAGCTATAATCGTGTGCCGAGCTCCAAATTGGTCAAAACGCAGCTTTGTCGGTTCCCACAGACGGCATCAATCTATTGATGCTGAAAAATGGTCAACAAATGAAATGGACCTCCAACTAGTCAGCAGATGAGATGACGTGACCTCCAACTGGTCAGTAGATGAGATGACGTGATCTCTAACTTATACGGATGCATGCCATTGATCTCCTGCAGATGTGTCGTTTGGATTTGAACCGGAGGTCTACTAGATCTTGTAGAACACAAACAAAAGCTAAGAGGGGTGGCTGGGGTCCAACTGTTAGCCCTCCAATACCTGAGTCAATTGGGTGTAGAAGATGAGAAGTGGGTCTCTTAGTGGAGAATTGAGTGTACCTTGGCTCGTAGGAGTGTCTCTTATTTATAGGATAATCGGAGAGCTGTAGAAGACATTGAACGTAGGTGTTATGCCCGTAATGGCCCGTGTGATTCCCGACGACGTGGGTTATGGCTGTAACTCTCGAAGATGTGTCTGGTTTATTCAGGCTTTTCCTTGATCTGTCGCACACCTTTATGGCGGTCGTGGGCCTGGTCAGCCTATGGGCAGAGCTCATTGACTGAGTTCATCAAGGGTTGAGCTCATTACCCGATAGAGCTTGTCACCTGAGTTCCTCACTTCGTAGGTCGTCCTGTGTGAGTGACCTCAAGTCAGCCTGTCGTAACCCCGGTTATTGCCCTTGTTCTAGTCTCAGGTCGGCTTTGGCTTTTGTCCTCGGCCTAGTCCCAGGTCAGCCTCGACTCTTGTCTTCTGCCTAGTCTCAGGTCGGCCTCGGTTCTTGTCATCGGCCTAGTCCCAAGTCAGCCTCGACTCTTGTCTTCCGCCTAGTCTCAGGTCGACCTCGGTTCTTGTCATCGGCCTATTCACAGGTTAAATTTAGTGCATGAGCTTGAGGACCTATACCTAGGTCCGCTGGACCATGGGCTTTCCTCGTGACTCGAGGTCAGCTCAAATTTACCAATAACAAGACTTATTAGAATTATGGTAGCAAATGTTATGTATACTAATTTTAGGTATTAAAATTAATTTACTTAATGCATTTCAACTATAGGCATCAAAACATACCTTTTGAATTTCATTGTATTCTGGTTAGGAGGATTTAAATTCGCATCTATCCGTTTACCATTTAACATATGCGATTTGAATTTTAGTTATTCCAATTACAAGTATCCAACCCGGCCCTAAATTCGAAAGCTTAAACCCTTGAAACATAGTTCAAAACGAGCTCTTTTTATTTTTATTTTTTTAACTCATCCAAACCAAGTTTACACTGCTCCCCTGTAGCCCAAACCTCCGTGGGGCCCACCATCATTTTTTTGTTATATCCTCTCTGTACATCCGTTTCTTCGTCTTATTTTATAACATGAGCCCAAACATGAGGAAGATACTTAACTCAAGCTGGCCGCGCGAGTGAGGATTGAACGCCAATGTTAAAACCGTAGGTGGTCACAGAAGCCTTGTATCAGGATCATATTTGTATTTTCCATTCATCCGGGTGAGATTCACATCAGTTCAAATGTAGTGCTGCTCCCTTCTGGCATGCATGGGACGAAACGAAGGCAAATCCATGCCTCTATGGATCAGTTCTGTCATTGATGTGGTCCTTCTTTTTCAACGGTCCATTTTCTGATACGAATGCGGCCCCGCCTGATAAGTGGACCAGCCTGAAATTGGTCTACGGCATGCTTAGCGTGCGCCCCTTTATGATGAGTTGAACCCTATCCCTCCATCAGTCTCACGCAAACCAGTACATCTGGCATTTCTTGTAGTTCTCCCTGTCTCCAATGGGCCAGAGCCCGTGACGCTATTGAGAGTCATTTCATGCTTTGGCTGCATACAGCGCTTGATACACGAGCACATGCAAACTTGTACACGTGGCATATATTAACTCAAGATAAACCGATTAAATTACTGGAAAAAATCGCATCTAAGATACGGTTCAAAAATCAGAATGATTGAACGATTCTATCCTCTGATTTGTGAACACTTGTTTCTTGAAACAAGACCATTGGATGTCATTCAATGTTAACCGTCCAATAAATATCAACCAATCTGATATTCAGATTATCAAATAAGCGTATTTTTTGGTTCATGGTACATCTAAACTTCTTAGACACCATTTGGACAGTTTAATTTTGAATTATAACATTCCATGTATACAGAATTCAAGTAATTTCTAAGTGCCAGTGTATGATCTCTGCCAGAGTATTAAAGTTTTCATTCGATATTTTTCTACTTGAGAGCCAGTTGAAGGGTTGATGCTGGCAGCGATTGACTGTCCCCATTCATGTACACAGCCGCAGAGCTTGACTGTCCCCATTCAGGAACACAGCCACAGCACGCTTGAGCATCATCCAATGTCCAAATCATGGGCGGGGATTAGGTAGTGTTGCCAACACCACACTCAGTGGTAACGTGTTGATGTGTTGGGCGCTGTGGGGCCCAACATGATGTATGTGTTTTTACATCCCTGCTGTCCATCTGTTTTTTCAGATCATTTTAAGACACGAACTGAAAAATGAAAACATCAGAATGGGCCTACTGGATTTGGACATCCGTGCTGTCCACTGGATTTGGATCTTCTTCTTTTTTTTCTTTTTTTTTTGGCTCATTTCCTGAAGTGATCTGGCAAAATGGATGGACTGCGTGGATTATCCACGTACATCATGGTGGGCCACAAAGCACCGACCATTAACCACGTGACCACTGGAAGTGTCAGTATGCAATCCGCGTCCAACAAATGAATGGTTAGGATGAACATAATCGACTCTATGTACTCAGTCAATCTGACAATGGGTCTGTGCCTTAAACAGTGGGGGTTTGCGATTTTAGATCCACGTGTAATGTGCTCATGCACTAACTAGTATGGGTATTCTCACCCTGAGAGAATATCAATGATTTTTTATTTTTATTTTTTTTAACGGAATACGGAAGGGTATGTTTGGATACGCCCTCCGTTTAAAATTTACCGTTTGGGACTTGGAATCACGAGCATGGCGTGTAACTGTAACTGGGGCGCGGCTTCCTTGGATCCCCAGATCCACTGAGGTTGGTGTTTCCCTGACTGTGGGGCCCATCTTGATGTACATTCCTTACATCCACGCTGTCCATACCTTTTGAAATCTTATTTTCAGGCATTATTCAAAAAATGAAGAAGATCAATATCTCAGGTGGACCACACCATAGGAAACAGTGGTTATTGAAAATTAAAAACTCCTCGAAGGATACAAAATGCTGATATTTGTGCGGTACCTTTATTCATGTCTTTGAGACCTTATCAACAGGTAGGACGGAAAATAAACATTCCAGTGGACCCCAGGAAGTTTTAATGGTAAAATATCCGGTCACACCATGTCATAGCTCAAGTGGCAAACTAAGGGCTTGTTTGATTTTCAATTCTTTAATAAATGCAATGTAAATGTATAATGATTTCCATAATGGGGTGGCTAACATTGTGATGTAAATGTATAATGATTTTAAGGTAAATGCAATGTAATCCAGTTCTCAGTTCTCAGGTAAATGCTCAAGTGCAGATAGCCTCGTTCCAACACTAAGGTCATGGTATTGAATCCCATAATGGGGTGGCTAACATTATGATGTGACTAACAAGGGTGGGAAGGGGTGTACTAATTAGAGCTGGACACTAATTGAGTTTGATCGTTTGGATTGACTTGGATCAACTGGGTGAAACTTTATTCAAACAAAAAGTCTTCATGTTCGAATTTTGTTCAAACACACAAAGTTTGCTCAAAAAAAAAAAAAATTAGTCGGTATCAATCACAGTCCTACTCAACTCAAACTTGAATATTGACCGACTCGACTTGTTCATTCGACTTGGTTATATATATACATGACTGTGAGCCCTAAGAAGGATATAATGGTGGACATAATTCTCCTCACTGTTTGTTGTGGTGTGGTCCACTTGAGCTTTGTATCAACCTCTTTTTTTATTTAATGCCTCAAAATGAGCTGTACAAATGGATGGATGAAGTGGATAGAACAAATACGTCATAGTCATAGAGCTTTGACACCAGTTTGTTGGCTGGTGTTCACATCACCAACCAACTCGTGTCCACGGATGGAATTTGTAATTTGTGAACAAATTAGTATTCACTATTCAATGGTTGAAAAAATATTTTTAAGTGAAAAAAAGCAAAATTGATCGAACTTGTTTAAACTCGTAAAAATTTTCTGAAATCCATGTGTGAAAATGTCCGAACATGGCGGGGCCGAACAAACCGAGTTTGAACAGAGTCACCCTATTCGAATGTTTGTTCGAACACACCAACTCAAGCAACCGAACGATCCAATTAGGTCCATGTTCAACTCAAATCGGATGGTTGCCCACCTCTAGTACTAACAATGGGGTGTATGAACTAACCCACGAAAAAAAGAAGAAAAAAAAAAATCAATCACCACCGTTTCTAACGATGTCGTACACTTAAGATTTTAATATGCTTTGTTTTGGAATATTGCCATAAAATGAGCTCTAACAATGGATGTACCGCATGGATGTAAATAACAAACATCAAGGTGGGCCCCACAGTCAGGAATCCACCCAAGCCACGCCCGTGCAACTGTGGTACGCATCCGTACTTTTAACTCCTGTGATAGTTTTACTAGCAGTTTGAAAATGCAGGTGGCTCATCTATTACATATGGCATGGTTTTAAAGTGATCCAGACCGTCCATATTGCTAATGTGGTCACGGATGGAATATAGGAACAAAGCTACAATGATTGAATGATATTTACCATCTCACTTTTGGCTATTAATTTTGGAACATTAACTTTGTTTAATTTATCCTTCCGTCTGATATCCTCCAATTGGATGGTTAGGATTTCTTCATCAGAGCGGTTTTAGATAGAGAGGTGGTAGCTAGGGCTCTCAATGGGTCGAATCTGGATCGGATCCAGTTGGATTCCTAAATCGGGCTCCAAGTCCGAATATCTGTAGCTGGATATAGATCCAACTCGGATCCAAAAGGTGATATCCATATCTGATCCATTTATAAATAGTTAGATCCATTTCCGATCCAAAATCTATATAACCATCAGATTCGGGTAGGATCTAGGTCCGAATCAACCACATTACAAATCTAAACAAATATATAATATAATATATTTAATTTAGTAGCAAAATGATACAAATCCCACTATTTACTGTGATATGGTCAACCTGAGAGTTTGAGACGTGGCCTAAAACAATCTGGAAAGCAGATGGCCAGCATAAATATAACATATATAGTAATGTGACAATGAATTGGATCTGAATTGGATTCGGATTGAACTCAGATATGTTTAAATGAATCCAAATCCAGTCCATTTAAGTAATCGGACTTATTCTAAGATCCAAATCCGGTCCATTTAAATAATCGAACCTATTTTAAGATCCAAATCTGCATTATACGAACCGCACTAGCATACCTCGCACTTGGTTACTTCCACTAACCAAGAGCCTTCAAGGTGGAACTTTCATGAGATCTAACCCGGTCATCCGGTATGCTACCTTGTGTTGACCATCGGACCCAAAAATCATGATCATTCAATACTCATATGGGACACACAATAGGGGAAAGTTGGGAAGGGATACCTACAATTAGTTTTGTGAAGGGATCATTGTGGTGTTCATATTCCATCCAATCCATTCATCTATGTGGCTCATTAGGATGAAAGAATCACTCATAGATCAGTCTTCCAAAACATAGGTCGGCCATATATACCATTAGAGTTTTTAGTTCTAAATATATAGGATGACTCACCTAAGAGCTGAATCTGCCCCATTTTTTGGATCAACCTGATGGATGGCGTACCAAGCATTTTCCAATTCTATATTGACAGTAGAGATGGGCAATGATTCGATTCAAGTCGTACATGGACTAGATTAGATCGTTCGATTGCTTGAGTGTGTGTGTTCCAATAATCTCTGAAAATTTTCTTTTTTTGAATAAGGTGACTCTGCTCAAACTCAGATTTTGAACAATTTCACTTCTTTTTGCTTGAAAATATTTTTTCTTACTACTAAATAGTAAATATTGTGAATCACATATCACACGTAATAAATCACAAGGTTTAAAGTTTTTAACTAACAAATAATGAGGCAGACACAAAGCTCAAGTGGACCACTCCATAAGAAATAGTGAGGAGAATGAGGTCCACCATTGAAACCTTTCTAGAGCCCACATTCATGTTTATTTGCCATCTAACTTGTCCTCTCTCTCTCTCTCTCTCTCTCTCTATCTATATATATATATATATATATATATATATATATATATATATATATATATATGAGAGCACCCTTTATAACTATGGGCCCAGGATCCAGGCATTTTTATGGGTCATCAAGACCGTTCAAGAGGCGATCCAGCATGCAAGCATACGTCGGGAGGGCACCTGTTAAAACTGTAGACGCAGCATCTATGCATGTTCATGGGCCATCGGAACCATTCCAGAGGTGGACCAAAATGGATCGTACAAGTGCACGATACCTTGCCCTGCAAATGAACCTAACCAGATGAGTGCAGCTATCTAAGTTGTACGAAAATCCAACGTCACATTGCTCCCTAGTTCCTATTATCCTATCTTATCAATGGCCTGGATCTCTTCGTAGAACACCAAGCTGACACATGCGCCGCGAAGCTATCCTGTCCATCATTTGCGAGAAGAGGACAACATTCCTTTTTCACTGCATGCGACAAATGCAGGAAAGCACGCGCAACGACAGATAATGAAAACACGTACGCCCCTTTTCGTACACATGCGAGGCACGTTACTTGTGCTGACTTGAACGGAATTACTTCATTTGAACAAGATCCAACCCGTCCATCAGGTCCGCTATCCTATATTTGGTAAGCTTCCCAAAAATCATGCCAATTGGAAATTTTGGCATGCTACACCATGAGAAACAGTTAAGATGGGAAGTCCATCATTAAATTGCTCAAATTTCGTGTATGGTCCAACGTCTTGTGTATATTCCATCCAATCCACTCATCTAAGGTGCCACATAAGGATGAATGGATTATCAGACACTGAGGCATTGCATGACTAAAAAATAAAAATAAAAAAAATATTCGTCAGACTACGCAAAATTATAGTTTTCATGATTCACGTTCTTCGATGGTGTGACCCACCTAACTGATGCATTTTATTAATTTTTAGGTTCCAATATGAAAATGCAACGTTAAAACTGATGGACGGATTAGATCTGATGTATGTCAGTTCCACATAATTATCCGTTTCCTCAAGTCAGGACTCCGCGTGCCTACGCTACTCAGACGCTTTCCGACAGATAAAGGTCGAAGCTGAGATCCTGTGTGTATCCAAGTACAACCCTCTTTCCTAGTACCAGAGTCGTCCACAACACCGGTTTGACGGAACGAGTCCAACAACAAAGTTCCTCGGGCCCACATTCCATATGTGTGTAATCCAATCCGTCCATCAGATTATAATCTATAGGGTCACTGTAAATACCAAAGATCCGCCCTAGAAAGAAACTCATATGAAGGAAAATGTAAATTTGTACCTAAAATCTATAAGAGCAATCGTACGGAGCCGCTGTGCTTTTTGTATATGCCCTTCATCCTGACGATTCACATCTGATGAACGGGTTTGATGAAAAATGTCAGCAATGGTGGCCCCACACACATAAACTATGGTTAACGTCCTTTTCCTATTGTTTCCTCTGTTGTGGCCCACCTGAATGGCAGATTAGGTAAATAATTGGATTCAGAATTTATAATCGAGGATCGAGACTGATGGATGGAGTGGATTTTACAGATACAACATGGTGGGCCCACAGAGCTTGGGGTTCTACGCCGGACGCTGATTGTGGAGTGAGGAGCCCACCACGCAATAGCGCAACTATGTGGGGCCCGATGTGGTGTATCTAATTTATCTACACCGTCCATCCGTTTTTCTGGCACATTTTAGAGCTTGAATTCAAAATTGAAGCATATCCAAAGCTTAAGTGGTCCACACCATGGAAAACAGTGAGGATAATGACGTCCGCAGTTGAAACCTTCCTAGGGCCCACAGTGATGTTTATTAGTCACCCAACCTATTCATAAGGTAACACAGACCTTGAGAAGGGAAAAAAAAATATATATATATTCAGCTTCATTCAAAACTTTTGTGGCATACAAGAAGTTTTCAACGGTAGCCATTTAATTCCCACTCTGTCCTGTGGTACGGTCCATTTTAACTCTGGATATTCTTCTATTTTTGGTTCATGCCCTAAAAGAATCTGAAAAATTGAATGGACGGCGTGGATAGAACAAAGACATGACTTTGGGCCCCACAGAGCATCCACACCCCACTTTAGCGTGGTGAGCACCTAACTACACAATCGGCGTCCGCTTAAAACAGGTGTTGGAGGATTCCGGACCCTTTTCCAACAACCATGACCGCCTATTTGACCAATGTCCCAATGCGTGGGAGTATTCAGAGGTTAGCTAATTCCACACGCACGTGGGAACATCCACACAGAACCGCACGTGTCACGAAGTGATACGAGTGTGGGATCTGACCTTTACATGAGGTCAGCTACACTCTATAGATCTTGTGGGCTAAAAATAAGCCCGTTTCATGGCTCAGGTGGGCCACGCAAAATCTAAACAAATGAATGGCTGGAAAAACAATTTCAACCGTCAACTTTATACAGTACGTTGTGACCATCTGGAGAGTGAAACTATTTGATTTGTCACGCAGAGGATGGAAGCATCATTTAAACTTATGGAAAGCTCAGATCTCACACACGATGTTTAATACTTGAACGTGCGAGATTTGGTCTACAGGCGCGAGGAATTGGCTAACCTCTTTTCCACAAGCACGTGTAAGATTCTCTGGCCGTGGCTATATCATGGTGGATCGGATTCTGCACGGTCCACGTGTACAGTGGAGATTTGGTCAAACATATTCCGGGTAGGAATCGTGAAACATCTGACGCTCCGACGAAACCAAACCAACGGCGGAGCACTGGTAGTCAGACGTGGGACCATCCAAAGTAGTGGGCCCCACAGGTCTCTTCGATATCATTGGGCGGTCCATAACTTCCAGACAAGCTCATATGGTTGGTAAGTTTTGGTGTAACCATTCTAACCATATCATCCGTCAGCTTTTTTTTTTAAAAAAAAAAGGCCTACTCAGAAACCCCAGCAGCGAACTTTCGCTGTCGATGATAAGAAAGTTGTTAGAGGTGGGCCTAAATGTTAAAGCGAGTGGGGCCCACTTCCTATCGCCGTTTGGGGTGAAAATCGAAATTCACCCACATTGCTGAATGCCGGCTGCACTACAAGTCATTGTACGATGAGTTACTGTGCATGGACTGCCTGAGGGGCCTGGCTGGGTGTGTGTATGACATCCCACCTGTCGCCTATTAGGAAAGTTGGATGACCGTTAAATCAGGCTAATCTAATAATAATGTGGGTGATGATGAAAATTTGTAGGTTTTTGGACGGTTGTCAATTATTTTTCTGCAGCCGTGGCCCACCAAATGATTGTATCTGCCGGATTTTTTGGGCATTTCATTATCGGGCTCACCTAATGAACGGGTTGGATAGACAAGACAGTGAGCTCCATGGAAGAAAACGATCAACAACATCTTAAAATCTACAATCCCACAATGATTTATGTGGTATATCCGCACCGTCCATCCATTTTGTGAGATCGTTTTAGGGAATGGGCCTAAAAATGGGCAGATCCAAAGCACAGGTGGACCGTACCAAAAAAAGCGGTGGAGATTGGACGCCTCATGGAAAACTCCTTGGGCCACAGAAGTTTTGAATGGAGCTGATATTTTGGTTTTCCCTTCATCGTCGTCTGTGTGACCTTATTAACAGGTTGGATGGCAAATAAACAATATAGTAGGGCCTTGAGAAGGTTTCAACGGTGGTTGTCACTATACTCGTGGCTTTGTGTAGGTGCGCTGCACTTGGGCTTTGTATCTGCCTTATTTTGGGGCCCACGTTCTAAAATGATATCAAAAAATGGATGGACAGTGTGGATATAACACATACATTATTGTGGGGCCGATATAACTTAGTGACGTCAACACAGTGGTGTGCGGCACGCCACGCAATCCGCTTCCGGTTCGATCGTCCGTACTCTTGCAAGTACAACGGTCACGTAATGCTCACGTTTAGGGCCCGTTTGGTTGGCATCTCGAAATCCGTTTACAACTTAAAATCGATTCCAGCGGAATCCGATTTTAACTAAGGTGTTTGGTGGCAAGTTTCAGCCAATTGGGATTCTGTTTGGAAACTTACGTTGAGTGGAACCAGATTTAGTGGAAACTGCGTGGGCGAACCGTTTCTACCTGAGGGGAACAAAGGCAGAAGTGAGGTCACCACCTCCATGTATGCGTTTGTATATCTCCACGGGTCATTAGTTTTGAAATCTCAATTAAGAGTATTGGACAAAAAATAAGGCAAATCTAAATCTCAAGTAGGCCACACCATAGGAAAACAGTGTTGATTGAATGTCCACCATTAAAAACTTCCTATGGCCCACTATAATGTTTATTTGCCATCCAACCTGGCCATTTGTCTTGCAGGACTATAATAGGCCAGGGTTAAGGTTCTCAGGTGGATCTGAAGCCCCAGTGGGCCATGCCACAAGCAATGGTTGGGACACAATCTGGATTACACCGTTTTCAACCAAACAACAAGTTACGGATGAAACCTGGGTTCCACTCTAATTTCTTCAATTTCGGATTCCAACAGTGGAATCTAGAATCTCTCTAAAATCTAAGTTCTGCAACCAAACAGGCCCTTAACCACGCCACGGTGGGTCCCACACCCAGCACTTGTAGTATAAGCTTATTATACGGGTAGAGCTGGACATTGAGCCCTCAGCCCGGTCGACCAACAGATAATCCTAGCTAGAGCTGGCTCCACCATTGAGTTGGAATAGCATGCTAGCTTGATTTGGTCGAGCTTTCAAGCCAAGTTGGAGCCACTTCAAGCCTTGAGAAGGCCCGATTTTTTAATAGGCCTACCCCAAAATCCCAGCCTAAAACAGCTCAAAATTCAGCCCGAAGGTAACCCAGGCCCGTTGACACCTCTTACTGCTGCTTTTATAGATAACTTTCTCTTTTATTTCTTTGCTCGCATTTGATGTGGGACTAAAAACCACTTCACTTTCTATTTACTTGACTTGAATCAAACTTGAATTGAGTTGAATCGGTCCCGCTCGAACTCCACTCGATTTTTTTTTTTTACCCACACCTGCCTAGCTTGACCCGGTTTGAACACAGCAACAAGTTGAGACAAATCAAGTTTTTTCGGGCCAAGCTGAGCCAAGTCAAGTTAACCAAATTGGCTCAACTTGTGTTCAGCTCTATGTACATGGACTTACAGAGAAACTAACCTCTACACTCCTGTTTTTATACCAGCGCACTTCCACCCTTTTATAATGGCTTTCTAATGATACTTCAAAACGACAAATGACCATACACAGCTGAAGAATGTGAACTTTCATGTACAACCATTTATTTCTAGCTATGAGGTCATTTCTGAAATATCCCATCCATGCAAAATGTGGGACACCCAATGATGAACTCCCCACATGAAAAATCAAGCTGATCCACCCCTTGGGTGGGCCACTGTCAAAACCAATAGATAGCTAATGGATTGGCTCATTTTACTGTTGTGGCCAACACAATGAGGGCTTATTTGAAACCATGGATTTGAGAAGAAGTAATTAGACGTAGAATCCAAAAAGTGGTTATCATCAATTTTAGTTCTCATGGAATCTTCAATGTTGTTTGGCAACGTAAAAGTGAAACTCTAGAATTCAAATTTTCTATTTGGGCAGTTCAAATTTGAAAAGAAATTGAATCATGTAGTATATTCATACCAACATGAATATAACTACATATAATATGCTAGAATACCTCAAGTTGGGACACAATACCTCTATAATTATATAATAATTATATTAAGCCCATCTTAATATATCATTGGTTCAAATTTGGCGTCTATCTTTTAATTTAAAATCATTATGATAAGGTCATTTTTCTGATTTAAAATATATGACAAATATATTTGAAGCACCTCAAAATTTTTTAAAAAGTGTGAATTGGAACGAAATAAACTAGTAAGAGTTTATAGTTATAAATGTCAATTGTCCAAAAAAGAGAAGGCAAGAAGAAATTCGATTTTCCATCATATTAATAAATGTCAACCATGATTTTCTATCATATTAATAAGAAATTCGATTCATAGATTTTCAGGTAACCGAATAAAGAATTTCTCAGACTCTTTGTTTCTTATTAAATATGCCTTAATGCATTCCACCTGTACATTTTGTTGATGGGCAGATCCATCAAATATTGCATAATGTGTGTCTTATACTACCTCTTGCGTCAAAAATATCGCTTTGCTTTTGTATAAAATTACGAAGCACCAATTTTAAGTCTCTCATTTCTGTAATGCCCTTCTAAATTGAAGATCTTATGGTCTCTAAGTTGTTAGTTACTCTTTCCTAAAGTGTCACCTTTTTTTTTTTTTTCTTATGAGGTCTGGAATAGAGGATCTTATGGTCTCTAAGTTGTTAGTCCCTCATTTCTATAACGCCCTCCTGAATAGAGGATCTTATGGTCTCTAAGTTGTTAGTCATTCTTTCTGAAAGTGTTACCTTCTCTTGTCGAGAAGTTTTCTATGGTGATAATTTAATACCCAATGTGTGGTCCACCTGTACTTTGGATACGCCTCATTATTGGGGCCCATCCTAAAATGATAGGAAACAATTGATAGACAATGTAATAAAATTCATATATCACGCTGGCCACTCAGAGCTATTGGCCGTTCCCAGCTGGAGACGGGTGGAGGTAGGACGCAATCCGTCTCTGCCCGCCGTCTCTAACCACGAGTAGGCAGATCTATGTGGCATCTCACCGTCATGTATATGTTTATCCATGCCATTCATCCCTTTTTCGGGTAATTTTAAGTCATAATCCTAGAAATGAAGCAGATCCAAATTTCAAATGGACCACACCAGAGGAAGTAGCGGTGATAATGACATCTGCCGTTGAAACCTTTATAGGGGCCATCGTGATGTTTGCTTTACCATCCAAACCATTCCTAAGGTCATGTTGACCTGGATGAAGTGAAAACACAAATATCAGCTTGATCAGAAACTTATGCAGCTCCGAAGAAATTTTTAATGGTGGGCGTTCAATCCCCACTTCGTGGTTCACGTAAGCCTTTTTTCTGCCTTGTTTTTGGGTTGATATCCTAAAATGACATGGAAACAAGGATGGACGGCGTGGATAAAACCCTTACATCACAGTGGGCCCCACATAGCCCTGCCCGGACGAATTAACGTGCGGGCGGGGTAGGATCCAGTCTGCCCAGATCTTTGACACGTGTTTCCCCACCTCACGTGAGGAGCAAATTCGAGATTTTCTTTATTACTAGTAAGTAGCGTGGGCCCAGTTTTGGATGGACTAAAGTTTCGAAGTTTGAATGAAAATGCCGTTGAGAATCTTGAGATATAGTCTACTCGAATGTGTGGACAGAACGGCGAAAATCTTGTTCCACACACACGGTGCAAAACATCCAATCTCTCTGGTCCCACCATGTTGTATATGTAAAATCCACTCCGTCTATATGGTCGAAACTATTACTTTGACCGTACATACAGAAGATAAGCCGGATTTAAAAACGTATATAGGCAAACCAAAGGCAACAATGTTAACCTGCTGCTCGAATGGTTAACTTCACACGGTGTAGCCCGCTTGAGGATCCAATGAGGTCTTTTTTTTTTTAACATTTCCCAGTGACTTCTACCTGATTAACGGGTTTGATGACAGATACAGACCATGTCAGCTCTACAAACAAAAGTATAGTTGCATTCCAATGCAATTGTTCCATGTCATGTGGCTCATCTAAGCTATAGATCTATTTTTTTTTCAGACGGCTAAATATTGAGGATAGAACATGATAGACGGAGTAGATTTAGCATGTACAACATGGTGGGCCCACAGACGTGAGCGTGTGAGTAAAACAGTTGTGGCATTGGATTCGAGTCTGGATGGGACATGTGGGAAGTTGGCTCTTAAATTCAACACATCTAGCTGCCTCGCATTAAGTGCGATACGACGCTCGTGCACCGAAAAGCTCTGCGGGCCCACCATTATGTGTGTAAAATCTACTGTGTCCACCATTTGCGCCAGCGCCCACTAAGACGGGATCCCAGAACTCAGGCCAATCGACTTACATGGGCCTGCATGGCTGCGACGGTGAGGATGGGGACGCCATCTTTCTGGGGAGCGGTTTGGGTGGATCCCCAGATGTCGGTGGATCCTTAACTGTGGCGCTCACTGTGATGTTTTTTCTTTACATCTATACCATCCATTCATTTTGACAGCTCATTTTAACGCATGACCCAAAAAATGAACCAATCCAGAACTTAAGAGACCATGCCACAGGAAACAATCTTGGTTGAATTCCACAAAAAGATTAGATTACAGTTCATTGTAGTTGTGGCTTAGTCAGAACCATTTCTGTTGCAATAGTTAATCGGGTGATTAGATATGTTTATATAAGTAGAATAAAATGGGCACGGCCTCAATTGTAACTAGATACACCTCCAGGACGCAAGATCACAAATTTGGGCCCCTCATTGATGTATGTACCTCACATCCATGTTGTCCATCCTCGTTGAAAGAAAAACCCTGAATAGAACTGGATTCAGGTGAAATGTGGTGAATTCACTTCTTCATTACAGTGATATCCTCAAGGGACTGAAATACATCAAGAGATTACGTAGCCAATCGAGTGAATACTATGGGAAAGTGTGCATTTACAACCCCTTGCAGCCATTTCCTGAAACCCAAACAGGCCCCTAAGTGATGTTTATATGCAATCCAATAGAGCCCTCACTCATGCTTCGGTGGTAAGCTCACAAGAGTTTCAACACAAGGTCATGAGTTTAAGTACCTATTAGGGTGAAATCCCACTTTGGTGTGAATGAGTGAGCATGTGTGTTGGGTGTGAGTACGTGAGTGCTAAAAAAATGCCATCCAATTGTTCATGTTAAGAGGATATTGAAGCAATGAATGGCACATAACTCTAATTCACGTGATATGTGACCGAGGCAATGTGTTTAACATGTCTAGAAAAGACCCACATGAGTAAGTATCTTATCACATATCTAGTTATGTTTGGTAAGGTCATCTCTTATAATCCTTCCAAAATAAGATATCTTTTCAAACAAACGTTTGGATATCTTGTAGTGATTACAAAGATTCGAAGATCGAATCAATGTCTGAGCGAATGAGAATCAATAGATTAGGTCTCGATTTGGATCTAGCGGGTCTAGTCACATCAGATCCACAAATTTTCATGGTCACGATATGGGGATATCTTAAACTAATTTGTCACCAAACCGGATGAAATAAAACCTTAAAGATCCATGGATCTCTGTAGCCATATTGCCAAGAGACTGAAAACAATTTCTAATAGTAGGAGATCTTTTGGACAGGCTAGGATGATCAGAGAACAATTGGGTATCGAGGCTACGAGGGATCCTAAACCAACAAAGAAACCAAAAGAGGATTTTACCACCTCCTAGAGCTATAAAAGAAGAACGTGATGAAAAACGCAATTTATCTTTAAAGCCTTTTGTTGGTTCTAATATGTAGAGATATAACAAAAAATCTAAAATATAAAACCAGTAATAATAAAATAAGAGTTTAAAGAGCTAAGGCACGTTATAATTGTTATCTTAAAGACATTTTTTTTTATAAGAAGACAATCCCTGATACACTAGATCCTAGCAAGTTTGCCCTTGGGATACAGCAACTCTCCTCCAAGATGAACAACTTTGATCGGGTGCAGTCATGATCTTAGTCACTCAAACACAAGAAAGCTTGAACTGATTTGCCCAGAAATATCTTAAAGAAAAATCAAAGAGGAGAGAATTTTCAGATAAATTTGCAAAGGAGAAAAGATGACTTTATAAAGAAAAAGTAGATAGTCGTTGGGGCTCGAGGTATATGAGAGTGTCATAATAAATGCATGTCGGCGCATGCCAACTCATTAAATATTAGATAGGTGTACAACGACTCTTTGTCTTATTCAAAGTAGGAAAAAAATCCGAAGATAAAACAAAAGTGTCAATTAAAGACACACCACACCACACCGCATCGTACCATGCCCATGTCCGCGGCCACAGCGTTTGAGCGCCCACGAGGTTGATCCTATGGCATACCTTCGTTTTCCAATACAAAGGATTAGTGAAGAGTTTTAATATAAAGTCTTAGTTTTCTAAATAATTTTTCAATATGAAACTAAACTAAACCCAATTAAGGAAAATGGGTTAATAAAAGTAAGAAATAATTTTCTTAATTTTTAAAACCTTTTTAAACCAACATATTTATCTTAGGTTAGCCTAGTTTTAGTGCGATTTACTTTTGTTCAATCATATTGCTGAATGTTTGATGTTTTGATTACATCACTACTGCCCAACGTCACTACTATAATACTTTAGGAGTAGGATAAATATTCACTACCGTCCTCTATCGAATCCTGATTACACGAGTCCGTACATGAAAGATCATACATATTGATTATATCTTGCCGATGACCATTTATCTAGATTGTTTGTCCATAACGCAATTTGGGTATTTATCTCTCGTTTTATATTTATTCTCTAGGTGATTTGTTACTCTATCAATTTTATTGATCATCATTTATGAATCAATAAAATAGACATTATTTTAGCCACTTTCTATTTTAATTTGTCCATCTACATTCCATTGAGAAATATATTAATTGCAATTATTGGTAAAAGAACAAATCCTTCCAACATGACAAAAGGAATCCAATAATAAGGACTAACCCCTACTATTCTGCAAATCATCTAACCATTGTTACCACAGTGGTTTAAAATGCTGCTAAGTTCTAGAATTCGGTCTTAAATGGTCCATCTCAACATAGAGCACTAGTGTTTAATTAAATATTAAGTTAAGCACAACTCTGGGATGCTCATACTTTTCTAATTGCACAATTTAACTGAATATAAGCGCCCGTAGGCCCCCAGTAACACATATGGCCTCATGTTGGATTCAATTGCAGAAATACGCCCACCTGATGTTGGGGGAAAAACCAAACATCCATCCAAGGGAAAAACCAAACATCCATACAATCAACAACTACAGTGGGCACCGAAAAGGTTTCACCTATTTATTCAACTACAGCGTGCCACTTGACTTTTGGATCAACCTAATATCTGGAGAGACATCCTTAACATAAGCTGGCTGAATTAGTATACGTAACAGATGTCACGCACATCCCGGTGGACCCAGAGAGCTTTTTTATTTTCCTTCTTATTTTTGCATGTGTTGACTACAACAAGAGATTGACTACGATTAAGTACAAAATGTAAGTGCTACTTATCCGTGCCAAACAGGCCAACTTTTCTTAAAAACGCCACGTGGGACCTACATTTAGGGAGCAATACCCTGAAAATCAAGGTTCGTGCCTCGGTTAAGAAATGGTGAACCAATGTGGATTTATGTATAGGTGCAGAGCTCTTGGTAAGTAGACCAACCTTATTTTATCCTCACAACCACCAGATGAACGGCTTGGATTTCGATCAGGGATATTGCTTTTTTCGCACGCTCGGCGCTTGTGTTTGTCGCCTGCAGATGGGCGGCTCCAAGTCAGCGTTACTTTTTCGAAACGGGAAGTTGTCTGATACTCAGATAATATACACGTGACATAAAAAGCACTTCGCTGTAGAAGTCCTAAAATCACGAAATGTGAAGTGTACTCCGGCTATTTGAATCCTAAGGCCCATGCTACGATGACCCAACCATTGATCTGATGGGCTCAAAAATCACTAGAACATATGCCAAAAATCAACAAAGATGGAGCAATCCTAGAGCTTGCATAGGTGGATTGCAATGAATCGTTAAGAAAGTTGTCCACTTTCGAGAAAGGCCAAAAGGTGGGATAGGTAGGTTCTCTTCATCCATGAAGGGGGCCAATTCGATCAAAGGTCTGGATCACCGAATTATAGGCCACCCCTGTATATATGGAACTTCCTGCAGGACAAGAAAACGTGGGTAGGTCACTACCGTTGAAACTTGCCGCCAGGGATACATAGTGATGGCCAACGGGCTTGGATTAGGTACTACCTCCACAAGGACGCACAAGGTACATGGCAGGTCTCCATTGGCCAATGCAGCGGGCCGTACACCTTAGGTGAGTTATCAGATCCATCACATCCCATCAATACTGAGGTGTGGGGCCCGCTGTGTCGGCCAATGACAATGTGCCATGCACCTGTCTATCTCCTTGTGCGTCCAGGTGAGGGCAGTACCTGATCCAAGCCCCATAGTAATGCTCATATGAAATGAAAATACAAACATATTAGTGTGGTCCAAAACTTTCATGTCTTATGTTTCAACCAATCTCTACTCTTTTCAATCATGTGGCCCACTTGAGTTTTGGATCTACCTCATTTTTAGGTCATGTTCTAACATGAACGGGCAAAAGGCTTTCACTCGCAAGTTGCATCTAGCCAGCAAGGCCCACCATGTCGTATATATCCACAGCTCATATGAGCTTCACCGCATGGAACAATGGAGATGGGAAGCAAATTATAGGTGTGTGTGGGGTTACCATGGTCTGTATCTTCAAAATCTGAGGTCATTGGTTGACCAATTGCTTTGGCTGATTAATGGAAAATACAAGACCATTTGGTCTCAGGCCGTATTTCGAGATCAACCCATCAACGGTTGAAGCTTAATCGATCAAAATTTTGATGTTTTTTTATACCAAAACTCTTTGAATATATTTTAACATGTTTGGATGACTCAACTTGTCAAATTAGTCGACTGACCGATCTATCGAGATCGCTGGAGAAAAACCCATTCATCATGTGAAAGCGAAACCAACAAGGATGACGTCAAGATAAAATCAAATCAGCCTGATGTAGAACTCTAGTGAACAATTTTACATTGTTCCCATTGGTGTAGCCCATGTGAGATTTCAGCCAGTCTAAATGAAAAGTCCGCACGTGATGGACGGAGTGATTTTACATATTGAACATGGTGGACCCAAGGAGCTTTAAACAGCTGTGGTAGTAGTCCTATCCTCTAGATGGTTGGTGGCCCCACTGTTTGTGAAATCCTGGCCATTGTTTATTTATCAATTACCATTGGTGGCCCATAAATCGGGCAGATAGGATAATCTCTTTGATGAAAGTTTTGGATTCTGCACCCATCCAAAGTAGACTCAACTGTTTCGGATGTTTCAGTTGAGCCATCTAGCCATAGACGCAGATTGCATGGCAGGATTTTATTCGACCCACCTACATTATGTGTTTTATCCACACTGAGTACAGAAGTTTTGGAAAATAAACTTCTCTCGCAAATGCTTCAACTTTTGTGTTCCTGCCCTGAAATGAGCATACAAAACTGTATCAATGGCATAGATAAAACACATATATCACGGTGGACCCCACAGATTCCTCAACTGCAGAGTTCTGTGGTGGTCACACCATAATCCGCGTCCTTGAGCCGCATGTTCCGGGCCTGTTAGATTTTCCAGATCTCTGGTAAATTCATTGTAAATGTACAATGATTATTTCATTAGGTGATTACTACACTATTCCCATGCATGATTGACAATGCCAAATATAAGTGGGGCCCACTGTGACGTATGTGTCTTATCCACACCGTCCATCTATTTTGCCAAATGAACTTAGGGCATGGGCCAAACAATGAGGCAAATCCAATACTCAGGCAGACCACACCTAAGAAAAAAGGGAAGCAAACACTTATAGTTAAAAACTTCTTAAGGCCACCGTATCATTTGGTGTGGGCCACTAAATTGTTGGATCTGTCTAATTTTTTGGCTCATGCCTCAAAATATTCAAGTAAAACTTATAAACGATGGGGATATATCATATATATCATGGTGGGGCTCAAAATTTTAAACCACTTTTTTTAGACCAGTTTTCAAGGTAGAAATTACACCGACTTTTCAATTAGGTAAAAAAAAATAATACTAATTTTCACGATATTTGCAAAGGAAATTTAAAATCAATGCTAACAGATTAGGGGTGTCAATGGGCCGGGCTCGGGCCTGAAAAAAGCAGAATTTTACACACGACTGGCCCGACGCTCCTGACGCCCCCAAACCGATACAGTGCAAACTCCAGGCCGAGACCTACCAAGGCCCGGCCCATTGACACCCCTACACCGGATCCAATACCTTCCTTTTCTCAATTGATGCACCACTTGAAGAGGGTCGATGACACAGGTGCTGACGTGGCAAAAGCAGGTACGGCTCTATATGAACAGTCACGGGCGGTTTTATTGTGGCATTCATATGGGCCAAAACGTACGTCGTTGAAGGCTGCTATCGACTTTGTGACCGTTCACTTTTATCATTCTAGTGTGGATCTTATGATAAGTGTATTGACCTGTTTTCTAGGCCAGAGCATGATGAAGTTCTATTTCACCTATTGATCGGTACGGATCTTTCACACGCGCGCTAACTAGGCACGTATTTCTCGAATCACGTATTCAATCTCTTCTTGCGCGGATCGTGGCAGCACTTGTCTGCTGGATAACTGGTCAGTCCGTACGGCAATCAAGAGTCACGCGGGCCAGAACAGTCAGAAACTCGTTTGAGTATCGTTTCCCCAAACGTATTCCTGTTTTACCTAATCTAACGTATGGCAATAAGAGTACACAACGCGCCGAGTTATTTGATACTCTGTAAACGAGTGATGCTTGATACGCAGGCACTAAAAAATCGTACATATTAACTCCACTTAAACCACCTAAATTGTGTAACCCTCTGTAGCTAAGTTCCAATCCCAAAGTCAAATTGGCTAAAAAATTGTAACCTCTTACTCGAGGACACTGTTTGCCGAATAGAACCCTAGATTCATCCCAACCGTCCAATAAATGTCCGCATGTCTGATAGATATATAATTAAATAAGTGTAATTTTTAGTTTATGATTCATCCAAAATTGAACACATAATTTGGCCAGTTCAATGTGGATCTCTGATATGCTACATGCAAATTTCTCAGTGCATGCGTATCATCCATCACGCTCTAACCGAGTATCGAAGCTCCCATTAAATTAAGTGGTTCCCGGAATACACCTTACTAGGTATTCCCCTTACCGTGTGGCGCCCTCCTTGGTGAATGTATTCTATATCCAAGCCGTCCATCCTTCTTTTTTTTTTTTTTCATATCATTTTAGTATGTGATACCTAAAATTCAGCAGATCCAAATCTCAGTCGCCACTGGAAACAGTGGTGAATGGCAATTAAAAACTTTTTGTGGGCCAAATAAATTTTGGATCAAGCCGATATTTATATTTTCCCTCCATCCATTTCTGCACGACCTTATCAACGTTTTAGATGGAAAATAAACGTTACGGTGAGCCCTGGGAAGTTTTTAATGGTGGGTATTTAATCACCACTGTTTCCTGTGGTATGGTCCACCTGAGACTTGGATCTACTTAATTTTTGTGACCACCTTCCAAAATGGGCTGAAAAAACGGATGGACGGCGTGGATAGACGAAAATTCATCAAGGTGGGGCCCACGGTAAGGGTAAGAGGCCCACTAAGGAAAAATACCCTGAAAAGTTAATTGTACTGATTGAAGAAACGTAAACCATCCATGTTGCGGCCCACTAGATGGACAGTCTCGATTCCGACATAACAATGCTATTCCGATCCGTCTGCCTCTACGGTATCATCAGCTCCCACTCGGTAGAAAAATAAGAATAACGGTACTTTTAAGATTGTTGGGAAGCCACAGACGTTGTGGCTGTCGGTGTTCTCTACTGCAACATAGCATCATCTATGAAAGCCACGTACGGATGTTTCCACGCGTCACTGTCGTGGCCATCCATTATCATGGCCACTCTGGGCACATCAAGTCATCAATGTGGCCTTGAACCAAACGACAATTTTATGGGCTCTGGATAACCATCGATTGTCTCTTTACAAGCAATCCATTGGCTGTCGTAAGAGGCCTTCCCCCTTCAATGGCCAGTAATTAGCGAGAAAAAGAATTTATACTCCGGTAGAGTATGACCTTCCATACCCTTGCTTATGGCTGCTGTACACGTAACAACTATGAGTCCTTGATTTCTACATGTGGGGTCCATTTTTTTTTTATGATCCATACCATTGGTATGATGGGCCCAACGGTGGATGTCTTTGCCTTAACAATAGCCGTCCAATCTTTGTTCTTTTATAATTTTACTGTGGGCCAATTATCAGAGGCCTGAGATTGTCCATCATCTATCATTTCTAGGCATGGTTAATTCAATTTTGTGTTTATCTGATCAACGGTCTCGATTGTCAAACTGTGGGCCCAGCTAGTATATGATACAGAGCATAGGACAGAATGCGCATCACATCCTCAGTCGAGGATGTTTGAAATCGAGTTACGTGAACATCGTTACGCGGAGTCATTTGATATATATATATATATATATATATATATATATATATATATATATATATATATATATATATATATATATATATACGAGTATATTTGATACTCTGGCAGTTTACTATGCTTCATACGCAAGCATTGGGAAATTATACACGTGGCATTAACTGAAACTATACGACTAAATCATGGAACCGATTGTTACTAGGTCACAATCCAAAAATAAAATTGATGAGTAATCTTAACCTTTGATTAGAAGACACTTATTCGTTGAAATAGGACCATCGGATATGCCTTTCAATTTTAATCATCCAATAAATGTCCATGATGGTAAAAATATCGCAAAATCATCATTTTACATCATGGTACATCGAATTTGAATTACTTGTACGCTACCTATGCAACTTCCACGTAATTTCTAAGTGCTCGTGTATCGTGCATAGCTCTCGTTCAGAGTATCAAAGATTTTCTCACACGCTCATGACTCATGAGGCCACAACTATGTGAAATACCAATGTCAGCGAATCTAAAACACTGGTAAAAAGGGTGGGCCACACATGACCCAGCAACCTTGTAAAGCCAGCATGTGGGGTCCACCTTCTGTCGGGTAAACATTCTCCCACTGCATACTTTCACCGCATATTCTCCACCACGAGTGATCATTTCCCCCGATGGATGATCATGTGTCCTCTCTTCCACGCATCCCTCTCTACACGCACCTCTGCGCACAGAACACGTGCCAGCATGGCAAGCGTGTGGAACATCTGAACGGTGCATAATGTCGCAGCAGCAGTGACCTTTAGAGCTTACAGATACCACCTATCTATTCATAAAACAGCTCGCACGTGTATTTGAAGTGTAAACCATTGATTTTTTTTAAACCGTCCATCTTTTTCCTATACCCTTTTTCATCAAGCCTGGGTTTTGTATATGGTAATCTTTTCAGTGAAGGACACCTTATGAACGGCTCAGATGTTCCATGCTTTGCCTTTTTGGCACGTGTGCCGAGTGTTAGGTGTCAAGATGCTCTCAAGCTGGCAAGTCCCGCGGAGAAACAACGATTCGTTAGGAAGGAAATCGATTAAAAAGTGGAAATCAAGCACTCACAACCAAGATCATGAGGCAATGCTATCAATCTGTTCTCGGAATGTCATGAGTCGCCATAATCAGTCTGCCCTAAACATAAATGATAGTTTACCACCATTTGGTCACTCATCCACCCTACATAAGTGTGCTCCGGGATCTACACTCAGCAGTGGTGTTTTAACGCCATCCTCTATCTACGGTGGACACCATGATATGGGGACCCGAATCGTCCACATTTATGCAGTTGTGTAAGACACCCAAGCTCTATGAGGCCCACTATCTTTTATACGTCAATCCGTTCCATCCATCAAGTGGAAACTATTATTTGAACCATACATATAAAGTCATCCTGATAAAATAAAGATGAACCACACAGGTGAGAGCAATGTTAAAATTACAATTAGTGTGGCCTACTTAATAATTGGATTAGTTTGATTTTTTGCATTTTTACATCATTTCTAATTGGAAAACAACTGGCGCATGATGGCTTCACATATACCACTCTCATTGTTTCTTGAGATGTGGTTAACATGAATATTGAGGTTCCGGCTGATATTTTGTTCATGTCTAACAGGCTAAGGGCGTATTTTTCCATTTACATAGTGTAAATGAGGCAAATGAAAGCAAGTAGTTAATTATTACAGTTTTTCTCTATTTGATACAAAGAACATGTACTCCTTGTAAATATGTGTAATGAAGGATAGCCATAAATTAGTGGGGCTCATTGTGATCTCTGTCACATATCCATGCCATCTATATGTTTTAACAGAATATTTTAGAGGATGAGCCCAAAAATGAGGTATATCTGATCAAGTGGGCCACACCATAGGAAATCATAGTCATAAATGATTTTTTATGATATATATTCAAACTAATATTCTATGTGGCGTGGTCCACTTGAGCTCTGGATTTGCCTCGATTTTAGGTTCTATGCCCTAAAATCACCTTGCAAAACAAATGAACGGTATGGATAAGTCACATGTATCACAGTAGGCCTTATAAAAAATTTATACCTTTCTCAACTTTAGTGCACACCAAATAAAATTGTCGATATCAAAAAGTACAAAAAAAATTATATGGTAAGTAATAATTACTCATTTGCTTGTGTTTACACTATAAATTGAAATCAAACATGCCCATAATAAGTGAATTTTATATAGAAAATATCATGACCCACGAGCCAGGAGTGTCAGTGGCTACGTAGAGTAGGTGTTGGGAGAGGATTCCAGTCCACAGATATAAAATACCTAGAGTTGCATGCATGCCACCACTAGATTCCAGAGCAGCATGCATACATGCCTCTCTAAAAGCAGTGGTAAAGGGACTTGGAATTCGTTCGGTGCTGTGGGCCCCACAATGATGTATGTGTTTTATCCATGCTGTCCATCTATTTTTTCAGCTCATTGTAGAGCATTATCTAAAAAAATGAGGTAAAATTAAATCTCAGGTGGACCCACATAACAAGAAAAAGTGGCAATTGAAAGCTCACCATTAAGATCTTTAGGAACGCCACAAGAGTTTTGGACCAAGTAGATTTTTTTTTTTTTTTTTTTGCCCTTTATCCAGGTCTGCGTGGCTTAATCAACGGGTTAGATGGAAAATAATCATCATAGTAAGCCCTAGGAACATTTTATTGGAGGGTCTTTAATCACCAATGTACTGTTTCCTGTGGTGTGGTGTGGTGTGGTGTACCTGATAATTGGATCTAGGGCTGTAAATGGTCGGGTTCGGGGCGGGTTTAGCCAAAACCAGACCCTCCCACTTACTAAACGGGTCTGGGTCCAAATTTTAGACCCAGAGCCTTTTACTAAATGGACAGGTCTAGGTCAGGTCCGAGTCAACCCATCAGACCCATTTATAAATGGGTCCAGGTCTGGTACAGGTAGATTCACCTAGACCCATTTATAAATGGGTCGGGTCTAATGGGTCCGAGTCTAGATCAAGTATGCAAGCATTTAGAAGGCTTAAAATCGAGTCTGGACGAATTTGGGCTGGACAGGTCCCTTGAAACATAAACCAACCCCGCCCACTTACTAAATGGGTTCGGGTCAGGTCGGGTTGGGCCTATAAAGGAAACCAGACCCAGACCCATTTAGCAATTGGGTCTATTCTTGGACCCAGATCCATACCATTTAACAAATGGGTCGGGTCTAAATGGGTTGGATCCGGGTACCCCATCGGGTCCGCTGACTCATTTACCGCCCTAATTGGATCTGGCTCTTTTTTTTCTTTTTTCTTTTTTCTTTTTTTTGTTTGTGCCCTAAAATTATGATCCATTTACAGCATGGATAAAACACATACAAACGGGGAAGTTATATTGATACACGGGCAAAGTGTGATTTTTGATAAAAAAAAAAAGTATAGGTGCCAATTGTATGTAAGCCCAATTAAAGCGTCCAAACCGTGGGACCCGCCTTAGATAGATGACAAAGCAAAAATCAGGTTAATTGGGCTTATCCTAACATTTGATTGATTTTTATTCCTTTGTGTGATTCAGAATGGAAACTATTTTTCATTTTTAATCGTCCATCATATATCCCAACAATCAGTCACCTATGACCTCTATCTTGCTTTGTAATTAGCTCATGGCCCATCTAAAGTGGGACCCAGAACTTGGAAGGTTTAATCTGAGTTGCCTGTATATATGCCACCTGTACTATTTCTAGTGCTAGCTTATCAACACAATCGAAGTTTTTCGATTAGGATGGCCCACCTAAAGAAAAGCCTTTCAAATTAAAAATTAAAAAAAAAAGAAAAAAAAGAAAAAAGGAACGAAGAGAAAAATCACTGATTTTGATGCGCGCTCACCCTAAAACGCAGGACACCCTAGAGTCAACATCGTCATCATGAGAGAAAAGGAGAAAGAAAAAGAGAAAAAGCAGATGCCACTCAACACAGGTCGTTATGATCATCATCATCATCATCATCATCATGAATGGGCCATGTGCGGTGGGCCGTTAGTCCCTTTCTCCTCTTGATTGGATACAGCTATTTTCGAGATCTTTGGATCTTATTCTATACTTAAGACTTTTGTTTGGAGGATCTTGTATGGAAGTTTGTGGTGGGAGCCTTTGCATTTTGCCTTTCAGCGTTCCATTTTCGTCTGAAGTAGACGTGGTTAGCTAGACCTTTACACGCAGCACGCGTGTCGCTTCCCAATATTGTATTGGGTGGGCCCCACCTTGTCCACATTTAACTACAGCCAAGGCCTACTTGTTTGGCCTGCTCCAGGTGCATCCACGTGGCTGCTGTTATGTAATTCAATCCGAACCATTCAAAATCTTGTGCTCAGCTGTAGGTGGGATGTGGCTCCGAAATGGAATGTTGATTGGACGACCTGACTCAGGTCTAGCTGACATTTGTTTGATGAAATTGAACCGTTGATTATTTTCCTTTCAGCCGTCTATTTGATGGATGAGCGTGCATGGTACCATTCAGGTTTGCACGGTAACATTCCACGTGTCATCAGGTACGGCCGCAGTCTGAGGATGTGAGAACGCTTTGGCCCAAAAATCAGACGTGTCAGCGCATCAGACGGCCAATAATCGTTGACGAAAATGGACGGTTTGAAAGAATTGACCGGCTGTCCATATCCAACGTGCGTAGGGCATGCTCACACGCGGCAACAGTTACTTTGGGAAGCGTGCCTTGCTTTCACGCGAGTTAGTATACTCGAGTGCAATGGGCACGAGTAACAATGCTTCTGGACACAAGAAACTCATGGTTTCACCGTTAACCAGGGAAGGGACGTGATTTATAATTGAGCCCCGTCTCTGCATCGAGCATGTCATGGGAGACACGAAGGGAATGTGGAGCCCACTCTAACGTATATATCAAATCAGCTCCGTCCACCAGATATAAACAAATCCTAGAATGATAAAAAGATCTCTGGTGGTCACACCAATGGAAACAAATGTAAATTTGCCGTGGTGTGGCCCACCTCAGTTTTGGGCCAGGCTGATTTTTTTTTATATTCACTACTACCTTGGCGAGTCACACTCATACTTGATGAACGGGTGTGATAAGATAAACACTATGGTGGACGCACTCACAAACTCCGGTTGGCTTCCCATCCTCAATATTGTTTCCTCACCTGAGTTGCCTAGTTGATCATCTGGGGATGGCTATGATTCTGATGACCGGAAAATGCTACTTATCACTTCACTTATTATTATTATTTTCAAACCACCAAGTAATTTGTTATCCAAGTTTGTTTGTCACTGTTCATTTGAGGTCGTCACCTATCTCTGCAGGATCACCCAATTTTTGTTATTTCTATGATAATGGATCATCCATGGCAGCATCCATGTGGTGAATGGTCCGGATACACTTCATTTTCCTAGTGTGCAATTTCATTTCATTTTGCCTAAGTGAACTTTTTTTTTTTTTTTTAGTTGAGCATGCACATCCACACATACACATGTACCCGTGTACTCACACCACAATGGGTACTCCTAATTCATGACCTCATATTGAAACTCTTGTGATCATTCCCCTGAGGCATGCACAAGGACCCAAGAGAACTTCATTGCTCAGCGGTAATTGATCAAGTCCATTGCACCGTACAGTAGATGGGTGCGCCGTGCCTCAAAATCTAACGTTTTCCCCCGTTTGCTATCCAATAAGATGCTATTTTAACTTTTAACTGTCTAATTCTGGCTACCCATCAAAGGGTTAAGATCTTTCAAAGGGGTGAGTTCCAGATAATATTCTACGACAGTGGGACCCACCATTTGCAAATTCGGAGTCGCCTGAGGTGGGCCCCACTTGCAGAGACATAAGACTCTAGGACTATATAAAACAATGATAGGATCACATAAATTCCTATTAAAACGAAAGAGTAGGTCACCTAATAAACTGGTGGGGCCCACAGCCGGCTAAGTAATGCATATCAAATTTGTCGGTGACGATGTCTCTGTCACATGAGTCCAACGAGACTGACGGACAAAATTATCGAATTTGTTCTTTACTGTCCGCCTGTTGAAGTGAGCCGCACCCGCATGCTTCTAGGAAGAGGAATGTTCCCATACAGCTACTGTATGTGTATTTCCTCATACAGCCCTGCCTTCCCACCAACGGTCATTCCCTTTTGTAGAATCTCCAAGCCGTGCTAACGTTGGGCCATTCATGAAGATCGCATTTGGCGACATTGGGGAAGATCAGCTATCAAACGGTGGACACGTTTCCAAATCAACGGACATGAAATTTTCAGACTCAGCGTGGCCCATATAAATTGCGTATCTGATTTACTTGCATATAATGCAATCTTCATGATCTTACCCATCGTTTTCAAGGCTCGGATTTCCTTCAAGCATGACACTTTGGTATCAAAGATAAGGCTGTACGTGAAAGAGTCCGTCCAGTGGCTGGTATTTATCGATCAAGTAGTTGCAACCGGACGCGAATTGGCATCTCCTGCGCTCGGAATCTAGGTGGAGACCACCGTGATGTTTATGAGAAATCTACACCGTCCGTCCGTTTTGTGAGATCATTTTAGATGTTGCGACCAAACATTAACGAGATCCAAGACTTAAGTGGGCCAAAAACGTGACGATTGAACTTCTACAGTTGAAATATTCGTGGGGCCCTCAGAAGTTCGAATCAGGACAATATTTGTGCGTTTCAGTTAATCTCAGTAGGAATGACATTATGAACGGTATAGATGGTATATAAACATCCCTGTGAACCCATAGAGGTTTCAACGGTAGAAATTTCCCTACCCACCTTTTGCTTTAGTGCGGCCCACTTGAGTCTTTGATCCCGTTCATTTTTTTTCTCAACGCCTAAAATGGTCTAAAAAACGGTTTGATGGCGTAGATTTCTCACAAAAATTACTGTGGGCCCCACCTAGATTTCGACCGCAGGAGATGCCTGTGTAAAGGCTTTCGCAGTCATCCGCGTCCGTTGCAAGTCCCCTTTCCCATAGGATTGCCGGGGCGTGGATTTCCTGCGAAAGCCTTGCGCAGGTTAGAAGGTCCACAAAAAATCGGAGGGCACCACTAGATTTGCGATGGATGCCCGAAAGGTTTCGCATCAACGACAAGTTTGGACTTTTCCATCAAAAGGAGGTGTTTATAAAGTTGACACCTGCAAGTTAGGAGTGCAAAAACCGGGTGAACTCAGAACCTAGGCCAAGTAAAAACAAGAGTATAGGATTTTACTCAAGGGTTTTGCCTACCTGCCCCACCTAAATAGTTTGATTAGTGACACCGGGGTGGAACCAAGGGTCACGTCCTTGAAAGACGCGTTCCGAAATCGTCCTTTAGGCGCGGGTCCTAAAGGACGCTTTCGGGACCCTTTGTTCCACCCCAGGTGTCACTATAAAAACTATTTAGTTGGGGCACCCCTGGGTCAAATCCTATACTTTTGTTTTTACTTGGCCTAGGTTCTGAGTTCACCCGGCTTTTACACTACTAATTTGCAGGTGTCAACTTTATAAACACCTCGGTTATCTCAAAGCTTATTCCTATTATAAACACAAAGGTCAAGTAGTGTCATCATCACTGCAACACTTGTCATACCTACAGTATATTTGTAGAGACATCTGGGGTCCCTCCAAAGTCGCGTAGTAATTTACTTACCCACCTTTCCCTTTAGTGAGGCCCACTTAAGTCTTGGATCCGGTTTATTTTGTTATCATGGCCTAAAATGAGCTCCCAAAACGGATGGATGGGGTGGATTTATCAAAAAACATCACTATGGCCCCACCTTGGTTCCCAGCGCAGGAACTTCCTGCGCAAGGCTTTCGCAGGAAATCCGCGCCCACAAAGCTTCCTTGCCCTCAAACTGTCACTTTTGGGATCAACTAGTGATTGTCCACTTATCAGGAACGCCACATGGTCGATAGCAGTGGACCACCAACACTCTTATTCAACGACCGTACCTGTGTGGCTCATGTAATGGGAGTGGATTGGTCTGATTTTCACCCGGGGTGGTATTTATGGTGTGTCCCACCTTTCGAACAGGCTGGGATGGAAAGTGTCGCATTTTACTCTTCCTTGGATAGTTGCTCTTGTATCTTTCCCTCCAATTTCTTCCACCCAAATCACTTTCAGTGGTACATCTCACAAGACACAAGATATGAAGGGCATGGGACCCACATCACCTAATGCCTTTGAAGATTGGTACAACCTCCACCAGCATAAAACAGTCCCTCTCTATAAATAAATGTCTATATTAATTTATAAATTGTGTTTAGTCGTACACAAGCATCCACATGGCCTAGGAAAAAATGGGTAACGTTGGCCCATTTGAGCCTACGAAAAGATGTATAATAAAGCCAATCAACCAGGCTTGGAGATGGTCGTTGCTTTGACTGAAGTAGGAATTAATGGGTTTGCAAATAATCTAAGATCTTAAAATAGACAACTTGTTTTTTCCATCACATCCATCTGATATGTTAGAAGTCCAAAAATAATACTTTCCCAAACTATCATGAACACATAGTGCTAACAGCTAGACGTGATTTAATAGTTAATAATCTCCTCTACTACTTATAATTTGAGTGTTCAGAGAATTTTTTTTCCAGTGGGTGCATGTGTGTGTAGCCTTTTTTTATGGGCATGTTGGATACCATCAAACAAGTTTCTTGTTTTTACTTACAGCAATAGATAAGTAAGTTATTTGAGATAAATTAGTAAGTTTGGTTTATGATTAGTTATAAGTAACTTTTTTTATATTTAAAGTTACTTAATCACTTCAGTTTAATAAGTAGAAATCAAGATGAACTACTTAAGGCATAAATAGCTTAAGTAACTCACCATCCAAACTCTCCCTATGCTTAAGTACCCATGCCCTCTTTTCTCTACACCTGCCATGCCTACTAGTTGTTAGGGGTTTTGGTGTTATTCTACCAGTGCGTTGGAACGTTTGCCAAGAAAAAGTGTTTTTGGCCCACCTAATGTTTGTGATATATCCACCTGCTCATCTGTTTTGCCAGCTGATTTTATGATATAATCGCAAGCATGAGCTCCAAAACTCAAGTAGGCCACACTACAAGAAACATTAATGATGAAAATGCTCATTGTCAAAACAGCCTGTAAGATTATATATTCTCTCCTTGATGAGGGAAAAACACAAATACTAGCCTCATCTAAAACTTTTGTGGGCTCTCAAAAGGCCTCAATCGTTGGTGTTCAATTCTCATCATTTCCTGTGGTGTGGCTTGGTTGAGTTTTGAATCTTTCTCGATCGTGCATAACTGTGGCCATATCCTGAAATAAGCTGGGGAAGTTGATGGATGGATTGGATATAGCACAAACATCACAGTGGATACCACAATGCCTGGGGCGGTAGAATCCCCTGCAACCGCGTGTTGCAGGCAATCCACCTCCACCTGGAGGAGAGTGGAGGAGAAGCTAAAGCCGGAACACTTGCCAACACGACACGTAGAGATCCGAGCTATTCATCAGGTGGGGCCCACCATAAATGATCCCTGGTCCAAAGACCAGGCAGGACTTTGCTTTCAGGTGCACTATCTGATGAGTGGTCCAACCTCAATTTTATGGCAGGCCCCAGCTGAGAGATGGACCAGATCTCCCACGGATGTATCACTCTGACAGGTGACCTGCGAATCACCTATCCAACGTCCCCTCGCACAATTACAAGGACATATGGCTTATCTACATGTGGATCCCCGGCCCAACCTTACAGGTTTTGGCATATAATCCAAGTTTTATATATATATGTTTTTTATGCCCAAAATAAGGAGTAAAGGAAAAGGGTTTGATTTTACCCATAGCAATTCCTTTCAACCATAGGATTAGTAGAAATGCCAGTTGCATGATAGAAAGATATACAATTTCAACTTAAAAGTAACCTAGGGAGGATGTGGTAGGTCGATCAGCGTCTCCCTAACCGATTGTTTCTTGTATCCACGAGAAGAAATAAAAGAATAAAAAAGAAAATTAATTCCGAATAATTATTTTTTAATAGATTAAATGAATAATAAAAAAGTCATAATTATCTTGCTTTAAATAATAAACTAAACATTAAATTCGTACTTAACACTAACTTGTAAAAGAAAAAAAGAATCCTAATACAATTAGAAAAGAAATAGAAAAATCTGCGCAAACTGTGTAACGCCTGTAGGGCGCTATCTTCCTTCCACTGATACGAGCAATCAACATATCTAATTATCACAAAATTTGTAGTTTTGCTGACATCGACGCACTCTTCAAGATGGTCGGCTTAGATTCTCCATATCAGTAGTAGTGGGCCACCTAGACCATTTCAGTGGGCGGAATTCGAAACTTTCTGGATAGTTTATATCATTTTGGACGCCACAATCAATCCGTAACTTAGATCAACGTGAAACTTGTTGAATTTTCTCGGCGTCGAGTAACTCTACGAAATGGACGAAATGGATCATCATAAATTATCAAGATGAGCCCCACGAGTTAGGCCGAAATCCAAAAACAAGAATAACAATTTCATATTTTGGTTGAAACTCCAAAATAAAAAAAATTCATTATTTTCCTTTTATTTTTCTTCATGTCCATCTCCTGCAAGAAGGTGCGTGATCCACGCCCTCGATCATGGGGTTTTTCCCCTACATAAAAAAGCAAACACATCACTTATTGTAGAAACATCACTTTCATGTTTGGAGTGAGTGAGTGGCTAGTGAGACGTGACACTTTTCTAACTTATATGAACAAAGTCACTACTGATGAAAACATCAAATAAATTAGATTTTACCTGCTCCATTCTAGTCAAGTACTAACATCCCATAGCCCATTTGATCCATGCCACATCTCTTTAGCCTAAATGGATATCTAGCTGTTCATATACAACTACTTATTATCGGACTATAAGTGCCCATTTGGATTCAAACTCAAAAGGGTCTTTTAACACTAACACCATTGCAAGCTAAATCATAGTTTGTGTTGTGTGTTTGGGTGCACTTATGCAGACTCTTGGTGCTAAAGAAAACTGATGAGCTATTTGACTTATAAAGCTAGCAAGAAATTCCCTTTTGCACATGTTTGTACCTACATTACGGTTGGATTGGCTGGGTTATTCCGGTGTCCAACTTTCAACGTGGACCGACTCTTTCTGACAGGTTGGATGCTAAACACACCACAGTGATCCCCATGCATGCAATGACCCTTGTAGAATTTGCCTATTCTACAAGGATAAAAGGACGTGTTTAGCTGTCAAGATAATTTTTAATTCTTATAAAAATCTTTAATGTATAATTACTATTAATTAAAATGAGATGAACTCATTTTTAGGTTCAATCAAACAGACCGTAAGCTTTTGCAATTTATATTTTTTTATGATACATAGGGATTTGACTATGGAAAAACTAGGCCTGGACTGAAAGAGGTCTTCCCAAGCCTAGCCTTAGGCCCATATTGGGTGGGCCCATTAGCAGCAAAATCAAACTGCATGGGAACCTTTCCATGCACGTAGTTTTCATCTGGACTCAGTGGCATCCACATCAGTTTCTAAACAATCCATTAGCTACAGTGCACTCTTCAAAAGCTGCAAGCCTCGAAAATGCATACCGATTATAGATGATCCAAACCATCAAGTTAGATGGAAAATGGATGGAGAAGATTAATTTTCAGAAGATAATGGATTTCATGGACAATTCAGATAGGTGATGTGAATGCCAACAAGTTACAAATGCAAACATGTGCATAGGATAATTACTTAGCCGACTAGATAATTACTCTTTTACACGTAAAGGGAAGACGTCTGATCAGGAAAGACGCATGTGGCTGAAAAAACAAAATAGAAGAGTGGGGCCCACAATCATGAAATCAGCTAAGCTAAGGAGATCTAGAACGTTGAGCTTTCTACCTAATCCCATTTCCCAGAGACCACATCCCCTCACAAGTTGTAGTGATCCATCTTCTCTTCCTTTATTATTTTACCACGTAGAGCTTATGTTTATTAGCTCAACGTGCAATGTATCAAACTCATTTCTAACACATGTTTTGATATTTATACCCCATTTTTTAATCCTTTTTATTATTTGATTGGGAAAGGGTGTGTGTTTCGAAAAAAAAGGGTGTCAATATCACTCCTTTATACGTTTGCCTGTGGGGCCCATCCCAGCCTGTGCATATGGCATCTAACCCGTCTAGAAAGATCACTCTATCGTGAAAATGGACGTCATAGAAGGCAGACTGGTCATCAGGTGATCCACTAAGTCGGATTTTTTTGGGTGGTTGTCCTTTTTTTCTTTATGTTGTGGCCCACCTGATGGTTTGATCATCCTGATTTCTGAGGTTTACTATTTTTATACTAGAACTACAGTTCTGGACGGATTGGATGACATACACACTATGATATAGGTCCAACACTCAGCTAGTTGCATCAAATTTTAATTGACAACCGTTGTAGATGGTGCCACCTCATATTGAGGCCTTTTCCAAAGTCAAAGTTCGCCGTTTGGCTCAGGAAACTGTCGCGATCAAACAGGAGATTGATGACGAATTGGAAAAACCACTTTCAAACATTCAAAGCTGAGTCTCTGAAAGATGGCGAGCTTTGACGCGGACCATTTATTGGGCGGGAGAGCACTATAAGTTAATGATGCAACATAGATAGTCAAATACATTGATCCAGACCGTTCATTAGATCCAACATGCATTTCATGGGCTACCATGTGACCATCACACCAATCTGACAACTATTAGCCGTTTGAACAATGGTCTTTAACATGGACAGTGAAGATTGTTTGCACTAAAATAGATGCAAGCAACAATGTGGTCCATCTATTTGTTAGGAGCCATCATGGATGGCTTATGAATTTAAAGAATCAATTTTTTAGGCAATCACAGCAATCGCATTCACGGCTGGGAAAGGGAATGTCTGTAGACAAAAAAAAAAAAGCCAAATCAAGGATGAATTGGATCATTTGATCGCTGCAGTTTTTGCGTGGTAGTCTGTGAAATGTGTTATGGAGTTAATAGATGGTTTGGATCGACTGATTAATCTCTGCAAATGTACGGATGCAACTAAGCAACATGATCATTTAATAACGTTGGACACGACTTGCCTCTAACCGAACTCTGTGGGGCCCACTCATGTTTGTGTTATGTCCACTTGGTTCATCCATTTCGTAGGCACATTTGTTTCTTGGAAAGTGAACCCAAGGATGCGGGAGATCCAAAACTCAAGTGGGCAACAGCACAGAAAACAGTGGGTATGGAAATGCCCACTATTGAAACCTTCTTGGAATGGTGAGCTTTTATTCCCAACTGGTGTGGCTCACTTGAGTTTTGAATTTTTTATGTTATAAAATGAGCTGATGAAACTGATGAATGGAGTGGATAAAACACAAAAATCACATGTGGACCATACGGAGCTTAAAGTTATAGGAAACTCCCGTAACCTTGTCACAGCCCACAGGCAAGTGGCTTCAATTTTCACCTGCGTCTGACCTTGAGAATGTTGGTTTTGGTCAGTAGAGATTAGGTGCTACATGGAGAGACAGGGCTTCTAAAACTTTTTTAAGTAGTGATAACAGTAGAGTAGATATATGGACGGTGAAATGCACATGGAGAAAGAACAGGTATGCTTGACTAAGGGCTGCAATGGGCTGCCCCGACCCAACCCAGTCTCATCAGCTCCGACCTTTACCTCTGTACTCATTAATCAACCTAAAAATCAAACGACAGCCATGCAACGAAAAGAAGTGAAATAGTCAAATGCTTAAAAGTACGACAATTTAAGAAATTTTCTTTTCTTTTTTTTTTTGTGTTACGGTAAGTCCCACCTTATAAATGATTTTGCTCATTGAAAAATGAACAAAATATACAAGTGCTTTTAATGTGGTCTTCATGGAAAATGCTCACAAGTGTCTCTAAATTGTACAGTAGTTTTGTATGGTAGTGGCCCACTTGTTGAATCTACTAGCCAAGCTTAAGGGTCCAAAACTTGACCCTACATGTAGGGTTGCACATCGATTTGATCAATCCAATTTTGAATGAAAATGATATTTAATTGATCTTCAAATTTCAAAATTGAATTAATCTAAATTTTTAAATTTTGAATTGAAATTGAATTAACTTTAATTTTTTAGGATGATTGAATTCATAGACTTTTTTATTTGATTCAATTTTTCACATATTGCTAATTGAATATAATAATTATTAGGATTAATCTTAAACTTAATGAACAATTCAAATCAATTAATTAAACCATCCGGGAGAACCAATGCAACTAAGAATACTATTACTTTTTTTTTTTTAAGGTTAGTTCACACACCCTGTTGTTAGTACACCCACCCACCTCTGTTAGTCACATCAAAATGTTAGCCACCCTCACTATGGGAGTCGATACCATGACCTTAGTATTGAAAGGAGGCTATTTTTACTCAGTCTGCCACTTGAGCTATGGACTTTGGGTGTGAGAACACCATAGCATTTCAACGAGTTTGTGCAAACTTTTACTGCTATGAGAAGAATACTATAACTTATACTGCTATGAGAACACCATAGCATTTCGACGAGTTTGTGCAAACTTTTAACGCGTGAAGTGGTCCCAAAATCTAGACCATTCATGTGGTGTGTCACCTCATGAAAATTCGAATGCCAAGTTCCTGCCATGATTCAAAGATCTGGTAGGCCATTGCAAGATGAGAGTCACATACAGGTCCTAAATGGAAAAAAAAAAAGAAGTGAAAATCTCTGTGTGTGTGTGTGTGTGTGTGTTTTAATTCAATACATGACGATTCAATTTGATTAATAAACTGAAACAAAAATTGAAATTGCAATTGATTTAAAAAAAATCAAATTGAATTAATCTTGAAACCGATTCAATTCAATTCGATTTGATTCTATGAATAGATCTTAAATTGAATTGTGTGCAACCCTACCTACAGGGCCACCCCTATGCAACACTTAACAGGATGGGTGGAGAAGACATTTAAAGGGAGACTTGTTTGATACTCTGGTACAGTTACTCTGCCGATACTAGGTCCATTTGGACAGTGAAAAGAAGATTTTTCATGACTGGGATTTAACTTTTAAAATCAAAGGTTAAGATCATCAAGGGAGAATATATTATTTAGGGTAGCAATGAGACTATCAGATCTTGTGGGCTCATTAGGGGTGACACACGATGAATGTACAAATGGGGCCAAAGTGGGCCTCAGATCGGACGGACTGTGCGCCGAAGATCTATACATGGCGTCCCAAGCCATTCAATCCGCGGACTACAAGCAGACGGTTCAGAAGAGAAATGCATCAATGGACCACCGTCAACAAAAAAAATAAAAAGGCTCAAGATAAGTGATCGAGATATCTAATTTTCAGAGATTTTTGAAGCATGATCCATCTAAGGAGGGGAGCATTGGACCAACAATCTCGATCGTTGATAAAAACATGGGTCCCAGCTTGTAAAAACAGAAAACCGGAGCATATAGCATGGATAAGCATTTCTTCTGTGGGCGCATGCTACATAGCACCACATATCAGCTTATGAAATTGGCCGTCTATCATTTCCTTCGATGGATCTTTCTCATGGGTCATTTTGTGATGGACGGTCTGGATTCATGCGGCTGGTGGTTAGTCAGCATCCATCCTCCCTTTTTATCACCAATTCAAACTTAAAAGGATTTACTCTAATCATTTTCCTTCACTTGCAATATTTACTCAGCAGTTAGTCACTCAGTATCAGGAGTGCTATGGCTACACGTGAGAGTAGTCATCTGAATCCTACACACGTGTATGCAAGATCCAGATCCGATCCATTCTCATCAGATCAGTGCACTCACTGTATGTTTTGTGGCCCATAAATCAGTCCAATGAAATTATGAAGCTTTTTAAATAAGCTTTGGTGTCATCCATACACATGTGACCCATCTGATGACGATCATTTTTTTCCTTCGTTGCATGGGACATTCATGGTCGTGACCACCAGATGAACGGTTACGATGTCACACATGTGCTAAAGTGGCACTTGTTGGGAATTTACGGTTCAGATGGCGACTCTCTCAACAAGATCATGATTATGAACTAGGTAGGGATTAATCAACTAACAGCGACGGACAAAAGGCTTGGGAAAAAAGAGAAGTATACCACAGGCAAATGACTTCAGCTTCTTTAAAAGAGAAAAGATCTAATGGTCTGAATGTATAGAAACCTTCCCATGCACCTTAGTTGTATTTGGGCAAGCTAGACATCAACATCAACTATCTCGACCGTCCATTATGTCTACTATACTCTTTGTATGATTCCTTGAATAAATAATACTGGGTAAGTAATCCAAACCGTCCAATCGGCTGGAACAGAAACGGATGTACAAGATCGTTCGTATAGGTCCAGCCATGGATGTTTAGTATCGTTAAACTTATGTGATTTTTTCCTAGCAGTGGAATAAGGTGACAAGGACCTAATGGACGGTTCAGATAGAATTTGTGGAAACGAACGAGTTCAATCTCAACTACGTGCATGGGAAGGTTTCAATACACAGGCCAGTACTAGATCATTTCTCCCTATCACATATCTGAAAAGCTCATGCTAATCTATTTCAAAAGTTAGAATCCAGTGTCGGTTTAGCACCGTATAAAGCTTCGTGATGACTCTTCCACCGTACAAAGGGCATAGTTGTACAGAAATCCAGACCGTTGAAATCTCTGACCCAACTGTGGATGGAGCACAACCTAAAAATTTACACTGAGTAGGTAATTTCAACCATTCAGTTGTTTGTGTGATTTTAGGGATATGCTCCATCCACGATTGACTCGCAATTTGAATGGCCTGGATAGCTGTAAATCAGTGCCACGTCTGAGGAGGACAATCACCACCATTTATAAAATGGTGCTAAACTAACAAAAGAGTATATACCGTATTTCAACGTGATGAAATGATCTAGCGAACTAGGTGTATGGAAAACTTTCCATGCAGCCAATTGCATTTCGCCTCGTTGCCGTATACATCACGTATCCAGGCTATCCATTACATCCATTCCGGGCGCGACTTGGGTGAGACCCCGGAACCAGCGATGTGGGTGGGACCCTGAACCTAGGGCCCACCTGGTTGTATTCTTTGTAGATCCATGCCGTTAATTTTCTTTTCCAGATTATTTTGTACTATGGTACCAAAAATGAAGAAGATTAAAATTTTGGGTGGACTACAACATAAGAAACACTGGTTAATGACCATTAAAAACCTTTTGTAAGCCACAAAAGTTTTCTATCATCCTGATATTTGTTTTTTTCCTTTCATCTCTGTCTACGTGACCTTATCAACAGATTGGATGGTCGATAAACATTACGGTGGACTCCAGGAAGTTTTTAATGGTCAAGATTGAATGATAACTGTTTCTTGGGATGTGGTCCACCTAAAATTTTCATCTGTTTCATTTTTGGGACTGCACCCTAAAATAATATGAAGAAACAGATGGACCGCATGGATCTACAAAGAATACATCCAGGTGGGCCCTAGGTTAAGGGTCCCACCCACATCGCTGGTTCCGGGGTCTCACCCAAGTCGCGCCCATCCATTCCACTCTTCATAAGCTGCGTTGAAAAAATCATACTGAGTGGATGATCCAAACCGTAAATGAGTGGATGGGGAAGACCATCCATCCAAGATAGGTCCATTCATGGCTGTTTAGGACCATTAGAATCCGTGTTTTTTGCGATGTTTAGGACCATTAGAATCTGTGTTTTTTGCAAAGTAGCGTATGAATAGTGGGCCAAACTAATGGACCGTCCAGATAAGTGATGTGGATGCCAACGAGTCCAAATCCATTTAGGTGCATGGAAAGGTTTCATACACTTACTTCTCTATGATGATAATTCACAAAAAAATGCAAAAACTATCCATTGAACATGTGTTGGACAGCTTAGATATGTGACCAAACCACCTACTGATCAACGACGTAGACGGCTAACAAATACTTATTTAAAGTACAAAATGTTGAGATTTATATCATGTAATGGGACCCACTGATGACAGGATCGTGGGCCATAGTAAACTGATGAGTTTGAACACCTTAGATCTTGCATCATCAAAATTACAAAAGGATATAGCATCATCAAACCAACTATCTTATCTTATAATAGAGTAGTAGTTGATTTTTTCCAGATTCAGTGTTTATGCCGTCTCTACGAAGTGCACGTGCTCAAAACCTACGGGGCCACATCATGGATGAGTGGGCCATAACTAAGAAAAGAATAAAGAAGTCTATTTATTGATCGGACGGTCCGGAACATAGCATGCAATTTTAGGTTATGGCCCTAATCTAAGAACTAAGTGGGGGTATCTCCTCCATCCAAAGCATGTCCCATTTTAAGAACGGTTTTGATCATTAAAACGTGACTTCACTTGTACATTAAATGGGAACTGCATACAGGTTTCTTCAAACGATCCATTCATTTTGTCAACTGGTGCCCCATTTGGCCATGCAAACGGACCGATCTGGGACTTCATCATTAGCCTTGGCCCGACCCTAAGGGTGCATTTGGTAAAACTTAATTTCACGACTTACTACTGAAAAATGATATTTTCAGTGATTTTAGTAATTCAGACCGTTTGGTAACTAAAAAAATTTAAGTGCTTATTGAAAAAATCACTTAAATTAAGTGGATTATTTTAAGTCATGCCAACTTGACTTAAGGCTCATGGCTGAATGCAATAAGTGATTTCTCTTTAAATTTTTAGATAAAAATTGATAAAAGTACTTCTATTAACATTTAAAAATGGCAAGATTACCCATCTTTGTTTACTTTCCCATCCATGAAACCACCCCATGCAGATACTTGAAGTCACCAAATTCTATAAGCCCTAACATAATGTATGTATTATATCTACATAGTTTATCCATTTGGAGAGATGATTTTAAGGCATGAGCCCAAAAATAAGATAGGTCCAAACCTCAGGTGGACCACACCACTAAAAGCAATGGGGACAATGATGCCCACTATTGAAACCTTACTAGGGCCCACCATGATGTTTATTTACCATCAACCCTGTTCATCATAACACAAAGACCTGGATTAAGGGAAAACACAAATATTAGCTTGATCCAAAACTTTTGTGGTCGTGATAAGTTTTCCATGGTAGTTTTCAGATAAATTACCAAACAGTTTTTCAGTTCTTATAATTACTTAAATTTAGCATTTTAAGTTTTCAGTACTTAAATTAATTTTCAGAATTAATTTTTCAGTTTACCAAACAACACCTAAGGCAAGCTTTAGGAGCCCAAGTCCAAGTCCCATAAGGCCATGCGGGGCTCCCCAGCCCAACGCCACCCATATAAGAGCCTGTGAGTTGGGCCTGAGATATCAAGGATGATGGGGCTCACCTAACAAACAGCTCAGATCTTGCACAACTAGACTCGGGTCTAAGCCATTCATAATCATCATGGACTGAGTTTTAGCCTGTTTGTTTTAGCACATCACAATGTTGACTCGGGTCTGAGGTTTACTATGTCGGCCGGGTCTGACTAACCTCAGCCGGTTCCACCTACTGAAAGCCCCACAGTTGCAAAGTCCCATGTTTATTGAAAGAGATGAGATAGAGGGAAGCAAGTAGGTAATAACATAACATGTGATGTAGGAAGAAGTTAGGAAATGGTCATAAATCATTGAATTGGAAGTACTACTAATAGAGAAGGCTTCATGTCCATAGTTTACGGTCCACCCAACAAATAATTTCCAACCTTTCACATGTGTGTGTGAGACATCCAACCCATCGAATAGGTTGGCCAACCATTGGACTTATTTTGTGCAGAAATAAGCCAAGTGGACCCCACTTGTACTTTGTTATTCGTCAATGGTTAAAAGCTGTTTCTATGGTATGGCCCACCTAATATATGGATAAGTCGGATTTCTCAGCAAAATTCCATCACCTTTCTTTTCCCTAGTGTGGACCATGCATTTAACATCAGGGGCCAGCACAAACAAGCGACTGATTGCAACCCTTACTAGCATATCTGTCGAGAGAGTGCAACTCCAGGAAGGGAAATGCTATTTGTAGCCGCACATTAAGCACCCATGTAAACGTGGCCCATGTGATCAGTGGATGGGGCAGATTTTGAGGCTAGGAATTACATTCACTCTGGGGCCTGCCTGATGAGCGGCTCGGATCTTTTCCAAGCTTGCCATGCTAGCAAGATGTGTAGGCGCCACCTGTCTTATGTGCATGCAATGCGCCTTGGCTGACAAAGAGCAATCCTTTAGGCGTGTACAACAAGTTGTAGCTAGGGCTGAAAGTTGGGCGGGTTAAACCCGACCGACCCGTGACCGATCCGACATTAGGTTGGGCTTGGGCAAGAAGTATCGAACCCTATCTCGAGCTTGGGCTATGAAAACATCAACCCGATGAGGTTTGGGTCGGGCTTGGGTTGAGGTCTCGGGTTGCCCGACCCAACCCGAACCCGAACCCGAACCCGATCTATATACAAATTACTTATACTTTTATTATACTTTAGTGAAGTAAACTTATAATGTTTACTTGTATTTAACTTATTTGTTCAGGAAAAGTGAAGTTCTTTACATAAATAAGTACATATATAATTAATAAAGCTATAGGTACCAAAAATAAGGCGTGTATTGAAACATAATAGACTAATGTAATAATGAAAATATTAGCATGTATCAACCCGACCAACCCGATCAACCCTGACCAGGGCCCGCTTGGGTTGGGCTTGGGTTGAGAATTCCCAACCCGAGGTTGGGTTGGGTTGGGTTAGGGTTGAGGTATAGGAACCTGGGGTTGGGTTAGGGTTCACCACCAACCCGGCCCAACCCTCCCGACTTTCAGCCCTAGTTGTAGCTAGGTAGAGGATGATGGGAGTAGACCTGGCAAAATTCGACCCGACCCGCTAACCCGACCCAACCCAACCCGACCCAGTTTTTTCTAGTTTAGGGTTGGAAATTTTGACCCGAATTTAATTTTTGGGTTGACCCGACCCGACCTGGATTTTTATGGGTCGGGTTAGGGTTAAAGGTGACCCTGACCCGACCCGCATCATATAGGGGTTAAGTAGACTATTATATATTGATTTTCTTATTAGTCAAATAATATATAGTTTTTTTTTTTCTTTCTCACACCCAGCTGGAAACAGTCTACATATCTGTCAATTTAATAAACATTACAGTGGTCCCTAAGACTATTATATACTGATTTTCTAATTAGTTAAACAATACATAGTTTTTTTTCTCTCTCACACACCTTGCTAGAACGGTCCACATGTCTGTTAATTCAATAAACTTGATCAATGTGTCTGAAGCATCATCCCATTACTCTAACTATGTTGATGCTTAAAGAGGTATGCTTTAAATTTGCACTGATCCATTCTATCCATTTATTTTTCTCTTTCAGTATTTACGTAATAGAAATACTCTATAAAAAACCTCGGTTTATATATATATATATATATATATATATATATATATATATATATATATATATATATATATATATATATATATATATATAAGTGGTACTATTAGGTCTACCTCATAGGAAGAGTTGTGTGGGCCCCACATGTCAGACATCAATACCGTGAATTTGATGGGTCCCCTTTAGGTCATGGGATATCCTAAAAATCATCCCACAGAACTCATGTAGGCAATACCATGCGAAGACATGCCTAAAACATCTAAAAGCACTTGGTGAGGCCCACTTAAGTTTTGGATGCGGCTGAAACTTGGTCTGACCCCTCATCCAAGTGGGACACATACAATGGATGGGCAGGATTTGTGAACCACATCTCGGTGGGCCAAAAAATCGATCATGAAGGTTTTAATTGGCTGATTACCCCTCTCAACTTTTGTTTGTGGTGTGGCCCATCTAAGTCATGGATTGACATGATTTTTAAGCCCATGGCCCACCATGAAATGATGCATCTGACTAATGGGGTAGATGTTTGACTCACATTATGGTGGGGCGCACACAACTCAATCTCATGAAAGTTCCCATGAGGTCGACATAATAATATCATTTCCTATGCACTCATGTACCTATTAAACATAGATGGTTTGGTTTTCAATTGAATACTAGTGTTAGTTTAATCTATAAATTAGTTAGTTGATCATTAAAATGTGGATCAACCTGCCCCGACCCGATTTAACTTGGGTTGGGTAAGGGTTAGGAAAATCCAACCCGAATTCAATTTGGGTCGGGTTAGGGTTGAGGTGGAAACGACCCGACCCAAACTTGACCCAACCCGACCGACCCATTGCCACCTCTAGATGGGAGAAATGAGAGGAACTTTCGGGATCATTTATCTGATAGACCCCACCTGAATGTGCAATGGACCAAAAGTCTTCCCCGTTGAAAGCCCGCAGCCATCGATTACTTAGTATATATCTTTTTGTTTCCCTCTTAGTGTTCATATCATACATGCCATTGGCTATATTTTTATTTTCAACCATTCATTTGTGTGTCAGTAATGGATTGCTATGATAGTAATGGTCGACTACAGCGTTGGATCTGACTAATTATTGGGCTCATACCTTAACATGATCTTATAAGAGGGATGGACGGGTTGGATAAGCTGATACATCACAGTGGGTCACCAAACAGTTCTGGTCGGACGCTTAAATTTCCGACCAAGGTCGGACGCAATCCGCGTCCGAGTCTATGACGAGGCTTGGCTAGTGACCCAACACCAGCCAGCTAGCTGGTGTCAAAGCTCTGTGGACCCCACAGTATTGTATGTGTTTTATCCACGCCGTCCATCCATTTGCCAGATCATGTTAGGGTATGAGCCCAAAAATAAGGTAGATTCAAATCCCTGGTGAAACGTACCACAAGAAACATTGGGAATTAAACGATTACCGTTGAGAACCTTTTGGGGCCGTAAAAGTTTGGACCAATTTGATATATATATATTTTTTTTCCACTTACCCAGGTCTATGTGTGCTTCTCAATAGGTTAGATGGCAAATAAGCATTACTGTGGCGCCTAGGAAGTTTTCAATGGTGGATGTTCTTCAAGGTAATATTTTTTTTTTTCCCTTCACCTAAGTTTATACGGCCTTATCAAGAGGTTAGATGGCAAATGAACATTACAGTGGGCTTTAGAAAGTTTTTAATGGTGGATGTTCAATCCTCACTGTTTTATTCCAGTTTGGTCCACCTAAAATATGCCCTAAAATGAGCACATTGAGCTGATGAAATGAATAGACAACGTGGATAAAATACATACATCACTGTGGGCCCATAGAGTTTTGACACCAGCTAGTTGGCTAGTGTGGGGGTCACTAGCCAAGCCTGCATCCGGTGGGGACGCAGAAAACCTTTAATACATCGGCAGAGTATGGTGGTTGATACACTGGTGACTTGGCTCGAAACTCAGTTACATCGATATGGCTGAACTAGATTTTGAGCTGAGTCACAATAAACTCAATGTTAAGTATGACTCACTCATGACTCGATGAATCAGTCGTCTTAGTGAATCGCCGCTCACCCGGAGGTCTTTTTCATAATAGTAAGCAGACCTGCCCGAGTCACCGAGTTGACCCAACCTGTCTGGACTTAAGTTGAGTTGGGTTCTCGGGTTTTTGAACCATGATTTTGCGTAGGCGAGACTGCATCCATATTCACCACTGATAATTACTTTTATAACTATTAAAAAAAAAAGTAGAAAATCAAAAGGATAAAAACGACAGGAAAAGTAATGGAGAGCAATTGAGACATCATAATATAGAAGACATGGAATCGATATCTGCTTGATTCAAAATTATATGATCACAGGTGGGGTCCACCACCTTCTCTATGTAATTGATAGGATAGCCCACTCAGGCGCCTACCAACTTAAAATGCTTTTAAATCATAATTTTAAATCTTCACAGATTTAAATTTTAGAAGGGTAATCCATCCACAGTTCACATGCGTACGTGCATGAAGAATAATCTGGACCGTCCAAATAATGGTCCCGTAGTGGATGGACTATGATACATGAGGAAAAGATCACACTGCTTGGATGGTATTTCTCCTTTTGAATTTGAACCAATGACCTTCTATTTAATGGCCAGTTCCGTCAGTATGATCCAATCAGTTTGTGACTTTCGTAGCATGGTCCTCCGAAATTGGACCTGAAATTTCAACGGTCTGGATTGACATGCATGTTCTCGGCCAATAACGTGGGTGAGTTGGCACACCATAGTCATGAGAAACACTGAGTTTATTCAGCTAAACCCGTCCCTGATGTGCACTGAGTTTGTACATGCGGGCCAAAGGATGGTTTATCATCCAAGCCATTGAGTTTGTACAAGTAGGGCCTGTGGTTGGTTTATCCAATCCATTGATCTGACTGCTATCATTGTGGATGGACCATGCCCAAAAAATCTCCTGAATTTGTGAACATTCACCTTTACAGTGTTGACAAGAAAATACGTGGTTAATAAGATATGCACACAAATAAATATCCGATGGCTAGGATCTTCCGATTTGGAAGATTTGGAGGGCTTGGTGCATCCATGATGGAACCATCAGATGAATGGTTTGGATGAACAAGCTTTAACCAAAACCATGATTTGGACCACGTTTGGGTTGCCAACAGACCCATGGTCTAGTTTCCGGCTGAGAGAGGGGTTAGGCCCAGGCCTGATTTCCCCTTGAGGATCAAGGTCATGATCATTTCAAAAAGTTGGATAAATGCTTCATTTGGGGAGAGAGGGAGAAAATCTCATGAAGCAGATGAGCCCGGGCGAGACTGTCAAGGTCGGGTTCGAGTTGGTTCCTAGAGTACTGTACCCGAGCTAATGGGTTCAGGTCTTGCTGGGCCCTGATTTTTCGTGTCTAAGTTTTATACCCGATTAGCTTCGGTGGTTAAATCTAGGTTTTCAGTTGGGTTCAGGTCAACTAAGAGCTGGGCCTACTCTATGGATGGATTAGATCTCATAGAAATGTGCCACTTTGACACGCGTGGTGTAAATGGTCCCTCTTAAGTTCATGTGGCTTACACCCTTACAATAATCAATATATATTTGATATATTTATAGAATAAATACTAAAATTAGCTGGACCCAACCCAATTTTAACCGGGTCCAACTTGATGGACCAATGCAGACCCAACCCATTTCCTTGAGTGATCCGAATGTAACTGGGTCCCAAAAGTCCAGACCTCGATCCAACCCAATTCTTTGAGTGATCCAAATGTAACTGGGTCCCAAAAATCCAGACCTGGACCCAACCCAATTCCTTGAGTGATCCAAATGTAACTGGGTCCCAAAAATCCAGACCTGGACCCAAGCCAATTCCCTAAGTGGATCCAAATGTAACTGGGTTCCAAAAGTCCAGACCTGGACCTAACCCGATTCCTTGAGAGATTAAAAAAATCCGGCTAAAGCAGGTCAGGTCCATTGGTATCAGATACCCATTGACAGCCCATAGGCTCAGGCAGGGAAGGCAACGAGTCAAGACAGGCCTGGGTCCCAGTCGGCCCTAGCCCGCCTCTGACTATTAACTGATCCAAAAGTCAGGACTGGCCCCGGCCCGTATAGTAACTGGATCCTAGATTCCAGGCCCAAAACCGCTAATAAGATGTGAAAAAAAAAAATCAGTGCCATACACAAACTCCAGGCCTCTGGTAAAGAACCCGAGACACCAGCTAGGCCTATTGCCATCTCTAGAACGGGCTCGTAGCTCAAATGCATATGTACAAGATCCTGACCTCTCATCAGCTGGGCCCACCATGTATATTCCCAATCCGAAAAATCACGCCTCTATGTTCAACAAGTGGGCCAAACATGTACCCAAGAAACACCCCTGAAAAGAAACATTGACCAATGGTGCAAGTGACATAAACTCTTGTGGCCCATCGACAAGCGGATAGGCCCCACCTGATGTAAGGCTGTCAACAGAGTGGAACTAGGGTAGTTGTAGGCCCGGATTTTGAACTGTCGGGCTAGGCCTATTTGAATAGAGTGATGACTGGGCCTCGCCCATGGACAACCTTAGGCAAATGGGGCCCGCTAGGGAGACCTTACCCATCTGGGTCTAGTCTCCTTTGGGCTGGGCTTCGGACCCAAAAGTCAAGCTGATCGAATCATCAGCAGAGTCAAACATACATTCAGATTGGTTTCTATGGTGCGGTCCAACTGATAATGGGATTGCCCAGAGTTCTGGGTTACCTGATCAGATCATCGTGGGTTTGGTTTATACACACAGCATGTGGGTCCCAGGAGAAAAAATTTCCTACACCTACACCATGTGTAGCAATGACCGCACCATGATGTATGTGTTGTATCCACGCCGTCCATTCATTTGGAGAGATCATTTTAGGGTATTATGCCAAAAATGAAGCAAATCCGAAGCTCAAGTGACCCCCAATAAATTGTTAATGGTTGGCATTCAATACCCACTATTTTCTGTGCTGGATCCACTTGAGCTTTGGATCTGCATCATGCCCTAAAATCATCTCGCCAAATGGATGGACGGTGTGGATATATCACATACATCATGGTGGGGTCATTGCTACACCCGGTGTAGCTAGCGTAGCTAACTCGTGGGTGTAGCAAAAATTTTCTCTGGCCACTGGCGCGGATTTCCTGCCAAAGCCTTGCGCAGCGCAAAGCGGGGCCCACATTGATTTTTTTTGATAAATCCACCCTGTCCATCCGTTTTGGTAGCTCATTTTAGGTTATGAAAACAAAAAATTAACCGAATCCAAGACCCAAGCGGGCTGAAACTTAAGGAAAATGTGGGTAGGTAAATTACTACCGTTGAAACCTCCCTGGGGTCCACAGTGATGTTTATATGACATCCATACCGTTCATAACGTCACTACTACTAGGATGAACTGAAAACACAAATATTATCTTGATTCGAAACTCATGTGGCTACACAAATATTTCAACTGTGGACGTTCAATCCATGAGTCTTGGATCCGGTTAATTTTTGTTCTTATTTCCTAAAATGAGCTCCCACACGGATGAACGGAGTGGATTTATCAAAAAAAGCACTTTTGCCCCACCTTGGTTCCTAGTGCAGCAACTTCCTGCGCATGGCTTTCGCAGGAAATCCGCGCCCGGGTCCGACAGTGCTTGACTCCACGTCGTAGGAAAAGAAAACAACCCATGCAAAGGGCATTTTAGTCATTTCATCCCTTAAAGAAAAATAAATTAAAAAATTAAAACACATCAATGCCACGCTGGAAATCAGACGGCTGGAATTGGTTAGCTTCAAAACCACACACCCTTACTTCCATAACGGTCCACCCTTTTCTAACCTTCCCTTTTACCCACATTTAACCAAAAAAAAAAAACAACCAAAACCCCCTTCCCTCCCTTTTCGAACGTTGCTTCCTACGCATTTTCAGTTCATTTTCAGTTTCATGCAACCCATTCCTCCCACTACTTGTACACATCCATCCACCCACACTACATCCATCTTCCAAACCACAATCAAATCAGACCAAAAGGAGCAAGTGGGCCATGGAAATCAACGCAGCAGATGTCGAAGCTCAGCACAGGCAGCCACTCTTAGAGCCTGCACCACCAGCACTGGCTGACCAAAATCAGAAGACTGAGAAAAGGAAAGTCATCAACCGGACGTTCAAAAGCACAGCCCGTTTGGCCAATCTCCTCCCAACGGGGACAGTGCTGACATTCCAAGTCCTATCTCCCATCTTCACCAACCAAGGCCACTGCACCGGGCTGGGCTGGTATCTGACCGTCGGCCTTGTTTCCATGTGTGCAGCGTCTTGCTTTCTCTTGTCTTTCACAGACAGCTTCAGGGACACTGCCGGGAAGGTCCGTTACGGGCTGGCGACTCGCAACGGGTTGTGGGTCATGGACGTCAAGGGTTCTGTTTCCCTTTCTGCAGAGGATGCAGCTAAGTACAGATTGAAATTCATAGATTTCGTCCATGCGTTCATGTCGGTGTTGGTTTTCGCTGCGGTTGCGTTGATTGATAAGAACATGGTGGGGTGCTTTTATCCGACGCCGTCGGAGCATACGAAGAATGTTCTCGCAGCATTGCCGGTGGGAATCTGCATCGTTTGCAGCGTGCTGTTCATTGCTTTCCCGACGAAGCGCCATGGAATTGGCTTTCCACTCTCTTCTCGTTAATTCATCTCCGTATCTTTATTTGTTTTTCTGATTCCTAAATACCTCAAACACTTCAAATGCTCGGTTAAGATACCCTTCTTTAAATTTCTCATGCAGAGATATGCATACTGTAAAGAGATCATCAATCTGTGCAAGAGGTTCTCATGATTCAGTCATCCAGACCATTGATTTGAAGAGACCCACCAAAGATGGATGAAGCAAAAAATATCTCCCACGTTGGAATATCCCAGTTATCCACTCTTCGGCCTTTTCTCTATTGAATGTGGACCCCAGCAGTGCATTCTTAAGGATTTTTACATAATACTACCTCATTTGTACGGTATTTACATCCTGATACCTATTTAAATTAACTTTTCATTCGGTTACCTCATTAATTAATCAAGTTAATTGCAGTACCTTCCGTTAGTTTTCTCTAACTTCCATCGGATTAAGTGTGCTTTTTTACATAAATGACGCAAATTCCCACCAATTGGCTTGATTAATGAAGTGGCTTAATGAAAAGCTAATTCGAAACTAGGTACTGAAATGTAAATACCATATTAATAAGAGAGAATTAGGTGAGACCCCGGCCTCCTCCAAGACGGTGCGGCCCTTACCGTGGGGTACCTTGATGTATGTATTATGTATCCACGCCGTCCATCCGTTTTTCCGGATCATTTTAGGGCATTATCTAAAAACTGAAGCAGATCCAATTATCAGGTGGGCCATACCATTAGAAACAGTGGTGATTGACATAATAAATACATCAAGTTGGGTCCACCTGATAATTGGATCTGTTTCATTTTTCAAATAATCTCATAAAATGATATGGAAAAACGTATGGACGGCATGGATACATAATAAATACATCAAGGTGGGTCCCACGGGGTCTCACCTAATCCACTTATAGAGGGACATACACCTGATTAGCGGAGTGGATTTCACTAGGGCTGTCAATGGGCCCGCCTTGGGCCGAATTTGGACTGAAGTTTTAGGCCCGAGGGCTTGGCCCAGGATTAAATTTCACGCCCATATCTTATTCGGGCTGAGCTTGGACTCAGACATTCAAAAGCCCGATAACTCAGTCCGGCCCGCTAAAGTTTAAAACACATTCAAAATTCAAACAGGATTTTAACTTTTACGCAGAGAGGGCAGAGATTTCAAACAGGATGTTCATACATAATCCACCCGACCACTGCGTTTGTCACCCTATCTTAAGGGCTATAGCCGAAAAATCAGCCCCATCCTTGTTTCAGGTGGACCACACAATTGGAAAAGGTATCCAGGGTAACGTTCACCTCCAAATCGTTTCCCTTCGCCTGACATAATATATGGGCCTGATGCTTCCGACCCAGGCCTAAGTTTTGGTTTCTATGTGTAAGTTGGGGTGGATTTTATATAATCATCACGGTGAGCTCTGTAAATTCACCCCTGTACATATCAAGGGTGGGCGTCTCTCTGCGGACTGTTTTCCTTCGTGTGCCCGACCTGAATCAGGTATCATTCTGATTTTTTTTACATTGGCCTAAGATAGAATTACACATATAATAGCCGGATTGGATCTCACTTGAACATCATGGTGGGTTCCCTTGGAAAGTATTTACGTACCGATATCACGATGAGTAGGTCATTCGTGTCCTAGAGCTGATTATCACGTGGGTAGGTTATAGCCTTATAGGTGTCCTAAAGCAGATTAGGTACGGCGCCGGCCTCACCCAAGACGGTGCAGCCTTACCATTGGGCCCGTACGTCTTGATGTATTTTTCTGTATCCACACCGTCCATCCGTTTTTTCCGGATCATTTTATGGATGGTCCAAAAAATTAAGTAGTCCAATTCTCAGGTGGACCAAACCATAGGAAACAATGGTGATTGAACAACCTACAGCTTAAAACCTCCTATGGCCCACCCTACTCTTTGTCGTAATGTTTATTTGCCATCCAACTTGTTGATAAGTTTCGATAAACCTGGATGAAGGGAGAAGACAAATATCAGCTTGACCCGAAACTTTTGTGGCACATTAATGTTCAATCACCACTGTTCCTATGGTATGGTCCATCTGAGAATTGGATCTGCTTCATTTTTTGGGCTCAGCCATAGAATGATATGGAAAAAAACGGATGGGCGGCATGGATATAGAATACATACATCAATGTGGACCCTACGATAAGGGCCGCACCGTGTTGGGTGAGGCAGGGCCGCACCATTTAACTCCAACCAGAGAAGAATTCTTAGGAATCCATAATGGCCTTGTTTGCTGTTGATCTTAAGCAGCCTTTTGGACGGTCTGGACAGCGTATGGCTGATCTGGACCGTAGATGACCAGATCTTGCATTTCTCTGTTTGGATCATCAAAGATCTGTTTATCAGCTAAAAGATTTAGATAAATGTATAGCACATGATACTCAGAAGATGAAGTACATGAGAAAATCAGAGTAATGTAAAATGCAGGTACAACAGATCTGTTAAGAACTGATTTGATTTAATCTAAATTAATCTGATGAGATCATAACTGATTAGAACAGATGCATCAGTTCTATTTGCAACCAATCTGACTATAATTGGATGTAATCTAATATGATTTTCTTGGAATTTCACATACTTTAATCGGATTATAGCTGATCTGATGAAATTTCATCTGAATTAATCAGATTTCAGCCAAGTCAATTGAAATGTGGCTGATTGGAAGAAGGAACAGAAGAAAATGAAGAAGAAACCAATGAAGAAGAAGAGTATTTCTAGAAGATCATCTGCTGGAAGATGATGTGCATGAAGAAAATCCTCTGGTGGTGACAATCCGTTGTGAATCGAGATGAAAAACTGCCATCGCTCTGAGATTGAAGTTTGCTACCGGTATGGGGTGCGGATCTGCTACTGATCTGAAGTGAGGATTAGCTACAACAGTGTTCGAATTTTCAGTGAAACCTTGACATGCTAAAATAAACATATTTATATATTTAGGAATAAAAAAATTGTAAAAATAATGCATACATAATAGGTTTCTATTGTAAAAATAATGCATGCATAATAGAGCTTAAAAGCATGTGCTATTGTAAGAAATCAATCCAACCATCTCATCTATCCATCTCATCTATCCATCTAATATCTGACATTCCATCCAAACATCTATAGATATATCGGCAACACGTGATATTTCCCAACAAATCATTAACAATTGAAAAAGAAACTAAAGATTGTTATCTCACTATTGTCATATTGCGATAATGATAATATCGTTATCTTATTAATATTATCGTTGACAAATTGAACACTACACACACCCAAGCGCCCATAAAAAATATGAAATGAGAATTTTTTAATATACAAATTTTTGGCGATATCAATAAATTAGTGATATTATCTAAATATTGCAGATACATTCACGTTACAAGTGACACCTGGAATTTACATAGTAAATAAAATTGGCAATACAATAACAGTATCAATGCATTGGCAATAGAATACAAACGATGCATGGAATTTACATAGTTGAAAATATAAACGATACCCATACATTAGTGATATTTAGTGATACATCGTCAATGCCTAGAATTTTTATACTATCAGTGTTATGGATATTACTACCAATGTTATCGATATCGCTAAGCTAGAAATAGAGATAATATCAAAGATAATTCAACCAGTGGCTACAACCTATTTGAATTTCAGGAGAACCAATTTAACTCAACCTCATCTCAACTTTGAGGTCAAGGCATCGAATCCCAGCATGGAGGGTGGCTAACATTGCAGGGTGACTAACGGTGTGGGTGTGCGTACCAACAGTGGGATGAGTGTACTAACCAAAAAAAAAAAAAAAAAATCAGTCCAACACAATGCCTTCCCAACTTCTACCAAATAGTAAACTTTTAAAAAATAGTTAACTTTTTTAGAACAATAAATACCACTAATCTTACCCAAAATCTCTTAAAAGGCTCCAAACAATAACTTTATTGTCAGACTCTTAAAACACTAAAACAACTAAAAATAATAAAAACTAGCGACTAACTAAAATAGTAGATTTTTAGATGTTTACCTAAAATCCAACATCCAATTTTATAAAACTGCATTGGTAGCCGATTGCCCTTGGCATTGATTAGGGATGTTAGCTAATTTTTATTTGACTTAACTGAATTTTTTAATAACTAAATTTAAATTATTTAGATGGTCACGAAAATATAAAACATTTGGAAATACATAAAGTAAATAAAATACCTGAAACAAAAAACAACACATTATATCTTTTGCTGGAGCAAATTCTCACACTTTCTGAGGACGATGCCCATTTGGCTCTTTCTTTCTTTCTTTTTTCTTTTTCTTTTTTTGTTAGTCATTCCATGCACCCTCCTTGTTAGCTGCACAATGCACCCACGCGGTTAGTCACACTGTGCACCCACCCACCGGTGGGGTTAGTGTGTCTCCTTAGCATTTTGAACCCTATTAGCTGGGCATTTTTTGTTAGTCATGCCCATTTGACTCTTCCTTTATGAGAAAAACAGTTGCTTGAGTTGGACTCAGTTGAATCACGTTGAGTCATACTGCCTCGACTGAGTTTTCGAGCTGACAAGTCTTGTCGAGTCCTAACTAAGTTAGGCTTATGATGCAGGATGGCCTAATTATGATGCATGTTTATAAACACAATTATTCAGCGGAAATAGAAGGCAATAATAATCTAAAATTCTAGCATTAATCATCATAACTGAGAAAAATCATAAAGGAAAACATGCAATGGAGCAGGCCATCATCACAACCATGGAGTATGAAATTCAATTATTACTTAGGTTGGATCCGGCGAGAGATGAGACCTCCCGATCTTACATGGTCATACCCAATCGATCAATGAAGATCACTAGTCCGAAGAATCAGGAAGTTTCTCGGATTAGGGATTTGAGAATTTGGGATTTTAGGGTTTGGATCAATTCTCAAGGTTTGATCGAGGAAGGGTTAGCGAAACTAGAAAATAGAACGAATAAGATAATTACCTTGAAGAATTTGGAGGGGCACAAGAAGAAATTAGAAAAAGAAGATCAAGGAAAGAGAAAAAGCACCATGAGAGAGAGAGAGAGAGAGAGAGAGAAGAGAGAGGCCACCAAAGAGGTTTGTTTTTCATTAATAATTAACTAATCCCATTATTAGGGCTTAGTCCACTTAAATAAGCAAGAAGAAAACAAAAGTACCAAAATACCCCTAAAACATCTCTAAAAACAACTATAAAAAAAAAAACAGTTCGTACGTTGGCCGGTCGCCCGGTGACCAATTTAGCCGGGCGCCCGACTAAGACAAAAACTGTCCAGCAAGAATACTGAAAATTTACTGAATTTCGGTCGCCCAGTGACAAATTTGGCCAGGCGCCCGACCACCTCCAGAAATACAATTTTCTATTCTTTCAGTCGGGTCTTCTTCCATCCTACACACGTGTCTTCTATGCGTCAAATCACGTGCGTAGGGTCTTCAATACTCCTCAATCATCGCCTAACCACAAGGAAGGTGTTAGTGGTGGGCGCTTTCTTTGTTGGTAAACTTGAAATGATCTTGTGTCCTCATTAGCTTATCTGCAAGTTTCCAAGATTCTTGGCTTGAAATCTTCTCTAGTTGAGCTGATTTACGTGAGCACAAGTAGCACATCCAAGCTCCCACTAGCATCAACATAATAAGATTCGGTAACACAGGAGTACAGCCACAAAAGGCAGCATATGTGAAATCAACCAGAGACCTATACAACTTCTCCAAGAGATTTAGGGTCGAATTTCAAGACAAGCTAAGGAATTCATAAGCAGGGTATATTCTGCATTTTGTAACAACTCAGCAGAAATTCCAGGATAAATCATGAAATATGAACAAGGAGAATTCCATATTGTTTTTTTTTTTGTTTGTTTGAAGGATAACGAGAAGTTTGTTAAAAAGCGAAAGAACTCCAAAGGAGGGAACCAAACCGCTGAGATAGCGGCCCAATTACACTCCTAGAAACAAAAGATTACAACCCTCAAGGAAATCAACAGAAATAGCCCATTCAATAACCAGATATCTTGCCCTTTGAGAAATGGCCTCCAGCGACTTACTTTCCCCCCTAAAACATCTTCTGTTCCTTTCTTCCCAAACAGACCACCAGATAGCTAGGATCAACATTCTCCATAGAGCAGTCCTATGCTTCCCAATTTGGTTCCATGCCAGGCCTTTAGGAGATCACCCGCTGAGAATGGAAATGCCCACGAAACGCCAAACTGAATAAGAATATCTGCCCCGTCCTTGATGAGATTGCAATGAACAAATAGGTGGTTCACCGTCTCCTCGTCTCTCATGCAACAGAGACAAACATTAGGGATTATCATTCCCCTTTTGCGCAAGTTGTCCACTGTAAGAGTCTTTTCCCTCCCCACTATCCAGCCAAAGGCAGCAATCTTTGGCAGAACGTTATATTTCCACACATGTTCAGTGGCTGTTACCTCACTATTAGACTGATTTTTGCTGAGAAACTCATAGAATGACTTCACGGAGAAGGTACCGGATTTGCCGAACCTCCATTTTAAAGAATCCAACGTAGACGTATCCAGTTTACAAGATCGAATACGGTTAAGGAGCTCCACAAACTCTTCGACCTCATCGTCGCGAAGCAGTCTCCTACAAGGGGGTTCCCACACCACAACTCCCCCTAAGATGGAAAAACAATCTGCCACCACTACGGACGGATCAAGAGCAATCCGGTAAATACGCAGGAATTCCTCTTTCAGCAGAAACTCACCCAACCAACTATCCGGTAAATATGGAGAATTCCATATTGTTAACGGCCAATATTGGCAATCTCGATGGACAAGACTGAATTCATCTTAAACATTGAAGAAACCGCCATAAATTCTCTTGAAATACTAAACACCAACAGGAAGCAGTAATAGTTATCATCTAATGAAGCCTAAGAACCCTCTGTCAAACACATACATACACTGAATTCAGCATACAAACCATTCTACCATCATACACTTAAAAAAAGCCTCACTAACGCAACCAAACTAAGGGTTGGACTAGCACATTCCCCCAAAACATTATTCAGTGCTTACTGCATATGAATATATAGCAAGGAGCGTCATCTCCTAACCACACAATCATGATGATGTATGTGGCCCGTGCATGAAAATCAGACAAAATTTCTAATTCCATTGTTCAGAAGAGAAGTGAATCCTGTCATGCTAGACCAATACTCTGATCCTTCCAATGGAAAATACAAAACTTTTGTATAACCCTCTACAACATAATTCTGAAAGAGGTTTTCATAAAGGATAACTGAAACAAGTTAATTTCAGTACCATGTATGAGGAAACTGAAAGTATAACTTAAAGGAAAGATGATGAATTTCTATTGAAAAGCATAAAAATGTATAGGGAAGAGAGCATAAATATACAATCAGGTTTCTCCTCACCAGCATCCCTTTCAAACTCTGCAGATTAGAAACAAAGCAAAATAAAATCACACAGTTGCACACCTAGGTGCAGGAAATTAAATGAAAGATTTCTTTGTTATTTAATGCCAAATTAGATAACAAAGTACAAAATTGCACGCATACAAATGAGTATATAAACAGATACATGTAGCCATTCACATGCATGAGTACAGAAATATGCAGGTGCTACAAAGGAGTATATAAAAAATGCATGCATGCATGCATGCAAATGAGTACACCAACAGATACATGTACCCATTCAGATGCATGAATACAGAAATATGCAGGTGCTACATCATCATGATGAGCTCCTCTTTGGAGGTCCTTTACATTGTTCAATTTTGCTTAATTGAAAGATACTGTTGCATTTAACTGAGGATATGGTCCTTGATAGAGTGGAATGCGGTACATTATTCATGTAGCTGACCTCAATTAGTTAGGATGAGGCTTAGATGATAATGATGATGATGCATGTATTCTTGCATGTGAATGTGTACATGCATCTGTTTATATATTCATTTATATTCATGCATGTTTGTATTGATTCTATAGGATTCAAGCAATTGTCCTGCAGCAATGAAACTTCTAGTGATGGAATGCAAGAAGCTTTTTCCATCAAGCAAATATTGAACTAAGTATAGGCTCTCCAAAGAGAACAGAATTATAGGCTTCGAGCTATTGTCCTGCAGTATGCAGCTTCTAGTGACAGAATGCAAGAAGTTTTTTAATCCCATTCCAAAATATTAACAATTGCAAGAAGGAAATTTCCATAAAAGACGCATTTCTGTATTAGCATCTGATAGAGCTGATTATTACATAAAATGTGAATGAAATATTTGAAACTCCTATAACGTATTGCTGATCATATCCACACACCCACCATATGTGTGGCATGTGTCAATCAACTCAATCCCAAATACTATTGAATTGTAGGGCAAATTGTTGATGGTGCATCTCCTGAATATTACACCAATTGACAATCATACCGTCTCACTTTTCATGGTAGACATGGACAGTTGGCCTTCTTCCTTTAACAATCCATCCAGTGGCCACTGGTCAGATGGGTAGATTGTTTAATCATTTGGATTTTCAAACCATACCCATCTGCAACAGGGCCCACAAATCAAACATTCTGGATTGATGTACACATTAATTCTCATAACAATAATAATAATAAAGTGATTTTTTTTTTTTAATATTACTGAAGCGAGACTAAATGTCTGATAGCAAGACAATCAGTAAAGTCACTAAGAGTTTGATCCACCATCATCTTCCAGAGCAGCATATAGTTACACTGGAATCTACATCAAGAAGAAGGAGAAAAATGAATACAGCAAAAGGGCAAAAAGAAAACAGGATGTTACCAATCCAACTACAAGGAAGTAGATTGGTCATTTGAGAACCTGGAATTTGAAACTTATTAAGAACTGGATTTCATTATGTTAGTCGTGTTTGGCAACTTGGAACTGGAATCCAATTCCCAGGAATCTGCAAGCCAGCAATTTAGAAAGAATCATAAATGGCTTAAAATAAGGAATTGACTTCCTGCAGGAATTGAATTACCAACAAAATGTCAGATTGCCAAATATGAAAATTGGATTCCAGAAGGAGAAATTCCAGGTTGACAAACGACCCCAACATTGCGCATCAAGAATTGCAATATTCTGCATAACTTCATCCAATTCCACCAAACTTTTGATTTGAAATTCTAGAAGATACTCCTATAACTGCAAGAATGGATAAGAAAAAAGGGAATATTGATTCCAGAGAGAAGGATTTAGACAATTACCAAGCATTGCATAGGGTGACTTCTCCGAATTCCACGTGGAAGCCCTGGCGACCGTTCTCTTTGGATTGAAATGAGACGTCGGCTCGATCCTTGGGAATTCAAGTGGATCGAAGTAAGGAGAGAATACAGAGGGTGACGAGACGAGGAAATTAGGGTTTTGGAAAGGAAATCGAAGGTGGTTTTAGTGCCTGCGGCTGGATAGGAAGGAGGAGAAGAGAAGGTGAGGACGACAGACTGCTGCCGCTCTGAGATTGCTCATGATTGCTTTCCTTTTGAGTGAGAGAGAGAGAGAGAGAGAGGAGGGATTGGGGGCGTTGGGGCGCAGCAAGAGGAAGAAAGAGAGAAAGGGGCGCCCTAAATCATCCCAATCCAATAAAGGGGGATTTGGGGCTTAGGTTTAAAGATGTTTCCTTTTATTACAACTAGACACGGTTTAAAACCGTTCAAATTAGCAACCGCTTAAAGCCATTCCTAAACCAAAGACAAAGCCGTTCCAAATTTACAATTTGGGTGTAGTGTCAGTCTTACAATTAGACTAGTCAAACGATAAATATTAACCATTTGATTTAATGGACGATCAAGATCAATCATACAAAAATAGGTCCAACCAACAATACAATCCATATATTGGTTAGGGACCATCACTCTAAAGAATCACTTTTGTTTTGCAATCATAACTATTCCATCCATGGCTTTGAAAACAGATGGGTATAGAAAATAATACAAAAAGAAAAAAGAAAAATGGATGGATTGGATCATCCTATTAGTGCAATTTTTGCATGGTAGTCTGTGAAGTGTGTCGTAAACTCAATGGACAGTTCAGAACAATAGATTGTACCATACAAGTGAACAGATACAGCTAAGAGCACTATGAATGGAGCATTCCTCATATTTACAACTTACACTTTAAAATAGAAAATCAGATTTTACATGTTTGGTGGCACGATCCTGACCACCGGAGCCTGCATGCTGAGCAATCCATTATGGGAACTGTCCATTTACTGGACCGCACACTATACGAGCAACCATAAGAAAATTACACTGAACGGATGATTCGAAACATTGCTATCTGTAAAAGAGACTTCTGAATGGCTTGCATCAATCATAAAAATCAGAGGTTAAGATCGTCAACCAAGCTTGATTATTAGAAGGTAAGTTACTTATGATAGTAATAAGACTGCATGGTTCAGATCACCAGACCATCTCAGCCTGTGGGCCCTTCTGGATGGCGACACAAGCTGGGATTATCATCCCAAGTCACCACGGGTCCACAGTCACAGAGGCATTGCCGATAGGGATGAGGCTTGCCTGTAACCCTCAAAGGCATTGGTGGCCAGTTTTGCCATTTATGAAAGGGAAAAAACACACACTTTGATCTAATGAAATTTAGAGAAAACAAATGGAAGTTACTGCAATGAAAAGTTAATTTAAATAGGTACCAGGATGTAAATACCATATTGATGAGGTAGTATTATGTAAAATCCCTTTTTAACCATCTACTTATCAGCCACTAATCAAAAGGTTAGGACCATTGATTGGAACATGGTCCATCCATTCAGAGGTCCATCGGATCAGACGTCTGAATAACAGAATCATCAGCCTCACTTGCAGAGAGGACCTGAGGAAAGGATACCTTATCCTCACTTCTTCACATTTCGTGATCATTTTTCTCTTTCTACTCTTTTTGCATTTCATCATCCTAGGTCTTTTTCCCAGCAATTTGGGTTGGATTGTATATCAGTTACATCCCTGAATATCAATTGCAAATGAGAAAACACAAAAATCATTTGAATGCTTGAAACTGAGTGGAAAAAAATTCTATCCAGGCAAATTCAAATGCACAATCTTTGCATTTCATCGTCTCTGTAAAAAAAGGTAGCTAAAGACCATCAACCAGTTCGATCCATCCAACAGAAAAAAGCAAATTCATCTTTTGAAACGTATTCTGCATCTGAAGACATTCAAAACATCGTCGCAGAATCTTCATGAGTTGCAGTCATTCAGAATAGCATGGGAAATGGTAAGTATCAGTATTACCTTCAAGATAGTGCAGGGAGTACACAATTCATAGAATAAAGCTCAAGTGTCATCAGTATCAAGACTAATGACGTCTAGACCTTAGTTAGCAAAACAGCATACAGAAAGGCAAAAGAAAAAAAGTATGGAAAATGTTAGTGTTTATTCAATCGAGAAAAAAAAAATGGAATGGAAGAAGTTAGTGTTTAATTTGGTCTTGATCGTTAAAAACAAGTCAAAACAGAAGCATCAGAAATTCGGAGAGTGAGAAGTTTAGCATAATACTGTTTGGACTAAAAAATGGATTGAAGAAAAATGTGCATGTTTGCGTCAATACACTAAATATAAATAAGGTTAAAATAGAAAATGTTAATTAAAATAATTAGAACTGCTATATGCATGAATAATAAGGTATACAGATAGTTGAAAGGTGTTCTCTGTCCATGTATTAAATATAAATAAGGTTAAAATAGAAAACATTAATTAAAATAATTAGATATGCTATGGGCATGAGTAATAATGTATATCGATAGTTGAATGGTGTTCTTTGCCTCTCTCAAATCCTTCCTTTCAAGGAATCCTCATATAAATCAGTATGTCTCTACTGAAAATTTTCACCTTCTACTCAACTTTTATCAATGGGTAACAACTACCAATCTCTATTTTTTAAATTGCCCCCAAAAGTTTTTTGGAATAAAATGTGTTTTATTGGAGAGAAAAAAAAAACCGTGTTTACTTCAGTTTTTCCCAAAAAAATAAAAAGAGTTGTTTAGCCCATTTTCCAAAATACACGGAGTTTTGAACATTTAATCAAATTACACAAGGTTTTTTTTTCTCAAAAATATGGAGTTTAAAACAGAGCTTTGTAAACAATTGTCTAGACCAGCATAAACAACCAAAAGGGTGTTCCTTCGATACACAGCTTTTCAATGCCAACATCATCTTCGTCCCCATAATCTTATTAGCCTTTCTCACAGATCTAAGTTTTCATATACTTTCCAGATCTAACCAAACCTTCCAACCTGCTATTTGATACCGACCTAAGTTTTCATCAAAATCCAGATATAAATTATCTGAGACCACTGTTAACAAATCCACCCCATCCCAAGCAAATACATTGCGCCTTGAAATCCACTTAATCTCTAGAATAGCCTCCTACAAGAATGATGTACCCCTTTGATAGAATGACACTGATGAATGATGTGCTTTGTTTTGTGAGAATGATGGACCCCTTTGACAGCATAGAAGATCAAGACAAGAACAATATAGTCTAAGAGCAGAAATTACTTAGAAGACCATTCATCAATGTTTTTCTTTTTGAAAAGCAACTAAGATTTTATTAAGAGCAAAAAGCATAGATGATAACGGATCATCACTCCCACTATAATGATAACCTCCTCCCCTGGAATTCTTTGATCAGTGCTCGACTAACAAAAGCTTTTGATCCCCCAGCCGGGTTGAAAACTCTCCCTCTGGCCTTCTGAAAGCTACCGGTAGACACGTCTGCTCTGCTGCAAAACGTCCATTTGTTGCATTCCTGCCAAATTGACCACAGCCCAGCAAGCAATGTGAGACATCACAGGACATTCTCTTACCCTATGATCTTGGCATCACCTAAGCCATAGAGAAGAGTTCAAGTAACCTCTGCCACAAAGTCAGTGCATAAACAAACGTTCCCCCATTGCCTCACTGCAAAGACAGAATACACAAGTTTGTGATGATCGTCTTCCTACTGCTCAAATGGTTGATGATAAAAACTTTATCTTTCCTAACAAGCTAAGCTATGATACAGTGAACGCCTTGCAGTTCCAAATCTGAGCATTTGGGGCCCACTCCACTCTCATGCCCACCGAGATCAAATGATAGAATGACTTCACCGAAAAGGCCCCCGCTCTCTCAGGGTTCCATTTCCAAGCATCCATCTCCTCAAGCAGTGGTGCCCACTCTATTCTCACACCCACCGAGATCAGATGATAGAATGACTTCACTGAATGGTCCCCACTATCTCAGGGTTCCATTCCCGAGCATCCCTCTCCTCAAGCAGCGGGTTCCACCTGCTCAATGAATTCATAAGGCTAACGAAATCCCCAACCTTGGTATCATTGAGATTGCCTCCAAAATACTGAAGACCAGACCACCAGATAATTGATTATGCCATATCACTGTGACACCATAAACTCTTTTATCAGCACCACTAGGTATTTCCAGGACAAAAGTCTCTATTAATGTGTATATGTGCAAGGCAATTTATCCTGTAAAAAAAAAAAAAAAAAAAAGCATGAATAACTACAATCATGTGACATTCAAGTAGATGTGGAAAAGGTTGAGATCTCTAACAATAGAACTTGATAAACCATACCTTTCTCAGCCTTTTTGGCTAAGATCAAGCATAGTATCTGTTTCTATCAGTTTAATATCTGATACATGGCCCATCAGGTCACATGATGTTAAATTAAGTTTTCGTTGGGGAGGGGAGGGCCCACCACAGTAACTTAAGCATTGCTCATGAACTGCAGTACTGCACAGGCGTGGCCCATCCCTTCAAAAAAAGAACTTGATAAACCATCTCATCATGCAGGCTCATGTGTTCAAAAAATACTGATGGCTAAATATAAACTGGCCCATGGTCCACTCAAAATACCCATCTGGCCCACCTGATGAGCAGAGTGGACCATTTTTTAGGCCAAGGGCATATTAACTGTGCAGCCTGCTTGATGAACAGAGATTTCACACAAAAGCCATGCTCACACTTGTGTAGCAAATACCATTCTCATTCATATTTGCACTAATATCTTTGGCAGTTCTCCTTTCCATTATATGGAAGGGATGCAAATTTGTGTTCCATTTCTATGTTGGTCTCCCCAGTATGTGATGGGAGACAATGAAGGAATCTTCCCTTTGGTACTATGGCCACAAGTCCACTCCAGCCAGTGACCAGACTATTTAATATGGGTGGACTGCATCATCTTACCGATATAGGGGACTCGTTTTAAGTCTGTTGCAATTACAGAATTTCATTTAAAAGATATGGACGAGTGTCTATGCAGCAAAGCAGGTAGGGAGTCATAAGCATTTCTATGTGCTAAATAATTCCGACTAAGTGTGGCAATGGACCGGGAAGCTAACCCGACCTACCATGCCTGACCCGAATTTTGACAGGCTTGGGCCAGCTATTCAGGTTCGTCAGTCAGGCTTGCGCCTGGCTATGAAGGCCCGAAAAATAATCAGGATGGGCTTGGGCACAGATACTAGGCCCATCCCTTATAAAGTTAGAACTTAAATTTTACGAAAAGCCAAAAGTACCCAGAGTCCCAGCCTCCCTTGCTTGAACACTTAGGATAGAGGTTTACTTGGCAAGTTGTCTCCTATCGTACATTCATTTGGAAGAAAGTAGAAGAAGATCCATGCCTCCCTCAGGCCAGGCTTCGGCATGTTCCCAGGCCCAGCCCAGACATGGCCCACCGCAACCCATAATTCTAACCATCTTTATGAATCTAGTATGTGCCTCTTTCAACTGTCTAGCTTTTACATAGTCAATTCCAAGATACTCAGATAACTCATTTTGTAACACAGCATCTTGCTCCGGTCACATGGAAAATGCTACCACTAGAAAAAGCAATAGCATGCCTGATGCTTTAGAAGATAACTCACAATGAAATAAACTCAGCTTCTCACTGGATTTCTGAGGCAAACAATGACTATGATTATTTTAAGGGAGCTGTGAATGTATATTTGTGACATGCAAAAAAAAAAAAAAATCTGCGCTTAGGATATTGTGAAGGGCACCTTGAAAGAGATGTATCCGATGCCAACAACATACCTAGACCATCCATTTCACCCTACATACGAAATAGCTATCAAACATATAAGTTCACGAACATTTAACGCAAAGGCTAAAAACCCGATGTTGTGCCCATGTACAACACCAAAAGCTTTTAAGTGCAAAAAACCATAAACCCATGAAATACCTGTGTAGTCGTGATGCAGAACACCATAAGTAGTTCAAACAAGTATGTACCGATCAAAGTGAATTTCATAGCAATTGTGGTGCTTATGCAAGAGTTGAGAATAAGTGTCCTTGCACAAAGCATCATTCCGAATTCATATTGGACCCATGAAATTCTCTTAGCAACTCAGCCTGCACCAACTCCGCAGCCTCCCTCATCTTTCTCCGACCCCAAAATCCACGCACAATGGTACTCCACGTGACCTCATCAGGAACACATTCCTCACCTACCATCTCATTGACAATACGTGCCGCTTTATGCACATCTCCTTTCTTACAGAAACAACCGACAAGAGAATTGAATGTTTCTTGATCAGTAGAAATGCCCCGACTACGCATGCTCAAATATATCTGAAAAGCTCGGTCCGGAAAATTCTCACTGCAAAGCCCCCGAACCACCTGATTATGCATCTTAACATGAACACTCCGGGTGACACGATTCGGAGATATTCCACTGAGTGTCATCTCATCAAGGAAGTTTGCAGCTTCCACAAATTTACAAGAATCACACAGCCCATTTATCAGCTTACCATACAACCCCGCATCTGGCTTGCATCCCTGAATCTTCATCCTATCCAGAACTTCCAATGCCTCACGAAGCTTTCCTTCTTTGCAAAGCCCATTGACTAATGTACTGTAAGTGATCATGTTTGGCAAGTGACGCTTACTGACCATTTCCTCAAGCAGCTCCATGGCCCGTGAAGACTGACCACCTCTGCAGAGACCATCCATTAAAGAACTGTAAGTGACCACGTTGGGTTGAATGCCATTACTCTGCATCTCCATGAGCAGATCCATGGCTTCATCCAAATTGTCAGATTGGCACAGACCATGTATCAATGTACTGTAAGTAACAACAGTTGGAGTACAACCTTTCGCAACCATCTCTTTAAACAGCTCTCTCGCTTTGCTAATCTTCCCTAATTTACACAACCCATTTATCAAAGTACCATAAGTATAAGAATCAGGAATGCACCCAATATCGGGCATCTGTCGGAAGACCCTAAAGGCAGCATCCAAGGTTTCGATGCTCTTGCAGAAAGCCTTGATTAAAACATTGAGTGAAGCGATGCAGGGAGGAATACCCATTTCTTTCATATAATTATGAAATCTGTGGGCCAAAATCAACTGGTTTTCACTAACCAGGACAGCAAAGACGGTGACATATGATTTTTGGGTGGGCTCGCATTCAAATTCCTTCATCTTGTGGAAAATCCTGAGGGCAGTCCAGAGGCTTGTGGGCCCGACCATAGGCTCTGCAGATAGAGAGGAAGATGCCCTCCGAGAAGCTGCATTTCTCCTCCTTCATCCTATTCAAGAGCTGCTCGACCGAACTGAACTGGTTCGCAGCAGCTAATCTGGAAATGATGAGGCCGAAGGTTCTGCAGTCGTGCCTGAAGCCATTGGCATACTCCTGCCGTAGCGGAATCAAATATGAGGACCGCTTTCCGGATGTCCCGTTCCACTCGTATCAGCTGCTCAACTTGGGATGGCGTGATGTTCTTCAACCATTTGATCGGTGTCCTGCTGCCCATTGCCGCAGCAACACCACACTTCAAGAACCAAAACCCTATTTTGTGCTAAGAGAGGTTGGCATCGAGCGGCAATTTACAGAACAGGTTTCGGATGAAATCGCAAGAAAGGAAGACGATTCATTGAGGACATATCATTTGCTTGAAATACAAATAGGACAGCAGAAAGCAATGGAACTTGCCAAAGTGAATTCACACCGGAAGCAGCCATGACAGAAACTCTGCCGCTGTGCAGTGGTGAATTCCTTCTTCAGAATAGGAATTCAAGGACTTCCTATTGGTGATAGATCACTGTGCAAAACTGCAAAGAGGTTTTGTAAAACGCTCGCGCGCCCACCGACATTATCTACAGAGGATTCGGGTTTGTACTGATGATTCAGACGGTTAAGGGGCCGTTTGGATGCCTGTAACTTCGGTAAAATGTAACAAAGTCACAGTAAGTAAATTATGGATGGTGTTTGGGGAAGAAAGTTACCGGTAACTTTCCCTCAACCTCTTACAGGAAAATGATGCGTAAATCTCACAGGGAGAAAAGTCATTAATCAAGTTACCTGCATCTTTGTCACATGCAACGGTTGGAAATTTCAAATTCGAAATTTCTTGGGAGAATTGTAGCTGCATTGAAGGAAAGGGCTACCTGCTCTGAGATGCAGGCCATTAAAGACTCTTGAAGAATGAGCGGCCATTGAAGGCTCTTGAAGGATGAGGCAGCTGGTAGGTTTACCTGTATTGAAGCCAGTAGCCCTCCTCTCTCAGCATTCTCCCTTTCTCATCCAGCTACAGCAAAACTATGCCCTAAAACTCTCTTTTTTTCAGACGATTTGTTTTTCTCTTCTTTTTTATTTCTAATATTGCGTCGGTTCGAGTCAGACGATACGTCCGTACCCTGGTCGGACTTTTAAGCGTCCGACGAGATCTGGGCGAGGGCCCACCGTAATGTATCGGTCTATCCGTACCGTTCACTCATTTTCTGAGATCATTTTACGACACGTACTGAAAATTGAGGCAGATTCAACGGTGTTATGGAACACACCAGAGACTACTCTTGCATTTAATGCAAGTTGAAACTATGCTCTGTGCATGCATTTAATGTAACCCAAGCTTACTATTTGGTGTGGTCGAACACAGCGTTGGATCTGACTTATTGTTGGGTTCTTACATTAACATGATCTTATAAGAGGGATGGACGGCTTGGATAAATCGATACATCACAGTGGGTCCCCAAATAGGTCTGGTCGGACTGCTTAAAGGTTCAACCAAGGTAGGACGCAGTCCGCATCCGAGTCAGACGCGATTTGGCTACTGATTGCTGCTATAGCAACGTGCCTAATGGTTGGTGCTCTGTGGGCCCCACCATCTTGTACGTATTTTATCCGCGTCTTCCATCCATTTGTCCCTATCATCTTAGGGCTTGATGCAAAAAATACGGTAGATTTACCACTCAGGTGGACCACACTGTAGGAAAACAGTAGTAATTGAATGTCCACCATTAAAAACCTCCTGAGCAAGGACCTAGATGAAAGGGAAAATAAAAATAATCAGGTTGATCCAAAACTTTTGTGGATGAACAGCATAGATGAAACACATACATCATGAAGGGGCCTAATGGAGAAAGAAAATGAGGATTTTTAGTTCTTTTTATTTATTCTTAAGTTTTTTTTTTTTTTTCTCATTAAAGGCATGTTAGAATACATGGGCCTCACTTTTATGGCTCAACTGGCCATTAGTTTAGTAAAAAAATTAGCCCAACTATTCATCTATATGAGCTCATTAAGATGGCATATATATATATATATATATATATATATATATATATATATATATATATATATATATATATATATATTTAGCTTGTTTATGTGTTAATTTGTTTTTTAATTGATTCCCTACTCAAAGCTCTTGTTGATGTGAATATACGGCTTCTTACTTGTAACTAAGTTACAGGTTATACAAACACAAAAACTAAGTTATCCGTAAGTAAGTTCCAACTTACGTCCAAACGAGATTACCTATAACTTACTTACAACTTAAAAAACCTATAAGCATCCAAACATAGCCTAATGTTAGGTTTTCAATCTTTCAGAACCCAAATTAGAAGAAGAAAATATCCACACACAAAAAAGCCTGTTATTTCATTTATTCCAATGTTAGGTTCTCGCTTCAATCTTATAAAAGATTATAAAATGAGAGAGAGAGAGAGAGAGAGAGAGAGAACGGCGGATGCGAGCGTTAAGAAAGCTGCAATCGTCACTGGGGTTGAGGAAGGAAGAGGGATTAGACGACGGAGACGGTATAAACCCGAATCAGGAAGAGCCTCCTCTCACAGGATTTCTACTGCAATAGCCCTGAGTGTGGCTATTTTTACTAAAAGTCTAATTTCTCGTCCGGCTCATTTTTTAGCCTTTTGACAAGAAATTGAAAATTTTACAATTAACAATGCCCCTCTAACCACCATGTGCTCAAGGGGAATAGACTAGGCCTAGCAAAATTTCACACAACCCGTTAACCCACATGAAAAAAAAAAAAAAAATCAATGTTTGGGTCCAGCCTTATCGTGTCGGGTCACTAACGGGTTGATCCATTAAGACCCATTACTATAACGGGTCGAGTCAGTGTTTCACCCGCGAACTCATTTAACCCGTTAACATAATGGTCTAGATCACCAAACTATGGCCCTACCTATGAACCTTGGCACTCCACCATATACAATATTGCAATGTACAGGTGATTCCTCATTATTTCACTAGTGAATCCTATTGTTTCCGGTGATAGAATGGGCCCACTAGGTGGACCATAGCTTGTATATTAGGTCAGACTATCAGTTGTCATCATCAATGGTGTGGCCATCTGATGAGTAGACTGGCTTAACGAGTTAAATAGGTCGAGTTATGAGTAACCCGTTAAATTAACGAATGGATTTGGGTTTCTAGATTTCAACCCATTAGTTAATCGCGCTGGGTTTGGGTGAGCAAATTTTTGACACGAAACGAACATGACACAACATGAACACAGTTCAATACGACCCGTTGCCAGGCCTGGAATACACCGTGCCCCAGGGGGAATCCATAGTGCTCAAGGGAATTGGTCAAAGGGGCATTTGGAACCATAAATTTTCAATTTCTCGTCAAAAGGTCAAAAAAGATGAACCAGACAAGAAATTGGACTTTTAGTAAAAATAGCACATGTCAGGGCTATTGTAGTAAAAATCCCCCTCTCCACTGCCTTAGGTGGATTGGGTACTACCCCCACCCGTCCCTCTCTGAGAATGGACAGGGGCTATGAGGGACCACCGTGATGTATGGGTTTTATCCACACCGTCCATCCAATTTTTCCATACCATTTTAGTCTACAATACCAAAAATGAGGTAGATAAAAGATTCGGGTGGACCACACCACAGGTAACATAAGTGATGATGACACCATCGTTGAAACCTCCCTAGGGCCCACTGTGATGGTTAATTTCCTATCCAGTCTGTTCATAATGTCACATAGGCCTCAATGGAGGGAAAATACTAATATCAGCTTGAACCAGAACTTCTGTGGCCCCCAAAAAGCTTTCAATGGTATGTGTTTAATCCCTAATGTGTGGTCCACTTGAGCCTTGTAACTCCCTCTTTTTTTGGGCTTGTGACCCAAAATGATATGGCAAAATGGATGGGCGGTGCGGATAAAACCCATACATATACCATATCATTTTGGGGGACGAGCCCAAAAGTGAGGCATATCTAAGGTTCAAGTGGACCACACCACAGGAAGCGACAGTGTTAATGACACCTACAGCAGGGTGTGTTGGGTTTAATTAACAATCGAGATTTGTCTATCTAGTTTCCCATGTCTGGCTGAAAATGAGCACGGTTTGGGTGGATCCCTAATTGTGGGGCTCACTATGATGTATGTACCTTATATCCACGCCATCCATCTGTTTTGAAAACTAATTTTAGGGCATGATCCAAAAAATGAAGCATATCCAAATATGAGGTGGAACGATAATACAGGAAACAGTGGTAAGCGATCATTAAAAACTTCTCGTGGGCCATTAAAGTTTTAAATCAATCTGATATTTTTGTGGTCTCTTCATCTAGGTATTTGCGATCGTATCAACAGGTTGGATGGAAGATAAATATTCCGATGGCCCAATGAAATTTTTAATGGTGGGGATTTAATCACAACTGTTTCCTGTGATATGGTCCACCTAAGATTTGGATCTGTTCATTTTTTGTATCATACCTTAAAATGATCTGTCCAAATAGATGGACAGTGTGGATGTAAGGCATATACATCACGGTGAGCCCCACAACTAGGGATCCACCAAGGTATCCACCCTAATTGAGCCTGTTGAAAATAAACACTGTCAGATAATGAACGGCCTTCCATGCGATTGTAAACATGGTTGCAGAATCTAGATTCTAGAGAAAATCTAAATTTCAATGTTGGAATCCACAAATGTATAAACTGAATTGGAAACCATATTCCATCTGCAATGGGTTGTTTGCTTGAACAAGGTGTAATTCAGATTCTGTTTAGTTAAAAATTGTGTAGTCCAAATGTTGCTTGCTGCATGGCCAACTTAGGCTTTGGATCCACTTGAGAACTTGACCCCTAGCCTATAGTAGCCCTGCAAGACAGATGGCTGGGTTGGATGGTAAATAAACATTAGTATTGGGCCCTAGGAAGTTTTTAAAAGTAGACGTTCAATTAATATTATTTTCTTATGGTATGGTCCACTTGAGATTTAGATATGCCTCATTTTTTGTCTAATGCCCTTAATTTTGCTCTCATCTCAAAACGGATGGACTGTGTGGATATAAAATGCAAACATTATAGATGTACAACGCATGCATCGAGGTGGGCACCACCCTAAGGGTATTATCATTACTATTGAATAACGCTCGCTTCTGCTGCTTTTCCCTTTCGTAGAAACGGTCCCCACATCGTTTCCACTAATCCCTAGCCAATTTAGGTTTCCATATGGAATCCTATTTGGTTGGAATTTGCTGCCAAACACACCAGTTAAAATTGGATTTTGCTGGAATCCAGATTTTAAGCTGGAAACGGGTTTATAAATGCCAACCAAATAGGCCCTAAATGGTCAATGTTCAATGCAAGAAGGTTAAAGAAAAGCGATGGTTCGATGGTCCACTATACATGATTTTCGATACATAGGCCATCTCCATGATAGGTAGTGCTAGATCGATGCTTGCGACGGACATCACCCCATGGTTCTGGAGGGTGGCTATGCCATATTCAGGTTCTAATTCCACCCTATCATTTCAAATAGGGATGTAAATTAGTCGGGCTCGCCTCTTAGGATTTTGGGCCTAACCCACATTGGGCCTAGTTTTGAATGGAATAATAGCCCTTAGATGGACGGGACGGGACCGGGCTAGTTGAAATTTTGAAGCTCATTTAATCGAATCAGGCTAAAATTTTATTCCTATTTAAATGTTGGGTCGGGCTCAAGCCTTTTCAAGAGACATCCATCTAGAATATCAAGGACATTTTTATTACTTATGCGTGATGGAGTATACGTGGTAGACAGCCCAAATCCAAAAGTGGGTAGTTAGGATTGGGTCTGATGGTGCATAACCATCATGGGTTGGCTTAGGTTTATTAGTCTCAAGCCTAAGTTTTATTGGATCTGGCTTAGATAGACCTCGGTCGGGTTTGGCCATGCCGAAGCTCGCCCCCTCGACATACCTAATTTCAAACCAAAGTTCATCACATAAGCAAAATTCAATGGAGTGTTTGCTATTCAATTAAACATGAGGCCACATGTGTTAATGAAGGTCTATATTCAGTCAAACGCGTGCGATTGGGACAGTGTGGACGCGTCAGAATTATAAATGCTTGCAACCTCATGTGCTAAATCAGTTGTAAGATCAGACCTGTGAAGCTTGACTTAGCTGTCTAACCACAAATTGTTGTAGTGATCAAGTGATTAAAAGAGGAGTGTTGGCCCTTCTAGATGCAAACTTTTTGCCTTGCGGTAATGACTTTTCTTTCAACAATGATCACAGGGCCTTGTGTTTCTCAATAGTGCAATAATAAATGGAAAAGATTAAAAACCAAAGGCCAAAAATGCCTGATTTTATTGATTTATAATGGAAGCCTCAATACAATCAGTGAAAAAATAAAAATAAGTAGATAAATAAAAATAGAAAATAAATACCTATAATTGCCTATAAGAACAAACAATCAAGGCGAATGGTCAGCAAGATGTGACCAGGGTATAATCTTCCAGGTAAGGACTCAGTTGATCGGGAATCTAACGACGGTAGGTCGTGGATATTTATACTACTCCTTATGCATACTATAGCGATGGTACTAGACAATAACAATTTAAATTATCCTAAGTTCCAAACATTTTATAGCGGAGCTGGATAAAAGTGGAGGATTTTAAAGCTAGACTAAGATAAGCATTGTTGCTCTATATAGATAGATTGTGTTTAGTGTGGACCCAAGCTCTTTATCGCATGTTCCTTTTATAGTTCAAGAGGCTGGCAACTCTTATTGGGTTTCCTTCTTGATCTAGGATCCTTAACAATTACGGATGAAATCATTTTCAGATTTCCTTGCGAGCCTGGCTACAGAGATCCCTAAATGTTAAAGGATTAATCTCGTTAGACTTGGATTTCTCACCACAGTCCTTCGATTTTCTTCCATTTTAAGAGAAATTTACTTATCGATCCTTCATAATTGCGCTAAAAGCACAGATCATCTATATGATGTCTTCCCATTTTAGCAGAATTATATGAGACGACATCGTAGAATATATTTGAATTACGATAAGATTCATACCTCAGCTAGTCTTTATAAACTTTTTGAGCATGCTATTTCGACTACACATGCCACTTATGTTAGGGCTACATGTCCCTCATCACAGTGTCTTATCTATAGATGTGCGTATGACTGTGTCATTTTACTTTTGGCGAGTAACATTCCACCGAATGATGTGGCGAAAGATATCCTCGAAGCGCAAAGGGATTCCTATCCATGATTAGCATGTAGTGCCGACATGTGGTAGCATTTTATTGGTCTGTGTGGATGTGACAAGACGGGTATGAATAAGGAGCACGGCCCAAAATAAGGCAATCTTAACCATCTAATTTTACATGGATGGTTTAATAGTGGGGATCCAGCCTTGGTGTGATTTTCAAGATGAGATTGCTCCGGAGTAGTGATTTGAATGTATAGCTTCACACACATGTTGCCACATGCGTGAGGACGGTTACCCACCATTTATAAGTTGTAGTGAACTATCAACATCCCTTTACACTAGAAACTGATTTCGTTGTGAAGAATTCACCATGCTATTGTGATGTATGCTTCATTATCCACGTTGTCCATTCATTTTTCCAATTCATTTTAGGGCATGGGCTAAAATAAAAGGATATCCAAAGCTCAAGTGGACCATGTTGCTTTGCACCTATTTGTGAGATGGACGCGAATTGTATAGTGAGGTGCTCACATCAAGCTAGGATACTTTGTGGAGCCCACCTTGATGTATGTGTTTTATCCGCATTGTCCATCCATTTTTCCAACTCATTTTAGGGCATGAGCCAAAAATTGAAGCATATCCAAAGCTCAAGTGAGGCACATCACAAGAAACAGTAGGAATTGAACACTTACGGTTGAAAATTTCTTAAGGGCCATAAAAGTTTTAGATCAAGATGATATTTGTGTTTTCCATTCATCCAAGTCTGTGTGACCTTATAAGCAGGTTGGATAGCAAATAAACATTTAGTTGGATCATATGATGTTGGCAATGAATGCAAAAGCGAGCATGTATCAAACTCAAACACGAGCAAACTCACGTTCAGTACATGCTCTCATATATGTTTGGAACTCGAGTGTACTCGCGTTCGGTTCCAACATCATGTAATCCCATGAAAATGATCATAACTCCCCCCTTATAGGTTGAATCGGGATGATTTTAGGCTCGTTGGAAAAATAATTCAATAAACTTTAAATGGGATTGAAGTTATCATTTTAAAACTATTTTACCATTCAAAAGTGAACTCAAAGTTCATGATGCGTTCATGAACCGTTTTATCTCATTTTCAACATCATCCAATCTCACGAAAATGATCATAACTCCCCCAGTATACAGTCGGATCAGGGTGATCTTAGGCTTGTTGGAAAGATAATTCGATAACCTTTTAAATGAGACCAGAATCATCTCATTTGAACACTGTTTAATCTTTAAAAAATGGGCCCAAAATTCATACTAACATTTATGTTCTTTTCTAATATCATAAGATCCCACTGAAAATAATCATAATTCATTCGTTATAGGTCAGATTATGCAATCTTAGGCTCATTAAAAAGATAATTCAATGAACTTCCAAATGAGATTGAAATCATCTCATTTGGATGACACTTGACCTTTTGAAATTGGGGTAAAAGTCCAATTCGTTAACAATTCACATTCATTCTCGAATTTGGGTTAAGTTTTGAAAGGTCAAAAAATAGTCTAAATGAGATGGTTCTAATCTCATTTAATAGATCATCAAATTATCTTTTCAACAACCCCAAGATTGTCTCGATTTAACTTGTAATAAGGGAGTTACGATCATTTTGATGGAATTGAGTGACATTGGAAACATAAACAAGCACGTTTGCTTTTGGTACATAATCGCTTTAGCTTTTTGGTATACTGTCATATTTACTTTTAACACACTATCGTATTTACTTTCATTATACAATCATATTCGCTTTCACTAAACACTTGCATTCACATTCGTAATCATTTACAACATCGCGCGATCCCATAAAAATGATCATAACTTTCTCATTACAGGTCAAATTGCAGCTCATATGCTTGTTGTTATTTACACCTACCTCATCACTACTAGATTGAATGGTCGAAAAGATATCACATGGTAGTCATGCCACACATGATGTAGATGAACTTCAAAATAAAGAGTTAAAGACAGTGCACATGTGGAGCATTAAATGCTAGAGTTTCATTAGAAGCAACTCTTAAGTAAAAGAAATCTCTATCAAGCATTGAAATTACACTGAGTTGTCTTACACGACATCATGCTACGCGAAAGCTTGCGAGCTTAGAATTACGACTAAGTACTAGAGGGGGTGAATATGACCACTGAAAATTTGTTTAATTAAAACAATTTATCAATTAAATACAAACAATGCACAAGGGTCCAATGGCATAAATTACAAATGATTCAACTAATTGAGCTATTGCTCTACAAAGGTGAGATGGATATCTTGTACGTGTGTAATCAATTAAACGCCTAGCATACAATTTATTCAAGTATCCATATAATTTAACCAATTAAACTTGTAAGAGTGAAAGAAATGTGCCCAAATCACAGTCTCAAAGACAAAGATATATAATGGTTTGGTTAATTACCTACTCCACTCCTGATGATGCACTCTCCTCGAGTGTACCGAATTTCACTATTTTAATGGTTTTCAATAGGTTCATCCACAAACCTTTATAATAATTTTACTAGGTTCACCAAAAATCTACACGTACACACCCATGTCAGCAGAGGCAGAGCCACGTAGGGGTGATGCCCCCCATGAGTTTTCAACCGAAAAGGTTCAATCCCCATGTTCATATGGTGTGGTCCAGTTAAGCCTTTGATATGCCTCTTTTATGGGTTCAAGCACCAAAATGATCTTTCGAAATAAATAAACGGCTTAGATGAAACATATAAATTACCATGGCCTCACAGAGCCTCTGACAAGACCGTCCGTCTCAAGTTAGGTCCTGGTACGTACCTAGTCGCCAGGAAATCTGGAATAGCTCTGGCGGACGCCAATTTCCTTTGGCAGGAATTTCTTGTGCTGAAAATTTAGGTGGGTCCCACAGTGATGTTTGTGAGAAATCCACCCTGTCCATTCATTTTTTTGAGCTCATTTTAGGACATGAGACCGAAAATGAGCTGTATCCCAAACTCAAGTGGCCGCACTAAAGGAAAAGGTGGGTAGGGAAATTCCTACTGTTGAAACCTCCCTAGAGTCAACAGTGATGTTTATATGCCATCCATACTATTCATAGCTTCATTCCTACTTGGATGAACTGAAAACATAAATATTAGACTGATTTAAAACTTTAGTGGCCCCACAAATGTTTCAACTATGGTAGTTCAATCCTCACATTTGTGGCCCACTTGAGTCTTGGATCCGGTTTATTTTTTGTTGCATGTCCTAAAATGATCTCACAAAACTGATGGACAGGGTGGATTTCTCACAAACATCACAGTGGGCCCACCTAAGTTCCCAAAGCAAGTACTTCCTGCTAAAGAAAACCGCGTCCAGCTCTGATGGTTCAGTGGTGGTCTCGCCATGAAGTGACGTCACCAATTCTATGGGGCCCACCGTGATGTATGTGTTGTATCCACACCGTCCAACCATTTAGAGAGATCATTTTATGGCTTGATAAAAAGAATGGGGCAGATTCAAAGCTAAAATGGACCCCATCACAAAAAATATGGGGACAATGGCGCCCACCATTGCTTCATGCTTGTGCCTTGCCCTCTCTGGAAGAAAATCCTGGCTCCACCCCTGCATGTTAGTGGACCATGTACATATCCATGTCGGTCGTGATGGTCCTACACAAAGACCTACACGTACTCACCCGTGTCGGTGGAACATGTTTCCACCCTTGTTGGTGGCTCCATTGGAGACTTAATTAATTTTCTATCAGCTTACGAATAACCACTACGGTCTTACACAAGAACCTACACATTTACATCTGTGTCAGTGGATACGTACACACCCATATCTGGTAGTAGTCCTACACAAGAATCATTTTGAGTTTGAGTTACAAACTCTATACTCAGTCCTACATAAGGAAAGAGTATATGATGGACTCTAAATAATATCCGTTGGTCGTATAAACCATCTTATTATGCCTTTAAGATGCTTCTACAATTCTTGAATTCACTTCTCTTGTGCTCTTCTGATTTAGATGCCAAGGTAATGAGAGGATTGTTGAATTTCCTACGACTAATGGATAGTTGGTTCCAATAAGAGGATTCAACTAGATTGACATTCTAAAAGATAATAGACAATAGATTTTCCTATAAGGATTGTATCTCTTCTCTATAAATGCAAGATACCATGGTCTTCTTGAAATGAAGTTTGGAATGCTCATTGGAGTGAAGAATCACTAAGAAAAATGTACAAATCTCTCTGGATGATAACCTTAGAGTGTTCGAAAGTATTAAGATACATTAGGACTTCTAATGCACTTATTTACATCCCATTAAGCAAAGATTTATGTGCTAGTTTTATATGAAAATAACTTCAACGAATCTATAACGACTAGTCCATCGATCAATCGAACTAATTTATGATTTATCAGTAAAGCTCACTAGACACTTTTGACCAACTTCGATCGATCTATCGATCGAATTGAATTAATTCGATATAAGGGCAGAAAGCTCGTTGGACTGTTTCTACGCTCTTTTGATCAACCGAGCTCAATTGAAGGATTGGCGATCCAATTGAGATTCGGTCGACAAATTCCATGAGTTGTTAATTTTAGTTTCTTTTAATCAGTAGTTTAAAACATTTGGCAAGCCTATCTAAACGTGATAAACTAAGGGATCCTAAGGCTATGAGATGATCAAGCAAATGTTTGCCTATTAAAAATGGATCATTTAGAGGCTAAGGGGGCGTTTGGTTCGGCGTATTAGGTGATATTATGAGGTATTAGGGGGTATTGTATAAAAAATATCATTGTCCTAAACATCATGTGTTGTTTGATTTCTCTAATAGGGATTGACTTGGTCTACTTTGAAAAATGTGCCTGGTGCTGAAAACTGATATGAGAAATCTCTCCCAGGTATATTTTAAATTCATGCGAACGTAGTCAGTCCCACTCACAAAAGGCGGTCTGATGTTAGCAAGTCTCGTGGGTCCCACCATGATGTATGGGCTATATCTGCACCATCCATCTATGAGGATTAAAGGCCAACCATTGAGAACTTTTTTATGGCCACAAAACTTTTGAATCAAGCAAATATTTATGCTTTCCCTTCATCCTGGTTTGTGTGACCTTATGAACAGGTTAGATGTCAAATTAACATCATGGTGGGCCCTGGAAAGGTTTTAACGATGGGCGTCATTGTCCCCACTACTTTCCATGGTGTGGTCCATGTAAACTCTGGATCTACTTCATTATTTGGCCCATGCCATAAAATGACCTCGCAAAATGGGTGGATGGCGCGGATATAATACATATATTATGGTGGGGTCCATAACACTTGTAGACGTCAATCTATTAAAAAGGTTGGTTGGGTTTCTAAACAGGACTTACTTTTAGGACGGTGGATTTTGGCTGCTTCCATGGTCCATCCAAATAGAAAATACAATATAATACACTACCCTTTGAAACCATGGATTTTAAGACAACCCCTAATGAGGGATAATCATTGCACTAAAGTAATTCTATCCCACCTAATCCCATGTGCCAAATGCCCCCTAGCTAAGTTATTTTGGGTCTAAGGCTAGGGTCACCAAGGCACATCAAACTACCTGTTTCTTCACTCATTGATGCTCCAAGTCTTCATGTATTTTTAGTCTTCAGTTTCCATGGGCTCAACCGACTCACTAATACACTAACACATGTGATTGACAAACAAATACACTTACAAGCATTAAATGTTAGAGTCCCAATAAAAGCAATATATAAGAACTCAGTAACATGAGAACTCCAACAAAGTTTCATATGCAAGAATCCAATGACGTAGGAAACTCCAACAAATTATCCTATGAGTAATCGAAATAACAAGATGTGTACACGATCTCTTTTATATGTAGTCGTACATGACAAGCTATACTTACGTGAAAAATCAAGGAGATTATCACAACCAGCTATCTAAATCTCTCACGATGTTGAATTATATGCATAGCTACCACCTCTCAAAAGTCTATAGAAAGCAACATCGGAAGAAGAGCTCAAGGCCCTCACCACAAACAATTAATCACTTCACAATGTAACAATGCTTATTCTTAGTTTAGCTTCTTAATTTTACTTGCTCCACTTCTGTCCAACTATGTTGCAGCAAGTACAAAGCCATTAGTCTAATTTAGATCTACTACTATTCAACACATCATTGTAGACGTATTGGAGAGTAAATTAAATATCCACTGAACACTATTGTTGAATCACATGATTATTGAGTTCTTACTTGATATATTGTTAATCACATCCTACTAATTTCACATCACGACCATTTGGTATTTCTATGACTGTTATGCCAGCATAAGTCGTTGTAGATATTTTATCTTTTTCTACTTAGTTTTATTTTTCATTCGTTGATTATATTGTTTTATATTTCAATTAATAAAATCGGTGATCCAATCTTATTTTTTATTCTTTCTAGCCCTTTTTGCTTTACTGAAAAACCTCATATGATATCAGCATTAAAAGAAAAAATGATTGGTTCCAAGGAAAAATTTTTTATTCTAAATGATAAACCCCGCTCTTCTAAAATCGACCGATTACCTATAACAATAGGGTGGTTTAACAGTCAAGTCAATATTCACAGGTTTAGTTCTAATTCATCTTATTTGACGCATAAGGTCATAAGCATTCAATTGATTCAAGTCGAGTACGAATCTAACATACCTAACACTAACTTAATCACACATGTTTTACTGAATTCGAACCATTCGTAACGCATGTGGCCACGAGTCCGAATTAAACAACAACACTTGGAAAGATAATTCACGATCTTTCAAATGGGACTAGAATTATCTCATTTGAACATTATTTGACCTTTAAAAAACTTGGCCAAAATTTGAAAACAAATGCTAAGTATTCGATATTATGGGCTTTGAGCCTAATTTTGAAAGGTCAAATGGTGTCCAAATGAGATGATTGCAATTTTATTCGAAAGCTCATTGAGTTATTCTTTCAACGAGCCTAGGATCACCCCAATCTAACTTGTAACAAGGGAGTTATGACCATTTTAGTGGGATCACGTGATGTTGGAAATGAGATGGAATGATTCACAAGTACCATCATGAATTTTCGGCATAATTTTAAAAAGTCAGATGATGTCCAAATGAGATAATCTTAGTCCTATTTAAAATTTTATGGAGTTATCTTTCTAACGAGTCTAAGACGACATCGATCGGACTCATAACGAGGGAGTTATAACCATTTTCGTAGGATTACACAATGCTAGAGTCGAATGCGAATGTGAGTAGTGTTAGGTACACGTATGCTTTCACTTTTAGTACATGCTCATTTTGTGCTTATTTCTAACATCACATGATCCCATAAAAAGGGTCATAACTCCCTTGTTACAAATCATATCGGAATGACCTTAGGCTTATTGGAAAGATATTTTGATGATCTTTTAAATAAAATTAGAATCATCCCATTTGGATATTATTCGACATTTTAAAAGTGGGCCCAAAGTCCATGATCGCGTTCATAATTGTTTGAACTCATTTTCAGCATCATGTCATCCCAAAAAATGGTCATAACTCCCTTGTTGTAGGTCAAATCAGGGTGATATTATGCTCGTTAGAAAAATAATTCAACGAACTTTAAAGTGAGACTAGAATTATCTCATTTGGACATTATTTAGCCTTTTAAAACTGAGTCCAAAGTCCATTGCTACCGTTTACGTTCGTTTCCAATATCACACAATCCCACGAAAATGATCATAACTCCCTCGTTACAAGTTGGAGATGTGTGATCTTAATTTAGTTGGAAAAATAATTCATCGAGCTTTCTAATAGGATTGCAATTATTTCATTAGGACATTGTTTGACCATTTAAAATTCAACTCAAAGTTTATGTCGACAGTTCGTGTTTACTTTCAGTATCGCGCGATCTCATAAAAATGATCATAACTCTCTTGTTACAAGTTAATCAAGGTAATCTTAAACTCATTGAAAGATAATTTAACGGGCTTTTAAATAGAATTAGAATCGTTTTATTTGAACATTATTTGGCCTTTCAAATTAGGCTTAAATTTAGCTCGTAAATAATTTTTTTTAAAAGAAGAATAACCAATTTTCTAAAAGTGAAATTTTTGCAATATTGTTCAACCAATTTTCTCTAATTTTCTTTTTAAACAAGTTTAGAACACATTTTTTTCGAAGGTTATAATTTTTATTGAAAATAATAGTTGAAAAATACGATAGATTGTTGGAGAATATATAGTTTAAAAATATGAAAGATTATTAGAGAATATGTGAAAACATAAAAGATTGACAAAATATAGTGGTAGAAGAAAAATTAGTCAAAAAGTGGTGATGAAAGAAAGTTTAGGTATAAAAAAGAAGTTATACAAGCTTTTATTGACACGAGTCTCAATATAAAACCTTTTATCCAAAGAAAATTTAAAAGGTTATTCGAGATGTAGAAAAATAAAGGTTAAAAAAATGTTTTTTTTTTATATATTTTCATAGAACCTTGGATGCATTTGTTGAGAAAAAATCGGCCCACAGTGGAAGCAAACCAAACACACAGAGTATGGAATCAAATGAGCAATATAAAGAAAACACACCCACACGCAATCAACCACACAGAGACAATCTAATTTTACGTGAAAAAACTCCTTAATGGGTAAAAAACCACGTCACAAAGCGATCTATTATGAATATAAAAATATTACAGAGATGAACAACCCACAAGCAAGGAAACCCAAGAGAAAACACAAGCTCTCTCTCTCTCTCTCTCTCTCTCTCTCTCTCTCTCTCACACACACACACACACACACACACACACACAAAACACTCTCCCTTCACCCTGATACAATTAGGAAACCTTTGACACCTTAAGGATACACCCTAATCCCGGTTACAATCCTCTTATATAGAAGAAAATCCGAAATTAGAAACATTTTATGCAGATTTGTGCAACCATGTAAATCACTGCTTTTTCGTCGACCAATCGGATTGGACAGAAAATAGTCCAGAGAGGAAACTTCTAAATTCGATCTATTCAGTCTTAACGACTGACCAATCCGGTAGACCAGTTGGAGCACACCACCAACTGGTCAGTGACCGATCTGAAACACCCGAAAACTATCCAGAGACCTTGCTATGCTTCCTGAGTCAAAATTAGATCGATCGGCCAACCAGTTTGAACACCCAGTTTTAGCATAGTTTAAAGGCTCCTCCAACCGCATTTATAATAAAAAAAATCCCTTCTAAGCTATGTACTTACCAATGATAGATAAGATTTTATACGTTGCATAAATATGTTGCATGAATTTTAAGCGGAATCATTTCTACCCATTTTTTTTAATGTGAGTAGCCCTTCTCTTACTTGTATTCTTCATCCAACTTTTCTACTCTCTTGTACTAGTCAGGATCCTTTTTTTGCTACAAACACAAATTCCTTATTTGTAGCTTTATTATTGGTCCACGTCATCACATTGGTTTGCAACCATGCAACCTCATCACATTGACGTCATACTGTGATGATAAAGACAAAAAAAAAAAGAAAAAAAAGGCTACAATAGCAAAACACGGACTTCTCTTATACCCATTGCGTATGGTCATGCAGTCTCTTCTTTTCACTCTCCACGTGCAGTGCATGTGCCATGCCCCACCACAAACACATAAACCCACTCTTGAGTGGCCGCTGAAACAGGAGACCGTTGGATTTTGGCCCACTTGTTTGAGGTGAGAAGATGAGCAAAGCACCATGCTAGCCTGGCCTCACCTGTTCATTAGGTACGGTACCTCTCATTCTGGCTAGAACCCAAAAAACGAGATGACCATACCATAAATAGAAAACAGCTAGTAAGGAACGTACACCGTTAGTTTTTGTGTATGGTTCACAGCCCTATGACCTCGTCTATATTTCATCCAATTAGTTCATCTAACTCGCCTCATTAGTATGAAAGATTCTCTAAAACCCATGTTGTTCCAAAGCTTAGGTGGGCAATAACAGGGGAACTTAGAGGTTTAAGTATAATTCCCAATGGAGTGGCCCACTCAAGTGTCTCATTAGCGTGATTCCTAAGATCAATGGCAAACAAGGAGTGTTTTACCGATGGATAGGGCCGATCCCATGCAATCTCCTGGCATCGGCATTCGGGACGAGACCAATCGCAGCCACATTGGACGGGAGAGGATTAGGTAAGGCCAGGATCTATCGAGGTGGGTGGAACCCCTGACTGTGGGGCCCACTGTGATGTATGTGACTACATCCACACCGTCCATCCGTATTGAAATCTCGTTTTAGGGCATGACCCAAAAAATAAGAAGTTTTGAATCCAATATAGACCATAGTACAGGAAATAGTAGCGATTGACCATTAAAAACTTCTTGTGAACCACAAAAGCTTTGGATCAAGATGATATTTGTGTGGTATCTTCATCTAGGTGCTTGTGACCTTATCAACAGGTTGGATGGGATGGAAAATAAACATTCCAATGGAATCCATGAAGTTTTTAATGGTGAGGTGGCCTAAGATTTGAATAAGCTTCATTTTTGGATCATGCCCAAAAATGAGATTTCAAAATGGTTAGACGGTGTGGATTTAAGGCACATACATCACTGTGAGCCCCACAGGCAGGGATCCTAGCCACCTTGGTGGATCCAGGTCTCACCTATTCCGCTCCCGCATTGGACTAAATCCAGACCTGCCAACTGTCACACGTGTCCGCCCTTCGAGTGAGGGGCGCGGAACTTAGGTGAGACCCGAAGGGACCAGCGCAAGTAGGTGGGAATTCCTGACGTGGCGAGCCGCATTGGTGTCCACCAAGCGGCCATATATGCTAGGCATTTACACGTGAGAGACGGCATCGTTAACGGCCGTTTTTCTCCGTTTTCTCTCTCCATGCGTCTCTTCCTCTCCCTCGGCCAAGGAAGCGGATTGTGTTCGACTCAATACCCTTGCATTAAAACTAACTGTGGTCCACTGTGATTTATCTATTTATCTAATCTGTTCATCCCCTTTAACAGATAATGTTTTTGGCTTGATGCACAAAAATGAAGCATTTAAATTTCTCAAGTGGACCCACACACAGGAAAAAGTGTGAATGAATGTGTACCATTGAAACATTCTTGAGGGCCACGGATTGGATGACAAAGAAACATCACTACGGGCCCTCGAAAGGTTTCAACGGTGGGAATCATTATACCCACTGTTTCCTATGATATGGTCCACCTGAAATTTCGATATGCTTGAATTTTGGTTTCAACTCCTTATATGAGCAGGAAAAACAGATGGACGGTGTAGATAAACCACATGCATTTACAGTGGGCCCAGTTAATCTGAAAAAAAAAAAAAAAAAAAAACTAGGTTGGGGTGCTCCCGCTGCCATTATTGGAGAGAGAGAGGACAAGATGGACGCGGATTAGCTACTGACACGTTGAGTTGAGTAGCTATCCGGCTACTGAAGTGACGTCACCAACTACTGTGGGGCCCACCATGATGTATGTGTTGTATCCACACCGTCCATTCATTTGGAGAGATCATTTTAGGGCATGAGCTAAAGAACGAGACAGATCCAAAGCTCAAGTGGACCCCACTAAAGAAAACTGTGGGGACAGTACACGACCGTTGAAACCTTCCTAGGGCCCACCATGATGTTTATTTGAGATCCAACCTGTTCAAAAGTTCACACAGACATTGAAGAAGGGAAAACATAAATATCAACTTGATAGAAAACTTATGTGTCCCCAAGAAGATTTTAATGGTAGGAGATCAAGCCCCACTGTTTTCTTTGGTGGGGTCCACTTGAGTGTTGGATCTGACTAATTCTTTATCTCATGTCTTAAAATATACCCTCCAAATGTATGGATGGTGTGGATACAACATATACATCATGGTGGGGCCCACAGAAGTTGGTGACTTCACTTCAGTAGCTAGATCGCTACTCAACCTGTCAGTAGCTAATCCGCGTCCGGACAGGATCTCTCCACTCTCACGAGAGGTACGTGGAGAGCGAGAGGAAGAGGCGGCCGACGAGCGGAGAGAGAAATAAGAGGGAGAGACGGAGCCAGGTAACGGCCGTTAATTGATGCCGTCCCTCACGTGTGGCTCTCTCACACGCGCCCGCCCAAGTGGACCAATCCTAATCCGCCACGTCAGGATCCCACCGACTTCGCTGGTTCCGGGGTCTCACCTAAGTCGCGCCCTCGAGTGAGGCACTCTCATTGCGGGAGCAAATTTACTGCTACCCTGCCAACAGCTTAGTGGGTGTTACCCTAGCTTGTGGGGCCTACCGTGATGTATTTATTGTATATCCACACTGTTCATCTGTTTTTCCATCTCATTTTAGGACACGATCCCAAATAATAAAAAGATCCAAATCCCAGTTGGACTATACCAATAGAAAATGTGATGAATAACCATTAAAAACATTTTGTGGACCACCAAAGTTTTGTATCAATTGGATCTTTCTAATTTTCCTTCAAACAAATATTTTTGACATTATCAAAAGGTTGTATTGAAAATAAAAGCTAAGAAACAGTTACGATGGTCACTCTAGAATTTTTAATAGTGAGGAACTCAATCACCACTGTTTCCTGTGGTGTCGTCCACCTGAGATTTGAATCTGTATAAATTTTGGTATCCCATCCTAAAATGGTCCTTAGAAACGGATGGACGGCGTGGATATTTATAAAATCATCAAGGTAGGCCCCACGGTAGGGGTAACACCCACAACTAATTCGCACCCTCCAATTCCCCACATAACTAGCCTACCCATTTCTTTTGCATGCGTGTGGCCTACCTTACATGCAGATGCTCTCCTTGTCTCCTTCCGCAACAAGAAGAGTAGGTGCCCGGAGCCCACACGCTTAACCTCCCACACGTGTTATTCGGCATGCACATGTGGGGCGAATTCCTGAATAGTAAATATCATCCCATCAAATGGGGGAGCCGATTAGGTGCAGCCCTAACCGAAGGACCACCTCGATGTATAATATCCATGTTGTCCATCCATTTTCTCCTAATAATTATAGGGCATGAACAAAAAAATGAAGCAGATCCAAATCTCAAGTGGACCATAACATAGGAAACAATGGTGACTGAACACCCACCACTAAAAACTACCGAAGCCCCACTGTAATGTTTAATTTCCATCCAACCTGTTGATAAGGTCACAAAGATCTGAATAGAAAGGATAAAAGCAAACATCTATTTGATCCAAAGCTTCTGTGGCCCACAAAAATCTTGTTAAAGGTAAATCACCACTGTTTTTGTTTTCAGTTATATGGTACACTTTAGATTTGGATCTGCTTCATTTTTGTGCTCATTCACTACAATGAGCTCCCATAACGGATGCACAGCGTGGATGTATGATGAGTCTGGATCGTCTATTGGCCATAATGAGCCTTTTCATTGGACCACGTGTGACCAAGTTGCATTGAGGTGTGACATGGTTGCAAACCTATGTGATAACGTGGATTAATGAAAAGACTTTAAGCAGTGTTTTCTTAATTCGAGTTAAGAGAGGATCCGGATTCATATATAATACATGAATTTGGATCCTCTGTTGGCCTCCATGCTGAGAAATTTTACTTGGAGCATTCTCATTAGGCCACGTCACACTGCATAACGTTAGTGTTGACGATTTGACATGGTTGCAAGCCTATGTGATGACGTGGACCAATGAAAAGGAGCCAACAGAGGATCCGGACTCATAATACATTCATTAAGGTGGGCCCCACGGTGAGGGTCGCACCTGATTAGTTACCCTCATACGGATAAAAGAAGAGCAGAAGCGATAAGGGGTTGAAAAGCGAAGGGGGAAGATGGATGACTGGACAAGACAAGCGCTCTTGCAGGGGCCTCTCATTTGAGGATAAGATGAGTACAGGAGACCCCATCCCAACAAAACCATCCACGAGAAAAATAAATATCTCAAAACCGCTTCCACTCGTCACCCCTCCCGCGCAATATAGCCTCCCCGGCGCACCATAAACTCCCTCTCTCTCCTCCCATGAATAAGAGGTAGAACGAGCATTCAACCAGCACAAAACAATATCTGATCCTCTCATTAGTGAAAAATGGAGTCGAGAGCTCTATCCTGCGCCAACATTTCCTCCCTCGTCCGCCTCAGGAAGACGACAAAAGAGAGTGCTTACGTCATCTCGGCGCGATCAAACCGCTCCGTCGGCGGCAACCTCATCTGGGGGCGGCAACTCCGGCCAGCGCTGCTGCTCGAGAAATCGTCGCCGGCGAAGAATGCCGCCGGGAGGCGGGAGCTGCTCCGTCCGGTCTGTGCCACGGCAGAAGGGAGCGATTCCGCCGGGTGAGGTCCGTTTCCACCGTTCCGACTCGGTCGCCGGAAAATATCAACTTCCGGCTAGGATTTGACGTTTTCTTGTCGTTTTCAGGGAAGGGAAGATTACTCCGTTGGGATTTGCGGAGAAGTATCCCGCTCTGATCACCGGTTTCTTCTTTTTCATGTGGTAAGGGAACATTCCACGAGTGCGCCGTGTGCGCTGTACGCATCTGCTCTATCTCTTTGAGTTTGTGAAATTACGAAATTGTCCTTTGCGGTGCAGGTACTTCCTTAACGTGATCTTCAACATACTCAACAAGAAGATCTACAACTACTTCCCCTACCCTTAGTAAGTGCAGCCGCTCCTTTTTTTTCTTCCTCCTTCTCTAAAGGCTGGTTTCACTTACGGCGTACGCTAACATAAGCATGCTGTTTTTTACTGACTGCGCTTCCGGGGTGCGCAGTTTCGTGTCAGTGGTGCATTTGTTTGTGGGGGTGGTGTACTGTTTGGTTAGCTGGGCCGTTGGTCTCCCTAAGCGCGCTGTAAGTCAGCTTTGTCACTGCCACATGGCGATTTTAATTAGAGGTGTTATATGATACTCTTGCTACGTACGTCACTTGATACGTGGGGCACTCAGAAATTGTATACGTGGCATGAATGGACTTAAGTTCAACCGATTAAATTGTAGAAACCACTGTAGCTAAGTCACGTTCTCAAGATAAGATTGGTTGCGCAGTCATGAACTCCGATTCGTGGACATTTGTTTGTGGAAATTGGACCGTTGAATATTTTTCCAATGCTCACCGTTCAGTAAATGTCTTATCAGATAATCAAATAAGTGGACGGTTGAATCATAATTTGGATGGTTGAAATTGACTTACTTATACTCCAAATATGCAATTTGGACATCTAAAAATGGGAACCATAATTTGGACAGTTGAAATTGACGTATACTCCAAATATGCAATTTTTAAGTGCCTGCGTATCAGCCATCGCACTCTGTCACAGTAAAAGTTTTTCTTATTTTTGGAATTAGGCAATTAGCTTTTCGCTTTGTTGTGGTGAGAAACACGCGTGAGAGTATACTCGAGTTTGATTTTTTACAATTGGGGTTCCTAGTTTGATGATCCAGACCATTGGTCCATTTGACTCCAACGTTGGATGGAGCCTGCTCTTAAGCGTCCTGGATGGGACAATCCTACCTTTTAATTGTCTGTCTGCAAGTAGACGGTTAAAAGGAGAATGGTTCAAATGAAAGAAAAAAAAAGGCTCAAGATTGACGGCTTGGATCTTCTAGCCTTGGAGGTTTTCTGGGTCATGGTCCGTTCACGAGTAGGCCGGCAGATTAATGGTCTGGATCACTTGAACAATGGGCTCCACTGGTGCAAACTCAAAAACCAGATTATACTGGGGTGTCATGATTCACTCTGTGGCGCTCTAGTGGCACCACAAGTTACCTTGCTATGAGTTGCAGTTGGACGTGAGAACTCCAATCAATTCATTCGGACCATCCATGGAGTGCGGATCACTCTTCGTGGGCCAACATGCAGTAATCCCACCAAAAAGATCTTATCCGTCCAATCAACGTCTTATAGAATGGATGATCCGTATTATTTATAACAAAAGGGTCATCATCAATCTGAAGCATCCATCGAATGTGCCACATTGGATTTTCTATTAATTTCAAGCGCTTGGATGACGTGATCATAGTCATCCAAACCATGGCTTTGAAAACAGATGGTTATAAAAAGAGCTTAGCGTTCCTCATGTCTAGAAGACCTTATTTGTTGGGGATTTTAGGGCCTGCCTGGTCGGAGCAGATTGCGTGTGACCTCGGGAACAGAGATATCTCTGTGCCCGGTGCTGTGCGGGGCCCATAGAGATGTCCGTGACAAATCCACTCCATCCATCTGTTTTTAAAGACCACAATAGGACAGGATTAAAAAAAATCGTGCAGATCCAAAATTTATGTGGTCCATACCATATGAAACAGTAGCGGTTGAACGCCTGGTGGCGACAGAACTTTTGTATCAGGATGATATTTGTTCCTACAGTTTATCTGAGTGGTAATAAATCTATGAACAGTTTGGATGGCATAAAAACATCATGGTCAGCTCCAGGAAGGTTTCAACAGTGGAAATTGCTATTCCCACTGTTTTGTTGGTATGGCCCACCTAAGTTTAGGATCTGCCTATTTTTAGAATCCTATCCTACTGTGGCCTTTAAAAACATATGGATAGAGTGGATTTGTCATGGACATCCCTATGGACCCCACACAGCCCCGGGCATCTCTGTGCCCATGGTCACATGCAATCCACTCTCCTGTTTGGAGGATGCCTCAAAATGAGTTCATCTTATTTTAGTTAATTATAATCATATATTAGAGATAACGATTGTTGGTTATCAATGATATTTTTAATCCTTCCAAAAAAAGAAAATGATCTCTAATACATAACGAGCGATTAACTAAAATGAAATGAATTTGCCCTTACAAAAAAGAGGAGGAGATAAAACTCAGTTTTAGGTGCCTACCAACTTGGCCAGGTAGAGATTGAAGTTAATCATCACAATATCTCTAAGCCTATGAATGTGAGGAGGAGAGCATTTTCACCCTCTAATGGCCAGGTGGAAAGGTGTAAATCCCAACTAGTGGCAGATTTTTTTATCATAAAGGATTTGAATCCAAGAAAATTGATCATTTAGTTTATCCAAAATGTTCAGGCCCACCTAAACAGAAACCTGATAAAAGGGACTTTTTTAGTTTTTTTCCCTCACCCACTTGAAATGAAATGGACTTCTACAAGCCTAAGTGTTCACATGTTAATTCTTTCTTTCCCCCCAAATGGGTAGTCTGTTCGAAGTAAGGTTTTCTTTCAAGTATACATATAATGCAACGGCTAAATACAAACCAGTACAGCATACCCAAGAATCAAATTTCAAGCTTTGAATGAGATTTACTACATGATGGTGACCAAGCAATCATGTCCATAAAAAAGAAACCTGATAATTGGGACTTTTTTAGTTTTTTCCCCTCACCCACTTGAAATGAAATGGACTTCTACAACCCCAAGTGTTCACATGTTAATTTCTTCCTTTTTCCCTCAACTGGGTAGTCTGTTCAAAGTAAAGTTCTTTCAAGTGTACATATAATGCAACGGCTAAATACAAAACAACACAGCATACCCAAGAATCAAATTTCAAGTTTTGAATGAGATTTAGTACATGACGATGACCAAGCAATCATGTCCATTTAAAAGAACAAGCCTTCAATCATTAAAATGACAAACCTACCCTTTCAAATTACCATCACATCCTCTCTATCCACATGCATTGTACGTACAGCACAGGAGTTAGCATAGTTTAAAAAGAAAAATTCATAGCGTTCATTTAACTTTCATGCCAAGACCCTAGCTGAGATCCAGTGTGTTTCCAACCTACATGCTTTGAAAATATTTAAAGTACTGCATCTCATCCTTGTATCTTTCTTTTTCGCTTTTCTTCCTTTTAGCCTTTGCTAAAGCTCATCATCATCATCATCTAAGCATTGGCTACTTGAATCCTTTTTGCCATTCCACTCTATCAAGAATTAAATATTAACTACAAAGGCTGTAGTAGCTGCTACTATATGTAATGGCTAAAGGGTAAGTGAAAGAACAGACTCCACAGACACCCAAGTGCCATGTAAATAGCTTAAAAGAGACTTGTTAAGTTGCACCCAATATAGCAAGTTAACAAGTGCACAGCAATTAGTTGGACAGCTGGTAAACCGTAAATGGTATTTTGTGACTAGCATAAGGGTAGACCTATAATGGATGATCAACAGTTGGATCTAGAAATGATGGAAGATCAATGGTCAGATCTACTGACAATGGATGGCCAACAGCCAGATCTATTATGGCAGATCATGGTCAGATATAGTGATGATCGATATTCTGCTGTTAGATCTGAAATGACTGAAGATCAATAGTCAGATCTGGTGATAATGGATGATCAACAGTCGCATCTTTTTTTTTCTTTTTTTTTTTTCTTGATGAATATCAACAATTGAATCTAGAAATGATGGAAGATCAATGTCTGTATTGAGCAATGATGGAAGATCAATGGCCAATAATGATAATGACGATACTCAGGCATGTGGAAGATCAGTGATCACATCAGGTTATAGTCGATGAGCAATGGTCGTATCATTCAATGATATAAGATTAATGTAGTCATAATGTAATGAAGAATGGCTGTATCGTGCAATGATATAAAATTAATGATCAGATACGGCTATAATGAATGTGATGCGGAACACAAGACCATTTCAAGTGTACCAATGAAGAAAGCGCCAACCACACGTACCATCCTTGTGGATAGGCGACTATTGAGGAGCATTGAAGACCTTACACATGTAGTCTGAGACATTTGAAAAGACCCCACCTTGGGAAGACATGTGTAAGTTGCTTTGAGGAGATGATCAGACCGTTGGATCGTGATGATGATGTGATCGGACCATTGGTTCATTGTGGCCCACTTTCATCACACCATCATTGGAGCGCATTGGACATCTTAGATTTGAGTTTATTTTACGCATTTTTTACTTATTTGAGTTTTGGGTTAGTGTGGGTACGTTTTTTTCATGCAAATGTCTTTTTTTTGAAATTTTGTTAGTAGGGGTATTTTGGTAATTATACTAATTCCGAATTTTATAAGGGTGTTGCCCTAAACCTTTTTGATTAGTTGTTGATTTATGAAAAAGAGCAAACCTTTGATTGCCTCCTTCCTCTTTCCCTCTCTCATGGTGCTTCTTCTTCTTCCTTGATCTCCTTCTTCTCTATTCTTCTTGTGCCCCTCCAACTTCTTCCAGGTATTTCATCTTCTATTATTATCCTTCTAAACTTCTGTTTTGTTTATTCCCCACGATCTAAACCTTGAGAATCGATCTAAACCCTAAGCTTTCAGATTTTCAAATCCCTAATAAAAAATCCTTTGATTTCCTGGATTAGAGATTCCTCTTAATTGATTGGATTAAGACCATGCAAGATCGGGAGGTTCCATCCCTCGCCGGATCCAACCTATACGCTACTTGAATCCCATACTCCATGGTTGTGATGATGGCCCGTCCCATTGCATGTTTCCTTTATGATTTTCTTAGTTTATGATGATTGATGCTAGATTTCATTATTATTATTGCTTTTATTTCCGCTGAATAATTGTGTTCATGAGCATGCATCATATTTAGGGCTGTCCTGCATCAAATTTGGTATCAGAGAATAGGCTTGCATGGTTTTGTCTAGATCGAGTTATAAAAAAAATTAGGGTTTTGATTTTTAGGTTTGTTTTAGGAAATGTCCAGATTTAGAAAGTTTCCTAATTTGGAAAATTTTCAGATTTAGAAAGTTTCCAATTTTAGAAACTTTCCAATTTTAGAAAATTCCTAATTTGGAAAAATTTCAGATTTGAGTCGCATCATCTAGAATTAATTAATGTCAGTTCATTGTAGTTTAAATTCATCGCATTCATATTGTGAGTCACCAGTCCATAGAGTCTTCCCGTAGTGAATGGAGTATAGACGTTGGAGATCTTCAGGGCCATTAAGTGTTTTCGTGTGGCCGTCGAGATCCAATGGAAAGCCGAACTCCGATGAGTTGGCCTCCTTTAATGGTCACATGGACCCACAAACATTCCTTGATTGGCTTGAAGACTTGGACTATTTTTTTTATTGGTATGATATGTCGAATGATCGTCGAGTGAGGTTTGCCAAGTTAAAATTGGAGGGCCAAGCCAAGTCGTTTTGGGCAGATTTGGAGCGAAGAATTGATAGAGTTGGGAGAGCCCCGATCTCACAATGGGAGGAGATGAAAGAGCGTTTGAAAGAAAAATATCTTCCCATCTCTTATCGTCAAAAGCCCTTGGCTCAGAAGGGAGTTGCCCCACCTTCTCGTCCAAACACAAAACCAATATGGTCCCCTCCTTGTAAAGTGGTCCAACCTATCATTAAGGAAATCTCGGCTTATGAACAATTTGAGTGTTTAACACCAACTATATTTCCTTGGAAGCGAGATAATACCTTGGTAAATGGCCAGTTGGAAGAATCCAAACATGATGTTTATGAAGTGGAAGAGTACGTGCCTAACGTCAGTAGTGAGGAAATGGAAGAAATTAAGGCATCGCTCATCATCGTTGAGGATGACGAAGTGTGTGTTAGTGATGAAAAGGTCGAAAAGTTTGAGACCACATCACTTCCGAGTGTCATGTGTGATGTAATTGATACAGTCTCCCAATCTATGTCTCTTACCATGGTGAACACAAATGAAATTGAAGAAGAGACTAGTGAGGATATGATGATAGACACCCACATGACTTGTGATATCCCACCAGATGATTTATGGGATAAATTTTCACCCATATGGGACATTCAACACACAATTGATCTTGTCCCTAAGTTGGTCTTGTCAAGCTTTCCTCCATACCAGGGGAACCCCATAGAAAATATAGAAATGCAGTGTCAATTTGATAAACTTCTTGGGGAAGAATTCAATAAGGAAAGTTTGAGTTGGAGTTTTGTTTTGTGTGTCATACCTGGTCTTTTCACTTCCAAGAATAATGGCATGTGGCACACAAGTGGGCATATCCTGACCGTCCACAAAGCTTCAGTCAAGTGTCATGCTATCATGCGACGTATTCACGTTATGGTGGATATGATGACCTTAGTCCTTATCCCGTATCTTGATGACATTTTGGACATAATGGCTGATGCCAAGATCTGCTCAAGACTTGGTATTACTAGTGTTTGTTCTCAAGTGTTGGGATACCTGAAAATCATCCTTGTTTATAATACTTATAATGAGAAATTATGTGTCACCCATGGTAAGTATCCTTTTGTTTCAGTTTTCCAAGTTCTAGGTCATAGGATTGTTTATTTCCATAGGATTGTTTATACCAAGTTCGTAGATTTTTCAGAGTGTCCTTTAGTGTCACCCATGTCTGTCATCCAAAGGTCTTCAAAGTCAGCCAATGCATTCGCACGCCATATTCATGATTTGCATACACATATTAGACAGCGGATAAATAAGAGCAATGATGATTCTAAAATCTCAGCTGATTCTCATCGTAAATTGCAAGAATTTCAGAAATGAGACTATGTAATGGTGAGGATAAGGCCAGAGCGGTTCTCACAAGGTTCCGCTAAGAAATTACAAGTGCGTAGTGCTGGACCATTCAAGATATTGCAGAAAATTGGGTCCAACGCGTATCGGATCGACCTTCCATCTGAAATGGGCATTAACCCAACTTTTAATGTGGAAGATCTAGTCCGTTCCCACCATCCCATCGTTGATCCATCGTCCCTTTCATGGCCTTGTTCTGATGTTGCTACACAACCCCTTCCACCCCTTCCTCCACCCATTACCCATAAAGAAGAAATTGAGGAGATCTTGGGTGAAGAGATCATTTTTATGAGAGGCGGAAGTTTCCAAAGACACATTGTCAAATGGAAGAACAAACCACCGTCAGAATCTACATGGTTGATAGAAGTGGAGTTACAGAGCGTTAATCCAGATTTACTAGAGCGCCACAAGAGTTTTAACTCGCCGGAGTCGAGTTCTTCTCAGACGAGGAGAATGATGCGGAACACAAGACCATTTCAAGTGTACCAATGAAGAAAGCGCCAACCACACGTACCATCCTTGTGGATAGGCGACTATTGAGGAGCATTGAAGACCTTACACATGTAGTCTGAGACATTTGAAAAGACCCCACCTTGGGAAGACATGTGTAAGTTGCTTTGAGGAGATGATCAGACCGTTGGATCGTGATGATAATGTGATCGGACCGTTGGTTCATTGTGGCCCACTTTCATCACACCATCATTGGAGCGCATTGGACATCTTAGATTTGAGTTTATTTTACGCATTTTTTACTTATTTGAGTTTTGGGTTAGTGTGGGTACGTTTTTTTCATGCAAATGTTTTTTTTTTGAAATTTTGTTAATAGGGGTATTTTGGTAATTATACTAATTCCGAATTTTATAAGGGTGTTGCCCTAAACCTTTTTGATTAGTTGTTGATTTATGAAAAAGAGCAAACCTTTGATTGCCTCCTTCCTCTTTCCCTCTCTCATGGTGCTTCTTCTTCTTCCTTGATCTCCTTCTTCTCTATTCTTCTTGTGCCCCTCCAACTTCTTCCAGGTATTTCATCTTCTATTATTATCCTTCTAAACTTCTGTTTTGTTTATTCCCCACGATCTAAACCTTGAGAATCGATCTAAACCCTAAGCTTTCAGATTTTCAAATCCCTAATCCAAAATCCTTTGATTCCCTGGATTAGAGATTCCTCTTAATTGATTGGATTAAGACCATGCAAGATCGGGAGGTTCCATCCGTCGCCGGATCCAACCTATACGCTACTTGAATCCCATACTCCATGGTTGTGATGATGGCCCGTCCCATTGCATGTTTTCTTTATGATTTTCTTAGTTTATGATGATTGATGCTAGATTTCATTATTATTATTGCTTTTATTTCCGCTGAATAATTGTGTTCATGAGCATGCATCATATTTAGGGCTGTCCTGCATCAGAATGACTGATGGTCGAGTCTATTGGTAGTTATATCAATGATCAGATGGTTATGATGAATGACTGATGGTCGAGTCTATTTGTAGTTATATCAATGATCAGATGGTTATAATGACTGACTGATGGTCGAGTCTATTGGTAGTCCCTCCTTTCCTCAACGATACTCAGATAGGCATGTGGAAGATCAGAGATCACATCTGGTTATAGTCAACGAGCACTGGTCGTATCATTCAATGATATAAGATTAATGATTGGATACAGTTATAATGTCAATGAGCAATGGCTTTGTCATGCAATGGTATAAAATCAATGATCAGATACGGCTATAATGAATGACTGATCGTCGAGTCTATTGGCAGTTATATCAATGATCAGATGGTTATAATGAATGACTGATGGACCAGTCTGTTGGTAGTCCCTCCCTCCCTCCTTCCCTAATTGTTCCAGGAGAGCAGAATGTGCTCAGGAAACAACAAACAAACTATTCTAGTATCCAATTAGCCCTTTCTTCTTTTGCTTCTTCAAAATCTCAATTCAAGTTTCCCCTCAAATGTTTAGGATCAGTACGCCCTTTCTAATTCCTCTCTCAACTTTTGCCCCTGCTGGTATGCCAGTATGCCACACACTCTCCCTACTGCTAGCCACAACAACCCCTTACCCACCCCAACCCTCTTTATGTGGTGCTGAATCTGTATCAGCTACTTTCATGATTTTGATGGCTCTCAATCTACTTTCCAAAACCACTCTTTGATGGTCACAGCAAAGGATTTGGTTTCCCCTCAGAATCTGTTTGAACTACCATCATGATTTGATGGCTCGTGGTCACCTTATTCAAACCGTTCCTTGTTGGAAACAACAGAAGTTATAGCTTTCCTCTTCATCTTTGAATTCTTCTATGTTGGGAGCTGGTTTCTGGATTTTGATCTTGACCGGAACATTGATGTGTCAGGTTTCCTAAGACACATGTTACACACACACACACACACACACACACACACACACACACACACACACACACACACACACACACTTTTTACTTTGAAATTGATTTGTCAAGAGAACCTAATCTTCTGGCTGTTGAAGAGAACCTATCTTCTGGCTGTTGAAGTTTTGTTTGGTTTTTTGTTTTTTAGGTGTGGGCTCAAACCCAAGACCTCAATGTTGAAACACACCCTATCTACCATTGAGGCATGGTCTTGAATCCTTTGGCTGTTGAAGTTGATTCGAATTGATTTCCTTCAAGAACAGAGACAAGATTTGTGGACAATAGATTGTTTTGCTTTCAGTAAAAAACTTCCATGACAAGGAATTTGATTTTGTTTCCTACTATCTACAAATGACCACATGGAAACAGTCACTCCCAAATGCATCTCCCTCAGATCATTCCATTGTTTTCCAACTTGGATGATGCAATTCACAGTTTTCAAAATGCTAAAGAAAACTCTGTGATCCAAAGTAAGAGCTCATACAGAGTTGGGGCGGAAGGAACCAGGATTAGGTACTAGAAGATGGGTTTGGTAAGGAAAGGTAATGAGGTGTTATAAAATGGGGACTTATCAAAGGGAAGGTAAAGTGAGTTTCTAGAAGAGGAGTTTACAATTGGGTCTGGGAAATGGGAGGAGAAGAGAAAGTAGTCCCAATGGTTAAAAAGTGGTGAAGAATGGGGAAATGGTGTTGGAAAGGTGGAAGAAGGAGATTAGAGAATGTGAGGAAACTGAGAAAAGAGAATAAAGGTAGTTCTTCTCTGCAGGAGGAGGAACTTTCTATCCATATTTTTATGACATTCGTGTAAATATGGCAAAACTAATGCACAGACCTTTTATATAATATAACTATGGAACTGCAATTACCTATGGTATTCATAGTCCGAGTTCTATTTTGCATGTTTTATTTTATGCTGCACTGATTGTAAGATAACAAGACCACCCTTCAAAAAAAAAAAAAAAAGCATAACAAGGCCCATTTTTAATAGGATTATTATTTCTTTTTATGGTTCTCAAAACACTTGTGCCATCTTGTAATGTTTAAATGACATGTGACTGGGATTGTTTCTGTGTTTTAGCCCATCGACTCAAACCTGCTGAAGCTGCTGATCCCTGTCGCAGTATGCCATGCCTTAGGCCATGTTATGAGCAATGTATCGTTTTCCGCGGTGGCTGTCTCCTTCACCCACACAATCAAAGGTATATGTTCTGACATGAACAAATTATTGTCGCACTGTACATTTTCTGTAATATCTCTGACTGTGTTTATTCATTTCAGCTTTGGAGCCTTTCTTCAATGCTTCTGCTTCTCAGTTCGTTCTTGGACAATCGATACCCCTGACACTATGGCTATCTCTGGCTCCTGTTGTTCTCGGTAAACCATATCTTGTTGGCAGTTTTCACGTTGCAACACTAGAATGCATTTCTTATGCTGATAATGGCATCATTTTTCATAATGGGCAATTTCGCAACTAAATCAACTTCTGCAAATAATAAGGGATGTGTTGGAGGAATATGTTTTTGGTTTGTCACAACTTGCAAGGAATCTGCATGGTGACTCACCACCATACACATGGCTATACGGTTGGTTCATCCGTATGATCCATTTGATAGTTTATCCTATAAAAGCTACAGTAATCAGATGATACTGGCAGACAGATCAATGGACTCCCCCTCTGAATGCTGCCTGCTGACCCTTTTTTTCGAGATATATTTTCAACGTCCACTTGAAGGGTGCTGAGCAATAGCTGGGTTCATCTAATCAACATGGTTTATTTACTGTGAACTAACTTACCAGATGGATGATCTGAATACACTGTCTATTGGCCAAAAGAATGGGGATGAGTCGCGAGGAATCCATATAGCTTTGCTGATGCAAACCCAAGCTTTATTTATAAACCAATGTTTTAAAAAATGGACTGAACAACGACTTGTTGTTGTGGGTGGTTCAGTCCAACTGCCGGTTAGTAAGTCCGACCACTCTGACCTGTTTCGACCCAGGACATCTACTCGCAGCATTACTGATAGAGAAAAGTAAAAGGAATGAGTAAACAGAATGCCTCTGGTTCAGTGGATAAGATGCTTGGTTCTTATGTGTGTGTTGTAGGTTCATAATCCACTGGATAATCTTACAATTAATCAAGAAAAATACTTGGACACAAATTGACCAGGGTTTTTGGTAATCCAGTCTCTTTTTGTGGCCGGTTCGAGTCCAAACTGGTACAACTGTCCCATCAAGTCCAGGTTTTAAAACACTGGTACTAGGTATGAGGTGTATTGCAATTTTACTGCATTCAAAATGACTAAATTGTGCTTGGAGACCGTAGGTGTGTCAATGGCATCTCTAACTGAGCTTTCATTCAACTGGACGGGCTTCATTAGCGCCATGATTTCCAACATCTCCTTCACTTACAGGAGTATCTATTCAAAGAAAGCCATGGTCTGACAATATCTCTCTGTATTCTTTATATCTGGATTCTAATATGTATATATCTGTCAAATGAAGATTAACCCTTGTTTGTTGCAGACCGACATGGACAGCACCAATATCTACGCCTACATTTCCATCATTGCACTCATTGTTTGCATTCCACCAGCAATTATTGTGAGTGGTTCTTCAATCTCATGCATGAAAATTAAAATATACATGTTATAGGGGATGCCTTCATCTCTTGATCAGCTATTTGCATCAGTTTTTCTTCTTTTTTTTTTCTTTTTTTTTTCTTTTCTTTTTTTATTCTTTCGGGTTGCTTGATAAAATCTCTGTTACTGATAAAAAAAGAAAAAGATGTCCAGTGTATGAACATGGATTTGTTTGTAGATCAAACCCATGACCTTGTTATGATCCTAACCATCCAATTATGGACTTTTTTGGCCGTTGCCCATAATTCCTGTTGACCCTCCAGGCTTGAGCTGTTGTTCAGATGCTTGAGAGCATTCTCCTTGCTCAGTTTCTATACCATATGGCTTACTATTCAATTAATGGTCCATCAATTGGATAGGCTAGGTCAAAGAGCTTATGCACCAATCAGTTGATGACATGGTATTCAAAAAACAGTTATGCCGTTGTATGAGGTGGCAACGTCTGCTCTGAGAAAAAAAAGTTCCATAACAGACCTGTAACTGTATGTCACGGGACAATACGGAGCCGTAACAGACCGATACAGGCCCAATTCAGTTTTTTCCTCTAAAACAAATTGACTGTTACAGCGCTGTAACTGCCATTATGGAATGGTTGTTGCACCCCATATTGTAACGGCCGTAAGGCTGGCCATTATGGCCACCGTTACCATTATTGAATACCTTGGATGGTGAAGATGTTTGATGCATTGAGTCTTGTCATAGAGAATAGATTACATCATGCCCCCATTGATATGGTGACTAGCACTGCTCCATCTCATCTCTTTGATAAAGAGACACTGTGCCAACTTACTGCCAAAAAGAGCTTTGGGCCAAAGCACATTACCATTTCTAGCTTGGTCCATCCATGATTGGCCTATTTGATTGCATGGTCAGATGATACTAAGTCACGTGAACAAGGCACGACCCAAAAGTTGCACTGACCTGGGTGATCCTGATTGTCTCATTGGTGGATGACTTGTAGTCCACAAAATAGAACTGACTATTGATGGACCTCTGAGATTTTCTGATTGGTGTGACTTTGTACCATAGGCAGTCCATAGTAGAGTCCACGACAGGCCCTGTGGCTCTTCATTTCAGCAAGCAACCCTGCATAACTAAAATCTCAAGAGAATGCAAAACCCAGCTTCCTTTTTAATTATCACATCCCCACCTCTTCAATATCCATTTTCTTTTCTGATGTTCAGTTGGAGGGGCCTCGATTGATCCAGCATGGTTTCAATGATGCAATTGCTAAAGTGGGTGTAACGAAGTTCCTATCGGATCTCTTTTGGGTGGGCATGTTTTATCACCTTTACAATCAGGTAGCCATTTTGCTTCTTTCTGGATGTTGTAATCTTGCAGACTATCATGTATTACTTACCTGCTTATAATGATGTTATGGATGATAGCAGCTCACTTGTATTGTTGATGATATCTCTCTCAGTTGGCAACCAACACCTTGGAGAGAGTGGCTCCACTTACTCATGCAGTTGGGAACGTGCTGAAGCGTGTGTTTGTGATTGGGTTCTCGATCATTGTCTTCGGTACGTATTGGCTTGGATTTTTTTCTTCTCAGATGATTTTGATCCGCATGGACCATGCTTTCCTAATCCCCTATCATGTGCAGGTAACAAGATCTCAATGCAGACAGGCATCGGAACAACCATTGCGATTGCTGGTGTCGCAATTTACTCATACATCAAGGCCAAGATAGAAGAGGAGAAACGAGTGAGTGCTCACTAGCTGTATCACTAGGGAATGGTCTATTGCATATCGCACAGAGCCAACAGTCTCTGTATATCTCACAAAGGGATGTGTAGGGCCCACCCAAGCTGCATATTTTAGCAGGCGGTGGGCTTAACACTCCATGCCCATGATCATAGTCCGGTGGCGGCGGTTCATACACCAATTATTCAGTGTATGCACTCCACACCAAATCCCTTTTATATCACTTAAAACATGGTTTGGACAGATATTCTAGCCAGCTAACATGCGCATTTGAATTGCAAATTTGCAGCAAATGAAATCTGCATAAGATGAAAAGGCGTTCTTTGGACGGGTGGGATGATCGTTGTGTAGATTTAGATGTTTGTGGACATGAGGCTCCCAGCCAGTTGAAGTTCACTTAAAATTGTATTTTTTGCTCATCTTCCATTTGGAGTAAAACTATCACTGATCTGCAATCTTCCCATATCCACTGAAAATAATGGTTCTCTTAAACACTGCTTACATGGGGAAGCCACCAAGAGAGATGGGTATTGTAGCATAAAAAACTGCATGTATCAGTAACCAATGGAAGTGCAATCTGCAACCACAGCTTCTTCTATCATTGTTTTGCACTTCAGTGCCTGCAATCTAGAAACACTTCACCATTTTTTCTATGGGGCGCAGTTGTTTCAGAGTACCACCCTAAGCTTATGGTTGTACTGTGCAGATGTGGGGGCCACTTGATATATGAAGACCATCCAATCCGCCCATCAGATGCATCTATTACCTCTAGGTGCTGAAAATCATCCTGATCCAACACTCCATAACACAGGGAACATTGTGAGAGGGGATGCCTGCCCTTGGCATACCGACCAGGTGATGGGTCTGAATGCCTGGGTTTCATATATACAACATGGTTGGCCCTCCGCCCAAATCAAGGGTGGATGTTCCCTCCCAACTTGTTCCCTGTAATGTGGCCCACCTGATTGACAGATCAGCCTGATTTTAGGATCTTAGGGTTACAATTCGATATGCATCTGATGTAGGGGTTGGATGTTTATTCATGGATCATGTCAGCTCCACATCTGTCCGTTACAATGGTAGTTTATGGTGCTGCAAGGACCTCTGGAGCGTCCCTTTTTCTATATTAGTCTAGAAGAGTTATAAGGTCTCCTAGTGGGGTCCTTTTTTTGGATTCTAGACTGTTGGTATATTGGTCCCGATATGCATGAATTGAATCTCAACAGGTTTCTGAAATGGATGGTTTTACTCAGTGCCATCTTCGACTGTTATTTTGGACTGTTGATGTGTGTTTTTCCCTCATCTGAAACCAGAATCAGTATTAATTTTCCATGAATTGAAAGTAGAATAGCTTACCCTGACAGTTTAGATATCGCTTTAGACTCCCGGACAGATTTGCAATAGCAGATTGTAATAATTCCATCAGATCTGGTTTAGCAGAAACTTCCACTAACAGTGGAAAACCGAGAATCAGAGAGAGAGAAAAGATTAGAAGGGAACATTGTGGAGTAAGGTATGTAATAATGGAAATGGTGGCCATAGCGATCACCCTTACCATTATGATACGGGCCACAACAGCTGCTACAGTTTTTTTTTTTTTTTTTTTTTTTTTTTAAATAAAATTGTATTTGCCTGTAATGGTACAGGCCTTTACAGCTACAACTGTTACAGGCCATTTTTTTTCATAGCAGTTGTTACATGACCATTTTTGGATACCTTTTTTTTTTTTTTCACACTATGCACCCACCCACCAGTGGGGTTAGTGTCTCCTTAGCACTCGAACCTTAGACCTGATGTTGAAACCCCTAGGGGTCTTCCAGCTGGGCTAGCACTCGAACCTTAGACCATTTTTGGATACCTTGACATGGAGTCAATCAAAACAATTAAAACATACAATATGAAAGGACATGAGGATTTTTAAGCAATTACAAGACCACTTTAGTAAATTTAGGATGAAGTGCTGCCCCTATCCTCTCTCTTACCAGCATTGTATGTGCTGGTTTTACAAGTCCGAGTACCTGTGTGTATGTGTATCTATATATAGTTTTACCAAGATTGTATAATAAATAATGCTATTTTCTCCTTTTCATAGGAAGATACTTGTATATAATGTATATTTTACTTAACCCTAATTAATGAGAGATTATGGTTTTCTGCAAATTAACCTAGGATTACAAGAAGAAGGAAGCTAATGCTACTGTAAATGGACTAGTTTTAAGTAAAAATAAAAAACCATCGTTATTTCAGGTAGGGATGTCAACGGGTACCTTGATCCACTCTCCTATTTTAACAGGTCCAGGTTCAATTTTTCAGATCCACTTAGAAATTGGGTCTTGGGTGTTGTTCCCAGTCCATCCAATAACCCAGCCCGCCATCCATCTGTTGACTCATCTGAATCATCCTAATTACCATCTCCGGTGACCACTTCACAGTCTTTGAGGATAGTACAGTCACACGCAGGTTGAGCCACGGACCCCTCAAAAGACATTTTAAATCATTCTTATCATTTTCTACAATCAGGCTGATTCGTTTCTTAGGTGGGCTGCCCTGTAAAATTAGACCTAAAACCTCTAAATTTAAGTGGTATGGCCTACCTAAGTCTTGGAATACTGTGATTTTTGGATAATCTTTCATCACGGTGAAGCACATCAGATAAATAGATTAGATGGCATATAAACGCCACAGTAGGCCTTGCACAAACTAATGGTGGGCATTCTTTCTCAACTTTTTCCTATGGTGTTGCCTACCTAAGTTTTAGATGATCATGATTTTTGGGTTTAACAGTCAGAATAAGATTAGAATGGGCAACGTACTTGATGGACGGTGTGGATCTAATGAAACTTACACACGGGTGGCTTTTTAGTTGCTAAAGTAACCCTGGCATGTAGCTAGCCACACCATTGGGAAAAATTAGCTTATAGCGAGAGAGACAGTCAGCCTAACACCCAGTTTTGTAGGTTTTCTGTCTCCGGACACAAAAACCGTTGAATGGCATTTTCCGGTAAAATATTAGCCACACAATGTTGATTACAAACATTTTCTAATTCCTAAAATATTCATAACTTTATTTAAAATATATTTTTATGCCCCATAAACACACCAAGTTGATCTGTCATTGTAAACTATCTATGGGGGCAAAACTATCCTCCACTATTGCTATTATTATATAGACAGTAGAAATAAGAACACGGATAGGGCTGGAAACAAGTTGGAGCAATATTTGTGTCTCGCCTGCTAGCCCAGCTGGAAGATGCCTTGCCACTGGTGGGTGGGTGCATGTGTGACTAACCATGTGGGTGTGTTGCGCAACTAACAGGATGGGTGTGTTGCATGACTAACAAAGAAAAAAAAGTTGGAGCAATATTTTGACCTAATATCCAACTTGGATGTGGATGTCCTTATCCGACTAATATCCAACTTTTTTGAACAATATCTAAACGTCCGAGAATAAAATCATATATTAGAATAACAGTCAGGTAATCAGATATTCAACCAATATTTAATTGAAATAATTATATAAAAAAAATCCTTTGAAACGAGTAACTAGCTGTTTATAAATTTTAGTAATTACCACATATATTAGTATTTAATAGTTTAATAAAGAATATCATTAGTTGGGTAAATTACAAAAATGGCTCAGATAGCAATAAGCAGATGTGGACTGCAACTCACTCAAATGGTTTCAACTGGAACCACATGGCTAATGTGTAGTACAAGATCCAGATTACTTATCTAGTGGGCCCTGCCATACATTTGCTGATGCCCGAAGAACAAGCACCATTGCACAGGCTTAAGCACTCTTTATCTCTAGTTTGGGGAAGGAATAACCGACCTGGGCCCTGTTTTAATGAAGTTGTAGGGAATATCTAATAGTTCCAATCTGGGGCCATTGGAATGGATGTCATGTACATTGACCATGTGCTGATGCGAAATCATGCGATCAGCATTCTTCGTTAACACACACTGGGTTTAATTCCAGTGTTTGCTTCTTGAGTCCTGTTGAATGTCTGTCACACCGAAAGAAGACCCAAACGTACCTCGGAGGTTCAACCCTAGTTTTGTTGGGCTTTGGCTGAGTCAGCATGAAAGGCTACCTAAGCAAAGGGTAATGTGGACCAGAGTCCAAGCTGACCAGGCATGAAAAGGGCTACCTAAGCAACTAAAGTGCAGCCACCGAGTGAAAAAGGCTACCTGAATAACTAGAGCTACTGGATAATTAGAGTACAGTTGCCATGCCCTAAAATTGTCATAGAGTGAGCTGCGGTGAACATTGAGGTGTGGAGGAATGTTATGATCCCAATGGTTTAATCCATCGGTCCTGGGGCTTTTGGTGCTCTGGTTAGGTTCCTAACAATTTTGTACAAGAGTAGGCCCCACCATAAAACTGCCCGGCACGTCAATCTGGCTGGCCCTCTCATCAGGTAGGTGGAATCAACCAATGGAGCAGACAGATTGTGGTCCCGCCTGATACTTTTGCCAGGTGATTTCCTCATCCGTTTGCATGCTATGGATTTCCCATGCAAGTAGCATGTTGGCAGGATGTGGCTGGATTACCAGGGAGAGTAGCGTACAACCATGAGAGAGAGAGAGAGAGAGAGAGAACAAGCCATCTACAATTGGAAGTAGATGGCTGAATTGCCTAACTTACAGGTTCCATCAGTCATGGGGCTTTTGGCCCATTGTTTAGGTTCTTGTGTGTGTGTGTGTGTGTGTGTGTGTGTGTGTGAGAGAGAGAGAGAGAGAGAGAGAGAGAGAACAAGCCATCTGAATTGGCAGTAGTGTACAACCATTTCCCACGCCTTGGGAATCTCTTGTTTCCACTTCTACAACTAGCCCAAAAGTTAAGATAGGGCGGGGTTGTAAACTAAATGTGCCAATGCTTCCAGCAAGGTTAGCATTGGCTCATCTACCACTTTTCTTTCTTTTTTTTCGTTTTCATCTACAGTATATTTGCAAACAGAAACGAACCTGTAATCAAGTTTATTACATATATAAAGCTCACAGCATTACAAAATCCATGAACCCAAATAAAATCCTAGCAGAAAACTGCAGCCATCCAAAAATATCACTAGAGCAATGGCGGCAGTCCTCATGGGGCCAACAGCCTCTTGATTCCGGCCTTCTGCTCAGCAGTTAACCTTGTGGGGAACTTGATGTTGAACTTGATCCGGAGGTTACCCCTTTTAGAGGGGTCCTTGGGTATTGGCATTCCTTCCCTAGGAACAACCTCCTCATAAGTCGGATGGATTATGTTGTTGATGGGGATTGTTAGGCTCCGTCCGTCGAGGGTTGTCAGATGGACCGTGTAGCCAGTCAATGCATCCGCCAGTGGTATTTTCTGTGTAACAATCAGATCGTTCCCGTCCCTTGTGTATACACTGTGCGGTTTCTCATCTATGACGAAGACAATATCAGCAGGAATGACGTTCGGGCTGCTCATTCCCTTTCTCTGGGAAGGTGATCTTGGTCCCTTCTTCCAACCGGGCTTGACTTCAATAGTTAGTATCTCCTCCACCGGCATCGTCTTTCTGAATAAAGAAACAAACAAACATGTCAGCGCATGAGAGTAGTAGGTCGAGCAATTGGAAGACAGAACAAAACTATCAGGTAGAATGGAAACTAAACTAAAATGAAACCATTCCCTGCAAGAATTACTGCCATTGCATTCATGAAACTATGCACCCCACAACATGAAAACGTCCCACCACAATGGCGTAGGGTTGTCAAGGTCCTCCAATTGGGCTTGGGTTTGAAAATGCCAATCCAATTTGAAATCAGGTAGGCTTTGGGTTCAGCAATTTCAGGTTAGGTTGGGTTGGGTCAGGTCAAGCATGTTGGGTTAAGGTTGAGAACCTCGTATTGGAATTCAGATCAGGTCAGGTTGCGGGCAGCATCCTCTTCAGGTTGGGTTAGGCTCAGGTTGACTCAACCCAACCAAACACACCTAAGTCGCACCCCCAGTGGCAAACATCTAACTTGTAGACTGACTGTAAGTTCACTGTCAAACACCCATCTCCACACACATTGCTAACATCCTTCCATGATGTCATGCAAGTAATCCATGGTTTTTGTACAGCTAAAGGCAACTACAATCAATTTTCCAAAAAGCAAATACTACCATCAGATAGCTAAGCAGGCCTTTGCCTCTCCTCAGAAAAAGATAATTAGGGTTCCTATCAAAGCATTCTGCTTTGTTTCACTCAAAACCCCACAACACTATCATCTTGGTCTATTCTGACATGCTAAGATAATCTTGTTCCAACTTCCAAGTTCCAACTAGAGTCGTCCAATCTCCAATAACTCTGTTATTATTATTGGATCACTAACAAGACTTCTATAAAAGAATGTAGTTCCTAATAGCATATATACTTGCAGATTTGATTGCTAATTGTAAAATTCATGCCATCTCTCCACACGAAATCCCAACAGTCAAGATTTCTCGTGCATTAGAAGGATGCCCAATGGCCCATGGGATTGTACCAAGAAAGCTAAATTTTGATATACAAAGACGGTAGTTTCTACATTTCGAATAAAAGCTCATCTAAATAGCACCAAAAGAAAAAGAAAAAGAAAATGAAGCCATTTCCCATGATGGGATGTTTCACTATATTTGGATAAAGGGAAAAAATTAGTAGTGGATTTCACATAGTAATCATCACTTTTCTGAAGTCAATTTCTCCAATACAAGTTGAGTGTTGTTCATAACATGAGTGTAGCTGACATGAGGATGTTGAGCTGGATGAGTGGCAAGACGAGGAATGATGGAATTAGAAATGAATGCATTCGAGAGATCTTAGAGTAGCACCAATAGGTAATGAGATGAGGGAGAGTAGATTTAGATGGTTTCATCATGTGCGATAGAAACCAAGAACTGCACCAGTTAAAATGATTGAGTTGGTACAAGTTGAAGGCTCTAAAAGGGCAAGGAGAAGACCCAAGCGGACGTGGATAGAGGTACTGAGAATAGAGATGATGACCTATGATCTAATTGAAGGTATTATCCTTGCTGGAGTGGAATGACAAAACAAGATTCATTTAACCAACCCCAATTAATTGGAAAAAGGCTTGGATGACTCATGACAATGATGATGATGATACGCAAAGAGCATTGCCTCCCAAAAATAAGATCTCCACTTGATACCCAACCAAGGCCCCTAAATATGGAATCCATGTAAATAAATGTCTGATAGTGCTCAGGGAAATCATAACTGGGTAATTATTTTTTCTATTCTCTTCCCACCATCCAAGCAAACCTAAATTAAGCCTTTGGTTGAAAGTTCTAGCGTTTTAGAATTTTGAACTTCAACACCTAGCATTCTGCCTTGAACAAAAACCCAAAAAACTTTCATCTTGAATCAACAAGCAACCCTACCATGCACAAGGTAGGAGGCATGACAATAACTTTCAGATGACAATATCAGACATACAATAGAAGAAACTAATAATTTGCAAAGGGAAGTGCCAGTTGAAAACCAAGCCAGTATGTCCATCAGCAGGAAGAATAACCAGAAGACCTAAGAAAAACAGAAGGAAGGGGGGAAGGGGGGAATGATATGCATGCAACTACAGTACAGGTTCCACCAACAGCTCTTAAAGGGGCCGCTTGGATCCATGGATTTGTCAATCCTCGCTAGCCACCAGTATTGACAACTCAATCAATCCATTACACTAACAGTAATGATTCAATTTGATACTGCATCCAAACAGACTCTAAGCAAGAAAATCAAATAATTCAAAGATTGCATCTCACTGAACATAAATGTAACAGATAAACCCAAATTGCGAAAAACATGAAAAATCATGTAAGTTATAAAACCATCACCATCCATCACTTCATATGACAAAACAACCAAAACCCATATCCCAAAAAACACAAAAACATTCTTCAAATTAATAATTTAAAAAAAAAAACAAAGAGAAATTTTCCCAAGAAGAAAAGATGGCAAAACTCACCCGCTTGCATCAGCAATCTCCCTCGAAATCTTCATTTTCTTAGTAGTCCCCTTGTACAGCTCTTCTAGGCTACATTGCAACGAATTCTCGATTGGCGCTGCCTTCCGAGGCTGATTCATTGATGCCTCCCCAAACGACCCAAAGAAATCATGGTCCCCAAACATCCCACCTGGAAACCTCGAACCCCCCCTCATACCACCGCCGCCACCGCCCGGACCACCCATCCCACCCATCCCTCCGCCGAATGGGCTAGAGAATCCAAAAAACTCAGAGAAAATATCGTCAGCGTTTCTTGGATTGAATCTGAACACATTCGGCCCGTCTCCCGTCTGGAAAAAGGTCGTACCTCCGGCACCACCAGCACCAGCACCAGCACCAGCACCAGGCGGCGGGACCTGCCCTTTAAGTCCCTCCTCACCATATTGGTCATAGACGGCACGCTTTTGGGGATCACTCAATACCTGAAATTTTCCGATAAAAATTAAAAAGACGATAAGAAAATATACAGATACTGAATTTTGCAGATAAAGATTGCGGTTGATCACAAGGAACAGAGAATTCGGAGAAAGATTATTTATTAGATGTAAAAACAGCAACAACAACAACAATAACAATGACAACTACAACGATACCTCGTAGGCTTCGGAGATCTCCTTGAACTTGGCTTCGGCTGCCTTTTTGTTATTAGGGTTTTTATCGGGGTGCCATTTCATGGCAAGCTTGCGGTAAGCTTTCTTGAGATCATCGTCTTTAGCGTTCTTGTCAACTTGGAGGATTTTATAGTAGTCTACTCCCATCTCCTTCTCTGTTTTTCCTTTATTGTGGTTGTTTCTCTTCTACCGGCACCTACTGCTCGTTGTTGTTGTTTTGGTTTCTGTGGTTGTGGGTTCTAGCTGTGTGGTTCGATTGCTGTGGTTGTTGTTTTTGGTTGTGCGTGCTTCTTCTTGTAATAGAGGTGATCTTCTGTTGTTGTTGTTGTGAATAGAATGATTTGGGGAAATAGAGAGAGAGAAGAGGAAGGATGAGTCTGGAAGGAAGGTGAGGGAAGATTACAGAAGGTTCGAGATTTTGCCGTCGTCATACGGACTCCGGATGTATTTTGCAATTGGTGTACGTCCGGGCTTTCGTTTTGTACAAGGGAGGCAATGGTTATGATCTGAACCGTTGGTATGATAGAAATTTTCGTTGATGGCCCATTCATAAAAATCCCACTGCATATATCTATTTTAATTGGGATTATTTTCTGGTTGGATATAAACCGTTGATTTATTCCTTTTGAACCGTCCTTTTGTTGACCACCAATTAAATGTCTTGAGATATTCTGGACTGGAAGAATTTTACTCTGTGGACCACTCATAGTAGAGAAATAATATCAACCGCTTGATCGTGGAAAATTCAGCTTAACAACAGTGCAATCCCTTCGGCCGAGCATGGTAACAACATAGTGGGTGTTACCCTAACCGTGTGGGGCCCACCTTGATGTATTTGTAAATCTGCTCCGTCCATCTGTTTTCTTATGTCATTTTAGGCTACGATTAAAAACCTTAAGAAGACCAAAGTCCCAGTTGAACCATACCGCAAGAAACAGTAATAAAGTGACCACCAAAATCTCATGTGAACCATACCACAAGAAACAGTGATAAAGGTTGGATGGAAAATAAACATTACAAAAACCTTTCTATGATCCCTTTGGAATTTTTAATGGTGAGGCACTCAATCACCACTTTTTAATTTGTACTTTTTAGTTTGTTATGGTCCATCTAAGATTTGGATGAAGTTAATTTTTGGGACTCCTTCCTAAAAATGATACGTAGAAACGGATGGATGGCGTTGGGACAACCCTAAATTAGCTATTACCCGGGTGCTACCCTAACTGTGTAGCGAGTACCCTGATGTATTTCTTATATGTCGCCGTTCATATGTTTTTCTATCTCATTTTTGGACGATATCCCCGATAATAAGAAGATGCAAGTATCAGATGTACCATACCGATAGAAACAGGGGTGAATAAATTCTTTGTGAGCTACAAAAGTTGTCTCAATGCGATTTTTCTAATTTAACTCCAAAAGGATTTTTTAACATTATAGAAAGGTTGGATTTCAAATAAATATTGAGAAAACTTTACCATGTGCCCTTTGGAATTTTTAATGGTGAGGCACTCAATCACCATTTTTTCCTGTGGTGTGGTCCACATGAGATTTTAATCTGCATAAATTTTGGTACACCATCTTAAAACGGTCTATAGAAACAGATGGATGGACGGCTTGGACATACATAAAATAATTAAGATAACACCCACTATGCGGTTCCCTTGGTCACACCTAATTGGCTTCCATGACCTAGCTAAAGACGGGCTACATGGGCCCACCTGATAATGTGTTTTATCGACGCTGTCCATACATTTTGACAGATCATCTTAGGGCATACGCCTAAAATGAGCCAGATCTCAGGCTCAAGTGGAACACGCCCAGGAAACGGTGGGAATGGAAGTTGAAAACATCATGGACCAAAGAAGTTTTGGATGCAGTTGATATTTATGTTTTCCCTACTTTATGAACAGGTTGGATGACTAATAAACTTCATGTTGACGAATTAGACAGCTTGTTGGTAAACCTAAAAATCAGGCTGTTTCATCCACATGTGGACCACATTGAGAAATTAGACGGGTTAAAAAATAATTTTTCCTGGCCATCCATTTGTTTGAAAGAATACTTTTTTTCCAACGTTGAACATTAATAATGCATTGGCAAGTACACTTACGTGTAGATGGTGGGGAGCAATCCACATGTGAGCTGTAGTAAATGATAGAATACCTCCAACACTTCAGAATAAGATAAGTAAAAAATTCAAGAGATTAAATTGCCTCCAACCCACATATCACGAATGACTTCCATATGCAAGCAAGCAATGAAAAGGACAAATATTATTACAAGACACGTCTAACAGGCATAAACATACATGGCATGCATATGCACAATAAATAATGATGTTGGTTGAATTGTTAATTTCCTTTATACAATTGTAGCTTACCTTGTTGCTGTCAATTTAATCAAACAAGGCCACACGCGTGTGAGTATAATGCGTGGGTGTGCCTGAGTCTACTTGACTCAAGGTTTGATTGAAATATTGGTGTTCTCCCACATTAAGACAAAAAGATTAGAGATTGGACACATAATCTAATTATCCTCTCAACTATAGGTTGCACTCAACAGTCAAGCAATTTGTGAAAGAGTAAAGGTTAACCTTTTGAATAAATTCTTTTTACCTTGTGACAATAGACATGTGTCCATGAAACTTAAGAACCTGTCTTTCACCTGTGCTTTCAACTTGATATGTCTCAACGAGATAAAAATATACATATAAACAATGTTGATTTTATTAATATTTGAATATGTGGTTCATTACAATCGATAATGTATCAAACAACCAAAGAAATAAATGAAAATGAAGGATAAATACCCGATTTATCTGTCAAAATAGACGATCAAGACAAGTGGTCAACAGGATGTGACCAAATGGGTATAATCAGCTAAATTGAAACTCGGTTGATCATAATCATACAACTTAAAGTCGTAGATATTTACTTCTACTCCAAAGGTACTGTAACGGAAGTTATTGGGCAATAGCGATCCATGCTAGAATTAGGCTATGTTATACTTAGAAAGATAAATTATAAAGTAGATAGATATATTTGGCATAAGGCCCCAAGTTCTTCTTTATGTGCTCCTTTTATAGCTTGTTGAGGTGGAAACACCCTCGCAGGGTCTCCTTGCTAATCTCGGATCCTCTGTGTATTGGCTTGCATTGAAAATGAAGGACTCCAATTATATCCAAAACTACTGACTTTTCGGATCTTCTTCTTATAGTTGATCCCGTTACGAAAATCTTTGTAACCCACTAATCGAATTTGGGATCAGTCCTGATAACATCAAGGGTTGATCACGCATCTCAAATCAATCATGGCCACTCAACGTCTCTTCCACTCTGAGGTGTTGGTTGATCTAGATCAAACCACCTCCTTCATTTACCCATTCACCACGTAATGGTTTAGAGTGTCGGAGAGGATAGATAGACAAGATCTATCACATTAAGATATCCTAAACTCTTAATTCCAATTGAACCATGGCCACAAGATAGGGTCCTCGAATGAGATATGTGAGTGGTCGTGTCCTCTGTGTTGGATAGTCTAGATTTATCCGATTCTGATATGTTATCGGATGTATTATATCCTTCTTTGAGCCCCCTCCCATTCTCTTTATTTTTCTCTTAATTTGGGTTCAAACCATAGCCAAATTCGCTTGGGTATCAATTTGATCTCTAGGTATTCAGAACTTTCTAGAACACTGTAGAGTTTTCGAATGTTTCTGGGAAGATCTTTCATTTTGGAAGGACTGTGAGAGATGGCTTCGTCAAGTGTATCATAACTAGATACATGATAATATTTGTTCTCTCGGCAGGTCTCTTATAAGCATGCTGGGTACGTTGCCTATTAATTAGTGCGATAAAAGTGGCCATGTGACATCTATCAATTTGTTCACCTAAGGACATATAAGAGTCGATGACGCTTCAATGTTAGCCACCCCCACGTTGGGAATCGATACCAAGACCTTGGTGTTGAAACAAGGTTATTTTCATTCAATTTATCACTATTCCAAAGGTATGGGTGAGTGTACTAACCCTAAAATAACAAAGATATTTTTGGGGGAGAGTAAAATTTCTATCAATTCTAACCTTCGTAGTATAAACACGTGGCGGCCTTTCATTAGTCCCTATCAAAGCATCGAAAATGAGTATAAACATACCCAATAACCAAATCAACCTAATTTTATGAGGAGATGATTCATCTCTCTACAATAGATGTGACTAATTGATGCATCAATTAGGACCGTCCATCTAAGTGTTCTCTATCAGGGGATGAGAAATGGTTTAAGACCCCTGATCATTTAGGAGGTCTAAATGGTTCACGACTCTTAATTACCACCCTATGCATTTTAGGGCTTGTTTGATCAGTAAGAACCTGTGGAAAAAAAGAAAGAAATAAAGGAATTTGTACCATTATTTGATTCTAACCTTAGTATTGTTAAGACAATGAATTTCAATGGCTTCTATTTTTAGTGGTGTGTTAGATTTGCAAACAAAATCTCTAATTCATTTCACATTACCTTTGAATTTTGTAGGCTCCAACTCATGTTTTAGTGCTAGATAGAGCGTGCTTCAACACCGAGGTCATGAGTTTAAGTGCCGGTTTGACGTGTGTAAGCATGTGTGAGTCTATGTTAAAAAATAAAATAAATAAATGAAAATCCCTTGAATTCTATGCTTGAGAATCATAAAAATAGAAAAAGGTAATCATTGTATCATAAAACTTATTATTTTTGCTTGGCCCTGAAAGTCGCCATGATGACCGGTTGAGGCCTTCTGTGAATGTGATGAGGGCGGGTATTAGGTACTACCCACCAGGACCTAGCTAGTGCCAATGGTCCTGTCAGGGACTCTATGGGGCCCACCATATGATAAATGTGTTTTATCCATGTTGTCCATCCATTTTGACAAATAAATTTAGGTGATGGGCCCAAAAATAAGCAAATCAAATGCTTAAGTGGACCGCACCATAAAAAAGGCAGTGACAACAATGAACCCCACCGTTGAAACCATCCCAGGGCCCACATGATATTTATTTGCCATCTAACCTGTTCATAAGGTGACATAGACCTGAATGAGGGGAAAACATAAAAATGAACTTGATCCAAAACTTCTATGGCCCCAGGAGGTTTTTCAATAGGCATTCAATCCCATTCTTATGGTGTGGTCCACTTGAGGCTTCGACTGGCCTCCTTTTTAGTCTCATGCCCTAAAATGATCTTTCGAAATGGATGGCCGGCTTAAATAAAGTACATATATCACAGTGGGCCCCACAGTTCCCTTGACAGGACCGTCCATCTCTAGCTAGTTCCAGGTGGTTAATACCCAATCCACCCCCTGGTGATGAACCAGCCTAGTCAACGAGTCCCAATTGGTCCGGTCTAATCATCAGGTGGGCCCATTGCCACACCCATCACTTATATCCCGTTTGGCACCTTGGATTTGGTGGTAAATGAGAGTATTTCAAATCCAAATAATTGCCTTTTCTGTTTGACAGCATTGGATTTGCAGGCAGTTGGAACCGAAGGTATTTCAAATCTTCATTTTTGGACCCGGCATTCAGGCGAGCCGCCCGGTGGTGTGGTACGTAGTGGTAATAGTACGCCCCGCCAAAACGGCTCCGAAACAAACAAAAAGGTGCGTGCCGCACTCACGAGGGACTGCCAGTGATATACTGGAGGAAGGTGGGGATGACGTCAAGTCCGCATGGCCCTTATGGGCTGGGCCACACACGTGCTACAATGGCAATTACAATGGGAAGCAAGGCTGTAAGGCGGAGCGAATCCGGAAAGATTGCCTCAGTTCGGATTGTTCTCTGCAACTCGGGAACATGAAGTTGGAATCGCTAGTAATCGCGGATCAGCATGCCGCGGTGAATATGTACCCGGGCCCTGTACACACCGCCCGTCACACCCTGGGAATTGGTTTCGCCCGAAGCATCGGACCAATGATCACCCATGACTTCTGTGTACCACTAGTGCCACAGACGGCTTTTGGTGGTCTTATTGGCGCATACCACGGTGGGGTCTTCGACTGGGGTGAAGTCGTAACAAGGTAGCCGTAGGGGAACCTGTGGCTGGATTGAATCCTTCGCGATGGAAATGCCCTATTCCGCAAGCAACGGCGAAAAGCCCAGCAAACGGAGGAGCAAGTGAAGGCAGCAAGAAAACGGCTGCTGCTTCAAAGCCGTTGCTTGTTGCTAGCGCTCAATCCGTTGCTTGTTCGTTAGCGCTGCCGGCTTTCTTGCTCGTTGCTTGTTGCTAGCTTCACGCAGTCGTTTTTCAGCTGGTTAGGGCTTTTCTACGCTGGGGTAGCTTGCTTCCACTGGTGGCGGGCGGGCGAAGGGTCCAAAGGACACGTAGCCGGGGGCGAGTCACAAAATCCAATCCTTTTTTCCTTCTTGTTCATCAATCGGAAATCAAGACAAACCGGGCACTACGGTGAGACGTGAAAACACCCGATCCCATTCCGACCTCGATATGTGGAATCGTCTTGCGCCATACGAAGACTGCTCCACCAATATTTTACTCTGTAGAAATACATCATTGTAAAACTCATTCCAAAACCGAATGAGTTCTTTTTTTTATTCATTTGATCTCTGCAAATTCTCCAATGATCGATTCACCCATTTTGTATGAGGCATGGCATTCCGTATTATATAGTTATGAAGTAAAACATTGGATTTCCCTTCGGTACTTGAAGGTGTCTCTACCTTGGACATTCTAGTATCATTTTATACTTCACTCCTGCTATGATTGTTTCTCGGTAACATGAATCCACATACATACAGTTAGGAGAATGGCATGGAATAGAGCTTCCTGTGAACTCTTTTTCCTGGGTATTTTTCTAATGTGTCACTACCCAGTACAAAAGTACCTTAGTATCCCGGTAGCATACTAACTAGAGAACGACATCAGTAAAACTCTAAAGGGGACAAATGTGTATGAGTACTTTTTTTATGGAATTCAGAGGAAATGCCTTTTTTAAAAGGGAGGAGAGTCACACATGTAACAAAGATGTCTCTAAGCTACGAATCCATTAGACACATGTCATGTTTATATATCCCAAAATAATTCAATTATCAACTGCAATACTAAAATCGTATCAATGGAATGATCTTATCCACCCAAATGTTGGACATTTAAATGGATGGTTAAAAATCGTTGGTGAGTTGCCTATTTGTGATCCTTGTATTTATGGCCCACCCAATACTCAAAACTTCTTCATTTTTGGCCAAAGTATATATTTTAATGGGCTTATTACAGCCATTTTATTAAATACTTCATATGCATACTAATTTAGAGTATGAAAGCTAATTTAGTTAACCAAATCTACGTCATGTGAATATACCGAAAAATTCCAACGCCCTCCTAATGCAAGCTCTCAAATAAGAGATTTGGATTCCAGAGCATTTCAGCCAAACAGAAATGGGAATTTGGAATCACCTTGATTCCAATGTAACTGTGATTTGGATTCCAATACATTCCTAAATTCCAAGCTCCCAAATGGGCCATTATACTCGGGGAAGCCCATCATTTGTAAGGCCTTTGGGACCCATAATGATGGTTTTCTTTTCCAATGGATAGATCATCTCATCCTGGGAGATTTTGATGGTTTCAGCTTGTCCATGACAAGCTCAACTAGGTTAACGGTCCTGATGGATGAACTACAGGTCCCAATTCATAGATCTGGCACATCATGACCTGACGCATGAGAACCCTATGAGTGGTAAGTGGGCCTGGGCCATACTCAAAACAGACCATCGTTCCTAAATCAGATGGATTAGAGTATCCTAACCTCTGATTAGTGTACACTGTCTACTGAACCTGTTCCTTTGACTACTTTTCACTTCAACCGTCCAATAAGTGTCCACTAATCTTCCACTTAAAAAACCAAATCAGTGTAAATGCGGGTTTATGATCCTACTAATTTTCGACCCACGATTTGGACAGCTTAATATGAGTTAATCACATGCCGTGCATACAATTTCTTAGTGCGCGCGTATCAACCACAACACTCCGCCAGAGTATCAAAAGTTCCACTTTTCCTCAAGCATGCTCTCAGGTCTTACATCCGCAGAAGAGTGGATATTGCATTTGGGCGTGCTCTGAAATCAAAACGTGATATTGCTTGTTGGGATTTGATGGCTGGAAACAATCAGGGGGAATTCAACATGGACGGCTCTGATTGGAGGGCCCATTTGTCGTCTGCTTCTCGAGATAGGATCGTCAATAAGATGCGAGTTTCCAACCCTTACTTTTCTGTTAATCCGTTTCATCTTTTTGTTTAGGGTGTGTTTGGATGCCCAATTGAATTGAATTGCAATTCCGTGCATTTCGTATTGGAGCTGAAACATCCTAATTTCAGTTTTCAGGGCTTGCCTTTTCCATTTTATTCAATTTTTAGTAGCTGTTTTAGAGTGCGACGAGCCATCAGCCTGAAACCTGCATGACTCGCCCTGGTTCGTTCCGTCTCAGTCTCATTTCGGCTTGTTCACTCGTTCCGTTGCCCACTAAAACCGATTCGGCTTGGATTCAGCCATGGATGATGTTTAGACCATTTGGATTGTGTAAGATTGACCTCAATGATAATCTTTAAATCCCGCAATAACCTACAATCGTATCGGATCGAGTTATTGGAATTCAATCGTATTGGGCATCCAAACACAGACTTACCTCAATGACAATCTTTAAATCCAGCGTTGTGTCTGAATAGCCAAACCCTTGTTTTTTTTTTTTTTTTCCTTTCATGTGTGTGTGTGGATACTCACTGGATAGCATACTAGTTTACACAACCATCTTTAGCAAGCGAGCCAGCAATAGAATTTGAAGCAAACAGTAGGGCAAACAAGTTGTTGATCAAAGATGTGATGACCCAACCGTTCATATTAGCTTGATTGTCTGGAGCAGATCCATAGTCTGATGATAAATCTCATTAGATCAACGGTCAGCTTACATTCTTGGGCTGATGAGATCAATCGAATGGCTCTCAAATTCATAATATCTATGGTTTTTAGGGTTAGATTTAGTCATGACTTATTTAATAATTTTCCTTTTGTATTTTGGTCACTCTTTTAAGGGGGCACTTATGGGGCATCAAACAATGTCAGAATGACATGAAATTGGCCCATTTAGTGACCATTTGAGTTAGCTTTCATACAAGTCTAAAATTGCAACTCCAATGCTATCTGGATGAGTTATTCCCAACTTGTAGAAGGCCCGCAGGGGTTTTGGTGAAATTCAAGGGTATTTTGGTTTTTTCATAAATTAGGGCTTTCTTACTTTCATTTTGAGCCTATATTAGGCCTCCTTAGTGAACACATGGAAATTATTATGCATTGGAAATATGAAGTGTTTTGAGTTTTGGGTGTTATGTGCTTTGGAAGTTGTGATCACTAGCACTTGGCCCGTGGGTTGTGCGGTTTCCCCATGATCTTTTTTTCTTTGATCTTTACCCGATGTTGCATCTGCCGCCACATTAGAATTTACATCCCTTGGAACTCTGTGAAAAATTGTAGGCCATGCCTTGGCTATGGTTCTAATCTCAGTGTCTCTTCCACAAGGCTGGGCATAGAGCGGCTGGCCCGTTGCCCGTGAGGCCATGCCTTGGCTATGGTTCTAATCTCATTGTCTCTTCCACAAGGCTGGGCATAGAGCGGCTGGCCCGCTGCCCGTGAAATAGCACTTTTCGAGTCACCTTCCACCACAAGCTGACCAAAGAAGGAATACTTTACTAACTTAATGCCCATGGAGGAAGTCCATTTCAACACCTGAAGCCCATTCTGAACAATGCCTCCCATAGCTGACTGACCAGGGTTGCCAAGTGAAGGACCATCCACATCCAACCTCCATCAGTTAGTCAGAGGAGTGTGCCACATTGCCCTAATCTTAGGTGTGATACTTAGGTCATTTGTAATCTACCACCAATTTGTAAAGAGTTTGAAGATAGAAATACCAGAAAAATCTTTAGCTATAAGACCCAAGAAATTAGATTTTCTTTGATTGTCTCCTTAATTCTCACCCCGGGGTGGGAAGCACCTTTAAAAAAAAAATTGTTGCATTTTTCAAGTTCCCTACATTATCGAATGAGGAACCATTCATTGCAACACTCTCCCTATTGATGGAATGGCCCTCCACACCAACCCGGCATAAGGTCAAACACAAAATTAGGAATGAGCCACTCAATCTGAAACAAACAAAAGAAATTGGACCAAATTTCTTTAGCAAAATTAAAGTGAAGAGTGAGGAGCTCAACCGACTCTTGATTGTTCTACTAGAGATAAAAAAGAAAGGAAGCGCCTGGTTTCTCCTTTTTGAGTTTTTTATTTTTATTTTTTTCATTAGCGATAATCTTATTAGCCTCCATGGTCCAACAGAATTCTTCTAGGCACCCAAGTTCCCCAAACCTTTATGCTAGGGTGCGAAGATGGATCATCTAGCTTAAGCCTTCAACAATTCCTTGGCCAAAAAAAAAAACACCAAGCAAGGATGGAGCCATATCCTCTCATTGTGATCAGTTATGTAAATCAAGACAACCTCGAGGATGCCCAACGATTCTAATTCAGAACTATATTGTTGTCGAGGAGGTTCCATCTAATTGGCATGTTCCACACCACTTTACTCTCAACCCGCTGGTAGCATTTCTTAATCAGAATTCCCCCTATGAGAGAACTTGTATAATTCAGCCAAAGTAGAGTTTCCAATCCACAAATCCTCCTAGAATCTAATTATGTCTCCCATGTTGATGTTAAATATGATTCCTGCATGCTACAACAAAGGTTCACCCACGACACTCTCCCCATTACTGAAAGCCGAGATATTCTTCCACACTATCAAGCCTCTTCCCCTTCTAGTGTAGCCAAGGGTTCACCTCCAGGCCTCCTTCACCATACTTGCAATGATCTTCCTCCACAACGCTTCCTTCTCTCTATTGTTGCCACCACATTGATAGCAAGGACCATTTTTTTCTCTAATATTGTTAAATGCTAAGTCCCTTACTCGCCTTCATGCTTTGGACTTCCTCCCAATTAGGCCTGGCAGCGGGTGGATTTTGAACTGGTCGGGCCAGGCCTATTAAAAAATATTGATTTTGCCCTGGCCCAAGCCCAGCCCATTGCCATCCCTACTCCCAACTAATCAAATGACATTTGTTTCCACTTACCTTCCCTTCCCAGAGAAAATTGCTTTGGAACCTCTCTGACAACCTTGCAAGGAACCATAAACAAAGATAGATAATATGTTAGGGACTAAAAATTGCAGCCTTAGGAGAGAATATGACCCGTAAAATATTAGACTTCCCTTCCCAAAGCCATTTTCCACCCCTTCTAGGACTGGATTCTGCATAAGAAGCCTTAGGATCAGCCTCCAAGACCACAGTCAAGTTTGGATCCGGTTATCGTGGCTAGGCATCCCTCTTTTCGATCGTACTAAATACCGGGGGGGGGGGGGGGGGGGGGGGGGGGGGGGGGGTGGTTTCAGAAAAGGACGAGGGATGTCGAAAAGCAATGGGTTATCATGAAGTACGAATTAGGAATCAAAAGAAGCTTACCTTTCCTCGCACCTTGAAGAAAGAGAGAAGAGAAAACGGAAACTCCGGGTGGAATCCTCAACACCCGAGGGCCAATCCTGAAACCCTAATCTCTCAACAAAGAGAAAGAAACTCACGAATTTTCTATTCATTCAATAAATTTGAAATAGGGTTCTCACAGTATATATAAGCTACGAAAAAAAAAAAAGTGCACTAAAGTGCCTGAAAACCAAAGAAATAACATAAAAATGTCTAAAGTAAATAACGACACTAAAGCGCCTAGAAACAAGGAAATAAATAGAAAAGCGCCTAAATGTAAATCCGCTCCATGGTCCAGCGGTCATGAGCCCAAATATATCATGGGACCGGTAGCCTGCCTACATCTTAGGGCCAGAGCTGCCTGATCTATCTCTGCGCTGTTATACTTCTTGAGAAATCAAGCTGAAGCGCGGATACAACTTCAAAACAATGGAGGATTCCTTTGATGATGAAATCCTGATCTCTCTACTTCACAGAATATGGCCATATTGCCAACAAACTGGAGATGAGACAACTTAATATTGGCATCATCAATAATGAATCACCTCAAGAGATCTTCATCCATGGCTTGCATAATCAACCTACTCAAGCTCTCTACGACGATAATAAAGAAAAATGGAAGAGGGGATTCCCCCGTCTTAACCTTCTAGAGCTTTTGAAAAATCCCAGAGGTGACCTGTTTAAGAGGATAAAAAAGTAGGTGACGATATTCCCCTCACCTATTCACTTTATCCATTCGGACCCAAAATTCATTCTCCATGACATATGCACCAGATCGAGTTTCTGGTGTATTATTTGGATGCACTGTCAATCAAGCAGAAACTATTATATTGCAAATAACTTTGTTAGTACAGTAGTGGATTATGTATCAAATTACAATTTTATTGCTTTCAAGTTGAAATTAAAAGGAATGCATCTGCAAAAGGGCGACTTCCCCATTATGAATACTAAGGTAATTAAAAATTCGTAATTTCTTCTCTCTTTCAAATTATTATCACAATTTGATTCAATGGAGCATACGAACACAGCATCAGCATAACAATTACTGTTTCTGGTTCTATTCCTACTTCCACAAAACTGGTAGTGTCCCTCTCATGCTAGATGCCTCCCAAAGAGAATAAAATGCACCATTGTGGGTACCTAGCTCTCTCATTTCCAACTAATTGACACTGCATGTATAATAAGGCTGTATATTCTCATAGAAATGAAATTTAAATATTTTTAAATAAAAAATACATTTTAAAATGGTCATGTTGATTTAGCATTTGCAGGCCCCAATAGGAACGATGCTGCTATGTGAGGTCAAGGTATTACCAGCCTTGTGGATTAATGTTAAGATTATCTATAGTATCTGTTAATCAACGGTTTCAATCAAGAGCCACTCCTTTAATGCTATCAAATGGTTAAGAGGATTCGATCTGCCTCCTTGTAGACTTAACTCTAAAATTTAGGAAAAATCATATCTTTTCTGATGTTTCCTTGGGATGAATGACTTGCATCTGCTGCAATTCTCATGAAGCTAATGTAAAAGCTGATAAACTTGCTAAATACTGATAATTTCTCTTGTTGTATGATTCTTCCATTAGTAATGAGTTTCTTGAGTTTGCCTGTCAATAATATGTGGAGGTTTGAGGTTTCCTAAGGCTACATGTGTATGGAGTCCTGCCCTCCCACACACAGCATGTGCCAAAATGGCGCAGATGTGAGACATCAGCCTCCCATCAGGTGGGCCACACTGATAAGATTTCTGGCTTAAAAACCAGGCTGTTGCACTCATTAGGTGGGCCACAATGTACAAAAACAAAAGGAATTTTTTTCTAGCCACACATTTCTTTTGTACAGTGTGGCCTGTCAAAGTAGTAAAATGGCCTGACTTTTAGGCTGGAAGGTCTAAGCAGTGTGCCCCACCTGATGGCAAGCTCAGATCTCGTGCAGGTGTGACATATTGGACATGTGGGTGTGATCTGGATGAGCAGAGCTCCATTTAGTGTCCGTGCTTAACAAACTTTTTGACTTGTAAATCTTTTCCAATTCTTCAATAACCTGTTAATATTTGCCTTTTCACATGTATAGAACAGAAAGTTTAAAGGGGCACTTACCGATAAGTCGCCCCGAGGGATTAGTTGAACTCCAGAAAATTGCTGTAAGATATGAGGAGAAGATTTATACTTCTGCCACAAGCCAGGTACATCCATCCCTCAATTGGCTTTTTGTTTGTATCTTTGGTTTTGCATTTCTAGTTCTTTTCTTTATCCTTTGGGGAAAAAGTAAAACTTGGTCAATTTATCCCATGATTCTTCTCCCTTTTCTTTCAATGGTAAAGATAAATTTTATTTGAGAGAGAGAGAGAGAGGACTCCCTGCTACAACTATGGAAGGCCTTAAGACCCATAGCCTAATTGGTAACTGATGTAAGAAGATTTCATGTTCCATGTGTGCTCCTCAGTTGAACGCATGTGGGCCCCAATGGCAACATGTGTGGGCTCCACATAATCACATGTGTGGCCCGGTCTACTATGATTACCTGTTTTGTGCCTTCCTCATCCACCCACACTGCCCTCCAAGGTGTCCCATAACGGTAACGGTGGCCTGTAACGGCCACCACCATTACCGTTACGATATGGGCCGTAACGGCCATTACGGACCCTGTATCGGCCGATACGGCCCTTTTTAATTTTTTGAAAAAAACTGTTATAAGACCGTTACGGGCCGATACGGAGCCGTTACGGCCCATTTTTTCTGTAACGGCCGTTACGGCCATTTTGACCCCGTAACGCGTAACTATCATGACTGTTTCCGTTACGTATCGGCCAATACGTAACCGTTTTGGGATACCTTGCTGCCCTCTTCCCATCCCATCCTGCCTCCCCTCTATTGCCGAGGCTAGGGTACATCTTATTTCCCTCTTCTCGTGCTTATCTTGTGCTGGAGTGCTGGAGTCTAAGATTCTCCCTGGAGCTTGGCCACTCCACAATAACCACCTCAATGGGAACTAGAACCATCTGTAGATTTGCGTTTGAGATAATTGCCTTTTCCCTCGATCTCCTTTTCTGGATGGCACCTTGATTGCAAATTAGCTTATTGATTCTGGAGCTAAAAGGGGAGGAGCAGGTATCATTTGGAAGATCCACAAAGAAAAGACATATGAACATGTTGATTGGTACTCTCATATTCTCCTAGAAGGATGGCGTTTGGCGTCAAACGGATTGGTTGGGTCAGAGAATGCATCTCCATGACATCTTTCGTGACTTTTGTGAATGGTTCACTGGCTATATTCTTCCCTGGTTCTGGAGGGCTTCGTTAATCGTTAGGATGACCTCTTATCTCCTCTCCTATTCTCTCTGATCAGGCTTGTTAAGGTCTTTCAGTGTGGTAGTCTGAACATAGTGATTTCTCCCCTTCAATTCGTGGGAATTGAGCAAGTTGCTAATTCGAGATGTATTATTAGATGTTTTGAAGAGGATTTGGGACCCCCGCGTTGAAAGAGCGCTATGGCCGGAGTCACTGCCAATGCGGTTTTGGTCAAGGCCTTGATGTTGCGTGTGGGGTGCTAGTTTGTGAAGCTTCCTTGTAACTATTTGGGCCTTCCTCTTGGAGGTAACCCAAACGTCGCCTCATTTTGGGACTCCATTGTTGAGAGGACTGAGAAAAAAACTTGCTGAGAGGAAAGGGTCATATCTTTCTTTGGAGGGTAGAATTACTCCCATTAAGGTGGCCTTTTCTAATCTACCAATTTACTTCTTGCTTTTCAAGATCCCTGCTATGGTGGCTTTAAAAATTGAGTGCTCCAAAGGAACTTCTTGTGGGAAGTTAGAGAGGCAGGGCATAAATTTCATCTTATTAATTGGAAGGAGGTGCAGAAACCTTTGATAGAAGGTGGCCTCAGAATAGGTAGTATTAGGGAAAGGAGTTGGCTATGTTGAGTAAACGGTGGTTGAGTTTTTGAGAAGAACCAGATGCTCTCTGGGCAAAAGTGATTGTTTGGAAATATGGGTAATCCTAGGGAGGATGTTCATGCATGTTTGCTACACCTAGAGGTTCCAATGTATGAAAGCCATTAGCAAGGTGGATTAACACGCAAGGGAGCCAATAGGACATTTCTTTTAGAGTTGGCTTGGAATTTCACAAAAGGCATCTGCTTTTTGGGCATTAAGGGTGATGAAATCTGATTCTAGTTGGATGCTTGATTTGACTATGGTGATTGTGACTTCTTTTTAAGCCTTGTAATTGCTCCGTAGTAGTCCATGGTTGTGATTGAGAAGAAAATTGTCCTTTGAGGAATCGCTGCTCTTTGTGAATGTATTAAGCAGGCTAAGGAATGCATATATTGACAGGTTGGCCAACTGATAGGAAAATCTGGTGATGGTCAGCAATTGTATCTTATCGGACAGGTCTTCTATTTGATCTTGATGTCGTAGTCCGTCGTTTCTCCCAAATTCAGGGAATTTGTTAGCTTTAATTAATTGTTAGTGTCAGTTTGTATCATGATTGCCTCAACAAGTTTCCATTTGGTGTGTTGTTCCTTTTTAGATGGCCACACGATGTCAAAATGGCACGACATTGGTCCCATTTGAAATCCTTAGTTACCTTTTAAACAACCCCAATATCATGCAACTTCAATGCTGTTTGAATGAATTGTGACCAACTTACAATGAGCTTGTATTGTTGTGGCGGGATTCAGGGGCATTTTAGTCATATTCTATTACATTAGGGTTTTCTTTTGTTTCCCTAGACTATATAAGGTCTTTTTTCATGTAACGTCTCTTTTCATGTACAACTCTCTTTTCTCATGTTATTTTTATTATGAATAAAAGAGAGGGTTTTTCTTCTTCTTTTAACAGTCTAGCATGCGTTGTTTCCCAATGCCCATCTCCCCCCCCCCCCCGGGTTTCTTCTTTGATGATTATTCTACAACATCTGTCACTTTTCGTGGCCCAGATTGGCCAGGTTTAGAGTATCGTCCAAAACCATATCATCCATTACGTACAGGTAGGTATACTCATGAATGATATGGCTGTAACGCCCAGTATTGGCCAAAACAGCCCGATATGAGGGCAATGCAGGGCTGTATCAGTGGTGAACGATATGATAGCCAATACACCAATTTAAAACCTTCAGATTGGCCATTGCATACCCATTTGCATTACCAGCTCACCTTGGAATAAAGAAATAATCGAATCCAGCACACATTGAGCTCTTATTGCCAGCACCTTTGCTTAGATCTTGTATGGGGCCTGGAATGAAGCTGATTGGCTGCTTGTTTGAGCAAAAAGCACCAACATAGGAAGGGAAATAAATTCTGGTCAGTAGTCAGTAATGTTAGACAATCATACATGAGATTTATAGAATCAGACTTCTTCTGTTGATTTTTGTGGGTTTGGATGAAATTTTGGAAGGATGCTAAGATTTGTGATGCATTGGTAGTTGACATGTGTTTCCTGATAAGTGTACCCTCTCTCTGACTGGAACTTGAATTTTAACTGAACATTGAAGTAGACTCTTCAAAGCAAAATCTTTGTCGACATATCATGTTTTTCTCAACATCCAGGCTGCGTTTGGATGCACAAATGAATTCAATTGTTAACACTCATAGCTTGGATGTGGCGCTCAAGTTGCAGCTGGGTTTCCTTTAGATGTAAAAAAATTGTAATTCGGTCCGACTTCCTTTAACGTGATCACGAATTATTGCAGTTCTATTCGATACCGCATCCAAATGCTGCCCCTTCGGTGATTACAGAACATACAAAAAATACAACTCTAGAACAACAATTCAGAACTTGTTGCTGGCTGATCTTACAGGATCAATCGATCTGAAAGATTGGTTCATGATGAGACGTTGTGAATCTGTTCATGCTTGTTCATCGTTGAATTGATTTTAATGTTTATGTTGCAGTCATCAGTACTCGGAATTGTTTTCCCCTTTAATTATATGGGTCGTTAGTATGAAACTTACTAACATAGAGGGATTTGATTGTCTAAATTTCTCATTTTTCAGTCTGATTATCTGCGGAAAATATCTCTGAAGCTGCTTATAATGGAGACAAAATCTCAGACTAGCGGCGCAACAGTGTCAAACTAATTCTCTATTTAACCTGGCGTCACAAGCGGTCGACCATGTGATTATATAGGAAAACTTTTTTTTTTTTTGGATTATTGTATATTGTCTGTTTATTTTACCGTTTTGACATATTAAGATAATAATTATATTTTTACTTTTAAATATTTTAGGCAAAGTGAGGGTTTCTGTTAACCTTCATTTCATTGCTTGAATGGTGTTAACCTTCAGTTAACCGATCCTCATTGGGAAATGTGCTTTTTGATCTGCACCATCCATTAGAATGGCCACTGCCTGAAACCTGGATTGATTGGATGGTCTGAACCATGCAAAATGTAGCCTACCATGCCCCATTAATTGGACAGTGGATCTAATCTTAGTCTATAAGTGGGAGAAAAACATCGTCTCGGTTAATGTCGACCATCCACTTTGTAGACAATATATTGTACCTTTTCTCATGCACCAAAAATTGGGTTTTGAACAGCAACCTGTCCCAGAGGCGGCCATTCTAGTAGACGGTCTGGATCAATGAACACATTCAAGGATGAGAGGTAAACGTACGTTTGGAAGGCCCTACGCGTGTACAATCCTGCTCATATACACACCATTGCACGTGCCAATATGACATGTATACAAGATCCGATCTTTCAATGACATGGATCACATTTTCTTATACGAAACAAATATAAGGTTGAGATGATTATTTTTCTTGCTGTCCAATTGCTCTGCGTACCATACCCATGTTAGGAGTGAACCGACCTGATTTTTGGGCCAGATGATCCGCACGTGCTGGCGTGCACGTGAGCGGGTCTGTACACGCTTAGAATAAAGTGCAAAAATCAGCTCCAAGAATCCCTCTCATAAGTTGATCCTATCCATCCGACAGTTGGGCCTCATTTTTATAGCCATCGACAGATAATGGATGGTTCAGATGTTATTGGATCTGTTATCCATTAAACAATCTTGACGGCTCATCTTATAGGCTATTCATGGAGATGGTTAGGATTGTCCAATCTGCGTCGAATTTTGGTCGATGTTCCACGCATGAACGAGATCCAGCCCTACGGTCACGGCACGGCCCATTTGTTCTGTGGACCGCACGTGTGCAACCTTGGCACATGGAGTGGCAGACGGCTTGGCGGTTTGGTCAAGACAATAGGGTAGCCACACGTGGATCGCTCCATGTTACTCGCATCAAGGTAATAGATATGTCCGAATGACCAGAACCGTCCATCTGCTTGGTACTGATGGACGGTCGACCATCTTTGCATGTTTGATGAGGCTAAAATGTTCATGCAAAAGGGTAGAAATGGGATGGGTAACTCTATCCAATCTTATTACTGTTGAAGTTCCATCCAACCTTATTTCAGAGATGGGATGGGTAGAGCGACTTCCTCGATTTGGATGGGTGATGAAACGGGTAGAAATATTTCAATCCGAGAATTAGGTTTAAATACTTCATTTTTCAATGGAAGATTTTGAATTACACGGTCAAAGCCGGCATCAATCCAGATGGGTATTAGATCATCCTTTTGACCGGCATCATTTTAGATGGTATTATATCATCAATCCAGATGGTATTAGATCATCCTTTTGACCGGCATCAATCCAGATGATATTAGATCATCCTGACCCTTTGAATGAAGCTAATTTATTATAACCGTCCTTTATTTTTTTATGACTTATAGATCATATGTTTAAAATCATCCAACCAAACTACTACTTTGTAAAGTAGAATACATTAAATAGATGTTTTAAAATGATGATTGGATCTACTTTGTTTCTACATTCAATCTTGACTGTCCATTTTCCATTCTATTAATTCTATGGCTAGGATTATCTGATTGGTGTGATTTTTGCACCATGGGTTGCCCCTACTTATGAATGAATGGACAGTTCAAACCAATGATCAGCCATGATATTGGGACACCGATTAGGTGGTGGCCCCTCTCAGTAGTATGGTGAGGCGCCCAGATTTGATTGGTGAACTGTACACTGTCAGAGATGGCGAAGCATGCACACTGCCGCGTGGCTATATCTGATGGCATATGGCCACCAATCAAATCTCATCGTGTCACCACACCACACTGTCGTGGTGAGCTCACCCAATCCATGTCTGGCAGCATTGGTGTGGTAATGTGGTGGCATTTGACGGGTGGAGCTATACATGGTGAGAGATTGGTGACACTATACAATCCACCAATAAAATCCAACTACATCACCACACCACTGGCGAACGTTGTGAGGGCTTTTAATGAGTCTGGATCCTCTATTGGCTTCCAAGCCCTAAATCTTTGCATGCAGTCTTTTCATTGGTCCACATCATTGTATAGGTTTGTAACCCTTTCACAACCCCAGTGCAACTTGCCACATGATGTCACTGGACCAATGAAAAGGAACAGGAATAGGTACTACCCAAGCCTGTCCCGAGCCCAGGACAGGCCTGACGTGGCACTTACATGTCACATTTGTATTGGCATAGGGTACATTGTTAGAGGTGACCTGCCATGTTAGCAAGCCTGACATGGTCATGTCACGCCTCCTCTCCCCCAATGCCCACATAAAAAGGCTCCAAAGAGGGTGCTCGGCAGCCAACCGAAGATCAGACCCCGCCTTTAATACATGTCGAGTGTGTTATAACAAGGAGCAGCCCTAATTTCAATAGATTTCTTTTCTTGGGTTAATACACCATCTTTCACATCTATTTTATTAAATCAATCAGCAAAATAGAATCAACCCTTTTCAAATCTCGATTTGATACAAATCATAGGGTGGGCCACACTTGAAAAGAATTTTCTAAAGATCCAAAATCAACATCTTCTAATTTTTCAAGCACATCTGATACAAGATTGGATGGTCCACAAAACCGGGGACAAATAATATTATAGACTTGTCTAACATTCAATTAATCACAAAAAGATCCAATTAGAAAAGTAATTAAATAAATCTTTCCAAGAATCAACCCAAAAGGAGAGAAACAATAAATTCAAAAAAAAAAAAAAAGGAACGCTGAAAATCATGAGAGATTTCAACAAGGGATTTGATGAATGAACCATCTAATCACTCTAACAGGAAGCTTTATAAGACTGACTGCGAAATTCGCCAGTCCTGCACAGCAGATGCAACATGGGCACAGGCAACTCAACACCGTCCTGAAATAAAATGAAATAAAACAATAATAAGAAAATGCCCATCTCAAGTTTCTTTCAGAAATCAATGGTAGATGATAGAATATACATGGAAAGAATGGTGTATAATGTGTATCCCCAACTACAATTCTTTCAGAAAATCAATGGTAGATGATAGACTATACATGGAAAGAATGGTGTATAATGCTTATGAGAAAGATACTGACCCGACGACCCATATAACTGCACCCACAAGGGCCAAAATCAAGGCCAGAAGAGCGAAGGGTAGACCAATCAAGAAGCCCAAAGGTCTGCAGTCTTCCATTGCTGTTCTTCTCTGTCTTCTCCGTCTTCTCCGTCTTCTCCGTCTACACAGGGTGAAATCGGTGTATGTGAGGAGATATCAAACCGTTTTATTTTAAAGGGAAGCTTGTTTGAAAGGTTCCCTTATTTGGCCACGCGGTTTCAAACGTTGACGAATCTACCCTTCTGTAGTTTACCAAAACACCCTTGGAGATGGAGAGCGGCCCCCTTTCGATTTAAAGAATATAGGGGTAAGATGGTAATTTTGATGGGTGTTTGTTTTTGACCTCGACTATGTTTGGTGGTTATCGTAGCGACTTGGAAACTTCGTCTTTGATGTGGTTCTTTAATTCTACAAAGCGCGTAGAGTTGAGGATCCGAATCACCTACAACAACACTGTAGAGCCCGTGCAACAAAATGTTTTGTGGGGCCCATAGTCATGTATGATTGACATCCAGTCCATCCAGTCCGTCCATTCCGGTTTGCACCCCACAGGAAACGGCCGGGATGGATATGCTTATAAATGAGATGTTCTTGGGTACATAGAAGTTATGGATCAGGTTGATATTTTGATTTTTTCGATTATCCTAGTGGAACTCATTTGATAAACAGGTTGATATTTTGTTTTTCCGATGATCCTGGTTGGGACTCATCTTATGAACGGGTTGGATGGCATGTTAACATAGTGATGAAGCCCAGGATGGTTTCAACGGGTGTCCACGTCTTCCTGTGGCGTTGCCCACTTGAATTTGAATCTGAGTAATTTTTGGGCTACGCTCCTAACACGAGCTGGCGTGACGGATGGACGGGTGAATCTGTTCCAGGAAGGTTCTTTTGGACAGGAGCTTTTGTCACACGGACATGATCTGTACCGCCCATGTGTTTCACATGAATGAACGGGATCCGATTGCCTGTGACCCGTCTCTGTGGCCGGAGCTGTGTGGGGCCCATAGAGATGTCCGTGACAAATCCACTCCGTCCATCTGTTTTGAAAGACCACAATAGTACTGGATTCTAAAATCAGAAAGATCCAAAACTCATGTGGGCCATACCACACGAAATAGTGAGGATTGAACGATTGTCAGTGACAGAAGTTTTGTATCATAATGATATTTTTTTTCTACAGTTTATTTGAGTGTTAGTAATTCTATGAATGGTTTGGAGGGCATATAAGCATCATGGTCATCTCCAGTAAGGTTTCAACGGTGGACGTTGTTGTTCCCACTGTTTTATCATGAGTTTTGGGTATTTCAAAACAGATGGTGCGAGTGGATTCGTCATGGACATATGTGGATACCACACAGCCCCGGGCATCGAGGGTAGGCAATCCGCTCCCCGAAAACGAACAGCCATCGATTTGACGGGGATTTTACTATAATAGTCCTACGGTTTGGCTATATTTACTAAAAGTCCAATTTCTCATCTAGTTCATCTTTTTTAGCCTTCTGACAAGAAATTAAAAATTAATGGTCGAAAATGCCTCCTCCAAGGGCACGGTGGATTCCCTCCTAGCACATGGTGGTCAGAGTGGTATTCTCGACTATAAAATTTTCAATTTCTCGTCAAAAAGCCAAAAAAGATAAGTCATATCTCCCAATCCAACAGCAAATTAGGTGTTACTCTGGGAATAGCTTAGTGGGTGTTACTCCTATCGTGTGGCCCACATGCATGACATTTTGTATATCCACGCTGTCCATCCATTTCTCCAACCAATTTGAAGATAGGGTTCCAAAAATTACGCAGATCTTGATTGAAGATAGGGTTCCAAAAATTACGCAGATCTTGATTGAATGCCCTACCATTAAAAAATACAAAGAGCCCATCGTAAGGTTTCAGTGATTTTTATTTGCAACCCAACTTGTTGATAATGTCAAGAAGCTCTAGATGAAGGGAAAATAACAGCTTGATCCAAAACATTTGTGGCCCACAAAAATTGTTTAATTGTCATTCATCACTGTTTCTAGTGGTATGGTCCATCGATTTGGATCTTATTAGGGTTTCAGATTACATTCTAAAATGAGATGGAAAACAGATGGACGGCATGTGTATACACACACACACACATCAAGATGGTCCCACACGGTTAGGGTAACACAGTAAGCTGTTCCGGGTTGCCTGCAAAGAACTTCCTACATGGGAAGCTAGGTGAGCCCCACTGTGATGTTTGTGAGAAATCAACCCCGTCTGTCCGGTTTGCCAGATTATGTTAGGACATGGCCCAAAACTAAACTAGATCCGAAACTCAAGTGACCTTCATGACATGAAAAAGTGAGAATTGAGCTTCACCGGCCACAGAAGTTTTAGATCAAGCTAAAATTTTTGTGTTTTCATTTCACAGCCTAGCAGCAAAACGGATGGATAAGTTCGGATTTCTAGAAAAAACATCACGGTCGATACCACCTAGCTTCCTGCGGTGGAAGGTTCTTTGCAGGCATCCGCAACGCGATGGATCAGCTAAATACCAAAATAGTCCAGCTCAATTAGGGCTGTCAACGGGCCGGGTTGGTTAGTCTCTATCCGGATTTGGAACTGTATCGGGCCGGCCCTATTCAAAATTCCAATTTCACAGGCCCGAGCCCGGCCCATTGATACCCCTAAAGCTCAGGCCGGAATGGTTATACAGGACAAGACGAATGCCTGAACGGCTGAACCCGAAAAAAGTAAGCCGCTTAGCCTTTCCTCGTTTTATAGGAACGGCCCATCTTTACCGGATACACTAGTGTTTACGTGAGATCTACTCTGCCTATTAGATGTGTAATACCACCTAAGGAAAAGGGTGAAATCATCAAGCTCACACTTGATTTAGGTGGGCCACAATAAGGGAAAAGCTGGCGGAGAGATGTCCACATAATTATATAAAATCCATGCTTGGGCCCACTCGGCAACCCCTTTTGCCTAAATTAGCTTTCCCCCCTTCATGCAAGGAGGAAAACGGAATGAATTTAAAATTTAAAATACTGCTTTAAAGCTAAAGGGAACGGCCTGGGCCGATGGGCCTTTTGACATCTTTTAGTCCGAGCCTGGCTGATTTAGAAACGGTCTTAAAATTAAGCGGAGACGGGCTAGGCCCGAAATCCCAACAGGCCAACCTCGCCCATTGATACCCCTACACAAAACCACTAGTAGGCAAATGCATCATATTCATATCTATAACCATGTGGGCCATCACTCATATGCATAACTTCTATTTCAAGTTCATTTATGATTTGAAATCAAAAAATTCATACACACGCATGTCTGCTGCAGGAGAAAGACATAAATATAACGTGCTAGCCTGCTATTTTAGATTTTTTTTTTTTTTTTTTTTAAAACAGCCTTTTTTTAATTTATTTATAATCCATCACATGATTAAAAGCTAAAAACTATCACGATGAAATTGCACAAGTGGTGTATAAGTAATTAAAATATAAACAGTACAAAATTTGGGGCCCAGATTAAAAGTAGAGTGAACCAAATAGTGAGATTGCTGATCAATTTTTATACGATTAAAAGTGAAAAATATACAATAGTCCCTATCAACAAACAAGCGTCTACGTAGGATTGTCCCACCAATTTGATTTGGGACTAGTATTTTACAACAATTCTTTTCATTTTAATCTGGAACATAAATTCAACAAGGATCCTAAACATAGGCACTTATACTGCAAGCCGGTTTACATCTTTGGTGGCCACACCTCTATGTCAGAATATGATTTGATGGGTTTGATCTAGACGGTCCTGCTACTTTAATTAGGGTTGCGCACAATTTAATTTATGGTCAATTTATCGAATCGAATCATTTTTCAAAATCTATCGAATTGAAAATGGATCTGTATTGAATTGAATGGATTGATCAAATTGAATTATATATATATAGGAAATGATACTATACGGTCGAGCGCATGCAATCTTAACATAAGGTTGAGTGGTGTCTTCACTTGAGCCGTTGGATGATAAATTTTCAAAATGCTGGAAGTTATAGCATAAGCTTAATATGACAGGAAGCTAATTAGGGCCCACCGTCATGCTGTGAGACAAACACACCATCTATCCATTTTTCCATGACATGTTAGGGCATGAGACAAAAAATGGGGTAGATCTAAAACTCAAGTGGGCTACACGACAGGAGACAGTGAGGATTGAAAGTCCACTGTTGAACATTTGTAAGGCTACAAGATTGAAAGTCCACTGTTGGATCAAACTAATATTTTTGCATTTTCATATCATCCTAGTAGAAATGACCTTAAGAAAGGTATGGATGGCATATAAGAATAATGATAGACCCCAATAAGGTTTCAATAGGAGGCATTTCCCTACTCACTTTTTCTCATCGTTCGATCCACTTGAGTTCTAGATCTACCTCATTTTTTTGCTCATGTATTAATATGATTTGATACAGCAAATGGACGGGATGGATTTCTCACAAACATTATAGTAGGCCCACATATCTTTGTGTAGGTAAAAATTCATCCGCTTGCAATCGGACGGTAGGCTGTCTACTTGGAAGTGCATTAGGTGTGGCCCTAACTTCACCCTATGACAATGCAATCCTTACCGTGGGGCCCACCTTGGTATATGAATTTTATATTTAATTTACCCATCCATTTTTATACATCATCATAGGACACGATTTGAAACCCGAAGCAGATACAATTCTCAAGTGTACCACACCATAAGAAACAGTGGGGTTTTTTTTTTTTTTTTCATTTAGATTTATATTACCTATCAACACGTTAGATGAAAAATAAGCATTATGAAAACGTTAAATTGTGAAAAATCAAATTGAAAAATCTATCAATTCAATTTTATATCAATTAAAAATAAAAGGATCAATTCAATTTCAATTCGAAATTTCAAAATTAAAATCTATTTAATTTCAATTTCAATTTCAAAATTTTAAAATTAATTCAATTTCAATTTCATCCAAAATTGAATTGATTGATTCGATGTGCAGCCCTATTTTTAATAGATGGAAGAGAAATGCTCTGATGCACCTAGTAGCATCTGACCAGTTGAGCCAGTCAAATATAGGTTGATCTGAACTGTCCATTTAATCCCAACACATTTTATGGGCTACCATATTAAAATCACACTGATCGATGAGCTAATCCATCCCTTATCCTAATTTTTGTAGCCATCCTTTCTTCATAGCCATGTTCGGAAGGTTAGTATTGCCTGACAAAAGTGAGTCCTTAAGAATTATAAGCAATCCATCATGGTCGCAAAAATTTATAGATCAAATTGTTGATTGGCCCTATTTTTGTGTAGATGAACTGGATCGTACATAGTTAAAGCTAATGATCAGATTGTTGCTGTGTCAGATTCGTGTGACATCTGCATGGTATCCTATGAAATCTTTCTTGGGCCAATTGGACGGTCTAGATTGATAGATTGGATTGTCCCAGTGTCCCAATGCAAGTAGGAATATATATATATATATATATATATATATATATATATATATATATATATATATATAGAATGGTATTCGGCTGGGATTCGGATATGGGTTGGGGTATATACCTAAACCGGCCATTTATCAGTCAGACCCAAGAAAATACCCAACCCCAAATCCACACCCAGGCCATGTTGTCCGGGCACTCTTTTTCGAAAGAGGGAGGTTATCAATTCAGGATGATTACCAACGATCATAAGAATGTGGGGCCCATTTAATGGTTTCTGGCAAACTAAGAAGTGATCAGGTGATTTGAAATTCGTTACAGCACTCTTTTAGTTGCATCAAGAAACTTGGGCAGTTGCACGGATGGCTTGAATAATACCAGCACGTGGTGTTTTATGTCGTGATAGGAGGAAAACAACCTGTGACACGCAGTGCAAAAAAAAAAAAAAAGAAAATCGATAGTGTTTTGTGTGTTATAAATGAATTCGACGCGAAAATCAACGGAGTACATGTAAGGTACATGGGAATGGAGATTGGAGCATGGAATTTGTAAGCATAGAGAATTAACTGTCGAGTGGCCACGGATCCCACAAGATCAATTATCTGATTCAATCCTTATTATATGATTCAACAAATTGCACACTGGCGGAAAAGGAAACCACTAAGCAAAATTTATATATCTGGGAAAAAGAAAAAGAAAGGGGAATCCCACATAAATAGAAAGATAACAGAGACCTACTTATTCTTAATTTAATTTAGGGGATCAACACAGGAAACCCAACATAAACTTCGAACTAACCATGACTCAAACATCACAAACGGAACTCAAGACAAGGTAGGGCTACTTTTGCTACCTGATCCAAAGCCAATGATGGACCACCACTTCAGGTGACAGCATCCAATGCCTTTCAGTCTAATCGGCGGGCCACAGTATATAATGTCATCTGTGAACAGTAGGTAAGAAAAAAGAGAGTTACATGATGCAAGATTCACAGAAATGACATACCTTTTTGAAAATGAATAATTATAGCCAGTGGCGTGCACGTTTGATGGAGAGAAAACTGGGTCCCCCAACGATCATGGGGCTTACCATGGGGCCCAGAAGAGAAGCTGAAGAAAAGCTGAATTAAAAAATTGTGTTTTTCCTCATAAAATAAAGAGCCATTACCTGTTTATGCACTTTGCTGGACTTGGCGGTGTATTTGCTGGACCCAATCAATATAGCCACCAGCACCCCCAATCTGGTCCTCGATCAGATTGGCAAATAGCAACAAACCTTCCCTTGGCTGCTCGGCTTGTCTTACAAGATGGCATAACTGATATGATGAAGGTTCACTCTCCCTCAATCTTTTCAGAATCCCCATTAGCTTTCTTGACACTCTGTTGTCGAGCTCAGGAAGGCTAAACTGCAATACAGAACAGAACAAATTGATTATTTTTATAGCATAGACAGACAAGGTCTCTTCACAGGATTGGATAACTCAATACTCATGCAATATAAGAGAAATTATGCATAACAAAACAACGCAAAGGGTCTGGTAGGCAATGAGGTTCCAAAAGGATCTAACTTCCTATAGTCCTATCTTCTACTGCAGATAGGGCTGCAACTAGGGTTCGGGTCAATCCAAACCCAATTGACCCAACCCGAGTTCAATTCAGGCTGTCAAGGTCATCAGGTTGGGTTCGGGTTGGAAAACACCGACCCGATTTGAATTAGGGTTGCATTTGGGTTGAAGAAATTCAGGTCGGATTAGGTCGGGTAGGGAATAATCACATGTATTTGGCTTGGGTCGGGTTCGGGTTGGACACCTTGGGTGGAGTTTGGGTTGGGGTCCTCTTGAGGTCGGGTTGACCCCCAACCCAACTCAACCTGCCCGAGTTGCACCCCTAACTGCAGACATAGCTAGACTTCTTTTTCCCCTCTATTATCTCTGTGGAAGGATTAGGTTGACTGTTTGTTTGGAGATGCAAAGCATTTAAGGTTCGTCTATCTCATACAGTGTTAAGGCGCTTTGAAAATTTAATGTTCATCAATAAAAAAGATTGAAAAGAAAAGAAAAAGGAAAACCCATCACACAAAAGGCTAAACCACGATGTAACTGTTTGGCAACCGAAATGCAGAGTGAACTTCGTGTCAGTGAAAGCTTTTGACATCAGAAATTTTAAGGTTGCAATGGAGGACCTATTACCTTGGACAGCTCAGGATACCCAGATGAATCTACCCCAAGTAAATTGGTAGTGATATCAGGAGATAGCATTTTGCCGAACCAAATAATGAAGCGAAATCCATCATCGTAAATATAAAGGCCTTTAGGGTCTAAGCTCCCAACAGTCAAAGGCAACCGCTTTGAGAAGTTCCTAAAATCATCAGCATCCGCTACTGGAGCCTGCAAACATGAGACACATTCGTGGTGGAAGTCAACATCCAATCATCAATACAAAATTTTTAACTTCAGTTTACCACACATACACGCACACAAATCCAAACTCAAGAAACTCTGGAACATTGATACATGCAACAAGCTCACATACCTTTACAAGGTACTCATCAATCCGCATCAAACTGGGATAGAGAAGCTTCAATAATCTTTTAACAGGCAAAGTCATCATATTGAAACCAGCAGCACACCGCTCATCAAGTTGAGCATCAGCATACCCTCCTCGGATGGGAATAGATTTACACAATGCTAGTCCATACAGAGGTAAGAATTTCAGTGATTCTGGATATATCATCCTGCCGCTCAACCGATGCTGAACAGCATAGAGGTTCCGATATTCTCTAAGGGCCTTCACAATCCTTAGCTGCACGCTGTGGCGAGCATCTTCAAGCTTGTGGGACAATGTTTTCTCAATTGCTGCAGATTATTGGTTTTGTTATAAGAAACTAGAGAACCCGCTAATGACGGAACATCACAGTTCTAAAAGTTATCACAAGGGATGTTAATCTTACCGAGCCTACTCAACACAGAAACAATGGCTCCCGTGTCAGCCTGGCGGTACATCTCTCCAAGATCTGCGACCACAGGTGCAGCTGCTGTATGCACTCTGATACGCCTTTCCCCAGAAGATGAAGTGTATCTTTTACTGGCTAAGGAAACTAATGTTTATAGTAAAGCAAGGGAATGGTTCATTTCATATGCAGATCCTTCAATTCAAAGAGCATCATGTTTAGCTTTGAGATGAACAGGTGACTTGGCACATCAGGAACCAGGAGTGTTGACTATTTTCAAAAAACAGCAATGAGACAAAAAGATACAAATGTAGAGATATATGACAAGGAAATAAATTTATAAGAAAATATAATATGGGAAATCAAACACTTCACAGGAACCAGGACAAGATTGTATCAACATAAAAAACACCATCATTTCCCATTATATAGGCCTTCTAATATCCTTTCTAACATGTAAACTGGTCAACTTACAGTGGAAAAATGTATCTGCAATATGCACACGATCAGGAGTCACCAGCAGGATCAGACCCGTGTGAGAGTGTGCATGTGTTTGTGGCCTCATAATCACCATAGCCTTGCCCCAGCTATTTGTGGGTTGGCTTCTCATGCTTGGCAACCCTCCTTTACCTGGGCTGCTGAGTGCTGACCAGCGGAAAATTACTAGTCAGAGTCAACACAACAAGAAGTGCACTCAATATAGATGGTAGAAGCCATTTTCTCAAGAACTATGCTCTAGTGCCAGTTACTGGGGTCAGCTTTGTCTGATGACTGGCTGCCTACCTGATATCAGCCCCTTATTTACCTGGCTGGTGCACACACACACACACACACACAACAATAAGAAGCACCTCAACATAGATGATAGAAGGCATTTTATCAGGAACTACGCTCATATGCCAGCACCTATATCTTAAAAACAACTACAATGATAGTGGGACCCACATGATGTGTATCACATCCAACCTGTTTAAAAGGTGCACACACACATGCATAGGATCTAATTCGAGATAAAGAACGTATAAAGATCCAAAAATTGGCTCACATGCATATGGAAGTACAAGAGGTAACAAATAGTTATGTTAGACGAGATTACGGTAATCTTTTAGATTAGAATATTACCTTTTCTTTTAAGATGTGCATCTGTTAGGATGTCTCCAAATCTCTAATCTCTAGTCTCTACTATATATTCGTGTTATTTTTAGTGAAATAACAGTTTCAACAATGCAGTCTCATGTGATTAGCATGGTATCAGAGATAAGGTAAAACCCTAGTCCTATCTCGCTTTCTTCACCCTTTCTTCTCTGGCTTTCTATAGCCACTGCTCAAGGACAGCTTCCCGTCGCACCCTGTAACAGCTATTGTCGCCACTGCACGAAATCCGCTCATCGCACTACCACTGCTACCCCCTGCACTGCCACACAACCCCAATCCCATTGAAAGGGCCGCCCCTAAAATCTGACACTGAAGAACCACTACTTCCTCCTCCATGCCAGCATAACCATAACCGCTTCTGCTCATCTGACTTTTTGTTGTCCCACTTCCCTCTCATCGGCACCAGCCGCACGGCCACCGTACCTAAACATATGCAACCCCCCGCCTCCACCATCGTATAACAGTGGTACTGTCACCAAACATTGCCCTTGGGCATCAATTCATCACTGCCAACAGATCTGTCAATCCGTTGCCCCCTTCATTCAATCGGATCTCTACTTTTGTTGCCGCCACAACGCCCCTACCGCACTACCATCCAGCAGCCTCAACAGATTTGAGTTCCATCCTCCCTCTCTCCATCACCTCCAGCATTGCTTTGGCAGCCATCTCATAACGGAAAAATCGAACACGGGGCAACTGAAAATCTGGCAGCCATCTCATGTCAATCCAAAAGAAGCCCCATATCTCTATCAGCAAAATCCCCCTCTGTCATCTTCTCCAGCACCATTGATCTCCACTCCCGAACCTGTTGTCTTCGACCGAATCCAGTCTGCCTGTTATACTGCGTGCACTGACCTACATCCGATCTTCATTGCACACTGCCATTTGCAGTGCCTCTGTCCAAATCAGTAGTAATCTACCACCCTTCTGCCATTCATCACCACCAGTGCTTTACTTCTTCCATGATCTGCACCCATCACAGCTCCGACCCTTTTGCATTCCAGCACCCGATCGTCATTGCACTGCCATCAAATCTCATTTCCGGAGTAGTTTTCGGCATTGATTCTGGTGGAATTGGCATTGCAAGAGTTCTGTGCAAGCGCTGGGTAGATGGGAGTGATGGGTCCAGTTTGTGGGAGTGGTTTTAGCTCATGTAAGGGATTGGATCTGAGATCTGGGAGTTTCCAGGGCGGTTTGGTCCTTGGGCCGCCAAAAAAATGGTTTTCCATGTGGTCTTATCATCTTCGAGTTTCTGAAACATGGATTTGGTCACTTTCTTATCGGTTTTTGTACTAGTCTCTCGTCGATCAATCACCACCTCTGTACACCTTTGACGATGTGTCTTTTCCATATCATACGTTTTGATAAGATGTGTTTCTTGTTCTTTTGCTGAGAGGATGAAGCAGACTTGTTTGTCTCGAGTGTATGTATTGGACTCATTTGTGCCAGGCATGTGGATCGAATTTTTTTTTCTTTATTAATGGAATATCTAGAGCCATCAGAAGAGCAGTTGTTGAACTTCCAGCCAACAGAAGTGCATATCCACTGAAAACGCGAGGCCACCAGAAGTGACCATTGATCAATTGCTAGTCATTAGAAGTGTCAATGGTTCACATCCTAGAAATCATCAAAAGTGCTTGCTTGCCTCATGCTACTTGTCGTTTCTTCGCCTCATGCTACAGTTTCATTTTTCCTTTGCTTTTAAATAAATGTTCATCGTACCTTTCAAACTCAAGTTGCTCTTTCCAAATCACCTTGAATATTTTCTTAGATTAAATATTCAAGATTAGAATTGGGCGTAATCTTCTAGATTAGAATATTTTCTTTTATGTTAAGATGTGTATCTATTTTGATGTCTCCGAATCTCTATAGATCTCCCATCTTTTTCTATATATTCGTGTTATTTTCAGTGAAATAAATAAGTTACAGTTTCCACAATGTAGTCTTGTGATTAACAAGTTACAATGTGGTTCAGGCATTGAATAGGTTAAAGGAAGATTTAACACAGATATACTATAACTTTCTAAGTTGGGGAAAGGAAACACATACTATGGGTAACACTTGAACAAATTCTAACACCAAACTGTGTCCCCAATCTACCATTAGCTATTTCAGGAAGTGAAGGATACAACAGAGCAACTTGAAAATATACAGTCTGAGTTGTCAATAAAGTTTCTTCTAGAGATAACTGCATTGCAAAGGCTTTATCACTGTCAACAGCTGGAAGAGCCAATAAATCTGTAGACCTTAACATAAAGTGCCCATGATAAGTGGTAAACCGGACCCCTGAAAAGTAAAAAAATAAAATAAAATAAAATAAAAACCCTCCATCAATATCCCAGTAACAAAAGCTGCTGTCTTTCTGCAGGTACTAAAAGTTCAAGAAATCCAGGCATTGAAAAAAGCATATATTAACCATACACCTTTTCCACATCGGATGCGCATCACAGCCTCCCAAGCAGTCTCCCTTGTGAGATCCCGGGCCAAGTCATGCCTGAGCTTCTCTTTGTGAACATCCCCTTGAAAAGATGGATAATAGTATACCTGGCCACCAGTATATTTTGCAAGAGTTCCTGAAACTCCCCCAAAAAATGTTAAGGATAAGATCAGCACCATTAAGATTTAAACTGACCTGCTGCTAATATAATACAAAAAGGGTAAAGGCATGTTCTTGAATGGATTAATTGCTTCCTAGCCACCAACCTCAGTGATTGGGTTGAATTGGCTGGGTTTTTGCTGTAATTTTCTTGCTATTTGGCTGTCTTAATAAAAGTAGCATTACCTTCCAAAATATTAATAATATAAAAACAATGTACCTAGTGAAGCTATATCCGAATACTTGTCACTGAAAGCATATAAGTTCACCCCAATCTGGTATTTTGTAAGATCAGCAGCCATTTGCTTATAAAATGGGTCTTCTGGTAATCTCAACGTATGTTCTTTATCTGTTCCATAAACACGAAGATCATCTCCACGTAACTTTAGGCGGACCAATACCAAGAGATGGTAAAGTGGTCTGAAAGATCAGCAACTTTCCTCCAAGTCGACTCTGTAGACAGCAGCCGCAGTAGATGGTAATTCAACAACCAAATGGGCACCAAAACGCATCAAGGAAACTTAGTGACGAAGTATTTAAATAACTCTTAGAAATGGTCAATAAGTAAAATTTTAAAATAGCTATAGAGAAACGCACCATAACCATGAATGCCGCTTTAAGTGCAGGCCCGAAAGCAGATTCTATATTAACATTGTCCTGAAACATGGAAGGCAAGCTATCCAGAAATGTGTCCACCACACTTCTAGATTCAGACAAGTTGACTAGGAGATCATCTGGCAATGGTACAAATATGTCATCCAGATCTGACACCACCATCATCTGAGGCTGAGTCAAAGATGACTGCAACAGACAAAAGCCACAAAATTAATAATATGGTTGCTACATCTAAGCATGTGTTTATCAATCAGCTGGGGTGAAATTGAGGTGGAGATGCAATATTCCCATGTAATCAATTGACAAACAACAATCTAAGTTCAGGTGGTTCAGTATAAAGAATAACATGCCTTCATATTATAAAAATGTAGGGTGCTGTCAAAAGTTAAGAATCCAATCTGTGTCCTAGGGAAGCCAGGCAGCTCATCCAAACAAGACTTGATGGTCTTGGCCACTATCTGTCAAATAATATCAAAAGAAAACATAAACTGAAGTTATTCCAAACAAAACACAAAACGAACCAAAAACAACATTTTTCCAAGTTTAAAAAAAATAAAAATAAAAATAAAAGAAGAAGAAGAAAGGGCATTACATGCTGACACTCTACCAATTAATCATGAACAGGGAACAAAGGTTTGCCAAAATAGTCCAGGTGTACATAAGGGGTGGTTGTACAAAATCCAGACATGCCTTAAAAGTTTAAGATGATTACCTCAAGCATCCCACTTCTAACAGCAGATGATGATACATCAATGAGGAAGAAATATAGAGGCGGCATTGGAGGCCGCACCATATACTCAGTTGGAGCAACAAATTCTACACTACCCTTTGTAAGCTCAGGTCGTTGATCTGCATCACACCTTCTACCACTTGCATCCAAAAGGGAGAAATAATCGCCAGGAACTGAAATGAAAGTTTAAATGGATTAGCACATGTATCTTGCAACAGAGGAAGAAGGATATCAACCAAAGAAAACCAGCCAGAATTTCAGGCAAGGTTGCTTGCATTTTTAGCTCCAGAAATACTGCTAATTGTTCATTCAATTAAATCCATTAAAACATTCATGATAAAAGCTCTCTACCATGGTTTAAAATCACCCCAAACATTAGAACTCAGACACATTTCAAGTCATTTCAACTGAGTCGGAACGTTTCGACCAACATGAATCACACACGATACTAAGGGATTTGAGGTTGTGACATTCCTTGCAATAGTAAAGCACAAAAGAAGAAGAAGAAGAAGAAGAAGATCAGATTGAGGTGTGGATTAATGAAGCAGATATCAACGTCCTTCAGAATCTCAAGTTCAAGGTCATCTTTTCTTCTCTAGACCAACATTCTTTTCAAGTGAATCCATGATAGACTCAAAATCAAGTGATTGGGCACTTGCACATCTTCAACGTAGACAGATTTCAGTAATAACATTTCATTAGTTTTTTCAAAGATAATATTTCATTATTTATCAAAAAAATTGTGGAAACTAGGAATTAGTTAAGATTGCTGACCTATAAGTGCCCCAAAATGGCCTTTTTAATATTTTGGGTTAATGATTCATGTGAGAGCTTGAGAAGGATGTCACTCATAGAACCCAAGCTGGGTGGAAGAAGTGGAGATGTTCCTCTGGTTTTATATGATCACCAAATCCCAATCAAACTAAATGGGAAATTTTATATAGTAGCTATAAGACCACCCATGCTTTATTGATTTAATCTTGGGTGGTTGAAGAACAACGTGTTCATAGGATGTGCATAGCTGGGTGTTGAGATGGATGAGCGGCAAGAAGAGGATAGAATTAGATATGAATGCATTAGAGGGAACTCTAGAGTAGCATGAATAGGTAATAAGGTAGGGAAAGTAAACAGATGGTTTGGCCTTGTGCAATAGAGACAAAGAACTGCGTCCGTTAGAATCAAGATATTCCATATCGGTAACGGTAGCCATAACAGTCACCATTGTTACCAATATGGGTATCCTCGTAACAGCCAATATGGTGGCGTAATGACTGTTACAACCCCTGTAACGGTTCAAAATTTTCTTTTGCCCAAAAAATCTATATATATATATATATATATAGAATAATGTAAATATTCCAAATCCGTATTCATTTTATTTTTTGTTTTTTGAACATGTTTATGGTAGCATAACGGTCCACTCTTTGGTGAGAGTGTTGAAGTGGGTTATCTGGTGAATTTATGAACACGGTTGTGTCTCTAATGTTTATACATCACAATCAAGCATTAAAATTAGAAGAAGAAAAAAAAAAAAGAGCATATATACAACTTTTTTTTTCTAAAATAGCCTTTGGAGCTTTTATTTGCCCAAATTGCTTCAATCTACTATTTTAATCCTAAAAACTATAGTACGAGTGGTTGAAATCTATTGCAAAATGATGTGGGAAAGTTTTTTCGAATGAGAAAAGTGAAAAAATGGATTTACATAGAAAAAAAAAAAAGTGATCATTTTCGTTATGGGGGTAACGATCTTTATATATATATATATATATATATATATATATATATATATATATATATATATATATATATGAGCATTTTATTAAGGAAACAAGAAACCGAAAACAGCGCGCGAGGGGGGGAGGGGGGGCAAAAAAAAAAGATCATGGGGCCCAATCCCTAAACAACAACGGACTTTCGGAAAAACGAGACCCGAAGAGCTGCAACAGCTCCTAAAAACCCTATTGTCTCTCCCCCCAGACGGCCCATAGAGTAGCAAACAGAATACGGCGCCATTTCTTTCTTCCAAGCACCCCGCCAAAATCTCCATGCCAGGAAGAGAATAGAAGATCGAGAGAGGAAGGCGTGACCCAATCAACTCCTACTAAGCGGAGAACACTCCACTAGATATCAGTCGAGAAGGGACAATGGATTAGGAGGTGCACCACCGTTTCTTCGTCCCTTGAGACACAACGGGCAGGCATTTGAGAGCTGGTAGCCTCTTTTTCGAAGGTTGTCTAGTGTGAGCATACAGTTCCTCCTAGCGAGCCATCCAAACGCAACAACTTTGGGAGGAGTTCCATACGACCATATATTACCAATACTCGAGGCAAAATCAAGAGAAGTCGCGACCGCGAGGTGGTTATAGAAGGATTTGACGAAGAACACTCCCATGCTAGCCAACTTCCACACCATCGAGTCCGGGCGAAAATCCTGCAAAAGGGAGAGCAGGCGAGTAAGCTCTTCAATCTCTTTGTCCTTAAAATTCCTCCTAAAAAGAGGAATCCAAACTCCCCCATCGCCATTATGGAAGAAACATTCTTTAACCACCACCACCTGATTGTTACACAAAAGAAAGAGGGAGGGAAAAGATTCCTCAAGCGACATATCGCCACACCAAGGATCAAGCCAAAATCTTATCCTATCACCATCTCCCAATTTAAAGCTCACGAGGCGACGAAAAAATGGGGGAAAGCTTGGAAATATTCCTCCAAATACTCGAGGATCTACGCAAAACCAAATCTTTCGTCCACCATCCCTGAGACTCAACCCCATACTTAGCCTCTATGACTTGCCTCCACAGGCTATTAGGATTCGCCCCATATCTCCAGAGCCACTTACCCAAGAGCGCCTTGTTCATAAAGTCCCAAAGTTTTTTTAATCCCCGCTCCCCCTACATCGTACAGGGTGCAAACCTCTTTCCATTTAAGCAGGGGGAACGAATCCCTTCCCTGCCATAAGAAATTTCTGTGCAAAGAGTCAACTCTAGCAATAACAGATTTAGGGCAATGGAACAAAGAAAGAAAGTACACGGGCATACTAGAGAGAGGCTTTTACAAGATTGATTCTCCCTCCAAGAGATAACATATTAAGCAGCCAGTAAGAGAGCTTACATTCCATTCTTTCCACAATGTATTCCAAATACGAGGAGGGGGCTTCCAGAGGCACAGCGGCAGTCCTAGGTACAAGGTAGGGAGGGATCCTACCTTACAGCCGAGATAACCTGCAAACTAGACACAATCCTTAAGGGGAATATTTATCCCAAAGATTTCAGATTTTTGAAAATTCACCTTGAGGTCTGACACAACTTGGAACCAGCGGATAACCAAACTAAGGAACGTGACCATAGCTTCATCAGCTTTACAGAAAAGTAATGTGTCGTCAACGAATTGTAGATGGTTAATGCAGAGATGAAGGTTTTTTATCGCAAACCCTTGGAACAAACCAACTTCCTGACCTCTAGATAGCATGCGGCTAAGAGCCTCCATCACAAGGACAGAGAAAAGGAGATAAGGGGTTCCCCTGCCTAATGCCTCTGGAGGCTCTAAAATATCCAAAGGGAGAGCCATTAATCATAATAGAATATTTAGGCGAGGAAATACATATTCTAATCAAGCTCCTCCATTGAAAGTCAAATCCCACTCTTTGAAGGATATAATCAAGAAGGACCAGTCAACATGGTCATAAGCTTTCTACATATCAAGCTTGCAGAGGATCCCTCTACCTTTATCCCTAGCACAGGAGTCGATAGCCTCATTAGCAATAAGCACAGAATCTAAAATTTGTCTACCTTCAACGAAAGCAAATTGGAACGGGGAGTAATTCTGGGATAACTTGCTTCAGATGTAGCGCTAGGAATCTTAGACAAGATCTTGTAGGGGCTACCTATCAAACTAATTGGACGGAAGTCTTTGATCTGCTGGGCACCCTCCACCTTCGAGATCAGCACTAGAAAGGTACTGCCAAGCTCCTAAGATAGTCTCATCTGTGTGAAGAATTCAAGGATAACAGCAAAAAGATCTTTAATTAAGTCCCAGGATACTTTAAAGAAAGCTATCGGAAAACCATCCGGCCCAGTAGCTTTCTCACTATCCAACTCCACACTACGGCTTTCACTTCTTCTTCGAGGACAGATCTCTCGAGGTGAGAGGCGTCTTCCTCCGCAATGCTCTGAAAGTCGAGGTCATCGATCCTAGGGCATCGGATCTCTTATGCAGACAACACGTCATAATAGAATTGCACAATATGGTTACAAATAGTAGATTTGTCAGTAATCTGTTGTTCATCAATGACCAGAGAACCAATGGAATTGATCCGAGACTGGGGTGAGGCATATGAATGGAAAATTTAGTATTCCGGTCCCCCTCTTTCAACCACAGGATACGAGACCTCTATCTCCATTTAATCTCTTCCTCCTTAAGCCTAGCACAATATTCAGCAGACATTTAATGCCTCAGGCCCAAATCCTCTGTCGATAACGATTCAATCTCCTCCTTTATATCAATCTCTTGCATAGCAGCAAGTGAGGAGGAGATTTCCACTTCTCTAGCGCCAAAGACCTCCTTGTGCCAGGCTTTAAGGTTCGATTTCAGCATTCGCAGCTTTTTCATAAGTTTAAAGCCCAGTAAACATTCAAGATTGAAGGTACTCCACCAACCCACCCCCGGGGGGGGGGGGGGGGGGGGGGGGCGCAAATCTACTAATAAGAGCTTATTTGCTTATTCTAAAAAAATAAGCTCTTATTATGAAAATAAACCGTTTGGTAAAGCTTTCATTTTAGAGCTTATTTTTTTAGAAACTAGCAAAAAATATCTTAAATAATAAGTGATAGGGAGGTCACTTTTTCTTTAAGAGCTTATTTAGCTCAAGCAGGTAGACATTTCTAATTAATTTTTGGACAAGTTTGTCCTTAAAGTTTTCAAGTAATTCCCATCTTGCCCTCTTCTCTTCTTTAGAATATCTCAAAGGTGGGCCCACATGATGAACAACCCATATTGAAGGTGGGTTTCCACATCAAGGTGGGCCCACATAATGCATGGTCACATCAAAGGTGGGCCCCACATGATGAATGCCCACATCAAAGGTGGGACCTACATGATGGATGGGGGACGTTGAAGGTGGGATCACATGATGGAAGGTTGACATCAAAGGTAGGCCCACATGATGAACAACCCATACTGAAGGTTGGGCCCACAAGATTGACGGTGAACACCAAAGGTGGCTCCCACATGATGGATTACCCACATTAAAATGTGGCCCCACATGATGGATGGACTATCCACATCAAGTGGACCCCATATGATGGACGGTTCATAGAAAAGGTGGGACCCACATGATGGATGGTGGACATTGAATGTCGGACCACATGATGGAAGATTGACATTAAATGTGGGACCACATGATGAATGACCCATATTGAAGGTTGGGCCCCACATGATGGATGGTGGACATCAAAGGTGGGTCCCACATGATGGACTATCCACATCAAGTGGGCCCCGCATGATAAATGGTCCACAACAAAGGCGGGACCCACATGATGGATGGTCCACATCAAAGGTAGGATCCACGTGATGGATGGTGGATATTGAATGTGGGATCACATGATGGACGGTTGACATTAAAGGTGGGACTACATGATGAATGACCCATATTCAAGGTTGGAGCCTCACATGATGGACAGTCCATAGCCAAGGTGGGACCTACATGATGGATGGTGGACATTAAATGGGTCCCACAAGATGGACTACCTACTTGATATGGGCCCCACATGATAGTGGTCCACAACAAAGGTAGGACCCACATGATGGATGGTGGACATCAGAGATGAGCCCCTCATAATGAATGACTCATATTGAAGTGGGGCCCCACATCAAGGTGGGCCCATGTAATGAAAGGTTCACATCAAAGGTAAGCCCCACATGATAGGTGGCCCACATCAAAGTGTGGCCCAACATGACGGAACATGCACATCAAGTAGGTCCCATTTAAATGGCAGTCCACGTCAAAGGTGGGATCCATGTGATGGATGATGGTCAGTGAGGGTGGGCCCACATGATGGTCAATTGATATCAAAGATGGGCTCACATGATGAACGGCCCATAATGAAGGTGGGGCCCCACACAAAGAATGGTCCACATCAAGGTGGGCCCACATAATGGACGGAGTGGGCTTCACATGATGGATGACTCACATAAAAGTGTGGCCCCTCAAGTCATAATGGACAGTTGACATCAAGTGGGCCCCACCTAATGAACGGTCCACATCCAAGGTCTCTCATGATGGATGACCCATATCCAAAGTGGGTCGTATGATGGATGATCCATATAGAAGGTGCACCTCACACAATGAATGGTATATCAAAATTGGGCCCCACATGATGGACAATACACTTCAAAGGTAGGGCCCACACTATCGACACATCAAATGTGGAGTCCACTTGATGGTGATGGGTAGTGGACATTGAGAGGCCCCACCCAAAGGACAATAAGCATTGATGCTGGGCTCCACATGATGGACGGTTCACCCAACAACCATTTGGATTGCTCTTATATTTAAGTTGTTGTAATCTTTAAAAATGACATCAACCACCCTTAAAAAAGCTCTTATTTGAAAGTTTTAACAAATGTGTTTATTTTAAATAAGAGCTTTTTTTGAAAATTTTACCAAACGGGCTTATTTAAAATAAGAGCTAGAACAAAAAGAGCTTATTAAAGTAGCTCTTATTCAAAAAAGCTCTTATTGAATTAGAGTAGAGATGCCAAATGCCCCCCAGATATTAGGTCCTGGAAACCTTCCACATTCGGCCATGCAAGCTCGAATCTAAAAGGTTTCGGCCCCCAATTCAATTCCTCCGTTTCCAACAGGATAGGGCAATGGTCCGATATTGGTTTCAGGAGACCCCTCTGTCTGGGATAAGAGAAATGATTCAACCAATCGGGTGAGGGCAGAAAACGGTCAAGGAGGGTCCGCAGAGGCGGGGATCTACCATTAGACCAAGACTACTTGACGCCCCCCATCGGCAAATCCACCAGACCATGGGACCCAGCCCAATCCAAAAACATACGCATAGAAAAGGATATACCAGTGTCAACAGATTTCTCATATGAGAACCTGATGACATTGAAATCTCCACTGACCCGCCACGACAGCTACCATCTACATTTCTCCAACCAGAAATCTAGACGCATTTGCCTTCTAGAAGGGCCATAGACCCCTGAAAAAACCCATTTGAAACCCGAGCTTTTCTCCTTGAAAATGACGTTGATGGAAAGCTGTCCCATCCAATTTTCCACCACGTCTCTCACGTTAATATCCCACATCGGCAAGATACCACCAGCGGAGCCAAAAGAACCGAGGGCAAGCCATAATGAGTTAACAATACCTCTATTCATGGACTGCAACTTGGTTTCTTGCAGAACAATGATCTTAGCCTTAGATCGAATACACATATCACGAACCTGGGATCTCTTATGAGGGCATCCCAAACCTCTCACATTCCATGACAGAGTCTTCATTGGTTAACCTTCTACGCCCCTCTCCCTCTTCTATTTACTTGCCAAATTGCTTCCACAAGACTCGACTGAGTAATTCCCAATCTAAGAAGCTCCCTGTTGTTGAAGTCGAGATCTACCAACCCTAAAGTATTGAACCCATCGAAGGATATTTTCAATCCCTTAGCCGCTACCAACTTAAACAAAGCAATGTAGTCGTCGTCCAAATCCCCGAACAGTACTCCCACCAGCCAGCCTACGTGCGCAACCACATCACAAACCCATCTCTTCTTCCTGATCACCGATAGGAGGCTTTCCATCACCTCCCCCAGGATCTGCATGGAGCTAGACTCGTCCTTATTGAAGAGGGCTGGAGGGTCCGAAAAAGTTGTTCTCAAGGGGGTGACCAAGATCGCTTCCTCCAACCATTCCTTAAGATCGCCATGACTGCCCTCTCCCTGGGACGAACCCCCATATTCCCCTGGGTGAACAATCAACAGGCCAGAGAAGGGGGCTTTAGGCTCAAGGCTATCGCTATCCACGAATGGACTAGGAATCGGAAAAGGGATGGAGGAAACGGGACTGGCTAAACTGTTAAAGGGAACCAGGGGAGAGAAGGTTGTAGGGTTACTCAGAACCGGAATATCTTCCCCTCCAGAACGAAAACAAGAGAGATAATCCCACATACAATTTGCAGACAACACACTTTAACGGTCTTCCCCTCCAGAAGGTCACAGGGTAGAAAAAGAGTTTTGACTATCAATAATCTTTGAAAACGATCAATGATCATCCCTAATATATGCCTTATGTATATGCCTAACGCCCAAATCTATTCATCCATTGTCCTTTCACAACTTGAGTGTGATCCGCTATCCTTAGAAGATTCAATGTAGCTTGGTTCATGCCTTTCAACAGCGGAGATCTTTTATTGGCTTGGCATGGCATGGGTTTTCTTAAGTAACAGCTTTATGGAGACTTCGCTACTGGCTGACTTATGGATGATTTGGGGAGAAAGAAATGGACGGTGCTTCTGAAATGAAAGCAGTCGAGAGGAGTCGGTTGCTAGTAGGGCAATTCTTCTTGTAATTGAATGGGTTGTGGGACTAGGCTGCTTTGAAAAGATGTAATTTTCTTTTTCTTTTTCTGGGTCTTGTTTGTTTCTGTTTGGGCTGTAATTAGCGCCATCTCAGCGCTTCTTTTCCTCTTAATGGAAGTTTCTGTTATCTTTCAAAAAAAAATAGTGTGGAATGGTGGAATAGTATTCATGTAGCCAACCCCATTTTGCTGGGATAAGGCTTTGAGGTGATGATGAACCCAAAAGGGAAAAAAAAAAAGTACACATATCACTTCACCTATGGTTTGCAGATTCTGCACTTTGCAGATATCTGAACAGTCACCAGTGCTGCAGTGCCTGGGCTGCATTACCAACCTGGTTTGTGATGTCACAAGTCAGAATGGTAACCTATAATCAGCAAACAACAGAACAGTCATATGCAGCCATTAAATAGCAAATAGTACTTTGTATTTGTAATTAGTGTAACCTAAGTATTTTGTAACCTATAATCTGCAAACAACAGAACAGTCATATGCAGCAATTAAATAGCAAATAGTACTTTGTATTTGTAATTAGTGTAACCTAAGTATTTTCTCTGGTAAGTTTGTAACTTTTACTTCATATTTATACTTTTCGCAGATGTAACCTAAAACTGTATTACTTTAAAAATAAAATAAATAAAATCTAAAACTGTATGTAGCTTGTAAGTTATTAGCATAAACACCAATCACTAACAAAGGTAAAGTTGTTTCTTAATTCTACATCGTATTCCATTTTCTCCTATTTTTCCATCTTTTAATTTGTCTAAACAAGAAAAGGGAGGACTATGAGTTGTATTACTCAGGATCATCAAGTATCTTGGTTACAAAACATCAAGGAAAACCCAGAACCAAGATTTTAGAACTCACTACTATTAACATCACTCACTTTATCGAGTCCACCACCTTATTTGTTTATATGCACCATACTAAACCCTTGTTTTTTATTGGTGGTGTAAAATTTCACACGCATGGTGGGACATAAACATATGCAACCATCCTAAACTTGAATTCATTTTCAGACATAGTACATGCACGTACATGCACCCAGTAAGTAGCTTTTGTAAATGGAAAAAATAAAATAAAGAAATCAAACTTAAAGAAGTCTGAGTTGATCCTAATCCACTATTTCATGCTTACAAAAACATCTGAAAATCTGCTATCGGCCTATCATTTGACACCATGGTCAAACCATCCTGAGCTATACATATAGGCTGGAAAAACAGCAATTCAGACATCCCAATCAACGTAAAAATTGAGTTATATTACATATAAAAAAAAAAAAAAAAAAACCCAGTACCATTTGACATTTTCTTTTTCGTGGAGTAAAACTTTATTAAAGGAGAACAAGAAACAGTGGAGCAAGCTAAGAGTGGCCAAACGTCCCCTGCAAAAAGTCTTTCAATAGACACCCTTCAAAAGCATATCAGCAATGACGCTCATCAATGAAATCTTTAACCAGAGGGGGGGGGGATTTCATCAAAGAAGAACACATGCTCCCAAGGTCCCAAACATTCTTCTTAGCCCAAGTAATCGCCTTCGATGATAAAATTGCTGAGATTTCTAAGCCCCTCTCTTAATTCTCTGGCTTCCACAGAATGGACTCTCCTCATCCACAGCACAAAAAAGCATGTACAAAAAGTACCATTCTCATCTCTAACCAGCACTCCTGTGCTCAAGCAGCCCAGTCGCATTTCACTAGCTGCTATAAAAGTATTAATGTAATACATAACAACAACAACATGCTTTTTTTAACAAATCAGAGTACAAATTCTGACAAACATAGTAAATAAAAGAGAAGCTGCTATCTTAAACTGAACATTCCACACCATGTGATTTTTTTGGCAGACAATTATTGCATTTGGTTAAGAAATCATCCAAGGTGCAGTAACTACTTTTAACTGGAGAATTGTTTCATTAAGAATGAATATCCAGACCATCATGATATTTGAAATAACTAAAACACAACTGGAAACCTCAGATGTATGCGCAACCAAGCAACCATGATTCACTGGGACAAAATAAAGAGCTGCAAGCAAAAAAGAATATTCGATTCAAGATTTACCATCATTAAGCAAAGCGCAAATGTTGCAACGCCACTTTCTTCCTCCATCCGTAAATGTCACATATGGATTCACATATGTTCGACATCTTCTACAGCGAATAATGCCTGCCGGTCCAAAATTGACAATGGGCACTTCTTCCTGAAAGACAAAGAACAAACTGCAGATAAGCAACCAGATTAGATGACTTCATACAATGGGTACATCGGGCAGTAAATATCAATAAACATTGGCCCTTCTGAGAACATAGTGTTACTGACCCCTTCAGGAGGTTCCGCCATAGGATGAACCGCTACTCCGAGAGGCAAATGCCACCTGGAAAGCAATGATTGAGAATTTGGTATTGCACTCGTCGTCAGCCTTAGATATCTAGGATCGCAATTCAAGGGGTACATCTCAACAAAGGAACTTGGCTCCACATCGCCATCCAGTGGCCTCGGCAGCACTTGGGAATCAATTCCAGGATCAATTGATCCCGGAACAGATCCAACCGTTAGTGAGCTGAACTCCTCAACCAAGCCTTGAAGGGAACCTACAGGAGGTCCTGCACTGGCATACGGCACATGTTCCCTGGAATTCAGACTTATAGGAGCTCCTCCAGGTGGGGGTGGTACAAAGCCTTGTTGTGGATGGAAAGGGAAAGCCTGTGGTGGAGGAACATGTGAAACAGGATTGGGTTGCCTACTGGGGTATCCATGCAAAGATGACTGCAAAACTGGCCTCAAAGCAGGAAATGATGGCTCCGATGGTGATGGAGGTATATTACCTCTAGGTGGTGTAGGGTTTACACTTTGAGTAGGAGGTCCCATTGGCACCAGGGGAATCTGGAATGGACGAGCAGAAACAGGTGGGGCTAAAACTGGTTGTTGGCCCATAGAAGGTACTGTTGGTGGCAGTAATCCTGGCTGGCCAGTGTATGCTGGGCCACGTAAGGGACCTGGGGATTGAGCAGTTGAAGGATAATTTGGTGATGGGAAGCGCTGGTAAGCACCTATATCTGAAGAAGGATAAGATGCTGGCGGGGAAGGCATTGATGGGCCATTAAACCTAACTGGTGGGGCAGCTGCAGCTCTATAACCAAAAGCATCTGAACCAGCAACTGGCCCAGACGATAAAAAGGGCATTGTAGTTTGAGGTGGCATTGTAGTTTGAGGAGCAGCCCCAAAGGGGGAAGATGCAGGTCTTCCAGGAAAATTTGGAGGTCCAGGTCTTTCATTCCCCATGGGCTGCATGTCTTTTTTTTATCAGTCTTAGTTACAGTTCCATGTGCCAAACCTGTTAGACCTGAAAGCAAGATCAAAAGAAAGAAAAAGATTAAAAAATAAATCTGAACTTTAGGATAATGAAGGGGAAGAACATAAAATCAGAAAAGAAATAAAATAAATTTAATGGGCATAATACCAGAGACATTTCAGTAAAATATTTACTTCTCTTTGGGTGGATAATGAAATTTTATTCAGAGAAAAGGAAGAGAGCTCCCAAACACAACATTACAGAGGACACAGAGGATCCCCAACAGAAAAACAAAAACAAGTCATTTCACTTTTGGCTAGGGTGATCACCATTCTTGTCAATGATACAATGGTTGGTTGGGGGCAGCGTACAAGATGTTCATCCTTGACAAGAATTATCTTAACTTGAACACAGATAAAAAGCCATTCTCCATGGCTCCACATTACACCCCTTCATTCCACCCCTGTAAGGATGCCCCAGACCCAGCCCCAGCCCCAACCCCAACAACCAGGAGGGGTCCCACAGAACCAACAGTAATCGGGTGCAAACCTTTCACTAAAATATTTGTTACTTTGCAAAGATAAACCAAGACTGGATTGGATCACAAACATTCAGTTTACCAAGAGGAAATGACAGAACTTAATGATGTTTCCTAGTGTTCATAATGAGAGGGTTGCTTTCAAATTGCAGTTGCATTCCTTTCAAGTCTTAACCTGATTGCAATTTGTAGGCTAGAAGCCCAGTATGAATGCTCAGGTAGGAAACTACAATTTGCTTATTTCCACTCCACTAGACCAATAATTGCAATGCAAATCAAAAGTACATTCAATGCACCTTAGTGAACAGCTTCTAATCTACGTTTTATTCAATAAATGTCCTACATGGTACTTTTTTTGCCATTTTGCCCCTACAAGGTCACACCATTAGAGATCAAAACAACATGTAACAAACGGTCATATGTTTCTAGTTCAACATTGACTTCTTATTTTTTTATTTCTTTTCCAAACTTAAGGATGAGTTTGCATGCACAACCAAATTAAATTCTGAGCATTCCATTCAATCAAGAAAAAAACAAATTGAAATGATGGTTGATTGCATTCAAATAACATGGTTGCAATCTAGTGCCTACTCCCTAAATATGAATATTGAGGAAGGCAACTACAATGTGGTGACTTCAACCCATCCTCCTCCTCATCATAATAATAATAATAATAATCATCTTAGCCTTTTTTCCCAGGAATCTGGCATTGGCTTTTAAAATGGTACATTTATTAGCTGCCCTCTAGACACCAACCTTCCGCTTTTTTTTTAATCGGGCTTTAAGAACTAGGCATGGCAGAGGCTCACATTGACACCGCTCACATGCTAACACGGTCTCATCCAGTATTGACCACAACCAAAAAATGAGATGTTCTAAGGGTGAGCAAGCAAAGTAGATTCATATAGGGGCAGTTTTCCAAGCAAACAGCTAATCATGAGGCACCCCTGCACATGAAAGGTCATGCTTGAGCAGTTGACTAGAAAAAAAAAAAAAAAAAAAATTGTAGGGAAGTCAATGATATCATTGATATGTACTTGCCAAGACGATTCACAAGCCAACACAGTCAAGCCCCACACTGCACCTTAGCCAACTAGCATGCACTAACCACAAAGGGGAATTTGCAAATAATTGATGTCTAGAGCATGTTGTGCCAGATGAGCCCAGTGAGCACAAAACAACAAGAAGCATGCCATATTAGACGAGCCCCTTGAACACAAAACAACAAGAAGCATGCAATGCCAGACAAGCCCATACACATGAAAGGTTGTTCTCAAGTAGATAGCTGTACATAATAGCAGGGAGCTCACCTATACATGTTCACATGTCAATACATGCATGCAAGATTGAAGGTGGCTGGGGTGAGAAATGTGCCTCAAAACAATGTCTAATCATGTGGTAACCCATAAGCAACAGATGTACAACAGAGGACTGGTGTAAGATATGGCTCCACATCTGTTAAATAAACAGTTGGATGGACACATATATGATACATCCAAACATCAGGTGGGACACACGCAGGTCCTACTTGTGCAAACTCATTGATGCAGGGTACACATGCTAGTGTGGCTGTGGCCTAATGAAGAGAATTTTAGAGATTACTGATCAGCTGTACAAGGCTTATGGTGTCACTAAGTTTTAAAAGGAACTAACTAGGACAAAAGAAAAAGAACTAGCAGCTACAGAACCTGCAAAAGAACAATGCAAAAAGAAAGAGGAAAACAGTCCCATTAGATATTACACAAGCTGAGTGTAAGAGTGATGTAACATACAAAATTCATGTACCCTAAAAAGGATCAAGTTTACAGAAAGGCAATGATACATTAAAGAGCCATTCAAAATTCTATATCAAATAAAGCACATACAAAAAACCCATGAACTATTTTGACTTGAAAGTCTAATGGTGATCATTTAGTTCCGCTCGAACAGTTGTCATAGTAAGAAGGTACGGAGTACATGAAAGTTGAACTTTTATATAGTACGGATCAGTTGCTCTAAATCATTTCATTTCTATTTCACAAGCCCTACAAATAATTTGGGAAAAGGAAACTAATTGTTTCTACCGAAGTTAATAAAATTCACATTTCCTGTCAGTTTTGGTATCAGAGCAAGTTTCACTCTTTGGAAACTCATTTCAAATCTGGGTAGTCGGTTTCTTCAGCCAATCTGTTTTCCAGATCAGAATGCAACTGTTTTCTGGCACAGTATTCTGTTTAACTTTCAGCTGAATAGTTTCTGCTATACAAATTACAGATTCATCTGCAACTGAATTTTTGTTTTAAAGGTAAATAATAGAATTAAAAGAAGCCAAACGGCAAAGAATACAACAAGGAGACAAACAAAAAGAAGAAGATACAGCAGAACACCCTTCAATGAAGATCCCACTCCCTAATCAACAAAAAGACCCTCAAAACTGCTGAAGCAGTAGAACCGCTGACATTCCTGAAACGGCAGTTATTCCGTTCCCCACAAATGGTCCATAAAGCAGCTAGCAAGGCTAATCTCCAAGTCCTGGCACTGCCCACTAACATACTGCCGTGCCGATAAGAGCGAAGGCCTGCTGTGGAACAAGGTTTAACCCAGGAGATCTTAAACTACTGTAAAATATTGGACCATACAACTGAGGTGAAAGGGCATGAAATAAAAAGATGATCAGCAGATTCTGCGTCCATCTTGCAAAGGATGCAAACATTAGGGGTAATCATCCCTCGCTTGCGCAAATTGTTGACAGTGAGGACTGTGTTACGGCCCACTAACCGCACGCAGCTACCTTAGTTGGAGCACCATATGGCCAGATATAACCACAGTTGCTGCCAATCGAATTAGGCCTTCTGGGGCGAATAGAATCATGCAGCGATCTGACCATAAACAAACCCGACCTGTCCCTCTGCCAACGCAATGAATCAGACTCCTGGATCGGCCTGATGCCTGGAAGCAAAGAGAGAATCTAGGAAAGTTCCACCAACTCTAAATCATTCAAGTTACGCCTGCAAGGAGGGATCCACACTCCCTCAGAAGCAGAAGCAAAAAAAAAATCCTTCACCGAGATATTATCGATAGGGCATAAAGCCACAAGGTTGGGGAAGATAGATCTCAATGGGCTGTCCCCTATCCAAAGATCATCACCAGAAGTGGATTCTGGAACCATTCCCCAAAGAAAAACCAATGTCACCCTCCCCCTTCCAATCCAATTGCATAATAGATTTCCAAAGGAAAGACGCTCTATAAACAGAAGAATGTATCAATCTCCAGCCATAGATCGAAGTCCCATATTTACCTCCAATAATGGAACGCCACAAACTGTCATCTTCACACCCAAAACACCATATCCACTTGCACAAAAGGGCCTGGTTCATTTCCTCTAACCGTCTTAAACCTGCTCCCCCTTCCTTTATAGGAGTACAGACTTCACTCCAACCAAGAAGGTGAAATTTTTTCTTGGAAACAGCTCCCAACCAGAGGAAATCCCTACTCAATTTTTCTAACTTCAAAAGCACGGCCTTGGGACATTTAAATAGAGAGAAATAAAAAAGCAGGAGGATCGAAAGGGCAGTTTTGATCAAGGTCAACCTCTACCCAATGGAGAGGTGTCTACTCTTCCACAGCGAAAGCTTCTGCTCCATTCTCTCTATAACTTTGTCCCAAAAATGGTTAGGAAGTTTACATATACATAGAGGCAGCCACAGATAAGAGTAAGGAAAAGAGGTAGCCCGACAACCAAAAACAGCAACAATCCAGGCCACCTCGGTCTCAAAAAGATGGATACCCAGCATTTCACATTTAGAAATGTTCACCTTCAAGCAGGAAGCAACTTTGAAGCAAGTGACAATCTTGCGAAGATTATCAACCATATAGTCCTTCCCCTAGCAAAAACTAATCATATCGTCCACAAATTGGAGATGAGATACTCAAGACTTGACGTTTTCCACCTTAAACCCTTGAAACAACCCAACTTCCTAGCCGTTGAACAACAGTTTACAAAGAGCCTCCTCAAAAATGATGAGAAAAGGGAAAGGGGAAAAAAGGTCTCCTTGCCTGAGACCTCTAGAGGATGGGAAATAACCAAATGAAGATCCTTAAAGGAGGACCAAAAAACGAGCGGAACAGATACCGACCTGGATCTAACTCCTCCATCTAGGCCCACATCCAACTCTATCCAACATGTAATCTAGAAATTTCCAGTCAACATGGTCATACACCTTCTCCAAGTCCAGCTCACAAACTATGCCAAGAGAGCCTGCTCAATGACAAGAATCGATACACTCGTGGGCCACCAATGCATAGTCCAAAATCCGTCTACCCACTATGAAAGCACTTTGGGGAGGGGATATAAACTTCGAAAGAAGGACATGAAATCTTTAGGCAAGAATCTTGGCAACGATGTTACGCGGGCTACTGATCAGGATAATAGGCCTGAAATCTTTTACGTTTTTAGCACCTTCAGTCTTAGGAATCAAAGTTATGAAGGTATGGCCCAAATCGGGGGGCAAAGATCTCGAGGAAGAACTCTAAAAAAGCTTTCAAGTCAATTTTGATTACCTCCCAAAAGATTTGAAAGAAGGCGATCGGGTACCCATCTAGTCCTGGAACCTTATCACATACCAAAGACTGCATAACATCCCAAATCTCAAACTCTAAAATTTCCTTCTCAAGCAGCTCTACTTTAGAGTCAGATAATGAAGCGAAAGGAAGGTCATCCAGATTTGGTCTTACAACATCTTCCCCAGATAGAAGAGAGGAGTAGATGTGGCTGCCTTTGAAATCTGCATTGTCTTCAATTCTGCGACCATCCACCATAAGAGAGCAAATTTTGTTCAAACAAGCTCTCGCACTTGCCAAGTCATGGAAGAACTTGGTATTTTTATCTCCCTCCTTGAGCCATGTAGCCTTAGACCATTAACACCATTTGATGTCGTCTTCCTTCAGTCGATTATTGTATTCTTAGATGAGACAATTCTTTTTAGCTTTTGACATCTAAAGGAAGAGGGGCTCGTTCTTCTTCTAAGTCGATGTCCTAAATATGCTACAATAAGGTGTTAATCTCGTACTAAAAAAGATCACAGGCCTCCCAATCCATGTCTTTAAATTATGCTTCAACATCTTCAATTTTCAAAGCAAGCAAACACCTGGTGGGCCCTCAACAGTGGAGGAGTGGAGGACCACCACTAGGGCAACATATCATGGAAACCTTCCACTTCCAACAAAGCTAGCTCAAAGTGGAAGGGTTTCAGGCTCCAATTCTCCACATTAGCTTCTAATAGAATGGGACTATGATTGAAGGAGGGGCGAGGGAGACATCTTTGAATAACAAGAGGGAAGCACTCCAACCAAGAAGGAGAAACCAGGAAGTGATTGATTCTAGACATAGCAAGGTACTCTCGCCCATTGGACGAAGTGAACCGAGCTCCTACGAGTGGAAGGTCAACCAAGCCGTGACTTAGAATCCAGTCAAAAAAGCCTATCATACCGCTGGATATACGATCGCCATTCAACTTCTCATGGGGGAACCCCAACCACATTGAAATCGCCTACAATACACCTAGGGATGCTCCACCTGTTGATATTGTTTCTTCCCAAAGCAGAGGTCTTTAGCTAGGCGACCTAGGGTCATAGACACCCAAGAACTGACCAACACCTCTATCTTCCTCAGCTCAAACATTAGCATCCCACATAATAATAACGCCCCCTGCTGAGCCTTGAGCATCCACAACTACCCACTTGACGTTTCTTTTTCCCCCATGTGAAATCAACCACCTTCGAATTGAACACTTGAAGCTTAGATTCTTGGATAATAATCATGCTCACTTTAGATCTTCTACACATAACCCGAACAAGCAACCATTTTTACTAGCAACCCAGCCCTATAACATTCCATGAGAGTAGCTTCATTGGTAAATTAATCTACACTGACAATTCCTTTTCTCCCACCTCAAGTTGGTTTTACCTTTGGATTGAAGCAACGAGTCCAGGCGAATGAGTTCTATACGGCCTTTTGAGCTCCTTGCGTTCTTCCTAGGGATGAGCGAATGATCTTGTTGTAGGCCTCTATCAAACAAGGCCACAAAATTTGTCTCTATCGCTGAAGATCAAACCCAACCTGTCTACCCACATGGCCCATCGCATCTCTGATCCAATGCTTACCTCTAATAATAGATACGAGGAATAGATACTAGGTTCCCATTATCTTGAGACTGCGCCTTGAGGAAGACAGAGTGATCCTAGGGTTGGGCCTGAGCATCCTCTGAGGTAACTCTGTGGATAGGAGGAACAAAATCGCGACAACAAGAATATCCAGATCCAGTGGTTCAAGGAGCTTGACACTCTTACCTAAAAGACCCATAGACTCGAAATCCACCAAGATATTCTGAGCTTTAGCGATTGAGACCAAGGCAAGGGAGGTAGGGGTCGGGGTCATCTTGGGAAAGAGGGGAGGCTAGGGTGGATGAAGGAAAGATGGGAAGAAAGGTTGGGCTGAGAAGAATGACGAGTTGGAGAGAGGGGTTGACGGGAGGAGGAGGGTTGGGAAGAGATTTGGGATGATGTGCTCAGGATTCAGTTTAGGCAAAGTCAACCTTAGGAGGGTGAAAGGAATCACCTGGGCTAAGGGGAGGCATGGTCACGAGTGGGGGAGGGGGATTGTGCATCAAGATAGCTTGAGGTTCAAAGGTCCCACCATCACATCAAGAGGAAAGTCGAGTCTTTCGGATCTGCAAATTAACGATAGAAAGCCAAATCCAAAGCGAAACCTCCAAGCGAGCCAGCGGACAAAGATGCGTCACTCGAGGGAGGCACAACCGCACTAACGACTAAAGCATCAGAAGGAGAGGACTCTGGCCCATCAAAAGAGCTATAAGAATCAAGCCCACCAGGATCCAAGGCCTACGTTGAATCTTTCGATGGTCCTCCGTTACAATTCAAAACTCCAGCATGAGTCGAGCTCGACGTCGCATAGGACTCGATCACGGGGCCCTCGGTTACCCAGTGAGAAAGGCTAGTACGAGAGCCTTGGGAAAAAGATGCATGTAATTACTAAGGCCCAATAACGAGATCCTGCCCAGAAAACGACAAACTCTCAAGGGCTTTAATAATAGTATGAGACTTACCTTTAGCTGGCACCAGCACATATCCAGAAAGAGAAACGCCTGCCCAATTCGTAGAGACCATCACAACCATAGAAGGCAAGTTCTCCATGGTCGGATCAGCCGATAGGATAAGCATCTCTTTCTGCAAAGGGAGAGGGAATCGAAGCAAGAGCGGGATGAGGGAGAACTAAAATTCAAAAAAGGGACCCACACATTCGATCCTTAGAGGCTAGGGTCTCACACGACTCGAAGGAGTCGTTATTAAGCTAGCACGTACCCTGCACCTCTGACAATGGATGAAAGAAAGGTTGCTCTGATTCGATGGGAATAGCCAAGTATCCTGGCCCTTGGGGTCCCTGCTACCATACGCTGCAAACTCTAACGTGCATTGAGAAGTATTTGCACTAACTTGCACCAATCCAACTATCTTGGACGAAGGGCCACCTGTAGATGATCTCCACCCATGGATACTACTCGAGTTGAGGGGAAGGATCTCAACCGAACACGTAGATATCTTCACCTACAATCATCAATGCAACCTGGGAGCCATGGAAGTCGATAACCTCAAGCACCGAGAGGACAGGAATCGACAGCCTCCTCGAGCGGCACTGATATCCTCCCAGTTCTCCGTAGTTGGATCAATGGAAATGAGTTCACCCAAACATGAGCCTACCACCATCCAATGGTCCACAAACCATAATTCAAAAGGACTATTTTCCAGCTAGACCCACACTGAGGAGCTGCTAAAAAAGGAATGGTTAGACCACTTGACCAGAGAGATGAACAGGCCATCTTTGTGAATGATGCTGGTGAAGATAATAATGTCTGCATTCTCTATCTGCTTCAAGGAAATCCAACACTCCGGCGAAGAAAGTGGGCAAAGGACCTTATCTTCCTCCCCCAGATTGCAATAGACTTCAGTCATCTGTGTAGATCCAACAGGGATGAACTTGGTTTAAGATTGGCAACCAAGCTCCATTGCAAGCCTTGTCAAGCAGTATTGATCGTATGGGGATGTACCACAACCACAAGACCTAGCAGAGAAACCTCCAACTAGGCCCAACGCTCCCCCTAAGCAGTAGTTATTAGTAGGCTACCCACAGGATTAGGAAAGACCTCCCTCTGCTAGCTAGAGGGGGGGAGATGATTGGACAATCTCCTTGAAAGATCTTCAACTATCGGTCACATGACTCGCATCCGAACCCCGAATAGTCTTCCCGGACACCACTGCACACGCCAGAGATGGTGCCAACTTCATCTGTGGTCTGGGATCTACCACAGAATGCTCCTTGACGCCGTTGGATGTAGGACCGAAATGAGCTTTCTGAACTTTGATCTTCCTACCTCTGAAACTGCAATCGTCAGCACTTGCAATGACCTTTTCAATTCCTCCTCGAGCATAGTTAGCAGTTTTCTTCTTTGTATTCTTCACCTTAATCCGCTACTCACCTCTTCCAAAAGATTCTTCTGGAACAGGAGAACAGATGAAAGATTCCTCTACTACCCCTTTACCCTTGACGATATACCACTCTCTAGATGAAGAAGACTTTCGAGATTGATGTTTACCATCCTCTGCTTCCTCACTAGGGAGCAGCATCAATATATTGTCATCTGGAGAGATAGAAGAACAATGGCAAGCACTCCGAAAATGGAGGCAATCGCGAGAGATTATGCTTCTAGAATTCCTTATGTGAGATGGATAGCAAGACACTCTCATTGGATTCTTTTTTCCTTAAGAGCTGGTTCTATGGTCCTTCGTCGATTCTCAAGTCGTCTTTTGAGAAGAGCAGGGAGACAAGCCACCATTAGATCAAGAATGGAGGTTTTTGCCTTGGGATTGAGGACAAGAGGCAATGGCTTGGGATCTTGAACTATGGTTTTTGCCTGAGGCCTCATCCACCATTATTACACTAAAGGAGGGGGACTGCATCAGTTGTTGCCACTGCTTCTTTCTGAAATTGGGGAAATGGAGGAACAGTCTCTCCAACACCGGACCCTTCAACGGCAGACAATGCTGCTCACTTGCCAGCGTCAACGGCAAAAGGTGCCAGAATTAATGGACTTGAGTCACAGAGAGAGAGAGAGAGAGAGAGAGAGAGAGAGAGAGAGAGAGAGAGAGAGAGAGTTCTTTACACAAATGCTACCCTCATGAAAACCGTAATCCCTACTAACTTCTCTCTTCATATCGTCCCCTTCCAAGCATATGTTTTCTTAGACTCTTCCACATTTGATAGGGATGTGTTTCTTTGTAGGACCACAAGATTGGACGGCGATGAAGGAGGGACTCTGACGCGGAGCCACTGAACATTTGATGGTCAAGATGATAAAATAACCGAATTTCAGAGAGTTCGATTTCAAAAGATGGTATCTGCAACTGAATTTTAAGTTTCCTGCATTGAAAAAGTTGACTTTTGAATTGTTTCTGCTGAAAATACAGATCCAAGATGCAACTGGTTGGTCCTGGAACAGTTCTGAAATCTTTATTGAAGCACAATCAGGCAGGTTTGAGATTCACTCTATATAAATTTTTGCTTTCAAATCTGTTTTTCTGCTGGCGCAAGGTAATCATTTATCTATTTTCTGTTTTCCCTTTTTTCCTGCAGTTGAAAGTTATCCTGAAAAGAAGAAGGATGCCCTAAGGCTACTTCTATTCTGTAAAGAAAACAAGCTGAGGTTGGAAGCAGCTACAGCAATTAATTTCCTTCTTTGACAGTTGAACATTAAAACGTGAACATTCTAAATCTACTATTCACTTTCACAATTGAATTGAATTGAATTTGATTCAGAACCCAAACAGAATGGTAAGTGTCAACTCAATAAAATAGTATAAAATAAGAGCAGCAAAGGGAGTATACATCCATTACCCAAAGTTCTCTCTCTCTCTCTCTTTTTATTGATAACCACAAAAATTTCTTTCAGGAACCTGAAAATGAAAGCCACAATGTGAATGGCATCACTGAGTCTAAATTCAACAAGCAGTGCATTCATCATTGCATGGATGTAATGTAAGTAACAATTTCTAACACATGACAACGAATACCCAATTCCCCAAAAAAAACCTAGCCTTTGCTATTTCTATGTGAGGACTGGATGTTAATGTCTGGATGGATAGGATCAAGGGACCATGTGTCCATCATTCCAATGGTTTGATCATTTTCAAACAGGTCCAACCAAACAGGACATCAACATTCTATGGAGAAAAAAAAATCAAGCTAAATTTCGGTAACCTGAAATTACGGCATCAGAAGCTAGACAAAGGACAGAGAATCAAAATGAAGAATCCAGCACTTGGGATATCAAATCTACCGGCATCATTGAATAGGTTTCCATTTTTCATTTTCAGCCACAAAATCCAAATCCAGACTCAGAGGCACAAATTGCATCAAAATATGAGAATTTAGGTCCTAGTTTTAGTTTTAGTTTCAAATCAACTGCACGGTATTCAACTGATACCATCCTCTTTAGTGCTAAACCTGCCTCACTTGACTGTGGACTGTTGTTTTATTTCTATTCTCAACATTACACTTGCAGAGGTTAGGATTGTCCCATTGATAAAATTTAAGGGGCGACATCTGTCGCAACCAAGGGCTCCACATGCTAGAATGGGGACCCAAAAACCAACCAAAACGGACGATCCCAGCCACTGATCTTAGAGCTTTTCTAAATGTGGCCTAAGGTCGCATCCCTTACGGTGGTTGCATTAGTGGCCAGAGAGTAGACAGTTAGAACAAGTTGAGCTAAGCAATAGTCGCTGTACAATCACAAGGGATAAAACTGCATCAGCCAAAAGGCGAGGATCATCCCATCGCCACACATCAAAATCTGCAACAAAAAAGAATTTTTTTCCCCACAATCACACAGCAAGGGTCAAGGAGGCCACCGACGGTGACAACTAGCCATATCAGCAGTTTGGATTACAGAACCTTGGGACCGGCCTACAGAGGCTGACAACACGAACCGAACTGCGCAACCTTCCTGCCCTATCATTGTAAAATTCCTCGAACCCATGGTGCAGCCCATCAGATCAACAGTCTGGATAGATGGGCCACCATTTCCATCCACAATCTAGATCTATGAACCAAATCACCACAGCATGATCCCCCCGCCCAATCACCAAACCAACGATCTGGACGAAACAACTCCTAACCTCATCAAATCGACGATCTGCATCGCTAGCTCACCATGGCCAAGCGAAGATCTGAGGGAGGCCACCGTACATGAGATCGTATGCTCAAAAACCCCAATCAGAGAGAGAGGGGGGGGGGGGGGGGAGAGAGAGTACCTGGCACCAACAGCGACTTCGGAGAGAGGAGTGGAATTGGTAAAGGAGGGAGGGACGGAGATGTAAGAGATACAAGCAGGGATCGGTAGGGATTTTATTAAATTGAAGAAAAGAAACGGGCCGGCTCCCACACTTGAGAAATCTCATCTACATCCAACTGTACAAATTCTGGGACTGTGCCATCTATACCAACAACTTGGCAACTCTTTAGGAAATCAGTACCGTGAAATAGATGGGCCCCACCACGAGGATCACATTACTTGAAAATCACGATGATACACTAGCTAAATGGTCCAAGATTGCGTCTTGAGTCGAACCAACGGTTGTCCGTTGATTCCAGCAGCGACGGTACCTGATGAGCGTACCGGCCTGATTTTTGTGCTAGATGATCTTCATGGTGGGGCACACCTCTTGAATGGCAGTGATGTTTCTAAAAAGTGACATGATGTAGGGAAATATGGTACGGTGCCGCAAGTTGTTGTACTTTACCGGGAGGTGATCAGTTCGCTCCCTTCTGACCTTGAGAACTGTTTTGTCTTGGAAAGATTTTCTTTGGAACGCGTTTTTCTGGAAAGTCACTGAGAATTGGCACTCATAGACCGTACACGTAAGTATAAATAAACTCAAAATACAACAATTAAATTGTGGAAATCACTCTCTGAATGGAAGTAGCAAAATTAAATTTCGTTGAAGAATCTTAATCTCCAATTCGTGGACACTTTTGAAACAGGACCATTGGATATTTTTTATTTTGACCGTCCAATAAAGGTCCACGAATCTAATAGTTGGATAATAAAAAAAGCATGAGCGGTGATGACACGTCTAAATTGGGTTGCATGTTTTGGTCCGTTTGATGTAAATTACTTGGATTCCAAGCATGCAATCTCTTGATAATTTCTAAGAAAGCGCCAATCCCACTTACCCGCGGATTGCCTGCCTTTCGCAGGCATTTCCTGCACAAGGAATCTTTGTGGGGCCCACCGTGAGGTTTGTGAGAAATCTACGCCATCTAACCGTTTTTTGAGATCATTTTAGGCGCTGCGACCAAAAATAAAAGGGATCCAAAACTCAAGTGGGCCGCACTAAAGCAAAAGGTGTGTGAGGAAATTCTTACCGTTGCAACCTCTATGGGTCCACAGTGATGTTTATATGACATCTATACCGTTCATAATGTCATTCCTACTGAGATGAACTGAAAACACAAATATTATCGTGATTCGAAACTTCTGTGGCCCCACGAATATTTCAACCGTGGAAGTTCAATTGTCATGTTTTCAGCCCACTTAAGCCTTGGATCCCGTTCGATTTTGGCCGCAACACCTACAATAATCTCACAAAATGGCTGGACGGCATAGATTTCTCACAAACCTCACAGTGGGCCCCACCCAGATTCCTTGAGTAAGAGATGCCTGCCAAAGGCTTTCGCAGGCAATCCATCACACTTTGCTGGAGTATCCCAGACTTTTCCTTTATACGTACAGGTCTATGCGGCACGTGCATTTTTGTTATTCGTGCCAGTCCGTGTAGCATGGGAGGAGGGTTGGATTCCATCGTCATGTACACCAAGTGGGCCATCCATTTTGCTAGCTCATTTCAGAGGATGAGCCTCAAAAGGAGGCAGGCTCAAATCTTAAGCACACCACATAATAAGAAACGGTGGTAATTGGACGCACATCATTAAAAACTTTCTATAGTATGTTTACACCCATTTTTTGTGCTAAAAAATTCTAGAGCCTCTTTACACTCATTTTGATGACCAACGTGGACCAATGAAAAGCCGCCATGTTTTGATGTTGTGAGGTTAGTGCTGAAGGAAATATTACTCACTCTTGGGTGTATCTCTACTTACACGTTCCATTATTAATATGAAGGCACAAGCCCTTATGCACGCATTTAGAAGAGCAAATTAATGGATGCAACGTGGCCACAATTAACATAATTGTTAAAGATGTGGTGTACTCAGCACATCTATAAAGGATCCATTGAGAGAACGTATCTTATCACATATCTGCCTATGATACACTTGGTGAGGCTGTTTATCGCAGCGCTTCTAGAATGGAAGATATTTCCAAAGATGTTTGAAAAGTTTACAGCATTCGAAAACGTTCTGAATATTTGGAGATAAAATTGATATCCAAGCGAATCCTATTATGGTTTGGACCCAGATCTAGAGAAAATGGACAATGGTTAGATCGGAGCCTCATCCATACAACAATCAAAATTAAGAGAATGGGAATACTCAATGAAAGATGTAATATATTTTATAACAAATCAGTATCGGAATACCATCTAACACATCAATCGGAAGAGACAGATATCCAAATATCACGTCTGATGATCTGATCCTAAAGTCGTGGTTCAATTGGGTTCAATTGATCTGGTGGATCCGGTCCATCCATCCCTTCCAACACTCCAAACCATCAAAGAACGATGACCTATGATCAAATGCAAGAGGTAGTTTAATTGGGTCATATAGATGCATGAATATGATCAATTTGTGGTCCTTAATTGGCCATGATTTCCTCAACGGGTCCTTGACCTTGACTCAGTTATCTTCAACAGAGGGATCAAGAGGTTCCTCAAACTTAGCTGGTTGGGCCATGAAGATCTTCGTAACGGGATTAACTATGGGAAGAAGATCTGAGAAGTCAATAATTTTGGATATAGCTTGGAGTCTTTCATTTCCAATTCAAGTTGAATACACGAAGGATTCAAGATCAACAAGGAAACCCAACGAGGGTTTTGCCGCCTCGATAAGCTATAAAAAGAGCACACAAAGAGCTCAAGGCCCCACGCCAAATACATCCATCTACTTTTTCAATTTATCTTTCATCTTTTATCGTAGCATAGCTTAGCCTAGTTCTAACATAGATCACTACTACTGAGCAACTTCCGTTACAATATTCCAAGAGTGGATTAAATATTCACGACCTTAAGTTGTTAAATCATAATCAACTGAGTTTCAACTTGACCGATCATATCTATCCAGTCACATCCTGCTGACAATTCGCCTCGACCATCTATTCTGATGGATGAATCAGGTATTTATCTCTCATTCATTTTTATTTCTTTGGTTGTTTGGCACTATCGATTGTAATGGGCCATGCATTTAAATATTAATAACTTAGGCATTGTTTAGCATTTTCATTATTTATTTGCTCGTCTTTGTTCCTTGGAGAAATATTAAGGTAAAGCCTTGGTAAAAAAATAGGTCCTTAAGTCCATTAACACAAGACAAAAAAGAATCCATTCAAAAGGATTAACCCATACCCTTTTTACAAATTGCTTCATCATTGAGCACAACCAGTGATTAAGAGGATAGCTTTATCACTGTGTCTAGTCTCTAATCAATCTGACTCAACGCGGGGGAACACTAGTGGTTCAAACAAACATCGAGTTGAGTGGACTCTAGCACACCCGTGCATCATACACATGCATGAAATTCAAATATAAGCCCTCGATCACATGTGTGGCCTCGTGTTTGATTGAATTGGCAACAACATAGCCCACCATAATGTTTATTTGTCATCCAACATACAAATTAAGTCACACGGACATGGATGAAGGGAAAACACATATAAACTTGATCTAAAACTTTTTGCAGCCATAGGGAGTTTTTAATTGTAGTGTTTAATAACCACTCCTTCCCTTTGTCATCCACCTGAGACTTCAATCTACCTCATGCCCTAAAATGAGCTCGCAAAATGGATGGACAATGTGGATAAAACGCTTACATTAGTGCTTTTCCATCATAGACTGATACCTTATCATTGGTAGTGTGTGCTATACTATGCGATCTAGGTCCGGGCTAAACTAGAGCGGATTTGGTCAGGCCGTGATAACACCAAGTTTGGTCAAGCCGATTGGGTGGTGACCCCAACACCACATAGCTAGGTAGTGTTGGGCACTATGGGGCCCGCCATAATGTATGTGTTTTATATCCATGTTGTCATCTGTTTTGCCCACTCATTTTAAGGCATGAGCAAAAAAATGAAGCATATTTGAAGCTTAGCGTGGATAAAGACACCCACCGATGAAACCTTCTTAAGGCCTACCATAATGTTTATTTGCCATCGAACTTGTTGATAAGGTCACACAATTTTGGATGAACGGGAAACACAAATATCAACTTGATCCAAAACTTGTAGCCCCAAGTAGTTTTTAATGGTGGGCATTCAGTCACTATTGTTTCCTATGGTGTGGTCCACTTGAGCTTTTGATGGGCCCCAATAGTGCCAACACACCATCTAGCTAGTGTTGGGTCACCACCCAATCCACTTCCTTCGATTAGACCATGGGCGTGGGCCCACCTTGATATATGTGTTTTATGTCCTTGTCCCCGACCTTTTTTCTGCTCCTTTTAGGGCAAGCACTCAAAAATGAAGCATATCCAAATCTTTGGTGGACTACACCAAAAGAAACAATGGTGACTAAACGCTCGCCACTAAAACTTCTTAGGGCCTACCATAATGTTTATTTGTCATCCAACCTTTGATAAGCACAAACTTGGATGAAGGGAAAATACAAATATCAACTTGATCCAAAACTTTTGTGGGCCACAGGCATTCAATCACCACTTTTTTTTTCTTGTGGTGTGGTCCATCTTAGATTTAGATTTTCTTCACTTTTGGGCCCATGCTCTAGAATGAGTTGGCAAAATGGATGGACAATATGGATATATAACACACACATCAAGGTGGGGCCCACGGTCACAGCCCAACCAAACTCGCTATTAACCTAACTTAACCAAGCCTGCTCCCAAATCTATCCTTATTACATGTAATAGTGATGTACACTTATCCCGGGCATTTAAATTGTGTGCTGCATTGCAAATGGAAAAAGATCTCTAAGATGACAGAGATCAAACCCTGATTGTCTAATTGATAATTATCGGATGGATTGCTAGGAGTAAAATAGTGAGTAGTCCAAATTCAAATCAAATAATCAAATAATTACTAACTTTTACCTTCTTAATGTAATTTCTAGTTTACCCAGTCCACGGGGTTAGCATTCTGGGCAGTGTGAATTGTCGTACAATTGTGCCATTTGTGTAATTCTGGAGTCACAATTGTGTCATACTTCAAATGCCGATTAATTAACAAAGGAGTCTAGCCTAAAGTGGGCTCCTCTCGTGTGAGATCAATCTCCCCACCATTTAAAAGTTATTGGAACTTTTCATAATCGCATGTGCCATTCATTACCGTCTAAATTCTTATAAATGTTGTGGATTGATCGTATCTTTATAATCATATTCCCCAATAAATCTTGACCATTCAATTAATGACTATCAAATGGATGGTTGGAAGTAAGTGAATGGTTTGAATTCTAAGTGTAAAACATACTTTTATCCTTCGGCAGTCAACTACCTCGTCTCACCCGCCAGTCTACTATTAACTTTAAGAACGTTACTTTGCAACCTGACTCTATTTTATAACCAAACATGGAAAAAAAAAAGCTCATCCTATTCTAATTCAAAGTCTCTTAACCGTTCATTCAAGTTTGAAATGCTTAGAATGCCTTTAAATTATGTCACATATGTAGTTGAAGGGTCTACTTAAAAATGATAGCGAATTGTGACGGTGTATTGCGTAAAAGTGGACCTTTAAGCCACCAACTTTACTTTGAATTACTTAAGGGGGTATTTGGATTGGGGGCATATGGATGACCTGATGTAGTACTTAATGAGGAATGTAGAATCAATTTATGCATCTATTATAAAGATCATAAAATTGAGTAACTCAATCTTAAACGTGTACCTGATACGCTTGAACTGTGTTATGTATCTGGTTAAATACATATCTTGGTCCCTAAACCCACACATAAGGAAAACTTAAGTTCCATTGAAAATGATTTTTAGAAGGGCACGAGGTGCGGAAAGCCAAGTTCATCGATCCCTACATCCAAAAAAGAAAAAAAATCTATATTAGATTTATATGTAGAGTAAGATTCCAAACTGTATCTCTAAAAAAAAAAAATCAATCTTTAATATCATGTACTCATTGTATAAATAAAACGTGATACTAGCCTTTTTATAGGAAGAGTTGGTCTTTACAACAAAGAAATAAATTAAAACCCAAATAAGCAAAACATGGCTCATAATCCCCACTCCCTCTCATTTGCTTTGCTTGGGTTTGGTCAAAGGAAGGTGAAGAGGTCTTCTTAGAGGTTGAAGATGGCATGTCACGTTCCATCGAATGAGAGAGGGAGAGATGGATAACACTCATCCCTAAATGCATATATCACTTAATTAAATTTTTGGAAATGAGGAAAAAAATTGAAAAAACAAGGGAGCTAATTTAAATTTTAAGTTTTGAAAAAAGATACGATTCGTGCTGGACTAATGAGCTTTTGAACGGCTATGTTCAAGTCCAACCTGCTTAAGAAATAACTTTAAGTTCTAAGCTTGAACGCCACCTTTAAACTTGATACTCTAACCTAAGCCAAGTCCGAAAGCCCATCGGGCAACCTAGCCCATTAGCAACCCCATCTAGTCAAGCCTAAAAACCTCGATTACTTATAATATATATAGAATTAAAAGAGAAGAAAGAGATAAATTGCATGATAAGATCATCAATAATAAATAAATAAGATAGCCAGATGTCTATATATAAATCGAATTATACTAACTTATACTGATTTTTGCATACTATACCCATCAACAATATTTTTCATAAAAGCAAATGTGGAAATTACTTTATTAAATTTTAGGTATTACTACTATGATGTCTATTTCAACTCATAAATGAACTTCTTAAGTTTATAAACTCAATGTTTCGAACTATTGAATATGAAACCTTTTAACTGTTTAATATACGTTTTCATATAGGTTTTTATTAGGAAACGTAATTTTAATGTATATTTGATATTATTCTAAATTCATATAAGCTACAAATAACTATTATAATTTAAAATAAGTATTTCTTTGATATTGGAGAAAAAATCTCTTCCAAATTAATATATTTGTGCTAATTAAAATCTCTAACAACTAATGCGGCTGTATATTTAGTGATATTATTCTTAGAGTTTTACTTGGTTCTAAATACTCATTTATAATTAATTGATTTAGGGTTTGTTTAGATAGCTCATTACAATGGTATCATAACATAAAAGTTATTATTATGATTTTTCATTGTTTATTTAAATAGGTAATTCAATGGTTAAATGTAGATGTAATAAGAAATATGTAAAGGATTCATAATCATAATTTTTTGATATATTGCAATAGAAATCTCTTATCTAAACACGGGGATTAATGTATTTTTCTTGCTGATTTGACATTTTAGTAACATAAAAATATCATCATTCCAATTTACCATGCCTATCCAAATATGAAAATTCTTAGTCAAATTGCTTATTGATTAGGAAATAAGTATTGTAATTTGTAATAACTACACTTTTGCAATTCACTATAGTTTTAATTCGTTGTCAAACAATCCCTTAGTCCCTTTCATGTAATTTAATGAGATTTCAAACTTTGTTATTCTTCATGAATTTTAATTCATATTTTATGACATTAAATCACTGATTTTTTTCCGTAAAAATAATGTAGAATCTTTTTATGTCATAATGTCAAATTCATGCTTTTGTAGATAAATAAAATAGTCATCTGGAATTACAAACTTTATATCTCTCTTGAAACTTTTTAATGACTCATAATTTTAAATTGAATTTTGTATTTCCTTTTCAGTAGATGGATTGTATTTGGTTCCCGTGTAATGATATACAGAGATCTCAAGTTCCACTGCATAATGAATACTCATATTACTTAGAATAACCATGGTGACAAATATAATATCCTTAAGCTGATATTCTTATTATTTTTTAATATCCTCAATAAATCTAGTATTTTCAGTTTCTACAATTCCAATAGAGTGGAAGTGACAATAAAATTTAACACATTTCGACCTTTCTGGATATCCAATATAAAATAACCAATTGTCATGGGTCAGATTTTATTTGCTACAAATTGTTGAGCTTAGTTTTTGTAGAGTAACTCCATATAAAAAATATCGTAGACTAGATTTCCACAAACCAAATAAGATTTTCGATACAACCCTACCCAATACTTAATTAAGGACATGGGCTGTAGTTTTAATCTTGTCTCCTCACAGAGATTTTGACAATGTCAAATTACCAATCATGTTGTGCATAACATCCTTTAGGGCGTGGTTAGACATTTTAACTACATTACTTTGCTTTGGTATCATAAGCTTGGTGTATTGGGCGACGATATTACAATCTTATATGTAGTTAATGAAATGCCTTAAACTGGCCATATAATTCATCATACCTTTCATGGTATTCTACATTCAAATATAATAATTTTTAATTTTTTGTTGAGTTGATTATCAACTTCAGTTTTATAAATCTTAATTTGTTTAGAGCATTTAATTTTTTATTTATAAAATATAGGTACCCATATTGTGAACAATCATGCATAGAAGTCATAAAATTCTTTTACCACATACAAGATGCAGTAAGAAACGGCCCGTAAATATGTGTGTGTCACTTATAAAAGTCTTATGCTCCTCGTAGCATCATTCTTTATAGCCCTAGTTTATTTTCCTTTAATGCAATCAATGCAGATTTTAAAGTTTAAAAGGTTCAAAGAGTGAAAAATTTATTCTTGTTCAAGTCTTTTCATTATTTTATGAAATACACAATTTAATTATTTATGCCATAACATGGATGATATATATATATATATATATATATATATATATATATATATATATATATATATATATATATATATTTATAAGATTTGGTTAGTGCCATTTCCATTTTTATATAAAGAACTAACGTTATACATATGTGAGGCATTTAAGTCCAATTGATAAAAGATTATTAACTAAAGTCATGGTGCCAATTACAATCGAATTACCAAGCTTTCTATTTCTAATTGAATGAATGAAAAAAATATTAAGCTGATCGAAAAGTTTAACATGCTTTGAGAAAGTTTCAATGGTGGGTGTCCTTGTGTCTATTGTTTATGAGTGAGACGGGAGGAGCATCAGTTAGAAGAGCTCTTCAAACTCAATCAACAATCAAAGTTATGCAATAATCGAATTATCTTCTAAAATCTACAATGATTTATCTACTATTTTCTCTGATTATTAAGAATATATATATATTGAGTTTGGACTATTTATTGTTTTCAATTTGCATATCTATAAGATATGGGAATAAAACGAAATAAAAATATAAAATAAAATCTTAATTGAATAAAGATTAATAGAATAAGACTAGATTAGGCTGGATGATATTTATATTTGTTGTTATTTTTAGGATATTCAATGTTGGATACGTCGCTGGTCTTTTTACATAAGTAGTTGTATTAAATAATGAAGTAAAATCAATTCTCATAAACAATATAATGTCTTATATGCTATGAGATAGATCCCTTCAAAGAAGATCAAGCACTCATCTAAGCTTTTGGTGCAATGCTATGAGATAGATTCCTTCAAAGAAGATCAAGCACTCATCCGGGCTTTTGGTGCAATGACCATATCACCATTTTTTTTTATAAAATTTTCAGTAATCAGCCTATTAAGAAATTAAAACCCATTTCATGTCCCAAAACAAAATAAAATTGGGACAAATCACAAATAGAAGAAATGTTTCTCTCTTCTGAAAATGTCATCCTAACCTTTTGAATAAAAAATTTAGTTGTTTGTAGAAAAAGAAATAGCAAAACATGAGGGAATGACCTGACTATTAGTAGCTTTGTCATCTCTCTCTCTCTCTCTCTCTCTCTCTCTCAATCTTTTTTTCTTTTGGGCTTTTAAAAGAATGGAAGCCCAAGTGTCCAACTGATGACAAAAGACGATCAAGTGGGCCATTTTAGTAATTTGAGTAAAAGTGGGATTAGCAGGACTAGGAAACTGAAATGGCAAGTTTGAGATAGCTAGGGAGCAGGGGTCGCAATGGGCTGTCTTTATGCCGAGCCTTGTTGGATGTGGCCCGACAAACACTATAAGGTCCATGGGTCCAGCATAAAAGGTCTAAACCCAAGCCCAAAAATTGATTTCTAATCCATCCGTTGATACAATGGGACCCACCTGCACAAAGAGATAGTCATTCATAGGAAGGAAACTCACAGCACACATGCAAGCTACACATGTTGCCCAACTAAGAACTAAAACCGCCTATAAGTTGGGTAAGGTTGGTCTAGTCTAAGTCGGGCCAAAATGACCTGAGCCAAAGCCTGGCCTAAAAAATGATCAGGACATACATTCCAGGCCCAATCATGGCTCACAGGCTAAGTCAACAGGTCCAAGCTAGTACAAAGCCAAGCTTGCCATCCCCACAAGAGGGTCAATGGAAAACATGCACCTATTTCTTCAACCTGCAATCAATCTATTTTCCTATGGGAATGTTTGGTTGCACCAAATTTCATGACATATTATGAACACTTGAACCAATTTAAACTGATTAATCATGAAATTTCATGATATTTGATGCAACCAAACGCGTCCTAAAGCATGCAAACTTGTTTTCGTCCAGCACAACAATGGCTCAGCTCTCTTTTTTATTTTTTAGTTTTAAATTAAAAATGACAGAGCCGAGCATTATGGGGCCAACATGGTGTATTTATGAAATCCAACCTGTCCAACGGGTGCATTCCACCATGATGTCCATATGAACCAATAATGGGCAATCTAATCATAAGGTGGGCCACAGTTAACTTTGAACTGTTGTTGATGGCCTACATTTTCTTTTTATATTGTGGCCCACCTGATAGTTAGATTGGCCCAATTTTTGGTACGTGTGATCAGAATGGTGATATTCACCCGTTGGACGGGTTCTGCGAAATAAAAGCGCACCATGTAGGCCCCACAATGCTTCGACTCTACCAATTTTTTTTTTCAGAAAAATAAAAGTTGAGGCATTTTGGTGTTTTACTCACCAGAAATCACTCTCTTTAGGGTTGTCAAGGGCCAAGCCTGGGACTGGCTTGGGCCCATTTTAAACTGTTTGGGTCGGGCCTAAATCCATTCAAAATTTTGATTTTGTTAGGACCAAGACAGGCCCATTGATAGCCCTAGTTGGACAGGTTGTGCCTGAGACCGGCCTATTTACTTTTTAGGCACATCTGTCCAGCCCATTTTGTTGTGGACCTGGAAATTAGCCCAAGCAAGTCCATGGGCTTAGATTTGGGCTCAAGAAAGGTTTTGAAAGGAAATATTCTAAAAATCTTCATGTGGGCCCAGCCCAATCCATCGTTTGAAAGTGATACACAATCTAACCCTTACCATAAAATGTGCCTGGGTTCATGCTGGGTTGGGACCAAGGATTTAAGAGAGTGACTCAGGTCGATTCCTCCAGTTTCGAGTTGATTGGTGACTCTCCTGAGGCAGGGTGAATTGGCCAGACTTGGCTGAGTTGGGGGTGGCTAACATTGCAGGGTGACTTACAGTGTAGGTGTGTACTAACCACCCCCCCTCCCCCCCCCCCCCCCGCCACCAAGAAAAAAAAAAAAAAAAAACCGTATTGGGTCTGTCCGAGTTGACTCCGGTGTGTTGCATCTGACTTGTCCGAGTTGTCAAGCCATGGCTGGCGAAGCCTAAAGCTTAAACCGAATCCAACCTGAGGTGGCTAGGCAGGGGAACAATCAGGTCAGCACATCCCCATCTTCAGCCCTGATTTTCCCTTGACATAAGCCCATTAAAGGATCTCACACCATTCAGCCGTGTCATATGCTCCTCAGGTCTTACCTTCACATGGATTGATGATTCGCCAGATTTAGATGCAGACTCAGCCGAGTCCGGTACGGTTCATCACCATGAATCAGTAGGACGCGAATTGCGTCCTTCCTCAATATGCAGCAGATTTGTGGAGGGGCCCCACTGTGATGTATCTGTTTATCCACGCCGTTCATCTTATTTCTAAGATCATCTTAAGGCATGAGATTAAGAACGAGTCAGATCCAACGCTCAAGTGGACCACACCAAATAATACACAAACGACTCTTGCATTTAATGCAAACCAAGCTTACTATTTGGTGTGGTCCACTTGAGCATTGGATCTATCCCATTCTTGGTCTCATGCCTTATAATGATCTTAGAAAAGGGATGGACAGTGTGGATAAACAGATACATCAGGGTGGGGCCTTCCACGGATCTTCATACGGACAATTCGCGTCCATACAGAGGAAGGACGCAATTCGCGTCGAGTCAGTAGCGAAAATAGGCCTGACTCAGATGAATCATCTATGACCCGGCCGTGTCGTGATTCAACTCAGGACTTAATGACTTGTCCAGATCACCCACTCTTAAAACAATTAGGACTGTAAATGGTTGGGTTCGGGGTGAGTTTAGCCAAAACCAGACCCACTCATTTACTAAACGGGTCTGGGTCCAAATTTTAGACCCAGACCCTTTTACTAAATGGATGGGTTTGGGTCAGGTCCAAGTCAACCCATTAGACCCATTTATAAATGGGTCCGGGTCTGGTAGAGGGAGAAATGGGTCCAGGTCTGGATAAAGTATGCAAGCATTTTACAAGGCTTTAAAATCGGGTCTTGACGGGTCCCTTGAAACATAGACCAAACCCGCCCACTTAATAAATGGGTTCGGGTCAAGTCGGGTCGGGCCTAATATAAAGGAAACCAGACCCATACCCTTTTAGCAACTTACAACTGGGTCTGTTCTTGGACCAAGACCCGTACCATTTAACAAATGGGTCGGGTATAGGTCGGGTCTAAATGGGTTGGGTCTGGTACCCCATCGGTCCGCTGACCCATTTACAGCCCTAAAAACAATGCCTTCGACCCTACAATCCAACAGAGATTTGGTCCAAATGTAAGACCCCAGCCATCACTGATGAAAAGAGCCTTGGGCCCAACCCAATGGGTCGGCCAAACCCAACTACACAACACAAAGGGGCAGTATGACAAATAACTTCGAGATTTTGAGACTCTCCGAGATTTTAAAATTCTCGTGATATTTTCAGCGCAGTTTTGAATTTTTCAAGAAATTATCCGGATAGTAACATGAAGAGAAATGCTCCGTTGCTCTAAGAGAGAGCACTATAAGTGATAGTGCTCCTAGTTGTTTAATTTCAGTTAGACATTCCAATCTATCGATCTGAACTGTCCATTAAGTCCAGAACTTATTTTTCAGGTCACCATGTAAAATCGCACTGATCGGATGATCCAGTCCATCCTTGATTGGGCCTTGTTTTCTATAGCCATCCTTGTCCCAAGCCATGGATGGGATGGCTATAATTGCCTAACAAAAGTGACTCTTTAAAATCTTAATCAATTCATGATGGTCTCTAACAAGTAGATGGATTAAATTGTTGATTGGACCTATTTGTGTGTGAATGATCTTGACCATCTATATTAAAGACCATTGATTGAATGGTTAATATTTTTCAAATTAGTGTGATGCACGGTTGCCTGTAAAAAAATGGGTTGGATCTGATGAACAGTCTAGATCAATTGATTAGACAGTCCAAGTGCCCCAATGCAAATAAATGCATCTTGGAGCACTATAGCAAATGGTGCCTAGGAGCACTGGAGCATTTTTTTGTCACAACCTCTAAAATGATCTCACAAAACAGTTGAACGGCGTAGATTTCTCACAAACATACGGTGGGCCCCACCTAGATTCCGAGCGCAGGCGATCCGCGTCCCAATATGAGAATCGATGCTATGACCTAAGTGTTGAAACGAGGCACCTGAGCCATGGACCTGAGTGTGAGCATTTCTCTAACATAAGAATATTAAGATTTTAACTAACTCATTATATAATTATATGTTGACATTTTAAAATTATCCATTAATTTATAATAAATATTATAAAATTTTATTCACACCAATATTTTCTCAATAATGTTTTAAGAAAAAACTTCAAAATTTAAAAATCTCCCGAGAAATTTCTAAGAGTGTAGATTTGTCACCGTGAAAGGTGGAACTTCCCGGTTTAGCTAGTGATGCACTGGCTGGTCGGTGCTTTGTGGGCCCTACCGTAACGGATGTGTTTTACCCATCCTATTCATCCATTTTCCAAATCATTTTAGAGTTTGATCCAAAAAAATGAGGCAGATCTAAATCTCCGGTGGTCTCCAGCATAGGAAAACAGTAGTGATTAAGTGTCCACCATTAAAAACCTACTAAGGCCCACCATAGTATTTGATATGCAACCTGTTGATCAGGCAGACCTGATGAAGGGGAAAAACAAATACCAGCTTGATCCAAAACTTTCATTACTCCTGAGAAGTTTTTAATGGTGGGAGTTCAATCAACACCTGTGATGTGATCTGCTTGACATTTGGATTTACCTTAATTTTGAGCTCATGCCATAAAATGATCTTAAAAAATGGATGAACAACGTGGATGAAACACATATATCATGGTGGGGCCTACAAAACACTGACCAGTTGCTATAATATCAGTGGACGTCCAATTTAAAATGGGCCAAGTTCCACCCAATGGATAACTTTCAAACCTTAAGTGTGCATGAGACATCCAATCCTTCTAATATGTTAGCCCCTGTGCAAAAATCAATGACAGCCACTGATCGAGTGGACAATGCTCTTATTTCTTCTATTTATCAATGGCTAAATATTATTTGCTCTGGCATGGTCCACCAGATGGGTAGATGGGGCTGATCTTTCCACTCAGTAATTCTCATGGTAGGACTAGAAATATTGGATGTCATGTGCTATTAATAGTTTAGAGGTTATCCACTGGCTGGACAGTAACCCGTAGTCCAACCAGCTGGAACACACACAAACACAAATATACATATTAATCTCTACTTTATATATAGATTGTATTATTTAGAACTTTGATCATTTAGGTCTGTTTGGATACAACTAAATAAGTTGCTTTTCTTGCTGATGGCAGCCGTTCAGTAATTTATTTGAGATAAGTTAGTTTGGTTAATGAATAATTATCATTATTTATTTTATGAAAATCCATTTAGTACTTTAGCATATATATATATATATATATTGCTTTTCCACTTTTTATCCCCCCACTACAATGAGAGCAGGTGCTCGTCCATAGCTGTAAATGGTGATGGTTTTTGTGGCAACTGCCTAGCCCATTTGACCATCCAGCTTGTTGGAGCCCACTGTAATATATTTGATTCGCGTCGCCATCTAGCCTGTGAGTGAGGCTAACATGTAAGGCAGATCTAAGTCTCAGGTGAACCCCAGATAAGGAAGCAACAATGATAATGATCACACTATTGAAACCTCCCTAGGCCCAACATTATGTGTTTTACTCATGCCATTCATCTATTTTTCCAACTAGTTTTGGGTGGCCTATCGGGTAGTGGGGCCACATGCTGTGCACATGAAATCCACATGGTCCACCCCTCGTTGGTCCATCCTAAAAGTGAAACAGAATCCAATCTCGGGTAGACCGTACCTCAAAAAACAATGGTCATTGACACTCACCATTGGTTGGCCCTAATGATGAGTGGCCCATATCCAAGGCGGGCCCCGCATGATAGACGGCCCACATTAGAGGTGGGCCCCACATTTGAGACAGTCCACATTAAAGGTGGCTCCACATGATGGGCAATGGATATTGATGGTGGGCCCACTTGATTGATGAGCAACATCAAAGGTGGACCTTACATAATGAACAGTGAACGTTAAACGTCGGCTCATAATGATGAATGGCCCACATCCAAGGTGGGCCCCACATGATGGACTTCTCACATCAAAGGTGGAGCCCACACAATGAACAATTCACAACAAAGGTTGGCCCCAAATTATGGATGGTGAATGTGCCAGGACCAACGGACTTAAGGGATAATTACTCACGAGGTTAGAAACAGACATGCTTTCTACTTTTTTGTTAATGAGGATGTTGTTTGCCAAACATACTTATTTGCTTATTAAGTAAAAAAATAAGATAAGTTATATGGTAAGTAACTTATCTTAAGTAACTTACAATCCAAATGGGCCCTTAATTTTTATATATTTTTTTACAGGGTAGGGCCTGACTATGCCAACGGGCTGACCACTTTCGCTGGGCCACTGCCTCTCCTTATTTTCACGATGGTGTGGGCGTCATACACCGTTCAGATTGCCTATGCATGTATTTAAGTAATCTTGCCACCTTTTTGTGGTCCATATGTTTTGTTAGCTCACCTGATGAGCACACCCGCCCGATCTTTGGACCCCGCATGTTGTGGTGTACCTAATGATCAGTTGAATTCCAACACATGCTGTGTGGGCTTAAGAGGGGTTAAGTGGGATGAAATTGCATTTGGTTACGTGTAAGCTTCATGGAACGTTTGGAGACGCAAGAAGGAATGAGATTAGGTGGAATGGGATTATTTTTGGTCCCATTGGAGGATTTGTGGTGGATTTTGAAATCCTCTACATCTATGGCCCCCACATTGATGCATGTGTTGTATCCATGCAGTCCATCCATGTGCATACCTTACACCAGGAGACATTTGAGTAATACACATATGCAAGTGACCAACATCAATGAATCTGGTCCATTGATGACAAATCCATTTGTCCTAGAAATATGGTTTTGCTTAAATAGGTGTTTTTGCTTGAGGAGGAATATGATCCTAAGCATGAGGATTGGACGGTCAAAATACCATGAAATCATTGTACAATAGTGTTAATACCATCTGAATGTTTCGGTACGTGTGGATGCATGATTCCGGAAGTTGATACACATGAGATCAGAGAATTTTTTAAGTGAAAGAAATGTCTTTGTACGATTGCACCAAGGTCTGCTAGATTTTTTGCGTCACTTAATACTGGGCCCCATTTGTACGAACGGTTTCTATGGGACCTGAATTTCCTGCGAGGAAGTGGTGTAACAAAAAGTTCTGTGGCGCCATCGTGATGTGTGTGACATCCAGATCCGTCCATTTTTTGCGACAAACCACGTTAGGACGTGAGACCAAGTATCACGCCAATCCAAACGCAAGTGGGGCACACAACACAAACAGTGGGAGTGGTGACGCCCACAAATGAAACCTTCATGGGGCCATTGTGATGTTTACATGCCATCCAACCGGCTCATGTGCTGAGCCTGCTACGATGAAGGTAAAAAACCAAATGTCAGCCTGATTTCAAAACTTCAGTGGGCCATGATAAGGTTTCAATAATAGGCGTTCCCTTCCCCACTGTACCTGTACCCACTTGAGTTTTCTGATGGCCTGATATTTGGGCTCACGTTCTAGCATGCACTGTTAGAAATGATGGACGGACTGGATGTCACACACACACACACAAAAAAAGATGTTCACCTGTCTACAATCAGCGCACACGAATAGGGAGTTTGATAAGTGAGCCGCCACAACATGAGGGCCGGATCCCATACGCGTATGATATGTTGGCACGTGTGTGCTCCGAAGCGCCTCTGCAACCACACGCAGCGACCTGACAGGGACTAACTACGCCCACGAAGGCACACGAACTTACACGCAGAGTATGGAAGTGTTTGGATGGAAGAGTTTTGCTCGAATATATTGCAATAAGATACGTCGGGGTTCTTCTGGTTGCATTTGGTATTTGTTTTAAGTTATCCAAACCGTCTATTTGATAGGGAACCCAATGTATAAGGAATCCCAGAAAAATATCTCAAAATAAATATTTTAAACCTTTGATTTAACAAAAGTTTTATGACTGTTTATATACAAAGAAAAAGTACTATGTTATAGGATTGCTCAAACAATCCATTTGAAAGATTTCATTAGAGGTTAAAGGAAGAGATTTACCATGTAAACGGTTTGGATCATTGGAATATGTCCCAGATTCAAAGAATAAAGTCCCTAAGTTTCCTTCCTATTGTAATACACCCCGCTGTATGGGAGAAAACCTCTTCATCAAAATATGCCTTTTGGATATCGCTCGCCTGGGTAATTCCAGGCGTGTGTAACCCGACCATCCATACGCAGTAATACATGCCTACATGGAACATTTTCTTGGGATAATAGCTTTCCATCTGTTTTTACATAACTTATATCTTCTGTCTCAAAAATATTCAGGTTCATTCCTCAGGTGGGCCACAATGTAAAGAATAAACAGATGCTTAGCCGTCCATTTGTTTTGCAAACTGTGGCCCATTTTAGATGAAAAATAGCCCAATGTTTAGCTAAGAAGATATAAAAAGTGCCCCCAACCTGTTGGAAAGATATGATCAGAAATATGTGGTCGATATTGATTCGTGTTTCCAGCACGTGAATTAGCAGGGCTACCACGCGCGTGTAGAATTAGAAAGCTTATATCTTGCATTATTGAAGATATGGATTAATTCTCGTTGTCACAGAGTACACTCGGGGACCAAACGATCAGGAAAGTTCAATTTCAAGTGGAGAACAGCTAAGTTCACGCGCTTCGCACGTGGAAACAAGGCACACATGTGCAAGATAGGATCTGCACGTATCGAGGGATCTACGCTTTGTAGATTGGGCCCATAAAAAATCAGGTCCACATGATCATCGAGGCCAACCGTTGAGAGAGATCGACCAATGGTCGATATTCATTGTAAATATGTGGCCCACCCGATGGTTGGATGTGCATGATTTTTGCATGATGTCATCTACACTACACAGCCACAATCACATGATGAGTGGCTCTGACTCACACACGTGCTACTCGTTTCAGATACACGAGCTACTGCACAAGTGTTTCTCTCTCATGTTTCTCATACGTGCACCAGCAATTATTGTCGCGTGGGGCCCATTTTAATGTAAGGATAATGACCTTTGTGTCCTCTCCATCCAGCTTAGGCAAATAGACATCCCTGTCCCTTTCCGTCTAACAGTGTCTGTCCGTTAAAGTCGTTGATGGTCGCGGAGTTATAAGATACTCAGGCTGCGTATGACGCTTAATACTCAGGCACCCAGAAAATGTACACGTGGCATACACTAACTCTAATAAAACCGACTAGATTGTGAAACTTACTGTCTAAAATTTAACAATTCCAAGATCAGGTTGATTGAGAAATCCTAACCTCTGATTCGTAGACACTTGTTTGTTGAAATAGGACTGTTGGATGCTTTTCATTTTGGACCGTCTAATAAAGGTCCACCAATCCAAACGTCATAAAATCATATTAGCTTGTATTTTGGTTCAGGATACATCTACACTGGGTACCATAATTTGAATGGTTTAATTTGACTATGTATATTCATGTGCAATTTCTAAGCAACTTCTAGGTGCCTGCGTATCATCCATTATATGGTGGAGTATGAAAGTCTCTTTCTATATCACCCACGATACGCTCCGTGCAACATAGAGATTGACCACCAGGTTAAGAAGCTCGGACTAAGTCCTACACTCATCATCAGGACGCAGCCGGCGTGGCATGTTTGGTATGAGACCCGGTGAGCCTTAACCTTTATTTACTGACTGATGTGACAAGTCTATCAACCCTTCATCAATAACGAGGTGCAGGCCCCTTTCTCTCCATGAGGTGACATGCGCTCGTCCATCTCCTGCTATAAGGTGCAGTCCTCCTTCTATACACTGATACCGAGGTGTCATGTGTCCGTAGGTCTCCTGCTAGGTCCAAGTGGTGGGGCTCAAGTCAAGGCATCGATTGAAAAGGTGGTTCACGGCAAACATGCCTTTGTGACCACATGTGGAAGAGATTGGGGCCGTTCATCAAGTGTGGGACATGGAGAACATGCCCTGGATCAAAACTAATGCTTTTCCACTCGTCTTGTTGTGGGACACATGCATGAGGGAAATGGATGGTAAGAGAAAAGATGCTCGTTGGTTTATATTCATTGTACGATTGTGGCCCACTAGATGAATTGATTTTGTTGAATTTTGGGCCATTGTAAGGTGCCCACCATCTGATGAGTGGCCTAGATTCGCATACGTGGGTCCCAAAGTTGGCACTTTTATCTGTATCGCATCACCAGCCAAATTTCTCTAGCATTATCCGCAGGGGCCATGAGCATGATGCACTGAAGCACACGATGGAAAAGATTCGATACTCTTGCAGCGTGTGATGGTTGATGCGCAGGAGCTAGGGAATTGGACACGTAGAATACAAATAACACAAATTAATAGGTTGAAAACGTAATTAAAATAATGTATAGTAAATCAAAAATAACATTGATTAACATTTTAAATGAAAATTGATGAACATTGAAATGAAAATTAATAAATGGTCCAATTCTACAATAAATGTTCACTGATAAGAGATTATGATCCCTCAGTTTAGCTGATTTTGAGTCCATATATGCCACATGTACAATTTCTAAGTGCAAGTGTATCAACCATCACACTTTGCCAGAGTATCAAATAACTTTGTGATGAGTGACCCTTGTAGTTGTCATGTCTGTGAATAGCCAAGTGTGATGGTCCCATGGGTTCCAAGCCTTGCCTCGTTGGTAGACTCTGTGGAATTTCAATAGGGGTTCTTGGTTTCAAGACACATCAATAGTGGAAATTCATGCTGCTGATAGCACCAGTGGGTGTGCATTACAAATTCTAAAAATTTGCCTACTAAAGTGCACGATAACAATGGCTTTCTTAATTTGCACTCAGATAAGGGATAATCCACTGTAATTAGATACTGATTTTTCAATTATGATCCCTCAATCAAGCTGATTTTGAGTCCATGCATGCCACATGTACAATTTCTAAATGCAAGTGGATTAACCATCACACCTTGCCAGAGTATCAAATAACTCGGTGGTGACGTACCCTTGCAGTTGTCACGACAGTGAATAGTTGTGTGATGGTCCCTGAAGCCCTAGCATTCTAAAAGAAAAAGTTAGAAAAAAGAAAACACCAAAGTGAAAATTCTAAAATTTCTCCCCCTAAGTGCATGGTAACAATGTCTTTCTTTACACTTAGATAAAGAAAATCCACCAAAGATACTGATTTTCAACCACTGATTATGATCCCTGTGTCGAGCTGATTTTGAGCCTATGTACGCCACATGTACAATTTCTAAATGCAAGTGTATCAACCATCGCACTTTGCCATGGTATCAAATAACTAGGTGATGACCCTTGCAGTTGTCATGTCAGTGAATAGTTAAGTGTGATGGTCCCGAAAGCCCTAACAGTCTAATAGAGAAAATGCCAAAAAAAAATTCTAAAAGTTTTTGTCCTTAGGTGCATGATAGCAATGGCTTTCTTTGCACTTATAGATAAAGGAAAACCTACTGTAGATGCTGATTTTTCAACCACTGATTATGATCCATCAGTCGAGCTGATTTTGAGTTCATGCATGCCTCATGTACAATTTCTACGTACAAATGTATCAAATCACACTTTGCCAAAGTATCAAACCCTCATAGTTGATGTCATTTCAATGAATAGCCAAGTGTGATGGTCCCCAAAGCCCTAGCATCCTAAAGGAGAATAAAAAAATTTTAAAAATAAAACATCAAAGTGAAAATTCTAAAAATTTCTCTCTTTGAGTGCATGATAACAATGACTTTCTTAGCACTCAGATAGAGAGGAAAACCCACCAAATATATTGATTTTTCAACCACTGATTATGATCCGCCAGTCAAGCTGATTTTGAGTTGATATGTGTATGCTACATATATAATTTCTAAGTGCAAGTGTATCAACCATCATACTTTGCCAGAGCATCAAATAACTCTATGATGACCCTTGCATTTGATGTCATTAAAGTGAATAGCCAGGTGTGATCGTCCTTGAAGCCCTAACATTCTAAAAGAGGAATTAGAAAAATTAAAATAAAATGAAAGAAAACACCAAAATGAAAATTCTAAAAATTCTCTCCTTGAGTGCATGATAATAATGGCTTTCTTTGCTCTCAGCTAAAGTAAAACCCACTAAAGGTACCAATTTTTCAACCACTGATTAATTATGATCCCTCAGTCGAGCTAATTTTGAGTCCATATATGTCATACAATTTCTAAGTGTAAATGTATCAACAACCATCACACTTTTCCATAGTATCAAATAACTCTGTGATGACCCTTGCAGTTGATGTCAAGTGTGATGGTCCCAAAGCCCTAGCATTCTAAAAGAAGAAGAAGAAAAAAAAAAAACACCAAAATGAAATTCTAAAAATTTCTCTCCTGCAATGCATGGTAACACTAGCTCTCTTTGCATTCAGATAAATAAAACCCACCAAAGATACCGATTTTTCAACCAGTACTGATGGAAAAATGACGTTTTACATGCTATGAGATTGGTCAAACCATCAAAATTGTGGAGCACATTGTTGAGGGAGTGTATTTTTAAAAATCACAATGATCAAGACATTCTAATCATACAACAGATGTTTATTCAATGAATGGTTAAAAATAAAATAGTGAGTGGTTCACAATTGAAGGGTGAAACTGGATTGTTAATTAGCTAGTGTCAAATTCTTTTTGTAGTTCTTGCATTATGTTTTATCAACGATTAGTTAAGTGATTGGACCATGTGGAGGGCCGCACAGCTATGTCATGTAAATAGTTGAAGAGTCACCACTAACTAATGAATGATGCTAAACCGGCACAGGAGTATTTTTTCTTTTAGAATTGAACGGTACCACAGGACTCTAGCTAGCATGGAAGAACTTTGATACTCTGGAGCATTGTCATGATGTGCATCCACTAAAAAATTGCACACAAGACATAAAAGTAACTTGATTAAAGTTGTTCAAATCATTGGTCTCAATGATCAGATGACTAATAAACTAAAAATACACTAGTTGACTGGTGGACATTTAATAGACAGCACAGATTACACAAATTCAACCGTCTTAACTAAACAAATGGACATCCATTAATCAAAGGTCGGGATTGCTTCAACCAATCTACCTTTGCACAACGACCCATTTACAGTATAGGTCCCCACAATTTGGATGGTTTGATTTGAGTTAGTAAGTGCCATGTATACACTTTATGAGTGCATGTGTATCAACCATGTATACCTTGCCATATTATCACATAAACTCCTTTTACTAAAATGGGTGCAAGCAAATGATAAATCAGGGTGGGCCAGATACAAAACAGTCCCAGTTGTGGAGGATCCTAACCATCTGATGGAAGAACTCCTGTTTGTTGCTCAGAACCATTGCTAGTTTTTGTTTTAAGCATCCATTTGATAGCCGTACGTCTATCAGGCGGCTAGAACTTAGAGTCGTTCAATCAGAAAGTTCACATCATGTCCACCCATTGAGTGATCCTGAAGGTAGTTCACATATGCCACCCTTGTGGAATTATTTCTCAAGATAATAACAAACTCAAACTTACCCCAATTAATGCTAATGGACATATATTTGCTAAAGCATGAAAGATTATTTGAAAGAAGGTTATCTCACAATAAGGCCGGATTCTCTACAAACGTTGTAAAAAGAGCTCTCCTTACAACACTTATAACTCATTCACCTGCCTGTAGGAGTTATTAACATGCGCCGGAACTTATTAAACTACGCGCAAATATTGTTGTTCAACTATTGAATTGGGTACACCGTGTCTTGTGTATGCATCAAAACTGCACATCAAGTGAGTCCCACCTAAAAATTAGGTGTGTACAATGTTAGGTGGGCCACATGATAGAAAATAATGGATGTCCGCTCTAAAACTTTCAAATACACGTGGTGGTTTATATGATTGTATCAACTTTATTTTTGAGACATCCTACTTTCACAGTAAGGTCTTTGGTCTGATGGAATCAAAACAAGCATTCCTATCAGACGAATGACAGAGAAGTGACAGGTAACAGCAAAGCCGTTCCCTTCTCATAAGAAGATATGGTGCAACAAAGAATACGGTTGAGCCATCAGTATTCTACAGTAAAAAGATCCATTGGGAATGTGGTAGGACATCTCTCTACTGTAGAGCCATCACTCTACAGTATAAAAGAATGGTAACGTGATAGAACATCTCTCCATAGTACCGCACGCGAGCATATCATGCCAGCATGACTTGACTGTGACCCCGAACCATTGATGTGGGTGCAACCCTGGCAGTAGAGCCCACGTCGATGTATGCATTCAATATCCATTTCATTCATATGTTTTTCCAACTTATTTTAGAGCATGATCCCATGAAGCAGATAAAAGTTTCAGGACGACTGCACCATTAGAAATGGTGATCATTGAGGGCCCACTGTAATGTTTATTGACCATCCAACCTGTTGAAAAGGTCACATAGACCTGGATGAAAGGGGGAAAAAAAAATCAGCTTGATCCAAACCTTTTGTGGCCCACAAAAGGTTTTAAATGGTAAATAATCACTGTTTCTTGTGGTGTGGTCCACCTAAAATTCGCGTTGCTTCATTTTTTGGAACCATGCCCTAAAATAAGCTGAAAGCAGATGGACAACATGGAAGTAGCATGCATACATCGAGGTGAGTCCTACTGAGGTCGCAGCCAAGTCACCCTCATATGGTGGATGCATTATGTTTAAATAATGACACCTAGCAGATAATGCTATCCATAAGTATATCCTCTAGTAAGCAATGCTATATATCCATCCCTGTATCCCCTGGGCTGAATGTTAGAACATTAGTTATTTTTATTTTGTATTTATTTTGAAATATATCTACCGATTAGATGGATAAGATATTTTGATCAGTGTGTTTTGATTGATTTCTCATCCAAAAATTGAAGAGCCTAGGTAGACCGCTCCAATGGTATTGTTTTCAATTGAATTACATTTCTTATGTCAATATACTAAAGGGATGTTAAATGAAAAAAATTGGAATATGCTTGGCATATAATGAAATAAAGCTCTTGTGTGATTCCTTATGAATTTAGGAATGGCATGGTGCCACTACGAAGAAGTTCTGAGGGTTACAAAGGAAGCTTTAGGCTTATCCTGCTCATGGATTGATCATAGGATTTGAACTCTATAAGATCTAATCTTCCTTTACTCCTTAGTAGCTTAGTAGATCAGTTGGCTGCAAAGTAACTGGTAGTAGGTATGTGTAGTATGGAGAGAATTTTAATATGTTGCCTAGATTTTTATTTTTGAGAAGTAGGTTGCATGTTGTGTTTTCCATAATGGATTGATTACCCATCAAAGAACTCATTGATGGTGACATTCTTGTAAATAAATTTTAGCACTTTGATTTATTGGAATAGGAATCTCTTGTAGACTCGAATCTTTCTCAATCAATGTCAATTTCGTTACGATAAGAAACAAGGGTTCCACTTGTTAGACTTAGAAATCTGTTTATATTGTTGAAAAATGTAGGCCCACTTGAAACATGGGTATCACATAATTCTTTTGGATGCACTGATGTTCGTATTCTTGTGATGTTGAAAAATAGAGATGAGATACTCTTGGAGAAAAATTTCGCAAGCATTGGTTACCATTTGTTGCTCTCCCATTGTCACTATTCCCTTTTCTCACTAGATGGTGATCGAGACCGTTCATCTACTATGCTACACTCTGGATGGGCCACGTGAGAAAATTTGACTAATAGAGATGCACACCGTCCATGCAATGGTGTTGAAATATAGTCTTGTTTTTAATCATCAATTCATTGTAAGACTGTTGGTAGTATCGGATTATTTGTATCCTTGTCATGTGGTCTATTCATTGTTGGACCTGCAGGAATATGGGTTCGATCACTACATGGGAGGCACAAGAGGTGAATGACCATTGTCCATGCAATCTTCAGTTGGGATTACGATCATATATATGAAGTAGCCTATTGTATAAATTGGAGGAACTTTCTCCAGGTTAAAAAAAGAAAAAAGAAAAAAAAAGGACCATCCATCTGGTGGTCTCAGTGAAAATGCCCCTTAGATAACATGCACCATAAGACATCCTTACCCTTCCGTGTTGCATTTCTTTACATTCAGCCAACAATAACATATTAGGTTTTGTTAGGGAATTTATTTTCATTTTTTTAACATTTCTTCATAATGCTTGAGCTTTTTCCTACCTCTCGGAACTATTTTAAAATTCACAGCATAAGCTAAGAAAAGTTATAAAATAATCCTATCCTCCCCTCTATGCTCTTTTATCTATACCTTTCTGACGTAGCGAAAGATGCAAGACGAATAGAAGAAGAACACCGTCTCCTCTACGAGATATAAGCCTTGAATCCACAAGGTGTAATGGCTCTTGAATCCACAAGAGATAAATGAAATTTCGAGTATTTTATTGATGTCTATTTCTGAAAAGATATTACAATGTTTTAAATAATAAAATGAAACCTAATTAAGAGTCTTAATGCAACCAAACTGTAACTTACCCAAAATAGTAAAATTTACTAAAAATAGTAAGTCCTAATTTAACTTTGCCCAATGATTCCTAACATGACAAAAAGCAAATCCTAAAAAGCCATCACATGCTAAAACTCTAAAATTAAAGAGATACGTCCAATCTAAACTTACTAAAAATGCAAGTTTTTTCTTAAAATTTTAATTTTGAATATGAACGAGTCATGTTCTCCTAAAACGGAGCGACGCAACTCGCTTATGGGGATCGATTGGCTCGGATGGCTTGTTTCAGTTAAAATTCATAGGTCGTGCGTCCTGTAATGTAACGCCCCAATTTTCATAAAACTAATTTTAAATAGGACGGAGTCATTTTCTTACGAACTGGAGCGATGCAACCCACTTAATGGGATCGGTTGGCCTCGAATGGCCTGTTTCAATTAAAATTCATACGTTGTGCGTCCCATAATAAAATAAAAAGTTATGGCCGTTTTACGGTTCATACTTTGAATGACAATTTCTCCCTATATAGAATGAATCTCTTCGATCTGAACACTTATGGGGCCTAGTTATACGCCTTACATAGAACTAGGTCTTTATCTAACGGACTAAGTCCGCTTCTGTTCAGGGTTCTTTCAGTCCACATGTGCCATGAATAGGTTTGCAATCCACTCTACATCACTTTCTCACACAGTCTAGAATAGTTGTCTCGATTTATCTTCTCCAAGCTCAAAAGTGGGCTTAAAATGATCGGCGGTATAAATTATTGATTAGACTATCTTAATGAACCATCCACTTTCCCTCCATTGATTGGTGATTAAGACCAAAATACCCGGATTGGCAATCCTCCGAATTTAGAGTACTCCGGTTATGGCTGGCACCCTAAATTTGAAATCCCTATAATCTAAAAAGATCTATGCATCTAAATTATGTGGTATATTCACAAGAGTTTGAATTTAATTACTAAATTAACTTTATTATCCTTAATTAGTATACATATGTGATGTTTGATGTAATGATTGTAATAAGCCCATTAAAGTATATACTTTGGTAAAAAATGATGAAATTCCTAGCCTTGGATGGGCCACAAGCATAGGATCACAACTGAACGTCTAACCAATATTTTTAAACCATTAATTTACATGCCCAATGTTTGGACTGCTAAATCATTCTATTAATGTAATTTTAGTGATGCGGTTGATAATCTGATTGTTTTGGGACATCATCAGCAAGTCAAGTATACAATAAATTAGTAGCCTAGTGTCACATGTTACGCATGCGGCTCTTCTACTTTAAAAAATGAGCAAAAAAGGGAGATGATTAGTAATCCAAGCAAAATGGAGTGATTACAGAACTCACCAAAAGTGAGGATTTGAAATACCTCAAATATCCTCCAATCCCCTTAAGTCCACGGGGCCAAACGACCCCTTAAGATCAAACTAATTTTTAGGAGGGATGGGCAATCAAAGGTATTCCTAGATGATATATAATGATTAGGCCTTTTCTATAATAATATGTATAATCTCTTTACTAGTAGTTAATATACTATTACATTATGTTATAAAAGTTTATTATAATCTCTTTTAAGAAGAACGCCCTACAAGATGACTTTTCAACACTCATCAATTTAAGTTGTTAACAGTACTCAATGGACCTGACTTAATTTTAAAGGGTTTGAGTTTAATTAGTTTGACCTATTTAGAAATTAGACATGTTTAAATTCTAATCAGGTGGTGTTTATTTTATATTTGAAAGTTGAAACATTAAATATATATTAATTAATCAAATAAAAAATTTATGTTTGAGATGTGCCCTCGAAAACTAATATGTGCTTTAATCCACAGGTCATGTGGATGTGATAGCTAGAGTCAATTTTACCCATTGATCTTGATGATTAGTAGTTCTTTTACACAATGTGATACACTTTTACTAATATCCAGTATTAACATTGTCTTAAACTTATATGATATGTGTTATGTGAGGAGTTATTCCTTTGGTCATTGAAAACTTGAGATTGGATGCAATAATTATTGACTGGGGAGAATTATGATTATAGATCTTAGTATCTTGTTGAACCATGACCAACACAAATGCTTAGGACATAACTATAAACATTATTCTTTGATATATACGATCATCCTTTGTAAGGGGACAAACTTGAGTTAGGATGAAAGGTCTCCACCATTGAAAACTAACTTGGTATTGGTTGTGCCTTTGCCCTTACCTCACGCAAGAGTATAAGGGCCTGTTTGTTAACGCCGAAATTTTTTACTTAATGGGGAATCTGAAAACACTTGGTGTTTAGTGTTGTTTGTTAACATCGAATGTAAAAAGCGCTCCTTAATTTTTTGTCGAATTTTTTCGGTGATGGAGGACTAGCTTAATGGTGAATCAAGAATGCGCTTTGGGACTCTCTTTAAAAAAATCCAAAATTGCCCTCCGCGAGAGAGATTTTCTCCTTTGTGTAATACATAACCCAACTTTTAACGTGAGACACTTCTTTGGGCGTACTGTGATTTATGTGTTAGATCCACACTGTCTATCAACTTTTTTATATTGTTTTAGATCATGATCCTAAAAAGTGAGGCACATTGAAGGCTCAAGTAAACCACACCACAAAAAGCAGCGGGAATGGAATGATTATCGTTAAACATTTTTGGGGTCCACTTTGAAGTTCATTTTCCATCTAACCTATTCATAAGGTCACACAAACCTAGATGAAGGGAAAACACAAAAATATCAGAGTCTTCTGTGGCCCTAAGAAATTTTCAATGGTAGGCACCCAATTCCAACTGTTTCTTGTAGTGTGGCCTACTTGAGCCTTAGATATGCCTTATTTTTTGTTTTGTTCCCTAAAATGATATGAAAAATTGATGAATGGTGTAGATAAAATATATACACACAATTAGGCCCCACATAGTCCTTTTACAATACCATCCATCTCTAGCTAGATCAGGGCAGGGGTAGTGCGCAATTCCAACTAGATTTTGGATGCCGGTAGCTACTACTGTGCATAGCGAGATTCACTACTGAAGTGACGTCACCAATTTTTGTGAGCCCCACCATGATAAATGTGTTGTATCCACACCATCCATCTATTCAGAGAGATCATTTTAGGGCACGAGCCAAAGAATGAGTGAGATCCAAAGCTCAAGTGGACCCCACCATAGAAAACAGTGGGGACAGTGACACCCACCATTGAAACCTTCCTAGGGCCCACCATGATGTTTTTCTAAGATCCAACCTATTCATAATTTAGCACAGACATGGAAGAAGGGAAAACACAAATATCAGATTGATAAAAAACTTCAATGGATCTTAAAAAGTTTTTAATGGTGGGGTTCAATCTCCACTATTTTCTATGGTGCGGTCCACTTGAGCTTTGGATCTCACTCATTCTTTGGCTCGTGCCCTAAAATGATCTCTCTGAATAGATGGATGGTGTGGATACAACACATAAATCATGATGGGTCCACAGAACTGGTGACGTCACTTTAGTAGTGAATCTGCATCCATAGATTTTGGGGGGAGCGAATTAGGTGTTACCGAGGTAATAAATTAGTAGGTCTCATCACTATTTCTATTGATATGGACCATATGGTCCACTTGAGATTTGGATCTTCTTATGATTTGGGATCATGCCCTTAAATAAAATGAAAAAACAGATGGACAACTTGGATATACAATAAATACATTAAGATTGGCCCCACACGGTTAGGGTAACATCCATGTTGTTACTAGGTAGTAACTAATTCGCTTCTGGATTTGGGGACCAGATCAGGTGAGATCCCAGATCCACCGCGGTGGGTGGGATCCTTGATTGTGAGGCCCACTATGATATATGTGACTACATCCACACTGTCCATCCGTATTGAAAACTCATTTTAGAGTAAGATCCAAAAAATGAAGTAGCTCCAAATCCCAGATGAACCATAGTACAGGAAACCGTGGTAATTGACCATTAATGGGGCATGAAAGTTCTGGGCCAAATTAGATTTGGATCATCCTCATTTTTTGGGTCATTCCTGAAAATGATCTGGAAAAATGGATGGACGGCATGAATAAAACACCTACATTATGATGGGGGCCACACAACACCGTCCAATAGCTGGGGCCTATTGACATCGTTAGTACGCAATTCGGATCCACCGTGGGTGGGACCTCTAACTGTGGGGCCCACCATGATGTATATGACTACATATATGTTGTCCATCTGTATTGAAGCTCATTCTTGCACATGATAAAAAAAAAGAAAAAGCAGATCCAAATTTTAAATGGACCATCGTATAAGAAACAGTGGTAAATGACCATTAAAAACTTCTTGTGGACTACAGAATCTTTAGATTAAAATGATATTTGTGTGATCTCTTCATCTAGGTCTTTTTTACCTTATCACCAGGTTGGGTGGCAAATAAATATTTCGGTCAAATTTATGAAATTTTAAATGATAGGGATTCAATTATGACAGTTTTACAGGGGCAAATGTGTCACATTAACATATTTTAAACATTTAAGACGTTAGTTAACAAACGAGTTATTCCAGATTTAATATTAGTCTTCCGTCTTGATATTTAGACTTTAGATTCAGATTTTAGGTTCAGACTTCGGACTTCAGATTTAACAAATAGGTCCTAAGTATGTCATAGATGAAGGATCTTGATATTGAACTTCAAATGTTCACATTACCGATTGAATTTCAAATAGATAGTTTGACAGCCATTAGCCTTGGCCATAGTGCATAACCATGTGATCAAGGGCGTGATGATGTATAAAGATTATTAATCCTTAACTTGAGGATGTGTGAGGGATGTGATCTTGACTAGGTGGATTTAATTCAATCTACGAGGCTTCTTACACGTGATACTACGTTTGTTTATTAGGATTCATTGATCATTCTTGCACATGTTAACATGGAATCCATTGTACTGTTTACCAAGGGACTTGTTGATGGCTTAGATATGATTAGATTAAAGAATTATTAATACTATCGAACTTGATATTAAAAGACTTTTAACTATTAAATTCTGTTTTAACTATTAAAACTGCTTTGATTACACTTGATGATAACTTAATGGCTAAGATATGATGATCCACTATTTGATCAACATGTGATTTAGATCTATAGTAAATGAGCTAAATAGTAGAAAGATAGGTAGTTATACAGGTTTTTCCACAGTAAGATACACCAAAGTTCATAGGGTGCTGGAGTACTGTATCTAGTATACACTCTTGAGGCCCTAATTCTCCTTAGATGCCTTCTAAGTGTTACTTGTAAAGTAAATAGAGTGAGATTCTCTCTTCTCACTTTCATTTTTTCTTCATATTCTGCTCCACTACACGTATGCATGTGGTTCACCTTAATAAATTGTGAGTGTTTCCCTTGGCCCTTATTAGAGGATAAATGATGGTTTTCTCACCTCTTTGATCTAATATATATTGAAGAGAACCTCTTCTATTAAATGAATGATATTAGTTTCTTCATCATGAAAATTTGTTACATGATCTCAATCGCATTAAGATAAAATTTAAACAATTCATTTAGGGCTTGTTTGGATTCGCAGAAAGGGTGAGAAAGGAAATTGTATTTCTTAAGAAACCTTATTTCTAGGAAAGTGTGGGAAATGAAATATTATTTCTCATGTTTGTTTAAACATTTTTCTTGAGAAAATTAAGATTTATTTTCAAATCATATGTTTGGAAAAATAAAATTCTTTCAAGAAATTCTTCTGGTTGCAATTTCTAAGTTTAAAAGTATTTAGGAAGCAATGCATGCCTCACTCTAAGGGCAGTTAATCAACGACTTAGATGTAATATTTGATATCCACATACAAACCTACGTTCATTATGTCCATATAGATTCTTGTCAATAGGTCCCCTTAAGTTGTAGATCAGGATAAATTTTCGTTCCGGTGCCTAACATTAATGGATGATCCTAATATACGGAGTAGATTTCACATAGAGAACATGGTGGGATGATCCTGTCGTATAGAATAAATTTTATATAGAGAGCATAGTAGGCCATGATAAACTCATTTACGGCCTAACCCATGACAGTGAAGCACTTATAGACCACCTTAATGTATGTATTCTATATATCCGCCCGCTTTGTTAGATCAATTTAGGGCATGAGCACAAAATTGAAACAGATCAGAATCTCATGTGGACCATATCATAGGAACCAGTGGTGATTCATCATTAAAAACTTCTCGTGGGCCATAATGTTTTGGAACTAGTTGATATTTGTCTTTAACCTTTATCCAGGTTCATTTGCTCTTATCAATGCTGGCAAATAAATATAATGGAAACATTATAGTGGGCCCTAGGAAGTTTTTAATAATGGGTTTTCAATCACCATTGCTTCCCATGGTATGGTCCACCAGAGATTTGGATCTGCCTTATTTTTGTGCTCATGCCCTAAAGTGATGTAAGAAAATGGATGGACATCATGGATGTAGAATTCATACATCAAGGTAGGCCCTATGGTAAGGGCTGCAACGTCTTGAGGGGTCTTGAGGGGGTCGGAGCAACACCTAATTCCTAGTTCAATGGGATGCAGGTCTGGTCCTTCTAGTTTCAAAATGGTGTTGGAAAAGATCTGTGAGCTAAGTCCTAACCATGGTGTGTGTGTTTTATCCATACGGTCCATCTAATTTGCCAGCTCATTTTAAGACATTAGAAAAAAATGAAGCATATTCAAATCTCGGGTGGACCATACTATGGGAAACAATGGTGGTTAAATGCCCACCTTTAAAAACTTTCTACGGCCCACTGTAATGTTTAGTTGCCATCCAACTTGTTGATTAGGTCACTTAGACCTGTATATAGGGAAAACATAAATATCAGCTTGATCCAAACTTTTGTAACCCCAAAGAAAATTTTAATGGTGGGCATTTAATCACTGTTGTTTCCTATGGTGTGGTACACCTAAGATTTGGATCTGCCTCATTTTTAAGCTCATGCCCTAAAATGAGCTTGAAAAATGGATGAACGACATAGATAAAACACATCATGGAGGGGTCATTAATGAATCTAATTCTGATAAAATAGGTAGCCGATTAACTGTGACACCAGCCTCACCAAAGATGAGGTGGCCTTTGCCATGGGGCCCACCTTGATGTTATTATATATCCACACCGTCCATCTATTTTTTCAGATCATTATAGTGCATGATCCCAACCATGAAACAAATCAAATCTCAAGTGTACCATACCATATGAAACAGTGGTGACTGATCATTAAAAACTTCATGTGGGCCATAAAAGTTTTGGATCATGGTGATATGTTTTTTTAATCTTTGTCCATGATTGTGGGACCTTATCGACAATTTAGTTGGAAAATAAACATTACCAATATATTATGGTGGGCCCTAGGAAGTTTTCAGTGGTGGAGCATTCAATCACGACAATCTCTTATAGTATGGCCTGCTTGATCTTTGGATGTGCTTTATTTTGGGTTCATGCACTAAAATGATATGGAAAAATGGATGGACGGCATGGATATAGGATACATACATCAAGGTGGGTCCATGTTACACCATCTTAGGTGAGGCGGGGCAGCAACTAATCAACTAGGGAGAAAATTTAGGAAAGGAAATATGGTTTCTTATGAGAATCGGTAAGAAAATAAAATGAAAATTTTAAGGGAAAATTGGATGAGTAGGTAATTGAATTTCCATTCCTTTATTATAATTTTGGTCTTTACAAACAATGGAAAGATAGTTTCTCGGGGAACCATATTTCCTTTCTCACCATTTCATTGAATCCAAACTGGCCCTTAGGTCTTTTATTGTGAAAATCTAAAGTTATTTCCATGGGTTCTGAGCTTTGGATGGAGGTTAATTTTTTTAAAAAATAAAATCCATTTTTGTCACAATTCCATCAAATTAGTTTAAAATGCCCCGGGGCCATTTCTATTATACATAATGCGGAGCCAAGGATACTTTTACCCATGCAAGTAGCTAGTTCTACCAGAGTCGTGGCTTTTGAGATTCGAGATTAAACGAAATTTTTAATAAGATTAGTAGTACTATTTCTAAAAATTTTAAAATCTATGCACTTATAAATTGATGGCGTCAATTTTAGGTGGTAAACAGCCTTTTTTTTTATATAAATATATTTTACAGTCACTTCTTTTTTGTTTGTGGGTAGTTGCCTCCCTTCTGTTTGAGTTTGTGTGCAGTTCGCATGGCAAGTCTATCCAACAAAAGTTATTAAGACTTACTATAGTGGTTGTGTAACATCAATCTTTACATTTAGGGCCTAAGTTGCTTAAGATAAGTTACTTATGCCACAAGTAGCTTATCTTAGTTTTTACTTACTAAGAAAATTAATATGTTTGGTAAACAACATGCTTATCAGCTTTTCTTCTCTTTCATCTTTCTAAAAAAGTTAAAAAGCTAAAAAAATTAGCTGAAGTGATTATGTACTTATTACTAATTATAAATTAGCTAAAAAAAGTTACTTATTACTAATCATAAATCAAACTTACTTATCTGAAATAAGTAACCTATCTATGTTGTAAGTAGAAAAGTAATTTATTTGGTAGTATCCAAATGGGCCCTTATTGTGTGGCTCATGTTAGAAAGTAAGCTCAAACAAAAAAACAAATCTCAAAAGCAGGCATACGTACGAAAAATTAGGAAAAAAAAAAAAGGGAGCGTGAATTAGTTATCCGCTCTATTTTAACACATCTTACTTTCTTATCTTAGTCTCCTCTCACATGGAAAGCATCCTTCCCATTCTCTCTTCATCTGCATTTGCCCAATCTCATAGTATATATCCAAGTGAGCCCATTTACACACCACACAAGTATCAAAGCCCCACAGATCTGTGCAATCTAATCCATTTATTAAGTGGGCCTCACCATGTAAATACCTGTATAATTAACTACGACGCAGCCACCCAAATAGAAACCGAGGTCCAACGACCTCATGGTGACCAGAACCTATATTGGATCTGGGGTCGGGTCCGAAAAGAGACCTGCACGGGTACTTGAGGACCCGACTAAAAATCGAACCAGTTGACAGCCCCGCTGGTTATCCGCGGTATGGTCATTTTTTGTATCATGCCCTAAAATGAACTTTCAATACGGATGTACGGCATGGATGTAGTCACATACAATCAGGGTCTCACCTAATCCGCTCCCATCAAAACTCGTCCACGTGGACACGTGTATGGTTCCTGATAAAAGGAGAGGTGACTTTCCAAAAATGGTAATCGACAAATGACATTATGAAGGAGATCCCCCACTTGAACAACTAGTGGTCGAGATTACAAAGCAGACGTACTAGTCTGATTGGTCAAAGTCGCGCACATGGATCACTAGTACGTGTCACTCCATGTTGTCCACCTGCACTGATAATCAAGGCGTTTATTTTGACTCATCGAAAATTATTTTTTAATGGTCCAAATTTATCTATAAATATCAATGGTCAGAGTCAATGTTTCACCTTGATTTTCTCATCGTGGCCAGCATAGGGTAGTATTCAAAATTTAAACGGTTCAGATCAGCTTAACATCGCTTCATGTGGGAGCAATTGGCGATGCATGGTTGTGATCCGTAGGCCCGGCAAAACAAACTCACGATCGAATCCTGTAATGCAGACTCACTCAAGTCATGCTCCGCATCCAAGAATAACGAAAACGCATTCCTTTCGCTGGAAGTTCCTGCGCTGGGATGCTAGGTGGGGCTCACAGTGATGTTTGTGAGAAATCCACTCCGTCCATCCGTTTTCTGATATTATTTTAGGATATGCGACAAAAAATGAGACGATTCAAAACTCAAGTGGGCCATATGAGAGGGAAAACTGGGGAAAGAGTTTCCTACCTTTGAAACGTTCCTGGGCTCCAGCTTGATGTTTATATGCCATCCAAACCGTTTATAAGGTCATTTCCACTGCGATGAAGTGAAATCATTAAAAAAACTTATCCTGATACGAAACTTTTATGGCCGCATGAATGTTTCAACGGTGGTCACTGAATCTCCACTGCTTCCTCTCGTGTGGCATACTCGAGTATTGGATCCTCCTCATGTTTTGTCACTTGTCCTAAAATGAAATTTAAAAACGTATGGATGGCGTGGATGTCCCGAAAACATCACAGTGGACCCCACCTAGCATCCCAGGCTGGAACTTCATGCGAAAGCCCCCGCGTCCCTTGAAGTCTTAGGGGGCGTGACTATTCACAGAAGTCGATGTACAAGTTCATATGGATGAGATCCACCCCGTCCATCAGGTACGCCACCCTGTTTTGAGATTGGAGCCAAAAGATGAGGCCGATTTAAAAACTTATGTGAATTACACCATGGGAACAATTGAGATGAGGAATCCCACCGTTAAAATGTTCCAAATGGTTTTTGGGGTCCACCCTAGTCATGATTTTACACCGTTCCTCTGGCAGGACCTTATTGGACTAGTTTTTAGGATCTATGGTCAAATTGTGGCAGTAAACTGATGGATGGTGTGGATTTCATGCATGTCATTCCTATATATCACTCAATCACGCCTTCTGTATGACTCCGCGGAGGCCACTGGAAGGAGGTGAGACCCCGACTCAGAGTTGTACATGAGTCAACTTAGCTCGGTTTGCTCGCTCGTCTCAGTTTTGGGTTTAAATTGAGTTGAGCCCCTTTTTTTTCACCTTGGGGATTTTCGAGCCGAGTTCAAGCTGACCTGGCTCGAGTCGGCTTGACTCGAACCTTGGTTTATGTTGATTCGGTTCAAGTTTGATTCAATTCAACCAGTTAAAAATGGAAGTTGTTTAGTCCCACATTGAAAGCGAGCGAATGAAAAAAGTGAAGACTCAATATCAATAGGCTAAATTGCCTTCATGCTTGGATTTTAAATTGTTTAAGGTCGGACTTTTAAATTGGGCCTATTTAAATTTAGATTTTTTTCTAATGCTCGAAAGCTCGACCTAACCATGTTGAGCATGCCATTCTAACTTTTTGGCTAAGCTGAGCTCGAGTCGGGGTTGTTTGTTAATCGAGCCGAGCTATCGCAACTCAATTCGGTTTGGCTCAATATACAGCTATGCTAGGACTCCCCCGAGATTAAGGCTATAAATTGTTGGATTTATGATGGGTTTAGCCAAAACCAAACCCATCCATTTACTAAATGGTTTGGATCCAAATTTTAGACTCAGACCCTTTTACTAAATGGGTGAGCTTAGTTCGAGTTTGAGTTAACCCATCAGAGCTATTTATAAATGAGTCTTTATTACTAAGTTTAAAATTGGGTCCGCACATGTCTAGGTCTAGATGGGTCCCTTGCAACATAGATCAAACCCGGCCATTTACTAAATAGGTTCGGTCAAGGTCTAATATAAAGGAAACCAAATCCAAACCCGTTTAGCAACTAAGTCTATTCTTAGATCCAGATCCATACCATATAACAAACCGAGTCTAAAAGGATTGGTTTTGGGTATTCCATTGCGGCTAAATTTAATCTCTGTTTTTTTTTTTTTTTAAGGTATGCAACACACCCACCCTGTTAGCTGGGCAACGCACCCTCACGGACACGATGCACCCACCCACCCACCCACCGGTGGGGTTAGTGTGTCTCCTTGCACTCCAAATCTAATACCTTCTGTTGAAACACTATGCGTATTCCAGCTGGGCTAGCAGGCGAGACACCGTGGGGCCACCTTGATTTAGTGTATGTATCCTGTATAGACGCCGTCCTTTTCATATCATTGTAGGGCATATATCCTGGATCCATGCGGGACCACCCTGTAAGCGGCGACAGATGCAAAACGATCTCGTAAGACAATTTCCATTAACCCGTGGCATAAATCGACCATTAGAGCCGCAGGATGGGGACGTGGAAAAGACATCTCTCCACTGTAAACGTAGACGTACCAATCTGAACCGTCCATCTAGTGGACGCTATCATGTATGCATCACAGTTCAAACATTACACAAGTCAGACAATCGTAACCGTTTTGTTTTTTTTAATAATTAACTTTATCTTACTTGAATGTCGACCTTTAAATATCTTCGTTTTCTGCCTTTACTCTGAGGGAGACTGATCAGATGGCTAGCACCATCAAATACTTTTGTATTTCGAACCATCTTCCATCCATTGTGCGATTAATTAGATGGACGTTCAAGATTGATACATCAGCCTGCTTCGTTTACTGTAGAGATACATGCTCCTACCATATTCCCATTCAACCAGCTCTACTGTATCGACTCCTTTCACTCAAAGACCGGCGCGTATCGGCCGATACATTAGGCCACCGTAACGCCAGCAAGGAGGACGTTTTGCCTCTGTCGCGATTCAGGATGCACCGTATGTCTCCATTCATTGTGATGGTCCGATGATTTGCACCGTCCATATTTTATTTAATACTATGAAAAATATATTATCTTGTAATGGCTCTTTACGGACGATATTAATCTTCGATTTTTAGGGTTGAATGCAGGCCATTGAAAATTTTCTTGTCAGTGTTATCAGTGTTCTAAATTCATCTACAGATAGTGATGATCACAATCATCTGTTAAGCGTAATTTTCTTAATGTGATGTGTATAGCATAGTTTCCAAACTATGGACGGTTCTGATCATTTTACGGATCAACATTGGGACCCTAGTGGTTGCAGGGCAAACTGCAGCTTCAGTCGCGACAGAGATAAAACGCGCTCTCAACGAAAGAGCCATGTGAATGGGAAGGAAGACTAAGAGATGGAAAGGGACGTATCTGCCATTATAAGAAAGGACAAGGATAGGCTCCGGGACCGGAATTCGCTCCGACTCCTGTTTCACGCAGCGCGTAAAACACCCAATCTTTGTGGGCCCACCTTGCATTCTGTTTTAAATCCACTCCTTCCAACTGGTTCTGTTGTCAATGCTAGGTCCCGAGGGAAAAAATAAGCAAGATAGACAACTAAAGTGGGCCACACCACAGTAAAAAAAAAGGGATTGTACGACGAACGGAGCTTCTTGGGGCCACCATGGTGTAAATATTTCATCAAACCCGTTCATCAGCTATGTCTCACGTGGATGAAAATATGAGACAAAAATCTGCCAGATCCAGAATTCATGCGCGCCATCCATATAAGATTTACATTTTTCCTATTGATGTGGCCCATATAAGATTTTTTTTTTTTTTTTTTAAACGGATCATATTTTATATGGACAGTTAAAATATATTTTATTACCTGATGGACGGAGTAGATTTTACTTATACAACATGGTCGGTCCACAGAGCTTGGGTGCTTCGGGAGCGGATTAGCTGTTACCCGGGTAGCACCTTAGTGGGTGTTACTCCAACCGTGTGGGGGCCACATTGACGTATTTTTTATATATCCATTTCGTTCATCTGTTTTTTCATTCTATTTAAGATGTGATACGTATACCAAAGCTTAAGAAGATCCAAATCTCAGGTGGATCATAACACTAGAAAAAGTAATGAATGAACATTAAAAACCTTTTGTGGTCCAAAAAAGTTTTAATCTCAGGCTGATATTTGTATTTTCCATTCATCCAGTCTTTTTGACATGATAGACGTGTTGGATGGGAAATAAACATTATTAAAACCTTAAGATGGGCCCTTTCGAAGTTTTAATGGTGAGGCACATGCAAAGAGAGCGGATTAGGTGAGACCCCGGCCTCACCACCCAAGACGTTGAGGGCCCACCTTGATGTATATATTATGTATCCACGCTGTCCATCAATTTTTCCAAATCATTTTATGACATTATTCGAAAAATAAAACAGATCCAATTATCAGGTGGACTATACCCTAGGAAACAGTGTTGATTGACCATTAATGGGCGCGGATTAGGTACTTCCCTCGCCTGTCCCAAGCTCGGGACAGGCTAGGGCTCTGAGGGCCACCGTGATGTATGGAATTTATCCACACCGTCCATTCATTTTTTCACGTTATTTTAGGTCATGGTCCCAAAAATTCAGAAGATCGAAGCTTCAAATGGGCCACACTGCAGTAAGCAGCGGTGCTAATGATGCCTACCGTTGAAACCTTTCTATGGCCCACTGTGATGTTTTTTTGCCATCCAACATGTTCATAAGATCATAGAGACATGGATGAAGGGAAATCACAAATATTAGCTTGATCCAAAACTTCCCGTGGCATCCAAGAAGTTTTCAACGGCCAGAGTTTAATCCCCATTTCGTGGTCCACTTGACCTTGGATCTGCCCCATTTTTGGGTCCATGATATAAAATGACATAGAAAAATGAATGGACGGCGTGGATAAATTCCATACATCACGGTGGCCCTCAGAGCCCTAGCCTGTCCCGAGCTTGGGACAGGCGAGGGAAGTACCTAATCCGCGCCCACCATTAATGGGCTACACAAGTTTTGGATCAAGCCGATATTTGTTTTTTCCCTTAATCCAGACGTATGTGACCTTATCAACATATTGGATGGTAAATAAACACTAGGGAAACATTAAGATGCCCCTTAGAAGTTTTCAATTGTAGGACGGTCAATACCACTGTTTCTTAATTTTTTAGTTAATGCCATGGAAAAAACAGATGGACGGTGTGGATATATAATACATATATCAAGGTGGGCCCATGGTAATCCCACGGTAAGGTCCGCATCATCTCGGGTGAGGCCGGGGTCTCATTGGTTGGGATTTTTACTGCAATAGTTATGATGTGTTGCTATTTTTACTAAAAGTACAATTTTCGACTAGGCTTATCTTTTTTAGTGTTTTCACCAGAAATCGTAAAACTTTTTATTAGAAATGCTCCTGTGGCTGCCTTCGTACGTCCATGAATTGGCGGGTGTGGATGGGTGGTCCACTCGTAGGATCTACCATGATACATATGTTACATCCACACTGTCTAACCATTTGGAGAGATTATTCTAGGGGATAAGCCAAAGAATGAAGCAGATCCAAAGCTCAAGTGGACCTCACCAAAGAAGACAATGGGGATCGCTGTCCTACCATTAAAAACTTTTTGGGATCAAAGAAGTTTTCGATCAAGCTGATATATGTGTTTTCCCTTCTTCCCTATCTGTGAACTTATGAATAGGTTGGATCTAAAATGAACATCATGGTGGGCCTTAAAAGGTTTCAACGATTACGTCACTGTCCCCACTGTTTTCTTTGGTGGGGTCCACTTGAGAATTGGATATGTCTCATTCTTTAGATCATATCCTAAAATGACCTCTCCAAATGGATGGGCGGTGTGGATACAAAACATACATGATGCTGGGGCCCACAGAAGTTGCTGACGTCACTTCAGTACTCTTGCGTATGTCTATGAAAAGGCAGAAACTTTCTTGGGCGTTGATGGGTCGTCCACTTGTGGGGCCCACCATGTTGTATATGTTTCATCGATGCCGTCCATCCTTTTCTTCAGATCATTTTAGGCTTTGGGCCCCATTTTGGGCTAGATCTAAGTCTCAAGTGGACCATACCACAGCAAACAATTGAGATTGGGATGTCCATTGTTGAAACTTTTTCAGGCCCACCTTGATGTTTATTTGTCATCCAATCCGGTTGATATGGTCACATAAACTTATATAAAGGGACTAAACAAATATCAGCGTGATTTAAAGGCCATGTGGGCCCCACTACAAAAAAAAATAGTGAGGGTAGGGATGCCTACTGTTGAAGCCTTCCTTAGGCTCAGGGGAACCCACTGTGCGCAGGGGATTCCACAGTGCTATGAGGAACCCACTGTGCGCAGGGGGATTCCACAGTGCTCTGGGGAACCCACAGTGCTCCGGGGGAATCCATAGTGCTGAGGGGGGAGCCACAGTGCTAGGGGAATCCATAGTGTCATAGGGATTCTACAGTTACCAAGGAGAATCTACACTTTTAGGGGGAATCCACAGTGCTTAGGGAGATTCCACAAGTGCCAGGGAGATTCCACGGTGCTCAGGGGGAATCCATAGTACCAGGGGGAATTCATAATGCCTAGGGGAATCCAAAATGCTCAGGGGGAATCAACAGTGCTAGAGGGATTCCACAGTACCAGGAGGATTCCACAGTGCTCAGGGGGAAACCACAGTGCCAGGGGGATTACACAGTGCTCAGGGGGAAACCACATTGCCAGGGGGAATCCATAGTGCCCAGAGAATCAATAATGAACATCATTGTTTCCACTGTTCCCTTGGCCCACCTGCGATCTGGATATATCTCAAAGTTGGACCCATGGCCTAAAATGATCTGACAAAAAGGATGGACGGCATGGATGTAACATATGTATCATGGTGGGGCCTATGGTGGAGCCCCTTTGTAACGCCCAAGAGGGCTTCCACCTCTTCATGAACATATGCATGGGAAGGTGATCAGAGGGCTTCCACCCTGGCCACGGCTTGGCAGTTACCCAGGTAAAGGCTTAGTGGGTGTTACCCCTACCGTGGGACCCACCTTGATGATGTATTGTATATCCATGCCGTCCATCTCTCTATAAATCATTTTAGGATAAAAAAAATTAAGCAGATCCAAATTAATCTCAGGTGGACCATTTTTTTTAAAAGAAGGGTGCACCTAGCCCATGCAATAGTGCAATGCAAAGGCTACACTTGAGGGCTACTGTGGTGGGCCCTTCCCCACAAAAAAATTAATTTAATATCATGTGAGCTAATGGCCCACGAATCGGATATTAAACTGATAAGCACATATAATGCACAGTAACATAGTAAAAGTGGTAATTGAGTACCTCACTCTTAAGCCAATCTCAGGTGAACCATAACACAGTAAAAGTGGTGATTGAGTGCCTCACCATTAAAAATTCCAAAGGGTCCGTAATAAGATTTTAGTAATATTTATTTTCCATCTAACCCGTCGATGATGTCAAAAAGATATGGATGAAGGGAGAATACAAATATCAGGTTGATCTAAAACTTTTTTACCCATAAAATGTTTTTAATGATCATTCATCAAGGTTTCTAGTGGTACGGTTTACTTGAGATTTGAATCTTCTGGACAATGTGGATATACGAAACATACATCAAGGTTGGTCCCACATGATAAGGGTAACACCCACTAAACTGTTACCCAGGTAACAACTAAGTCGCCCCCTTCCGCCGTACTGAAGTGACGTCACCAACTTATGTGGGTCCATCGTGATGTATTTTTTGTATCCACACCGTCCATTCATTTAAAGAGGTCATTTTAGGGCATGATATAAAGAATGATATAAATCCAATTCTTAAGTGGACCCCACCAAAGAAAACAGTGGGGACAGTGATGTGATCGTTAAAACCTCCTAAGGGCCCACCGTGATGTTTATTTGAGATCCAACCTGTTCGTAAGTTCATACAGATATGGAAAATGGGAAAACACAAATATCAGCTTCATCGGAAACTTATGTGACCCCAAAAAGTTTTTAATGGTAGAACATTAATCCCCATCGCTTTCTTTGGTGAGGACCACTTGAGCTCTGGATCTGCTTATTCTTTGGCTCATCTACTAAAATGATCTCTGCAAATGGTAGGACCACCTGTCCACGCGTAAGAGGGCTTCCGCCCCTTCGTGGACGTACGCAGGTGGTCATTGGGGGCATTTTCGATCGATAGTTTTGTAATTTCTCGTGGAAAGGGTAAAAAGGTAAGCCTCACGAGTAATTGAATATTTTTTTTTTGTAAAAATAGGCACTTCTAAAGGCTATTGCAGTAATTATCCCGCTCTCGTTGCCGTGGTAGATGAGTCACGTGCTCGTAGACACGACGCTTTGCCGTTTCATTCGGGTAAATGGCAGGTAGTCCTCGGAACACTATACTAAATCGTACTCCCCCAGATGGGCCATTTAGTATAGTGTAAGATCCACTTAGAAATGTAGTCCCCACCATGGTTTGACCACGGACGGTCCTTTTTTTCTGTGAAGATGATCCTAGAATTGCAATTTAATGTGAGCCTTTGATCTTCAATGATTTTATCAGTCCATAGATCAAATGGCTAGGACTTTTACGGTACTCATACTTTTCCATAGCTTATTCCTGTAAAACGAACCTCTTGGAACAATTCATTTGGGCCTTTGAACGGTTCCGATCAACTATACTTATGACCCCGCCACGGGAATTCAAATTAACTTAAATACACCGCGGACTACAAGACCCAGCTTCTTTCCCTTATCCAACCCCAGTCGCCTGGCGCTATTTTGGAGCTCTTCTAAATGAATTCGTTCTGCATCTGTCGCGACAGAGGTTCCAGTGTGTGTCTCCGCACACTGGTGTCCACAAGTTGAGTTTTGAGACAATCAGCGCCGTTCATGTTGTGTAATATACCGATTATGTACACATTCAGAACTTTCACTGAGCTTAGTTTTCAACATTATTATCTCTGCAAGAATTATTCAAGGAAAGTTTTCATCGGGTGATATCGAACTCCAAAAATCAAAGGCTAGGATCATCACTGAGCCTGAATATGGAGGAATAATTTATTGGTAATAACTACAATACGATGGTGCAAATGATGTGTGGCCACACGCGATGCAACTGAGTCCCGACAGAGGCAGAACGAACTCTTCCAGAATTTAAAAAAATTTGAAAAACACACGTCCACGAATCCGGAAAAAAAAAAAAAAAATGCAAGTCCAAACAAACCCAAGAAACAAAATCTCAGAAGTTGTGGTTGAGATCCAATCTCTCTCTCTCTCTTCTCTATATTCAGAAGTCCATGCCACACCAAACCCCACTCCATTTCAACTTACACACCGCAGCAAATTACCAAAATACCCAAGATTTTTTTTTTTTTTCTTCTTGAATTACACTGATAATTCCAAGTTCATGAATCAAATAGCACTGTTCATGTTAGTGTCATCTAACATATGATATGCAAAGATTGTAAGTAACATCTTTGCATGGTGGAATGCTTTCGGTATCACCTCCTAGAAGCCCCAAGGATGAGAGAGAGGGAGAGATCTCGGGCTTCTTCGTCGGCGGAGCCGACGAATTCTCTGAAGAGTTCTCAGCTGGGGACTTTCTCAATGACATCGACCTCCATGATCTCTTGGTCGAGATCGACGGTGGAGATGTCTTGCAGGATTTGGAGATGGACCAAGAACTCTTTGCCGAGTTCTCGTCGGTGGATTCGGAGGTGAATGGGTCGCCTTCGTCGTCAACGACGGTCGAGAAAGAGTTGGTGAAGAGAGAGGAGGGTGAGAAGGTATCGAACGAGGTGTTGGTGGAGGACGATCGGAGGGAGGAGTCTGTGGTGACGACGAATTCGGCATCGTCAGATGCCGGTAGAGGACGGAAACCGGCAAAACCGCAGTCCAAAGGGTCTCAAGGCAAGAGGAAAGTGAAGGTAAATAGACAAGGGTGTGTGCTAACGTGAGCAGGTTGTATTGGGGTGCAACTACAACCATGGTCTCTCTCTCTGGGAGATGAATTATGAAAACTCTCTCTCTCTCTCTCTCTCTCTCTCTGAGAGATGAATTATGAAAATCATAAAAAGAACTCTCCAATGGCATGGATGGTGGCGTATCCTAGTAACGGCCTTTGGCGTATGCTAGCAATTTTATTTTATTTTTTTCGTGATTCTTCTTCTTCTGGGTTTTTCTTTATTCGGTTTTGTGCTATCAAGGCGGGGGGTTGGGTATGCTAACATGAGCTGCCGGTATTGGTGTGCAATTCTCTCTCTCTCTCTCTCTCTCTCTCTCCGAGCTATCCAATGAGATGGATGGTCTGGATGAAGATGGGCCACATGACAAACATGGCGTACGCGAGCAATAGGCGTTTTGAGGGAAGGGAAGAGAAGGAATAGGGATTTGGGGACGGCAAAAAAAAGATTTTTCATTTCTCATGATTCCTTGTGTTTTGTTATTTATTTATTCTGAATTGGGTATTGTGCGTGTGTACAGGTGGATTGGACACCAGAGCTGCACCGGAGGTTTGTACAAGCAGTAGAGCAGCTGGGAGTAGATAAGGCAGTCCCTTCAAGGATTCTAGAGCTCATGGGGATTGATTGTCTCACTCGCCATAACATTGCTAGCCATCTTCAAGTACTGTTCTTCTGCACCTTTAGATTTTGCCTTTTCTTTTCTAATTTTTTTTCTAAAATTATTTTGTGATTTATTTTGTTCTTCTCTCTTGTATTGGAAAGAGAGAACTCTTTCTACGCACGTTTTCATGATTTTCTGATTCTGTACTCGATGTCCCAAAAGCTATTTTTCTAGTGGACTGAGCAAAAAAAATGCAGTTGTTATCTTTTTATAGGCAAGAAATTGGTTTTGTTAAGATTTTCTCAGCCATCTCTCTCTCTCACCTTGTTTTTGATGGATTGAAAACATGGGGTTGGCTTGAAATATAAAAAAGAACTCAAATAGCCACCTGTTCTTACTAAGAAAATTGAAAGAGATTACAATGTTCTCACCTTCACGGAAAAAAAAGAAAAACTAGATTTTAGGGTTTCATTTGTTTTTAAAGCTCTCCTCTCTTTAACTTTCGAAAGTCTAGAGAGGGCTGGGTTTGTTGCGATTCTTGTCTAAACCCAGTTCCTAGATTTTTGTTCTTCATTTAGATTAATTACAAACAAGAGCTTTGCGTAAAACACAAGAAGTCCTCACAAGAGCTCAGAGCTTTCGTTCTTTGTTTGTTTTTCTTTTCTTTCCATCTTTCCAGTAGAAAGAAAGAAATAGCTTATATAGCAGTTGATGTACCAGAACATTTCCATATGCTCGAAATCTATGCTAATATTTTCATAATTGATTGGTTATAAGTAGAATTTCATTCCATTTGAAAATCTTAGGCATGGAATAGAGAGATTACTATGTGTGTTTTAAGAGAGTGGATTTGGGGTTGTGCAGAAATACCGGTCGCATCGGAAGCATCTGCTAGCGAGGGAAGCAGAGGCGGCGAACTGGAGCCAAAGACGGCAAATGTATGGTGGTGGAAGCAAAAGGGAGGTGAGTCCATGGGTTGCACCTACAATGGGTTTCCCTCCCCCCACCACCGTCCAGCCTTTCAGGCCGTTGCACGTGTGGGGACATCCAACTGTAGATCAGCCTTTGGTAAATATGTGGCCTAAGCATCTAGTTCACTCCCATCCGCCGCTGCGGCCACCGTGGGCAGCACCACCACCAGATCCTTCTTATTGGCAGCACCCCTTACACCAACGTGTAATCTCTCTCTCTCTCTCTCTCTCTCTCTCTCACACGCACACGCACACGCACGCACGCACGCATGCACATGCAAATGCATACTCAAGCATACAGACACAAGGCCGCACCCCCCCCCCCCCCCCCCACACACACACACAAACATGCACACTCCAGCATGCAGACACGAGGCCAGCTCTCTCTCTCTCTCTCTCTCTCTCTCTCACACACACACACACACACACACACACACACACGCACGCACAAACACGCACGCACGCACATGCAAATGCAAATGCAACCGCATACTCAAGCATACAGACACAAGCCCCCCCTCCCCACCGCAAGCATATAGACAGAAGGGCATGTTTCACACACGCGCACAGGGACAAAGCCCCCCCTCCCCCTCTCAAGCATATAGACAGAAGGGCATGTTTCACACACGCGCACAGGGACAAAGCCTTCTCTCTCTCTCTCTCTCTCTCTCTCTCTCTCTCCAAGTATCTATCCATCTTTCTATCTATCTATCTAAACGTGGGTCTCATGTTTCAGAGCCCTAAAGGAGCGTGGGTAGCAAGTGCTCTCACACAAGGAACTCCTTGCTTCTCTCAGCCATTGACGACACCGGTATATGCTTTTACTTTCACTTCACTTCCCTTTTTATCAATTGCATGGTTTGCATCAAAGTGCTCAGTTTACTGCATTTCAGAAAATAATAAAAAAATAAAAATTCAATGCAGAGGCCTGTTCCGGGTTTCCCACCCCACGCAATGTATAGAGCAGGCAACAGCATTCCCATCGCAAGTGGGCCATTTGATCTCAACCTTCCATTCGACTCCCATCCGGTGAGATATCCACTCTATTTTCTCCTTTTGAAGATACCTTATTTTGATGCTTTATCTGCAGTCTTGAAGATATCCACGCTACAGTCTTGATGTTTAACCTGGACTGAACACATAAGGGGGTGTTTGGGGCATGGTATTAGATGGGATTTGGTGGGATGGAATTGCATTTGGTTCGTGCAAATTCCATATGATGTTTGGGAAGGATGGGAGGCTTGGGATTAGGTGGGATGGAATTGCACTGGATCCCATGTGGGATTTCTATGGGATTTCAAAATCCCACACATGTGGGCCCCACATTGATGCATTTGTTTTATCCATGCCGTCCATCCATATAAGTCCTTTATACATGACGCTATGGTTATATACATGTTCAAGTGACGGACATCCGTTGTGAATTTAGTCCTTTGATTGCAATTCCATGGTCCGCCAAACGGGATTTTGCTTAATCTAATGGTTTTTCCATGGTAAGTATTTGATCCCAAACATGGGATTGGATATGGAAATACCATGGGATCACAAGACATGTAATCATTGTGCAATAAATGATGTTAAGCTCACCTAATACCATCCCATCCCTTCTAATACCATGCGCCAAACACGCCCAAGCAATTAATGTCTTACTGCCCGGACTTTTAAACGTGTCAGTTAAATCATCGGTCTGGATTGTGTATTAGGTTATCACCCACTTACCTTGGGCGAGCATGAAAGTGTCCACTAATCATATGAACTTTTCCATCAGAACATTGCGATAAAAATGGACGGTTTAGATAAGAAGGTAATCGATATGAACTGTCCATTTAATAGAGTCAATTTGGACAGCTTATGTCTCCGAGGAACCATTTCGATGAGATGACCATAGCCATCCTATCCATGGCTGGGGAAACTCATGATAGTTCAAACAAAAGATATCGAGCTTTTAAAGTGGGTTAAACAACAATATGGACAGTCCAGATTGGTGATTGTCTATCCATGTATCAAGTCTGCCCATTACACGCGAAGAGCACTCACATGTTTCAGCTATAAGTGGTACCCTTCTGATGGACGGCTTGGATATTACATTTCTTCTACACTGGCATATGTGGTGGCGGGTGCCTTAGCTGACTTGTACACGTGTGTGGGCTTAGTATGGTATACTCATCCAGTCGGGCAAGATGTTAGGAATAGGTGGGGAATTGGCCGGCTTAAAAAAAACTACAGCCAAATGATCTTTAGTGGACCTGATTCTTCGGCCAGGGCATCGATATACTGGAACCTCTCCAATGGATGGATTAGATCTCGTGGGCACGTGCCATACTGGCACGGCATGTACATGAGCTGCCTTATACGCATGCAGGTGTACCATAGCTCTCATAAAACAGCTCTATACGCCCTTCTCATTGCAATACGGTGGGATGAATTCGAGCAAACCTCTTCCTTCATTAGCAGTTCTTCAATCATGTACCCAAGCATGACCATGCATGCATGTGCATGTGCCCACATGCTACATTCACGTGTGTGCAAGCCTGCAAATCTTATATGCATTTATCTCATGGTGCACATGCATATATGTCTTGAATGAGATATTTAATAACTTTGGACAGCATATGTACATGGACGTGTGCTCATATATATATGTTGCTTTGTGATGTTAACAGTCAAAAGAGATCGTAGATGCAGCTCTTGAAGATGTTTTAGAAAAGCCATGGCTGCCACTTCCTCTTGGGCTGAAGCCCCCTTCTTTGGATGGTGTGTTGGTGGAACTTCAACGTAAAGGAATTCCAAAAGTACCACCTTCTTGTGCTTGATCACATGACCATCTGATCAATCAGAATGGGCGTTCTGAAAAAAACCCAAATTCGACGACATTTCCCTACTTGTGAAGTACCCATGAAGAGAAATATGAATGGGGCTTACGTACGTGTGCAAGTTCCAGGCCGTTCATCAAGTGTGTTGACCACCCTTATCAGGTCCTGGCCTTAAAAAAAAAAAAATCAGGCTAGTCAGTTTATCACATGAGCTGCACATGCACACGTTGAATACGTGCCATTTTCCATCATTACATGTGTGGTACAGCTGATCGACAGACAAGCCTGATGTCTGGGGCCAAGACATGTTAACAACAGGATCCACCTGATGAATGGACAACACGTGTGCCATGAGGCTCTTTCTCTTTGGGTGCTTTGCCCTTGCTCTTCTCCCTTCATGATAATAAATGAATAAGCAGTGGTTTTTGTAAGAGGCTGTAATAATGAGGATATTAATGTCCTAGTTCAAGATATTTTTCTTTTCAGTTGTCTTGTTGTTTCAGGTTCATGTTTGCATTTTAATGGATGAATGAGAGGAATGAGCACCTACAACAGCTTGTATTTATGGGTTGTAGGTGATCATTTCTCTGGATGATTTTGGGCAGCTCAATCCATAGTGGACCCATCATTGGTGGGCCACAATAATAAGGTACAAAGAAATCTGATTGGGTAATATGGTACTGTGTGTTAAAGGCCCTTTACATTGATCCACCGTCCTCTAATGGCACGAGCTTACAAAGTAACAGGTTGCTTAACATGGTATCAGGAAGAAATGTCTACGTTTTTGAATCTCGGGAGAAGCGTTTGAATGCTATTAATTGCCGGATGGCCGTTAGAAACGAACGCGGATTGCGTCCTACCGATGCCCGTCTCCAGCTGGGAACGAGCAGGAGCTCCGAGTGGCCACTATGATGTATGGGTTTTATCCCCACCGTCCGCCCCATCTCTCCATATCATTTCAGGAAACAAACATAAAAATGAGGCAGATCCAAGACAGGTGAACCACACAATGAAGATTAAATTCTTACCGTTGAAAACTTCTTGCGGCAATCGAGCTGATAATTGTCTTTTCCCTTGATCCAAGTCTATGTACCATTTTTTGTTTTTGTTTTTTTTTGCTCAGTCATGCAACACACCCACAGAGTCTACCAACGACTTGCCTCCGAACCATGTCAAGTCCATGTCACTTTATGAATAGGCTGAATGACAAATAAACATCAAGGTGGTTCAAAGTTTCAACGGTGAGAATCATTATCACCACGGCTTCATTCATGTGGTGTGGTGGAGTCTTGGATTTAGCTAAATTTTGATCATAGATGAATGGTATAGATAAAACTCATACAACAAGGTGGCCATTCAAAGCTCCTGCCCGTTCCCAACAGGAGACGGGCAGCGGTGGTAGGACGCATTCGGCGTCCCTTTCCTGCCTGTCTCCAACTAGGAATGGAGTGGCTACCGTAATGTATTGGTTTTATCCACACCGTCCATCCATTTCTATTTGCTCATTTTATGTGAAGGGATCACAATTTAGGTAAATCCAAGGCTCAAGTTGACTACACCACAAGAAAGAGTGGTGGTAATGATTCTCACCGTTGAAACTTTCCTAGGCTCACCATGATGTTTATTTGTCACCCAACCTATTCATAAAGTTACATAGACCTGAATGAAGAAAAAAACACAAATATCAGCTCCTAAGAAGTTTTCAATCATGGTTCACATGTGTCCTAGATTTGCCTCATGTTTGGGACCATTACCTGAAATGTCACGCCCAAATGGATAAACGGTATGGACATCACTTTCGTAGCCCCTGGAAGTTTTCAAGGGTAAGAATTTAACCCTCATTGTGTGGTTGACATGTGTCCTAGATTTACCTCATGTTTAGGACCATTACCTGAACTGTCACGCCGAAATGGATAAACGGTGTGGACATCACAGTGGCCATTTGGAGCTCCTGCCCGTTCCCAGCTGGAGACCATCGGTGGTAGGATGCAATTTGGGTCCCTTTCTAAGATGATGGGTCGGTTTCTAATGTACCCCTGCTCGTCTCCAGCTAAGAACGAGAAGAAGCTTTGAGTGACCACCGTGATGTATGGATTTTATCCACACCGTCCATTTATTTAGCCGAAATGTATAGGACCAAAATTTAGCTAAATTCAAGGCTCAAGTGCACCACACCACCTGAAGCAGTGGTGATAATGAATTTCACTGTTGAAACTTTCCTATGAACCACCATGATGTTTATTTGCCATCCAACCGACCACCCGTCATCTTGATCAATGTTGTTCTCAGTGACCATTTACATCGTTTATGGACGTTAGATTTGGATTGTCAAATTAGTATGTTTCTTTTGGTGGAGACTTTAAACTGTGCAAAAATTGATTCCATCAATCGGTCATTTTTTGGACGCATTCGCACAGGTAAGTCTCTAGACAATTTTTGGAGTCTTTAGACCGGTTGAGCCGACCAGCAGTATTTGAGGTAAAGTGGGTTGATTTTAAGCAGAATTCTCTTAGATAGTTTTTACAATGCAACCGAACGGTCGGCCATGGGCTGTGACCGGTCAACAGGTGTGGTCGTGTTGTGCATGACTATGCGGTTTTGCGTAATATGCTCTGGATTTGTATAGCGTTTGATGCACGGGCACACTGAAAGTTGCATGCGCGGCATAGATGAGCTGACGTTGAACCGACTAAATTGTGTTATTCGCTGTATCTATTGCATAGTGCGAAAATGAAATTGATTGGACAATCCTAACCTCTGATCTTCTGACACTTGTTTGATAAAATAAGACTGAATATTTTTCATTCTCGTCCATTCCATTTATGTCCACCAATCTACCAATCGGATAGGGAAATGATCAAATAAGAGTAATATTTTTCATGATACATCTGGAAAGGCTCCTCGAACCGTTTTTCTTAAACTAACTATATTCTACGTTTGCAATTTCTAAACGGCTGCGTCTTGACCATCACATTCTGCCTGAGTATCAAAGTTGTTCTGAATTCTTGCCGAGAAGTTCCTATAGCCGTAAGCTGTACAGGATCCACAGAGATTCCTGCGAAAAATCCACTCCGTCCATCAGTTTTCCATGACCACAATAGTAAATGATTTTAAGAATGAGGTAGATAAAAAAATAAAAAAATGTGAACCGCAAAGCACGAAACAGTAGGAACCGAAACGTCCAATCCCTGCTCTTTCGTGTAGTGTCGCCGACCTGAGTTTTGTATCATACTAACTTCTAGGCTCCTGTCCTCGTGTGGTATTGAAAAATTGATGGACGGAGTGGATTTATCACGGGTATCTCTGTGGACCACACACAGCTTCCGGCTACAGGAACTTCCTGTGACCGATCCGCGTCTGAGGGGGGACCGCCTTCTGATCCTGATACCTTTCCATAATAACGTTACCCCGTCCTGGATGCTCATAATAGCAATTCTACTTGAATGCGCCAAATTCCAAAAGCCAAAAGCTACGGTCCACACCTCTGAAGTGGCAAGCACTGTAATAGATCGCGGCTGTTCATCACAGATCCTAGATGGGGATGGGCTCTTGCTTAAGGTCCGGAGCCACACGTATTATTTTTTTTACCGTTGTTTAACTGTTTTCTTTTTTATTCTGTAGCCAGCTATTGTTCTTGTCTACGCCACTATTCAGCCATGGGATCCCTATCGAACGGGCCTGATACCTTACACGTGCGCCACATTGGCATTCCCCGAGCGCTTGTGCGTGACGTTAGGAGAGGTGCATTTGTAAGTCGCATGTATCTGCAAAGGAAAATTCAAATCACGTCGACGTGTCATTGTCGAGGAAGGAGAGCCACGAGAGATAGTGGTAGGGCCCACCGAAGATGGAAGTGCCGTAAAATCCAACGTTGAAGGTATCAAAGCAGACGCGGCATGCGATGGAGGGTCAGTCCCTGACCGCGGACAGATAGTAACAGCTGCCTCTCTTACACGTATACGGTCATTCCGAAAGGTTCCTTCTCGAGTCCCTGTAGAAAAAGCTTATTCCACACGTATCAACCGAGGGGCCGCCCTTGGGCGTGTGCGTGGAGGTCGACCTGTCTATAGCTGGGTTGCACCATGAACGTTGGAAGCCAAAAGAAAACAGGAAGCGGATTGCGTACTGAGTAAACTCTACGGAGTCCACTGTGATTTATGTGTTTTATCCACTCCGTTCATCCATTTCAATAGATAATTTGATGGCTTGAAACAAAAAATAAGCATATAAAAAATTTTAAGTGGACCACACCAGTGAAAACAATGTGAATTGAACAATGTACCGTTGAAAAATTCTTGGGAGCCAGGGTTCAAGCTGATTTGTTTTTTCCATTCATCAATGTCTTTGTGATCTTGTGAACAGGCTGGATGACAAATAAACATCACCAGCCGATCCTAGAAAGGTTTCAACCGTGGAAATCATTATACCCACGGTTTCCTAATGTATGGTCTACTTGAGTTTTGGATATGCTACAATTTTGGTTTCAACGACGTAAATGAGCTCGGATGGACGGCGTAATTAAACCACATACATTTACAGTGGGCCCAACTGAGTTTACTTAGTAGATAAGAGTGTCCTGAGTAACTCAGTACGCAATCCGTTTTTAAGAAAACAGGCTGATCATAGCATCAAGTGGGCCACCCCTTGATTTTAGAGGTTTTCGTAGTTTTATCCCTTCTTTCTATGATGTGGCCTACCTTAAGATTTCATAAAATTCTCATTTTAAGGCATCCCATCATTATCGTGGGGCTCACGTAATGCAATGACAGCCTCACTTGTACGGTACTTGATGTCGGTTCCTTACAAGTCCTTTTAGAATAAGCTTACACGAGCACATCATGGGGCCCACTTACGTGTAATAAGTGAAAAATCAGAGATCGGAGTCAATCATGGCCCGTGATGTGTTGTGAGACTAGAAATCGCAATGAGAGTGCCCTTCCTCACTGTGGGTACCATTCCTGAATAATCAACAATGTGGACGGTTTGGTTTGCTTGACAGCTACGCCATGTGTATTGTTTTGAAACCAAGTGACCCACCATCCACAGTGATTTGGACCGTTTGAATTGCTATACAGCTATACTATGCGTACAGTTGAAACCAAGAGTCACCACCATGGAAATATTTTTGAAAGGGTCTAAAACTAATAAAAGATTCTCTTAGTGCCTTTTCTTATATGAATAAATCAAGGTGAGAGCAAAGAGGCGCAGGGGTTTTTTTTGGTCAGTCATGCAACGCACCCATCCAGTCAGTCACACAACACACTCACCTAGTCAGCAGTGTAGATTTTCACTACTAATGAGTTTCTAGACCGAGACCCCTTTTTTAAACTTTGCAGACTCTACCAATGAGGCAAGGACCCGAACCCAAGAGGTGCTAGGTTGTGCGGTCATGTTTGTGAGAAATCTACCTCCACTAGGGCTGAAAGTCGGCCGGGTTCAACCCGACCGACCTGTGACCGACCCGACATTGGGTTGGGCTTGGGCAGAAAATTTCAAACCCGATCTCGAGCTTGGGCTATGAAAACTCCAACCCGATGAAGTTTGGGTTGGGCTTGGGTTGAGGTCTCGGGTTGCCCGACCCAACCTGAACCCGATCTATATACAAGTTACTTATAATTTTGTTATACTTTAGTTAAGTAAACTTATAATGTTTGAAATTTGATGTTTGAATTTAAAATACTTGAATGTTAAAATAATAATTATTATGTATTTTAGCTTATTTGTTTAGAAAAAATGAAGTTCTTTACAACAAATAACTATATATATATATATATATATATATATATATATATATATATATATAATTAATTAATAAAGCCATAGGTACAAAAAATAAGATGTGTATTGAAACATAATAACGAAAATATAACCCGACTAACCCGGTCAACCCGACCGAGCCCGCTTGGGTTGAGAATTCCCAACCCGAGGTTGGGTTGGGCTGGGTTAGGGTTGAGGTATGGGAACCTTGGATTGGGTTAGGGTTGAGCACCAACCCGACCCAACCCGCCCGACTTTCAGCCCTAACCTCCACCATCTTTTTTGCCACCTCATTTTAAAATGTGAGACAAAAGAAATTAAGCACGTGAAATGGCTACTCTTGTATAGGGCTCTCAATGGAGCGCGGTGAGATCCAAGATCCGATTCACTCCGAACCCATATAATGCGAAGTTGGATATTAAAATAGGTCTGATTAATTAAATGGACCGTATATTTGGGTTTATAAAATAAATTTGAATCATATTCGAGTCGAATCTGGATCTAGTAGTGAGATTCGATTGAACCCCACTCTTGCAAAGTTCTGTGTGGTTATTCAACTTTCGCTCTTCATACTTCAATACTCTTACATGATTTAAATTGAAAATATTAAATATGTGGGTGATTAGGTCCGTATCTCGAGAGGAGATTTTAATGCGCAGAAGAGTCTCCTCTCTCTCTCTTAAGAAATTCTTCAAGAATCTCTCCTAAAATGGAAACGGCAAGCAATGAGAGTGTATGAGAATGGGTGGTACCCTAATCATGTGGGACCCATGTTGATGTATTTTGTATATATTCATGATATGTTTTTCCATCTCATTTTAGGATGTGATACCAAACCCTAAGAAGATCCAAATCTCAAGTGGTCCATAGCACTAGAAATAGTGATGAACGACCATTAAAGACTTTTTGTGGACCATAAAAGTTTTTTTTATCAAGCTGATATTTATATTTTCATTTCATCCCGATCTTCTTGACATAATCAAGAGGTTGGATTGCAAATAAACACTACTACAACCTTACGATGGGCTCTTTAGAACTTTTAATGGTGGAGCACTCAATCACCACTGTTTCTAGTGGTATGGTCACTTGAGATTTAGATCGGTATAATTTTTAAAACCACATCCTAGAATGGGCTAGAGAAACAAATGGACAACATAGATATACAAAATCTCACCCATGTGGGCCACACAGTAGGGGTAACACCCACTAAGTTTTTCGCATGTTCTCCGTGTAACACTTAATCAGCTAATTCGCTCCCACAATCAACAGTGCAACAGGCACAGATTTCCACTGAAGGGAGAGAGAGAGAGAGAGAGAGAGAGAGAGAGAGAGAGTTCCGACTAGGAACTTAGGTGGGGCCACCATAATGTTTGTAAGAAATCCACCCCTAGCCATCCTTTTTGTGAGCTCATTTAGGACACAATATAAAAATGAGCCAGATCCAAGACTCAAGCGGGCCAAAAACGTGAGGATTGGACGTCCATAGTTGAAATATTCATGGGGCTACAAAAGTTTTGAATAAGGTTAATATTTGTGTTCTCAGTTCATCCCAATAGGAATGACATTATGAACGATATGGATGGCATATAAACATCATTGTGGACCCAGCGATGTTTCACCTGTAGGAATTTCTCTACCCACCTTTTTCTTTAGTGCGCCCACTTGAGTCTTAGATCCGGTTCATTTTTTGTCTCACGTCTTAAAATGAGCTGACAAAACAAATGAACGGGGTGGATTTCTCACAAACATCATGGTGGACCCCACCTAGGTTCCAACGAAGGATCTCTCTCTCTTCCTTTCTCTCTCTTTTAAGGAAATTCGGCAGAGCGGATTAGCTGTTACCGGGTAATACCTTAGTGAATGTTACCCTAACCGTATGGGGCCCACCTTGATGTATCTTTTTTGTATATCCACGCCAGTCCATCCATTTTTTCTGAATTCATTTTAGGAAGTGATCTCAAACGGTAAGAAGATCCAAATCTTATATAGTCTGTACATCTAGAAAACGTAATGAATGACAACTAAAACCTTTTTGTGGGCCACAACAGTTTTCTATATCTTATATATTTTTAGATTTATGATGTGGTTGATTCGAACTCAAATCCGACGTCCATGTGGATTTTTGGATCGAAAATGGACCTGGCCTATTTACAAGTGGATCATATATGGATATCACTTTCTGGACCCACTATAGCTTTTTGGACTAGCAGCCGGATCCAGTCTGGATCCGATCCAGATCTAACCTATTGAGAGCCCTACCCTTGTGACAATTTTTAGTTCACCGTGAGTTTCATAGGACATCCAAACCGTCCATAATGTTGCTCTCACTTGGATAAACCGAAAACACTAGTTTTTATTCTTATATCTTACCTACTTGGTATATGAGATTAAGTGGGATGAAATTGCATATATAAGGACCTGTGCAAATTCCATGCAGGGTTTGGATGCGATGGGAAGGGTTGGGATCAGGTGTGATATTGGAATTGCATTTGGTTCCGTGTGGGATTTCTGGTGGATTTGAAATCCAATTTGTGGCCCCCACATTGATGCATGTGTTTTATCCATGCAGTCCATCCATATGCACCCTTTACACTGCGACATTTGAATTGCATACCTGTGCAAGTGACTGACATCAGTTATGAATCTGGTCTGTTGATTACAATTCCATGATCCACCAAACATGAGTTTAGACAAATGCAGTGTTTTACTAGAGGAAAAATCTGATCTCAAACATGGGGATTGAGTAGCCATCATGGTGCAATAATGGTGTTAATCCCATCTAATGCAATTCCATTTCATTTAATCCTGCTGACCAAAGAGGCCCTAAAATGAGGTGGAAAAACAGATGGATGGGGTGGATTTCTCACAAACATAACAGTGGCCACACCTAACAGGGTTGCAGGCAATCCGCATCCAATAAAAGAAAACTAGCTGACAATACCACAGTTGCAGCTCAAAAGAGGGCCAAATAAGCCAAATAACTTTGTTTGGATGAGTTATTGCAAGCATAACCTGATAGGAATCGGCACTGCTTAATCTGACTTGATTCCACAAGTGACAACTCCACGCGTCTAAAAACAATGTCTGTTAGCGTGTCCAAGATCGAACAAGTTATATCAGTAGAACTCTTCGTATGCAAATATCGCTATGACGCTTTCCGAGTGGGCTCTTTACCGTCAACCATTAAAAATACAGATATTCCAAAGTTAGGATCTTTCAATCTTAGTGAGTTCGGTTGAATGGGCCATCCATCACCAGTCCCATCATATCAACGTTTTGGATGATTGAACCATGGGCTCACTAGTACAATTGCAAACCCAGACATTAGATGGAGTCACTCGGCGCCAGCTTTCTAATAATACCGGCTTATCAACGATACGGGTGTATCGGCCTTATAGTGGCCCAAAACAAGCCTATAGGACGATAACAATATCGGTGGTGAACCTCATTTAGGTCTCTCCCGCTTTGGGCTGGGCTTGGGTTGGTGTATCAGGCAAGAGGGCGAGACCTAGGCTCAAAATTCACGCCTAATTGGTGGGGATGTCAGATCGGGTCCATACCTTCTTCAAGACCCAACGTGGATTTGATTGGGTAATTAACCTCAATCTGATTGGGTTTGGGTCTACGACGGGTACACGTCAGGTCTTCGGATCTAGATTTCCATTTGCTTTTGAGACAAATACAGGCATCTACATATAATAGGTGCCACTTTGACTGATCTGGCATGTTGTGAAAACAGACACCTTACATGTTAGGGTGGGTCCTAACCATGTAGATGTGGGTCCAGGTATCTACTGATAGTCCTATTAATTGGTCTAGGGTAGGGCTTTCTCTAAAAAACCAGTTAACCCAGGCTGAGAACCTGGCCCACTCCATGTAGATTTTTGAAATGCATTTCAGTGATGGACGTGTGGGTTTGTGATATGCTTCACATATTTCATTCTTATAGGTGTATGGTATGCAGAAAGGCCCGCCCAAAAAGCAACTTGGATTTTGCACGAAGTTAGCTAAGGAGGACGTAGACAGTTAGCCCAGCTGGAAGATGCCCTAGGCGTTTCAACAACATGTCTCAGGTTTGAAATGCCAAGGAGACGCACTAACCCTACCGGTGGGTGGGTGCATCATGTGACTAATCATGTGGGTGCGTTGCACAGCTAACCATGTGGGTGAGTTGCATGACTAACAAAAATAAGGGCGTGGACCAATGGGTAGTGGTCGGTGCTCTGTGGGCCCAAGATTTGGACGTTCAGATTTTGATTGAGGTAAATTCATGCGAACCATACAGTCGGTGGTGTGCATAAGTGTGGTTATTCATGTTCAGCCAGATATCAAATAAACTGCCGGGAGAAAGGGAAAGGCCGGTGACTCAGGGGCAGCGATGGGCCTGTTAGATGGATCCAGGCCTGAAATTTAGGCTTGATGCTCGGGTTGGATGAACGGCTTGGGCAGGACATTTATCATTGACCCTTACATGAATATGGATATTCATGCCTTGTCAGATGTCAAATAGACTGCTGGGAGACAGGCAATGGCCAAACAGGAGTGGCAATGGGCTTGTGGGCAATGGCTTGACTCCCTAAGTACTAGGTCCGGACCTAAAATCTAGGGAAGATGCTCGGTCGAATTGTAAGTGCCAATTATAGATAGCCCGCTTGGATAGCTGGCCCAATCCAATTATTAAGTGGTTCTTTGTACTCATGGTGTGGAGACACATGTTAAGGATGGGGGCAGCAATGTTTGTGAGAAATCCACCCTATTTATCCATTTTTGCCGGTTCGTGTCCACGAGCCAAAAAATAAGGCAGATCCAAATCTCATGTGGGCCACACGATGGGAAAAAAGTTGGGAGGGAAATGCCTACAGTTGAAACTTCCCAAGGTCCTGATGTTTATTTGTTATTCAAACCCTCCATATGACCATTCCTACTGGGATGAACTGAAAACACAAAAAATAGCAGCTTGAAAAGAAAATTTATGTGTCGGGAAATGTTTCAATGCTGCGTGTGTTTCCTGTCTTGTGGCCTACTTGAGTTTTGGATCTGTTTCATTTTTTGGATCGTATATTTAGCATGAGTGGGAAAAAACAGATAGACATGATAGATTTCTCACAAAGATCACAGTAGGCCCCACAGCTTCTGAAAGTAGGAACTTCCTGCTGTCAGGGTGGCACACACAACTCGCATTTAAAAGGCATTTAAAACAATTATTTAATCCAGGATCGTGTTTCACAGACAAACTACTTATAAGTACAATTTACTGCTGACAGGATATTCCAAAAGAGTTTCTCTATACTTATTTCCACTGGGCTATAGCTTAGAGGTAAAGGATCGGGCTGACATAGCTTGGCCATCCACCTTAAGGTGATATTCCACTGCATGTTGCTGAGATTTTAAGGGCATGTTTGGATAGCCAATTACAACAATAGTGAATTTTAAAACAGAAAGATATAACAAATTATAAAACCTGTCTCTGAGTCATTAACTAATTTCAGGGAAAATGTTTGAGATGCATGGTAAAAGTGCAATAATGGTCATTTTATATCACTAAGATGTTTACTCATAAAAAAATGCATTGATTCTTGTGTTTGAATCAGAGATTTCTATATAATGTACTCTAAATTTATGATGATAACAAATTCCTTTTATATAATGTACTCTAAATTTATGACGATAATAAGTTCCTTTTATCTATCATATGCTGCACATGCATTTTGACCATTGGATTACGTGCCAATTGACATGTTTGTGGGTGTTTTTTTTTTTTAATTCATCATGATAAATACCTATAAACATGTAATAATTATTTACCAATGTAATTACAACACTGTCCTAAACGCAGATGGGATGTTTTGCTTTTTGAATGTTAACATAGAGGATGGGTGTGAATTTCATGTGGGGCCCATTGTGATGTTTACGGCTTATCCATGTTGCCCATTCGTCCTACTTAGATGATTTTAGGGATGAGCCCTAAAATGAGGCAATTCTAAAGCTCTAGTGGACCACAATATAGGAAATATTGGGAATTGAACGCTTATTGTTAAAAACATCTTAGGAGCCTTAGAAGTTTTGGATTAAGCTGATATTTGTGTTTTTCTCTATCCATGATGGTGTGACATTTTGAACGGGTTAGATGACAAATAAACAATATTTTGAGCTCCAAGAAGAAGAAATCATTTAATAGTGGAAGTTTTATGACCATTGGTTTTTGTGATGTGGTCCACTTGACCTTTAGATCTCCCTCAATTTTGGGCTCATGCCCTAAAATGTTATAACAAAACTTATGAATGGCATGGATATGTCACACACATTATGATGGGGCCACAAATTTAACTAAGCCCTTTTTTATCAGTTTTGGAGAGGAAAATACTGATCTATTTTCGAACCCAATAATAAGTAACAATAACCTATTTGGTATTTACATAGAAACGAAAAATTAAACAACCCCTAAATAAACTCTATAGAGTTGTATTGAAAATGCTCTTCACTTATAATGCTATTATAATACTATTGTAATTGGTTATTTAAACAAGGCCTAAAATGAAATTTTGACTAATTTTATTATGATAATATAATACCATTTTTTAAATACTAGGTTTGTTATTTATAATAAATATTATTTCATAACTTATTTTCATCATGACTTTCCGCACTATATAACTACAAAAAGCAAAAATCTGAAAATCTCCCAAGTATTGGGCGATAAATTGCTGAAAATGAGATTTGAGATCGATGTGCTTAGAGGAGGATGTGATGATCCATGCGGCATCACAAGTAGTATTTTTTTTTTTTCAATCATGCAACACAACCACCCTATTAGCTTGGGCACCTTAAACCCACCCACCAGTGGGGTTAGTGAACCTGAGACCTGCTGTTCAAAAGAGGTGTATTCCGACTGGGCTAGCAGCATATATTTATAATGATCCAAGTTATATAAATCGTAGGTCCACTTTATATGAGTCACCATTCGAAATAATGGGCTGAATGGATACCATCCTAACTGCAATGGTTGCTAGCCATCTAATATTCAGTGGAAACGAAAATTCTAAACTGTCCAAAATTTCACAAACAAATGTAACAAAATAGAAACCATCCAATCAATATTATTTTGAAATTATAATTCATCTACAATTTTCCCAATATCTTAACGGTCTGGATTAAGTTAATTCGTGACACGTGTGTAGAAAATACATGCATACGTATGAATCATCATGGTCCGCTAGAACACCATATAACCTTTCTCTTTCGTGGATCACGGAAAGAGAAAAAGTGCTTATCATTAATTAATTAATCGGTGATGCACGGGAGACACCGCTACCTGAGAAAGTAACTTTTTTTCTCCACTCACGTGCTCGAGATCCATCGGCGAACGAGAATACCGACGGCCCACGCGTGAATGAGAAAGTTTAGGTGCCTCGCGCACACTGGATAACATGTCAACACGTGACAAATCGGACGCGGATTGCGTCCGACCACTGGTCGGACCTTTAAGCGTACGACCAGATCAGTGTTGGGACCCACCATGATGTATACGTTTATCCACACCGTCCATCCCTTTTATAAGATCATAGTAGGCTATTTCGCCAAAAAGGAGGAAGATCCTACGTTCAAGTGGGCCACACCAAATATTATTCGGAACCTGATGACGTCATCACAAAATAGCGCGTTAATTAATGATGACGTCACCAGGTTCCGCTCAATATTTGGTGTGGCCCACTTGAACGTTGGAACTTCATCAATTTTATGGTCATACCTTAAAATGATCTTAGAAAATGGATGGACGGCTTTGATAAACAGATACACCATGGTGGGTCCCCACACTGATCTGGTCGGACGCTTAAAGGTCCGACCAGTGGTCGGACGTAATCCGCGTCCTGACAAATCATAGTTGTACATTGGGTGGGCCATATCTTGAAAATGAGCCCCTTTTATATAAAGATTACGTCCCACTTGTCATATGCTTTTTTTTATTTTTCTTTTTCTGAATTTGGCACGTCTAATTATTTATAACCGTTCATTTTTCTCATTTGAATTAGCTCACCAGAAGAGAAGTCTCTTAATACTTTTTGTATTTGAGATTATCAACTTGCTGTCCATCGAATCATCGGAACAGATTTCTCGCATATTCTCAAAATTATGAATTTTCGGGCATGTTACAATCACCACCTCGCTCAAGCATGCCAAAAAATAAAAAACATGGTAAAAAGACTATTTTATTTAAGGGTTAATTTAGGAGCTTGTAAATGAAAGTAAATGAGAAATGAATTTGGAGGTAAATAAATTGAGAGTAAATGGCTTACACAATGTTTGGATGAGAGTAAATGAAATGCATTTAAAGTTAAAATATTCTATTTGGAAAGGCGTAAATGGGAGGAATTGGAATGCATTTGAATTTTTCAATATATTTTTAAGAAAGTATGTGATATCCCAAATTAGATTTAATATCCTAACTTAGTGTATATGTGCAATATTTAATAAAAATAATTGTAATAAGCCGATTGAAATATATACTTCAGCAAAAAAATGAGGAAATTTTGAACCTCAAGTAGGCCACAAACAAATAACTTGGAAACATTTTTTAGCCGTCCATTTAAATAAGCATCCGTTGGATGGTTTAGATTATTCTTTTGGTGTGATTTTAGTGATGTAGCTGATATTTGAATTGTTGGAGCGTATTATTAGTGTAACATGTGCATAGTAGCACCTTTGTTTAGGCGTGCAACTCTCCAAAGGGGTTTAAAAAGGCATTTCACCCCAATTACTTCCAAATCCTCTCTCATGGGGAGGATTTCATTTACAGTGCACATTTACTTCTATTTCATTTTATCTATGTGCATTTACTTCCATCCAAACACATCCCAAATATCATTTTACCTCTATTTACTCTCAATTCCACCCATTTGCCCCATTTACTATCGTTATGGGTAAAACTTAAGCTGACCTCCCGAGGCTTATGAAGCCTTCAGCCTTTCGATGTCGTTAGCCCACAGGCCCCAAGCAAGATCCTTAAGGTCGCCCTTGTTGGGAATAGGGTGCCGGAAGAGGAATCGGAAGCCGAACAAACACTACAGTAATATACAAGATCAAACGAGAAATACAATGCAATCACACCACATAAGCATTCAACCACAAGAGACAATCCAATTTTACGTGTAAAAACCCCTTAACAAGGTAAAAAACCACGGCACAAAGCGATCCGCTATGATTAACAGAAGATTACGGACATTGACAGCCCACAAGTAAGGAAAACTGAGAAAACCCAAGCTCTCTCCCTCTCAAAACACTCTCCCCTCTTCCTAATGTGATTAAGAAACCTTGGATACCTTAGGATTACTCATAATCCCATATTCAAGCCATATATATTGCAAGCAATCCCAAATTAGAAAAGTCTTATGCAAATCCACACAATAGCGCAAATCACGCGTAACTGGCCGACTGGTCTTGACCGGTCGGATCTGCCCAAAATCAATCCAGGGGCAATTTTCACACTAAAACACGCTGCCTCATACACTGGCCGACCGGTCCGGTGACACAGTCCAGGGGCAGTTTAAAGGCTCTCTTCCAACAAACTTCACCGGGGCTTCAAACGTCGAATCAGAACATCCTCACTTCCTTATCTCATCTTCATCGTAGCTCCACAGCTTCTCATACCACCATCAACCCTAACCTTGCACTTTCACGCCCTTTTCCGCTCTTCTTATGTGACCCTTGGGCACTTGCCACATACGAGCAATTGTGGATCTCGCTATCAATCCCACAGTTCCACCATGAATTGTGCTCCCGATCAACTTGTAAAGATGGTCACACCTCCGTGCCTCACACACACAAGTACCCCCTTCATCACTTTACAACAACGATCACGACCAATGTACATGCTCCCTTTCGCCTCGAGTGCACAGAGAGAAATCACATTCATCTTCATCTTAGGGACATGCTTCACATCTTCCAAGACTCATTCGATTCCATCGAACATTCTAATGCGCACCGTATCAATACCCATCACCTTATGAGCATAGCTATCGCCTACAAACACGATTCACCACTATACTCCCCGTATGTCGTGAATGAACTCTGGTCAGGACAAACGTGACATGAAGCCCCTGAATCTAGAATCCATCTTTACCATGAGATCCCTTGCCAAATACAGTCAGAACTTCACAAAGATCACCACCGTCCTCTATGGTATTGGCTCCCTCTCCAGAAAAAGTTACATACCTCTCTTACTTTAACTTGAGATTCTGACAATCCCCTCTCATGTGTCCTTCATAACCACAACTCTAGCACTTCACATTGGCTTTCCCTTTGCCATTAGCCTTAAAACCCGATTTCAAATATCCTCCACCGAACTCAGAATTTATTCCCCTCATAATCAGTGTCTCTGATAAAGAATAAGAACCCACGTCACCATTTTTCTTTTTCATTGCCTTCGACTGAAGGACTGAGATAATGGTCTCGACGTTAATGATCTCCCTCCCTGCTCACACAAAGTCCCTGAATAACTCATATGAATCTGGAAGAGAATTTAATAAGATGCATGTTTGATATTCATCATTCATCAGCTCATCTATCTCCACCAACTTACAAACTAGCCGATTGAACATGCTTAAGTGGTTCTCCACATCCATCCCCTCAGCCATCCTCGAGGTAAACAACTGTATCAACATGTACATGCGATTCTCTAGAGACTTTTTGGCATAAACTTTCTCTAGCTTCGCCATCGTTTCAGCCGCAGTCTTCTCCTTCGTGACTTGATAGAGGACATTATCCACGAGGCTTAACAAGATCGAGGTTCTAACCTTCTTGTCGAGCTTCGTCCACTCGTCATCTTTTATAGCCTCTAGTCGCTTTCCAAGAGCTTCATTAAAGCCCTTGCTGAACTAGAAGGGATTCGATCTTCACCTTCCATAGCTCAAAGTTATTTTTGCCAGAGAACTTCTCTACATTTAATCTTGTGCTTGATTCCATCTTCTCGTTTCAAATTCGAATTTTACTCTACTCCCAACTTTATCTCTGATACCACTTATTGAGAATAGGGATGCCGGCAGTGGAAAGTGGAAGCTGAACAAACATTACAACGATATATAAGATCAAATGAGAAATACAATGCAATCACACCACACAAGCATTCAATCATAAGAGACAATTCGATTTTACGTGGAAAAACCCCTTAATGGGTAAAAAACCACGGCACAAAGCAATCTACTATGATTAACAGAAGATTACAGAGATTGATAACCCACAAGCAAGGAAAATTGAGAAAACCCAAGCTCTCTCCATCTAAAAACACTCTCACCTCTTCCTAAAGCAATTAGGAAACCTTGGACACCTTAGGATTACTCATAATCTCACATTCAAGTCATATATATAGCAAGTAACCCCAAATTAGAAACGTCTCACGCAAATCCCCACAATAGCGCAAGAGAAACCTTGCTGCGGAAGTCACACGTAATTGTTTAACCGGTCTTGACTGGTCGGACCCTATGGCTGACTGGTCCGACCGGCCCAAAATCAGTCCAGGGGCAATTTTCACACTGAAACACGGTGCCTCATGCACTGGCCGACCGATAAAGACCATTCGGTTACACAGTCCAGGGGCAGTTTGAAGGCTCTCTTCCAATAGGCCTCACAGGAGTAGCCGTCCTAACGAGCTGAAGACAAAGACCGAGCCAAGGACAAGAGTCGGGCCTGCAATCTGTCAAGTCTAGTTATAGGTGTATTTTGATACCTCGGCAAGTATTCTTGCTCGGCCACATATCCAGACGACCTAACCTCAGGGTCGTCCTCGATCATTAGGGGAGGACAAACCGCTACACGTAAGAAGCAGGATCGCGCCTGATGGAGTCGAAGGCGGATACATTTGCTGCCGTTACCAGCGTGATTCGTGACTCCCGAGGATTGCGCCTACACATGGGTCTCACTCCCTTAATCATGGCCACAACAGTAGGCCACGATCACTCCTCCGATGGCTATAAAAGGAACCACAATCTCCATGGAAAAGTATGTAAACTCTCTACTCAGGAAACTACTCCCTCTAATAGCTAAATATTCACCTGACTTAGGCATCGGAGGATTAACGGCCGGTCCTCAGCCACCTCTTAGCCTCTTTCTTATGCTGCGTAGAATCTTCACTTAGGATCCAAGCCGTTAAAATTAAAGGGAAGTAAGTTGTAATTCATACTTAGGTGGACTTTTGTCCTACCTTGTCTATTGCCCAGAAATCGACAACAACAACTCCCATCTAAGCGGGCCCTAAAAAAATGTCTCTCATCTAATATGTAAAAAAAAAAAAAAAAAGACTTTTTTTAGAAAATGCAATGTCTAATTAAAGTTATTTAACCATTTTAGAACACCTAATATTTGGAATGGATATGCTATATTGAGTGCATGTAAGGAACAAATGTAGGCCATCCCTGACAATTATTTGTATGATAATACATGCATGCATGGTATACAACCGTGCATAATTACAATTGTGGTGTAATACAATCACGGCTTGTTTGGTTTTCGATTTTCCCAGGTGATAGAAGGTAAAAGGGTAATGAATACTCCTTCCTCCTATTGTACTCCGTTACTAGCAGTGCTTAGAAGAGTAAATTAGGTAATGACATGTGGCATTGCACATAAGTTATACAATGCACATGCAATCTGCGAAAACACGTGGAGCGGATTTTTCAAGTTGAAGGTTGGCGTTGGTTGATTGGAGCACGTCATCTAGAAGGCAAGTGTTGGGAGATTGCGAAACGTCGTAAGAAGAGGAAAGGTCTGAAAGAATATCAACATTCATAACAACCAAATAAAGAAGGGATCTAGATGATTCTAACATGTTACCTTTAGGAAGTTTACAAAAAGAGAGAAATTGACAAAGCAAGAGATTTTGTTCCAAACAAACAAACCTAATGTATCTTTTCCTTAGCATATCTTAGCATAATCCGTAATCTAGGAGAAGCTGTAATCCCGATCCACGCTCGTTAGATGAAGTTAGTTGTAATCACAAGTCCACACTTGTTGGATGAATTTATCTCAATATAATTAGTTATATTTTTTCTAGATTATTTGTTCGACAGTTGATTTCTCCAACCGTCTATCATCATTATTGGTTTTATATTTGAAAGGTCTTTTCTGGTATAGGGCAAGATGCAACCCATTTTCAAAGGACGGACCCTACCATTTGACAATCATTTGATCATTTCGAACTCAATTATGAGTGGCTGAATAGGCGACCAACTTTCTCAGGCCTCGGTCATATACTTAAGTGTCGAAAACCGAGGACAATTCCTCTTAAAATTTCTACCTTGAAAACTACTTTGAAAAGAAAATTGGTAACTTTAATATATAAGCCCCACCATGATGTATTTGACTTATCCATGTCATTCATCTATTTTACTATTACGCTTTTAGGTTATGAGCTAAAAAATGAGGCAAATCAAAAGCTTAACTGGACCACACCACAGGAAACAATGTCCTTGAATACATACATAGTTGAAAGTTGTTTTCTTTGTAAGGCCATGATGATGTTTATTTGTCATCCAACCTATTCACAAGGTCACATAATGCATGGATAAAGAAAAAACACAAATATCAACTTATCCAAAACTTTTGAGCCACCCAATACGTTTTCAACCGTAGGTTTTTAATTTCCATCATTTCTTATGGTGTGATCCATTTAAGCTTTAGATCTATCTCATTTTTTTTGCTTAAACTCTAAAATGAACAGCGTAGATATATCACGGTGGGCTCTACAATTTTTTAGCATTTTTACTTCAAGAGGTCTACTGTTAACTTCACCATGGAATGGTATCTATTTGTAGTAAATTATAGAGGAATTATAAAACCAAACAGTTGTCTACACATGGTGCAATGGCTCTTATAAAAATAGTACCATTCATAAGCACATTGGGACACTTTGGGAGTGATTATTTATTAGAGTCGTAAGTGAATTGGCTTTTTACCCATTTTCTTAGAAAGAAAGGATATATCACATTCATGCATTTACAATGTAATCGAAGAAAGTCAACTTTCCACATAAGCACCATTTTGGTATATTCCTTTAGGGTGCTACTATAGCAACTATGGTCTGATAATCATGGGTCATCCACGCCTTCGATCTTTGGACTTAAACTGTGAGCCATTGAGAATCATCGCTGGAGGTTCTTGGACATTTCCAATCCATGTGGGGCCCTGACATTTCCAATCCAACGTATGCTCCCAGCACGCATCGGGCCAGTGGGGCCACACGCTGAGATATCTGACGATTGAATGGTCTACTTTCAACGGTGATCCTGAACTTAGATTTCTGGAGTTGGAATGTAAAACCATTGAAAATTCTGGGGCCACGTGTTCGTTTTATGTTCATCTACAGATAATGGTGTCCAGTGTCATTGAATCAGAGTAATTTTCTTGTCAGTAGCCTGTAAATAGTGGAATCCAGAAAATGAACGGTTCTGATCATCAGACTATCTCAGGGTGTGGCTCCAGTCAGGCGACAAGTGCAGGGATGCACGGTCGCCTCAAGTCAAAACGAACACGTGGCATATTAAACGAGGAGATGTTCCCGCAAAACTAGCAACAGTTCAACTTTGCTCATGCCTATATCAGTGCACTTCGATCAGACTGGCTAGAAATCAACACCCTTACAAGTACAGGGATACTTAAAAAAACATTATAATAATCCAGACCGTCCGATCGCTAGTATACCATGAAATGATTAAAAGATAGAAAATACAGACTAATCGGATCTGTTCAGATACTTCAGTTATAGAATTTTACTTTCTATTTCTCTAAGCATTTCTGAACGTACAAAAAGATAACCAAATGACCAAAACTGAATATTATTTCATCATAATATTCAATACAGAGTCCATCCAAGTAATGGAATATCGATTCAACGGTTTAGATATTAATATTTAGCAACAATCAAACGGTTGGTAGGGTCTGTACCATTCACAGATCTGCCCGGACTCCTTCAAGTCACATCTCCGAGGCTCTGTCCTTTTTCGTAATTTCAAAGAAGATCTATAAATCCCGCGCTGCACTTCCAACCGTAGTAGCAGGCTTCCAGCAAGCTCGATCGCTCTGTTGGATCGCTCTCGCTCCCAATCTCTTCCAAAAACCCTAAACCTTGATTCTTGTCAGATCCGATTTTCTTTAACCTCTTCCATGGCTTCTGCAATCTCCTCTCCTGTTCTTCCCTTCTCTCCTTCCCAACACAACGCCTCTTCTCTCTCTCCCTTTCCCGCCACTTCAAGTATCGCAAAACCCCATTTTACCTCTCTCCCTCTCCCCTCCCTCTCTCTCCGTTTCAGACCGCTCCACGCCCTCGGAAAACGGGAAGAGCGGATATCCGAGACTGCTAGCATCAGCGTCGACAATGCTGCCTCCGACCCGTCCGATGCTGCCGCCACCTGCTTCGTGATCAAGGCCCGCAACAAGATCGGCCTCCTCCAGATCATCACCCGCGTCTTCAAGGTCCTCGGGCTCCGGATCGAGAAGGCCAGTGTCGAATTCGAGGGCGAATTCTTTATCAAGAGGTTCTTCGTCACGGACTCCCATGGGAACAAGATTGAGGACCGGGGGAGCTTGGATCGAATCGAGAAGGCGCTGCTGGACGCTCTCGAGGATGGGGATGGAGAGGCTGCAGCGGCAGGTCCGGCTGCAGTAGCTTCGAGAGGGCTCGTTGTGAGGAGGGCTGGATTGTTACCGGATTTGGGGGAGAAGAGAGCAAAGGCAGAGAGGATGTTTCGTTTAATGGATGGATTTATCAAGAACGATCCGGTTAGCCTTCAGAAGGACATTCTAGATCATGTAGAATATACAGTGGCAAGGTCGCGGTTCAGCTTTGATGATTTTGAGGCTTACCAGGTAATTCATATCGACTAGGTTTTCTGCCAAATGAGGTTGTGTAGGAGATAATCTATTTGAACTGATATCGATAGGTTTTCTACTAAATGAGGTTGTGTAGGAGATAATCTATATGAACTCATATCAATAGGTTTTCTACTAAATGAGGTTTTGTAGGAGATAATCTGTTTGAACTATGGTTGTAAGCTTCTGTTTCCTACTATAGAAGTAACAAAGTGGATAAGCATATCGAATTGTATGCAAGCATCACCACTACCATAATCATCTAAGCCTTATTCGGATAAGCTGGACGAATCCTGTTCTGCCATTCCACTTTATGCAAGCATGTATGTAGATATTGGGAGGGATCTTTTGTAAAAAACCTGCAGAAGGTTTGTGCTGGATGAATCTTGATTGAGCAGGGATGGCTTGTGGATTCCATGCTCCTAACAATGCAAAGCAAGTGGATCCATTTCCCATTGCTGTTGGAACCAAGGCCAGATGGTGGTAATTTTTAGCTGTAGCAAAAGGTTTGTGATGGAAGTTTCAAGGATGGTTTCTCCATATGCCTGTAAGAAAGTACCGGTACTGGTATTAGCTTTCCTGGACACTCTTTTTCTCCCAGAAAAACAAGAATTAATACAGAAAGAAAGGACTTTTCTCTTTCCCAGATAGACAGCGAGATCATGATTAATCCAATAGCGTCACAGCATCACTGGCCTCTCTGGGGACTAAGAACAACTGATTTGTTGCTGGATATATGGATTTCTGTCTTCTTCTCCTAGGTCTGCAATCTTCCAAGGATGCAAACCAGATCTTGCCCACTCGATCACATATGAAGAGTCGCCTTCAATGACTACTGGAAGAAGTTAAACTCCACGTTCATTGGGTTATGCCGAGATCGGTTGAGGAATTGCTTTGGGCGTGGCAGGGCTGCTCAGTTGGTAAGGAACATCAAGCCGTTTGGCATTTGGTCATTCTAGCAGTGTTTTGGTCCATTTGGGGTGCTAGGAATAGGTGTTGCTTCTGGAATGCGGTAGTAGGGGTGTTAGAGGTGATTGCTTGCATCAAAGGCCTTGTGAAAGAGTGGGTGGTTTATGTTAAGGCAGCCCCGACTGCCATCCCCTTCTAGTAGTTTGGCTTGTTTTTGAGGGTCTTGTATTCTTTTCTCACTTTGCGAGCCTTTGAATAAAATTTTGGTTCTCTCTCTCTCAAAAAAAAGAAAAAAAAGGAAGAGAAGAAGTTAAACTCCTTGACTGCCTGGGTAAGCGCCATAGTTTCAGCGACATTGGAATGATTAATCCAATAGGGCCCATGAGGTCAACTGAAATCTTGTCTTCACAGTTCCGGGCCACCCTTCCAATAACTGTTAACCCTGGGTTGCAGCAGAGCTACCAACGAAATTAATTTTAAAGTTTCCTCCAGGGAAAGCTTTTCCACATAGTATAACCTATCTGTGAACACCTCCCCTGGTTGATAGTTTTCTCCCAATTCAGTATGAGCATCGAGTGAGAGAACCCTCTACATCTTGCATCAACAGCCGCCCAATCAGTGCAGAATCTAAAAATTCTATTGATTGTAATTTCCACAGAAGAAGATTTGTGAAACTGTTAAACTATATTGTATTTGGTCTGTTGTATTGGGCTGATCTACACCCTAGGCCCAGGGGCATGTTTGTACTTTTATAAATTTTGATTTTAGTAAATAAGGAGAGGGAGGATGGGACAGACCCTAATGTGAGCTGCCCTCTCCCTTCTCTTCCCAATTGCTGCTGCACTCTCTCTCTCTCTCTCTCTCGATTTTATCATGGTATCAGAGCCTTGATCCAAATCAGAGCTCTTGCATCTCTCAAGACCAACATACACTAGATTGAAGGAGATTAGAAATTGGTTGTTTCAATTGCGTAAACTTGTTCACGTTCTTTGGTTTCATATATAGAATCAATCTGGTTCTCCTGATTGCCGCATGTGGCTGTGAAAATCGATCCAGTGTGATCCTTTTTTTTTCCCCAACCAGTTGGGTTGAGATTTGGTAATAGAAATGAGATTTTATGTTTTCTTGGACAGGTTGGGTCCATCATTTGGTGCAGAAGATCTGGTCATGGAGACTAGAATGTTGTGTGTTTTGAAGACCAGTTGGGTCTACATTTTCCCTTGATCAGCAGATCTGAGATTCACTCTTTTTATTGAAATCTTCTTTGTTGATTGTTGAGGTGAATATTGGATGGATTTGTGAGTCTGTGTGTGTGTGTGTGTGTGTGTGTGTGTGTGTGTGTGTGTGTACAGGAAAAGGTGCTCGACCTCATGGGAAGTTGCCATGAGGTCGAGCTGTGTGGGTTGTGGGTGTGTGTGTCTATATATATATATATATATATATATATATATATATATATATATATATAGGAAAAAGGTGCTCGACCTCATGGGAAGTTCCCATGAGGTTGAGCTGCGTGGGCCCCACTGTGATATGTGATGGGCATCCACACCATGCATTTGGTGGGTCCCCTGTTGGTTATGTGTTATCCCAAAAATCAGCTATATCCGGAACTAAAGTGGGCCATACCAACTGAAAGAGCGTAAAATCATGCCTACATCTAAAAGCACTTGTTGGGGCCCACCTGAGTTTTGGATACGGTTGAAACTTGGTGTGACCTCTAGTTTAAGTGAGACACGCACAATGGATGGGTTGGATTTCTCAATCACATCTCAGCCGATCCTATAAACGATCATAAAGGTTTCAATGGGTGGATACCCACTCTTAACTGTTGTCTATGGTGTGGCCCACCCAAGTCATGGATTGTCCTGAGTTTTAGGCCCATGTGCCACCATGGAATGGTGTATCTGGCTGATGGTGTGGATGCCTATCACACATCACAGTGGGGCCCACACAGCTCGACCTCATGGGAACTTCCCATGAGGTCGAGTGTGGTAACTTTTCCCTATATGTAACTCTCAAGTCCAACCAGTTAATAGCATGTGACATCCAACCCCTCAAATAAGTTGGCCAACCATGAGGATCAACTAATTAAAAAATCAGCTATCCTGCTCATTGGGTGGACCACAACATAGGAAACAATTGGGGTCCGTACTCATGCCTCAGTGGTAGACTCACAAGAGTTTCAACACGAGGTCATGGGTTCGAGTACCGATTGTGGTGAAATCTCACTATGGTGTGAGTGCGTGGGTGTGTGTGGGGGTGTGAGTGCACGTAAACAAAGAAAAAAAAAACACATAGGAAACAATTTCTAGCCATTGATGAATAGCAAATTACAACTGTGGTCCACTTGAAAAGTGGATGTGGCTGATTTTTGTTGAAGGGGATCCTCATGATAGGGCCAAGCTATTAAATGGGTTGGATGTTACACACACATCACAGGTTGGAAGTTATCTGTTGGGTGGACTGTAATTTATAGTCCAACTGGTTGGACTTGAGAGCTACTATATATATTTATTTATTTATTGATGGATTGTTTTTCATCATGGTTGATGGTGGTCGATTCAAAACTAGAATCAAGGTCGACAAACAACAGATAGCCTCCGTCAAATTGAGAGGTGTTGAGAACTATTTGCCCTAGGTCCACCCTGTAATTTTTTTTTCCTCCAATCCAAAATAAAACTAAAGCATCTGACAAATGTCGGGCTCACGGACGATGATCTACATACTCGCTATGGAAGGAAGGTGATTGCCGATCATGAGCTGATTGTTCCATAACATGGAGGAGAACGTGTACCACAATGTCATGCGAAACTGCTAAGGAGTTATTGGATACTCCCCAACAATTGTATTTGAATGAAAAGAACATTCAACGACTATATGACAAATTAAGAGAATTTCAAACTATGAGATAGATGGTCAACCTACACGAGCTTTGTGACCAATTCCGAGGATTGCTTGATGAGTGGAAATTACACCATCCCTTCACTCAAGACATTGCTCAGCAACAACACTAAGCTGCTAATGGTAGGAAATTGGCGTTGCTCTTTTCCTTACTATAGTCCGCTTGTACTTGGAGTTGGTTAAGGCCCAACGCTTGTGGAGTTAGTGTGTACCCCTCTTGTCTAATGTCTTTGCTTGGGTACTCCATTTCTTGGGAACCTTCGTCCTCATCAACGCCACCTCCATTGAGTGAAAATGCAGCCTTAATCACCACCATTGGAGGATAAAGAGGTGGTTGATGGTGTGGCGGCGACTGTGGTGATTGTTCAAGAGGGAAAGGACGAGGTCATGGTTTCTTTGGAGATTCGACTAGGCAGTCGACTAGCCAGCGTTTTTGCATATGCTGCAAGAAGATGAACCATACAGTTGATAAGTATTGGGACCTTCTCCACAAGGTTGGGGTATCTCAACCTCACCAAGCAAGCCCTGCACTATACACTAATGATGGTCCTTCTAGTGGCAGTTTCTCCATCTTTAGTGACTCCGTCATGATGATTCCAAGCTCATGATCCGACTACGAGAGGTTTCTTGGGAAGATTATGATGACTGATCCCCTTCCATTTCCTCGACATCTCTAGCCAACTGAAGTAATGCCCTTATAGCACCCTTTGGTTTATCACCCTGGGTGCTTGATTTCGGGGCTACTGATCACATGACAAGAAGGTTCTCATTACTTTCCTTCCTAGACACCTTAGTTCCTTGCTTGCCAATGGATCTTTATCTAAAGTCTATAATGAGGGAGTTGCTTCCCCAAGCTCACATATTACATTCCCTTCTGTTCTGTATGTTCCTAAAATTTCCCTTAATCTCTTATCTGAAAGTCAAATAACAAAAAATTGTTCCATAACCTTTTGCCCCTCTCATTGTGTGTTTTAGGACCTCAAGACCAAGGCGATGATTGGTGGGGGCGAGAACTGTGTGGTTTATATAATTTGATCCAAAAATCATTGGAGCCACACTCAATTCAAACATCATCTGGTTATAGTGGCATGCCTGGTTAGGTCATACATCCTTGGAGTCTCTTAAGAGTTTAGTTCCTTTGTGTTTTCCATTTCATCAATGAAGTGTGAGGCATGTCAATTAGCCAGACACTGTAGATCGATCTTTTTGTCTAGACTTGATAATTGGAATTCTACTACTTTTGCATTAGTATATTTGGATGTGTGTGGTCCTATTTGGATTCCTAGTTTAAATAATTTCAAGTATTTTCTTACATCCATTGATGACTATTCTTGCATGACATGGAGATGTTTTGTGATACAGGGGGTGTATGACGAAAATTGGGATTTTGAATAGGGCCAGGCCGACGGCCCGAAATACTTCAAAATCCAGGCTGAGACCTACCCCAGGCCCGGCCTGGCCCATTGACAGCCCTAGATACATCGAAATAGCATTTGGATTTTCAATAACATCCTTTGCTTTTTTGGTTTTTGTGAACATCTAGTGTGGCATTTCTTAGGTTTCAAGTCAACCATTTTCCAAATTTAGAAAAATATGCACTACAATAACTAGGAAGTATCATATGTTGATTTTTTCTATGCGATGTCAAGTATCTGTTTTTTCTTCTTCTTTTGGTATGATGGTGAATGTGACCTTTTTCGGGCAGGAAGATAACTTCCATGAGTATGATTGAATGTGCTGATAGCTTTTCATAGCACTTTGTGTCTTCTTGTAATTTTTCATGGCTTGAAATTCTCATTTTGTTCAATGATATATCTGTAGGCATTGTCACATAGTGTAAGAGACCGCCTGATTGAGCGTTGGCATGACACACACCAATACTTTAACAGGAAAGACCCAAAGCGCTTGTACTTCCTGTCTCTGGAGTTCCTTATGGGTATCATCTAACTTTATGACTTGTTAGGGTTTATTGTTTGTTCAGTACTAGTATCTAATGAACTTTGTACCTTTTTTTTATTTTTTTATCAATAACAAAAGTTTAACTTTGTAACAATGTAACTGGCTTTTACCTCATCAGGATGAATACTTTTCCCAACTAGAAGTTAAATACATGATCAACTATTCATACAATGAAGTACTAATCAGCAGTTTCCCTTTTCTATAAACAGGCTCCTTTGAAGGTTGTGTGATAATGCTATATTCCATTGTTTCTGCATGAGTGGAAATCATCAATGGAGAATGTGAGATCTGGTTCCGTTGAATCCTGTATGCCACCCCTAAATTTGTGGCATGAGATGGAATATAATAAGCTCCATGTGTGGAACCGCAGTTGGATGTTGTGCCTTTAAAATTGTTCTCAGGCTCAATCTTTTTTTTTTTTTTTTAACGTAATTGGAAGGAGGTAGTTAACAAGAGGAACTAATGTAGGAAAAGGGGGGTTGTGGCAATACAGAGCAACCTTAGTGATTGATGTGACTTTGCTGGTTGAGAATGTGGCACTCGAGCTAGAGGATTCTAGTGGTTTGGGATAGAATGTCGAGGTGGTTATCAGAAAACTTGAGCAGACGAGAGCTGCTTGAGTCATATTCAAGGGCAGTAGGTTGTGTACAGTTGTGGGTGAGAGCTGCAGTAGTGACATTAAAATCTCCCATTGTTGGATTGAGCCAATGTTTTCGAATATAGGTATCGACGGATGTATCTCACCCTTGGGATATAGAAACATATTGGTTATCACATGGGAAATATTGGATGTATTGTGTAATGTTTCATTGTTTTTGGAAACATTGGGAAATTGGTCAAAATTTTCAATGAAAACTTTAGGGGATGTTAAAAAAGACATCATCACACACTTAGAAATTAAAAGATCGTAAAAAAACTAGTTTACATAATAACTTTCCTTCATATAAGGTCCTAAACTATGCAGTATGCACCGTCTGACAGAAGTGATTCAACTATATTCAAAATCAATTAATATCATTTATAAATTTAATAAATGGATTACCAATGGAAGATTCGACAAAAAAAAGGGACTTTGTAAGTTTTTTTCCTTTGATTTTTTTGATTTTTTTTGGAAAACATAAGTGTTGTTGTCAATACATCATCAACACCAACGATACTATCGTCGATACATCATCGATATAATGCGATACATTGCTATAAAATGCGATACATTATGATTCATTGCAATGATATCGTCGATATCCAAAAGTCCTGCATCATCTGCTGGTGAATCGCCAAGGTGTGATATTCATAATATTGGCTGATACATTGGTGCCTCTAATCTTTCAGTGATAGATCGTGTTAATGGAGGACTTGATATGGGATCTATAACTGCAGTTTATGGGGGATGAGATGGATTGCTAGGTATTTGGTCTAGATTGGATTTGGCTAGATTTAGCAGTTCTAATTGTCACACCTTGAGAAATGGAAATGGAAGTGGTTGGGTTTTTGCAAAGAGGGTTGCTTCAAATCCGAGGAATCACGAATGACTGTCAATTGTCACAAATCCAAGTGTTTGCTGTAAATAAGAGTAACATGACAGTTGTGGGTGGTTAGGGGTACGTAGATTCAAGGTTGAGACTAACTATAGGTACAGCTTGGGCCATGTTTGGAGAAATGTATTCGAAGGGAAAAGAAAAGAAAAGGTAATGATTAGGCAATGATTATTTCCATAGCACTATTGAAGCACGGATTTCATTTTTATGGTCTTGTTTGAATAGCAAGTGGATATCTCATGTTTGTGAATAATGGTCACGTAGTTTTGTGCCAAAGAATCCAAACTATGGAAAAGTGCAATTATTGCTTTGTAGATTCCTCCCTTTTCTTTTCTTTTTTTGAAACAATGATAATATTATAACTAAAGGCTGAAGCCAAAAAAACAAATGCGATTTGTAGGTTCCTCCCTTTTCTTTGCTATCCAAGCATCTCAAACTGGCACATCAATGGAATTTTTTTTTTTTTTTTTTCAATTTCTATTGTTTTCCATGGAATTGGTGCTATCCAAACATGCCCAGGAGTGACGTAGGTCTTCTTGTGGGCATTGAAATGACAAGAAATCATAGGTCTAGGAATGTGAACAAAAAGTCCTCTCTAGCTTAAGTCTTATACACAACTTGGATGTGTAAGATCTTTATGTGCAACCTGAAGAAAATTAAATAAGAAGTAATGGAAAAAAAGACTCTAGGAGGGCAAGGCCCAAAAGGACGTGGATTGTGGTAGTAAGAAAAGACTGATTTATGGTCTAATTGAAAGTATGGCCATTGAATCTTGATAGAGTGGAATGGGAGAATAGGATTCATGTAGCCAACCCCAATTAATTGGGATGAGGCCTAGATGATGACTATGATGACGATGAAAAAAGAAACATCAGAAAAAGAATGAAGTAAAAAAGGATTTAGGGGGCATGAGTTTCTTCCATGCTCTAGGATACGGGAATAGAGAGTTCAGAGAAGACTACTAGTCTAGGCATGTTTGAGATGCTAGCATCCCCACAGGTTGTTCAAGGCCTATGGACAATGCATCAATTTAAACTAGGATTTTTAGTCACTTGGGTTGGGCTTATGAGGTGTCTACATATGCCCTTTCCTTCTTACACCTAAGTTCAGTTTTTCATGTTCTCAATTCCTTAGTGTTGCACATGACACTTCTATGTTGATGTTTTGTTCAATGGTTGCCAACTCAATATCTTTCAAAGAAGAAGAAGAAGAAGAAGAAGTTGCCAACTGAATTTCATGTTGCTATTTTTTTATTTTTAATTATTAGTACTATTTTAAAATTTTTTGTGCATCGGTGGTTGAAATGTGTTTTTCAAACTTGTTGATTTTGTGGGGGTGCATTATAAGAATTTGTTGCTGTCTTCCTGTCATCAATTCTGATATCTCCCAAATTCTTGCTGCTTGGCATTCAGGTCGGTCGTTATCAAATAGTGTTATAAATTTAGGCATAAGAGACCAGTATGCTGATGCCTTAAATCAACTTGGCTTTGAGTTTGAAGTGTTGGCTGAGCAGGTTAGAACTATTCCATCTTTATTATTTGGACTCAGTAAATGTCCTGTTCTAGCCATATTGTGGTCTATATTCCAAAGCTTGAGCTATAGAACAACTTCGTCTTTTTTTTTTTTTTTGAGAGATAACAATTTTATTGAAGAAGCCCACAAAGTGGGAAAAGAATATAAAGCCCAAAACAGCCACACAAATAGAACAACTTTGTCTACCATGCATTTTCTGTGACTTCAATTTTTTCAATGTGGTGCTTGAAGGAAGGGGATGCTGCCCTTGGCAATGGTGGCCTGGCTCGTCTTTCTGCATGTCAGATGGATTCCTTGGCAACATTGGACTTTCCTGCTTGGGGGTATGAATCTTGTTAGTCTCATTACACTTTTTATGTTGAAAGGGAAATTGATGTTGTTATAAGAGACCTTTGACTAATTTGAAGATTCCTTGTTGCTGCCTTCAAGGTACAGAATTGTTGGTATTTTTTTTTCTTTCTTATCATATGGTTCTATACTCCGACTTGTATGTTTTAGACTCTTGAACTTATCTTTACTTTTGGTGTGGGTTTCCATACCAAACCCCCATGAGCAGGACTCTATCGATGGTCTTCCCTCTAGAAAGGGCGATGCGACTCTTGAAGCTATCATGCATCTAGATTTGACAACTAATAATTTGTAGATAGGGGCCTAGAAACTGTTGAAAATGAATCAGATAGCATTCTTTCTTTGCAGTTATGGGTTACGCTACCAGTATGGGTTGTTCCGCCAGGTTATCCTGGATGGGTTTCAGCACGAACAACCAGACTATTGGCTGAATTTTGGAAATCCTTGGGAGATAGAGCGTGTACATGTCTCATACGAAGTGAAGGTGTGCAAGTAAAACGTACCCATATTTTATTTCTGGAAAATTTTAATTTATCCGTTACTAATTTGACATATCCACTTTATCCTGTTATATTGATTAAAAATTTTGTTTTTCTTCCACTGTGTTCTTCTGAATGCATAGTTCTATGGGACTGTTGAAGAGAAGCTTTGGAATGGAGAAATATGTAAAGTCTGGGTCCCTGGAGAAACGGTACTACTGCAGGAATTTCATTTCCTCAAATTCAGTTGCTTTGTTCCACAAATATTTGTCTTGTTAGGTTTCCTATGGCTTTGCTTTATTGATTGATTTTTGTTTGCAGTGTGTTGATTCTCCCAATTTTTTTTTTCTAGGTTGAGGCTGTTGCATATGACAACCCAATACCAGGTTATGGGACAAGAAATACAATAAATCTCCGCCTTTGGGCAGCTAAACCCAGCGGGAAGGATGATTTTGTAAGTACAACTCTTGGTCTAAAATCAATTTAAGGGATTGAGTTTCACAAGATTGATTAAGGATCACATGCTGCACTACTCGTACCTGAACCAGTATGAACATCCATAAGTATCATGCAAGTTCATATTGCAGGTAGTGTTGTATACAAATTTTTTTTTCCTTCCGATTTGCAAGTGCTACGAGTTCTCCAACTCTCAAATTCAACAATTGTCAAAATGTTCTCAGAGAAGCAAAAACTTTGCTTCATTCATTCATTCATTTTTGTTTTTTTCCCTTTCTAACAGCTGATGGGAAGTAAAAATGACATAAAAATAGTAATAACATAAATGACTGCTACATTGATGTTAATGTCTGGACACTGTTTACATAAGATAAAAATTCCACAACACTTACGACCCTTCCTACGCAGTCCCTAAGGCAGAAGATTGGAAGTGATGTTGCCAGTTGAATCCAATTCATTTCTTCTTGTCTCTTTGAAGATGTTGGTTGACACATCTTTGCTTTGGAGTTAGGGAATAATAAATTTTCATTCTTATGGTTGTTCCCAATGAAGTGAACATTCCCTTATCCATACATATGCACGCTATGTTCCCGCATGAAAAAGACGGGATTAACAGCAAGTATGCTTTTTAAGGTGCCCAAGTTGCTGTTGCTATCATTTATCTGCCTCAACAACATATTGCCTTTTCCGAGGAAGAAAGTTATTTTTAATAAGTATAGCACCCCTTAGTTGGTTCCTATCATCCAAATTCAGGACAGCTAGCCCATTCAACGTTAGTGGTCATCAGTTATTGATTATATTATGTTTTTGACATGAAGAGAATTGCCTCAAAATTGGATTAACAGCCATTACGTAATGGTAAAGGTGGTGCCTATTACGCGATACGGGGACATAGCATGTGATTTGAAATAAAAGGCCCATAACAGGAGTTTAACGGCTGTAACAGGCCTGTAGATGGCGATACTGCCATAATAGGCCGATACAGGTCTGATACGTTTTTTTCCTTCAAATATTTTTGACTGTTACGGTCCGTATTTTAACAGCCACAAGGGCTGTTACGGCCTACGTTACCATTATTGAATACCTTGTACAAAAGCATTCTTAAACTACAAGGCTGTCACAGGACATTAGAATATCTTTTTTGAAAGCATTGTTTGGCCTAATGATGGTGAGGTAAAACCCTGATCATGATGGAAATACAGGAACTACTAGTCTCTCATACGTGGTAGATCTTAAAGAGGACCTCTTCAACTTGTTGAAATGATTTTGTTATAGGGGGGAAAAAAAGAAAAATGTTTGCTAATTTGCAGCTGACAATTTACATTATCCAAGAAAATGGAAAATTTCCTCTAACACAACAATTTGTTTCTTTTACTAAGCAAATTCGTCAGAATTTAGCTAATATTTTCAAATCTCTATTAACTTCATTTCAAACTTTTCAAGGAACCTGTATGATTTGAAATCCCTTCATCATTCACAAGTTGCACCAATGAAAGATGTTATCTGCGTAGACTAGAACAAGCAATGTATTCAAAATTGGTTACGTAACGGCCGTAACGATAACGGTCATAACCGTTATGCGTTACGGGGTCCAAACGGCTGTTACAGACAAAACAGGCCGTAACGGCCCCATAACAGCCTGTAACAGTCCTGTAACAGTTTTTTTCAGAAAATAAAAAAGGGCCGTAACGGCCGATATGGGGTCTGTAACGGCCGTTACGGCCCGTATCGTTACGGTAACAACGGTGGCCGTTACGGCCACCGTTACCGTTATGGAACACCTTGAGAACAAGAGCAATACCAGTTGATTCCACTTAACGTTGCTACATTAGTGCTGGGCTTTGAGTCCCTTTGCATCCATAGCCTCAAGATGCAAAAAAGAAAAAGAAAAAAAAGAAGAAGCTCTTGGTTCTTGTTGAAACTATGCATCGACATAGCTTTATTAAGTTGGCAACTTGACAAGCGAGGCTCTTTCTTTCTGAAGTGAGAATCCATGAGAGAGAACCACACATGCTTCTCATGTTCCCGTGGAGGAAACCATTTATTGCATCAAATTGAAGTTTGTTTACTGGAGAGTATCAATCAAACATCCGCATGTTGTTTGTCAAGAGTGATGGCCTCTTTATAACCAATCCAAAATTCTTGATGATATCCCCTTGCTATGAATTGTGCACCCTACCAACAAGGATTAATAAAATGCCCAAGGGATTCAATTCTCGAGTAATTCTTTTTAGACTAGCATTTTGGTTACCGTGTGTGTAGTACTTTGTCATTTGCATGGTAATCATCCTTGAAGGTATGTTCAATTTCTGCATTACCTCTGTGTGTGTGCGCGCGCTTGCGCTAGCATGCGTGTCCAACTAGATACAAGCTATGTGCATCACTGATATTAGAGGATCCATTAGGATCTTCTTAACCATTCAAAGCTATTAAAAGGCATTACAACCCTTAAATAATGAAAACCCTGACTCCCAGCCATTCTAGGATATGCTCCTTGAGTCTATGGAAAATCATCCATGCTTCCGATTGGTTCTATGTTTTTGCTCCTTCCATAGAGCCTAAATAGCCGCCATAGAAGCAATCCTCCATAGTCCATAGTGCTGTACTTTAATTTTTTATCGGAAGCTATCCTCTTCCATGCAAGAACCATCACATCATAGTGAATGAATCGATGTCTAATTGACTCCTTGTTCCTCATGCACATTATACATATATTTGTAATAACCATCTTGCTTTTTTAAAGCTGATCAAGTGAGCATTTTTTTTCCTTTTTCTGCTAACCATCCTAACATCACCATATTTGGAGGAGCTGGAAAACACCAAACTTGAGCTTCCAGATTCATGGGATTTCATCCTTCCCTTCTCAACACCTGGGAGAAGAAGTTGATCAAGAATAAACCTCTATTTTCATAATTCCAATACCATGAGTCCCTCTTTTCCGTATGTATGTTGCACATTTGCATTTTTTCCTGCAATCATTGTCTGGACCATGTTGAAAAATCTCCAAAAGAATCCTAATCTTTGACTTCTGAGGTTTGAAAATGAACTGTAGAGAAGAACAATGCAGCCATGTTATATAAATTCAGAGGAGAAGAAGGCCCATGATTTGTGGCTAGGATGTTTCCATGTGGGAAAGTTGATTGGCATGGTTCATCCATGGGGCGGGTCTAAAAGACAACTATCTGGATTATCAAGACATGAGGGGTGGATAAGCATGATTTTTTTATTTTTTATTTTTTTTTATTTTTTTATTTTTTCGTATTAGAGGATCCTCGTGGACCAAAAGGAGCAGATGTTGCAAAATTTGGTAAGCATGTAGACAAGCGGCTTGTGTATTGGATTATCTAGCTTCCAGGAGTTACCTCAGATGGGCTATGGTCTGAAAGTGTCCTTGAATCAATGTTCCTGACAACTGGCTTCTCTTGCTGAATGTGGTCCATTAGATAGTTTTGTCTTCAGCTGCTTGTTTCAATGCTACCAATTCATGGTCGAGATGATCCATTAAGTGTGACTCCTGGACACAATCCTTCTATGGATTGCTTCTGCTTCAGATTGCACTTCCCTACTAGAAAACATTTTCAAACAGATGCCTCTCCGCTCCCACCCCCGAATTTGTTGGCGCCTCGCTTCCTGCTTCATGCAACTATATCTTAGACCATGGCCCATGGACACTCCTTGAAAAAATGGTCCTTACAGTCATCTAGCCACAGCTACATGAAGCCTTGTAAACAAGCAGAAGTTGTTCTGCAGATCTTAGAAGCAGAAATTAATTCAGGAAGAAATAATGGAACATTGAATAGCCAGATTTTTCTTACCTTGAAGGTGCTGATCTGGAGATCTATAGGGAATATAAGGCATGATGTTGCGGCGAAGGTACTGATCTGGAGATCTGTAGAGAACAAAAGGCATGATGTTGCTGAGAGAGAGGGACCACCTAATTCGGGACCAATGAAACTCCAATCACTTTTGTTAGAGAGAGAGAGAGAGTAAACCGAATTCTAGTACTCACGAGGAATACCTTTCCAAAGAACATGTTATTACGTAGTTGTTGAAGTGGGAAACATTGTATTTTGGGTGGTCCTATGGACTATTGTATGTTCTCTTATTAGAGAGAGGGGTGTGGAGGAGCCCTAACCTCTATTAGTATCTAATTATGGGATTCTACATGGTATCAGAGCTAGAGTATGCAAAACCCTAGCCTCCATTCTTCTTCCCTTCTCCTCGGTCCGGCATACTAGCGTCGCCACCGTGCATTAGACCTTACTAGCTGTGCTGGAGCCCTCTGTTACAACGGCAACATCATAGCCTCATTTGCAAACTCTCTTGCGCACCACCATCTACCGCCGCTACTGCATTTGCAACCATCTGCCGTTGCCGCCCCATCACTTCCCGAAGCCCCTGCCTCTCGCCCGCAACCACCCATTGCCATTAAAACCCATCGTCGGTCCACTTGACCATCTTATTCCCCAACCCTAGGTATTTTACCAATTGCACCACCCACCCCCATTAAAACCCTTCGCTGACATGCACCAGCCACTGCCATCACCATCGTCAATAGCGTCTGCTTACGCTTGCCACCTGCCATCTCAAACAGCGGCCACAACCACTGCTTCCCACCCTACTGCAAACAAACATGCATATATCGGCATCCCCTTTGTCCTCAGCCTTGCTGCCGCTCCCGTAATGGTATGCGGTGACACCACCATCCCTACCCAGCATCTGGCATTGCTCCAACTCAATCGCGACCTCTAGATCTGAACATCTCCCCATTTCTCTGGCCCAACCTCCATTGATTTTAATCGACCCTTTTTAGATTCAACACTCTATTTGAAAAGAAAAAACCCTAACATTAGAGATTATCCGTTTGTCCATTCACCTATCGTCTCCTCATAGCGCTTCAGCTTCGTCTAGATGTAGAAGGACGCTATGGCCAACACAAGCGTTGATTTGAAAAGTGATTTGAAGGATGAGTTTCAACAAATAACCTCTATTAAATTGAAAGGGGTGCCAAATTTTCTACTGTGGGCGTGACAGTCATGCTCTTCTTGAAATCCAAGAGGAAGCTTAAACACTTGATCGATGATAGTCATGAGGATTCCGTGTCACGTCTTCAGTGGAGTGAAGATGATGCACAAGTCATGAATTGGTTGTATGGGAGTATGGATGAGACTGTGTATACCACTGTGATGTACTATTAGACTGCTAAAGAAGTATGGGAGAATCTTTTGCAAATATACTCAATTGAGAAGAACATTCATAGACTCTATGACATTTTTTAGGAAATTTGTACAATGAGACGGTCATAATCTCCATGAGCACTGTGCCAATTTCAAAGGGTTGTTCGATGATAAGATTATGCAACATTCGTATACTAGTGATATCGTTGAGTAGAGACAATATAGATAGGAGCTTGGTGTGGCCTTATTTTTTGCTACCTTATGGCCATATCTTGAGCTAGCGAAAGCTCAGATGTTAGGGGGTGATAGTGTACCTTACTTGACTAATGTATTTGCCTGTGTCTAGGGATGTTAATGGGTTGGGTTGGCCCGACGAGCTTTCGGGCCTGGCCTGCATCGGGCTGAGTTTGGGCTTAAGGTTTGAGCCCATTTTTCAAGCGGGCACCGGGCTTGGACTTAGTAGTCCAAAACCCATCTGCTCGGCCCGGCCTGGTACCTCTTCCAAAAATTTAAAATTTAAACCATTTCCCTCCTTTTCAAATTCAAATTTCTCCCTCCTTCCTAGGTTTTAATGCCTCTCTCTCTCTCTCACACACACACACACACAAAACAACAACAACAACCGTTGCTTCTCCATCACACACACAACAGTCATTGCTTCTCCGTCACACACACAATGGGCATTGATTCTCCGTTGATATTATGGCTCGGATTGTAAATGGATCCATGCACCAAAAATCTTGCCCGTGGGTGAAATCGTAAACCATTCAAAATGTGGCCAACCAAGAAACCTTAAAGAAAGAAAATACAGCAATCGTTCCCATTCAACCAAGCAAGTGCCTAATATGATACTCCCCAAACCTCTCCTAGCCCTTTTCCTACAATTTTCTTCCCTCTCTTTCTTGGTTTTTCAAAATGCATCATTTTCCTCTCTCTCTCTCTCTCTCTCTCTCTCTCTCTCTGTAACCATGAGCAAGGGCCTCAGATTCTTCTCTGACATCAGCCCAAAGGAACCCCCCCCCCCCCCCCCCCCCAAAAAAAAAAAAGGAGCCTTTCGTTCCTTTTTTGTGTGTGCAGATTTTCATGCTATTTTTGCATTTTTGTTAATTTCGAGCTTGGACTCGGACCAGGTCATGTATAAACAATGCGGGCCGGGCTCGGGTTGGACTGTTTTGTCCTGTGCTGGGTTTGGGCTTAAGTTTAAAAATGTGGGCCGGGCCTGGCCGGGCCCATTTAGACCCCTACCCGTGTCCTCTGAGTCTCTCCTCTATCACATACTTCATTCCCTGTTACATTTGGTGATACCTCGGCGGCAACATTAGGGGGTCGTGTACGTGGTTACTCTCTTGCGGAGTTGGACAATAGCGTGTCTGCACTCACTGTAGGAGGACAAACCACATCGTTGACAGATGTTGGTTACTTCGTGGTCGACCCTCCAAGCCACTTTGGGTCAATTAGGCAATGCTTCTAGAGGGTGGATCCTCCATTAATTCTTTTGCTAGTTCAACCTCTGCTGGTGATTCAGTCATCATTACGGTCTCTTGCAATGATTATGAGAGGGGGATTGGTAAGCATTTGATGACAACTCCATCTACCTCCACTACTATAGCTGACACAGGTAATGCTTTTGCTGTATACTCTGATTCCACTCCCTTGGTGATTAACTCAACAACCACAGATCATATGACAGATACATTCCATTTCCTTTCCTAGTTAGATGGCTTACTATTATGTTCCTCTGTTACCCTTGCTAAGGGTGTTGTTTACCCTATTTTTGCTTTATCCTTATACTCAGTTTTTTTGTATACCTGACTTGCCTATTAATTTGATGTCTGTGAGCCAATTAAACAAAAAACCTAAATTGTTCATTTACATTTTATCATTCTCATTGTTTGTTTTAGGACCCGCAGACAAGGAGGATGATTGGTGGGGGTTATGAATCACATTGACTTTACTACTTCGATCCTGAGATTTTGGAGCTGCACTTCATGCCAGTGCATCGCCTCTAAAATGGCATAGTCTGTTAGGTCACCCTTCTTTAGTGTCTTTAAAACTTTTAGTCCCATCTTTGTCTTCGGTCAGTTCAATCAATTGTGAGGCATGCCAATTAGCCAAACATCATTATTCCTCTTTTATTCCAAGACACGATATTAGACGTTTTATTCCATTTTATTCGGTACACACTGATGTGTAGGGTCTTATTAGGATTCCAAGTTTAAATGATTTTCACTATTTTATTATATTTATTGAAGATTACTCATGCATGACTTGGGTGCATCTGATAAAAGACCTGTCTGAAGTTTTTGACATTTTTCGATTGTTTCATCGTCAAGTTCAGAATCGAGTTAACACCAACATATCAATATTTTGGTTTGATAATGCATTGGAATATGTGTCCACTTCCTTCTAGGCATACTTGGCTTCATTTGGGATTTTACATTAAATTTTGTGTGCCTACATCCCATGACAGAATGGGGTGGCTGAAGCCTGAAAGGAAAAAATCGACACCTGTTGGAGGTGGCCAAATTTCTGCTCACCCATAGCATGATTCTAAAACTATTTTCACTAAATGTCTCCACATTAATAGATTACCATCCGTACTGTTGAAAGGGAACATTTCTCTCTACCTTGCTTCCTGACTTAACACCTTTTCCATTACCTGCTTGTGTATTTGGGTGCGCTTCATTTGTTCATTAATTTGAACCTAGTAGTGACAAACTTGATACTTGAGCAGTCAAGTTTGTGTTTCTTAGATAGTCTCGTAACAAAAAAGGGTATAGGTGTTACGGTCCTATTCCTCTTCATCTATATGTGAGTGCCAATGTCACTTTTTTTCGGACTCCCTACTTCACCCTTGCTAATGGTAAGGGGGAGTTACTCTCCATGGATATTTCATCTGCAATCCCTCGTCCAGTCGTTGATCTTTTAGGACCTTCTGACTCCACTACTATAGCAACACCACAACCCAAATCTGTTGGCGAAGAGGTTGGTCATCCTAATTTAGGCACCCTTCTATCTTCACCTTCACCTGTGGGGCCACCCCCCACTCCTGTTGATTTGGTACTACCGATTGCATTTCAAACAAGTATTTGATCTTTGCACCGAACATCCTGGATCTCACTTTGTTTCTTATCATCGATTTAGTCCTTTCCATGCTTCTACTATGTCCCTGTCACATGCATTTATGCCCACAAATTACTATGATGCACTAGTACATCCTGATTGGCATAAGGTCATGGAGGATGATTGGTTACTATGTACTAAACTCATATATTGGAGTTAGTTGATTTACCTGCTGGAAAAATGGCAGTGGGGTGTTGATGGGTATCACCCAGATGGATTCATTAAGCGGTTGAAAGCCCATTTGGTTGCCAAGGGCTACACGCGGACCTAGGGACTTGACTATGAGGAGAAAATTTTCATCGTAGTCAAACTAAACTCTATTCGAGGATTGATTTCTATTGTAGCTACAAAGTATTGGCCTCTTTATTAGCAAGACATTAAGAATGCATTCCTTCATAGAGACTTAGCTAATGAAGTCTGCATGGAGCAACCTCCAGGGTTTGTTGCTCAGGGGGAGACTAAGAGAATATATAGACTTTGGAAAACAATTTACGGTTTAAAGTGGTCTATAAGGGCGTGGTTTGACAAGTTCAGTAAAGTGTTGCTGACTTGTGGCTTCTATTAGAGTAAGGTGGATGGCTTAATCTTCATAAAGCATAGTGGCAAGGATACGATAGCACTGGTTGTATATGTCGATGATATCATCATTATAGGAAATGACACCTCTGGCATTTTAAAGCTAAAAAAACACATCCAAAAGCATTTTCAAACTAGGGATTTGGGACCGCTTCGCTACTTCTTAGGTATTGAGGTTCCCAAATCAAAGTTTGTGATTAATCTTTCCCAAAGAAAGTTTCCTGATTTGTTGAACAAGACTGGCATGCTTGGGTGTAGACTATCTCATATGCCTATGGAGACTAGTGAGAAGTTATTGGATGACCAGGGAGCATGGTTTTGAATGTCGACATCGGTCGGCGTATCAGCTCGGTGGAAAAATGATATGATACAGCTTCGCATATCGGTATCGGTTAGATTTTTTTTTAAAGCAAAAAAATATGAAAAATATTATAAAAAAGAGTTATCCAAGATTTTTTTTGTGTGTATGTTTTGACCATATATTCAATGGTGTATTGGACCATTCTTTGATAAAAATGTTGTTTGTCGATTTGACTTGTTGAATGTCAACTAAATAGGCTCTAATTGAACACAAATCAAACTTGATGATGAACAATGGCCCATTACATTGGAAATACAACAAAAGGAAGATGAAAATATAAAACAGAAAGTGAAAGTTTACCATTTTTTCCGATTTTCCCATAATGGTCCACTTCGCTTTAGTTCGCCGAATCCCAATCAAATCTTATGTTTTGATCCCAAAATAAGTCTAAATCTAGCCTAAAATAAGCTTTTAATATTCTTCCATGGTAAAAATGAAAAGAAGAAGAGACATGAGTGAATTTTTGAAAAAAAATTCAAAATTGGGGTTTTATGGGTGTATCGGCCATATAAGCCCGATATCGATGCCGATACAGACTGATATGGGTCAGTTTTTTGTATTGGGCCGATACGACCCGTATCGTGTATCATCTTGTGCCGATATGGATGCGATACGGCTATATCAATCGATATGATACCGATATTCCTATCCATACCAGGGAGAGTTGTTTGATAACCCAAGTAGATATAGAAGGATGGTTGGCATACTAGTATATCTTACAGGCACTCGACCAGATGTTGCATTTGCCATCAACATTGTGAGTAAATACATGCATCAGCCGAGAGTTCCACATTAGGAAACAGTTCTCATGATTCTCAGATATTTGAAGAAAGCACCTAGCTAGGGGATCTTACATCGAGGTAATGGTCATCTTTAGGTAGATGCATTTGCTGATGTTGATTGGGCAAATTCCATCATGGATAGGTGATTTACATCTGAATATTGTACTTTTATTAGGGGGAATTTGATCATTTGGAGGAGTAAAAAGCAGAATGTGGTGGCCAGTTCCAGTGTCGAGGCCGAGTATAGAGCCATGGGTCATGTCGTCTGTGAGTTGTTATGGCTCAAGTCCTTATTATAGGAGCTCTAGTTGTTTTCAGGTGGTCCTATGATCTTTTATTAAGATAATCAAGTAGTTGCCTACATCACAAATAATCCAGTCTTCCATGAGAGGACTAAGTGTATAGAAGTTGACTGTCATTTCATTCGAGAGAAGCTTGCTTTGAAGGAGATTACCACAACCTATATTCTGTCCAAATCACATATTGCAGATATCCTTACTAAGGTGTTACCATACACACAATTTTCTTTACTATGTTCCAAGCGGGGCATGATAGATATCCATGCTCTAGCTTGAGGGGGAGTGTTGAAGTAGGAAACATTGTATTATTCTCTTATAAGTCTATTACTATAAATTATAGAGTACTGTATGTTTTCTCTTATAAGTCTGTTACTATAAATTAGAGAGGGGGGTGTGAAGGAGCCCTAATCTCAATGAATCTCTAATTATGGGATTCTATAGTAGATAGTGTATTATATTATAGGAGATATTCTCTGTATCTTGTAGATTGGATAGAAGTTAATAGGGTATTATCTTTTGTAATCTTTTCTTTATTATAAATAAAGGAACCCATAGGTTAGAGGACATAAAATCCTCTCGTTTTCTCTCCCTACAATGACTCCTCTTTTCTCTGTTCTTCAGTTTCCTAAACATCTACAACCTTGTAACGGTCACCTACAAGGACAAGGTCTTCTTTTCTTTTTCTTTTTATATGCAGGAATAAGGGGCGAGAAGCAGCGGACAGGCTCAACAGCTAGTTAGCCTAGACCGCTTGCTCAAGGACTAAACTTTTGTATTTGTAGCTACCAAACAGGTCCTTAATAGGGTGTTTGGATGGGATATTAATGAATTTGGGAACTTTTAGTTACTAATTCACAAATTAGGCAATTGATGGTATGGTTCGTATTAAACAAAACAAAACAGAGAGAAAAACGCAAGATATTTGTATTAAAAGAAGGATTGGGGCACTCTTACTGAATTAGAGCTCCCATGTGCACAAGTTGCTACATTGCTTACTCTGTCTGCATACAAGACTAGATGACTCAAGCCCATGGTGTGTCGTAAAGGTAACGGTGGCAACTGTTACACGTTACGGGGTCGTAAAGGTCGTAACAGCTATTAGGAAAAATGACCTATAAAGGCCAGTTACAACCCCTATAACAGCCTGTTACACCCCCTGTAAAGGCTGTAACAGTCCATTAAGGGGCCATTGCAGGTTCTTCAGTTTTTGTTTTAATAAGAAAAAGAGACGGTAACAGCCGTTACAACTTGTATCGTAAAGGTAACGGTGGTGGCCGTTATGGCCACCCGTTATCGTTATGGAATACCTTGCTCGAGCCCCTTTATATAGATAGTAGTTACAATCCACTCTCCCACATGTATCATCCACTCCTCCCAACTTCAATATGCAGTGGTTGGACTACATCAGTTGGACAACAATTCACCATAAAGATGGGCATCTCTAAAGATGATGGTTACACCTATGTCCATGACTTGAGGACTGATTAGGATGAGAATGGTGGGTGAAGTAAAGGGGAAAATGTGGATGCTGAAGAAGCAGTCAATCATGAAGATATTTTTTATGGCCCTGCAAATTGGTCGGTTGGATGAGACAGGAGAAGAACAAATTGAAAAGATAAAATTAACAGGATCTAACCTGCTCTAATACCATGATAAACAAACTAACTACACAAGAGGTCTATCTTAAAAAGAAGGGTTGGAGCCTTCTTACTAGATTAAAGTTCTGAGGTGCACTAGGTGCTACATTGCATACGCACAAAACTAGATGATTTGAGCCGTTTTATATAGATAGGAGTTATAACCCACTCTCCCACATGTAAACAATATGGAACTAATGTCGCAAGATGATAAACATAAAACACAGCATACAGGTTGAGTTTGTACTCTCAACGGACTAATTGCCCAATTAGCGAAAGGGGCATAAACCATGAAATTGGCAATTCAAAACTAAAACAATGGGTCAAGACTTCAATTTACGAAGTTGGTAAATCTCAAGGTTGAGGAATGGCCCTACTTGTGTAGCAAAATGTCCGTTTTTCTAGACATTGATCAAATGGCTGTGATTATCCAATCAAAATGATTTTTTAGTGGATGGGCAATCAAACTGGATCCCACATGATCAAAGATCTAAATCAGTGATCTTTCTAGCATAATTAATATGGATCATCAAGTTTCCAAGCCATTGCTTGGATTGTTAGCATCCTCTGATCAAAAGAATTTTTGAGAGGGATGAATAATCAAAAGTGGGCCCTGCATGATGGACGATGATCAAACGATTTTTGGTATAAGTTAGATCATCCATTTTCTAGCCATTGATTGAATGGATAGGATCATCATATGAAAGTGATTTTTGTGAGGGATCGACAATGAAAAGTGGAGGGTCTAGATCATTGATATGATCTTTTCTAGTATAATAAATATGGACCGTCTATTCATTTCATTGGTCGGCTAGGACAGATCAAGGTGACTTTGGAGAGGGATGGACTATTACATATGGGAAACACATGATGGATGATGGTCCACATAAATGATCACTCTTTTTTTGTATTAAATTTTGACTGATTGACTCTGCCCCATGATTGGACCTTCTCCATATCACAATTGGTTTTGACCATCATATTTGATAACCGTTGATTGAATGGTTTGGATTGTCTGATCTCAAGAATTTCAAGAAGACTTGACAAATAAATGCAAACCTCTATCCAGAAATATAAATTTGATGTGGCTATCCAAACAGCAGACTTGGGAAATCATCAGAATTTTTTTGAAAAACAAATATGTTGAATCACTAACTCCCAATTTCATGAGGATACCAATTAATGAACTCCTAAATTCATGGATTGACTAATTTACACATCCAAACACCCCCTGACCGTCTTGGCAGTCAGCAATTGGCCTTTCATTAATTGTAAATCTTGAAATCTAGATAATTAGCTAACTGCTTGGTGAACTGTTTGCTTTCCATCCTTGTAGTTTTTCTTCATTTGAAACTATGTTCACTCAATTTGCTATTTCATGATATCTTTTATTTCAGATATGTTGAAATATCCAAAATGATGTTGTTTCTTGAAAACTACTAGTCTATTTTTGTTGACAGGAAGCATTCAATACTGGAGATTATATTAATGCTGTTATTAACAGGCAAAGGGCTGAGACAATAAGTAGTGTTTTATATCCCGATGACCGTTCTTACCAGGTAAGTTGGCACTTTGTTTGCATTGTGCGGTGTTTTAAGACCCGAAAACTCGACTCAATGAGCTGCATTGAATCAACTTGTAGACTCGATAGTCAGCAAATATTTGAAAATGTAAAATAATATCTGGAAAATCAATAAAATTTATGGGAAGTTGGTAAATGTATGGGAGGCTTCAGAAACTTTCAGCAAAAACACTTTGAAAAGGGGTAGCACAAACCGGATGAAAGAAAAGGAATATGAGAGAGGAAGTTTGGTATTTGTTTCCTTCGTTGTAACACTTACTAAAAGAAATCTTGGTGATCGATCAAAAGAAGAAACAACTTTCAATAAGATTTTTCATTAGCACATTTGTTTTCTTATATTATCTAAGTGTTGGCGTTTTCTTAGAAACCTTTGAGTTGGTCGAATGCCAAATGAATGAAATGAAGTCTTTTCAATCCTTTCTTTTCCTTGAAGTGTAAAGTTTGGTCTCTTTGGGGAAAAAAAAAAGTTACAGAATCATTGGCAGAAAATGAAGAGGCAATGTTTAAAATTTAGCTTGCATTTATTCATGTCTTGTCAAGCCTTTCCCAAGATTTTCCATTATAGTTTTAGGAGTATCTAGAGGGAAAAGTCAATTATAAGGAAACTTGGTGGTGGAATGACGATGTGCAAAAAGCTAGTAATGAAAAACATGTGTGCTTCAAAGCCTGACAAGGGATTAGGAACAATGAAAATCTTGAACAATATAGAAAACTTAAAAAGATTGCTAAGAAAGTAGTGAGCCTAAACTTATGGCTTCTAATGATCTTTACAATAGATTGGGTAGAAGAGAAGATGAGAAAGATGTCTTCAAACTTGCCAAAATGATAGAGAGGAAGAGAAGGAATGTAGATCGTGCTAGATGCATTTAGTGCGATGACTAGAGGGTACTAGTAAAGGACAATGAGATTAATGAAAAGTGGAGATGTTATTTTCAAAATGTGTTAAATGACAATCACTCTGAAAACAGACGTAGAAGGAACCTTAAACTCAAATAACGTCAAAGTTCATAGATAATTTTGTAGGATTAGGGTATCTTAAGTGAAAGAAGCTTTGAAAAAAATGAAAACAAGAAAAGCCCTTGGACCAGATAGTATTATACTAAGAGAGGTTTGGAAGCGTACAGGAGATTCTTGGTTATTTTGGTTGACAAAGTTGTTCAACAAGATTGTAAAATCAAAGAAAATGCTAGACTAACGAAAGAAAAGTACCATGGTGCCTATTTATAAGAATAAAGGAAAAATACAAATATTCACTAATGATCATGATATTAAACTTATGAGCCATATTATAAAACTTTGGGAAAGTGATTGAGCAAAGACTAAGCATGAGACAAATGTATTAGAAAAACAATTTGAATTCGTGTGTGTGTGTGTGTGTGTGTTGGGGGGGGGGGGGGGGGGGGGGGGGGGGGGTTACTATTAAAGCTATTTTCCTACTTAGAAAATTGGAGGAATATAGCAAAAGGGGAAGGATCTCTACATGATCTTTATTGAGTTAGAGGAAGCTTATGATAGGGTCCATAGGTATTTAATTTGGAGGGTGAGAGAAAGGGGTTTCTAGAGGATAATGTTGTCATGATTAAGGATGTGTTTGAGGAAGCAGTAACAAATGTGAGGACTGTTAGTGGAGAGACAAGTGAGTTCCCAATTACTGTAGACTTAAACTAGGGATTGGCATTGAGCCTGTCCCTTTTCGCAATGCTTATTGATGAGTTAATGAAGCATTTATAGGAAGAGATCCCATGGTGTAGGTTGTTTGCAAATGTCATAGTTTTAATTGATAAAACGAGGGAGGGTGTAAACACAAAGCTAGATTTATGGGGAGGTGCTTTAGAATCTAAATGGTTTAAAATTAGTCAGACTAAAACAGAGTATATGGAGTGCAATTTTTAGTAACGAATAACAATAGGAGTGGGAACGAGGAACTAGTAAAGATTGTTGGTCAAGAAGTTTCCCAAAATGACTACTTTCGATATCTTGGGTCGACAATTCATTAGTGGAGAGATTGAGAAGGATGTTGCCCATAGAATTTAAGTGGGGTGGAAGAAATGGAGATGTGCCTCTGGAGTTTTATGTGGTCGTCTTGTACCTCTCAAACTGAAACAGAAATTTTATAGGATGGCTATAAGAGCAGCCATGCTCTATGGGTCAGAATGTTGTGTAGTTACGTAACATGTACATAGGATTATCGTAGCTGAAATGGGGATGTTAAGATGGATGAGTGGCAAGGCAAGCAAGTATAGAAGTAGTTTTAAATGCATTCTGGGAATTTAGGAATAACACCAATAGGTAACAAGATGTGAGGGAAAGTAGACTTGGATGGTTTGGTCATGTGCAATGGAGACCAAGAACTGCTCTGGTTAGAAAGTGAGTTTGTACAAATTGAAGGCTCTAAAAGGCATGGGGAAGGCCTGAAAGGATGTGGGTGGTGGTAGTAAGAAAATAATTGATGTCCTATGGTCTAGCTGAGGTTGCGGCCCTTGATAGTGCAGAATGGCGGAAAAGGATCCATTTAGATGACCCCAATTAGTTAGGATAAGGCTTAGATGAGGACGACGGCAATGAGTCTCATCTATCAAATCTTTCTTGTCTTACAAGCCTTTGGGTGGTCAAATATTACTGAACGGATAAAGTTTTTTTCAATCCTTTTGTTTTCTTAAAGCATAAGTTTGGAGCATGTTTTGACAAGATTATCCTCAAAATCTTTATAGAATAACTAAAATGTGATGTTTACCCTCCAAAAGATCTGAATTATAAAGTAATTTGACTCAATTGAGTCAGTCAAATTGTTGTACTCAGTCATGTTAAGTCGACTCCTTGAGTCCACCAAGTCTTGATCAAAATCAATTATGTACGACGACTTTTCCCATTGACTTGAGATGGCTTGGTCAAGTCACGAGTCAATTTTATTTCTTAAGCTATCTTTTAGACATTTTCCATTGCTAGCCATCACTCGTGTGCTGCTGTCATTTAGGGGAAGGAACTGCGGTTGAAACAACAATATTTCTTTGTATCAGCATCGATCCAAGACATCATCCGGAGATTTAAAGATTCTCACAGTAACTTTGACAAGTTTCCTGAGAAGGTTAGTCTATTTTGGTCATTTCTACTTCCAATCTGTATAAATTGCAAGACGCATGACATAGCTCTTGCTGTCCCCCTCCCTTTGGCCTATTATTTGCCTTGAAATTAGTGTATTTCTTCAGTGTCAGTACTTTGGAACTTTGTCTCCTTTGCATTCTTTGTTCTCAATTGCCAGTTTGTTTCACTTTGGGTTTGTTACAGTCCTTAGGTTTGTTTTTGTCAAGATTGTTCACAGGAAGATAATTTCTTGCAGGTAGCTCTGCAGCTAAATGATACTCACCCTTCTCTTGCAATACCTGAGGTTATGAGGGTGCTTGTCGATGAGGAACATTTGGGTTGGAATCGGGCATGGGGCATTGTTTGCAAAATTTTCTCACTAACATCTCACACTGTACTTCCTGAAGGACTGGAGAAAGTCCCAGTGGATCTCTTGGGCAGCCTTCTTCCACGACACTTGCAAGTGAGTTTTAGTGAATTTTCTTGCCTAATCGGTTCTCTGTGGATATCTTGCTAATTTGATATCTCAATAACAAGTATAGTGGATAACTAGTAGGTAATGGACATGCTTTATGGTACAATGTATTCTTGTTGTCTTTCCATGAGCTGTTCTTGGTGAATGCCAGTTCACGGAATAGCTTCATTTTTTCCAAATAGCTTGAAATTTGTTTATTTTTTCTTCTGTTTCAGTGATGGTGGGAAGTTGATGCTGTAGACAACCCATTTATGGCATGGGGAAGATTGTAGGAAAAAAGAATAATTGGAGGATAGGGATTGAGAGAAGGGATTAATAACACACCTGTGACACCATGTTTATGGGAATTAGATGAGGGCTTAATCTCTTTGCAAGGAGTTGCCTTCAACCTCCCCTAAATTTACCAAAAAGTCTCCTCCTACATCTATAAATAAGATACTTTGCCTCTTAGCAAATGGCGTTTGGCTTTTCAACCCCCTAGACTTTCTTTACAGCCTCTCCCTCTCCCTTGGTTATAGGAAAAACCTTGAAAACCCCCATTCTCCTAGAGTCTACACATTGTGAGGAAAGAGGAGGAGCATCTAAGCTTCAAGAAAGAGAGAGAAAGATCGAGGATCTAAGACCCCTTGAATCTTCCTAGTGCAATTGTCAAGGGTGCGTGCCTCAACCCCATGGTTTCAAGAAACAACTCCAACCATTGCTGGAAGGAAGATTTAAGAGTTTTCCTTCCTGCTCGAGTCCCTATCTCCAAGGCCCTCTATAGAGTACTAAGAGACACTTTTAGACAGTTTTCTCATATTAGTTTGCGACATTTCCATCTCCTACATGGCTACACCCCTTTTCCCTAGAATTTCTATTTTGTGAAGGAAGAGAAAAGGAATACTCAGGCATCAAGGAAAGAGAAGAGTCAAGGATGTCCTAGTGGTATGGAATGAATGGACTGTTCAAATTGAGGATTGGCTGTCCCACATGTCACATAAAAGCTTTGGGACATTGCTAAGGTCTCTATGAAGGTTACATTGACTACAAAAAGCTTATTTCATAAAATAGATTCTTCTTGAAATATCTGAAACTCGATTGCAGATCAGCCCCTTCTGTGGACTCAAACATGTGGATCACATGTGGTCCTTTGGGACCCTATCTTCTCTAATCTCTTCTGACAACCATCAAAGCTTGCATATATTTGTCAATTTTCAAAGTTTTTATAATACATCTTTGAGTCTATTGCCTCAAATTTTCAACTCTGTAGCTGTGTTTGATTGTTGTTTTCTCTATCATTAATTTATTACTATCTTCGCAAACCTTACATCTTTTTGTCTACTTTCCTTTTCTTTTCTCTGAACTTTTTGACACCATTCCATATTAGTTTTGGCATAATCTATTGACCTAACATACTCTATTTGTAACAGTTTTTTGGTTATCTTTAGCCCTATTATTCACAATAAGCTTTGGTGACCTTTTTTGTTATCCAGATCATATATGACATCAATTTCTTTTTCGTGGAGGAGCTGAAAAAGCATTTTGGTCTTGATTATAGTCGGCTTGCTCGCATGTCAATTATTGAGGAAGGTGCTGTGAAGGTAAATGAGTCTCTGGCTCATTAGATGAGCTGGTAGAGACAATGTAGTGTGTGTGAGTGATCCAGGGTTCAATCACCGGTAGTGTTACCTTTCAAGTAAAAAAAAAGAAAAAAGAAGAAAGAAAGAAAAAAGAAAAAGAAAAAAAGAAAGAAGGTAAATGACTTCAATATTATCACATTCCGATCTCTCGTGTTCTGAAGTGCAAATGGCCTTTGGGGAAAAAAATGGGGTGGCACTTCTGATGTATGCATGAATTTTTAATGATAAGAAGATGGCAAGTGGCAGGCTTGAGGATTATGCCTTGTAAATCATAAGAGTGTGCCTCAATATGTTGAGGTTGTGTGGCGTGGGGCACCTCAAGGAATAACCCTCATGCCTTTTTTAAACACTGGTTTCAACTGTCTTCATGCATCAATGTTTTCACTTACTGGTATGTGTTTGCTTTGTACTGTACACACTAGTCTCCAATTCACATATTAATGTATTATACTTGGTCAATCTGAAGTTCTTAATGATTGTTGCTTACCTAAATTTGTCTTTAGCTCTTGACTAAGCTCTATTTGCACCAATGATGGATAGAGTTTAGAGAGCTTACCTATATGTTTGTTTCCAATTTTGTTTGTAGAGTATTCGGGTCGCAAACCTATCAATCGTTTGTTGTCATACTATCAATGGTGTATCCCAAGTTCATCTAGAATTATTGAAAACAAGAGTATTCAAGGTAACCTAAACCTCACTTTTTTTTTGTTCTACTTCTGCAATCTAACTTTGACTTTTTGGGTTTCTTTTTCTGTCTGCTAAGATGATAATGGTGATGATTTATCTCTTTCCTTTTGTTTCTCATGAATTTTTCCTCAATCATTTATCAATCTTCATATGAGTATGGTTATGTGTTTGTTGCTTTCTTTTCTTTTTTTTTTTTTTGAACAAACAATGAGAAAAAATATTACTAAAGAGAAGGAACTGCAGTTCCAAGATACATAGCTGGGCAAGACAGAGCACACCCATAGCTACAACAAAACCTAGTCTCATCATGTTAAACAAACCGTTTAACCTGGATGAGGGATCATGAAGGTCTTTGCCATTGCCTATGACCAGTTGTTACCAATATTCAAGGCAGACTTACCTCTGAATCTTGAAGATGGCAATGGCCATTCAAAGATCGACCCTTGAATCTTTTCAATAAGCTCAAAATCTCTCTCTCTCTCTCTCTCTCTCTCTCTCTCTCTTACACACACACACACACACACACACAGAGAAGATGTCTCCCTTTATCCCATATGAAGAGAGGAAGTAGAGGAGAGAAATGAGTTATCTTTTTCACATGACATGGCCAAATGACTCAAATTCAGTCCGCTGATTCTGTGTGGGTCTCTCTATAGAAATTGACGCAGGACAATGGTCCTATCAATATGATGCGAAATGAACTAAAGAGGAATTGTAAAACAATGAATAATTTAATTGAATCTACTCAAATCACAAATGTATAAATCCAAATAAGCTATAAACCATGTTCCATAACCACAACTACAAGCAACTAATAAAGGAACGTTAAAATCTCAAAACCCGGGACCTATGGAAGGTAGAACTTCCATGTTCAAGCATAGGGTTAATCCTACAATTCATTGGTAGGGCTCTAGGGTTCTTGGGTATGGCTGAAAATTCAGTATGGATGTGGTTTGGGGTTAGGGTTAGGGTTTAAACAATTTGGGAATTGGCCATTGGGGATTTGGGGATTTAGGGTTACGAAAGGGAAAATTCGGATTTGGATAAGAGGGGGTGGTTGGATTTGTGAAACGGATTGGGATTAGGCTTGAATTGATGAAAACAGATGGGAAAAGGGCTAGGGTTTCAAGGAAAAGTGGTTGTGGGCCTATCCAATAAGGGTTTTGGCTTGGATTCATGAAAGCTTGAAAAATCTCTAATCGGATGAAGAAAACTACACAACTCATCTTGATCTTGTAGAGAAGAGTAAGAGGAAAGAGGTAGAGAAGATAGATTCGGCATCACATCGTTGGCATCGCACCAAAAAGAGCTCCAATCGTTGGAACTTTCATGCTCATCTTAAGTAAGAAGAAGGGTTTTCTTAATATTCATAAACATTCATTAATGAAATAGGGTTTCTCATGAAGTATATATAAGCTATGAAATAGAAAAGTGCACTAAAGTGCCTGCGAAACCAAAAAAGAACAAAAAAAAAAGCCTAAACAAAAGAGAAGGGCGTGTCGGTTCGGATGCGGCCCGGTCCAACCTGTCAGGCCCGAAGACACATAAAAAGTGTCCAGATGTGCTCTTGCTCTGGTCCCGCTACACGTTCAGCCACAAAGAGAGTGGGATTCGCCTCCTCTGATACGTGCGTAACGGTGGATGTAGGATGTCCCCATCAACTCTCCCTGGCTGAAAAGAAGACGGACCCTGGCTGAAAAAGAAGTCGACTCCGTCGACATAAAACTCAATACTGCTCTAGGATGTCTGGATCTATCCGCTGTAGCTCAATCTCTGTCAACCACGTGCAATCTGAAGTCGGTCAATTCTTCCACTTGACTAAATACTTCTGGTACCCTCCTTCGCTAGTCGACGCCACTTGCTCATTTAGAATGTCTTCAATCTCTTCCTTCCTCTTAGGTTGTTGTGGTAAAGGGGGTAAAGGTTGGGAAGATGGGGTAGGAATAGGCCAAGTAGGATGGGGTGGGGTAGATATGTCATCTGGGTGACCCTTGAAAGCCACTAGATCCTCCACATTAAATGTAGAACTAATTCCTATACGGGGTGGAAGATCTACTACATACACATTAGTGCTCAAATGTTTTAAGATCTTATATGGGCTGGTACTACGTGCTTGTAATTTCTTGACGGCTCTTTGTGGGAACTGTTCAGGTCGTATGTGGACCATGACATAATCACCCACTTGGAATTCTTGCAACCTGTGATGTGAGTCAGCATTCAATTTATATTGTTCATTGCTTCCATTAATCCGCTTTCTAATCTCAACATGTATTTCATGAATATGCTGTGCAAAGGACTGAGCTAACTCTGATGGCCTACTCAAGACAGTCATGGGAATAAGATCTACAGGTTTCCTACATTTATAGCCAAGTACGGCTTTAAATGGGCTCATGCCTATAGACCTATTTATCGAACTATTATATGCAAATTCAGCCACAGGTAAAACAATGTCTCATGTTCTAGTGTGATCACTCACCAAGCATCGTAGAAGATTCCCTAAACTCCTATTTACCACCTCCGTTTGACCATCGGTTTGCAGATGGTATGCCGACGAAAACTAGAGCCTCGTGTCCATCATATGCCACAGTGTCTTCCAAAAATAACTCATGAATCATACATCACGGTCAGGAGCGAGGCAGGAAGTGACCATTTTCGAGAAACGGTCCACCACAACAAAAATGGAATTGTGCTTTTGGATAGTCTTGGGAAGCCCAAGCACGAAATCCATACTGACGTCTTACCACGGTTCATGTGGCACTGGCAAAGGCGTGTATACACCCTTGTTTTGCCTCTTTTGCTTTTCCAGTTGACAAGTACGGCACTGCTCTATAGTCTTGGCGACATCTCTCTTGAGACTTGGCCAATAAAACAGGTCCTCAACAAGGGCAATGGTCTTGTCTCTCTCGAAGTGTCTAGCGACTCCACCAGCGTGAAGTTCCCAGACAAGGAAATCTCGTAGGGATGTACAAGGAATGCAGAGCTTGTCTCCTTTAAATAAGAAACTATCAAACAAGACAAACCCATCAGTATTCATCTGATCATCCAGAAGTGACGCATAGATGTGTCCAAAGTCGGGGCATGCAGGATATTCATCTTTCAAATTCTTAAATCTCGTAACTTCAACACTCATGGACTGAAGGCGCATCACTTTACGACTAATGGCATCAGCAGGTTTGTTTTTTACCTTGGCCTTATGTTTTAGCACAAACGAATACTCTTGAAGAAACTCCACCCACTTTGCATGCCTTGGGTTAAGCTTCTTCTAAGAGCCTAAATAATGTAAGGCCTCGCGGTCAGAGAACAAGACAAATTCCTGCGGTAGCAGGTAATGTCTCCAATGTCTCAACGATTGGACTACCGTATAGAATTCTTTGTCGTAGGTAGAGTACCGTTGCTTTGCTTCATTTAACTTCTAACTAAAATATGCAACGGAATGTCCCTCTTGGCTCAACACGCCACCTATACCTACACCTAATGCGTCACACGCAACTTCAAAGATTTTGGAAAAGTCAAGAAGGCGCATGTGGGTGCTTCACTCATCTTGCCCTTGATTTGCTTAGAAGCTGTCGAGGCAGCTTTAGTCCAAATGAACTCCCCTTTCTTGATGCAGTCTGTAATGGGAGCCATTATGGTGCTAAATCCTCTAATAAACCTTCTGTAAAAAGTGGCTAAGCTGTGAAAGCTTCACACCTCATGAATATTTCGCAGTTCAGGCCATTCCACTATAGCCCTAATCTTCTCTCAGGGTCTGCTCTCATCCCCTCAGCTAACACGATAAACCCTAAGAATATAACGCTTGTAGACAGGAAAGTACACTTCTTAAGGTTAACGTAAAGTTTCTCAGCTTGAAGGACCCCGTATACTTGCTTCAAGTAGTCGAGATGTTGTTACTTGGATGTATTGTAGATGAGAATATCATCAAAGTACACTACGAGGAACTTACCCATAAAGGGCCTCAACACCTGGGTCATCACCCTCATGAAAGTACTTGGGGCATTAGTTAAACCAAAGGGCATGACTAGCCACTAGTATAGCTCGTCCTTTGTCTTAAAGGCCATCTTCCACTCATCTCCTGGGCGTATATGGATTTGGTGATACCCACTCTTGAGGTCCACTTTAGAGAATATGGTGGCATTGGCCATCATGTCTCGCATGTCGTCAAGACGCGGTATGGGGAACCGGTATTTGATTGTGATTTTGTTAATGACCCTACTATCCACAAACATACGCCATGTGCCATCCTTTTTAGGTGTGAGAAGTGCCGGCACGACGCACATACTCATACTCTCTGGAATGAAACCCTTATGAAGGAGCTCATCAACCTGCCTCTTCAATTCCGCATGCTCCGTAGGGTTCATTCTATAATGTGGGAGGTTAGGTAGGGTCGACCCAGGGACAAGGTCAATGGCATACTGGATGTCCTTCATGGGTGGTAGCTCATCTGGTAAGTCTGTAGGAAAGACGTCATAGCACTCTTCTAAAATGAGACTCACCTCTGGCGCTACATCTACCACAACCTTAGTTGTAGCCTCCTTAGCCACAAGGGCATACACCATTGCATCCTTTGTAGCCTCTCTCTCAAACTCCTTTACATTTAATATGTGGAGAGACTTGGATTTCGCTTTTTTTACCACCTTTTGCTCGCCCTTTCTTGCATCCTCCTTCTTAGCACCTGAGGGATTCTTGGGTGGAGGAGGATTTAACTTGATCTTCTTTCCCTCGTGCATGAAAGTACACTCATTTGAGCGACCATGGATGGTCATATCGTGGTCAAACAACTAGGGTCTACCAAGGATGACGTGGCCTACATCTATGGCCGACATCACACCACAATGAGTCTGTGTATGTAGCGAACTTTATAGGAATCAGACATTGTTGTGTAACTGGCATAGAGGACGTGTTAACCCATGACATGCGGTAAGGCTCAGGGTGGGGTGTGGGCGTCAGGCCCAGACGAGTGATGGTGCTAGAGGAAACCTCATTAGTGCAATTCCCACTATCGATGATCACCTTACAATTCTTTTCCCCACACTTGTCGTACGTATAAAAGATTGTATTTCTACGCCAATCATCTCTACCTTTAGCTTGGGCTAAGGCACAACGCACTACTGCAAGGGGTATGGTCTCCTACTCATCACTAGCACCTATCTCAGGGAGATATTCTACTTTTTTGCCTTCACCCTGATCTTCTTCAACTTGCCCATGCTCACCAATCACGAGAGCCTTGTTTCGTGGTTTAGAGGGACAATCAAACGCAAAATGGCCAAAGCTACGATAGTTGAAACACTGCTTAGGCTCACTTGGTTGTGGGCCCACACCAGCAACTCATTTTCCTTTAATGTCTCTTTGGTTAGTTGGAGTGCTAGTAGTGGGTTTTGGTTGACCCGCAAGTGTAGGCCTAGCTCCAGATGGGGCTACCCTAGCACTGGACTCTTGGGGTTCAAACCGTCTACGCATCTGAGGTTTCAAGTACTGCTCTAGCTCTTGCACCATTTGGTAGGTATGCTCCAAGTTGCTTACCACGTGAGTACGCAACTCTCGCTAAATATCGGATTTGAGGCCCATCTTGAATCCGGAAAGGGCAACCAACGGGTCCTTATCGACGTTACATCTCATCATGTATTCTTCGAATTTGGAGATGTAATCCGTCACTGGCATGGATCCCCGATGAAGGGATTGACATTAACCCATCAACCTCTGTTGATACGAGAGAGGGACGTACTTCTCCTTCAAAGCTTCCTTCATTTCATCCCAATGCACAATAGGAACTTGATCTGTCTTGTCCAACTTGCGCTCAAGGTTGGTCCAAAATAACTTAGCTTGGCCCACCAACTTCATCTTGGCGAACCTCACACGACGGTCCTCAGACATGGCATACCACTCAAAATAGTGGTCCATCTTTGTTAACCAATCGAGGAAGGCCTTTGGGTCCAAACGACCATCGAAATACGTGGCCTCAATCTTGACACTCTTCAAGATACGATCATCAAGGTCGTACCCAGTGTTCGAAGTTTCGGTGTCGCTACAAGTTTCGCCAACCGGGGATACCGAAACAATATCGATATCGCCGATAATATCGCTGATAACTGGAAATGCGAGGAAAATGGGAAAAACAGTGGAATTTTTCAATGAAACCTCAGGAGTTGATAAAATACACATAGTTACATATTTAGGAATAAAAAAATTGCATAACGAATGCATACATAATAGGTTTCTATTTAATGGGGGCCTAAAAGCATGTGTTGTCGTAAGAAGTCAGTCCAATCATCTCATCCATCCAAAATCTGAACTTCCATCCAAACATCTATCGATATTTCAGAATATTGGCAACACATGAAATTTCCAAACAAATCGTTAACAACTGAAAAAGAAACTAAAGATTGTGGTCTCGTTATTGCCGTGTTGCGATAATGATAATATCGTGATATTATCAATGTTGTCGCTAACAAATTGAACGCTGCATACAACCATGCACCCATAAAAAATATGAAATGGGAATTTTTTAAATATATAGATTTTTGGCATATCGATACATTGGCGATATTATTAAATATATAGATTTTTTGCATATCGATACATTGGCGATATTATCGAAATATTGCAGATACATTGATGACACAAGCGACACTTGGAATTTACACAGTAAAAAATATTGGCAATACACCAACGGGATCAATGTATTGACAATACAAACAGCGCCTGTAATTTACACAATTGAAAATATTAACGATATTGATACATTGGCAATATTTAGTGATACATCACCGATATCAAGAATTTTTTATATTATCAGTGTTATCGGTATCGCTACCGGTGTTATCGGTGTCGCTGAGCTAGAAATAGAGATAATATCGGGGATATTTCGATAATATCGGAGATAATGCAAACACTGGTCGTACCTATCATCGAACTCCCTCTGGGGTGGTTGGGCATGCACCCCATGATGGCCCAAAACTTGGCAACAGCCTCTTCCTAGACCTACTCGACCTCTTGCAGGATTATCTCCCGCACCTCCCACTTGGGATTGATCATCTTCCACAGGGTTGGGGTTAGCTTGATTGGACGCCTCTAATTGTGTGATACGAGTTTGAGTGGCTCTATTCTGGGTCTCGAGGGCTTCCAAACGCCGGAGTATGGTGTTCAGAGTTTCAAGAACTTGATCTTGACTCATGGTGGCAATGTGTAATCCAAAACCACGACCAGAACGAATGGGCATGAACAAAGGACAACTCTTGAATGAATTTTAAGGCCCTACAACTCTATGTTATGACCAAAGAAAAAGTTTCTACCCTAGACGCCGTAATTTGAAACCCTAAACTATATGATATATGCACTAACCAACCTTAGATGTGATCGATGAGATGCTCTGTACACCTTATGCTACGAGCCTAAGCTCTAATACCAAAATTTGACACAGGACAATGGTCTTATCAATATGATGCGGAATGAACTAAAGCAGAATTGTAAAACAATGAATAATTTAATTGAATCTACTCGAATCACAAATGCATAAATCTAAATAAGCTATAAACCATGTTTTATAATCACAACTACAAGCAAATGATAAAGGAACGTTAAAATCTCAAAACCCGGGACCTATGGAAGGTAGAATTTCCGTGTCCAAGCATAAGGTTAATCCTACAATTCATGGGTAGGGCTCTAGGGTTCTTGGGTATGGCTGAAAATTGGGTATGGATGTGGATTAGGGTTTGGACAATTTGGGATTTGGGTATTTAGGGTTACGAAAGGGAAAATTCAGGATTTGGATAAGAGGGAGTGGTCGAATTTGAGAAACGGATTGCGATTAGGCTTGAATTGATGAAAACGGATGGGAAAGGGCTTAGGGTTTTAAGGAAAAGTTAGGAAAAAGTGGTTGTAGGCCTATCCAATGAGGGTTTTGGCTTGGATTCATGAAAGCTTGAAACATCTCTAATCGGATGAAGAAAACTACACAACTCACCTTGATCTTGTGGAGAAGAATAAGAGGAAAGAGGTAGAGAAGATTGATTCGGCATCACACCGTTGACATCGCACCTAAAAGAGCTCCAATCGCTGGAACTTTCATGCTCGTCTTAAGTAAGAAGAAGGGTTTTCTTAATATTCATGAACATTCATTAATGAGATAGGGTTTCTCATGAAGTATATATAAGCTATGAAATAGAAAAGTGCACTAAAGTGCCTGCGAAAACAAAAAAGAACAAAAAAAAAAATGCCTAAACAAAAGAGAAGGGTGTGTCGGCCCGGATGCGGCCCGGTCCAGCCTATCAGGCCCGAAGACACATTAAAAGTGTCCAGATGTGCTCCTGCTCTAGTCCCGCTACATGTCCAGCCACAAAGAGAGTGGGGTCCGCTGCCTCCTCTGATACGTGCATAACGGTGGATGTGGGATGTCCCCATCAGAAATCCACGTAAGTCGATGGTTTTAAGGGTCTGAACTTGTATGCCCTTTCCATTTGTTGTTACATCCTGCCCTCAAGAGGTGTCCCTTCCTTCACTATATTTTACAGCACAGTCACAGTCCTTGCTCATAGCATCATGATTACATAGATCCTGCCATTCTTTGTATTTCTGCCCACACTTACACGCCCTTAAAGAAAAAAGAATACATCAACTTTTTAGTTTCCCAACTCCTAAAAGGCACATAGAACCAGAAGATTGGGGCTGTTTCAGTTGGGGCATACCTGGAATCAAATATGTCTTCATTTTTTATTGGCAATCATCTCTTTTATTCTTACCTAATGAATGTGAACATTGTGCATATGAAGTTACCATTTTGATTTACTATTATTTGTAATTGTTACATGGTTGGATCATTTCTTCCATGATACTGTGTTCATTTACTTAATAGCTAAAGATCCTTAGGACCTTAACAATCAATAAAAATGCTAATGGTCTATTTATTGACTTTGTGGATAGATGAATTTTATTACATAAAATTCTCTAAAGGTATTCAACATTAATAAAAGAACTATTTCTACAGGACTTCTACGAGCTTTGGCCTCAGAAGTTTCACTTCAAGACAAATGGTGTTACTCAGGTACAAAATGCTGCTCTCTTTACTTTGTTCGTGGTGGTTGAAGCTTGCTTTGCAGTTTAAGTACTTCAAGATATATGAAATGTAATTTCTGTCCTCTGTATATCTGGAAGGGGCTTCCAGTATTAATACATTCCTCTCGTGGTGAGAGTAACTGTATCTGCAATATGCACTGGAGGCAACTTTGCTTCTTAGATGACCTAAAACCATCTAATGACCTATTCTAGGTGACCCAGAATCAACCCTGAATGACATTTCCTCAGATTTGTAAGACACGGGTCTGAAATCCATCTTGAAAGCCTTTGTTACCACCTTGGAAATACATTCTCGTTGGTTTGGATCCTAAAAGCTGTCCATTACATCAAGCAAGCCAAGCTAGAACAACCCTTGGAGCTGTCCTTATGATGGCAGCAGCTGTCTGTAGAGCTGAAAATAGAATGATTAAGGTAGATATATTGTACTATATCCTCATGATGGATAGGTATTAGTGCAATCATGCCACCCAATAATTGGATTGAATCGTGGATTCGTCCCTACTGATGGCTTGTGCAATCAGATCCACCCCAGGGTTCATGGTACAGATTTTTCTTCGGGCACATCCAAGGTTCCAGACATCAGATCAAGCCTATCCAACCATTCAGGTTGAAGATAATGCTTATCGATCTGTCAGATTGAAATAGAAAGGTGATCGTCTCTTTTATTTCTACTCGGTCAATAGCCAGCAGTATGATGTCCCTTTAGGGCTTGTTTGGATGCAGCTCTGAAGGGGTGTTTGAGGCGTGAATGCCATTTTGATCCAACCAATGATTGATTTTGTGCATTTGGATGTACTTTGCAAACCTCCATCTCATCTCCCACAAAACAAAGTTAGTGCTAAAACTCCGACTCGACTGAAAAAGCTAGCTTGAAACCTCCTTTTTTGGAAATCCCCCTTTTGATGAATTGCATCCAAACGGGCCCTTAGGTGTGTATGTGTAGATTTCCATCGAAGACAATTTAGTGTTGCCTATCATGCTTGTTATATTCCAAGGCTGTTATGGTGTTGTCGACGGTTTATGTTTCAATGTCTTTCTTTTTTTTTTAAAATGTATTTGGCACTGATTACACACTAAGGAAATATTTAAGTAGCTGCATAAAAGCAAATTGGACACTGGTGATAGTTGTTTCATATCTAACATTTGTATCATATCATCTCTCAGCGTCGCTGGATTGTGGTGAGTAATCCTAGTTTATGTGGTCTTATCTCAAAATGGCTCGGAACAGAAGCTTGGATTCGTGACGTCGACCTTTTAATGGGATTGCGAGAGCATGCAGACAATGCCAATCTGCAACAGGAATGGCAACTGGTATTTCTCTAGGCTATTGCATGTATGCAGATGCTTTTGAAATTAAATTTCATGAAACAGTTTGTCATGGAATCAAGTTATTGTGTTTTCTAGGTTCGGAGGGTTAATAAAATGAGGCTTGCTGAGTACATTGAAGCAATGAGTGGTCTAAAGGTTTGAGGAAACGTTACCTTTAAGGACTTGCTTCCTTAGGGTCTCTGCAATTGAGTTACTTTTTACCCATTGACAACTATTAGATGCTTCCTAGTAACTGGCAACCTATCACTTCAAACTGCAGGTAAGCCCTGACGCAATGTTCGATGTACAAATCAAGCGTATACACGAGTATAAAAGGCAATTGCTTAATTTACTGGGAATCATCCATCGGTATGATTGCATAAAGGTAGGTGATATGCATTTTTATTTCATTGAACATATTCCAATGCTGCAGAAAAAAAAATCCCACGTTAAATTAGATTCAGAGGGGGTGGAATCTTCTTCAGATGATATTGATAGATTGTATGACAGTCTTGTCTCCATATAGGAATCACCTGGTTTAATTGATGAAACTGTCATATTTCAAGCTATTTTACAGTGCGCAATATCAGTACATATTTACAAAGAGACTGTGTTGATGTTGTAGTTAGCTTCTTATTCCTTCCTAAATAAGATTTAGTCTCTAAAAGGGTGGAATAATTTTCTTACTGCCACCTGTTTGAAACTGTTAGGGTTTTTTGAAATGCAGCAGAATTTAAAACCTTTTCAAAAATTCAGATTTTATATAAACTTAGTTCCAAAGATCCCCATCTAGATATCATCAAGCTTCTACAATCAAAACAAAAAATCCTACAGTTAGGATTTCCTCTTTATTGCCGCCTCTGAAAACTGCATAGATTGTCGATATTGCATCTTCAATCTAGAAGGTCTCTCCCAAATGCATCCCAGATGAGGAGAAGAATGAGAGTCAACACATACACCATAGAGCAGGGCTTGGGAAGTGCAAGAGGAGTTGTCCAGTGGTGGACCCCACGTGTGAATGTGCGAATGTGGAAGAGGAAGAAAAGGAGAAGGGTTCTCTCTCCAAGGTATTCCAAAAAGGTTATGTTATGGTAACAGTTACGGGGTTGTTATGACTGTAATGGAAAATTTGACCCATAAAGGCCCCATAACGGTTCGTTACAGGGCTGAAATAGGTTTTTTGAAAAAAAAAAAAGAAAGAAAAGAAAAAAGAAAGAAAGAAAGTAAAAGAAGTGTTTCCTGCTCGTTAGATAAGCTGGTAGAGACAGTGTAGTCTGTGTGAGTGATCCAAGGTCCAATCCCTGGTAGTGTTACCTAAAAAAAAAAAACAAGAAAAGTCTCCTGCTTGTTGAGCCCGATGGTGGAGACCTTCCATCCCGACATGTTTTCAGTTCTTTCACATAGGACAACCACATTAGAATAACCACACATTTGCCTAAAACCTGTTGGGCGGTCATGGACTAACCGGTTACTGAGACCCATAGAACAAAACTCTCCCTTGGCCAGTGGTGGTTGTCCAAACTCAAGTTCCCAAGGACAAAAGAGGAAATCCTCTCCTCTAATCCATGTTCACAAATGCTTAAGATAGACCCACATAACCTGTCCCCTCTGAGCTACGGTCAAAATGATCTAGACAAGATCATTATATGTCAGTGGGCAAGATCCGCATTGTCAATGGACAAGTTCCATATTGGCTTTTCAAGGCACACAACACTAATGGAAACAAGTTGTGCATTTTGTTGGCCTCCAGCACATTAATTGCCATTCAGTCTGGTGTATGCTATCGAGTTCTTTTACCTTGCTGCTTTTCTTCTTCTAGCTTTCTGGAACAGGCATTGCTTCTAATTTGTAGGTGCTACATTAGTATCCATAAAAATATTCAGTTCTAATGTTTCTCTCATGCCATGGATCTGTGTTTTCAGCACCTTCAAATGGGTGTCTTGCTTGACTATATTCTCATTTTGATATCTCAGAACATGAATGAGAGTGAGAAGAGAAAGGTCGTACCTCGTGTTTGTGTCATTGGAGGGAAAGCTGCTCCTGGTTATGAAATTGCCAAAAAGATCATCAAACTCTGTCATGCTGTTGGAGAGAAGATCAATAATGATCCTGATGTTGGAGATTTATTGAAATTGGTATATCCTGAAATTGTGGATGTCATTTCCTTACAAGTTTCTGGCTTTTATTGTGTTTATTGAAAGAAGTAACTCTTCAAAAAAATTAACTTAGATCGGATAGTACTTCTGCTAATGGATTGTGACATTTTTCTGCTGTGCAATTAAAACAAGAAATGACTTGTTTGTACTCAGTTTTATTTATTTATTTATTATTATTTTTTTTAAGGCAAGGATTTTATTAGATTCAGCAAAGAACAAAAAGGAGATGTACAAGAAAAAAAAGAGCAACAAAACTTATAGCTATACAGCAACTGTCACCGAGACAGGCCCAAAACCCCAAAACCCCATAGGCAACCGATACAAATTATAGAGTCCAATACCTAAAAAACACCAAAACCTGAGAGAAAACCCCCGCCAAAGAAGTCTTGCTATTCCTGAAGACCCGATTATTCCTTCCCATCCAGATGGCCCAAAGGACTGCAAGAAAGAGAACCCTCCACTTACTTTCCATCAAGAAAGTTTGTACTCAGTTCATAGGATTCTATTAAAATACTCTGGCTTTTTTTTATTCATACTAAAGTATTTCTATTATTATGTTACTAGAACTTGGTCATCGACATTTAATGCATCGATCCACTCATATATACCCTCATGCTGGCTTACAAATGCAGACAAACACATGCATACATATATCATTGGGAACAAAGGTGAAAGTCACAATGCTTGCCCGTGGTTTTGGCAGACACTGTGCACTATACGCCATTCTGTCCCTCCAAAACCATGGTGATGGCCGGCATTGGTTGTGACGTCAGATGATTTCATGAACTTAGCCTGCATCACTATTATCATGATGTCGAATGTACAGAGATGTTAATACATGTAATAAATTGGGATGAAGTCCCTTATAGCTTTTGCTGTAAACCTAGCTGATTTTTAGAATGTACACGTCTGAATATTTGTGCAAAGCAAACAAATGTACTGCATTTTAATAATTTTTTACTTTCCTTGAAGCTGTTTGAAAAAGAATGTTTTATGTTATTAGATGATTATTAATCCTATTTGATTATCGTTCTCGGTTATCCTGCATTAATGAAGATCAACACCAACAATTTTAAATAAGTCAAAGAGTGGATTGGCGAACCTATCAGGCCTTCATACAGGCTCAGCCAAGGCCCAGCGCAATTAATTATCAGTCCTGGAAATTTCCTGCAAAACCCAATCTGCGGGCCTCTAGACTTGGCCGACCCAGCTGAAAGCAGTCTGCTCCAGCCCAGCCTAATTGTAACCGTAATTCTAAGTTCACCCCAGTTGCAAATTGCAGCCCTTATTTTAAGTTCCTTTTAGTTTCTTTTTGCCATTTAAGTGTTTAGCCAACAGGAGAAATGTTTCTTCTACTTCTACAGCTCATGATTCCAGCTCATTGGCCATTTGATTGCAAGAAATAATTATTTCAGTTCTGCAGGTTTTTATTCCAGATTACAATGTCTCTGTTGCTGAATTAGTAATACCTGGGAGTGACCTTTCACAACACATCAGGTCTGAGAAGAACGCTTGCAAGGCTCTTTCTTATTCATTTTATGGTAGATTCACAGTTAGTAGGAACCACCAGTATTTAGCAAATATTTTACCTTTTGTTAATTTCCAGAAAAAAAAAATACGCATCCTATAATGGAAGGTGTATCCTAGGACTCTTTCTGTTCAGGTGACTCTTATCCATTACCTTAGTGGATGAGTTCTCCCCCTTTTACAATAAAAAAACAAATCATTGCTTAACAAAAGGTAAAAAGGAAAAGGGGAAAAAAAAAAAAAAACAGAAAACAAAAGAAAACAATAAAAGGTAGGACGTGTTCTCAATCTACTGTGTTCATTTTCACCAGTAGCCTATCGAAGTGCGGAAGTACTTACACTGAGTGAAGTTCCCAAACTAGTAAACATAATATCTTTCACTTTTAGGAGTACAGTAGCTTCCAAAGGGAAATTTTTTGCATATGTTCTCTGTGCTTCATGCATTCTTTCTTCTTCCTTTGACATGTAGTGTTTTCATAATTGTCTGGCAGTACTGCTGGTCATGAGGCATCAGGCACTGGCAGCATGAAATTTTTGATGAATGGGTGTTTACTTTTAGCTACATCTGATGGTTCCACTATTGAAATCATTGAAGAGATCGGAGAAGATAATATGGTAAGTTCCATGAAATAGACTTCTTGTTAAATCATTATCTACATGGATATGAGATGAAAAGAATTCCTGCTTGTCATAAGTATAGATACTTGCTTCTGATGTCCATAAGAATCATTCTGGAATTCACCTACCTCAAATAGAACTTAGAACTAAGTACAGTGAACTTTCTGGACTTCTGAGGCCTTTTAGCTATTCAAGCAGGTATGATGCCCTTTTGCACTGATGTATGTCTTCTATTTGCTGCTTGATGGGAATGTATTTGCATAATATGCATGTGGAATACTGATGAAACCCCAGCTGCCCATGGTTTCCTGTCAGGATTATTATCTCCGATAAGTATATAACCCCTTATAAAGGGTAACAATCTCAGCTGCTCTCCTTGTCCGTGCTTGTAGTCTTTTTTTTTTTTTTTTTGTGCATATCTATTGCATCAACCTCTATTAAGGGCAATGGCCATCCAATATCTGAAGAATAACTGGATATTGTGGATCTCAATAAACATACTCATTACCCTAGATAACGCCAGAGGTGGCATCCAGTGTGTTGGTAACGAGCTGGCAATGAATTGCTGAGGCCGAGTAACCTCAAACTACGACGCTAAGCTGAAATACTTTCTATAAACCTTAAATTACGAGATTTATCTTGGAGTAACAGAAATGGGATCACTGGCATTTGATCCATCAATGTGCTCTTCCCAGTTTGTTTATAGATTTTATCTCATACTCTCATTTTACATTGTTTACTTTGTAACAATCAAAACTAGTTGAACCCTTTTCCAAACTGTTAGGTGACTACGAAGGAATTAAGTTAGCCATATGGACTGTCATGAATGCTCCCATAATAGGGGTATGGCCCTTGGTAGAGTGGAAAGGTGGAATAGGATTCATGTAGCCGACCCCAATTAATTGGAATAAAGCTTAGATGATGATGATGAAAGAATGCTTTCAAAAGATTGCCAATAAACTGTCCTTGGATCCACTATTGTAACAATGACAAACTGCTATTCAAATCATGTTTCCTCTTGATATATATATATATATATATATATATATATATATATATATATATATATATATATATATATATATATATATATTTGAAGGATTGTTTCCTCTTTATATTAATAGTCCTCCAAAGAAAATGCTACAGGAAATGGGAAGGGGTGTGCTCCAGTGGTACTGTTGCCACTGTAACCTACAGTGGTACCTGGCAGAAGTGGGCCCCACTTGATGTATTCATGATACGTGACCCGTCCTTCAGATGCATTGGCACATGTTGCCAACAGGGCCTAATATCAGCCCAAATTGAAACTCAGAGAGGGACCCCCAACCTTGATTTGCGTGGGGGCTGACCGTGTTGTGTATATGGAATCCAGGCTATCCAGACCCTTCATCTGCCCTGGATAAAGGATCAGGACAAAAATCAGACTGTTCTGCTATTTAGGTGGGCCATGGTGAGAATCAAGGGTGGGTGTCCCTCCCATGTTGTTCCTTGTCCTGTGGCCCACCAGAGTTTTGAATTGATCTAATTTTCAGACCCTAGGGGCAGCCTGAGAGGGGATGCATCTGATGGACGGGTTGGGTGTGAAACATACACCATGTGGGCCTCACATCCACCTGGTACCACTGTGAGCTTACGGTGGTACCAGTACCACTGGAGAGCACATCAAAGGGGAACTCTCCAACCATTTTGTTTATGCTTTTTAGCTTTCTTCAGGTTTTCCTCCTTTTCTTTTCTCAATGATTATATGGAACTTCCTGACAAGTTATTATTTGTAACTATTACAATAGAATGACTAATGTGATTTTCTCTGTTTAGTTTATATTTGGTGCCAAAGTACATGAAGTACCTGCCTTACGTGATAAAGGATCCACCCTTAAAGCACCTCTTCAATTCGCACGTGTTGTCAGGTATGTCATCAAAGTGCACGAACTCTTTGCTTTGACAAATGTGATATTTTCAACAGTTCACTAACCTTATGCTTCCCTCAAAAGGTCCTTCGGTTATTTTCGAGTATACATCCAACTGTCCCATATTAATTTCTTGTGAATCCGGTTGAATTTGAATGGTTTAGTTGGAACTAGCATTGCTTCTTACGTTTTTAATATGAAAAAAAAAATGCATAGGATGGTTCGGGATGGTTATTTTGGCTTTGAGGATTACTTCAAGTCATTATGTGATGCTATAGACAACAATGGTGATTTCTATCTGCTCGGAAATGATTTCGCAAGCTATCTAGAAGCTCAGGTATTTTTTCGCTTTTTCTTTCTTAAAATTCTAATATAAAGCAGTGTTCTACTGTTACTTGAAATGGGCTGGCTTTGAACTCTAACGAAATGAACCGAACGGCAGGCTGCAGCTGACAAGGCATTTGTCGATCAAGAGAAGTGGACACAGATGAGCATTCTCAGCACTGCTGGTTCTGGGAGATTCAGCAGCGATAGAACAATCGAAGAGTATGCTGAAAAGACATGGGGAATAGAGCCTTGTCGGTGTCCTTTCTGACCTTTATGCTGAGAGAGGATCCTTGTCAGGCTAGTAATGACTGTGAAACTGAGGTCTCATGGTGTCGAATTTTACCTGCTTGTGTATCCATCAGTTACAGTCTTTACTCGTTCTAAGCCTCTCCAAGGGATGGGCAGTTCTTCAGCTTATCTTTGGCCCGCCATCATTGAAATCACACGGTAGTTGATTTTATTGGTTTATTTATAATTCTCAATACGGGCGTTGGCTAATTATCGATCCAGTTGCAGTAGTTGTAGATCTTATTCTAAGCAAGTGTTCACATGAAGGTCTGTAAGGTAGTAGTATTTATAATAAATGCAAGCTCTCATAGTGAGATCTGGTGGCTCTTCCATCATTTTTCCTTCTATTGTTAGATGACTATGGTTCCTAATAGATAAATCAGTACTTTTTTTTTTTTTTTTTGAAGAGAAAAAACCCCTCATTCTCCCTAATCCCTATGAAATCTGCCCCATAGGGAGCCTAAAGGCACACTATACATATAGGCCGTCCACCAGGAGGCCCCTTAATGAAGATTCCCTGACCCAAAATTCCAAATCCTCATAGGCTTGCCCCGACCAATTCAGAATCCAGGCTGGGCCTGCTGGCAGCCGTAGATCCACTCACAAGGTAGGGAACCTAATGAGCGGACCAACCCCATTTTTGGGTCAGGGCATCTAGGCCTACTGCCTTACAGATACTTACAGGCTAAGCGAATCTCTTGCCATGAACATGTTTAATCTTTATCACTAATCAGCTCATATGTAGGAGAAATGTAAGGTAGTTATATTTGATCGAGTTCAAGCATCAGTGATTTGTATGTCTTTTGCTGTAGACGGGGTACCAAAAATGTTAAGTGGTTATTAGATGCCTAGGCCAAACTCATGCTAGACATTCTAAGTGATGCGTTGCATTGGAATTTGGGTGCAAAGAAAAATGGGCAAGGGTTGGTTAGGGCACCTCTAGAAGACCATGCTACAACATCTGGTTGTTATGAAAAATAGGCAGGGGTTCTCACATCATTCTTGATGTGCGGGAGTGAAGAAGCTAGTTTAGGAGAATAGGATTAATGACCAGTAAGAGTACAGAGTTACTAGATACATTGACATGAGAGAGTTAATATAGCTTTCGTTCAGGAGACCAAGTGAAAAGAAAGGCCAAAATTAGAGAAATTGATTGATATAAGCTTTAGTATATAAGAAAGGACAATAATAGAAATGAGATAGGAATAGTGGTAGATAAAGATTTTTTTATAAATGTAAGAATCACTAGTAGAGAGACAAGTGAGTTCCCAATTATCGTAAAGCTTACACCAGGGGGTCGACATTGAGTCCATACCTTTTTGTATTGGTTATGGTTGAGTTAACAAGGCATTTGCTGGAAGAGATCCCATGATATACGTTGTTTGCAAATAACATTATTTTAATCGAGAAGACAATAGAAGGTGTAAACACAAAGCTTGATTTTTCAAGGCGAGCTCTAGAATCTAAAAGATTTAAAATTAGCCGAACTAAAACATAAGTATATAGAGTGTAGTTTTAGTAACAATAAGAGCGGAAAGGTGGAATTAGTTAAGATTGTAGCTAAGAAGTTTCTCAAAATGACCATTTTCGATATCTTAAGTGGACAATTCATATGAGTGGAAAGATTGTGAAGGATGTTACCTATTAAATTCAAATGAGGTGGAAGAACTGGAGATGTGTTGAAGGGAAATTTTTTATAGGATGGCTATTAGCTATAAGACTAGCCCTACTTTATGAAACAAAATGTTGGACGGTTAAGGAACAACATACTGATAGATGGGCGTAGCTGAAATGAGGATGTTGAGATGTCCAACAGAAACCAAGCATTTTGTTAGTTAGGAGAGTGTGTACGAGTTGAAGGCTCCACAAGGGCAAGGGAAAGCCTCAAAAGAACATGGGTGGAGGTAGTAACCTACAAGCATAGTTTTCATCTATCCTTCACTCGATTTGCAAATCGCATGAGGTAGTCATGAACGATTTTCATTTGTTGTAGTTTCGAGATTGATGTCAAAATCTTAGTTTTCAGTTGATCTCAAACGCATAAGGCCTTTACAAAATCGATCCATGGCAAGGTTGCTTGTGTTTTCTTATATCATTGATACCAATGCTCTACATCTCATTTCAAATGAAATGATGCTAATAAAACCCCCTGATTGGAAGTTTTGAAACTTGAGAGATTATTCGGCATGTAGACCAAATTAGTCAAATCTTTGCTACCAAACTTTGGAATGTTAAGACGTGTACCATGATTGGATGGATACCTAACTCTCTCTACTGTGCTTACTATTAGATCCACCTAATTCGCTCCCCATATCTTGATATTGGTACAATCTCTTACACTCTTGATCACCGATGATGCCAACAACTCATATTGGTGGCTCATGGTGAACAATGTCTTTCTTTTTTCTCACAGCAATTCAGAATGTTATTGTACTTGTTCTTTCAAAATTTTGATCATGGCCTCCATCAATTTCATCTATAAGCCCAGCATGGAGAGTTTGGACATTTTTAGAATTGATACTCTAGTACTAGATTGTTGGGAGATCTCTTCTCGACCACACACACACAAAACAATATTGAAAATCAAAAGAAAACAATGAAAAGATGTAAACCATTATACAAAGATTTACATGATTCTCTTTCCATAACATCCACGGATTCACATCAATCCACTATATACTCAATGGCCAAAAATAGAAAAGCAGCTCTCAATACAATCTCTCTCTCTCTCTATAAAATATATATTATCTCAAATGAATTAGGACTCTCTCGGCATAATGTATATTATCCCAAATGAACTAGAATTTATATAACACCTCTATGTGAACAATACATCTCTTATGACCAGGCTTCATAGATCCTAGCATGGATAATATTATTCTTGCTCCAGGACTAGGTACAAGTAGTGAGTGTGTGGATATAAAAAAAAAAAAAAAAAAAAGAAAAAGTAGTACAAGTAGTTGATCCTCTTGGAAGGAAATCTACTTCCTAGTACGCAATATTATTTATTGGAATCAATTTCTACTTTATTATTTGATGCTACTAAATTTACAGAAAAACCCATGATCTATTTGAAAAAATTATATCTCGAAGATATCGATAAATACAAAATATTATCTAATCAAATCTAATTTCATTCAAATCAAATTTTCTTTTAGTTAATTTTATAGTCTACTATTATATATCGGATTAATAAAAATATTAAAATGTTTAGTCATTGTTCAAAAAGGAGGAACTCAGACTCGGCTCAGTCAACAAATGAACCAGTCAACCCGGCTACTCAGCCAAGTTGTGTAAATTTCGATTGGATCTAATTATATTTTTAGTTAAAATTAAAAATGAAAAAGAAGAATAAGAAGAAGAATGGAATTAGACTAATAGATCATACGACTGATGCTCGCCGGGTGATCGGTTCCGCCCATCGTACCAAAATGCCATTAGGTTATCAAAGAAAGTGTTTTGGCACTGGTCAGTGGGCAGATGGGACGATCCAAACCATTGGTGGCCCACCCTGGTCACTAGGCTTGCTTCAAAATGAAATTAGAGGTGAAAGCAACGCCTGAGCATTTGTAATGCGTTTGAAAAATAAGATAAGGTCCAGATTTTAGGCCTGAGAAATAGACCCATTTCAGGTCTGATTATCAAATGGATGGCAGAAAGAATGAGCAACGGTCGAGATTCAAGAAAGCATACCTTAGGCCTTCAATTAATGGTTAGGATCACCCAACTACCGTGATTTGGTAGTGGGAACTCGTCTACCGGGGGGCCACAGTTCAGATTGAGATTCGCGTGTTCCACGTATGCAAAGCGACTTTAGTGATCACACACAGGTAAGGACGGCTGTCTGTGGTACCGTCCAGCCTTTCTCTCCAACACGCCACTTTCACAGAACATCAGTACCGTGAAAACTGTGGGTCCCACCATAACCTTGTACGAAAAAAATGAGACGCGGCTTAAGTGGATTCCTGACGAGGGCCCACCCTGGTGTATTTTATTTATATCCACACGGTCCATTCATTTTGCCAGCTCATTTTACCGCACGAATCCAATATTACAGCAGATCCAAATCTTAGGTAGACCACACTACGGGAATCAGTGGTGATTAACCATTAAACACTTCCTGTGGGCCAGAAAAGTTTTGTATCAAGCTGATATTTGTGTGGTCCCTTCACCCCAGGTCTTTGAGACCTTATCATCAGGTTGGATGGCAAATAAACATTCCGATGGCTCCCATTAAGTTTTTAATGGCAGACATTAAATTACCACTTTTTTCATGTAGTGTGGTCCACCTGAGATTTGGATACAGAATTTTTGTGATCATGCCCTAAAATGAACTGGCCAAACGGATGGACAGCATGGATATAATAAAAATACACCATATTGTGCCCCACAGTCAGGGATCCACCGAAGCCACGATACAAAATGAGGTCCGTTCACTCATCAGGTGGGCCACAGCATTCAAATCAATGGACAACCGACTGTCCCACTCAACTTACATGCCTGGCCGCCCTGTGAGTAGATCAGTGTGCTTATTCGATTAAGTTCATTTTCACTGCGGGGCCTACTGTTTCTATGTTGCTAACTTCTTACGTAAAGGGTACTGCAAGCGTTGGTACTCCTGCCTGTGCGTAATCAGTTGATTCAGTTCTATCATTTAACGGATGTGGTTTGACTAGTGACAACCCAACACCAGCTAGCTTGCTAGTGTCGAAGCTCTGTGGACCCCACTATGATGTATATGTTTTATCCAAGCCATCTATCCATTTTTCCAGCTCATTTCAAGGCATGAACGCAGAAATGAGACAGATCCAAATCTCATATGGACCACATCACAGGAAACAGTGGGTATTGAGTGCTTACCGTAGAAATTTTTTTTGGTGCCATAGAAGTTTTGGATCAAGCTGATATTATCTCATCAACAGGTTGGATGGCAAATAAACATTACAGTGGGCCCTAGGAGTTTTTAATGGTGGACATCCAATCCCCACTGTTTTCCTGTGGTGTGGTCCACCTGAGATTTTAATGTGCATCATTTTCGGGCTCATAACCTAAAATGATATGCAAAAATGAATGGACGGCGTGGATAAAACACATAAATCATGGTGGGCCCACTGAGCTTTGACACCCGCCAAACCGCGTCCGTGTGTCGGCGTCGGCGCCCAGCACCTTACTTGATACGTGGTGCAATCCTCGCCAAAAATAAGAACTTTCAAACTTTTTTGGACGGTTGGAAAAGCTCTCCGCTCATCACGCCACCAACACATAAAAAGAGATTGAAAAGCAGATTGGTTTGTCCAACCAAACGCGCCATAAAAGCAAAATGAAAAGCATTTTTATTGCGTTGACAGAACTGAACCCAACTCAATTTCTTTAAAAAAAAAGCTCTGTTTGGCTCCATGTACGGTGATAGTTCCCCACCATTTCAAAATCATGCTGCCTTAGAATTGGCGTACACGTATGTGTTTTCAGACGTCCAAATCGTGGGTCCCTTTATGGATGGAACATACTCCGACTCTGATGAGACTATTTTAACGGCTGGATTGCGGCCGTCGAGTTTGGATTGCTGATTATTTTATTCTTAACCTTCATTTGGCCACTAAAAGGGATGGATATGATGTTCGGATCAATCTGAATTTTGGGCCATGATCTATCCACAACAGGCTTGATTATATAAACGGTCTGGATCATCATTTATATATGCCATAGAAGTCCACCGGGTGTGCTGATCCAGACCATTCATGGTAGTCCGCAGGCTGGATGAGCCACTTGTCGGAATTTTCTTAGGTGGCCGGTCCAGATGGTACCCACTAGATGAATAGCCCGGATCATCAAGGCACAAGAGGCAGGCAACGGTCAGAGAGCAACTCGGCCGGCAATGCTAGCAGAACTCATATTCCTTGTAGTGGCCGATTTGTGGGCCACTGATCAGATGGTAAGGATTTCTGAGCAATTTCAGGATTTGATAAATCCGTGGTGTGGATGAACGGTCCCAATCATCCCAATTTCAGATGAGTGGAGGCTGCAAATGAGGGCTCTGACAATGTCATTCCCTTTAAAATAAAACTACCAATATAGGTATTTTCTTTCTTTATTAGGCAGGCCAACGGCTTCGATCTGCTTGGGTGTGGACCACCAAACCTCATGTACCAAACTGGGGGCCACTAAAGCTACAGCCATACCTGCCAACAATCCTCACAAACCAATCTGGGCCCACAAAGCCAAGGACACGCCACGCCCCTTATGGAATGCATGCTGGATGGAAATGTAGGGGCAGAAATGTATCACCGCATACCAAACTTACCAAATCCGTTGGATATGAAGATCATAATGCAATGTAGGCCCGCTTGGCAGATAGGTCATGAAGGACGCGGATTGCCTCCTTCCTCAGTATCGACGCAAAGCGTCCAAACTGAGCTGGGGAGGGGCCACCGTTATGTATCTGTTTATCCACGCCGTCCATCCCTTTTCAATAATCATTTTAAGCCTTGAGACGGGGAACGAGGCAGATCCAGCGGACGCGGATTGTTTCCAAACTCAGTATGAACATAAAGCGTCAAAACCGAGATGTGGAGGGCCGACAACATGAGACCATGAGACCAAGAATGAGGCAGATCCAACTCTGAGGTCGGCCACACCAAAATACTGAGGTTGACCAGAGCAATTTGATCTGCCTCATTTTTTGTCCCCAGCCTTAAAATGATCTTAGACAAGGAATTAAAGGAGTAGATAAACAGTGACTCGGATCAGTTATTACCTCCACAGGGATGCAGGTGGAGACATATGGGTACGTGTCACCTCTACATTGGTGGATAGCAGATGGGACCCACACCTCGGTGATAGTGGAGAGCAGGTAGGTCACATCAGTTAGGTACCACCTACTCTCCGCCAATGCCAAGGTGACACATAACCGTCTGTCTCCAACTGCGTTGTGGTGGGGTTAAAACTCAATCCGAGCCCGATACTCAGATACATCACCATGGGCTCCTCAACAGCTCGGTTTGGACGCTTTGTGTCCATACTGAGCATACTGAGTTTGGACGCAATCCGCGTCCAACGCTCAGTTGGCCCCACCGAAGAGTGAGCTTGGTTGCATTTAAATGCTCCTAAGATGCAAGTTCCATTATGCAAGAGTCATCTTTGGTGTGGTCGACCTGAGCATTGGATCTGCCTAGTTATTGATCTCATGGCTTAGAATGGTCATGGAAAAGGATGAACAGGCGTGAATAAACAAATACATAACGATGGGCCCCTCCACAGCTCAATTTGGACGCTTTGCGTCCATACGGAGGAAGGACGCAAACCGAGTCCGGTCAAGAATAGCCAAATAGGGCCGCTGGTTGGGTGCGAATCGGGTAGTACCCCACCAGGACCTGGCTAGAGACGGACGGTCATGTCAGAGGCTCTGGGCCACCAAGATCTATATATTTTATCCACGCTGTCCATCTATTTTGACAGAATAATTTAGGGCATGTGTCTAAGAAAGAAGCAGATAGATGGCTCAAGTGGACCACACCACATGAAGTAGAGGACCACACCACATGAAGTAGAGGGGATTTAAAGTCTACGTGTTGAAAACTTCTTGAGGGCCACAGAAGTTTTGGATCAAGCCGATATTTATGTTTTCCCTTCTCACAAGTCTACGTGACCTTATGAACAGGTTGGATGGCAAATAACCATCATGATGGGCTCCCAACTACTCCATGTGATGGGTCCACTTGAGCCCTTGAGCTGCCTCCTTTTTTAGTTCGTGCCCTAAATATAAAAATATATGGACGGTGTGGATAAAATCAAGGTGGGCCACAGAGCCAATCCGCACCCTGCAGGGTTGCAACTGACTTGTCCGAGTTGACTCGTTTGCGGTAGTGCCCACGTCGGTTTGATGCCACGAGTCAACCTAACTCGGGCGAGTCAGGCCGATTCATCCTTGACTCGACTCAGGGCATAACTCATAAGGAGTCTATCCGATCGCCGAGTCCTTCGTCCATGAATCCAAGGGACCGGAATACTCTACAACACACCCCATTGTTAGCACAACCACCCACACCTGTTAGTCACCTCACAATGTTGGCCACCCCCAATATGTGAATACTCTACAACACCTGGTGCATAAAGGGCGCCCAACACGCCAGTTCTGTGAGGCCCACCGTTATGTGTGTGTTAAATCCAGTCCGTCCATCTGTTGATCCACCTTGATCACCATAGTTACAAAAAAAATGGCTAGATATGAACTCAGGTGGGCCACAGCACTGGGATATTCCACCCGGTGTGGCCGTTCTGAATCTTCGATCAGGCTGATTTTTGTGATGTATATTCGTCCCTGCAGATTTCACCTGGTGAACGGGTTGGATGGCATATGAAACAATACGTCGACTCCAGGACGGTTTCTATGGTGGCCATCTCTACCTACACTGTTCCCTGTGGTGTGGCAGACCTGAGTTTTGGATGGGCCTAATTTTTAGACTGAGGTCCAAGCATGAGGTGTTGCAGCTGATGGACGGAGTGGATGCCGTGCCCCATCTGGTGGGACCACAGAGCTCAGGCTACCTACTGGAAACGGCTAGGATGAATCTGATCAATGTAAATTTTCGCAACACGTCCAATCCAAAGTGGGCCCCACGACCAATGTGACAAAACCATTTATGTGCAGAACCGAACCGAGGCCCCACCGAAATTTAAATAGGGAAGGAAGAAAAACCATCTTTAGTGATAAAGCCGAGCCGACCGTGCAGAGATAGGTGGGCCTCTCTCAACTAACCCTACTCCATTGGTCAAAACGCCTTTTCGTTTTTACCATGCGCCCTATTTCGATATTCGCGCGCTTGAAATTGATAAACATCCTGTATTAGATCCGACCGTTAATCCGATGAGTCGAAAAACTGAATACACAGGCCCAAAAATTCAGTTCGATCTGCTCATCAGGTGGGCCACATCTGCACAAGAAAAATGGGCAAGTGGAAGAAAAGGACCAGTGGTCCACATTCAAATACGTGTGCGGCCAACTTGAGTGAATAGGTCTATCGAGCCATCCATTTAGTAGGCCATCTTAGCGGAGGTCTGCTAATACGACTGGCATCCACACATGCTAAGACGTAACACGTGTAAGAAATTCGAGCTTTCCATCTGTCTGGAAATAATGCTATCTTCTGCCTGAAAAATCAGGCAGTTACACACGTTTGGTAGACCATAATTTACAAAGTAAACTGACGGTTAAAAGAATTTTCTCTATCCATCGGTTATTTTGCTGTGGGCCACCTCTGTCGAATGGCTGGTTTTTTATTTATTTATTTATTTTTTTGGCAGAATATTTAAACACTGTAGCCCACCGGAGGGAAATATATCTTGCACACGTGTTCCATATCAGCATGTGAGGGTAGGCCCCCCACACCCGTTATCGACGTGGATTAGGTGGGGTTGCCTATACCACCCCCAGCGATGGTGCGGTGATGTGTTGGGCGTAGTGGGGTCCACCTTGATGTATATGTTTTATATCCACGCCGTCCATCCGTTTTTCCAGATCATTTTAGGGCATGAACCAAAAAATTAAGCATATTAGAAGCTTAAGTGGACCACACTACAGGAAACCACCGTTGAGGCCTTCCTAGGGCCCACTGTAATGTTTATTTTCCATCCAACCTATTGATAAGATCACACGAACCTGGATGAATGGAAAGCACAAATATCAGCTTGATCCAAAACATTTACGGCCCCCAAGAAGTTTTTAATGGTCGACATTCAATCACCACTGTTTCCTGTGGTGTAGTCCACTTGAGCTTCTGATCTGCTTCATTTTTTGTATCGTGCCCTAAAATGAGCTGGGAAAACGTATGTACGGCGTGGATATAAAGCACATACATCACAGTGGGCCACACATAACCCAACACATCACTGCACCACCGCTGGGATGGTGTGGACAACACCACCTGAACCGCTTCCGTTCGTAAATCTCATCAAGAACAACTTCACAAGCAGGCAGCAGAATGTACAAAATGTCATTATTTCAAAATGGCCCTACCCCCCTACCATCGTTGCATCATCAACGGCACATTTTAGAAATTTCGGTAAATGATAGCTTGTTTTAGGTTATGGGCCAAAATCCCCAAGTAGATAAGCTTTTCTCATTATATGGTTTATTATAGACAAAATGACTGGCTAAGGAACATCACCACATACCCATCTTTGCAGTACACCGGCCCCACATAGGAAATCGGAACCATTCAAACTGTGGGCCTCACTGTTGGTGAGCCATTGATAAAAAAAAAAAAGAAAAAGCCTATTTAAGGAAAATCCTAACCGTCGGCCAGCTGACATTTTTCAGCATAGAAAGTAAGCATTGAATGTTTTTCTCTAGCTCCTTGGAGCCCATACCTCAGCACGATCCAAAACTCAGATGGGCTACGTCACCAGAACATATTGAGAGGGGACGATGGCCGTTGATTAGCGTGGGGGATTACCAAGTTGTTTATAAATAATCAAGGCTGTTCAGATTCTTCATCTATCATAAATGAAGGGTCAGAAAAAGATTCATGCAGTTTGGAGACTCAGGTGCCCCCCCTGTGAAATTCAAGAATGCGCGTTCGTTACCAGCTCGTTTCCTTTTCTGTGGCCCACCCTACATTGGATGTAGCTGAGTTTTGGGTGGTAGGGTTTCCTCATGTGACACATTTGATAGATGGCTTGAATGGTGTGAATTCATCATGCCGGTGCACATCTTTCCAGTACCACGCGGTGTCACCGTGAGCAGATTAGGTGCAGCACTGGCCGTGTAGCCCACCTAGATGTATGTATTGTATATCCACTCTGTACATACATTTTTTTAACGCATTTTAGAATATGGGCCTAAAAAATGAAGCAGATCCAAATCTCAAGCCGACTGCACCATAGGAAACGGGAAACAGAAATGATTGAACGGCCACCATTAAAAACTTTCTAGGGCTCACCCTAATGTTTATTTTCCATCCAACCTGTTGATAAGTCACATGGATCTCGGTGAAGGAAAAAAAAATCAGCTTGATCCAAAACTTTTGTGGCACACAAGAAGTTTTTAATAGTCAATCACTACTATTTCCTGTGGTGTGGTCCACCTGAATTTTGAATCTACTTCATTTTTTGGCTCATAACCTAAAATGATCTGTAAACATGGATGGGCAGAGTGGATATATAGTATATAAATCAAGACAGTCACCACAGTCAGGGCCACACCTAATCCACCCCGCTGTCACTTAAAAAACTTGCCAGTATCTATTTGATCAGAGAAAACTCGGGAAAATGAAAATAGTTAATGATCAGAAGGAAATTGTCGAGTAGGACTATCTCGTATGCTCTTTTTTTTTCTTCTTCTTAAGCCATCCTTATTAAGTCTCAATAGATAGGTGAATTGGATTGAGGTTGTCATGTGTTAAGGTGTAGATTACCATGTGTTAAGGGTCATAGTTGTCATATATTAAGAGTTATGGGCCTTCCATGGAATATGTGTTGAATTCATGTGAGCCAAAAACTAAGTCATTCCACAAATAAGATGGATCACACCAAGAGAAAATAGTTGTGAGTGAATGACCATCGTTTGTTGTGGTCCATAAGAACTCCTTTGTGCTAGAATTAGTATCTTTGACTAATATCGCAGGCTGTCAAGAAAATAAATAGATTAGATCTCCCTTCAAGTGGACTCAATCACCACGCGATGGTCCAAAGATACATTAGATTGGGCTACGAAGTTACTCCACTAGCAAAAGCAAGTATGGTGGCAGCTCATAAAGGCAGTGACATTTTGTCCTATAAAAGGTAAAAAGGATTCAGAGGTCAAAAAAGAAAGAAAATGAAAGAGAATGTTGTTTTTTAAAATAGTCGTACTTTAGGCCAACTTGGTAAAAGTCCATTGACCACAATTCTCCCTGGCTGCCATGTTCACTATTTCCTACTAGCATGGGTAAAGAGATTATTATTATCCCTTTTGCAGTGGACCACAATCACCACCTGTAATCGTCACGTCTCTTTGCACCTTTCATATGGAGAATTAAAAAACAGAGAGGAAGAGCCTTCCCCTCTATAAAAAGAGTAGGATAATCACTTCTCTTCACCACCCACATCCATCTCTCCCCCTCTATCTCACTCATCCATGGCTGCCTTTCCAAGCTACCTCTCTTTCCTCTTCCTTCTCTTTCTCATCTCCTCCCTCCAAATCCAAGCGAGGGAGAGCCACTTCTTCAATAAGGTGACTCGCTTCAACACTGCCACCGAAACCGAACCCCTCAACAAACAACCTCCATTTCCAAAACGAGAAGAGCCCACAACATTCACCCCACAGAACCTCAACGGCTATGGACTCTATGGCCGCAGTCCTGAAATGATGTCACATACAAGCACTAGTCAAGTCACTGAGGGACTCCCCAACGGGGAGTCCACCAGCCTTAGAAGCTATCAGGACAAGGAGACTACAACTGCCTACCCCAACAACGAGTACGATAACCAGCAGTACGGCATGAGCGATACAAGGTTCCTGGAGAACGGCCGGTACTTCTACGACATCAAAGCCGACGCCAATTACCGCAACGGCTACGATTCTGCGATGGGAAGTCGCGGAGGGTATCGGCCCACCCGAGTTGGCCCCAGGAACCAATACAATTATGGTGGTTATTATGGTAATAATGAGAATGCTTATGAGTACAACACTTCCATGGAGGGGTACCAAAACCCCCAGGAGGAGACTGATGAAGATTTCATACCATAGATTGCTTTGGCCCATATTCCATGATCATGCATGTTGTTTGGGCTATGTGTAGCTAGTCTCCAACCATAAATTATGGTAGTGTTTATGATAAATAGTTGTTTTCTGATGTTGGTCGTGTTTGGGTTGCTTTTTTTATGATTTGTATGTATTTGGTTATTGAAAAATAAAAAATCATTAATAAATGTAGGCTTTGGAAACATGCCTTCGTTCTATGATCAGTTGTAGGCTTGTAGCAGTTGTTGTGGGAGTGATCATGGCTCCATGAAGTTTACCATCATTTTGAAAATGGTGGTGACTCATCCTCCTCACATGTGGAATGCATATACCGATATCCAGACCAGCCAAATGGTGGGGAACATTTTGGATGGAGCATGCCTATAAAATCATAGTTAATAAGCATTACTAACCATCCAATCGATGGATATCGAGTGGATGGTTAAAAGTATATATAATAGTGAGTAGTGAAAATTCCAAGCTAGACCGAGCACATGCTATTTTTGTACAGAAATCCAGACAGTCCAAATCTCTGACCCAAGTGTGGATGGAACATCACCTAAAAAATTTGCTGAGAAGATAATATTAACCATCTAAGTTTTCCTTGCTAATTTGGACCATTCATTTTACTTTTAGCTAGCCATCCGTTTAATATCATTGACAGGATATGCTTAGGATTACTTTTTCAATGTGAATTTGGAGATATGCTCCACCATGATAGGACCCACAATTTGGATGGTCCTGATAGCTGTATACAGCTGGGATACATGTGAAGAGATAAGTCACCACCACTTTTCTTAAATTGTGCGAGACTAACATAGGAGTCTATCCCCTCAATGAATCATAGGATCCCGAAGCTTCGGTGTGCTCTCATTTCCTCTGGGACCATGTTTCGATGACTCGCGCTATTAACTGATGGGTCCCACCATGATAAGAGATGGCCCAAATATCTCCCAGGTTGTAAGATGCTGACCCTTCTTTATTACATTTTTCCCCATTAAATACAGACAGTGTACTTTGCCTTTTTGTAGGTCACTGATAGATTGCATCTCCCAGTCATGCTAAGGTTGTTGATGGTCGGAGTTGTGCCCAAGAAAACCAATGTGGATCCTCATCCACTGTTCATGGATATAGATTAGTAGAAGTGATTTTTCTTGTTGTCTTAGGACACTTAAAGTTGCACACGACAGTCATTAACTAAGGGAGAATTGTTGTCCTGACCTAGCATGTTTTAGCAAGCCTTTTTTTTATATTTATTTAAGACAATCCTATGATTATCTCATGATAAAAGATATGGTCATCTATTGTGAGAAGACTGACAGAGGTCAAGATAGATATTCCTCACCATCTAGTCTCAATACCGAGGTCCTAGCATTGAATCCTAATGTGGGGGTGGCTAACATTGAAGTGTGACTAGCTCCCCCATTAAAAAAAAAAAAAAAAAAAGAGAGAACAGCGAGAGATAAGTCTTCACTATTGGGTTGGGCTTAGTGTTGGTTTGTTTTTCCCTTCCTTTACATGAGCGTGTGTTTGTGCTATAGATACAAGATATTGTTGGCTTGCATTGGTGAATTAAGATTAAGTCGCTAATTTGGAAAGCCCATTATCTGAACTAAATTAGACTTGATGATGCATTGGAACTTAATTAATTGTTTAACCTTAATACCTATAAGGGTCATGTACATGTTCTTATATAGTTGTATGTAGTTCTGCTCGTTTTATGAGAATATCACATGGCTAATAAAATAAAAGTGAATGTACGTAGTTGAGTGCATACTCATGGTTCATTAATTCATACATGGGCTAATAAAGGATTCATCATTTTCCTAAGAGCGTGTTTATGGTGGAGATCTAATAGATCAAATATTCATCAAGTGATTTTTTTTCATGAGATCTAGATATTAAAATGATTTAAATAATCTTACGAAAGTTAACCATTGAAATTCTATTTTAACCACATTTTATGATGATTTGATGATCTATTATTTGATTAGCATAGAATATGATTCTTTGGTAAATGAAATAATTGAATCATAAATACGTGCATGGATAAAGTGTGAGACTAATTTCAATTCCTATGTGGGGACAGTAAAATATTATAAGATGGTGAAGTATTATATCTAGTACACCCGTTAAATGTTAAACCCCTCACTAGCGTGAACAAAAGAAAGAAATGTGAGACTCCATCCACGCATGTGAATGTGTAAGCCATCTGTGTGGACATATACTTCTCCTTTGCCTCATAGTGAGATTTCACTACAATGGGTATTTGAACCCATGACCTCATGTTGAAAATCTTGTGAGTCTACCATTGAGGTATGAGTAAGGACCCCATTTTCCTTAGAAATTGATATGGAGCGCTCTCTCTCTCTCTAAGATAGAGAGAAACATTTCATATTGATAGATCAACATCTACATCACATAAAAATCTTCATACCACGTGCAACATACAACTAAAATCTAAACCTTTCATTATAGATAATTTAGTGTTTTAAAAATCTAGCATTATAAAAAAAAAAAAATTAAGAGATTTTAAATGATATAAAATATAAATTTTAGACAACCATTTAAATTCCACTTGGTATTCATAAAAATCCAACAGGAATCATATTAAAGTGAGACTCCAACCCAAGGTCGACTTCCTCCGCTCTCAAAAGCATGGCTATACATGTTACCCATTAAGATTTACCTTTTCAAGAAAAACTTCGATACTTCGATAAGTATTTACATAACATAGAGAAATTGCACACGTGGTATGCAAGTAGTTCAAATTAAACTATGCAAATTATTGCACACGTGGACCTATTTGGTGCGTGGATTTGAAACCCCTCGGTTGTGTTTGGCACCTTAGATTTGGAATCTCCTATAGTCCAAAAGTATGATATTTATTGAGTTTGAATTTAATTACTAAATCAACTTTAATATCCCTAATAACTGTACCTAATGTTTGACACAATGGTTGTAATAAGCCAGTTGAAATATATACTTAGGCTAAAAATGACTAAATTCTGAGCCTTAGATGAAGCATAGGATCACATCCAAATGACTAACCAACAGTTTTTAACTGTTGATTTACATAGATAATGTTTGGACAGCACATATCTTCCTATTAAAATAATTTTAGTGATGCAATTGATAATTGATTGTTTTAGGATATCATTAATTAGTTTGCCATGTACCCAATAGATTGATAGCCCAGTGACACACATGTTACACATATGGCTCTTGGAAGGATTTTAGATATGGTATTAGTTCCCACCTTGGATTTCAAACCCCCTCATTGAGGGGGATTTGAATCCCTCAGAGTTTAAAACCCTTGGTTGCTTTATGCGCCGCACCTAGGGATTTGAAACACCCCCAAATCCCCCCCCCCCAAATCCCCCCCCCCCCCCCCCCCCCCCGTCATGGTGCCAAGCGACTCCTAATATGCCATTATTTAATTATGTAACTATCAGATTTGTAGGCATTTATTGAACGGCTACGAATGAAAAGTATCTTATTTCAGCAAACAAGTCTCCTCCAAACAGCCGTTGGGATCGCTCAGCCAATCTAACTTTGGGACCTTAAATTGGTGAACCCGAAACAGCGCGGGCATTCTACATTGTCTCTGCCAGCTGAACTGAATGCCACCCACTCGGCCCCACATGCTGAGAAGGAATGATTTGAACCGTCCATATTCTAATTACTACGATAAATAACCCATCTTACCATTATTACAATTAACTAATGATCCTAACCATTGATTTTTAGAGTTTAATTCGAGCCATTGAAGATTATATTTTCAGTGTTCTAAATTCATCTACAGATAGTGATGATCAAAATCATCCATTGTGCATATCTTTCTTATATTAGAGAATATGACACAGGTTCTACAGCAATGGATGGTTTCGACTATCGGACCACCTAGCATAGGGCCCATTGGGCAGCAACACACGCTGGATCGTCAGACGCGATGGAGGCAAGACATACTCATTGCATGAGCACTCATTATGCCGGAAACAGCTGCACCAAAAAATGATACCAAACAAATAATTACATCCAGTAAATTTATTCATTCCCTACTCTTCGGGTGGACGCGAATTTCCCGCCCAAACTCTGTGGGGCCCAGCACGATGTCTGTAGGACATCTACTCCGTCCATCAATTTCTCCAGATCATGTTAGGATGTTAGCCGTAAATCTGAAACTCAAGTAAGGCTAATCATAGAAAAAAGTGGGGATTGAACGCCCACCATTGAAAACTTGTTGGAGCTACTGAGGTTTTAGATCAGGCTGCTATTTGTTTTTTCAGTTCATCCAGGTGTTAATACGCTTATGAACGGATTGGACGGCATATACACATTGTGGTGGGCCCAGAAAGGTTTCAACAGCGGGTGTTTCCATCCCTAGTTTCTCCTATTGTGTGGTCCACCTGGGTTTCAGATATCTCTTGTTTTTGAGATGTTATCGTAGCATAATATGGTGAAACTGATGGATGGAGTGGATGTCGAAGTCGCATCGCCGTGAGCCCCACAGAGTTTTGCCCTGATGATATGAGCCATCCATCTGGTATGATGGGCAAACGTTGGATAGGTCATGCAATGGGCCGGTCTTAGCCGTTATGTCGGGGCCAGAGAAAGCTGGGATTGCTCGACTGATGTGGTTTTTGTTTTCTCATTTTCACTTACACAGTAAAGCCCACAAAAAATGGACGGTCCGGATCACCTGATGATCCAGGGCCTCACTATAGACAGGCCCAGTGACGGATTTCGAGTGCAATTGAGACACAACGTCCTTGAAAAAAAATACCAAAACAGGAAGGTACACTGAAATCTGCAGCCGCTATCTAGGTGGGGCCCACTCACATGGCATTCGCTGTTTGGATTGCTGAGGGTGGGGCCCATTTCGAGAGTTAGCCAAATTCCATTTATTTACATTGGACACTGTCTATCCTGGTCATGGATAGAGAATTGTCGACGTCCTCTTCTCCCTGTACACGTGGCATGTGTACGGGGAACCAGACAGAGCTGTCCATGGAGCAGGCCCCACAGTGGGTGGGCCACGAGACAAAAATACCGCCGATTCGATAATCCTGACTGTCCTGATGCTGATGGGGCGCACGATAACGGTACCACCCTAAGATAGAGTTTAAGGGGAGAAGTGGGCCCACATGATGTATTTACGACATCTGACTCGTTCATCAGCACCCAAAATTCAACTCATAAAGGAAGCTCAGGTAGGCCACAGAACAGGTGGCAAGTGGAGAGGAGACTCCCACCCTTGATTTTTATGAGGGGCCCAACATATTTTGGATACGGAATCCAGGCAGTTGAGACCCTGGATGAAGGGTCAGATACTCTTCAAATCAGTTGGCCCTGGTGAGAATCAAGGGTAGGCGTCCCCTCTCACCTTTTCCCCTATGGTGTGGCCCACCAGAGTGTGATATCTAGCTGATTTTCAGGGGGTAGGAGTAAACTGAGGGGATACATCTGATGGACGGGTTGGATGTGATATATACACCATGTGGGCCATATATGCCCGGTATCACTGGAGCGCTACTCTTATTTTACTCTCAATGACATGCCATCACTAGGGGTCTCAATGGGCCGGGCCTGGGGTAGCTCTCGGCCCTGATTTTACACTATTTCGGGCCGGGCCATAGGGCCGGAACTATTCAAAATTTGGATTTTCAGGCCCAAGCCCGGCCCATTGACACCCATAGCCATCACGCTCGACAATGGGCTCAGGACAGTTGGGCATCTTATTCATGGGCCCAAAACCTAAATGATGAGGGCCTTGATTCATAGTTCGTAGGCCACGCATTTGTTAGGCCTATTTTGATGGGCTCAGACCACATGCATCGTAATAGCTATTACCACTGTGCTGGGACCTAAGATGGGCCAACTTGAGTAAAAAAGAAAAGGGGTCGTTGAAGGAAATATTGCTCAACGGTTAAGATCATCCGCCCCGATGCTATTATTTCGCCCACTTGTGCAATCTTGGCTTCTCATCACGCAGATGGATAGTATGGAAAAAGGAAGTGACCCAAGCAGTGCCATGGCTTAAGATGAAAAAGGATAAAGTCAGGGTAGTCCACCATTCTTAGGGGCGTTTTGGATCGTACGTTACTTAAGATAAGCTACTTATGCCTCAAGTAGCTTAGCTTAATTTCTACTTATTAAACCGAAGTGATTAAGTAACTTTAAATAAAAATGTTACTTATAAGTGTTCATAAACTAAACTTATTTTAAATAAGTTACTTACCTACTGCTGTAAGTAGAAAAAGTAACTTACTTCCTGGTATCCAAACGGGCCATTAAGGACCACATCACAGAAGCAGGGTAATCAATCACAGAACTTAAAATAGGTCTCAGGCTCGTTGATTTAAAAAAGCTTGAATTTTTTTTTTTTTTTTTTTTTTTTTTGTTGTCAGTCATGCAACGCACCTACCCAGTCAAACATGCAACACACCCACTGGTGCTGCCGCATGAATTTTCACCACTGACGGGTTTCGAAAAAGCTTGAATTTCATAAAATAATTTATGTACTTCTTCGGAATTATGGTTCTCAAGAATCCTACGCATTACACCTAAAATGAGAGACTTTCTTCCTAAAAGACGAACAGGACTTCTAACAATGAAATTATTTTCAAAAAAATGAAAATGAATGTAATCATTACTTTTACCATATTCATGCCTTAGATTCCGTCATTCACATTAAAATAGTAGAATGACTGTTTGCGTCTTGCAAGTTGGAGAGGTGAATGATCCACACATCCATCACTGCTCGATGATCTAGAGCAGGCTGGTAGGCCCAACCGTAGATTGGACATGGTCCAAAATTTTCATGGATGGGATGATTGTGATCCTCCATTTAAAACCCAATATTGGAAAATAATAATAATAATAAACGGTGGTTCCCTAATCGCCGGGGCCCAGTAGAAAGTGCATTGATGGAAGAGTTTGTATGATCTGGCCCATATTTTAGACTTACCAATTCACATGGGTCCATGGGACGAAAAATCAAATGTTTTTATCATATGAACCGTCAGCCTGGAGCATATGCAAATGCAACCTCACCATAATAATAAATGACAGCCTACCTTGACGCTGGTTTACTTTCTTTAACCGACAGCCATGTCGGTGGAACTTTCGTAAGATCCACCACGTCCACCAGGTACGTTGCCTCAGATTCATAATGGGACCCAGAAATCACCATGGTTCAACACTCAGGTGGGCCATATCATAGAAAAAAGTCAGGATTGGACGCTCACCATTAGTTTGTCTAGGGCCCACTGTTGTTTTCATACGCCATCCAATCCATCCAATATGATGTGTGTCATTGGGATGCAAAATTATCTAAAAAGCAGAGTATTCCAAATCTCATGTGGACCGTACCACGTGAATTTAGAGGTTTTATGTATAGTTTTATGGAGTGACGTCGGGAGTGTAATCAGCTTGATTTTTGACATAAAGGCAAAACAAGGGCTGGTCTATCTGATGAACGGTATGGATTTTATGCACGTGTACTGTGGTACCAAGAATAGTAACCATGATTGGAAAGAAAAAAAAAAAAAAAAAAAACTGCCTTTGCATGGAAGCATTGCTTCACAGCACGTGTCTTGAGGTGTCGCACCCTCACTACCCACATCAGTGATGAGATCTGATTGGTGGTGCGGCACGTCATCAGAGATGGGCCGGGCGCGGATTAGGTACTTGTCCCGCCCGTCCCCGGGCCCAGCTCGGTTCCCGGGACAGGCTAGGGCTCTGAGTGCCACCGCGATGTATGGATTTTATCCACACCGTTCATTCATTTTTTTCATGTCATTTTAGGTCATGGGCTAAAAAATAAGGCAGATCTAAGCTCAAATGGACCACGAAATCGGGATTAAACGCTGACCGTTGAAAACTTCTTGGGTGCCACAGGAAGTTTTGGATCAAGTTGATATTTTTGTTTTCACTTACATCCATGTCTCTATGATCTTACGAACAGGTTGGATAGAAATAAACATCATGTTGGCCCCTAGGAAGGTTTCAATGGTAGGCTTTGTTAGCACCGCTGCTTCCTGTGGTGTGGCCCACTTGACCCTTGGATCTTCCTCATTTTTTGTTCCATTTTCTAAAATGGCATAAAAAGATGCATGGACGGTGTGGATAAAATCCGTACATCACGGCGGCCCTCAGAGCCTAGCCTGTCCCGAGCTCAGGACTAGCGGGGGAAGTGCGCAATCTGCGCCCAGATGGGCCTGAGCTTTTTTAAGGTTTTTGGCCTAATAAGCCCATTCCTCACAGTCTATAGCCCCACCAATCAGGTCTCACCATGTCATTTCACCACTGAGATGGGTGGTGGCTCCTCACCCCCAATCCGCGTCCTTGGTAGGTTACCCCGGTGACGTACCAATCAGGATGCTCCACTCTATCAGGTAGGCCACAAGAGTACGTTCAATGTAGACCATCTATTTGTCCCCTATATGTGGCCCACCTGATGAACGGACCAACTTGACTTTTAGGCCAGGCTATGTTCACGACGTGATCATCTCATAAGTGACGCGAATAGGTGCAGGCCCTCTTTGATTGAGATACCCTCCACCGTACATGCAGAAGTCATAGTGGATCGTAACCGTTCGTATAGTGGACCTACACACTCAAATGGTCGCCTTGAAATGGACGGTAACAAAAAGAGTTTTGTTCGCACTCTATGAAAATCAAGTGAAAGTGAGAGCTACGCTTTTCCCATTGTCCGATCCATGTGGTTTTTAATCCATGGAAATCTACGGAAGAACACACTAGGTGAACGGTCCCGATCCACCATCTCTTTCCAGTAATATGTACGGCAGAGGAGGTCCATTGTGATAGAACTGATTCTATCGTGTCATTTTCCCACCGAAGTCCCAAAAGAACCGGCTACCGAATTTGGGAAAGGGAAAACTTTAAATACTCCGGCAGATTGTGATGGGTGATACGCATGAAGTTAGAAATGGCAAAAGGGGCATAAATGTAATTCAGATTTTAACTTTAAAAATTATGAGTCCCAGGTGATGAACCAAAGGTTGCATTTATTTATAGTTATCTCACAACCGGATTGGTGGGTATTTATTGATATGTTAAAACTGAAAACTAGCTAATGGCTGTTTTTTATCAAACAAGCGTCCACAAATTAGAGTGATATGTCGGCTAGTCTGATTTTGGGATGGTGAATTAATAGCAGTGTGTTGGGCGGGAGCAGATTTGGTGGGACCCGGGATCCACTCAAGTAGGAGGGACCCCTGATTGTGGGGCCTACTATGATGTATGTGACTACATCCATGCCATCCATCTATATTAAAAGCTTGTTTTAAGGCATGATCCAAAAAATGAAGCAGTTCCAAATCCCATATGGACCACAGTATAGGAAACAGTGGTGATTGACTATTAAAAGATTCTTGTGGGCCACAAAAGCTTTGGATCAAGATAATATTTGTGAGGACTTTTCATCTAGGTGTTTGTGACATTATCAACGGGTTGGATGGCAAATAAACATTCCAATGGAATTCATGGAGTGTTTAATGGTGGGGATTCAATCATGACTACTTCTTGTGGTGTGGTCTGTCGAAAGTGATGTCTTCAATTTGTATAAAAATAAGTGAGCTTGATCACTCAACTCCTTAGCTCGAGTGTTCATGCATCTTTATAAATATTTTAAATTATATAGAAAACTCTTTGGATGCTTTTTAACATGTTCAAGTGATCAATGATTTACTTAATTTAACGGTTTTGTTTATAATTTTGAGTGTAACACTTTATAAGTGGATGCAATGCAGGATTAAGGTCATTAAGACGTTTTAAAAGGTTTAAAAGATTTTGGGAGAAGAAAAGTTAGGATTTTCTCAAAGTTTTGAATTGGTAAGTTTGCTTTCATCTCCTATAACTTTGCTTTCATAGTTGATTCATCGTTTTGTGCTGTAGTTTTTCCCCACAAGTTTTTTTTACATAAATTCGTGTTTTTCTAAATTGACTTTGTTTGTGCAATTATGATTACCTTATTTAATTCTTCTTTGAATTGTTTCCATGTTCCCAACATGGTCTACCTAAGATTTGAATTAGCTTTATTTTTAAGATCATACTCTAGAATGAGCTTTAAAATGGTTGGATGGTGTGGATTTAAGACACGCATCATAGTAAACCCCATAGTTAGGGGTCTCACCCACCTCGACGTATCCTGAGTCTCTCCTAATCAACTCCTATGTTGCAATACTATACTTGATGCTGCCAGCTCTTATTTTTTTTACACTTTTTTATCATTAAGTTACTTCATTAATTAAGTTGTTGTCAACTAGATACCTTTACTTAATTGAGCTGGCAGCATCAAGTATAGTCCTAAAATGATGTAAATACTCACAAGTGAATAGAGCCTTTTAGATCGCATAAGGTATATTGTGAGTCCCACTATGAACTATGTGTTTAATCCACAATGTACATTGAATTTGCCAAATCATTTCAGGCCACGAACCCAAAACAAGGTGGATCCAAATCTTAGGTGGACTACACTACAGAAATAATGATGATCAATGCCTACCATTAAAAACTTCTTGTGGCCTAAAAAAACATACAAGGTGTTGCCGTTCCCAGCCCATTGAATAGATTATGCGTCCAGGACCACTTGCACATGCTAAATGTGCAAACGTTAATAGAAATATTAATTAAAGTTAAAATGAAAATGAAAATTATTCTAGTTCAAGTTAAATCAAGTCAGATGCAAGAATTATTATTCTAATTAAGTCAATCATACACCTTATATAACTATTAAATTCCCTAGACATGTTGGCTAGAGCTTCTAAGTAGATTGTTTGACATGGTACAGAAGTCCATGCATTCAGAATTTATATATAAAATATACTATTTAAAATTGTTAAGTCCCTTGTAAGTAAGGCATGTGATGTCCCTATGGACCATTGATCTTCCATGTCCCACCGTGGATCGACCAACGTACACTAATCCTTTTCAAAGGGTTGGCCCCATCATTTCAATTTGCAGCCTGCGGATAGGATTTTAGAAAAAAAAAATACATTACTGTCCACACTCCAACTAAAACAAACGCCCATGATCGTCTGACAGGATCGCCCAATCTTGAGGATTTTTGGGACTGGTCCATTCACGACGGTTTACATTTGACCAACGGTCTGGATCAATGATCCACGATGCCCTCTTGGACAAACTGCAACCCGTGTATAGTCAAGGTGGAAGATCATCGTTAACCTGCATCACCGGATGAGGAAGAAGCACGCTCGAGCGTGCACTTTTTCCCCTTCGCCTTTACACGTGGCACACGTGTTCCGATTTAAGCAGCCGACCTTATTGTAAGCGTAGTAGGTATGCAGACAAGGACCAGATGATCACGTGGTAGCAATGTACGAAAGAAATTGACGGTCAAGATAATTGACCACTGCCAACTCAATGTACACGTGGCCCACTGATGATTGTACAAGCACTATCTTTTAGACAGGTTATCGCGGGGATAGTCTGATGAACGACTTGGATCGTGCACACGTGTCCCACAACGGTACACTTGCCATCCAAAGTCACTATTTTCCAGCCGGACGCGGATTGCCTGTGACGCCGGCCACAGGGATCCACAGGGATTCCGGGGCTGTGTGGGATCCACAGGGATGTCCGCGACAAATCCACTACGTCCATCTGCTTTGGAAGACCACGTTAGGGCAGGATTTTAAAAATAATTCACATCCAAAACTTAGATGGGCCATACCACATGAAATAGTGGGTATTGAATACTTAGCGGTGATACAAGTTTTGCATCAGGATGATACTTTGTCTTACCGTTTATCTGAGTGTTAATAATTCTTTCAACGGTTTGGATGGTACATAAACATCATGGTCAACTCCAGGAAGGTTTCAACGGTGGACGTTGGTGTTCCCACTGTTTGTTGGTGTGGCCCATCTTAGATTTGAATCTGCCTGATTTTTAGAATCCTATCCTATTTTTGTCTTTAAAAAACATATGGACGTTGTGGATTTCTCACGGACTTCCCTGTGGATCCCACACAGCCCCGGCTGGTGTCATGGATGAAAATTCGTTGGTTTCATCGAGTACATCCCGTTGTATTGTAGAATGATATATCCGGACATTAATTTTTGAATATGGACACTTTTGTAATGATCCAAACCGTTTATACTATTATTCTCACTTTTTATGTTGGATTTGTAACAAATAAATATTCTGAAATTGGAATTTTTAACCATTTGAAATGTGGCTCTTTTGCTTGAGAATAGACGGTTAACATAACCTTTGTATAATCAAAGGCTTAAAACATTCAATCCTGGAGATTTTCTGATAATTCCCTGTCCAAGAGAACCTCGATAGGTTGAGATGTACTTGGGCATACACCAGGACAGAACATTTTAAGTAAAAGGCTGCTGGATTACATCCCAAGCACTCGAATCCGATTCGTCGCGACATTTAGCCTCCGGATGCTCCAAATTGTTTTGTTTTTTTTTTTTTTTTTAAAAAGCTCTCAACTAAATTATTTCAACCTTTTGATGATGTGTTGTATATCCACACCGTCCATACGTTTTTTTCAGCCCATTTTAGGACGTGGTACCAAAAATTAAGCAGATTAAAAATCTCAAGTGGACCAAACCACAGGGAACAGTGGTGATTGAACAGGCACCATTAAAAACTACCCAGGACCCACTCTAAGCAGAATTGTAATGTTTATTTTCCATTCAACCTATTGATAAGGTCAATCAGACCTGGATGAAGGCGAAATATAAATATCAGCTTCATCCATTTTTAATAGTCACCCACTACTTTTTCCACTGTTGTTATCCACTACAGATTTGGATCTGCTTAATGTTTGGGCTAACGTCCTTAAATAAGCTTAAAAACCAGATTGGCGGTATGGATATACAAAACATTCATCAAGGTGGGACCCGCACGGTAACAGTAACAGTCAGGTAACACCTAACATCCTATTTGTTTCAAGGTGGGTCAAATGCAATGTACCCCTAAATAGATAAGAAATTCAGTGTACTTTTAATCACTTTACTGTAAAAAATTCAAATCCAAACAACCATATTAATGTATTTTAGTAAAAATTTAAAATTAAAATAATATAATAGAAGCCATCATTGTAAACCAAATATAGGAATCAACGGTCAAAAGTAAATATTGTCAAAAGACCAGTAAAATCATTTGTAATCACTGAATGTAAAAATTAATTTACAATCATTGCACGTTTTTTCTTTACATAAATGAAAAAAACATGCCCTCACTAAAGATAGAATGTATTTGGAAAAATCTCTTTTTGAGTATACCGCATTTTTCTTCCTTTTTGGAAGAGACAAGATATGATGTTCGAAAGGAAATGAACTTGATCGTTGATTTTTGGATTATGATCCACTCCGGGTGGGGCCCACATCCTGGCTTCGAGATCACTTAATGCCCAAACAAAATAACTCTTCTAGAAAGTATTGAGGAAAATGGTAGTGTCACTGAGGTGTGCCGTTGCCGTCATTAACCTGAAACGTCCCTATGGTGATGGAAGAGTCGACCTAATGAGCCACCCGGCCCGCCACGGCCATGTTGTTTACAATTCAAGAGGCACACGTGTACTTCAATCCAGAGTTCAGACCGTCCAAATTGGTGACCATGCAATTGGATGGAGCATGGTCTAGAAATCAAACTGATCCAACGGTCCTAACTGTCCAGTAGGTGGTCGTCAGGATGGATGGCTAATATTAAAGAATGCAAATGGTTAAGGTCATACGATGTCTCACCACATAGGCGTGAGTTAGAAACAACGATCCGGATTTCAACACGGTGAGTGGAGGATCAGGATTCCTGTGCGGTGCTATTTCTAACAAAAATAATCAGGCTCATCCGTAATTTATGTGGGCCACACCATCAGAAAAGGTTTGGAGGGTGGGCATTGCCTTATACTCTGTTTTCCATTGTGTGGTTTATCTGAATAATTGATGCAGATGATTTTTGAGCCCTACTATTAAAAATTGATTCAAGCACCTGATGGTCAGAGTGGATTTCAGAAACACATCATGGTGGGGCTCACCATGTATTCAAATCACTTCATCAGCTTAGAAACATCTAAAGGTAGATGTTAGAATAGTCCAGAGAGTATGATCTTTTTCTAGGACCCATCCAAAGTGGGAATCATATTTTTGACGGTTTGGATTTAATCTCATATATTACCATGTGTAGACCGGTAGGTTGCATGCGTATAGATAGCCGCTCTCTCGCAGATCATCGAATAGTTTTCTCTTTCTCTATCTATGCATGCACCCAAAGAACTGCATACACGATGCATATGCAGCTAGAGATAAGCTGTCCAAATCGTATATCTCAATTCGATTGGGTCATCAACAAAAAAAATTGCACTGAATCTACATCGTAACGGGCCGATTGGTAGAAATCTACGAGACTGTTCAACAGTCTAAAATCAACAAAACAATTCCAATTAATCAGCAATTTTTATAAAATAATTAATCTTATTTTTAGTTTTGTACCCATATAGTGCATTTCCAAAAATTTTGACGGTTGATTCGGAGTTAAATGAATGAAATATCTACAATCTTTAAGTGCATGAGCATGAACTATCATGATCTACCAGAGTATAATAACTCCTAACAAAACAAATATTCGCGCCGGCGATATGGGAAAGTCCAATGTTAGAGATGGTAAAGCGGTTCGCGCGAGGAGGAAGTGAGAGGTGAATCGCTAATTCATGCAACCCTATCAAAGAAGTGAAAGATCAGGACCGTGCAATAGGTGGGGCTCCAGGAAAACATTCAAGATTTCGAGGTTGGTATATTCGTCAGGTGTACAACTTGTAACATTCAATAGCCGTCCGTTTCAGCTTTTCTTTGTAACTGTTCATCTTTCCAGTACCAGTGTGGCCTACCCGATGCATGGACTTAGCCTGATTTACAGGTCAGGATCTTTTCACAATCGGCCCCACGTATAGATTGTTCTTGACACGTGTGTTAAGAATCACGGACTGAAACCATCTACAACACTATCAGGCCCACCGAAATGTATATGTGAAATCCACTCCGCCCATCAGATAAGAACCCTTATATTCATTGTACATACAAAATACCAGAGCTGTAAATACCCTAGGTGGGACACACCAATGGGGAAATTCAAAATTAAGCCTAAAACCTGTAAGTTTATGCGGTGTGGACCTCATTAGTTTTGAGACAAGCTTCATCCAAGTGAGTTACAGCTGATGAACCGGTTCGATGAAAGACACACCATGGTGGTCACCTGATGAACGGGTTTGATGAAAGACACACCTTGGTGGTCCCACAAACATGCCTAAGGTTGATGTTCCATCTCTGTGGTGCGTACCACCTGAGTAGTATATCTAGCTAATTTGTCGCCTCTGGACCCGATATCTACGAGCGCACCAAATGGACGGAGTAGATTTAACAAAGACAACGTGGTGCGCCAAGCGCTGCGTTCAACAGGTAAGAATCGGTAGCGGTTAGGTGTTACCCGCGTAACACGTTAGTGGGTATTTCCTGGGCACCGGATTAGGTGTTACCCTTACCGTGGGGCCCATATTTATGATTTATTGTATATCCACGCCGTCCATTCGTTTCTACATCCCATTTTAGTAAGTGGATCCAAACATTAAGGAGATCCAAATCTTAGGTGGACCACACCACAGGAAACAGTGGTGATTTAGTTCCTCGCCATTAAATATTCCAAAGGGCCCATCGTAAGATTTTTCGTAACTTTTTATTTTCAATCCAATCTGTTGACAATGTCAGGAAGACCTGGATGAAATAAAAATACAAAGATAAGCTTGATTCAAAATTTTTGTGGCCCACAAAAAAGATTTTAATGGTCTTTCATCACTGTTTCCGGTGGTATGGTCCACCTGACATTTGCATATTCTTAATATTCTGTATATAATCTAAAATGAGTGGCATATTCTTAATATTTTGCATAGAATCTAAAATGAGATGGAAAAACAGATGGACGGCGTGGATACACAAAATTTACATCAAGGTGGGCCTCACACGGTTGGGGTAATCCGCTTCCATTTCCCTAACCGTGGAGCCCACTTTGATGTATACGTTGTATATCCATGCCGTCCATCAGTTTTTTCAGCTCATTTTTGGGCATGCATAAAAAATGAAGCAGGTCAAAATCTCAACTGGACCACATTGTAGGGATGAATGCTCACCGTTAAAAACTTCGAGGCCACAAAAGTTTCTTATTAAGATGACACTTTTGTTTCCCTTCATCCAGGTCTATGTGAACTTAACAACAGGCTGGATGGCAAATGAACATCATGGTGGGCCCTATGATATTTTTAATGGTGGGAGTTCAATCACCACTATTTCCTATGGTGTGGTCCACTTGAGATTTTAATCTGCTTAATTTTTTAAAGCATGAACTAAAACGAGCTGAAAAAACTAATGGACGGTGTTGATATACAACATATACATCAAGGTGGGTCCCACGGTCAGGGAAACACCCACTATCGTGTTACCCGTATAACATCTAATCCGCTCCCGTAAGAGTCGCCTCTTCAACGTCTTCTCGCGCGAATAGACGGACAATTTGTCGGTGCAACCTTCATTTGTGGGACCCACTTTCATTAACAGACATAAAAGACTCTTCCTACCTTCATTCCGCTCGTTTTTTGTATCTTTTCTGACTAAACTTCTCTCAGTCTTCAGTCTCTTCAACGCCATGGCTGCTCAGGTCAGTCTCTGCAATCCCCCTTCAACCCATGAAAAATCACTTAATTCTAATTAATAAAAGAATCAAAGAATCAATTCTCGTTTTCTTTTCCTGTTTACTCATGCATTTGTTTTGATTCTTACTTATTTTGATTTGATTGTGTTATTACGCTTGCTTTGAATTGAGAGACTGAGAGATATCATTCCACAATTGTCTTGTTTCCTGATTTTGTGGGTGTTTATTTAGGGTCTGGTTTGCTCTTTGTATGTATGGTTGTCCCATGGTTCGGTGATCTGGACTGTTGGATTGGTGGGACCCATCTTGGATTGAACTTTCCCGGATCGGATTGGAAGATCCTTGCCGTCTGGTGTTGGGGCTGTTTTCTGTTGAATGTGACTGTATTCTCTTTCTTAATTGTCTACTTGCTGGCCACCAATGGATGGGTTGGGATTGTCTCGTTGACACGGGTTTTGGGGGCATGGTCCATTGACTGTTGGTCCCTTCAGATCAATGGTCTGGATCGAAGCACCACGGCCCCACTTGTACAAAATAAGAATGGTGGATAGTGTATGATTCTTTGGATTGCTTGATCGAAGAGTTCATCATTTCTTTGTAGGACTAATTTAGGAGTCGTTGGACCCCCTACTGAATCTCAGCAATCTATACAATTCATCTGCTGGGCCCGAGTTATATAGCTCACTATGAGAAAATCATGTCAATCGCTTGAACTTGCTCATCCAACCATGTCCCTTCTGCTTAAAGAATGTGAACTGTACATCTTTAAGGTCTTAGCTGCTGGTTTACAATCCAGTGTGGGGCCTACAGACTTTTCAATGAGGGGATAATTTCACCATGATCCATCCACGGAAGGAGTCTGCCAGAGGAGCAGTCCAGATCATGGTGGGCAGGACCCATGTACAGTGGAGGACAGATGCAGTCTGTGTTGGTTACTTCGAGCCTTATTTTTATATCTTTGGAACCAGACATATATTAGTGTGGAAACCTTCAGCTTATTGCACGTTTTTTGTTAAATCTACAAAGCTGGGTGGTCTCATGGCCCATCAATATCTTCCCCTTCCTACATTTGCAAAAACCGAACAAAAAGATGTTTGGAATCTGATGTTGTGTAGAACTTTCTTACAGACATTTCTGGTTTATGATTTGTCATTTTACATGATTTAGGGTCTGTTTGGATTCACTATTAAAAATCTCATAAAGTAGAAATAGCTGAATCCTAATTTCCTTAAACAGTTCATATTAAGTTCTCGGCTCCGAATTACAATTTACTTTCAAGTTGGACTTAAAACAAAGGCAACTGCTATTTTAAGGGCGACTTCCACACTACAAATGCTAGAATACATTCAAACGCAATCGTAGACTTAATTTCTAATCAACTGAATTCTTGCAATGTAATTCACTTGTGCATCCAAACGAGATCTGAGAAAATTTTATCTTGTCACCTCTATGGCCAGGTTTTTTGTTTTTTTGTTTTTTTTTTTTTGAAAAATAATCATTGCTTAATTTACATAAAATGGTGTTTTTAATTTTGGCGTGTGTAAAGAATCACTGGAATAGTCTCCTGCCTGTTATCCAGGCTGGTTGACATGCCACGGCCTCTCCAGCTGCAGGTCTCAGGTTCGAGACATGCTAATAGCGCTAGTGGGCGCTTTGTGTGATTAACCGTGTGGGTGAGTTGCGGTACTAACAGGGTGTGTGAGTTGCATGACTAATGCAATAAAGAATTACCTTTCAAAAAACAAAAAGAATCACTGGAATCTCTCCACGGCATCGCCGTAGATGTAGAAGTAATTTCATGCTGGAAAGATAAAGTCACCGAGAAATGTGGAACAAGAACCAACAAGATGAACAGGGAAGTGGAATTTTGTATTACTAAGCTCATTCTAATGCATTTTTGTCAGTGTCGGACATTTGAACTTATAATAGCCTTCGAATATTGTCAAGAGTTGCAAGGTTCTCTTGTTTCTTTGTCAACTACTGTGAGGGTGTAAGCCTCATGCTTTGGCATATGGGTTTTGGATGGATACGCAGTTTTGTTTAAAACATGGATATAAATGTAGCCATATTAGTGCTATAATCTGACTCATGATGCTAGAGGATAAAAGGCAGGACACCAAGAGGAGATTTTTCTATTTCTATCTAAATTTAGCAGATATAGCTGATTGCAGCCCTTAGGATATGGACTCTGCATGGTATGGGCATCTAGCTGTTGACAGATCTCTTGTGATCTTCTTGTATACGAATTTCTAGCTTATTAGATATCCATTTATCATAATTCCCTTATCCTGTTGGCATTATAACTAAGTTGGGATTCTTCAGTGCTTCTCAGTTTCATTTGCTAAGCTTGAAACCACTGTATATATGGAGCTGACCTTTCTGTCCCAAACATACATGAAATGTAGCCATCGAAAAACATTCCGTGAACTTTGCAAATCAGTGCCATTGTACAAACCAAGTTGGATTCATGTCATGACCCACTTGGGTTTGGGTGCTTGCCCTAGCGGTCATGGGTTCACGCTCATCACCAACCACGCCTTGCTCAAGTTTAGTTCATCATTTACTCTTCGTCCACATGATCTCTCTCTATTATTCCTGATCTCATCCCTATGCTAATGCCGATTGGTTTAGTTGCTTTTACTCGTGCTGATCCGCACAACTAGAAGCTACATATTCCCTGACGCTCATCCTGTATTATGGACCATATTTAGCATCAGTAAGAAAGTACTGGTTTTGTCTCAGCCTCTAGTGAGATTGTGCTGTTACAAGCTTTGGTATCTGATCCTGATGTTCAACTTCTTGGTAGTCTCTTGCATAAACAAGAGCAATATTGTCCGGTTATTATTGCAGAGCTGCTGCTGCTGCAGTTGTTGTATTGTAGGTGTTTTCTTTGTGAATAAAATCTTATTCTTAATCTTCAAAAAAAAAAAAAAAAGTGCGGTATTTGGATTGCTTCAAAATTGATGTTTCATGCAGTAAACACGCCAACTTCCTTAAATTCCTTCTACCCTTCAGCTTCCTAATCCATACACAGAGTCTGCAAATCAAGTCTCTAGTGTGGCATCAGTTCCTAGTCCACGTGATGTCCTTCAGTGATTTTCCATTCAATGCCCAATAGGCACCTTTTAATGCTCTGGTTGAAATTAACGGAGATTGCATTGAGTTCTCATTGATATCCAAGATACATCGGTGCTCCTCCGACTATTGTATTTTATCCTGGTTTGAATACAGATATACAATCCTCATGCACTAACCTTTTTCCCAGGTTGACGAGACGGCCAGTGGATGGCCGCTTGGGTTGGAGAACATGAATACGAGACTTAGACTGATGGATGCCTCACAAGCTGCCTCTTTCAATCCCAACTCCTTCGACATGCGCTCAATCAGTTCCTCTTCACTCTCATCCTCCGACCTCGACACTGAGGTGATTCCCCATCCGCTTCTTGTTGTTTTGATTTTTTAAAAAAATGCTAATTTTTTCTCTTTTTTTGTGAAATTGGCAGTCCACAAAATCCTTCTTCCAAGAACATAATAGCGTGACATTGGGGAGACTCATAGGGATAAAACCAGGGGATGGGGACTTGTATTTCACTAGCACGGCTCACCACGAGGAACGGGTATCCATTGTAAGAGTTGCTTCGCATGCATCGGAAAGGCACAAATCAGAAGTGTGCCAAGGCATATGTGTACCTTTGTTACTGAGTATTCTTGTAAAGATGAGTCGGGCCAGAAACAGTTCAAGACGTTGAAGTAGGCTGCCAAGCTGGTAACATTGAGAAGTCCCGTCTGTCGTTTGCATTTGTGCCGATTATTGTGATTTTGAACTGTTCATTTCAGTTCAGCTTGAAGAGGGTATTATGATTTTCGTGGGGAAGAAATTTGCGAGTATTTTCTTGGTTCTTTTTAGGCAATGCAAGCCATCTTGGTATGAATGATAATCGTCTTGGTATTATTGAAAAATTCGATCAAGGAATGGGTTTAGTTCAAAATTCTTCTGCAACAGGTTTATTATGTTTACATGTGTAGCGACGAATCTTCATTCTCAATACAATTTTTGCTTCTTATGCCATAAGAAGCTTTAGTTGTAACTAATTGGACTCTCATGCTTCATAATGCGATGAAACACATGTTTTGGGTGTAGACCGGCTGACAGATCGTGCAGTTGGTGAGCCTCACCATGGATTCCTATGGCTTGAAAATCTCTTGACCAGACGATCAGGCGTTCGTATTGGGTACAATGAGGATTAGTTCAGATGATCCTTAAAATCAAATTATCAGGATATGGTTATGGCAGGGATTGTTTACTGCTCATGAATACATTCATGTTAAGAACTTAAAAACTTTTTTTTCTAGTAGTATCACAGGTTGAATTTGTTACCGTTACTGACGATTCTAGAGTTCGAAATCCAAGTAGATCTTGATTTCAAGTCTCTGCAGGGGTAGATTTTTTATCCCTATCCTTTCCCAAGTATCCAACTGCAGCTTTTTGAAGGATCCAACATTGGATGCTGCTTATGTTTTCTTTTTTACCATCCATTTTGAAACATTAGGATTGTCCAATCTGAACAACTTTTTGAGCCAGGGAGAATACAAGGTAGGGCCCATCAAATAGATGGTCCACATTGATTTGATTAATAGAACTGATTCTCTACAGGCAAGGTACCACAACTTGAGGTACCATACCATCTTTCCCACCAATATGCCAATTGTGTAGGACAGTACCATGAAAACAGTAGGCAACGCCATGAAGATCACTTGGCACAAGAATCAGGCTGGTTTGCTTATTAGGTGGGCCATGCTGTTGGAATCAGGGGACAACTGATTGTCAAATTCAACATACAGATGTGGCCCATCTAGCGATCGGATCGGCCTGATTTTGGAGAATGGTGATCATGGTACTGAATATTAGCCGGAAATATGGTACTGAACCGACCTGATCCGTCCATAACTGAAACTGAGTCGACTCGGGCAAGTGGGATGCAACTCAAAGGAGTGGTCAAACCATGGCAAACCTACCCCAGTTCGCAGTCCTAGTTCTAATGATTCCTATGGCATTAAAATACCATAAAAACACATGCACGGCCAAGCCCATAATTCTATTTGATGGTTTTGGGCCAATCTCTCAATGCCTACAAATCTCACCACAACTCTCGGTTCATGTCATTAATACCGTCCAAAAGATTGACCCAATATGGATGGGTCATAGCCAAAGTTGCACCCAATGGCTGTGGCCAGATAAATTGTGGGTTCTAGGATTCGGGTTCCTTCATACACTGAACACGTGTACGGGGGAGATCCAAGGTGATCATGGCCCATTAACCAGACCTCTAAAGAAAGAATAAAAAATTTGATAATCAGGTAGAGTGATGGATGATAAACAGGCACTTACAAATTACTCAGAAATTGTATGTGAAATACAAGTATTCAAATTAAAATGTTCAATCGGTGGGTCCCAGTTTTAGATATATCATCAATAAAAAATTACTCTTATTTAATTAGCAGGCCATCTGATGGTGGATACTTATTCTACGGTTAAAAGTGAAAATATCCAATGGGCCCATTTCAACAAACAAGTGTCCATGAATCAGAGGTTAGGATGGCTCCAATAATCTGATTTTGGGACTGTCACTTAGCAACGGTAAGTATCGCAATCAGAGTTAACATATGCCTTGTCTACAGTTTTTGAGAGCATGCGTATCAAGAGTCACAAGCATCCAGAGTATCAATAACTCCCCCCACACAAAATGAGAAGGGAGAAAGTAAGAGGGAAGAATTCTTGCCCGGTATCATCCCAAACTTCCCCGCGTGGGCAGCTCATCGGGTGGGGCCAACAGCCTTGTGCTCCAACTCAAAGTAGAACAGTCCATTTATCAAACTAGCCACTCATATGCACTAAATGTGGACCACTGGCCTATTTATCACCCCAGCCAATGAGCTGATTGCCCTGATTTTCAGTTGTTGACTGGTAGCTCCTGTTAGGTTTTTCGAAATGCAGTGAAAAAAAAAAGTTTTTCAAAGTCCTACATTGTCTTATTAACTCCTATAGATCTCCGTTTTGATATATCCAGGTTTTTAAAAAAGAACTTAAACCTATGGTTAGGATTTACCTAATCAAAGCTGCCCAATAAATTTTTGATTTTGTCAATATCAATCTTTTAAATTACCAATCTTCCAAAACCAAGAAGTCTTCCCCATCACAAATGAAGAAGAGTTGAGAGCTCAATACATCAGCCCTTGGGTAGCCAAAGGGAGAACATGTGACGGAGGAGGAAGGGGGGGGGAAGTGTGATCTCTCTCTCTCTCTCTCAAACGCTAAAGGGATGGGGCATTCAAGGCTCACTTTACTCTGCGTATCCTCTTCTTTTAAGAGAAGATTTGCTTATAAAGAGAAAGCTAGAGTTTCAAGGAGACACCAGCTATGATATTTTAGCACCCTTTGTCCTTCCACATTCTTCCGCATGCCCTACTATATTGGAATTTTATGATTTTGCCTTATCAAATGCACCCATATATGGTCCAATCCTTTTGCCATCATGGTCATCACCTATACATATCAAGTGGCAAATTTTCAAATCCAGACCATTATATCATTATCGAGCACAAAACTTTTGACCAATTCAAACAAAAGTTTAATGGCAAGATCATCTAAGCGTTAATCTTAGCAGAAAAATTACTTGATAGAAATTTAATCTCCAAGATATAAGCCACAAGTTCCCAAGAAACTAGTGGTCCTTTGTTGTCTCCTGTAAATCTCAATGAACTTTAATGAATGTCCACCGCTATACTCACTTTTACCAATTACATGATAATCTCTTAAGTCATAAAGTGAGCTAAAGCACATATAATAAAATGATGAACGCACATATAATAAAATGATGAATTCTCGCGTATCATCGAATTTAGGGCCTGTTTGGTACGTAGATTAGGTAGGATTAAATTGCATTTGGTCCCATGCAAATTTCACCCAACCTTTGAAGATGACGAAAAAGATTAGGATCATATAAGATGAATTTGCATTTGGTCTCATGCAAATTACTTCCTGCCTTTGAAGAGGACGAAAATGATTATGATTATGATTATGTAGGATGGAATTGCATTTAGTCCCATGCAGGATTTCTTACGTATTTCATCTGTGGACCTCACATTGATGCATGCATTTTATCCATGCCATTCATCCATATGTCCATATTTTACATGCGACATCCGAGTTATAAATGTGTACAAGCGACCAACATCAGTTGTGAATGTGAATCTAGTCCATTGATTATAATTCTATGGTCCACCGAACGCAAGTTTCACTTACTATAGTATTTTTGCAACCCACCCACCCAGTCAATTGCGCAACACACCCACTGGTAGGGCGTAAGCAGCGAGAATTTCACCCTGATGGGTTTCAAGAACGACACCTCTTGTTGAAACTCCGCAGAGTCTACCAACGAGTCAAGGCCCGAACCCCACACCACAGGGATAGTTGAGATGAGAAGTCCCACCACTAGAAGAATCCAAATCATGTGGGGTCCATGGTGGTGTGTATGCCATCTAATCCATTTATCTAACCCACCATGCTGCAATGAATGGATTATGGAAAATCAGGAAAAATCAGGACATTCCAAGACTCACGTGGGCCAACCCATGTATGAATCATTTCGCATCATTCCTGATGGCTCACTCCACTTAAAGTTTGGGATTGAACTGATTTTTAGGATCCATGGTGAAAATGTAGCGGCTGACTGGGTGGACTGGGTGGAACTATGCAAAGTTCTCCTCCACATGAGACTTGGGTGTAGCCTGGCCATGTACGTGATTCCATCAGATCAGGTTCGTGACTGCAGCCCTTTCATATGGGGAAGCGGATTGCCGGTGACCCGCGGCACAAAGATATCTCTGTGCCCGGGTCTGTGTGCGGTCCACAGAAATGTCAGTGATAAATCCACTTCGTCCATTTATTTTTAAAGACCACAATAGGACAGGATCTTAAAAATCAGTTAGATCCAGATCTCAGGTACGCCACACCAACAAAACAGTGGGAAAGCAATGTCCACTGTTGAAAACTTCCTAGACCTGACCATGATGTTTATATGCCATCCAAACCGTCCATAGAATTATTACCACTCAGATACACTATTGGAACAAATATCATTCTGATACAAAACTTCAGCCACCGCCAGGCATTCAATCCCCCACTGTTTCATGTGGTATGACCCACATGAGTTTTGCATCTGCCTGAGTTTATAATCCTGTCCTATTGTGTTCTTTGAAAACGGATGTACAGTAACTTTTTCACGACATCTCTATGTACCCACACAGCCCCATCACAGAGATACCTCTAAGCCTGGGGTCACAGGCAATCCGCTACCTTCAAAACATGAATCAAGATTTATAAACTAAAATTATGCTTATTTGATAATCCCACGATCAAATTGGTGGACACAAATCCGATGGTTAAAAGTAAGAAATATCCAATGGTACTATTTCAACAAACAAGTGTCCACGAATAAGAGATTTTATTGCTCAACCAATCTGATTTTTGGACTGCAACTTGGGGGCGCGAATTAGGTGTTACCCCGGGAACAGCTTAGCGGGTGTTACCCCTACCGTATGGCCCACATGGATGATATTTTATATATCCATGCTGTACATCCGTTTCTCCCCGGACCATTTTAGGATGGATTTCCAAAAATTATGTAGATCCAAATCTCAAGCGTACCATATCATTGGAAACGGTGTAATTCAGTGCCCCACCATTACAAAATTCCAAAGAGCCCATCATAAGGTTTTGGTAATGTTTATTTTCCATCCAAGCCGTTGATAATGTCAAGAAGTTCTTGATGTAGGTAAAATATAAAGATCAGATTGATCTAAAACTTCTGTAGCCCATAAAAAGCTTTTAATGGTCATTCATCACTGTTTCTAGTGCTATGGTCCACCTAAGATTTGGATCTTCTTATGGTTAGGGCTTTGCATGGTTCAGTCGATTTGGTTTTGAGGGATGATACCCAATCGAACCGACTTAGTCGGTTTTAAATATTTAACAACTGAATTAAACCGATGAAGCCTCACTAACCCAACCGAATCAGATAAAGTCGGGTCGGGCCAGTTTTGTCGGTTTCATGACAACATTAAAAAAATTAAGAAGATCCAAATCCCTGGTGGACTACACCAATCTAAAATTGGTGAATGAACATTAAAACTTTTTATAATTATAAGCCACAAAAGTTTTGGATCAAAAGTGAAATTTGACTTTTCCCTTTATCCAAGTCTGTTTGACCTTATCAACGAGTTGGATGGCAAATACACATTGCAAATTTTCTTCAAGTGGGCCCGAGAACATTTTTTAATGGCGGGCACTCAATCAACATTGTTTCCTATAGTGTGGTCCACCTAAGATTTGGATATGATTAATTTTTCGAACATATCCTAAAATAGGTTGAGAAAATGATTGGACGGCGCGGATATAAGATATTATTAAGGTGAGCCATATGGTAAGAGTAACATTAATAAAACTAATTCAAATATATATAGCCACTTCAGTTCAGTTAAATACGGTATATAATTTTCACAAACCCACAATCGAACCAACATCCTCAGTTTTTAATATTAGAAAGCTGAACCGACTCGAAATAGAATGAAAAACTGACCCAACTGATCGACTCGGTCGGATTTTTAATAGCCCTACTTAGCGTTTTAGATCACATCCTAAAATGATACGACAAAACAGATGGACGGCATGGATATATAAAAAATACATCGAGAGGGACTCCCACACAGTTAGGGTAACACCCACTAAGCTGTTCCCCCGGTAACAGCTAATCCGCTCCCTGCAACTCGACGACAGCGGTTTGCACAATTTTAATTTGCGTTAGTATATGCAGCTTCTGCAAATTCTTGAGTCCCAGCGTATCGAGCATCACACTCGGCCAGAGTAGCAAATAACTCTCCGAAAGAAACAACCCCACCGCCTCGGGAGGAGAAGAGAGGCGAATGAACTAGGGTTTTACAGACGTCAAAAACCCTACTCTCTCTCTCTCTCCGATTCCCAAGCGAATTTCAAAGAGGCGCGATCTTCCGTAACAGAATCGCCTATCTGAAGTCCTCTGCAACTTCTCTACCAGTAAGTCCTCTCGAACCCATTTGTCTTCTCCTTGTTTCAAATTACGGTACTGCCATTCATCTTCTCCACCTCTTATTCTTTTAAAAGCTCTCTTTCTGTATTCCCGTGAATTCTAAAGACGATACTCCCATCCATCTTCTCCTCTATATTCCCGTGAATTCTAAAGACGATACTCCCATCCATCTTCTCCACTATATTCCCGTGAATTCTAAAGAGAGAAGTTTCCGTTTCTTCGGGATTTTTCGATGCAGTTGAAATGAAGGTTAAGGTGATTTCTCGGTCTACTGACGAATTCACCCGAGAACGTAGCCAAGATCTCCAGGTGATTTTCTCAGAATTTCCATTTTCATTTCTTTCTTCTATTTTTTTTGTGGAGTAAGCTTTTATAAAATTATTATTATTATTATTATTATTGAGAGGTATTATACATTACTTTTTTGGGGTTTTCAGTAGGTGCTGTGGGCCCCATTGTTCAGTGATCCTAGTGGCTGCTATTATGGGCCATGCTGTGGATGGCCCACGCTCCAACAATATCCCAGATTGAAAAGATTTTAAACCCTTCAATGGGTGGCCAAACAAATAGACTGTTAAGACATACATGAAAGATACATGATTGATAACATTCGACCAAAAAAGGTCAAATATTTTATTGCTAGGACTTTCCTGGATCAGGGATTTTGGTGCATGGGGAGTTCAAATTCCTTATTTAATGTGTTTTGACCCGCTTCACAGAGCCAGTTGTAGTGGTTCATATGGGGGTGTTGCACTAGGATACTGTTGGGGTCCATATGATCGAAGAAAGGATCCACTGTTCTCATAGGAACACTCTCATGACTATGATTTAGTTGATTGGAGCATCCATCAAGTGGTTTTTTGCTGGTACCAATACTCACAAAGGTTTCGAGTGTTTTCAACCGTTTTTTTTTTTTTTTGAACGATGAAAAAAAATTATTAAAAAAGAGAAGGCCGAAGCCAGAAAATACACCCCGTGAAACTATACAAGGAAACCAAAACTTTAATGAAGCTCCCCCCAGTTAGCTAGGAAATGAGCAACAATACCCGCAACCACCGCCCAATCTACAACATTCAATTTTGATGCCCTGAACACATCCTCTACATGGCCCGAATGATTCCTAAAAGTTCTGTTATTCCTCTCCAGCCATATAAACCATAAAACTGCCATAAGCACAAGTCGCCACGCTTTCCGCCCCACCCTCCCCCCACCGCCTCTGTGCCATGAAAGGAAGAATTGACCAATGGACTCTGGCGCAACCCACGTCATTCCAAAAAGATGGAAAAACTTATACCACACCTACGGAGCAACTCCATAGTGAATGAAAAGGTGATTCACCATTTCCTCGTCCTGAAAACACAACACACAGACATTGGGAAGAATCATTTTTCTTTTCCTAAGATTATCAACCATGGATCTTCTGTATAATTCGTCAAAATGTTTTCAATACACTTGATGGTAATCTGGATGGCTAAGATATTGTGGTCCATCACTTTCTTTGCATGGGATTTGGATGAGGATAGATGACCATGTTCAATGGAGGGATGGAGTCATTTTCGGTACTTGTCTCTCAAAAAAATAAAAAATCCTCCCTATAAATAAGATCACATCCCTAAAGGAGAGGATAGACAGAAGAGAGGGCCTTGGATGCCAAATCCCCCTAGAGATGTCACCACCTAGAGAGAGAGAGAGAGAGAGAGAGAGAGAGAGAGAGAGAGTCTACGTGCATACATCCACATGTGTGGCCCGTAGGGCATGCATCTCTCTTGGCATGGTTGTAGCCCAACTCTATGAGAGAGAGAGAGAGAGAGAGAGAGAGAGAGTTTGCATGCATACATCCGCATGTGTGGCCCTATAGTTTGCATGCATACATCCGCATGTGTGGCCCATAGGGCGTGCATCTCTCTTGGCATGGTTGTAGCCGAACTGTATGTTCTTGCATGTGGGCTCTCCTCTCCTCCTCATCAAGGATAGATCTAGGAGAGAACCTTCTGCATGTAAATCTTTTTTAATTTTATTGTAGAAGCTGAGCTAAATCTAAATGGAGATCCATAGGGCCTGATCTATTAATTTGGACCGTTAAAAATCTTTTATTCTTCTGCTGCATCTCTAAACTCTAATACTTGATTCCATGGTCAGATATCTTTGAATGCAGTTTCTTGAAATTTTGAAGCGGACTGAATTGTCTTTAGTTTATACTATTGATTGTTAGTTGGGCATATGCAATTGTGATGCCCTCTAACACTACAGAATGTACATAGAAAAGTCGTAATAGGATGATTTGTACTTTTTGTATCAGGGACAAGGAGTAAATTTCATTGTCTTTTGTTTGCCATCGTCATTGCATTCCATATACGCTCTTTTAATCTGATTGGTTTTAAGACTTCTAGATTCTAAATCATCCCACCATAGTTCTAGCTTTGTGTTTACCCCCTCCTTCATCTCGTCAATCCAAACTCTGTGATCTGTAAACGACGTATGCCGTGGGATCTCGTCTTGTAAATGCTAACATTTATTTGTCCATAAATAATCCAAAAAGAGAAGCGCTCAATGCTGACCCCTTGCGTAATCCTATAGTAATGAGAAACTCACCTCTCTGCTAGTTGTCCTTACATTCATTACTGCTCCCTCATACATATCCTTAATCATGTCAATATATCCTATTGTAACTCCTTTCTTTCCCAACACCCACTAGATTCCCCAGGGACCCATTGTATGCTTTCTCTATATCACTAATGACCATGTGAAGATCCTTCATCTTTTTCCTATATTTTTCCATCAGTGGTCTAAGTAGGAAAATAACCTCAATGGTTAACCTTCTTGGCATAAATCCAAACTGAATTTTTTATACATTCGACTCTTTGGTTTTGTGAAACTGCTATATTCTTTTGAGCTTGAATTGGTTTCTAATATCTGTTGAAACTTCCATTTGCTTGTATAGAGGGTTTTCCGAAACTATGATCCAAACTTACGTCCCCAAGAAAAGGCCACTGAATATGTTCGTGCCCTTAATGCTGCAAAGTTGGATAAGGTAATCATTCCCCCCCACCCCCCAACCAAATGAAATTGAGGATTTTCATATTTATGCTATTATTCTTCCTTACCATTTTTATGGTTCATTAGATATTTGCAAAACCTTTCATTGGAGCGATGGATGGGCACATTGATGCTATCTCTTGTATGGCGAAGAACCCAAATCACTTGAAAGGAATATTCTCGGGTTCAATGGACGGAGGTACCTTTTCATTTATGAGTTTTTTATTTTTATTTTTACTTTTGGCTTTACTGTCACTGTTTTCCTTGCAATGTCCTTTGTGACAAAATGCTATTTAATGATGCCTTTAGCCGTCTTACAATTTTTTTTAGCATTTGCCTAGATAGTGGTATCATCAATCCTTTCAAAAAGCCCTAGATAATGGAATTCATGATACTCTATTTTTATATTACCAGAAATTTGTGGATTTCTTATCAATCATCTTGTTCACAACCATATTGAGAAAATATTGAGTTCATTCTCATTTGATAATGGAAAGAGAGACCTCTATATACCTTTGTAGTAATCAGTTCCAGTGTTGCGAAGCAGTAGATGCGATGACTCAGTCTCTTGCAAAGCAGGGAGTGACGAGAGGTTCACTCATCATCAGCTCATCATTTCCTTTTTCCTAGATGCTTGTTGCTTGTTTTCTTGCATGGCTTTCTAACATTCAGTTATCCTTCCAAAAAGACCCTTGTATCAGTTACATCACGCCTTGGGGTTGCATTTTAGAAAAAGACCCTTATATCAGTAACATCATGCCTCAGGGTTGCATGTTTCATGGTTGCCTTTGCAAAATCTGCCTTGGATCAGTAGGATCAATTTTGCATTTTCGCCTATTGGAATGAATATCTTGGTTGAGCATGTGCCTTGGCTATGGCTTGTGCGCGCGCTCTTGTGGAAGCACTGTGTGCATCAGGTGTTTGTCCGTGCCTGCATCAGGTGTGTGTTTCTCATTTGGAGTTGCACACTGCTGTTGGGTTTCTCAAAAGCAGTTTTTTCCATTTCAGCATTTTCTTGTCTTTCCACTGTTCAATGTCTTTCATTTCCACAAGGAATAGTGGAATTATGATCCTTGCCCATCTATGCCACAACTGATGATACTTTAGTACTACAATGGTATTAACTTTGTTTTTTTTTTTTCTGTAAAAGAAAAGAAAAAAGAAGAAGAAGAAGAAGAAGAAGAAGATCTTGGCTTTCCTTCCGCTTTGTTTGCTTATTTCTTTCAATCTATATATGATTTCTGGGGACATCTGACAAATTAATGCAGAAGATTCTTGGGGCTACATGATGCCTTAACCGACCTTTCACTTCTAAATTTTGTTCACAGTAAAGGACTTGTTCTTATATCTCAATGCGGCATTTACTAGTGAAATAAACTGTAAAATGAATGGTTGGTATCTTCATGCACATATTTCTCTGATGTAGGACGTCGCCACTATACATTTACCAAGTTTATATACTTATCAGTTTGAGGTTTGCAAAATTGTAAGTGTTTTGTTTGTTCTTTTGGCAGATATTCGTCTCTGGGATATAGCATCCAGGTACCCATCACACAGCTCTGTGTCGGATTAATTTGCTCTATCAAAGAGCTTTGCTAAGCCCACACGCATGTGCAATAAAGCTCATGTACACTCCACACGTGTGAGCATTTTACAGTAGGTCCGAGATCCAATCCATCCATCAGATTGATCCACGGTCAGGTGAGCCACAGCAAAACAAATTTACGGCTCTGGAAAGCTTGGGCTGGAGTTTTCTAACCCATCAACCTGTTTCCAATATTTGGGTATGTGCCTTTTTGGCACATGTGTGGCGTGTACATGAGCTTTGTTGCACACGTGTGTGCTCTTAGCAAAGCTTTCTATCAAAATCAATCAACATTTGGACCTGGTATTTGAGTTGGAATATGACCTGATATCTATGTTGTGCTTGATATGTGTCTATTGGAAGTGGAATGGCCTGCCAGAAGTACTTATTTCTCTCACTATTGAATGGGTTGAGTCAGATTTTTTGGGATTCCTTTTCTTAAGTTATGGTGTATACCTTAGGATTGTAGTAATGCTATTGAATGGGTGGAGTCAGTTTTTTTTTTTTTTTTTTGGATTCCTTTTTCCAAGGTTATGGTGAATATCTTAGGGGTCGTTTGGTAACAGGGATTTGAGTGCATTCAGAATCCAAAAGTCATTTGGCAATGTGGATTCAAAGGGATTTGGAATCGGAGGTATTTGCAATCCACAGTTTTGCTGTGATTTGGAATCAGATGCCTTTTTGGATTCCTTTTTAAAGGCAGGAGAGTCGCACATGTAACAAAGGCTAGGCGACTAATCCATTGTACACATGGCAAGTTGATGATACCCCAAAACAATCAAATTATTGGCTGCATCAGTAAAATTACATCAATAGAATGATCCAAGCAGTCCAAACATTGACCATGTAAATTGATTGTTAAAAAATGCTGGTAGGTTGCTCATTTGTGATCCTATGCTTGTGGCTCACCTGAGGCATGGAATTTCATCATTTTTGTCCAAAGTATATAATTCAATGGGCTTGTTACAATCATTCTGTCAAATACCACATATGTACACTAATTTGGGATATTAAAGTTGATTTGGTAATTAAATTCAAATTTCTGTAAATACCACAAAATTTCAATGCATTCCTAGTTTTGGATTCCAGTGCATTTGGAACACATGCTGCCAAACACAACGAGGATTCGGAATCACCTCGAGTGGATTCCAATGCATTCTAAATACAAGCTCCCAAGCAGGCCCTTAGGATTGCAGTTGTGTTTGACGAAAGGCCATCCCAAGCATTATCATTTCCTGTGACATGTCTGATGGATGTTTGATCTGAAAAATAAACAGGCGGACAGTTTGCCAGTTCCCAGGCCACCGAGGTGCTGTTCGAGGTTTGGCAGCATCTACAGATGGACGCGTTCTTGTATCCTGTGGAAGTGATTGCACGTAAGGACAGCCGAGCTGTATCATATCTGTAGGCATTTTGAAATATTATTACCTAATTATTTATATTGTGATATAAATTTACCTTTCTGCAATCTCTCAGATGTTTATGGAAACAAACATCTGGAATATTTTCTTTTCTTAAGGTTTTTCTTCCTGTGTCAGTGTCAGGCTTTGGAATGTTCCTGCTGCGAATACTCTGGGGTCAGATGGTTTATCTGATAATTCATCAGAGGTCAGTAGTTCATCCATTTGAGCCATATCTTGTGCAATGCATATGTCTTCTTCTATTTGGTTTCTATCTTCTTTAATTTCATGTTTTGTACTTTTCAGCCATTGGCAGTATATGTTTGGAAGAATGCTTTCTGGTGAGAGTTTCAAAGTTGTATTTCAGATCAATCTGTTAATGGATCTTTTTTTTTTTAATAAGAATAAGGAATTGCTCTGATATTGAGATAGATCCGTATCTATATGTTATCTATGCAAGTTCCTAATATTTTAACTCCATTTTCAGGGCTGTAGATCACCAGTGGGATGGTGATCTCTTTGCGACAGCTGGTGCTCAGGTTGATATATGGGACCACAACAGGTTTGGATTTAACTTGCCTTGCCTTTTTCCATAATGACTTGGATGATGACATTTTGAATGACAAAGTTGAGCTCTTGCAAAAAGGTCACAGCCAGTGAACAGTTTTGAATGGGGGAATGACACCGTTATTTCTGTTCGATTTAATCCAGCAGAACCAGACGTGTTAGCAACATCAGCTAGGTATGTATAATGGATTCGTTTTCCAGAATAGCCATCTTCTTTTGCGAATGAGACTGTTAACATTACCTCCCATACCATCTTAGATTTTATTTTTTATTTTTTATTTTATCTCATATAGTGTCTATTTTGAGGAATGAAGCACTAGTCAAATAAACTAGAGCATATAGCTGTGTAGTCCTATATTAGTAATAAATAAAGCAATAATTCACAAGTTTCTTTTCATTTCAGTCTTTTTTTTTCTTTTTAACTCCTGAATCAATGAAGCATGATATTCCTTGTATCTCCACATCAGACTCTTGCTTAATATTTCTGCGCCTATATTGGTGAAGCCTCATTTTACTTGTCTTTTGCCCCCTGATGTATGTATTATCTCAAGTAGGTCGCTTATTAAGTACAGGCCTACGTTTGAAATTTGTTGGTACAATAGCTTACATATAGGCTGTCACTTGTCTTAGTAGCCTACTGTGTGGTTTGCGAGTTGCAGTTTGTTTTTCCACCATGAAAACCATGCTTTATTGCACATTCTATTCATTCCAATCTCTCAGTTGTGAATGACTACTGCATGCAATGTGCATAGTTTTAAAGTGTGCCATTTAAACAGTCTTTAGTGTATATTGTGGCATGTAGAGGGAATGTAACTCCATATTTCTGGTTTTGTAGTGACCGCAGCATAACACTATATGATCTGCGCATGTCATCACCAGCAAGGAAGCTTATCATGAAGGTAGAATGGCATGTTGTTATTGTAAATCCAAACACATTCAGCTGTCTGCTGATCATGGATTTGGTTTGCAATGGTTTCTTTTCGTTTATTTACTATTTCATTCTTTGCCAATATTGTGAGCCTCAAATGCCTACTCCTGTCTTCCACTGTAATGGAGTTTGCTCAGACAGATCATAATAGAGACTGTTGATGTTTTACAAGAAGATAACAGGTTGCACAGGGCATCTCAGATTTTTGCTTAGAGTGGTAAAACACCTTGGGATTTAGGATGTTATGTTTGGCATAATAAATGGTATGTGGCATAATAAATGGTATTGGGGGGGGGGGGGGGGGGGGGGGGGGGGGTGTTGTTGACTGATCTAGTGCTCAATGTGAAAAAGCAAAGATAATCAAGCGTGCCCTCCAAAATTTAGCAACTTGCTGGGTTGTAGCTACATTTTTTACAAACTAGGGAGGGAAGCCTGAGGAACAGTTTTTGGGTTGTTTAGTGGAACAAGAGATCAATTATTTAAGTTACATAAATTCTTTAGGCACTACAGAGGCCATTTCAGCAGAGGAAGATCTCCAAATTAAATATCTCTTGCCAAGTATGTGTTGAATGTGCTATTATAAATGTTGTCAACTGGGGAAACACAATTATCAGTATCCCTAAAAGATAATTTTCATGGATATCATTGCCTGATATTGGAATGTGGCGCAGCTGCTCTCTTTCAGATGACTACAAAACTGTATTGATATCATTAGTTTATAAACTAATGTAACTAATGTAATTTTATCCAAAAAAAAAAAAAAAAAAAACTTATTATTGTGCTTTAGGAGTAGCATATGCACATACGGTCACACTTCGAGTTGTGTGCTTGGCTCTTTCATCAATTACTAGTTTTATGGTGATCTATATCATTTTGTAACAGCATCCTTCGCTATCAATTTGATTCTTTTCCATGGTATGTTACGTTTTTTGTTTCTAATAAGTTGTAATACCTATTCTGATATTGTTTAAAAAACCTATTATGACGATCCAGTTGAGCTGTAATAATGTCACTTCCCTTCTCGCATTTGTTTGTGTCAATATTTTCCATATCCAAAATATAAGCATGAGGTTTATGAAAGGTTTGCCAGATTCATGTGTTAGTTTTTCCAATATCACTTACAGTAAAATCTCAAGGCAACTGAACTACTGAGTCTAAGGTTGTGAGAGGGTCGGAGTTTCTACTCTATGATTTGTGTTTATTTTATCAGAGATTTCTTAAGCACACATTCATGTGCAATACAGCTCATGTACACGCCGCATGTGCCATCTTGGTACGGGTGCATGATCTAATCCATCCATCAGGTTGGTCTGATGATTTACATGTTTCCAAAAAAATCTGGTCTGATCAGCATGTGGACCCAAATATTGGAAACAGGCAGATGGGTTAGAAAACTTCAGTGAAGTTTTTGAGAGTCAGACGTTTTGCAAACTGTGGCCCACCTGGCCAGTGGATGGACCTGATTCTTGGGCTAGGGCATCAAAACAGTGGTGCTGTTCTAATGGATGGATTGGATCTCAGGCCTATCATGCCATACTATCACGTTGTGGCATGTACATGAGCTTTATGGCACACCCGTCTGTGCCTAGCCAACCTCTATTCTATCATATGATTTACTTGATTGGGTGCATTATTCATCTCTCTCTCTATAGTGATGATTTCCCTTCGTCCATCTATTTGCATCTGGACAATGGTCGAATCTAAATGCAGTCTTAACTCTTGTTATTCCTAATTGCTTCCGAGAGAAGCTGACCCATATTTTCTTGTAACAGACAAAAACTAATGCTATTTCTTGGAACCCGAGGGAGCCGATGAATTTTACAGTGGTAAGCACATCTAAGGAAGCTGATTTTGTGCAAATGAATTATTTCTGATGGGAACTGGGTGCAGCCTTTCAGCACGTCATACATTGGAAGAATAACAAAAACTTCTCTCCCTTTAATTGCGGTGTTTTTTTAGGATTTTAGGTTTTAGAGTTATTTGTTTGACATTTGTGTGAGGGTTTAGGATGATTAGAACTTTTACCAAGAGATGTACATATCTCAAGATGTATATATCCCATGAACTCCTGAGATCCAGTAGTGCTATTCCTCCTCTCTCAAGTTGCTGTTATTGATGTCAATGCAGGCAAATGAAGATTGCAACTGCTATAGCTACGACTCGAGAAAACTAAATGAAGCCAAGTGTGCACACCAAGATCATGTTTCTGCAGTGTGAGTGGCATGGTTAAGAAAATTTTAATCTTGAAAAATGCCTTCATTTTTCAAAATTGATATCCTTCTCTGCCTGAGCCTTTAGAAGTGACCTTCATCAACACCTTTTTTATTTCAGGATGGATATTGATTACTCTCCAACTGGCCAGGAATTTGTAACTGGCTCTTACGATAGGACAGTGAGTTCTCTTCCCCATTGTTAAATTTCATTCAGTCCCTGCATTTCTCTACTGCAGAAGGAAGGCATCCATATTATCATGGCTCCCTGTTGTCATTTGCTAGTCTATCCCGTTGCAATATATGTCCTGTTTTCCCTCTGACAGTCAATTTTTGCAGGTGAGGATCTTCAAATATAATGGTGGCCACAGCAGAGAAATTTACCACACCAAGAGGATGCAAAGGTTTTTTTTTCTGGTTTTAGAATTTCTTCTCAGTCTTAAGGTTTTCGAGTCTTGTGTTTATTTGCCTTCATTAGTGCAACCCTTTCTGAAGAAATTAATCTGAGTTCAATTTGAGGAAATGGATTTTATATTTTATTTTTGCATGTATCATTGAAGATTGACCACATGATCTTCATTACCATCTTCTGTTCAGATACCATTTTCAGTGGATATATTTGTTTATGGAAGTATCTGAGTTTCTGACAAATTTCTCTTATCCATGTAGGGTATTTTGTGCAAAGTTTAGCTGTGATGCCTCTTATGTTATTTCTGGGAGTGATGACACCAACCTTCGGCTATGGAAAGCCAAGGCATCGGAACAATTGGGGGTTGTAAGTATCTTGTTTTCCACACTTTCTTTGCTGTTGGGATTTGGACAGATTAGCAGATTACTGATTCACCATTATTTCTGAGAATAGTCGAGACCAGTGGAAATCTTGAAATTTACCAAAATGTCTCTGAGATTTTGCAAAAGGTATACTCAAGAACATCAGTGCAGTATGAATGGCAGAGACTGGCAGTATTTGGCATTTACAAGTTATCAATTGCACGTTTTCTACATGGAAGTCCTTCATAGTTCACACTGTTGCTGATTTTGACAGCCATCACAAAATAAGCTGACCAGCTGATTCCCACCCCCCCCCCCCCCCCCCCCCCTCCCCCCCAGTTTTATAGCCTTAAATTTCCAGTGCAATATGATTTGAAGTAACTTATGTGTGGTTGTGTTTTGTTTTTGCTTTCCCAATGTTTGCTTTGTTTTTTCAAGGAGATCTTTATTCACTTAAATGCTTCTTTATGAATGATTAGTCCAAAAGTAATTCAGTCAGTTTCATTGCCACAAATAGCTGGTAGAAGCTAAAAATGTTTATGTTTGCCATTTATTAGAGATAGTTGGGATCACATCATCTCCTAGATACTGAACAATCTTATCTATTTCCATGCAGCTTCTTCCTAGGGAGCGGAAAAAGCAAGATTATCTTGAGGCCGTCAAGGAGCGTTACAAGCACCTTCCTGAGGTCAAGCGCATCGTTAGGTATGTCCTGCTTCTTACAACTGTGGTCAAAGCTATTCTGGACATCTTTTGAGGGAGGGAGGGAGAAGAAGCACATGATTATCGATTAAAAATAGAAGTATATATATGAGAGAGGGAGGGAAGCCAGTGGTGGCAAATCTGTTTTCATCCTAGTGGGGATCAACAGTTAAAACAGACATTGTGTCTCAAGTTGAAAGTAACTTCAGGATCTTCGTTTTGCAGGCATAGGCACTTACCCAAGCCAATATACAAGGCGGCCTCCCTCAGGCGTACCATGGTTGAAGCAGAAAAGAGGAAAGAGGAGAGGAGGAGAGCTCACAGTGCTCCAGGCAGCATGCCCCGGGAACCATTCCGGAAGAAAAGAATCCTTACAGAGGTTGAGTGATGGTTGCGCCCGAATGGAGATGTGTGGGTTGTGCATGCATGCATCCCAAAAGAAGTTTTGGAAGCAGTGGCATCAAATGAATATTATGCATGCTTTCTTAGCTCAACATTTTGAAGCCTTGGGTCTGCTGTTTCTTACTTTCAATGTTTTGATCACTTTGCTGAGCTCGCCCAGATTTTGTCTGAAAAGGTGGTAATTGGATCAAGCTGCTGTCTGTATGTAACACAGTTTTGGTAGGTTTTATCTAAGATACAAACTGCATGCTACGAAGTTGAATAAACATTTTTTTTTTTTTGAAAGACAATTATTTTATTGATAGTGAGGCCAAAGCCTAAAGAGAAGGAAAAGGTTATTTTCTACTATATTTGAAGCTATTAGCTCAATCTGTTGCACTTGATTCCACCTTCTCAAGCAAGGAAGAAAGCTTCAATTGATTCTGACATCTAAGACGACCCAAAGATATACAGAAAACTATACCAAATACCTCTTGTAAGAGGGCATACTAGAGATGATCAACCGACTTGGTGTCTTGAAAATACATAACACAAACATTTGGGAAAATCATTCCTTGCTTGCACAAGTCCACTGTAAGCACCTTCTTTTGCCCCCTAGACCTACTGAGCATAGGTCGCATGGTAATCGTAAGGATATGTGTGCATGTAGCGCATAAGTGTGCACATAAGTAATGGTTATCACCGCACACGTGTTAGTTATTACCGTATGTGCGAATGTGCTTGTGTATGCACTCAGCAGAAGCTTGCCAAGGCCCTCAAATTGGGGCCTTGGCTATCAGCTGTGAACCACCAAAAATGCTGTTTCAGGCGAAATTTTACCTCCAACCAAATATTGCTCCGGTCACATTGTGCCCTACACTGTCTGGAAGCCCACACTGCAAACTCTGGAGGAGCACTGTAATAGAAACCGGAGCTATATGACAAGTATGACTACATTCAGAAGACCCGTAACCCCTGATTTTTCTTTCCTCACCAACCCATTCCTGGCATCCAGTGACCTTAAGGGCCTGTTTGGTTGGCATCTGAAAACCTGTTTCCATTTTAAAATCCGGATTCCAGCGAAATCTAATTTAAACGGGTGTGTTTGGCAGCAAATTCCAGGCAAACAGGATTCCATCTGGAAACCTAAATTGGCTGGAATCCGGGTTAGTGGAAAAATGGTGTGGGGGATCGTTTCTACATAAGGAAAAAGAGGCGGAAGTCACCATCATTCAATATTGGCGATAATACCCCATCTCAATGTATGCGTTGTATGTCTATGATGTATCCACGCGGTCCATCCATTTTGAGAGCTCGATGAAGGGCATTAGACAAAAAATGAGGCAGATCTAAATCTCAAGTGGACCACACCACAGGAAAACAGTGTTGATTGAACGTCCACCATTAAAAACTTCCTAGGGCCCACTATAATGTTTATTTGCCATCCAACCAGGCCATCTGTCTTGCAGGACTACTATAGGCCAGGGGTCAAGTTCTCAGGTGGATCCAAAGCTCAAGTGGGTCATGCCGCAAGCAACAGTTGGATTACACAGCTTTCAACCAAACAACAGACAACAGGTACCAAATGGAATCTTGGCTTCCAATCCAATTTCTGCAATTTTGGATTCCAACACTGGAATCTAAATTTTCTCTAGAATCTGGATTCTACAACCAAACAGGCCCTAACCCTTTAGTAATGTGCTTACCAAGTTAAATGGAATTTTTTTTTCCCATGGATTTTTCAATGCCAGGTTCAAATTTTTAGTGGGGCCATCTATACACAGTTCATCTAGCTAGGATAGGTTGTAGTCACGGAATCAGCATGGGTATGCAATCAGCTGTGCTTAGGGCTGAGCTCGACCGTAGGCCCTATAGTTGATCTCAAAGGCTCCACTAGGCATATTTGGCTTGGACTGATGTGTCCGAATACTATTGGCTCTTAGGGGCTGTTTGGATGCATGCAAAGTCGCAGACAATACATGCTCTCCTACACCTGCTATGCAGGTCATGCAATGCTGTAGGAGATTGTCAAGTATTTGAGACATGGGAGTGGTGGAACATGTGGAGATCTTAATTCATATAACATTACAACGAATTGCAGATTGCTTGACACATGGTATATATGAGGTGCTTGAAGATGGATGGTGCACACATGGGAGTTACAAACATGGAGAATAGAATTGTACCTGTGGAACATTTGACATGTGTGATCCATACTCATGTTCATGGAACACTATATTCTTGCATGGACCATACAAGACTTAGCATGTATAGTCTGAGTTTTACAGCAAGGATAGTCTATCCTTGAGCCGTGGTTACGCTAGCAGTATAACCGTGCCCATGCTGTCAATGCATGATAGCAGTATAGCAGTACACAATTTTGTGTGCATCAAAAGAGCCCCTTGTTTAGTGAAATAGGCTTTGGACATGGCCGAAACAAGTCCCAGTCTGGGGACTTTTGAGTTGAATGAGAGCTATGCCGTGTCACTCTTTATAATTGTTCAGTTTGTAGGCCACACGCCGTCAACTATCGTCCTAATGAGATTTTAAGGTAACACAAGTAGGCGATCCCACACACCGAACTAGTGATCTTAAATGGATGGGCAAAAGAGTAAGTCAATGGTTGTGGCAAATAGTTAAGGGAAAGTGAAATCTAGTATTTTCAGGCCTCTCATATTTTACAACCATGTCCATCCAAGGATGAGCCTGCTAGGTGGATGGTTCTGATCCACGTCTTCCCCCACTCTGTGGCCTTTACCGTACTCTTTTCAATTCAACCACTGATCAACAGAAGACTGTCAGATCCCACAAACATTTTAGTTCAGAATAATCAATCTTTATCAGATCACATTGCATATTCCTATTCCCTCTTGTGCAGAAAAGACCACTAAATCTTCAAGAGAAGCAATATCTATAGATAGTGTGAAGAGTAAAAAGCAAAACAATGGGGAGTTGGTTAACGCCTCCGCCTTCGATAATCACCGTCGTCATCGTCATCAGAGTCACCGCTCTCACGGAAACGTGGATTCTTCTCCTGCAGCATAAAAACAAACGGTATTCAAATGATCACATCAACAGATTATAAAACATACACTGGTTCAACAAAACAACGGCTTACCGGTCTGGATTCCGGATCAGATGTTCTCCTATATTCATGATCAGAGCTTCTCTTTGACATCTCAGAAGCATATCGGTCATCATCACGGTGCCGCTTACGATGGTAATCTGTTTGGTAGTAAAAACACAAACCACACATGACAAAATAATCTCCTCAGCAGAAAAACAAAGTGTTGTGTCAAGAAGAACAATTTAACATCATTAGCTTAAATATAAAGTATTTGAACATAAGAATGGCATGAATAACTCAATTTCCATCACCAGCACCTGCAAGATTATATTTATAAAAATAATAGAAATAAATAAATTTTAAGTTGTCTGTTAGGGGATATGAAAACCTCGCTAAACACATACCTCTGCCCTGTCTTTGAGATCCACCATGTCCATGGGCTCCGCCTTGTCTACCATCTGCAGACATCGCTGGTGTTAAAATGGGTGACATGGATTTTCTTTTCAAAATAGAAATGGGCCCTGAGCATATGTTATTGAATTAGCCACAAAGGTTATTGTGTTTAAAACTTGGCACAAGAAGAAGAAGAAATAAAGGAAACAAAAAAGAAGTGCCTAATTACAATCAATGCAACAGCAGGAAACTGCATGATGCACAAGCGTACAACATGTGCAACCAACTGTAGAAAGATTGTTCAGATCCCAATCATTTAACATGTGGACCTAATATGCATTGGCCCAAGAATCAACCAATGCTGGACATCAGGTGGGCACTGGTCTTAGACATGTATTGGGCTGACGTGTGTGCCCACAGTTAGAATACCATTCTTTGAGTAATCCATTGGATTACCCAAACTCTGAGAGGTTGCTTTCATAGAGAGACCCGGATGAGATTGAGGGAACAAAAATTAAAAAGGAAAACGAAAAAAGAAAGGAGAAAATTGGAAAAAGTTGGGGAGGGGGCACATAAGCATACTTTTGACCGAAAATCCCCTTTTTTGAATTACATTACAGTGGATTCTACCATATAATCAACCAAATAAAATCATAAAAAAACAGCTATAAAGAAACAGAAGGGACAAAAAATCTCTCCCATGAGTAAGTACCAACACGGAGATAGAGCTCTGATATGCTAGTCTTAAACATCAGATTTGGTACTCTTGAGTCTTCTGAGCATATGATGATTGAGGACAGAAAAAACAAATCGAAATTATTAATTATAGAGCTTTGGAGATTCATATTGTAAATGGTGACAGTATCATATTGCTTCATAATGTCTTTAACCAAAGATTAGATGATGGCTCGATATTATCCAGCCATGCGGGCATTGATTGAGACTATTCCCAATGATTTTCAGCGCATGGCACCTAACATGTTGTATAGACATTGATTAGAGTTAAATCTCTGTTAGCTTGCAAAACGAATGAAATAAAGCATGACAGATAAAAGCAGATCCATTCTGCCACGGCAATACAAGAGCAATAAGATAACCTGCTTCCAAATTGTCAATGATAATTCAGACTGCATTTGGATGCACAAGCAAATTGGAGTGAGAAAATTCAGTCCAATAAGAGGAAATGACAAAAACTAATGATGTTTTATGTACTCATAATGATGCCCTGATATTGTAGTTACATTACACACAACTTCAAAACAAACTAAACAGAATTTAGAGGCCATTCGTCAATGTGAAATATGAATGCTAAAAAGATTAAAAATCTGGTTATTTCCACTTTACTAGACTGAGGAAGCAGCCCTGAGATTGTGTTTACATTCCTCTCAAGTCCAGCTTGAAAGCAACATAAATGAAATTAGGAGCCCATCTGTCAACATGAAATATGAATGCTGAAAAAATTACGATTTTGTTTTTTCCAATTTCTGAGACTTATTTCAATTCAACTCAATAGTGCATTCAACCACACCCTAAATGACAACCTCAACCATTCGTTTCAAATATAAAGTCTCTAGCAATATGTTGATTAGGAACTGGGGATGTACAAAAGCTTTGCTTCCAGAACTTACAATTGGATGGAATAATTGCCTGGAAAGAATCCAAAGATCCTGCACCATAATCCACTAACTGCCGTTGTGCTTCCAGCTCTCTCTGGACCAATTTCCCATAACCACCTCTGCGTGTAATTTGTTAAGAAGATAAACGGTGACAGATTGTGCTCTGAATATTAGGCAGTCTTCAGGGAACTAAAGAAATGACACATTAACTTAGTTGGTCCATGGAAATCTCAAGAACCCCTGCATACTTAACACGATACACACACACACGCACACATGCATACACACATGGAGGGAGGGACAGGTGTATTTAGCAAAATGTATTTTGCCCCTATAACCCATTAAGACCGGCACAGCATGTTGATTTAAATCTGGACCAACCAACTGATAAGCGACATTATCAATGGGTTAATGCCCGCATATCATATACCAATAGGGTGTTTCTAACCATTCTATCTACAGACCCTTTTCTTTTCTTTTCTTTTCTTTTCTTTTCATTTCTTTTCCCTTTTTTGTTGTTGTTGTTCTTCGGACAGTTGTTCTAAACACTTTGACTATCCAAGAACAGGTCATGGATAGAATAGCATGATTTTGTTTGTGGCTCTTCCAAGTGGTAGCCCACCAATTACATGGATCAATCCAACATTTCACAGGCTGACGTCATTTACTGAGGGTAGCAGAAGTGCAACCAACCTCTAAACCTAACAATAAATGCAGAGAGAATAACATGAATGTTCTAAGATTAAATGTACGGAGTATCTTGGAAATAACTTCATTTATTAACTATGGAGAGCCATGGTTATTTACTTATACAAGCAAAAAGAGCATCTCTTGATCCAATTGTTTAAAATGAGTATGGAGAAGATGTGGTGCCATGAGAAAGAAAAGCTCTTTAAACTATTTGAAATGCCAAACAGTAGCACTAGATATGTAAGTCCATGCACAACTCCAACGGCCAAAACCAAGTTTTAACATGCCACTATATAACCAAGGTGCCAACCCTCTTCTTAGGGCCCGTTTGGTTGGCATCTGGAAACCGGTTTCCAGCTTAAAATCTGGATTCCAGCAAAATCCGATTTTAACTGATGTGTTTGGTGACAGATTCCAGCCAAACAGGATTCCATCTGGAAACCTAAATTGGTTGGAACTGGGATTAGTGGAGCCGGTGGAAGAGGGTGGGGGGGGGGCGCATTTCTACATAAGGGAAAAGAGGTGGAAGTGAGCATCACCCACCTCCATGTATGCATTCTACATCTATGATGTATGGGTTTTATATTCCACACGGTCCATCTGTTTTGAGAGCTCAATTAAGGGCATTAGACAAAAAAATGAGGCAGATCTAAATAGCTAGTAGACCACACCACAGGAAAACAGTGTTGATTGAACGTCCACTATTAAAAACTTCCTAGGGCCCACTATAATGTTTATTTTCCATCCAACTTGACCATCTGTCTTGCAGGACTCCTATAGGCCAGGGGTCAGGTTCTCAGGCAGATCCGAAGCCCAAGTGGGCCATGCCACAAGCAACGGTTGGAACAGACTCTGGATTACACGGTTTTCAACCAAACAGCAAGTTCCAGATGGGATCTGGTTTCCAATCTAGTTTCTGCAATTTTGTATTCCAACACTGGAATCTAGATTTTCTCTAGAATCTGGATTCTGCAACCAAACAGGCCATTAGTGCCAAAGCAAAACCAGCCCAGAACTATGAGACCAAAACAAGAAAAAGACAAAAATGTGCACTTATAAAGAAATTCTCAGGAAGATTGATTGCATTTTGCAAAGGATATCAGGATCATAGTCAGTGCGATACTCATCCCGCACCTATGCCACAGGAGAAAATCAACATCAGCATAAGCAGAATGTAACATGATAAAACCAACAGGGTATGAAAAGGAAAAAATAAAAAAATAGCTGCCAACACAACAGGAGTTTAACCTGTCCACCACTTCGACCCCGTCCCCATTGCCTTCCTTCTTGGAACCCCCAGTCAAAATCAACACGAATTGGGCGATCGTCAAGAATAGTCCCACTTATGTATTTCACTGAATCCTCAGCATCCCCTCTAGAATAATATCTGATTAAAACACCATCATATGATGGTCAGACAACAATAAGAGAACAATAAAAGCAATATTTTGAAGGCAAGTAAATTGCTGCACATGATAGATATAATCTGGTCACCATGAGACAGTAATACTTCTGATCTGGATATCATAAGACAGCAGGCAACTCAACCACCTGACCCATTTAAAATAGATAACGGCAACCACTTAAAAGAAGAAGAAGAAGAAAGGAAAAAAAAAATTACAAGGTCATAGTCCAAATGTAGTACAACAATAATGGTCATAATTGTGCCTCTAGAAGGCAATGAAGCATGGTTCAAGCACTGGAAATAAAAAGTGACCATCACGTGTTACATCACAAGCATAGAAACTAAAAATGCAATCCTAAGAATATGTAGCATGAGGAAAGCTTCCCAATTATACTAAAGTTGCAAACTTTGATCTTCATAATCATGTGTGGATTAGGAGCATTAAAGAATATGATATCTAAACATAGAATCGATACCTTGTCCAGCTGGAAATGTTTTTTTTATTTTTCTTTTCTTTTCTTCAGTTGTAGGGGTCCAAGTGAAGAAAAGAAAATTATCAGGAAAAAAGGAAATTGCACGTAAAGACCCAACTAAACATATAAACTCGACCCTGAATGTAGCTGCAATATACAAAGGAACGTACACTGTTTAGTTATGCAAATAAATGTTTCATGGGCAACAAGACTAAAATTATACACTTGTCTTGTCATTGGGGGGTGAACGGTAACAGGTAGCCAGCCTGCGCTACCCCCTCCTGCTGTCCCCGATCTCCTTAGGACTCTTGCACCAACCCGTTGATGGTAGACCTCTTGTCACACCCTTGGGGGAGCAAACCCCAAGTGTTCCAGACGTTCCCACCAAAGAGCCATTTAAGGCAGCTCGTGCACAGGGCGCCTACCTGCTTTTCATCCTAAGGCTGTCATTGGTTGATCGAGCATTTTACAAATGATGCTTGACAGTGTAGGTGAAATCAATATACTAATATTAGAAAGTAAACTAGTTGAAATGATGAATTAGAAAGGGTTAGATCAGCAACTATGGCTCCATCAACCATATCGATCATTTATTTTCCCTACCTCCTTCCATTTTTTTTCCTTGTCCCCATTCTTAGATTCCTTATTCAATATAGCCTTTGCAACTTCAGAATCACAAGCGTCATTGAATCTTGGATGCCGAAGCTGTCTAATAGAAGACTTTCGTTTGAGATTTGTTCCACAATCTCAGGTGACTGCTGATGAGAACCTTCCTCATGGAGGATTGGTATGTTTGGAAGGTACGCAGTTTGCTAATAAGCTTTAAAAAGGTCATCGGCTGAACAAAGCTGTTGTTGTTTTTTTTTTTTTTTTTTTTTTTTTTTTTGTGGAGGGTAATGGAATTTTATTAAAGGCTTGCCAAAAAACTGGCAAGAAAAGAATACAGGGCAACAAAACAGAAAAAAGAAGCAGGGGGGCCTATCTGTCAAGAAACTTGACAAGAAAGGCCTACTCTGAAACGAGGGCCAAGACTCGAGCGAAAACCGAGTCAGCGGAAGAAAAAGAATCTCTAAAGCAGCGCCCGTTCCTCTCATTCCAAATGACACACCAAACAGCAGGAAGGGATATGAACCAGCGAATCCTGTCCTTGATGATCAAACCTTCCCTGTGCCAAGCCCGCAGTAAATCCTTCACATCCTTAGGCGTCCTTCTCTAAGCAGTTGTTTTTTGTTCTTCAGAGGAATAAAGATGATCATCATTATAACAAGAGAGACATCAAGAAGCAGGGAAAGAATTCCCAAGAGAAACAGAAGACTGAAAGTCACCACCCTTGGCCAGCAAAGCAGCCAAATCCTTTTGCATCTCTCTCACATGGATAAACAAAATGTTTAGCCTAGAGGTGGTGTCAGAAATCTCCTCATAAATGAAGGAAAACTAAATGATGGGTGTTGAATTCCAAAAGGTATGAAATAATAAACTAATTAATCTAAAATCTAAGTGAATGTGCGTCATGAATTTCAGAAAGTTTATCATGGTGTGCGGTGTGTTTTTTCAACGTTCTCATTCACCTTCTTACTTATAGGCCTAGACACACAACAAGCTAAATGCCTGCCACCATCAGCCCCTGGGGTTTACATCATCAAACACATTGGTTCTCTCCTTGCAGGTCTTGACTAAAGGTGCAATAACAATGCTAGCTAGCCTATGTTTCGAGTATGGTTGATATATATTGCCCTCATTCCTCCACCTCTATCAAAAGACAAAGAAAACTTATGCCTTGCATGTTACTTTTTTGTGCATGATGAGGTAAATTTGCAAATGGTGTTCATAACCTGAAAGGCTATGGCTGAAGACCAGCATGCGTTAACTGAATAATATATCATTGCATCATTGAAAGGACTTGGGTCCAAAGGAATAAGATATCAATTGTAGCATTGAAAGGCCACATGCCCAATCCTGGCATGCCCACGTTGTCAACAGATCCCAAATGCACTTCAGCAACAAGCAAGCATATTTTAGAGCACACTCCAACAACAAGTCTGCATACGGGATGTGAGAAAACAAAGACACATAGATGGATAAGTACTGCCAACAAAATGTTTGATTGTGAAGGACACTAACTCTACTCTCCCAGTGAAATACAATCAATTAGCATCTTTAAACTATTCAAAATTTGCATGTGCACAAGTGTACAAAGCAGATAAGAACCTTACATGACAAAACAAAAGCCACATGGAGTTTTAGTATTCTTATCCAAACCCATGATAATCTTCTTAATCTCTCCAGCTCGAGAGAACAGCTCATAAACTTGCTCTTCGGTCGTGTAGAAGGACATATTCCCAATATAAACAGTTACTGAGGTTAGGAGCGCATGTTCAAAGTCTTCCTGTGTTCCAGGAAATCTTCTATCCCTATATGCTGAAAGCTTGTTTGGATCCTGACAATGAACCAGGGTAAGTTACCAAAGAAAGAAAATATTAAATATAAACACAGGGAGTGGGAGCATAAACAAGTGAAATTAGCATAACTAGTTGGACAATAGTCTTTGTGGCCGGCAACAGTATACTCAAACATCCAATGAAAAATAAAGAAAAAAATTTATTAGAAGGTTCAAAGGGAAGCTTAACTTAAATATCTCAAACATGAACACAGTGAGATCCAATTTGAAATCATGTATATAAATCAGAGGCTAAGAGAAAAAATGAGAAGACACCTATAACCATTGTTGTCATGTGCGATCGCATATTCACATATGCGATTGCATATGCCATTTTTTTTAGCATATGCGATCCAGGATAGCATGCAATGGCATGCTTTTTTGTGCACTAAGTATCCAATGGCATACTCCTCGCAACATGTAACAGTTCCCACGTTTGGTTACATAACTGATTTTACATACCTTGCCTATAACCATAGCTTTTAAAGGCGGGTGTCTCAGTCCTAGAGTCATAATACCTCAAGGTTGTTCTTGATGCTTAACAGCCTGAAGCACAAACCTAGCATAGGCAAGACTTAAACCTCAGCCTCAGGGTATATGGATCGTGTGTTTGGGCAAAAAAACACCCACCATTTATTTTTCTTTGATCTTTTTGGACGACTTTTCTCTAAGTTTCATGTATGGGTGGCCGTCCTATCCTTTTTGGACAACTTTTCTCTGAGTTCCATGTATGAAGACTTGTTTATGGAAATAGGTCCAATCATAAAAATGAACCATCCATGACCCTCAGCCTTCTGGATTGCAATTGATTTCCTAGTATCACCTCGATCATACAATCTTAACCAACTTATATGTTGCTATGGATTTCATGGGATTGCTCCATTTTGGTGGCAGTCCAACTATCCTGTCCAGGGTTTTAAAACACAGGTCTTAAGACCTTCATGTAAGTCGGATTCAGAAAAGAAATAAGAACAGAAAGTATTAGAGTAATGCAAATTCAAAATTCATGTGTTCAAACAAACCCTAGTAACTGGTATAAGGCCTAAATGATGATGATGATGGGTTCTACCTTTGCTGTCTGGCCAGTTAAAACACAGTTCAAGGTGATATTGCTCATTAAATGTACACACAATGACATACACGCCTACATGGAACTCATGCATGGAATTGAATCCGCTCATCAAGGTGGGCCCTGCTATGTATGTACCCAACCTAGAAGCTAGGCTAATCTGCATTTCAAGCATGCCAGATGTGTACACTGAATCTCAACTGTTGGTCAACTTTTTCAAACCACCCATCTCATTTGCACCTGCATTCACATAGCCCCACCTGATGAGCAGATCGGCCACACTTCTGTGCCTTGACACATACAAAATGAGACCTGCCCAACATACAGCCCCAATCTTGCACGTTTTATTCACTGTGGAAAATGCACCTGCTTTCACGTGCGTGTTAAAAAGTGGATGTAGGATTATAAGGGCGTGTTGAGGCAGTAGGTTTCCATCAAATCGTAACTAAGCATTCGCAATTCAATTCACTTGTGCATCCAAAGACGGCCTAAATTGTGATCTTAAATATATATACAGCTTTCAAGAAATCAAAGGCTACAGTGAAGGATTTACCTTGAACAAAGAAGCCATTACTCACTATCGACGCGTCCGTAGTTAAATCAGCATTCGATCTGTTTCCAGAAAAATCGAGAGAGAGAGGTTTGCAGAACTTGCTTTGAACAGGAATTTTCGGTGTTGTTCCAGATAAAAAGGATCTGTGACGAGATAGAAATTTACACCGATTGAAATAGAAATGGAAATGGAAAGAGACACCCAAACGTACCTCAGGCGGAAAACCTAGCTGCGAGAAACGGAGAGACAGCGACGGTGTAAATCGAGGAGTTGATCTGCAACGAGGTCTAGGGTTTTTCAAAAGCCGTCTGCTGATAAAATCCGATGAACGTTTGGCGCGGGCTCCTCATTTCGCTGGTAAGTCTAATGGGTACCCGAACCCGGCCTCACCCTGGCCAGGTATACCTGTAACTAAACGGAGATGGGCGTGGGTTACAGTTTCTTTTAGCCCGATCCACGCCGTCCATCAGTTTTTTTCAACTCATTTTAGGGCAGTGATCCAAAAACTGAAGCAGATCCAAATTTCAAGTGGACCAGCAGATCCAAATCTCAAGTGGGCCACAGGAAACATGGTGATTGACCATAAAATACTTCTGTGGGTCACAAAAGTTTTGGATCAAGCTTATATTTGTTTTTCCCTTCATTCATGTATGTTGTGACCTTATCAACAGACTGGACGGGGGATAAACCTCAAAGTGGACTCTATAAGCTTTTTAACGATGGCATTCAATGGCCAGTGTTTTCTGTAGCTTCTTCACTCCAGATTTGGATCTAATTCATTTTTTGGATCATGTCCTAAAATGAGTTGAAAAAACTGATGGCCAACATGGATATACAACAAATACAACAATATAGGGTAATGCGTGATCCACTCCTATTTATTTATGTATTATATACACATGCACACATACATATATAAAGACATCCATACAACATAAATATTCCTTAGCCATGTATGAGATTATCTTCAGTGTGTCTACCACTTGAGCTATGAGTGGGGGTGTTGGGTAGCTCGAGTCTAAAAGGAAAAAAATAACTTAACAAACAATGAACAAAATGGTCCTTCACAGGCCTAAACAAGAGCAAGTTTAACGTTGGGACCAAATAGCATTGACCTGCCAGGCAACACCTAAACATAAATAAGCTTATTGGATTTGAACTATTTTTGCTACCAAAAGAGACCCTTAGAGCCTGTTTAGAAAGATCCGGTGCATTACATTAAATGGAGTTGACACCATCTTTATACAATGATTAGATTTGTGGAAATACTAAAGTATTTTGACTATCTAATCCCATGTTTGGGATTGAATCCTTCCCTTGAGGAGAACACTAAATCACGCGAAACCAACATAGGTAAGCGTTGGAATTGTAACTAATGAACTAGATTTCACAATTAATGCCAACCACCTTTATTCATATGCAACTCAAGTGTTGCATGTAAAGGATGTTTATGGATTGACAATTATTGGGATTGGACGTCTCTACTCTTCACGCATGAAGACCACCGACCGATTAATTAACCGGTCGGTTACGATGGAGCAAGACAGCAGGTTTGCTGGAGTCCTTTTTGGGCCATCCGACCGGTCGGCCGACCAGCCGGTGGGGGGTCCTGACCAGTCGAGCAGTTTCTTTTTTGAACGTGGTTTCTTGCGGAGTTTTGCACAAGGAGTTTCTAATTTCGGTTTTTCTCCTATTTAAAGAGATGTAATCCGAGATTAGGGTTGCCGCCAATGGGCCAAGGGATTGAGAGGGTTCTAGGATGAGAGAAAGAGCTAGGAGGAAGCTTGGAGTTCTCTGGTTTGGGGGAAACGGATGGGTTTGTCCTCCTCATGTGAGAATTAGCTTCGGGTAGCTTGGGATTTTTCTTGAGAGCTGTGATCCAGGGTATTCTTCTATAATCTCTTATAACTTCTGATTCATAGTAGATTGGTGTCGCTTTGTGCTGTAGTTTTTTACTCGTGAGGGGTTTTTCCACGTAAAAATCGGATTGACTTCCTGTGTGTGATGATTTGCTTGTTGATTGCCATTGTGGTGTATTCCTCGCTTGCTTTGATTGCTTCCGCTGTGGGACTCCTAACCCCAACAACAATGTGGACAAAACACATACATGATACAACAATGTGGGGTTTATGAATGTAATGGATTTCAAAATTCATAAAAAATTCAGTTGTATTTTCTACTTAGGTTTGAAAAATCAAATACTTTAATTAATTCAATCATTTCCATCCATTCCAAATGCCGGATGCACTATACATCCCATGTTATGCAATGCAATGCAATATCACTAAATCACATGTTCAAAACAGGCCCTTAGGTTAGCAATCTAATAAATGGCAAGAAAAATTGGCTATCCTATCCGTATTGACTTTATTAGAATAGTGACACCATTAAAAGCTTTAATATGGTTTCCATCGTTGATTGCCCATCCCTAAAAAAAAAAAATCACATTTCTTTGATATCGCTGGTTACTTATTTGTGGGATATTGCGACACCCACGCACATTTCAACGTCTGGGTATTCCTCATCTCACCGGGAGATTAGGATTCCAAGGAAACCAAATGCACCCAATCCAAACATTTTATTGGACGGGATTGTGTTCGACCAGTTCTGTGTGGGGTCCCACCGTGATGTATCTGTTTATCTAAGCCGTCCATCCCTTTTGTAAGATCGGGTTAAGGCAGGGACCCAAAACCGAGGCAGAGCCAACTGTAGTGGACCACACCAAATAATGAGCTTGGTTACATTAAATTCACATTAAATGCACATAGCATAAATGCAAAATGCAAGAGTCATCTATGTTGCGGTGTACTACAACGTTGAATATACCTCAGTTTTGTGCCCATGACTTAACATGATCATACAAAACAGATGGACAGCTTGGATAAACAAATACATCACGGTGGGACCCCACACAGATCTGATCGGACCCTTAAAAGGTCCGACCAGGGGTCGGACGCAATCCGCGTCCCAATCCACTGCCGAATGTGTATTGCATGCCCGACGATGGGCGTGACTTTTAAGAAGAACAGGCACAATGGGAATTTTAATCGACGTCCAACAGATGTGCTAACGTGGCACATGCAGGGCCGTTGTAGATGATTTGTGGTCTGCAAATAGCATTTCTAATCCTCATCGAAATGCTGAGAGATTTGCATGGTGATTTGGAGTACGTGTCAATGAGACATAGATGTACGATGTCCTCAAGTCTGTTTTTTAACGAGGAGTCATTTGTTACTCTGACTGCATATCATGCTTGATAAACGGGTATTAAAAATGGTACCCGTGGCCACGTGTTTTTCACTTGGTTACTCTGGTATATGGGACTTGCTGTCGTGGTTTTAAGACTGACGAGCCGGATAGACTCGTCCAAATCAACTAGGATTTGGCGTCTGGCCGGTTCAGTGTCGAATGGGCACTCAGGGCCGAACGAGTCCTGTCCTGAGTACCCAAAGTCATTTAAACCGTGCTCTTTGAATAAACAAAACATGCCTTACCCAGATCTTGCTCGCGTATTTCAATTATCACTTTGTGGGACCTTTTTGTGAACATGCCCTGTCCAAAGTCAAGCAACTGGCACAGTTGGACCATTTCTCTTGGCCGTGCCCACCTAGAACCATGAACACGGATTGCGTCCTACCCCACCCGTCTGCAGCTGGGAACGGGGCACTGTCTTCGAGTGGCCTCCATGATGTATGGGTTTTATCCACACTGTCCATCCATTTCCTGTATCATTTTAGGACATAAGCCAAAAAAACGAGGGAAATCCAAGACACATGTGGACCACACAATGGGATTAAATTCTCACCATTGAAAACTTCTTAAGGGCTACAAAAGTTTTGGATGGAATTTATATTTGTGTTTTCCTTTCATATGGGTCTATATAACTTTATGAATTGGTTGGATGACAAATAAACATCACATTCGGTTCTAGAAAGGTTTCAACAATGATAACCATTACCACTACAGCTTCCTATGGCGTGGTCCACTTGAGCCTTGGAATTACCTAAATTTTGATCCTATTCTATAAATTTGAACAGTTTGGATAAAACCCATACATCACAATGGCCACTTAAAGCTCCTGCCGGTTCTTAGATTGATCTTGAGTTATTTTTCCTTTTAGTTTTTTCCTCTTTATTTAACCACGCATTGACATCCCCACACGCAGGCACTCATGCCACCATGGGATTTCACCCATGGGTACTCCAACCTATGACCTCGTGTTAAAATTTTTGTGAGTCCACCACAGAGGCATGAGTAAGGACCCAAAACCATCCTAAGTTTGGACCAGGGCACGATCCCAAAACTATCAGATGGAATTAAACCTGTTCAAAACTTCCTGAAGCCCTAGAAGATGGAAGTTTTGAATCAAGCTGATATTTGTGTTTTTTCCTTCATCCATCTCAGTGTGACCTTATGAACTGGCTGGATGAAAAATAAACATCACTGCTGGCTAAGGAAAGTTTTAATGGTGGATGTCATTAGCCCCACTATTTTCATGTGCTGTGGTCCAGTTGAGCTTGGGATATTCTTCAATTTTAGTACCGTCCTAATCAGTCAATTATGGAATCAGGTCCAGCTGAGTACTCCCTTTTCTTTCTTTCTTTCTTTCTTTCTTTCTGTTTTTTTTTTTTGATGGGGGTGCTAGCAGACACATCCCATTGTTAATACACACACCCACATTTTTATTTTTATTTTGATGGGGGGTTAGTAGACACATCACATTGTTAGTCATACTTCAATGTTAGCCACCCTCATGTTGGGAATCAATGCCAAGACATCAGTGTTGAAACAAGACTCAGTCAACCACTGTACCAAAGTTGTGGGTGTGGTTGAAGATGGAGTACCCATGACGATGGAGCAGTTTAGATGTTAGCAGATAACACTTTAGTGGGTGTTACTCTCAACGTGCGGGGCCACCTTGATAAATTTGTTTATATTCATGTCGTCTATCCTTTTGTCTGGATTATTTTAGGACTTATATCAAAACTTAAGCAAATCCAAATCTTAGGTGGACCGCACCCTGGAAACCGTGATGAATGATCGTTAAAAGTTTTCTGTGGGACATAAAAGTTTTGGATAAAGCAGGTCTTTACACTTTTCGTCCATTTGGGTCTGGTTGACTTTGTTAAAGGTTTGGATGGATAATAAACACAACGGTAGGGTAAGTGGGCTTTACAAAGTTTGTAACAGTGGGTGCTCAATCATGACTGTTTCTGTGGTATGGCCCATCCCGGATTTCAATCTGCTTAAGTTTTGGTTTCGCGTCCTAAAATGGGCTTGGAAAAACGAATGAACGCGGTGGATATGCAACAAATAATAAAGGTGGCCCCATGGTAAGGACGCGGATTGCGTCCGACCTGGACCTTTAATCGTCCGACCAGATCTGTGCGAGGGCCCACCATAACGTATCACTTTATCCACACCGTCCACCCATTTTCTGAGATCATGTTAAGAGATGGGCCTAAAATTGAGACAGATCTAACGGTGTCTTGGACCACACTAGAGACTACTCTTGCATTTAATGCAACAGTTAATGCAACCCAAGCTTACTATTTGGTGTGATCGACTACCGGATCTGAATCATTGTTGGGCTCATACGTTGGCATGATCATATAAGAGAGATGGACGACTTGGATAAACCGATGCATCACAGTAAGTCCATGGTCTGGTGAGACATTTAAAGGTCTGACCAAGGTCGGACGCAACTCACGTCCCATGGTAATGGTAACTTTGACGTCCTTATGACATTACTTCCTCAGTTAAAATGCTTTTATGATAGTCTTTTGGCATTGTTTTACTTTTTTTTAAATGAAAATACCCCTTTAGTTATCCTTCCAAACCTTTTCAGAATGGTGTATAGGCCCACTAAATCAATGATTGGGGCCAACTTTCGGCCGATTTGATCCAGTTACTTTAATCAAACAATCATGAATCTACAATAAGTTCATTTAAAAAAAAAATGAGGCTTTCTTTTGCCTACACTTACATTAGCATTATGAGTTAATTATGAACCATTTCCTCTAATGTGGTCTATTTATAATGAGTTTTGTCTCAAACTTGGACAAATGGCATGAAATTAAAACCCCATTCATGTGCATGACTTGATTTTGCTTCAAGACTATCTAGTTGGCCCCACATAAGACGTGGGATAAGTTTAATAGATGGGTCCGTTGTGCGAGAAAGGTCATTTGGCCGTTAGAACAATTGTCACCTCTATATGACCCACTCCAACGAGCTTTTGGCGTGCATACAACGTCATTTTTTCCATTCCAGCAAACTTTTAAGTGTGTTTTCTTTTTTAAGGATTTTCGGCCAATATTTTTTACTCAGAAGTTATGACAGCTAAAAGTAGGTTTATGTTAGATAATAATAGCTTCTTCTTTTTTTTAATATTAATGATGAGAGTTTGTGAATAGGGATGAGGGTGTGGCGATTCCCTTTATAATTTTTTTTTATATATATTAATGATGGAAGTTTGTGAGATTGATGAATTTTATAATGAAAGAATGTTGTGATTAATGAATTTTGAAATATAAGAATGTTGATGGATTAATGTAATGAATATTGAAATGGATGAATGTTGTAATCGATAAATGTTATGGTGAAAGAATGTTGAAATGGATGAATGGTCATAACTATCATAACTCCATACAAGTTGCAGATCCCATGAAAATGAGCGCACTTTTGCGCAGTCAAATAGTGTCCAGACGAGGTGATTCCAAAGTCATTTAAAAGTTCATCAAATTATCTTTTCAACAAGTATAAGATTACCCAAATTAAACATGGTAACGAGGGAATTATGATCGTTTTCATCGAATCTACGAACGATAGTGACTTTGGGCCTACTTTTGGACAATCAAATAGTGTCCAAATGAGGTAATTCCAAACTCATCAGAAAGTTCATCAAATTACATTTCTAATAAGTACAAGATCACCCAAATCGAATATGTAACGAGTGAGTTATGACTGTTTTCATCGATACACACTGATTATTGTCGATACATACTAATGAGTATCGACAACGATCAATGAATATCGATGGCAATCGGTATGTATCAGCGAAAATAGTAATAACTCTCTCATTATATGTTTAATTTTGGTGATCTTGCACTTGTTAGAAAGGCAATTTGATGAACTTTCAGATGACTTTGGAATTACCTCATTTGGATACCATTTGATTGCCCACAAAGTAGGCCTAAAGTCATTGTCATTTGCAGATATTCATTGTCGTTCGCAGATCTGATGACAACAGGTCATAATTCTACTGGTTACATGTTTAATTTGGGTGATCTTGTACTTATTGAAAGATAATTTGATAAACTTTTAAATGACTTTGGAATCACCTCATTTGAACATTATTGGACTGCAAAAAAGTGAGTCAATTTTTGTAGGATCTACAACCCGCATGAAGTTATGACAATTATAATTATTAATCCATTTCAACATTCATCAATTACAACATTCAACACATCCATCAATTAAAACATTTTTTAATTTCAAAATTCATCAATTACACATCATTTCATTATAAAATTCATCAATTTCACAAACTTTCTCCATTAATATTCATAAAAAAAATTATAAAAGGAATCATTACACCCTCCTCACTTTTACAAACTTTCTTCATTGATACAAAAAAAAAAAAAAAAATCACTATTATCTCAACCCAAATTCACATTTGACCGTCATAGCTTATATGTTAGAGATCGTGGCTAAAGATCTTTAAAATAATAATAAATAAAATAAAATTCAGAAGCTCATTAGAATGGAGTGAATAGCGTTGTTTGCACGCTGGAGTAGGTCCCGTGGAGGTGGCAACTGTCCTAACGGCCAAACGGCCTTTCCCGCACAAGGGGACCCATCCATTGAACACATCTCACTGTCTTATGTGGGGCCCACTAAATAATCTTAGAGCAGATTCAAGCGGTCCACATAAATGATGTTTTTATTTCATGCCATTTATCCAAGTTTTAGGGCAAACCTCGTTACAGACGAATGAAATAATTCAGAATTAACTCATAGCATTAATGCAAGTGCGGGCCACAGAAATCTTCATTTGTTTTAAATGACCTTACTATGAGTTTACGACTGTCCAATTCAAGTGAATGGATCAAATTAACTGAAGGTGGCAGCAATTACTGATTTAATAGGTCCACACTCCCATTCTCAAAAAGCCCTCTTGACTTCCGCGAGAGGGCATAAAAGCAATTTTGTTCGAAAAAGATAGATAGTGCTTAAAAGGCTATTAAAAAAAAAAAGGCATCTAATAGGGGTCAACGTCATAATTCTGTCACTATCAAGGGCTTTATCAACTAATATCAACTTGACCTCCCCTTACGAGGAAAACAAAAGCCAAGCAATCTCCGTTACTCCGTCGTCCGTCCGTCTTCGTTCATGGCCGCCGCTGCGACCTGCCTCAGGACCGTGTTCCGGTCCTCATCTTTCCGCAATGCCGCAGTAAAAATCGCTGCGGATGCCAAAGCCTCTCGCTCTCCTTTTCCTCGCCTCTCGAAACAAAAACCCAAGGTTTCTCGCTTCACCAGGTCCAATGATCTCTCCACCATTGGAATTATAGGGTCCTCATGCGCGAGTTGGTATATGCAAGATCCATTGTTCGGTCATCCCAACCGTTGATCCGGAGTCACCCACAATAGATGGGTGGTGCTTGAAAATTCTCCCAGATTCGCGATTCTAACCATTGGATTGGTGGTCTATAAATAAACGGATCGAAAAGAGTCACATAAACGGTCCAGATAAATATCACTGGTCCTATGGACAGAATGATCCTATCTAGAATAAACTGTGTGGTCCATCGTATCAACGGTTTGGATCACTAAGCCATGGCCCCCACTAATTCAAACGGACGCATCAGGACGTTGTAGTTCCTCTCTCTCTCTCTCACACACACATTCCGTTGTTTTGTATGCAAATCACTGTGGTAATTTGTATTTCATTTCAGGTCTCCCATGGCGATGAGTTGCTGTGTCGAGTCGCTGCTGCCACTGCACAGCGCCAATGCTTTGGCGGTCCTCAATTCAATGCTTGCAGTTTATCGCCGCAATTACTGGCTTTCCGAAGGTACTCCCTCTCCTTCTCGAATATGGAATTTGATGTTTACTTTTTTGCAAGATTCGATATCAAGTGCAGTGCTTATTCACTTGATTTTACGGTGAATTTATTTTTCGTCGGTGATTTCATTAAGTGAGATTGTCGTAGTGTGAGCTTCATGGTGAATAGGTCATCCAGGGTGGGCCATCATATCAGTGGTTTGGATGGATCGCTGAGACATTGATTCTGCTTGTTAGAACTGAAACCCTGTGCCCACTATACAAAGATTAGGTCTGATCCAATATCTGATAAGCTTGATCTGAGTCTGAGCCTGTCTTTTAAAGCGAGTTTGGTTGGTTGCCCATGGATTAACCCAATCCTTGCCACCCTTATCGAGCTGGAAATAAGGTGGGAATCAAATGTGTGTTTTTCACCAAGTACTACATTATGGCAACTGAATCCATTGAACTTGGACATGTGCTCATGCCAGTCCGGTCTGGACCATCCAAATATTGGGCCCCGTCATGGATTGATCATTGCTCAGAATTCACACTGATCAGATTATCCTGTCTGGATGGTGACCATGAAATAGATGATTTAATGGGAAATGGATGCCATGCAAGTTCAATTGCCAAAATCAGTTGGTTAAGATTAGTCAGTCAGTACAAATGTCAGCCTGTGCTCTATTGACAATGAAGCACTTGGTTTGGACAGTCTAGATTCATGGCTTCTTCCTCTCTCTTTTTTTTTCTTTTTTCTTTTTTTTTTAAATGTCGTTTTTTGCACAAATGACATGTATGGTGGATGAGCTACCACAATTTAGTGACTCATGGCAGAGGTACATTGTGTTCTAGCCTTGTGTTACCTGGTCCTGGCTTTCACATTAGTTTTGTTGTGGTTTGGATTCTAGGTTTGCAATTTGCAACCTTCAAATTAACCTGTTCCACCCCCCCCCCCCCCAAATCTCTCTCTCAAGAAATATGGATGGACCCAATTCATTGGATGTAGGCTTCTATAATTCATTAATCCCATTCTCTCGAGTTCGTTGGGTTGATTCACTCAGATTTGTTAATTAGATTGACATTGGGATAGGATTGCTGATTCCACCCTAACCAAAGCAAGTTGCATTTTCATCATTTTAAGATGAAGAGTTGTTTTGTAATTTGCACAGGTGGCAGCAGCAATCTCTTTCACTGAATGTACTGCAAGAGGAGAAGGGGTTAGGAACCTCCCCTTCCCATTTTCATGGTCTTCACACCAAGAAATGAGAATGAAATAGTAAAGAATTCAATAAATTTCAATGCATTTAACAAAATTGAATACAATGAATGATACAAATAAGAAAATGATTAGAAAATGATGATTCTCTGATGTCTTCTTGGCCTTGATCTCCTTGTATAAACATCACCTCAGCTCCAATTCCCGGTGTTTGGCTTATCAAGAGAGAAAACTCACGCCGGAATAATCCTTTTTGAGCTTCCCTCCCTTATATTCAAACCCCGGCTCATCCTCTCCTCCATTACTTCACACTTTCTTCTGTTCTCTCATTTCTCTCTTCTTTAGCTAGATTCTCAAAACATGAGTGTTTGGAGATCCAACGGCCTTTTTTCCCTTGGAGATCTCCTTTATTCATAGATTCTTGGAATGGCAATCCTGCAAATAGAAAAAGATAAGAGGCAGGCATCTAAATGGGTGTTGCTGAAAATTGGGAGGTTTATTCTCACCCATTATATGCAAGGACAAGATGGTCTTTGGCTCTTTTCGATAAGAATAGGCAGTTAGAGAGGAACCTAACTACTTATAGTTGGTATGGCACCATTTAGAAGTCCCAACCGTAACAGTGTTGTTAGAAATTGTCCAAAATGGGGTAATTTGCATGGTTATCTGAAGCCTATGCCTCTCTAGATACATGAGACACAATCCACGCTAATATCCTAATACCTAGTTGGTTAGCCTAAACACCAAAGGCTATCAGGCTTATGAAGCATGAGAATGCTCTAGCCTAATCGATGATCTAGAATCTCTGAAGAAGAAGGACATTAGATGATTCTGTGCATCATTTGCATATTATATTCTGTGACATTTAACATGGGAGTTCCTTGGTTTTTACCTTTTAATCAAGGGTTTTCCACCAAGGATTGTAATTGAGGACTTCTGCCAGATCACAACCTTGAATGTATTGTTCCTAGGATTAATGAAAGCCTTTCGACAAGACGTTTTTGGGTGCAAATGTTGTCCTACTGCATGATCAACTAAATGAATCGAAATTGTAACACAAATGAGACAATTTTTGTAAACACCCATATAATAGAATTTTCCACCACATGAAAGTGATGAGAATGCTCAATTCAGCAGCAAAGGTTGCCGAGGTTCGTATCACCCACTCATTGGAAACCTCTCACTCCAATCCTTAGTCAATTGGAAACCCATTGGAAGCCCCCCCTCCACCCCACCCTCCACCCCATCTCACTCCAATCTTTAGTCAATTGACTAAAGGAAAGGTTTTGTGAGAATGATGGAATATCAAAACAAGGGATTTGTAAGGAATGTATGGTGGTAATAGAGTACTGCCAACACATGATCTTGGTAAATAGCTATCCTTTGGGGAGTAAATAGACAATGTCCTTGAAAAAGAGAGCTATAAGAAAGAAGAGATGAATGCCCTTAAAAAAAGGAACACATTTCATGTGATTAGTGGTGTGGAGTCAAGATTTTGAAAGGAGGGACAAGTGGAAAGCTGGCGAGAGATAAGAGAAACTGTACCCGACTAGGGAGGGGAGAATGCCCAACCTTGTCTATGTCAAGGCAAGCAATGTTTTTAGAATTAAATATGAGAGACAGCTTGACAGTAAGATCATATCAACAGCAGTGGTGCCAATGAGGGGCGTTGAAACTTGGTCGACGAACTGGACAAGTGAACCTTTAGGGGGCCTGTGTTGTAGAGCTGAACTAATTAACTAGATGACTGGTCTACCCATTGTAAGAACCTCAATATTCCTTTGGAACCTCTACACCGATGGCATACTGAATATTCAGAGCAGCAAAAATGATCCATGGGAAGATAGGATGGAATGCAAATTTACTTATCATGGAAGGAAATTTCATCACACCACTTACCTCAATGTGATGGCCAGAAGTTATAATGCTTCTGGTTGCATTGGACATTTAGTCCAATCGATTGATCTGAACAGTCCATTAAGTTCAGAACCCATTTCATGGTCGATCTTGCATAATCACACTGATTGTATGATCTAATTCATCCTTAATTTGGCCTTGTTTTTTGTAGCCATCCTTTTTCCAATCCTTGAATGGGATGGTTAAAATCATCTAAAAAAATGTGATTCCTTCAAATCATAAGCAATCCATGATGGTCCTTAACAAATAGATGAATCAAATTGTTGACTGAACCTATTTTTGTGTAAATGATCTTTACCGTCCATTTTTAAGGTCCATTGATCAAATGGTTAAAGTTGTTGATCATTATATGTTTTCATGGTAGCCCATGAATTATGTGTTAGACCTAATGAACAGTCTGGATCAACTAGGAGCACTATAACTTAGAGTGCTCTGAGAGCACTAAAGCCTTTCTCAGTATGTTAATTTTGGTTTTCTAGAACTACAATGTTAGTTTGGAACCTTTGATTGTTTAAGTGAGAATGAAAATCTCATCTTATATTCGTCTGAGTGTGTCAGCCCATTCTCTGGTGTGTTGGTAAGATTCTCAGTTATTCTTGGGTTTTAAGTTCTTTCTTATTCTCGGAACCGTCAGAAGTTTTAGCTTATGAAAAGGCTTTTGAGACTGGTGCCTCTTTTTCATGGTTTGCCAAGAGCATGGTGTGCTGTAAAGGCTGTTACGTAAAGGTAACGGTTGCAACCGTTACATGTTACAAGGACGTAATGGCTGTAACAACTATTATGGAAAAATTGACCTGTAATCACCGTTAACGTCTCATTACACCCCTTGTAAAGGCCGTAACACCCCCGTAATGGTCTGTTACAAGGCAAACACAGAAGTTTTGGATTTATTTTTTTTTCCCAATATTATGGGCAGATACAGGTTTTTTGGTTTTTTCTTTCAATAAAAAATGAGACCTATTTTTTTCATTTCACAACCATCCACCATTACCGTTACGGAATAACTTGGCCAAGAGAGCTCTGTTCTTTAAAGTGAGATGAAAATTGTTGTTGACCATTTTTCATAACTTCTAAAAAAATAAGGCTGCATTTAGCTCGGGCTTTGAGAATATAATTTGCAATTTTTAGATTTTCTATTTCTTTCCAAAAGAAAAAAAAAGTTTTCTATTCTAATAGAATTCCTAGCAATCATGAGACTCTGCTTGTGTGGATATGAAAGAGCCTGTTTCTTTCCATTCCAGTATGCAAAACAGTTCCATCTTGTGAATTTTCAAATTCTAATGGAGTAGAAATAAAAAATCACAGATTATTTATATAAAAAAGAATAAAAATCACAGATTATTGTTCCTGTTCATGAGATGGCCTTGAGCTAAACACAGCCTAAGGTTACATTTAAATCCTCAATTTAACTGAATTGCAAAAGTTCGATTCAGTATATATAAGAATTGAGGGATGGCAGGCACCATTCACCATACTCATATTTCAATTCCATATGCTTTATGGCAGGCCTGAGATGATCATCATTTCGATCTAGTCCTTCGTTATGAGTGGAGCAGGGCTTGGCCCCAATGTGGTCATTTCCAATTTAGGGGTCGTTTGGCTCCCTGTAATCCCAAAAGGGGCCGTGAATCTGTTTCCGGGAGCAAATTCCCATTGAAAGAGATTCTGTTTTTGGTGTTTGGATGCTGGGAAAGGTATTTCTTACAAATCCAGTTTTTGTGTTTGGATATTGGGAAGGAGTTGTTGTTCGGAGAGGAGATGCCTTTTTACCCATGTCAAAAATATGACTGTTGGATGGGAATCCATTTCCCAAAAAATTTGCAACCCATCTTAAAGATGTGAAATTTTGGGAACTAGATTCCCATGGGAATTCATTTTCCACCCTTTCCCTTACTAGTGGAATCCGTTTCGTAAGGGGATGGATTCCAGTTGGCCAACCCCTTACAGAATTGAACCATTGCAGTTCAGTTTACCATCCCAATGCTGCACAAGGATTCGTTCTGAAAAACCTCTAATCTGCCAGCCTTTCTGTATAGAATTCAGATTTTCTTCATTTTGGAGGGAAAATCTTTGAAATCGCTGTCAAATGACCCATGTTTCTGTAAACTGTCTGTATCTGAAATTGTATCTTAAGAGTGTTTGGGCCAACCCTTCAGCAAAATCTTCTTGAGTTCCCCATTCTGTTTTTCTTGGACATGCATGCCATTATTGTCAGCACTGAAAACCTTGAATGCGGATGTGTTTTGTGACCAAAACCCAAATGACTGCCACATCAGAACACTGCTCTTGTCAATCTACAAAGTTTGGCACCTTTGTTCATTTCTGACTTTTTTCACTTCTTTTAGGGCTGTGACATCTTCCTAGCATTGTAGGTGGATTTGGACCTGAGACCTGTTCTGGCTGCCCTGGTTTCTATTTTCTGCATAATGCTGCTTGTCAATTGAGAATAAAGCGGGAGCTATTTAAACTACGTTATCGACGGAGGAGGAATTGGGGTTGTTTTTAACTTCACATATTTGGTTTTATTGTAGATGGATAGCGTCGTTGGTGGTATTTGCTATGAATGTCTTCCGCATGGATTCTATGGGACTTATCAGCTGCTTGAGGTGTTTGTGAGCTGCCTGAGGTGTTTGATAGCTCCGGTTAGAAAAGTTGGAAATTGAAAATGGAAATATTTTGTGAAGATTGGGTAACAGGTCTCAAAGAGGATGCTCACATGGGCTTGTGAGTTCTTCTTTTCATATCCTTTTTTTCCTGATTGAGCTGCTTTTCTGCTACCAGCAGCATGGACCGGTTTTTTAAGTTGTTCCTCTTTAGTATGAAAATTCCCACTTCCACTGAGAAGGCTCTTTGCCTGACACTAGACCTTCCAGGGGAAGCCTTAGCACCTGACACGAAGCTTGTAAGGGACAGACCTCTACGCCTAGGCGCAGGCCTATTGCAGCATCTCTGAAAGGCGGACAGCACCTCCCTTAGCCATTATTCCAAGATGGTAGGCGCTATGACATTTGATCAGTTCTCTTTTAGTCCGACTCCTTATGCCAGACACAGAACCCTTAGCGCTGGACGATAAGGACCTAGTCTTTTTTCTTTTGATGATGTCAGGGTGTACCTGCCCCATTTTAAGGCGAGACTATTCACTGCGGATGCACGCAATCACCCACAAACCAGTGCATTGGGTAATCCCAGGGAGGGAATCGAATGGAGCACACCCACGATGCTTGCCGTTCGCTCAAATCCTGTGCAGGGTAGGCGTAAGGACCCTGTCTGCTAACATGCAGCATCTTTGGCATGTAAGACTTATGGATTCACGCCTGTTTACACAACAAGATAACATAGTCATCTGAAGCCGATTCCTTTCAGGATACACACTGAGCTTATACAATATGCTTACATGCTGAAGGCTATCATAAAAACTTGCTCATGTTCACTTCATCTTGATCTGTCTTTGAGGTTCCATTTTCCTCTTATGGTCGTTATGAACCAGGCTCTGAATCTGAAAATGCAATTTCAAGTGGAGGCACTATAAAAATAGGTTGAAGATTGGAGCGTGGATAAGGAGATTCGACCCGACTCTTGTGAGGTTTGCCATTTCAATGGCTTCGATTCATTAAATGCAAAATCCCTCTAAAAGGACTGCACTAGCATTCCATGTGTAGTACTATGGGGGAGCCCCCTGGGGGGATGATGAGGTGTAGATTCCTATGTTAGTTTTGCACCGTAGAAACGGACAGTGACTCGTTATATCTGGCATTGTTGCTGATGTACAGCTATTCTTATCATCTAAATTGTGGGTCTCATTGTCGACAGAGCATGTATCTAAAATCACACTGATGAAATAACCCTAACCATCCTATTATTGACTAGCAAGTGGATCATTAAGCGTAAAATAGCTAGTGGTCCAAAATTAAAGGAAAAATCAGATGGTTAATATTGTCCTCCTAGTGCAAGTTTTATGGTATGACCCATTTGCAGTGGGGGTAAGTGATTTGGACAGTCCGGATACAACTATTCCATTTGCACGTTCGAAAGTCACCACCAGAACGCTCGGTTAGTAAAAGTCACCTGGCCCATGGTACCTATGCAAGTGAAAAACCTTCGAATGTTGTCCATGAGAGAATGATGCTACATTTGGAAGAATCTGCTGATACAGTGAGGAAAGGATGAATGGGGGTGGTTTTCAAATCGGAGTGTATGTGAAGGTTGTTTTGACCGTTTGGTTGGATGGAATGGTTGATATCTGTACCTGAAATCCAGGTCATTCGGCAAGTACATCCAACCGTGAACATGCTCTGGCCCAAAAATTGGATGGGTTCACTCCCAAGGCATGCCAATGTATGTTTGTAATAAATGCATGTGTTAGAAAATGATCAATTATTGATATTTTTCATGCACATGTGGACCACCTGATTAGTGCAGCTGAAATTATTTTTTGAGACCGGGCATGTTCAAGGTGCGCCAGACCTGATGAATGGCCCAGATCTTGCAATTGCGTAGCATCCAGACTTGGGATGGGCACAAGAAACAGTGATTTGGGGCGCAAAAGTGGGGAACTGTTGCATGCATGCATGCTTGATGTGGGATCTGTTTCATGCGACTCTGCAATCCTGCCATCCGCCCAAGCACGCTCTAATGTTCTGATGGTCCATTGCATTTGGGCAACCATCAGCTGTTAGATGGGAATGTACAGATCTCTCCCTAAAAAATGGCTCTCTCAAGGAATCGTTCCGCAGCAATCTCCAGTGGCACCATTTCATGCACATTTCAACCCTCCCATGCCACCTCATGCTTCATACTTGGTGGTTTGAACCATCCATGGATTTTAGCTTGTAAGGACCCATGCCGATGGACCACTATCAATTTTTTTTTTTGTAAAGATATGGCTAAGTCGGGGATGCAGCGATGGTCCACGGAACTGAAAAAAGGCCCAACATCTGTGATAGGATCTCCCAACTAGGAGATTTTTTATGAACATAAGACTCCATCCAGCATCTGGAATTGCTGAAAAGGATTGAATTAATCTAGATACGTCACTTTCCCGTCCCCACATTGATGCATGTGTTTTATCCACACCTTTAATCCGTATGCACCATTTACACATGACCCTTGAGTTGCCTATGAATATAAATGCGATCATCATAGATGACATCTGATCCATAGATGACAATTCCAGCATTTTGCCAAAGGACGAATTCGATCCCAATTCCCAAATGAGGGATTGGATTACAATTCCAGCATTTTCCTAGAGGACAAATTCGATCCCTGACAAGGGATTGGATTCTCATGCTATCACGTGACGCTCAAGTTGCCTATGAATATAGGTGCGAGCATCATATGTGAATGAAATCTTGTCCATGGATTACAATTCTAATGTCCACCAGACATTAAAGGAAGAGTTCGATCCCAAACGAGGGATTGGATTTGTCCAAATACCATGGTATTTCCAGACAGGTAATCATTGTGTTAATTCCGCATCTTTCCAAACACGCCTATACAGAACAGCAGCTGCTTCATAGCCATGGAAAAAAAAAATCCTTGAAGGATGTAAAAATGATGTTGATATATATAATATAGAACATTAAGGCCCTGTTTGGGCACTACATAAAATGATTTCACCTCATTTTATTTAACATTAATAATGAATTAGTGATTGTAGTTTGTAAAAACTGAGCTCTGCTATGCGTGCATGCGTGCAATAAAGCTCATGTAAAAGCCACACATTTGCTAGTGTGGTGCCCTGGCTCCAAGGTCCAATGCATCCACCAGAAATGAACCACTATATTGATACCCTAGCTGAAAAATCAGGTTGATCCACTGGTCAACTAGGCCAGAGTCTGCAAAACAGATTGGGTTTTCTAACCCACCCACCCGCCTGTTTCCAATATCGGGCTCAGGTCCCACAAACTGAGTGGACCAGATCTAGTTTTAGGAAAACACGTAGACGGTTGGACCAACCTGATGGATGGATTGCATCTCGCACCTATGTGCCATGCTAGCACGTGCAGCATGTACACGAGCTTTATTGCATATGCGGGTGCGCTTAGCAAAGCTCTATAAAAAATGAGATGAATTCAAACCGGGCTACTAGCCCTGTTTGAATGAGGCAGGACATGCAAGCTACCGGCAAATAAAAAGAGAGAGAAGAAACAAGAACATGAGAGAGAGAGAGAGAGAGAGAGAGAGAGAGAGATTTCATACAAATCAATAGACTAACCCGTATTTTCCCAACAACCGCCTTGTGCCCCAAGAGGCTACAAAGGTGCAATGTGGCCTACCCAATACACCCAGATGCAAATTGCTATCAACTTCACGGGTTGTGAAGAAGAGATTGTGGGACATTCACTCGACTTGTCATCATAAGATAAAAGATACAAATGCGCAATACATCCTTAAAAAAACAAACAAACAAATGCACAATATAAATATATAATGCATGCATACCATCATATTGCAGTAGAGTAACCTTAGTAACCATAAGGCATGCACAAGAAATACCATCCGCTGATGTCAATGTCAGTAACTCACCAAGAGAAAAAGAATCCATGAAATGTAATTGACACAGACTTATTATAAACACTAGTTCATTTACTTTTCCAAATTCGTTGGACATCTCTATGTTCATATATGGTAGAATCAACAAGCACTGATCCCTTTTTACACCTAAACAACCAACACTGCTGTCATTGTAAACTACCAAGATCATGGAAGGGACATTTAAGAAGAGAAATGAAAAATCATAACCTTAGTGAGATTTATATACTGCCTCAAATTATTCTCTTTAGAAACTTTTTTACTCGATCAGGCTTCAAAAGGTTCAATGCCATCTTCCACCACATCTCTAAAAATCAGCATTCCATGAAAGAGATCATGGTCCCTCATCCACGACACTCACCAACTCATACTCAATGAGGGATAAATTGTTATCTTCTTTCACCATGAACTTGGCGGGTTCGGTGACTTCGACTCGACCCCACTTGTCGACCGCGAGCCTCATTGACCCCTTAAACATATCGATCTTTGCATTTCTCAAAATCACAGTGGTATCTGGCTTCATCAAGTCAACTGCCAAGAAGACAAAGCCATCATTGCCAATAAAGCAACTAAGATAGGGATCAGGTGGAGAATGAAATGTTCAGCTTTGATACAATTTTGACACCAGAAAAAGTAAGGGCATGTTTCGTTGCCACGTAAAAAATGAGCTTTATCTCATTTTAGCCAACATCGTATTAGAGACCATAGTATAACTTGTTGGTTGTAGTTTTCATCCCTACCCAAAGAAGAAGAAGAAGAATGTCTGATACATAATTACGATTAAATAAAATGAGATGAACTCATTTTTAAATGCCACGCCTAAGCATGCCCTAAACAAAGTCCCACCCTAAAATCTCCCAAACAGGTTTTGTGTTTCTTGATTTTTATTTTTATTTTTTCATTTTTAAAAGAAATGAGTTTTGATTAGGTTAACAAAAAGTAAGTTTTTTTTTTAATATAAACAGGTTTTCTAAATTTAATGCAATTATTTGAGCTTTTTTTAAATAAATGGAGTTTACTGAGGGAGGTTGCACTACCAAATCGTGGTTGGCGTAACTCCCAAAGCCAGCTTAGGGTACATTTGGATGCATTCTTGAATTGAATTGCAACTATTGGTCAATTGAAGTGTAGATAACCATATTTTACGATCCTTCCTTAGCATCTAATACGAGGGGATACATTGCAAATTTCAGTTAAGTTACTTTCTAATGGGACTTGAAAGGAATGTAACTGCAATTTGAGGGTAATCCTCAATCTCACTCCAGGGAAGCGGTTGTTTCCTCTATATTACAACTAAAATTTTGAAACTTAATGACTTGCACATCTAAACACAGTAGTGTATGCTGTGTTTGGGGTAGCACTGTTCGGCCTACGATGCAACTTGGGAACCCAAACATGTGTTGCCTCACGAAGATGGTCAGATGATGTGAACTGTCGTTGTTCTAGGTATCTGCAATATCTGAGCTATATTCCAATAATCACAATCCATTGATGGTCCTACCTCTGCATTTTTGAAATTTTCTTTTCGAATTTATATACTCATCTAAACACGGTGATGGTTTGAATCATCCGTTCATCATAAGTTTCTCTGGATGGTCCGTATTTCATAGCATCTACAATGTAGACGGTTCCGATCATCTGACCATCTCAGCATGTGGGCCAAATAGAGAGACATGATGGGCTCCTCCAGCTGCAATAAGGGCAAAACATGAAAACAAACTCCACAGAAACAGCAATCCACATGGTAGCATTCACTTGATTGTTCCATCTGGCTTCAATTACAAGTGGGTACGATGAATCAGTGATCCAGGCCCTCCACGGATTAACACTTCCCTGTAAATATCCTATAACAGATGACCCGATGCATCCAGCCTGCCAAAATGAGGCCGAATTGTTTTCATAACCATCTACTTAAAGGGCACCACCGATCAAAATACTAGCATTGTCCTCTTGGGAATATTTTTTTAGGGCACAGTCAATCCAAGAGGTGGCCCATCAGCTCAACGGTATAGATCACTCAAATTTGTGCAAAATCAACGGTCGATGAGACCACAGAGCAGTTTTATAGCATTTGAAGAACATTAGGTCTTGAAAGAAACGATTATAAATAAGTATAAAGGAATGAAAGAACAAGAATTAGGGCTTTAAACAGAAAATAGGGTTTGTAAATTAAAAATAAATATAAAAAAAAGTGACGAATACATACATACATACATACATGTATAAGTACGTATAAATCTACGGACGTACCTTGCTCGTTTCGGGCCGTGAAAACGATGGTGCCGGTCTCGTCACCGACAAGGCATTCGGCGATGCGAGTGGGGCGGGTGTGTGCGGACGGTGATCGGCCCTTCTGCAGCACGGGCTTGGAGATCACCACCTTCACTGTCAGCGTGTGGCCAGACGTGCCGGGCTTCAGCTGGTCCACCTTCGTAAATACAGGCTTTCTCATGGGTGTTTTCGTCGCCGTTGCCATTGCTGTGCTCCTGAAACAGTACAGGAAACCCTACCCCTAGAATGAAAGAAGGAAAAAGGTATGGCGAAGACGAGGGTCGAGTTTTTGGAAGGGAGGTTTTATAGAATGCTCGGGTCAAGAGATTGTACAATACCGCACAGGTGGGACCATTTTTCAGTGATCCGAACCGTTGGGGTTACCGGCTCCTTTATCGAGGGTCCATGTAGCAAAAATCTCCCAGAGATGTAAAGATTTTAAACATTTCTGATGGAGACCAGCAGAGAAACGGTTGAAAATGAAGATGAACCGCGGTAGGTTACTCGCCAGGTAGGTGAAGTTTCTTAAGATCCATCCACACCGTCCATCAGGTAAGCTGCCTCATGTTCATACCGGAACCCAAATATCAGAATGATTCAATTGTCAGGTGGGCCACACCATATGAAACAGTTGGGATGTGACGCCCACCATTAGTCTGATGTGGGGTCCGCCATGGTGTTTTATATGCCATTCATCTGATGTGCTTCGCTACCCCAAAATCGCATTATTCAGGTGGGTCATCCCACGTGAATTTAAAGGTTTATGTATACTTTTATGAGGTGGCCCACCTGACTGTTTAATCAGCTTGATTTTTGGCATCAAGACCAAACAAGGGGTGGCGTACCTGATGGATGGGATGGATTTTATGCACGTCAAGTCATTTCTCCAATTTAGATTAAGCGTTTTCCATTGAAAAATGCATTGTTCACGTTCAAAAAATGAAAGGCATAAAATCCTACGGTTAAGATCTTAAAACATCGGAAGCTTTTGGCGGGTTGGCCATCCACGGGAAGGCCCATCTTTTCAGCGGTTTGGATCGCTGAATAAAGACCCTGCTCTTACAATTTGAAAGCCATGCCTGATGTGTACTCTCTCGTACGAGCATTATATCGTATTTCTCAGGTCATTGCATTTACAGACAAACAGTCCCCCACTGCGTTTGGCACCTTGGATCGCGGTGTCTCAAATCAAAGCAGCTCCGGATTTGGAGTTAAATACAATCGGAAGTATTTCTAAATCTACTTTTCTACAGATCTTGAATCCCCCCCATCCCCCCCCCTCCCCTTTGCCCTCCTTTTTAAGAGTCCACGGGACGCATGATGACACCTTAAAACGATTCAATTATTAGTTGCAACATTAAAATTACATCAAAGTAATAATTTGAACCATTTAAATATTGAACATCTAAATGGACGATTAAAAAACATTGACGAGTAGCTTGTTTTTTATCCTTGCATTTGTGGCCCACCCGAGACTTGAAATTTCTCTCTTCTTTTTTTTGCAAAAGTTTATACTTTAATGGCTTATTACAATTCTCTCTCTTCTTTTTTTTGCAAAAGTTTATACTTGAAATTTCTCTCCCTTCTTTTGTTTTTGCAAAAGTTTATACTTGAAATTTCTCTCTTCTTTTTTTTGCAAAAGTTTATACTTTAATGGCCTATTACAATTCATTTTATCAAATATCATATATATATATATATGTTAATTTTGTATATAAAAGTTGATTTAGTTAATCAAATTTAAATATATGAATATATCAAAGAATTCCAATGCCCTCCGAATACTAGGGTTACACACAAGTCTTGCTAGCTCGAGAAGCTCACTCAGCTTGGCTTGGCTTATAGGCTAGTTTAATCAAGCAAAAGCTTAATTTTGAAAGATCGTTCAAAAACAAGTCAAGCTTAGGCATAAGTGAGCTTGACTCGAAACTCGAAAAAAGCTCGACTTGACTTGAGCTCAAAATATATATATATATATCGATATATACTTACCCGACCACAACCCCACCACCCTCTTTTTCTTTCTCATTTCACTCACACCTAGCCCCACCACGCCTTGCCTCTTCCATCTCCTCTCTCGCTCATCTCTCATTCTTCATTCATCTTCTCCTGCACCGCACCCGACAATGCACAACACCCGACAAAAACGACACTGCCACCCAGGCGAACGAACGACCGATCCTCCACCTTGGGATTTCATTCTTACCAAATAGGTAGGGTTTTGTATAGTTTTTTTGGGTTTATTTTGGTTAAATAGAGAAATACTCTAAAATGGGGCTCGTTTGGGGTTTTTTCCTATTGGGGTCGCGGTCAGCTAGTGGGTTGGGTTGGGTCGATTTAGGTCAGTGGGTTGGGTAGGCTTGGGTTTGGATTGGGTCAATTGGGTTGAAGTTAAGTCAGTGTCAGTGGGTTGGGACAAGTCAGGAGTCACCCAGCCCATCCCATCCCAACCCAATCCAACCCAACCCAGTCACTCAACTGGAATGGACTGGTGTGGGGTGGGTGAGAGAAAATAAAGAGTAAAGTGAGTGTGGATCGGGTGGTGCGGGAACGGAGAAGGTAGAGAGAGAGAGAGAGAGAGAGAGAGAGAGAGAGAGAGAGAGAGAGAGAGAGGTAGAGAAGTAAAGTCGAAGGAGGGACGTGGCGTGAGCTGTCGTTTGTGGGCTGTGCGTGACGTGGGCCGTTGCTTGCTGGTTCGTAGGTGGAACCTAAAGTAAGAAGGGTTTATCCATCCCAAAACATATAAAAAAACCCAAATAAAACAAACTTTATCTCTTATGAGATTTTACCCCGAGCAAAACCCCCAAAAAAACAGGATAACCCCAGGCCAGTCGATCAACCCAACCCAACCCAGCCCAGCTCAATCCAATCACCCAGCCCATCCCAACCCAACCTAACCCAGTTACCCAACTCAATTCAGTCAGTCAGTGGGTTGGGACAAGTCAGGTCAGGAAAGGTCAGTGGGTCGGTTAGGGTATGGTTGGGTTAGGTTGGGTTGGGTTGGGTCAGTGAGTTGGGTTGAGTCAGGTCAGTGGGTCAGGTAGGGTTGGGTTGGGTTGGGTCAGCGGATTGAGTTGAGTTAGGTCAGTGGGTTGGGTGAGGTTGGGTCAGTGGGTTCGATCGAGTCAGGTGAGTGGATTAGGTTGACTTCATGTGAATTGTTTATAATTACGAATTGTATATAATTATAGACTTGTGATTATACTTGTAATTGTTTTGGTTTGAAGTTAACTAGTTATAACTTATATGCTTCCTTAAAAAAGGAAAAAAAAAAAAAAAAAAAAAGACAAAGCTTGGCTTGGCTTGAACAAAGCTTGCTCAGCTCAACAAGCAAGCCGAGCTCAAGTGGCTATTTTGAACTTAATGCTCAAGCTTGGTGGGCCATTGATCAAGCCAAGCTCGAGCAGGGCCAAGCTCAACTTGAGCTCGGCTCAGTATGTAGCTCTACCAAATACATGCTCCCAAATGGAAGATTTGAATTCCATGCATTTCAATCAAACTCGGATGAGGATTTAAAATCACCTTGCATCTTCTTTGACACCTTTGGTGGAAAATAGTGGTATTTCAAATCCAAATAGTTGCTTATTACATTTGGCAACCTTGGATTTGGAGGTAAGTGGAATAAGGGGTATTTCAAATCTACCTTTGTGGTGGGTTTTGAAATCTCAACAAAATGCTAAGATTCTGGCATAATGTGGAGTAAACGCCTTTTTTCACCTCCTTTTTAAGGGTTGGGGAGTCACACATGTCACAAAGGTGTCTCTACTACTAATCCACCTGGACACATGAAACACTAATGAAGCTTTAAAACAATTCAATTATCAGCTATAACACTAAATTCACATCAATATAATTATTTGAACCATTCAAACATTATACATCTAAATGGATGGTTAAAAATCGTCGATGAGTCACTTGTTTGTGATCTTTAAATTTGTGGCCCACCAAAGGCTTGGAATTTTCACCTCTTTTTTTTTTTTTTGTAAAAGTTTATATTTTAATGGCCTTATTATAATCATTCTATCAAATATCACATACATATACTAATTTAGAATATGAAAGTTGATTTAGTTGATCAAATCTAACTCCGTGGATATACTAAAGAATTCCAATAATGCCCTCCAAATATAAGCTCCCAAATGGAAGATTTGGATTCCAATGCATTTCAACTAAACACAAATGACAAATTTGAATCACCTTGATTCCAATATGATTGTGATTTGGATTCCAATACATTCCAAATCCAAGCTCCCAAATGGCCATTCATTCCAATCTAATTGGGATTTGGATTGCAATGCATTCGAAATCCAAGCTCCCAAATGGGCCCTTTTAAGGACACCGTTCAAGTGGCTAGTGTTATACCTTTAGTGTGATTTTTTTAAATGTCAGCTATCCATAAAACGTGCCATTGTTTAAATGGTCCTGATTTGCTATCTCCCCTACCACATGAATGGAGTGGATTAGGTACTACCTGAGCCTGTCCCGAGCTCAGGACAAGCCCGACGTGGCTCCTACATTTCACATTTGTATTGGTGAAGGGGACATTGTCAGAGGAGACCTGCCATGTCAGCAAGCCTGACACAGTCATGTCACGCCTTCTCTCCTCCAATGCCCACATGCCACGTACTAGCCTGTCCTGAGCTCGGGACAGGCTCAAGTAATACCTAATCCGCTCCCCACATGAATGGAGAGGTAGGTTGCATGGGAGCCCAATGGCTCCACTGAATCATACGCCACTTCAAGAGGGAGAAGATAAGGTGGAGCTAGAAAAGCCTTAACACAGGAGAGCCATCTCAACTTTCTACATTAGAAATGCAAAGATTATCCATCTCATACAATTAGTGGGCCTTATTATAGGCAAACCATTCGGTGGATCCAAAAACCAGTGGATCAGTGATAGTAAAGCCCACCATGATGTATGTGTTTTAAAAAAAGCAAATTCAAGCCCAACATTAAAAACTTCTTGAGGATTACAGGAGCTTGGATCAAGTTGACATTTGTGTTTTTCATTTGTCTAGGAGAGGATTAGGCCAAGCCTCATCCAAGATAGCCCCGCTCACCTTGATGTATGTATTCTATAGCCACATTGTTTACCATGTTTTCTAATCATCTTAGGGCATGTGTCCAAAAATGCAATATATTCAAATCTCAGGTGGACCATACCATTGGAAAGAGTGGTGATAGACCATTAAATACTTCTTATGGGCCAAAGTTTTGTATTAAGTGATGTTTTTTACCCTTCTTCATCTAAATTTTTGTTACCTTATCAATGGATTGGATGGAAAATAAGCATTACATAAATATTATAATGGGCCTTAAGAAGTTTTTAGTGATGGGGCATTCATTACCACTGTTTCCTACCATACGGTCTACCTAAGATTTGGATCTGTTTCATTTTTGGGCCCATGTTCCAAAATGAAATGACAAAATGAATGGATGGCAAAGATACATAATGCATATACATCAAGTTAGGCTCCGAAAGTAAGGGCCACATGTCTTGTGTGAGGCAGCCACACCTAATCAACACTAGTTAAAGCATGCGTGACTAGGTCCTGGTAGCGGTCGTGTTGAACCGTGTTTGTGTCGTGTCGTGTTCTTGTCATGTCATAAATTTGTTCACCCAAACTTGGCTCGTTAACTAATGGGTTGAAATCTAGAAACTCAAACCCATTTGTTAATTTAATGAGTTACCCGCAACCTGACCCTCTTAACCCGTTAAATAAATAGGCTTGTGCTTTTGTGGATGAAGAGATGGAGAAGGGGCTCGATTTGACAAAGATTTTAGAGTATGGCCATATGAGGCAGTAGGCAGAAAGATGGAAAAAAACTCCAAAGTGTGTAAGAGAGAGTATTATTATTTGTCTTAGTTTCTTAAAGATTTCTCATCACACTAAGGGATACTTATCAAAATGCCCTCACTATCGGGTTAAACAGGTTTGGCGGGTGAAACACCAGGTCTTAATAACGCCAACCCATTAGTGACCCAAACACAGTAAAGCTGGACACGAACACTAACTTTTTTTTGTGCGGGGTTAACGGGTCATGTGAAATTTTGTCACGCCTACGTTTGATCTTATCAATGGCAAATGAGCATTACCTCGGAACTCAGAAGTTTTATGGGTGGGCGTTCAATCAACACTGCTTCATGATGTGGTCCACCTGAGATTTAGATTTGCACTATATTTTTTGACTCATGCCTAAAATGAGAGGGTAAAACGGATAGACGGCGTAGATATAAAACAAAAACATCACAATGGCCCTCGTAGTCACAGATCCACCGAACTTGTGCTTCGATTCCACCTAATTCCGCATCTCATCCTCCGTGCAGTAAGATGCATAACCAAGCTCATCTTCAATTTAGATGACATATACAGAAAACTAGGGGTACATATTCCATGCCACTCCCACTCATTCCTATCGTTTGGCTTACCGAAGTTGCAGATAGTCATGATATTCAGGTTCAATGGTTAAAATGGGCCATGGTGCCTGATGGACGGAGTGGATCTAATTAAAGAAGCATCGACGTGGCTCTAGGTCTGTGAAAGTAAACCCTGGTAAGTACCTAGCGCTAGTAACCCTGTCGCGGCTCTTCTAGAAACTTATCGCCTGGACGAATTCCGGAAGCTTCAACTCCCGAAGCCCCACTAGAATTTCCAATTTTCCCTATTCCCGCTCGTCTGCTCTTTTTCCAAACCCTAATCCAAAACCCTAACCCTAACCCTAGCTGATATCAATCTCTTCCTTTCTCTCTTCCATTTTTTGCTTCTTCTCCTCCTTTTTTACTCACAATGGCGTCTGAAGCCGTAGACGAGAGTTTGAAGAAGCTGGAATACCTTTCCCTTGTCTCCAAGGTCTGTACGGAGCTCGAATCCCACGTCGGATGCAGCGACAAGGTCCTGGCTGAGTTTATCACAGATCTGGGACGTCGATCCGAGACGGTCGACGAGTTCGACGCCAAGCTGAAGGAGAATGGCGCCGAGATGCCCGACTACTTCGTCCGCACCCTCCTCACCATCATCCACGCCATCCTCCCTCCCAAATCAAAATCCGACAAGACATCCGTCTCCGACGACAAGAAGGAGACAGCGTTCCCGGCGCTGGCGATCGCTGATGATCGCGACCGGGCTAGGGATCTGGAGAGAGAAATTGAGAAGGAGGCGAAACAGAAGGATCGAGATGATCGAGATAGGGACGAAGAACGGGATAGAGATCGTGATAGAGATCGAGATCGGGGCCGGGATCGACATCAGGACCGAGATCGTTGTCGGGATAGAGATCGCAATCGCGATCGGGATCAGGATCGGGAAAGAGATAGCAGAAGTGATAGATATAAGGAGGAAAGGAATGATACACATAGAGATAGAGAGGATGACGATAGAAGTGCTTCTAGGGCGAGGAGAAGACACAGCAATCGGCATGGTAGAGATCAACGAAATGGATATGATGAGAACCACGATGATGGTAGAGATAGAGAGGATGGTGACAGGAGTGATTCTAGGGCAAGGAGGAAACATGCTGATTGGCACGGGAGAGATCGCAGGGATGAATTTGATGAGAATGACGATGATGGAGATAGGGCCCAGCAGAGTGGACGGCACTATTCGGACGAGCCTGAATTGTACAGAGTGTATGCGGGCAGGGTTTCCAGAGTGATGGACACGGGTTGCTTTGTCCAGCTGAATGATTTTAGAGGGAAAGAGGGGCTAGTTCATGTTTCGCAGATTGCTAGTCGGAGGGTTGCGAATGCAAAGGACTTTGTGAAGCGAGACCAGGAGGTGTTTGTGAAGGTGATCTCTGTTTCAGGCCAGAAGTTGAGCCTATCAATGAGGGATGTTGATCAGAAAACAGGGATGGATTTACTTCCAATGAAGAGGACCGCAGAGGATGATGCTCTTAGTGCGAACCCGTCAAGCACGAATCCAGGCCCGGCATCTAGGAAAGGCCTTTCAGGGATTACAATTGTGGAGGAGGATAGCAATGTTCCATCGCGGCGGCCGTTGAAGCGGATGAGCTCGCCGGAGAGATGGGAAGCGAAGCAGCTGATTGCTTCGGGTGTTTTGGGCGTGAAGGATTACCCGATGTATGATGAAGATGGTGATGGTTTGCTGTATCAGGAAGAGGGTGCTGAGGAAGAGCTGGAGATTGAGTTGAATGAGGACGAGCCTGCATTCTTGCAGGGGCAGAGCAGATACTCCATTGACATGTCACCTGTGAAGATCTTTAAGAATCCGGAGGGGTCATTGAGTCGTGCAGCAGCGCTTCAGTCAGCTCTAATAAAGGAGAGAAGAGAGGTGCGGGAGCAGCAGCAGCGGACTATGCTCGATTCAATCCCCAAAGATCTCAACCGGCCGTGGGAAGATCCAATGCCAGAGACAGGTGAGAGGCATCTTGCACAGGAGCTTAGGGGTGTGGGCTTGTCAGCATATGACATGCCTGAATGGAAGAAGGATGCCTTCGGGAAGGCCCTGACGTTCGGGCAGAGATCGAAGCTTTCTATTCAGGAGCAGAGGCAGAGCCTGCCCATCTATAAATTGAAGAAAGAGCTGATCCAGGCCGTCAATGAAAACCAGGTGCTGGTAGTCATTGGAGAGACGGGTTCCGGCAAGACAACCCAGGTTACACAGTATCTAGCTGAAGCGGGTTACACGACCAGGGGTAAGATAGGATGTACTCAGCCTCGTAGGGTTGCGGCTATGTCAGTGGCAAAGAGGGTGGCAGAAGAGTTTGGATGCCGCTTGGGGGAGGAAGTTGGCTATGCTATTCGGTTTGAGGATTGCACTGGACCTGACACTGTGATCAAATATATGACTGATGGTATGCTTCTGAGGGAGATTCTGGTGGATGATGAACTTAAACAGTACTCTGTAATTATGTTGGATGAAGCTCACGAGAGGACAATCCATACTGATGTTCTTTTCGGGCTCCTAAAACAGCTTGTTAAAAGAAGACCTGACCTTCGTTTGATTGTCACTTCCGCTACTCTTGATGCAGAGAAGTTTTCTGGGTATTTTTTCAACTGCAACATCTTCACCATTCCTGGGAGAACGTTTCCGGTTGAGATACTTTATACAAAACAGCCGGAAAGTGACTACCTTGATGCGGCACTGATCACAGTCTTGCAAATTCACCTGACAGAACCCGAAGGTGACATCCTTCTCTTCTTAACAGGTCAAGAGGAGATTGATCATGCATGCCAGTCCCTCTATGAGAGAATGAAAGGGCTTGGGAAGAACGTACCAGAATTGATAATATTGCCTGTATACAGTGCTCTTCCTAGTGAAATGCAATCAAGGATTTTTGAGCCTGCTCCTCCAGGGAAGAGGAAGGTGGTTGTGGCTACCAACATTGCTGAGGCTTCATTGACCATTGATGGGATATTCTATGTTATAGATCCGGGCTTTGCAAAGCAGAATGTGTATAATCCAAAACAGGGACTTGATTCTCTGGTCATAACTCCGATTTCACAAGCATCAGCAAAGCAACGAGCTGGACGTGCTGGTCGTACAGGACCTGGGAAATGTTATCGCCTTTACACTGAGAGTGCTTATCGTAATGAAATGTCTCCTACCACAGTTCCGGAAATTCAAAGGATCAATCTTGGATTAACAACACTCACGATGAAGGCTATGGGAATAAATGATCTTTTGTCTTTTGATTTTATGGATCCACCATCTCCCCAAGCCCTTGTCTCTGCCATGGAGCAGCTTTACAGTCTAGGTGCACTGGACGAAGAGGGGCTCCTAACCAAGTTGGGTAGGAAAATGGCAGAATTCCCATTGGAACCACCGCTGTCAAAGATGCTCCTCGCTAGTGTAGATCTTGGGTGCAGCGATGAGATCTTAACTATCATTGCTATGATTCAGACTCAAAACATCTTCTACAGGCCTAGGGAGAAACAGGCCCAAGCAGATCAAAAGAGGGCCAAATTTTTCCAGCCAGAAGGGGATCATCTGACTTTGCTTGCAGTTTATGAGGCTTGGAAGGCGAAAAATTTCTCTGGACCATGGTGCTTCGAAAACTTTGTACAGTCTCGATCTTTGAGGAGGGCACAAGATGTCAGAAAGCAACTTCTTACCATCATGGACAGGTATGGCTCTTTGCTTTGGTTGCTTGGTGCATCCTCAGTTTTCTGTTGTTTTTATTTTTATTTTTCTTTGGCAATACAATGTTAATGCACAGTTTCTTCCTGGTAAATTTACTTCATATACTTCCGTTTTCTGAGGATATTACCAAAAGGCCAAATAAACAACAAATTATAGGCTCAATTTTCAGGTAGTTGATCTAAATTAATTGGACTAAGCAGCTGCTGAAATTTGAGTAACTAGAGGTTTTCTAAGCACATGCAGTGTGGAGCTCTGCCCATCCACATGCAAGCACACATGGCAATATGTCAAGGTTGTTTGAGATCCGATCGTTCCACATTTAGGTCGGCTCTGCATTCTCTTGTTCTCCTCATCTAAAAGTCAAGGATGTTTCTGTCAGCTGGGCTGCAGTGCACAAAACAAATGGATGGTTAGAAACAAATTGGTTTTATTTCCTACATTGTGGTCCTCCTAAGGAGAGAAACGGCCTGCTTTTCGATGGAGAAAATTTATTCAGTATGCCCCTTCAGATGGACAGCTTAGATCTTGCACAAGGATGCCATATTAGCTTGTGTAATTGTGTGTGGATAGTTAGGGCTGGACTTGTTTTCACAGGCTTACCAAAGCTCTATTTATTAATGTGCACCTGGAAATGGAAGGCTCATATAAAGGTTTATTATGAATAGTTGCATCAACAAAAAATGCAGCTCAGGATTAGCCTGAGCCAACTAATATACATTGAATTACAACTTTTGATATTTACATGCGAATAATAAGTACTAGCTGTTGAAAATTTTGAGTGGAAATGGAATAGACACCCTTCCTTTTGCTCGAAATTGCCAACCAACAACTATTATAGTTTCAATTAGGGCTGTACATCGAGCCGAGCCGAGTCGAGGTGGGCCAAGCTTGGCTTGACTCGTCTGTGCTCTCCTCGAGCTTCGAGCTCGAGCTCGAGCTCACCCTCGAGCTTACCATTAGAGCTTGCCTTGTTTGCTAAAACTTTCGAGGCGAGCTCGAGTCGAGCTAGTGGATCGAGTCAAGGCGAGCTTACCTCGAGTCGAGGCGAGCTTGCTCCCACCTCAATTTATTATATTTTTGCTACAAAATACAAATTAAAAGTCAACAACATTAACTTCAAGAAGTCACACATATATTAGGAGAGAATAGTAATAATATTTCTACAGGTGGGACCCCACCATTTAAATGACCTAGCTTTGATCGATTTTTTCTTTGGTCAGGTCACACACGCATGGAATGCAGACCACTAGTAACATTTTCTGAACTATAGATTAACACAGTATATGCATAGCTCACCACATTAATGGACTGCCCTGATTATTGTGTGGACCATCTTCATTATGAGGCTTAGTTGATTCATGGATCATATGCAACACCTCCCTCATAAAATTGCAATCAATAGTTGCATATGGTGTTTGGTCTTACCATAGCCCCTGTTTTATATATGTGTATGGTATGTGGTCTCACCGTAACACCTGTTTTGTGTAGCATGTAAAACACACAACCACTGTGTGCTCACCATGTTTTGTACTTGAAATTACTCAATCCATCAGGTATGCTCAACAAGGAATGTTCTTACCTGAATAAAATAGTATGACTAAGAAACCCCCCAATGTGTGAGGGTTTTATATGTCCTAAGCTTGGACCCAATGTATGTGTGAGGGAGGGGGGAGAGAGAACCAAGAAATAAGAAGATTATGATTTTTTTTATAACAAATATTTATATGAAACGAGTCGAGTCGAGGTCGAGCCGAGTCGAGCTTGAATCGAGTCGAGTCGAGTCGAGTGACCTAGTGGTCGAGTCAATGACCTAGTGCTCGAACTTGACTCGATTTCTGATTCGAGCTCCTAAATGAAGCTTGGCTTGACTTGTTCTACTGGGTCGAGGCGAGCCGAGGCGAGTTTTTTCGAGTCGAGTCGATCGAGTTTCTCGAGCTGACTCGGCTTGTGACCAGCCCTAGTTTCAATATGATAGGCGTTGTAATTGTGTAAACAGTACTTTGTAACTTTTCATCTTCTCTTTTTGGCATCATTATCCTACCATTCCCTTCTAAGCCACTGATTTCATCTTACCTATTTCTGTCTCTTGCAAGCTGAAATTGTTCTGCTTGCCTACCTCTTCTGCAAAATGAGGTTCTTCTGTCTGTGGATGTCCCTTTTTAAACTGATATTCTCCCACATGCTGACTTCCCTTACCAAACTGATATTCTTCTGTCTATGGATCTCCCTTCTGAACTGGAAATTCTCTCATGAACTCTAGCAGACTCAGTTGCGTCTTGGATTCTGCATCTGCAACAATCTGTATGAAGATGCAGAGATATACAAAGTTACTGAATGGGGCCTTCTTTACTTGGACATAGACTCTCTCAAGAACTTCTAATCAAGTTCAGTGAATATTTTTACTTTTAGGGTTAATGCTGAATATGGAGGAAGTGCTGGCAGATAAGATTCTCAGGGAATTTGGTATGAAAGGGATGGTGCAGAAATTGGCAGGAGTGCCATTGCCTTGATAGTATTTGAGTAGGTTGAAGGAGAGGGGTGCCATTTTCTTGATGGTATTTGAGTAGGTCAAATGAGAGGGGTGCCACAGTCAGCATTTTGATGGAAGTGGACGCGGGCAGGGATGTTTCACTGGGAAATGCATGGAAAAGAAACTCATAAGAAAGGATGAAGAAATGCAGAGATAAGAACAATTGGGCAACAAAGTTCAGCAGGTGTTGTACTGTGTTCCCATTGAGGGTGAATAGTGTTGAAGAACGAAGATCGTAATATGCACATGGGGAACTTTGTTAGTTTCTGGAAACGAAGCTCTATGTTCTTGGATTAGACCAAGAAGTGTTATAAATGAAACTGCAAGTAAAAGTAAAAAAGAAGAAGAAGTTATAACCGATACCATGAGTTGCTGAATTTGGCTATAAATAATATGGTTACTATGAATGTGGTGTAGGGGTAGACATAAGCAGAAGATGGAGCTGAAATTGATGTAGGACAAGAACTCCCTGATGAAGGGGCATGGATCAAGCACGTTCCTAATAGAGATGGACCAGAAAAAGATCAAGGGAAAAACGACAAAATCAACAATTTTCACATGGATGGACCAAAAGAAGGCGGACCATAAATCGGCCATAACTTTTGATCCGGGAGGAGTTACGAGATGCACAAGATATGGATTCCTATTGAAATTCCGTTTCGTGGTGATCGACCCACTAAAGTGGGTCATGTCCGTCCGTTTCGCTAGAAAACGCACAGTTATGGCAGAAAAATGAGATTTTAGGAAAAAAAATCTACTATTTTTAGTAATTCCGATTTTTAGTTTGTTTCTTTCTTTGTTAGAATTTTTGTTTATTTAGGAATTTCTAATTTACTGAGTAATGAGTTTTAGAAAGACTACTAATTATTAATAGTGTTTAATTAGGATTTGACTATTTTTTGTAACTTTCTATTTTGAGAAACTTACTATTTTTAGTAAGTATGAATTATGATTTATTTAAGGATATATAAGGATGTTAAATTCGTTTTTAATGTTAATTTTCTTATTATTATTCAATAAAATTCTGGTTTTTACCAATTTTCTCTCGTGGATTCGAGATTTTCCCTTGCGGATTTGAGGAAGCCTTGATGAGGAGTCTAGGGAGCCTTGTGGATTCAAGGTGGTTATCCTGTGAGGAAGACAGTGATTGACCTCACCATGCCCCCCCATGTCAGAAATGCATAAAATGTAAGAAAAGAAAAAAATTATTTGACTATGCAGAGTAATGTAATCTATGTTGGGTAGTGAGTAGGTCATGAGTTATAACCCTGGTGGGTTTGCGATTTGGGGTAAAAATCTAGGGGGTTTCATTACCCTAATTGTTTATTGTACGATGAATCACAGTCAATGGGGGCAGTCAATTGTTAGAGATCCTCTTTGATTTTACCAATTTCAAAAATGTAGTCTTGTCATTTTGATGCTTCGGCTGTCGTAACAAAAAATCATTCCAATGGGCGGGCAGGCAAGCAAAGTAGGGTCACAGAGGGGTAGTAGCCAGGCATATCGCTGAGGAATTCACATCCGATTATTAAAAAAAGGAATTAACATCTTGTTAGTGCTGGCACTTAGGAGAATCTCAAGGGAGATCATAACAAGGTTAAGCATATCCAAATTCTTGTGAAAATTTTGCAGAAATTTGGGCCTTGATATGGTCATCTGGTCCAATGGTCCTCTTTTTCTTTTTCTTCTTCTTCTTCTTCTTCTTCTTCTTCTTAATGGTTAAGAATAACAAAGTTTTAGTATTCTATTAAAAAAAAAGAAATTTGGATGACTTGTAACCTTTCTGGTGCATGAATACATCACAATCTATCACAGACAAGAAATCCTCTGATACCATCATGCACTAGAAGACAGAAACATTAATGACCAAAATGGGTAGGAACTATCTCAGAAAACTAGAATCTTCTGTCAGAAAACAACCACTTGGATAAAACTTGCTGGATTAGTCAAGCAACTTGCCTTGGAAGTATGCTGGCTGTGTCGATACATCCAATCACAACCAAGCAAGACTTGTAACCAATGAAGCAATTTACACTCCTATACAATTCGCCAAGCTCAACCAGACCATAGGTTCCATGATACAATCAAGTTTTCTACATACACGAGTTAACGTTTTTATGCAAGGATCAGATGTGATTGTTGTAGATTTTCAGTACTAAGGTGTATATACATGTTTATTAATCATGCAAAGATTTTTGGGGATGGAAGTCATATCCACGTTTATGGAAGCAAAGCATTTAAGCAAACCTAACAATCTTGACTAGGAGCGAAATAAGTCAAGAAAAAGGGGCAACACATACTGCTAATCATTTAGTGTGAGTATCAGACACTTTTTTTTTTAAAGTCAAGGACATTGTTTGTGTCATGAATCCTTTTCTTTTCATGTGCAAGAGTTAATTTTTCCGTTTCTTTTTTGTTTTGTTGTGTAAGACTAAATGCCTAATTAGTAATAGACTCACTCCATTTGGGTTCATTGTTGTCTGTCTCGTGTTCCATTCCCAGAATAGATTAATGGTTGGTGTAAATGGTAATAGACTTATTCCATTTGGGTTCTTCATTATTTCATTCATGCAAACTTCATTAGATGACTATGTTGTTGTCTGTCTCGTGTTCCATTCCCAGAATAGATTAATGGTTGCTGTAAACGGTAATAGCTTAAGCTAGGTAGTATAGCCTGCTATTTGTTAACTCAAACATAAATATTCACTTTCGTATCATTGAAGCAGAATCTTTTATTGTTTTGCAGATTAACTTCATATTTAATGGGATTGGTTAGTAATCGAACTATTATTTGCAGATTTACTTAATTCCGAATCCACTTTTAAGGGGATCAGGTGCTTTTGTTGCATGATAAGTACCATTTTCTGTATTGAATTTTAAGTACGCACCACGAGTTGGACCGGTTGGCTATACTGTTGAACTGTTTGGGGCTGAACTGCTGGCAGAAATGGATCTAGATGTGGTCTGGTTTTTAAAACATTAGTTCGGATAACAGAACACAGGGCCGCAAATTATACTTCATGCATGAGCTACTGAATTCTTTTTTGAAGAACTAAGAATCTCATGCATGCCCTTCTTAAGATCTTCAATCTTTTGAATGATTGGGTCCCAAACCGAAAGCATGCGAGATCCCAATAGGAAAGCCAAAGGCACCGAATAGGAAGCATCCTGGAACTGCACCCCAGCAGCCATGCACTGCTTGACAGGCCTCTCTTCCATCCCATTACCAACAGGGACTCTTCGGCCGAGACTTGAGACTAATCCTAATGCCAGATATCGCCTTAAAACAACGAAGGAGAGCTTTTATATTTTGCACTTCGGTTGCTGTAGCTGTACACATCCACAGCGTATCACCTGCACTGTAGTTTTGTAATGGAAAGCGATGGGTATCCTACCGAGAATCCGAAAAGGAGCAACATTCATTCACCCATCTAAGAAGCTTACTAGACCCCTCTGCCACCACGATGAACAAGAATGGAGATAATGTGTCCCTTTGTCTGATCCCTCATGCTTAAAAAAAGCTGGTTGGAGTACCATTGACAATGACTGTGAAGTTGGCAGTAGAGATGCATTCCTGAATCCATCCTCTCCATGTCTCTCAAAAGCTCCTCCCTAGCATATAATCGACAAAATCCTGTTTGATGTGGTCCTAGGCCTTCTCCACATCAACTTTGCATAGGATGGCCAGGATCTTGATAGCTCTCTAATATAGATGCACTCATTGAGTGCAAGGATCCCATCCATAATTTTGTCTTTCTTGAGCGAAAACCGTTACTGAGGGTGGAGGCCGTGACTGTGATAATTAGCAATGGTCTTGGTGATCACCTTGCATAGGCTTCCCCCCGAGGCTAATATGTTTGAAGTCTTTAAGTTGGACCCTCCTTCAGTCTTTGGGATTTGTGTGATGAAAGTGGACTTGATACTTGGCTTCGTATGTGAGTGGAGTTCTTTCATAACATTCACTTAGGATTGATTAGCTTCCAAGAATCTTGATAAAAATCAAACCATCAGGAGCATGCTCTTCTTTGTGTTGAAAATCACCACCTCCACCCAGATCACCTCATCTTCATCAGAAGCCCTCTCCATCCATTTGGCCACATCTGCTGGAATGGTGTTGAAATACAGGCCATCCAACTTAGGCCTATCAACAATCTCCATCGAGTACAATGCCTCATAGAATGATACACTTATTTCCTTTTCCCAAAAAGAAAAGCAAACATTTATTTCTTTGATTCTTTTGGATCTTCAATTGCCGAGCCTTCATGGACAACTGATTTTATTTCATTGCTCCTCACGTTTGCTACACTGTGGAAGTATCCAGTGGCTTTGTCTCCCTCTTTGAGCCATAACTCCCTAGATTTTTGCCCCTCAAGGAATCTTCTCTACTCTAAGCACCTCCTGGAGTAGACATTTCAGCAAAGATATTCCACGAGATTCTCTGAGTGACAACGTATGTGACTCTTGAATGTTATCCAGCCCCTGTCATCTTGTTTGTGTCAGTCGTCTTCCTCTGTTCAAGATTGCTGACACGCTTCTTGGCCTTGTTCCACTTGTTTTTTTTAAATGTTGTTCTTCAATATCTGGAGTTTTTTTTTTTTGGGTGTGTGTGTGTGTGTGTGTGTGTGTGTGTGTGTGTGATTCTTTTTTTCAATATCTGGAGTTTGTGAATGAACTTGAAACTTGCTCCTCCAATTAGGGATTCCACCACACATTCACCTTTTGCTGAATTCTCAGTTGCATAGCCACACATTTTCGAATTTGAAAGATTTTGGGCATCAGGATACAGATTTTGACTCTAGAATGATTGGCACATGATCTGAGAAGCTCTGGAGAACTGATCATCCTGCTCCCTAGAGATGAAGGACCTGTTGACTCTGCTCATAACTAGATTCTTTTGGTTGTTTTACCATGTATAGGCTGCCTCTCTTAGTGGCAAGTCAAGTAACTCCAACGTGAATGGAATCATGGAATCTATGGACAGGAGGATTGCTTGCAGATCTATAGATTCCAGTTGGGAACCAAACAATCTCCTCCAATGTTGGACCAAATCGTGCGTACGGTTGGCAAGGTTCTCGGTTCTTGTTAACAGGTTGCTAAAAGGCTTTTTTGGTGCTTCGAGAGGACTAAGACAAGGGCATCCGTTATCCATATTTGTTCGTGGTAGTTGCGAAAGCTTTGAGTACGATGCTAGACAAGGGCTAGGAGGTCGGTCTCTTCAAGGGCTTCGAGGTGGGGAGAGGGAGGGGAGGGGAGGGCCTCAGATACAATTATTTTCAGTTTGCTAATGATACAATTATTTTCAGTGAAGCTGAGGAAGGCATGGTGGATAGCCTAAGAAAGATCATGAAATGCTTTGAAGTGGTCTTAGGGTTGAGTGTCAATATCTCGAAGGGTGAAATTCTGGGGATTAAAACTTTCAATGTGGAGTTTGGTTGGTCAGTTAGGGTGTTTGAGTGTGGTGTTGGTTCTTTCCCTACCACATATCTTCACATTCCCCTCTGTATGCGTAAGTCACCGAAGCATCTTTGGGATAGGGTTATAAGAAAAGTGGATGCCAAACTTCCTTCACGGAAGAGTAGCGATTTCTTTTTGCAAGGGTTGTTTGAACCTCATAAATTTCACTGATTGAAGTGGGACGAGGTGTGTAGGCTGTTTCGGAAAGGGGATGCTGGAATTAGGAGATTGGAGGAGTGCCCATGGAGAAGGGTGGTTGCTTCTAAATATTTTTGGGCTCCAGTTTTTGGAAGGCCATAGAAGGGGTGAGGGAGAGTTTTAAGAAGGGGGTGTGCTTCATGGTAGAGAACGAAGAAAGGGTGCTCTTTTGGGAAGATATTTGGCTAGGTGAAAAATCTATTCGTGCTGAATTCCCTAGATTGGTGGGAATAGCTTCGGATGTCTTGTCATGTGATCGATTGCTTTTCACCTCTCAGAAAGACGATGGTGTGGTCTCCAGCCTATAGAAGAACTATTTCTGATGAGTTGGAGGAATTCTCAAGTGCCTCGGAGAAGCTTCGTGGTGTTTGCGTGTTGCTGGGGGTGAAAGACACCTTGGTGTGGAGTCTAGAGAAGTCAGGCAAGTTCTTTGTCAGGTCTTTTTATAGATTTCTCACCTCTGAGGGTGCAGTTGTAGGCCCGTTCCCCTCGGGGTTCGTATGGAGCTATGCCTGCTTTTCCAAAGTTGGCGGCTTTTGTGTGGTTGTCAACCAGGAATTGGGTGCTCACTATTGATAATCTTCGAAAGAGGGCAATGTACATTTCCAGTAAGTGCTCCATGTGCCTCAGTGATTCTGAATCGGGAAACCACTTGTTTATCCATTGCCCAATTGCTAGGTTCACTTGGTAGGGATTCTTGGGGGTGTTCAAGATCTCTAGGGTGATGTCCAAGACCATTGAGGATTTATTTCTTGCTTGGCATGGTGGTGGAATAGGAAGAGATGGGGAGAAGCTTTGGAGGCTATCCCTGTTGACCATTTTGTGGTCTGTTTGGAGCAAAAGAAATAATCAATGCGTTAGGGACAAGAGTGGTTCCACCTCTTCATAATTAGGGAGGGTTAAGTTTTATGTAAAAGAGTGAGCTTCTAATTTGTATATTCGGGTGTTTTTTTTTTTTTTTTTTTTTTTTTTTTTTTTTTTTTTTTGAGAGAGAGAGAGAGAGAGAGAGAGAGATGTATTCCGGTAGATTGTTTATCTTAAATGTGCTGGCTGGGGCTCCTTTTGTATTGTTGGTGCTTGTAGCACTTTTTATTAAATAAAATTTTTATTGCCTTTCAAAGAAAAAAAAAAAAATCTCCCCCATTGCACCATGAAAGCATCATCTGTTGTAAGCCTCTGTTAACAACGCCAAAAGAATTTTCCTCCCAAGTCTTCAGATTTTTCGTCCCATATACATTTGATAACATACATCTGAGACCTCGCACCCTCGGTTTGAACTTGATCAACTGTAGCTGCATTTGAGTTGCATAAGCAATCAGGTTCTCACCCGCTATCACAATCGGACCACCTGCCTGACCTTCTAAATGTACCAACAGCAATGGCTCCCACAAATCTCTGATGAGTGCCACTTCCACGCTCTATGCTTTGTACTTCTAAATCATCAGCTCGTCAATTTTTCTCCTTGATATTGTCTCATGCCCCTTCGCTAAGAATAGAACCCAGCTCCCTCATGTTCCATGAGACGATCTGCATGATTTGACCCTGCCTCCTCACTTCCATCACTGTCATAACTGGTGGAGTTTGAATTCATAATCTCCCTATGAGCTTTAAACCTTTTTGTACCTGATCCACAAGCAAGCCCTATTTGTCTCTTTGCTTCAGTTTCCCAGGAAGGCTTGGAATTACTACCCATTTCTCTCAAACAACATGCCCAAAGTCGAATCTGAAAGGAGTTGAAGTTATTTGTCTCCTCCTGAACTGATTTCTCTACCAGGTTTGACCCATTTGTTGTTTTCACTGGGTTCACTGCTCTCCTTGTAGCTTCCTCTCTCTTTGAAGACACGTGACTATGAGGTCTTTTTTCCTTTCCAATCTTCCAAAGCAATGGTTCTTGAGTGGTATTGGGGATTCCACTTTGCCTTCAGTTGATTTGGTGGCACCCCTTAAACTTGTCTGATCAAACCTCAGTGAGCTAATAACCAGACAACTACATATCACCGTCACGCTTTCTTCCCCATATTTTGTTTGGCCAGGTCCTCTGAAGATTTTGTATAATCCACTAGAGCAGTTTGGATTTCCTTGAGGTTGAGATGTATCTGATTCGCCTTTGTTTCTACCATCCTACTTTCCTGCTCCCATCACATTACAGCTAAACTGATTCGCCTTTGTTTCTACCATCCTGCTTTCCTGCTCCCATCACATTACAGCTAAACTGATTCCCTTTGTTTCTACCATCCTACTTTACTGCTCCCATCACATTACAGCTAAACTGACAAATCTGCTTATCGCACTGCCTTTCACCTGCGTTGTCTTCTTCCAAGTCTTATACTCCTCTCAACACCCTTTTTGTGGTTTCATTATGGCCAATTTCCATCTCCACCAATGTTCTCCTGGAATGCTGTTTGTTTTGTCACCAGACCTTCACTGAAATGTTGTTTCTCTTCATCAGACCTGGAATTAGAACTAAAGAGTCCCCATTGATCGTCTGATATTTCCTCCGTCCTTGCTCCTTAGATGTGGCCTTCCAATATCCACCTGACGTTACTCCCGATGAAAACCTCCCTAATATCTCATGGTAAACCGCTCTCTTTTTCTGCCAAATATGTTGGCCCCCTCCCATCATCGTCCTGTTTAGTCTTCGGTGGCATTCTACTAGATTGACATCTGTCCTGCTTTATGCCCTTTGTGCGTAGGGCACGAGAGCCTGCCCTTTTACCCAGATTTGAAAAAGGCTGTATCAACATAACCACCTGTTTCGAAAATTGACCCCCCAAATCCCAAGTGAATCTATCCCTGCTCGGCCTACACTGCCACTTTAGCAGACCCAATCAGATAACTCAAGCCTCTGGTTCGGCGCATCATCTTCCTCCCCATCGAACCCTGGTTTTACAATCATCCCCGAAATGATCCAGCCACTCTCAAGCTGAGATCTTTTCCTCCTGACACGTGCGGGCCCCTTCTCTTTAGTAATCTATACTAGGAAAAGAAATGTGAAGAATGATTGGGAGACGGCGACATGTATGCATACCACCAATTATAGCTAGAAGTGCTTGGCAATGCTGTTTATATTTGACATTCAAAATACCAATGCATGGAAAAATATAAGTTTTGAGACGATATATACATGATGGTTCTTCACTTACTGTAATTTATTTTGTTTGTTGTCCATCATGGCAAAATGTATTATGGCACTAACATGGGATCGACATTGCCTCTGAAGGTACAAACTGGATGTTGTAACTGCTGGTAAGAACTTCACGAAGATCCGGAAGGCAATTTGTGCAGGGTTCTTCTTTCATGGTGCTAGAAAGGACCCACAGGAAGGTTATCGAACCCTGGTCGAGAACCAGCCTGTGTACATACATCCTAGCAGTGCACTTTTTCAAAGGCAGCCTGACTGGGTCATATACAATGAGCTGGTCATGACCACAAAAGAATACATGCGTGAGGTTACGGTCATCGACCCGAAATGGCTGGTGGAACTCGCGCCTAGGTTTTTCAAGGTGGCCGATCCTACAAAGATGAGCAAGCGCAAGCGGCAAGAGCGCATCGAACCACTCTACGATAGATACCACGAACCCAATTCGTGGCGTTTGAGTAAGCGGCGTGCTTAAATGTGCACAGCGGCATTGGCTATTTGTTCTGTATAGTAGTTTTTCTGGATGTTGTCCATGCAATGCTATGTACAAATCCCCTTGTATGCTCTAAGCATTTTTCAATTATAGTTCCTCTTTCAAGGTAACAGAGGGATTCTCATTTTTCTTCCGGGTTTCTGACCTTGATTTAATAATTTGATGATCTTTTGGGCCCCACCTTAGATGGATTGTGATCCAAAAGTCCAGATTGGAAGACCGTATATATCCAACCTTCTGCTTCCTTCTAATTAACCGGCTATTCTCTAGGCCTGTTAATGAAGCTATCATTAGCCCGTTGTGAGATGTTTTGGTCATGCTTCACTTGATCAGCTGTTTGGATCATTGAACGACGAGGAAAAATGATTGATGGTCCATATTCGATGTACATGTGTGGCTGAGCTGGTGGGCCGGCAGGTCTAATAATTGGGCAGGTCATATGAAGGGCTGGTCCGGTGCCCCCAGTTGATTAATGGCTGGCGCCTTGTTTTTTTAACCCACACACCCGGCACACACCACATATGGGCACTTATCGTTGGTCTCAGTGTTGAAACAGAGAGGCCTCTCTGCCACATGCGTGAAATAAAGATAGGATTATATATACAGCTCGATTTTTTGAGCCATGGACCATCCATTACAGGGACAACAGGATGACAGTTAAGATCTCATACGCCTTTGCCATATGTACAGATTGAGATGGTGGCCCGCCTATCCTACATATGCCAGGATGGTTTACATTCTCAAAAGATTGAGGTCTACTGTGAATAGAACTGACAAAAACGCACCCTGATCGGATGATTCTATCAATGGACGGTTCAACTATATATGATAGTTACTCAAATTTTGACAGGGAAATTCAAATGGTTAGGATCATCCAATCAGATTAATTCTCCGTGAGCCCAAAAATCTTGCCAATCCAAAGTGGGTGGGAAAAGTGGGGATTGGGACACCTACAATTGAAACCTTCTCGGGGCCCCACAAGTTTTGGATCAGGCTGATAGTTGGTTTTACCTTAATCCTGGTGGGCCTCATCCTATGAACGGTCACAATGGGCCCCAGTAAGGTTTGCCATCCCCCTGTTGGTGTTCTATGGCCTACATGAATTTTGGATCGACCTAAGTTTTGGGTTCATCTCCTAAAATGAGCTGTGGAATGATGGACAGAGTGGGTGTCACACACTTCACGGTGGGCTATCAATTAATTACTTCAGTTTCATTAGTCGAAATCAAGATAAGCTGCTTAAGGCACAAGTAGCTTATTTGAAGGAACTAACTATCCAAACGCCCCCTTAAAATCCGGGCTGAACATTCCGGTCTACCCTATGCTAGGATGATCGTGGCCATGCAATGGTGGCCTATACATGGATGATCATAAGGTGAGAAGGAGAGAGAATATCCAACGACAAGGAGTAATTTTCTAGCGGTGGGCCCACTGTCCCGGCCTAACCGAATCGAAATCGAATTGCTTACTTAGTACCCTTTTACCGTACTGAGTAAACTCAGTTGGGCCCACCGCGAATGTATGATGTTTATCCACGCCGTCCATCTGTTTTTCCAGATCATTTAAGGTGTTGAGGCCATATTTGAAGCATACCCAAAGCTCAAGTGGACCAAACGACAGGAAACAGTGGGAATAATGATTTCCACCGTTAAAACCTTCATAGGGCCCACAGTGATGTTTATTTATCATCCAACCTGTTCATAAGATGAAAAATACATGGATGAAGGGAAAACACAAATATCAGCTTGATCCAAAACTTCTGTGCCCCCAGAACTTTTCAATGGTAGACCTTCAATTCACACTTTTTCCTATGCTTGTGTTCCAATTGAGTTTGTATATACTTCATTTTTTGGTACCAACCACCAAAATTATCTTTTAAAATGGATGGACGGAGTGGATAAAATACATAAATCACGGTGGGCCCCACGGTTTACTCAGTACGCAATCCGCTTCCAACCGAATCGGCCGATTCAAAGAGGGAGAGACGGGAAGAGTCGAAGACAGAGGGGGCGCACAGCAACCCTAATTGCAGAGAGGGCAGAGGCGCACAGCGCCACTGCAGAGAGAGAAGGCTTACTGGAGCGTTGGCTGTAATGGAGGTGCGTTTTCCCCCCTTCCCCTCGTTTTAAAAATCAGACCGTTGGCCTGTAAGTCACTTACAGGGAAGTGATTTCTCACCCCCCAGCCCCTGGAAATTTCCTGGCAGTTTTGCCTGTAAGTGACTTACAGGTGAATTTCTTCCTACAAACGGCACCTGCAAATGACTTCCCTGTAAGTCACTTCCCACTAACCCAACTTACAGGCATCCAAAGAGGTGAATTTCAACCCTGGTTTTGGATTTTTCGGCGTGAGTTGATTTATTTTCTTGTCTTTCTTTGCTCAGGTCATCTAATTCAAGGCTCGGATTGGGGTTTATCTTGCCATGGCGGCACTCAAGGACCTCCTCCCGCCTGCAAAATCAACACCATCATCATTCTATGACCACTCAAAGGACCAATGGTTCAAAGAACGCTTCAATTCCTCTGTGTCCGATCATTCTTCTGTTATAAAAACCAATCCAGTCCTTCCCTATGGGAAGCGGTCGGGCTTCATCCCGCGAAAGCCTGAGGATTTTGGGGATGGCGGTGCGTTCCCCGAGATCCATGTTGCCCAGTACCCACTTGGAATGGGCAGGAAGGACGAGAAGCCCGGATCGAAAATCCTTCCCCTCACCGTCGACTCTCAAGGTAACATTGCCTTTGATGCGATCGTTAAGCAGAATGAGAACGCATCTAAGATTGTATATTCGCAGCACAGGGACCTCATCCCGAAAATCATATCTGAAGAAGAGAGAAAATCTGAAGAGTTAGAGAAGGAGATTGAGGAGACAACCCAAAGCACAAAGGCTGCTTTGGAGAAAATAGTCAATGTCAGATTGAGTGCAGCCCAGCCGAAGAATGTTCCAACACAGTCATCGGATTCTAAGTTTATTAAGTACAAGCCTTCGCAGCAGTCGGCGGCATTCAATTCAGGCGCGAAGGAGAGGATTATACGGATGGTGGAGATGCCCGTGGATCCACTTGAGCCACCCAAGTTCAAGCACAAGCGGGTCCCAAAGGCATCTGGGTCCCCGCCTGTTCCAGTCATGCACTCTCCACCTCGTCCAGTTACCGTTAAAGATCAGCAAGACTGGAAAATCCCGCCGTGCATCTCGAATTGGAAGAACCAGAAAGGTTACACTATCCCATTGGATAAGCGTCTTGCGGCGGACGGAAGGGGTCTTCAGGATGTTCAGATCAACGACAACTTTGCCAAGCTCTCGGAAGCATTGTATGTTGCAGAGCAGAAAGCTAGAGAAGCCGTCGCTATGCGGTCGAAAGTACAGAGGGAACTGTTGTTGAAGGAGAAGGATAGGAAGGAACAAGAGTTGCGGGCTCTGGCACAGAAGGCACGGTCGGAAAGAACTGGTGCTGCACCCCCTGCGGCCGTTCCTGTACCTGCAGAGAAAAGCATGGCTGAGGTAGGTGAGATGAGAATGGAACATGAGCGCGTGAAGGATATGCCAAGGGAGACAAAGGAGGAAAGGGAAGAGAGGTTGCAGCGTGAAAAAGTTCGCGAGGAGCGACGACGGGAGAGGGAGAGGGAGAGAAGGTTGGAGGCTAAGGATGCTGCAATGGGGAAGAAGAGCAAGATCACCAGGGATAGAGATCGCGATATCAGTGAGAAGGTTGCACTTGGGATGGCTAGTACGGGAGCAGGTCGCACGGGTGAAGTCATGTATGACCAGAGGCTGTTTAACCAGGAGAAAGGAATGGAGTCTGGTTTTGCTACGGACGACCAATACAATATATATGACAAGGGTCTCTTCACAGCACAATCAACGTTGTCTAGCCTGTACAGGCCCAAGAAAGATGCAGATGCTGAAATGTATGGTGGTACGGATGAGCAGCTAGAGAAGGTTCTGAAGACAGATCGGTTCAAGCCTGACAAGGCATTTGCAGGTGCGTCTGAGAGGACAGGTCCTAGAGACAGGCCAGTTGAGTTTGACAAACACGTCGAAGAGGCTGATCCATTTGGATTGGACCTGTTCTTGACGGAGGTGAAGAAGGGGGGTAAGAAGGCGATGGAGAAAATAGGGAGTGGAGGGACTATGAAGGCAAGTGCAGGGTCTTCAATGAGAGATGGCTACGAGGGAGGAGGGTCAGGCAGAACTCGCATTGGGTTTGAAAGGGGGCACTGAAGACAGCTGAGCAGATCCTTTTCCATGCCCATCTTAGCTTGTTCTTGCTCTCTTGATGTCTGAAATTTGTTGACTAGGTTCGAGGAGGGAATCTTGGGTTTTCTTTGTAATAGGTTTTAGGGATGGGCATGCTGTTCCATGCCAGTACCTAATGCCCTTTACCAGGCAAATCAATTGGCTCATATTCTGACTTACAACTATGCTAAATGTACCCACCTATGTATTTGTTCTAACATTTGAAATGAACTTGGTGTGAGTAAGAGTTTGTGGAATGCTGTATTCTTACTGCATTAGCTACAGTGAGATAAAGTCTTGGTAGATTAATGGTGGTTTCTTTAGCTTTCTTTCTCTTTTAAACTAGATAGATCTTTCATATTGTAGCTGAATCTATATGTTAGTTGAAAATATCATTGCCTATGTTTACCCTTGTGTCCCCCCCCCCCCCCCCCCCCCCCCACCCAAAAAAAAAGTTCATGCTCTTTGACATCATCTTGTTTATCGCTTGCTTTTGCTCAATTTCAATACCATGCCTCCTAATTGATGAGGATGAAAAAGGGAAAAAAAAAGAAAAAAGAAAACCCTTCTAAGAAACTTTGGAAAACTAGTGGACAACCTGTGTTTACGAGTGAGCAGTAGCTTTAGCATAATGCATGCTTTGAAGTTTGATCTTTGGTGACTTTTTCCAGTGGATCTTCGGCTATAATATTTGCATTTGTAAGTTTGTGAAGTGGGGATTAGGCTCAGTGATTCAAATCTTTGTTACCTAATTTGCTCCTTGAACTGCCAAGCAGTTTTGAGTGATTTAATTCACAATTCAGATGGTCCAATTCAATGATATTGATCGTTCGTCACAACTTGAAAAGCAATTGGACCAGGTTCGAGGCAGTTTGTGCTCAGATTGTTGCAGTTTTTTTGGCAATTCAGGCCTTTTTTGAGGCAGCTTGCAAATCCTGCTGACGGAGTTCCATTTGAAAGTACTCTTCTATTTGAAGCTCCAAGCAGCTGGTATGTTCTTCTTCTTCTTCTTCTTGTGGATTATAGTAGTTATTGATGTTCTTCTTCTCTTGTGAATATGTCATTTGTGTGTAGCAATTGAGATGGGGATTTGGAGATTCTGGAGTGTTGCTTTTGGTGTGTATGCCACCATGTGGATATGCAAGTTGTGTGGACAGCGACATTTGGATTGTGGTCGACCTATGATCAATGTGCTACAAAAGGAACTATTATAGCAGCAGGCCACAACTTAATGCAAGGGCTGGCCCACCAAATCAACAGCCATGGATGTTTGCATCATGTATGCTGAGCAGGGAACGGTATAGAAGTTCTAATTAGCAACCGTGCATTCAAATTATGTATAGTTCTTTGCAGGACCAACTCAAAAGTGTATGTAAATGGCCCACATTAAACTGAAGAAAGCCCATGGTCAGCCCTGCTGCGGCCTATTCATCTGGATTGCTGAACCATGGGCTCCACTTGTAGAAATCAAGAATCAAATGTACTGTGGATATTCTTGGGTCTAGGATCATGTAATCCTCAATCCTCAAGACTCAGACACATGCAACAACAGCCTGAAATTTTGATTCGTACAACTGGGGCCCATGGTTTGATGATTTTTAGGCCTGGATCATGCCCCAAAAACTTCCTATCTGCCATTGGGCCTTTTCAGTTGAATGTAGGTCCTTGTCCTCTTCTTAATTATCTATTTGCAGGCTCCAAATCAAACAGTTAGGAATGATCAATTGAAGAGATTTTTGGGAGAGATATCGCCCATATTGCTTCTGGTATAATGATAATATTGCGATATAATTGATATTATCGTCGACAATTTGAACACTGCATGCAAACATGTGCCCATTAAAAAAATTTGAAATGGTAATTTTTCTAATAAATTTTTTTTGGCGATATCAATACATTGGCAATATTATCGAAATATCACCGATCTACTGGCCCATCTTCTGGTTTTCTCATCTTTCTTGGCCTGGTGCGTTTGGATGTTCTGAAAAAGTTGGGCGGAATGGATAATTTGGTAGAACGGATGGTTCTCTCTCTGTTTGAGCAGTGTGGAAAATTGCACCAGCTACACAGGCACCTTTCATGCTCTAAATCAATATCTGGAACATTTCAAGTATGACCTGGGATGTTCTAGTTTCTAATTATGGTGGGAAAGCATCCCACCTCCTTCACTTTTCTGGAACATCCAAACACGACCTGAATCTTTTAATGGATGTTTAAAGCCAAAATCTGGTTATGACTTGAAAACCATAGTGGGGCAAGTAAGCCAAAATCTGGTTATGAATCAAAAACCATAGTAGGGCGAGTATTCTTTATCTTTCTAACGTGCATGTTTAAAAGCTTATCTTGGAGTCCAAAATTTCAAATTCTTCTTTTCCTCAATCAAGTCACCCAACATTTGTATAAACTGATGAATCGTCTTCACTCAGCTGTAGTTTTGGACCGAGTACTTGAATCTCTCTCAAGACTTTTCAATTAGGTGGCCTAGCAACTGCCAATTCATTATGTTATATGACTACGCTGATATTGATAAATTTCCATCGCAGATTGCAGTAGCTGGTGGCTGGAAGGGCCAAATAAGGTTTACATTCCATTTTTGGCTCGTGGAGACCTCAGTGGCTATGATTCAGACCGTTCATATCCCCTTCCTGCAGTCACGGAAGAAAGCTCTGGAGTTGTTGAAAGCTTGCAGTCATGGAATCAGAGAGGTCAAAAAGCTCTCTCTAGATTCCCGATACTATGTTATTTCCGTTCCTCCTCTTTCCTTTGTAGGCAATTGTCTGCCTTGGGAAAGAGGTTGGTTTTGATTATACTTGTCTAACAGGGAATTTAGTACTATGGAGATCCGATTGATGGGTTGCTCCATCAATCAGTGTGTTTAGCCCAGTTGGACGACATCCAATTGGGCCAAGTCATTAATAGTGAGGGGCGAGCGATCGAAGCCTTTAATAAAAACTTAATGTTGTGGCTGTTGTGCTTGAATCTGTGTCATTGTGACCCGAATGTAGTGTTCGAAGTATCAGTATTGCTGTAAGTTTTGTTGGCCAGGGATACGGAAACAATATCGATGTAGCCAATAATATTGCTGATAATCGGAAATGTGGGGAAACATGGAGAAAATGGTGGAATTTTTTAGTGAAAGTTCTGGAGATGCTAAAATATAGGTATTTGCATATTTAGGAATTCAAAAATTAAAAAAAAAAAATACACACATAATAAGTTTCCATTTAATAGGGCCTAAAAGCATGTGCTGTCAATTAGAAAGAGAGATCCGGTAAATTTTCTGTTAGATCCCTTTATGCGATGTTGGAGGTGTGGTTGAAACAGAGATCCGATAAATTTTCAGTTAGATCCCTTTATGCGATGTTGGAGGGAGGCAATATTAGCAAAGCGGAAAGTCCAATGGCATATGTTTGGGGTTATGGGGCACCTTCGAAAGTGGCGGCATTTGCTTGACTGGTGGGGGTGGCAAAGTCCTTACAGTTGATAATCTTAGGAAAATGATCATGATCCTCCTGAATGTTTGTGTGATGTGCTATTAAGGTGGGGAATTGGTGGATCACCTTTTCATCCATTGTGCTTTTGGTATTAGTTTTTCAATTTTTTTTTGTAGTGTGGGTCTCTTCGAGTTCCATTGCTCAGTTTTTCCTTCTGTGGCATGTTGGAATGCCTTTGAAAGTGGGTCGAGAAGTTTGGCATCTTACTTTGTTAGCAAGGTTATGGATCCTATGGAAGGAAAGGAACAATAGGTGCTTTAGGAGTCGGGCAAGACGAGTAGAGGAGGTGTTTCAGTTAGCAAAAGGGCATGTAAAAGAATGGGCAAGGGTCTCAAATGGAGTTCTATCTTTTCCAAAAAGCTGAGCAGCGTTGTAAAGTGTCTCAGGCTGGGTGTATAGTTTTTTGGTGTTTTTTCTGGCTTCAGCCGTTTTAATAATGCATTGTATTGTTTAAAAAAAAAAAAAAAAAAGCATGTGCTATCATAAGAAATTAATTCAATCATCCTATCAATTACATCTATCCATCCAACCTTCCATCCAAACATCCATTGATATTTTAGAATATCAACAATACGATTTTTACCAAGAAATCGTTTATAACTAAAAAGAAAACGAAAGACCGGCCTCGATATCACTCATGTTGTGATAACAATAATATCGTGATATTATCGACAATTTGAATACTGTATACAATCATGTGCCCATAAAAAAAATCGAAATAGAATTTTTTTTAATAAATCAATATTATTGAAATATCACCGATACATTGGCGATACAAGCACCACCTAGACTTTACATAGTTGAAAATATTAGTGATACATTAGCAATATCGTTACATTAATGATACAAGTAGCACTTAGAATTTACACAATCGAAAAATATTGGCAATACATTATTGACACATACTACTAAGTGATCTTGATGCATTGGCGATACTTAGCGACACTTAACTACTAGTTATCAGTATAGCTACTAGTGTTATTCGTATCACCGAGCTGGAGATACAGATGATATCAAGGATATTTGGATATGTGGATACTCAGATCAATGCCCGAATGTTGTGCACCTGTGTCATTCTCAACTGGTTATGCTATTATCCTACCCATGACTTTGATGTTGCGTGACCTTTGTCCCTAATCAGGTAAGCTAGGTTTTAAGTTGTGGCCTCAAAAGACAATGAAATTCCACACTATCATGATCTTAGAAAAAGAGCTTTGCTAAACCCAGACACTAGTTGTACAAGTCGGCTAATGCACCTGCCACCACATGTGCTAATGTGGCAGACAGGTGACATATCCAAGCCATTAATCAGGTGGACCTCACTGTGTAGATGTTACTGCTCAAAGATAAAGTTGGTCCATTTAGTAGGTGTGCCCTGATATTAGCAATAAGATGACACGTTAGAAAACTTCAGTTGATTTTTTTCTTTTTTGCAATCGCACATTGTCCACTTAATTGTGGCCCACCTAACTGGCAGACCAAATGCCTTCATTCAATGTATCTATCCGCTCACTCGCTTTTCAACGGTCATAAGTTACAGATGTTGGTTCAAAAGAGAGGTCTATTGATCAGATTACCAGGATTGATGTTTGGACCAGGCATGGCTCCGCTCGGTATGGGTCTGCCCTGGCAACAATTACAGCTTCTGCTAAATGACCGTCGAAAATAGTCGGCCAGTAGTAGCCCTACTGCAGTATCTGGTAGTCTACTTCCCGGCCAAGATGACCTTCGAAGAAGGTACATCTTGGTGCACCCATTGCCTTAAAAGGGACATAAGTCATAACCACATTTGATATAGTTGTTTTTTGTAGGATTATCCCTGGATTTGGGTGTGCACAATTCAACCCTACCGGATCTATAACCCAAAACAAAACGATACTTAGCCATACAATTCCTGAAAATACAACTAAAAATCTGAAGTCCCCTAAATACGAGTATCTTAACGCCTCTACCATAGTGTATGTTAGAGATGGCCCGCCAATTTGAAGGTCTTAAACAATGAGCTTGTGGAGAGTTTATTGCGTTATGTCCCTCTGGTGCTCTATCTTGATCATGGCAGTGTTGCAATGGTACTTTGATGTGGCCCCGACTTACTACAACCATCTTTAAATTAGTGTAGCTGATCAAACCAATTGCTCCCATCCATATCTAGAATGCATTAAGAAGCAAAGTTGTATTTTCTTAGTGTAGAAAGGAAAAGCGAACCCCCCCCCTTTCCCCATAATTTCATTGTCTATGGCAAAATGATAAAGAACCATGTCTCTTGTTCATTTGCAGCTGTTAGAGACTGTAGTGCGTGTGAGTGAACTGGGGTTTGGTCCCTGGTTGTCTTTTTATGAAATGGGATTCAAACTGTACCTTATATGCCTATAAAATCTAATCTTGGGTCTTACCACAATAACCACAATCTCCTCTCTCCACCATTTTCTGATTTTGAGACGTTTAGAAAAATCTGCAGAAATTGTAGAAGTGAAGAAGTCAGTGTGTACAATGCAAAAACTAAAGAAGTTAGGTATGTAAATTGCAAAAGCATGTTCGGGGTATGGTTTTGTAGGGCAAAGTTCACATTTTTACGATTCAATAGAGGAGGCTTATTATGTCCTGGAGGCGGATTTGTTACATCCATCTTGTAAACAGATTTAAACATAAGTAGGATGTGAATATCACCTTAAAGATAGTGACACCATAATGCACCTTAAGCTTGTCTTTAAATGCGTTCTTCTTCCATATGCTTTTTCTTTCATTGGATCCGACCTCCATATTCAAAATTCAAAAATGGCAGGAAGCAGTTCATCAATTTCCATTCAGACCATGGCTCTAGATCCAACATGGGTGAGTTCTTTAAAAAGGCCAGCCCATACGAGGGAACGAACCATTGAAACTCTTTCCATGCACGACAAAACTTTGTGAGGCAGGGGTGAAGTTCAAGGCAAGTAATGCTATTAGCTTCTTAGATATCAAATTTGGAAAAAGGGGTGGTAGAAATTCCACCTTTATCTGTTCAAGATGATACCAACTTGCTCTTCCTAAACCTCATCGCCTTCAAGCAATGCTATTCTCATTGCAGTAACCACATTACGGCTTACCCCACCTTCATGGATTGTCTCATCAACGCTGCAGCAGATGTTGGGATTTATGCCACAATGGCATTCATCAATAACTGGTTGGGCAGTGATGAAGAGGTAGCTGATCTCTTCAACAAGCTTGGCAAAGATGTAACCATTGATCCCCATGATTTGTCTTTCTGATGTTTTGAGGGCTTAGATCAATATTACAGGACCCCGTGGCATGCTTGGCGTGCGAGCTTGATGCACAAGTAGTTCAAAAATCCATGGGCCACCATTTCCATGATTGGTGCTGTGATTCTCCTTGTCTTGACATTCATACAAACATTCATTGCTGTGTTTTCATATTTCAACCCACCATCATAGACCCATGCTTGAACTTGAAGATGGGCCATAGACGTTCATTTCCCAATTGAAGTTAGATCAGCCGAACTTAGAAACCCCACCATCAAGGTCATCCTTTTCGATTTCTTGTTTCTCAGTGACTTGGTGTTCCATGTATTGCCAAAAAAAATGATGTATTATGCTTGGAAATGATTTCTATATTTAGCATCTCTAATGTATGAGTCATGAAGTACGAGTCCTTTCATGAGTAAGGATTCTTCTTCTTCTTCTTCTTCTTCTTCTTCTTCTTCAAATGTGCTTGTTTGTTGAAGATTTGGATGATTAAGATTAGACTCCAACAGAGCTAAAGCTTGTATTGCAGAGAAGCGCTGTAAAAGTGGACTTTTCTTACGGTTGAGAATGTCAAAAAAATGTCTCTCGCAAATGTCGTTCTTTCACTTGTTCAAGCACATGCCGTCCTCACTTCTTCAAGGACATGGCACTAATGAGTTCCGCACTTTGCGCCATGGAGCATCATTAACTTTTTCAAGTATTTAGCTGCAATTACACAAAAATCACAAAAGTCAGTCCCAATTCCAATAGAAAAGCCTAGAAAGGCATCCATAGCTCAAGTGGTAGACTGAGTGAAGATAACCTCGTTTCAACACTGAAGTCTTGGTATCGATTCCCAAGTGGGGGTGGCTAACATTGCGGTGTGACTAACAGCGGGGGTGGGTGTACTAACAGTGAGGTGTGTGGACTAACCCAAAAAAAAAAAAAATACATTTTTGTTACCACTGGAGTATTGGCTGCTGCAGATCATTTGATCAGACAGAAATTTGGATTGGGCACACTTAACAATAAGAATCACTTGAAAAATAAACGTATTTTACAAGATCAATTCAGATTAGCTCTAGTTCATTTAGAAAATGTGGTTCAAGGGACTATACGTGGACCAATCCAGCATAAATTGATACAGACTTTCTGTTTTTTTTTTATTAGGTAAAATAAATTATATTAAATGAAGGGAAAAAATATAATGAGAAGGGTCTTACCACAAGACAGACAAACTAGACCATCAGACCCATAACAACTGAAGAAGCTAAGGCCAAAGGTCCAATAATGGCAAAAAGATAAACCCGAAGATGACTAAATCTTGAAGCATGACAAATGCGGATCCCCTTTGAACAAGCCTACAATTCACAGAGATGAATAGACCAAACCGACCAAATCTCAAGGCATCACAAATGCAGCTCCAGTTTGAACTAGCCAACAATCCACAGAGACAAATTGATTCCATACTGAAACACAATGAGGTGCATAAGAATCAGATTACAGAGTCGTGAAAAAGCAGTCTATATGCATAATTAAAAAAAAGAAAAAAAGAAAAAAAAAAGTGGCACCGTGTTTAACTGCATCCCGAAGACTTGACAAGAGCATCATAGCTACTCTAGAATATCCGAATAGCAAGTGATCCTAAAATGACCCATATGCAGCAACGTATTGGAATACATAAAGTGTCCAGAAGAATAAGAATTCCAAAACACTGTGCAGAATAAGAAGAATTCCAAAACAGTAGTACTGGTTCTGTATTGTATTGCTGCCCATCAACTTACCAGAGCATCCTCCAAAAACCTGCAATAGGAATTAACGAGACATCACAATCTGATTGGTGAAATCTGAAATAGAAAAAGGTCCTCTACTCTTCCAAATGTGTATCAAACTGCATCCTGAAAGTGGACATTGCAGTCACCCAAGAGACAGAAAAAATGAACAGACTCCAGACTCCAGGTTCCATCACGAGAGCAGTGAGAAGAAATCAAGATATAATAGTACTCCTTTAAAACTATTTCCATGTAAGTGTTCAAGTTCACAAGAGCAATACTAATAAACTTTTAGATGTCAAGTTCCCAAAAGGGGTAATAGAAATTCTACTTTCATCCGTTCAAGATCAAACCAACTCGCGAGAGCACTGCTAATAGCCGTTTTAGAATCAAGTTCCCGGGAGGGTTAATAGAAATTCTGCCTTTTCCATCAAACCAACTTGCTCTTCTGAGTGCTATTCTTGCTGCGGTCACCTCATTACAGCTTACACACATTCATGGATGGCTCTTAAAACCCTTTAGATGGCATCAGTCTTCTATGCTGCAATGGAATATTGGCAATTGGTTGGCACAATCTGTTTCAACAAGCTAGGCATAAGTAGCCATCTATGATAAATATTTCAGTCTTTTATTTTATTATTATTTTTTTTTTTACGGCTGTATCGGCACACCTCTCGATTCTTCTTAACGGATCCCCCTAAAGGTTTCTTTAAAAGTTCCAGGGGACTGCGACAAGGCGATCCATTTTCTCCCTTCCTCTTTATTATTATTGGGGAAGCTTTGTCTAAGATGTTAAATAAAGGGCAGCAATAAGGATTATTTTCCGGCTTTAAAATAGAAGGAATGGAAACTCCAATTTCTCATATTCAGTTTGCAGATGACATGTTACTTTCCTGTTAAGCCAAATCAGAAATGGTGAGCAATTTGAGAGTCATTGTCCAGTGCTTTGAGGCAATATCGGGTCTTCGGGTGAATATGGCAAAGAGCAAGCTGATAGGGGTGAATATGAATGAAGAAGAGGTAGGGGAGATGGCTGCTTCTTTTGGATGTGAAGTGGGTATTCTTCCAGCTTCCTTTATCGGTCTTCACCTTTGCACAGGAAAGCCTCTGAAGCAGTTATGGGACAAGGTGATAGACAGATTTAAAATGTACCTTGCTAGATGGAAGTGTAGGTATTTATCTCTTGACGGACGCATCACTCTTATAAAGGCTTCTCTATCAAATCTTCCTATTTATTTCATGTCAGTATTCAAGTGTCCGACTTCGATTTTGACCAAATTGTAGAAATTAAGGCGTGATTTTCTATGGCATGGCATAGAAGATAAGAAGATGTCTCACTTAATGGATGGAAGGAGGTGTGTAAGCACTTTCAAGGAGGAGGGGCTGGCATTAAAGATCTTAAATTAATGAATTGGGCTTTGCTAGGTAAGTGGATCTGGATACTGGGAACAGAGAATGGGACTCTTTGGAATCAGATAATCAAAAGTAAGTACGGGTGCTCGGATGGAGGGTGGTGGACTAGAAATTCTTCCATTTATAGATCTTCGGCTCTTTGGAGAAGTGTGTCGTCTCTTAAGACGGATGTGCTGAAAGGTGTGGTTTTCTTAATAGGGGATGGTGAGAAAACGCGGTTTTGGAAAGATACCTGGATGGGAGTCTCCACTGAAAGAGGATTTCCCGTGTATTTATCGAATTGCTCTTGACAAGTACATTGTGGTCCCCAACTGTTTCTCCATTTTAGGAGGGGGGGGGGGGGGGGGGGGGTTGGTGTGGGAACCCCTTTGTAGAAGATTCCTTCGAGATGAGGAGGTAGAAGAATTTGTAGGGCTCCTAAACCGTATTCAATCTTTCAAGCCGGACATAGCTTCGTCGGATTCTTTAAAATGGAGATTCGACGAGTCCAGTACCTTCTCCGTTAAGTCTTTCTATGAGTTTCTAAGTAAAAATCAGAATGTTACTGAGGAGGTAGCTACTGAGCATGTTTGGAAATATAAAGTGCCGTTGAAGATCGTTGCTTTTGGGTGGTTAGTTGGTAGGAACAAGTCTCTCACAATGGACAATTTGCATAGGAGGGGAATGATCATCCCGAATGTTTGTCTTTGTTGTATGGGAGATGAAGAAATGATGAACCATCTTTTTGTGCATTGCAATTTTATCAAGCTCATTTGGGCAGATATATTAAGTCGGTTTAACGTTTCGTGGTCCTTCCCTTTCTCAGTGGGTGAGCTTCTAAAGGCTTGGCACGGTATCAAGTTGGGCAAGCATAGGATTGTTATATGGAGATTATCCCTTTTGGCTATCTGGTGGTCTGTGTGGGAAGAAAGGAATGGTAGAGGTTTTAGGGGAGATAGTATGCCAGCGGAGGTCATTTCTCAAAGGGGAGACATCGTGTGATCGAATGGGCATCTAGCGTGGATAACCTTAAGGGATGTAATCTTTTGTTTCTTGGTGTGTACCTGGATCGCTATCACAGTGGTTCAGTTTCCTTCTTTGTAGTTCCTTTGTCTTTAATAAATTTAGGTTATCTTTCAAAAAAAAAAAAAGAAGATCTGTATCATATGACACTGTGGCATGTTTAGAATGTGAGCTTGATGCACAAGCACTTCAAATATGGGACATCACTTAGCTGATTGGTGCCATGATTCCCCTAGTCCCCAGTAAAAGATGACCCACATGTTGATTACCCACCATCATGGCCATCCTTTTCAATCTCTTGCTGCACAATGACTATAACATTCATACATACAGGAGCAAATGTTGTATTATATTTTAAAACAAAATGTATGTTTAGCATCTCCGATGCATAAGTTGATCATGTATAAAGATTTTCTTTTAGACAAGAAGATATTCCCATCTCAATTGCCAGGCACAATGATATAGTCACACAAGAAGAAGAACATCAACAACGTTTTTTTGAGCATTAAAGAGAGTATATTAAAAAGGTCAGGCCAGAATATACAAAGGAAAAAAAACTGTACAACAGCCCCGAAACCAGCTAAATATCAGTCCAGCAATCTGGACTGGCAGCTACAACCTTCTCTACGTGAGCCCATTCAAGTATGAACTGCTTCGCTTTCTTTAAAATTCCTTCAACTTGACCCAAACAAGATTCCTAAAGCATCTATCATTCCATTCCAACCAAAGGACCACAAACCGGCCAGCAAAGTGAGACACCAAACTTTCCGACCCGTACTCCTATGCATGCCTACATTTTACATAGCTAGTAACTGCCCAATAGAACTTGGAGAAACCCACGTCACCCCAAACAGACCAAAGAACTTGTACCACACTCGACTTGCGAAAGCGCAATGAATAAAAAGGTGATCCACCAATTCCTCTGCTTGATAGCACATCACGCAAACATTAGGAAGGATCATCTTTCTTTTCCTTAGGATGTCAACTGAGAGGATCTTATTACACCCAGCTAGCCAAGCAAACGCTGCCACTTTTGTCGGCGCTCCATAGCACCAAACAAAAGCCGTTGGGCTTAGCCCTTTTTTAATTCCCCTTCATCCAGCAACTTATAAAAGGATCTATCCGAAAAAATTCTGGACCTTTCTTTTGACCACCTCATAGAATCCAACTATGAAATAACTAGCTTTATCTTCTCAAGGAATACCAACAGATTGCTGAACTGATCACCCTCATTATCATATAGACATCTCCTACATTGCGGAACCCAACAAACCTCATTGCCTTGAATCGAAAAACGGGAAGCCACAGCCATTTCTTCCCCCAATGCCACTATTGCCACCCTTGGGAACATGACCTCTAAATTCTGATCCCCCACCCAAATGTCCTTCCAAAACTTAATCTTCAGCCCGTTACCCAACAAGAACTGAACACCTTCCCACATATTATCCCTCAACCGCATCACCACTTTCCACACCGACAAGGCCCTATATAACGATGATGCGGGCGTACACCAACCCCTGGCCTCCACCCCATACTTCCTTCCCACTACCTCCCTCCAAAGAGAATCCTACTCCACCCCGAATCTCCAAACCCATTTTCCTAATAACGTTGTTGGTGTTACTTAGGGCTGCCACACCAAAACTACACTATTAAAAAGGAACTAAAGTTACAATATAGTACTCCGCAGGAGTACCAAACGCTGAACATGCACAAACAAGGAAATACGAATACAACATCACCCCTGAATTCTCTATACTCCCCCTCAAGTTGGAGCATAGATATTGATCATGCCCAACTTGGTAGTGATACGGAGAAGAGCATCCCTGCTAAGAGATTTGGTAAGAACATCAACCAACTGGTCTTCGGAACGAACGAAAGGAGTAGAAATTTCATTTTCAGTAACTTTCCCCCGAATGAAATGACAGTCAATCTCAATGTGTTTCGTGCGCTCATGGAATACTGGATTGCTAGCAATATGAATGACAACCTGGTTGTCACAATGCAAAGGAATAGGACTTGAAGGAGGATTACCAAGTTCTTGTAAGAGGGTCCGAAGCCAAATAAGTTCGCATGTCGCATGGGCCATCGCCCGATACTCAGCCTCGGCAGAAGATCTTGCTATGACAGATTGTTTCTTGCTCTTCCAAGTGACAAGGTTGCCACCAATAAACGTACAGTACCCAGACGTAGAACGTCGATCATGAGAACTTCCAGCACAGTCAACATCAGAATAACTAGACAGATGAAGATGGCCATGTCGCTGAAATAGTAAACATTTGCCTGGGGAGGACTTGAGATATCGAAGGATACGATATACTGCAGTCAGATGTGTGGTCCAAGGACAGCATATGAATTGACTTACAATGCCCAGCATATAAATTGACTTACAACACCCACAGCATAGTGAGATAGATGAGTTTGCCAACTAGCCACCGATACATCCCAGGATCAGAGATGAGCTCACCATCATCAGGACTAATTTTGGAAGTAGGATCCATAGGCGTCGTACTGGGCTTACATCCTAGCATCCCGATTTTGGAGAGAAGATCAAGGGCATATTTCCTTTGGGAGAGCACAATCCCAGATTTAGACCGAGCGACTTTAATTCCCAAAAAACACCGAAGAGTGCCTAGGTCTTTGATCTCAAATCAAGTCTTGAGAAAGGATTTAAGTTGCACCATCGCGTTAGTATCATCGCCAGACAACACGATATCGTCAACATAAACAATCAACACCATGATTCCAGTAGGCCAACGACAGATGAAGAGGGAGTGATAGGCTTGACTGCGAATAAATCCAAAATCTAGGAGCGCACCGCTGAATTTATCAAACCAGGCACGTGGGGATTGCTTGAGGCCGTAAATAGACTTCTTTAGGCGACACTCAAGGCGTGTGTTAGAAACCATAGAGAAGCCTGGGGGCTGATCCATATTAACCTCTTCGACGAGATCGCCATGCAAGAAGGTATTCTTCACATCAAGTTGAAACAGGGGCCAAGATAAATTGACTGCCAAGGAGAGAACCACACGAACGGAGCTAAGCTTGGCGACAGGAGAGAATGTCTTAAAATAGTCTATGCCATATGTCTGAGTATAACCCTTTGCAACAAGTCAGGCCTTATACCGATCAATAGAACCATCAGGAAGGTACTTGATCGTATAGACCCACCGACAACCAAATGCATGTTTTCCTTCGGGAAAGAGAACTAACTCCCAATGAGTACTTATCTTTATGAAACGACTGATACCTGTAGTCTGTCTACCTCAGAGATCGACGATCCGATGTCTCTTCTTCTCAAGAGACCCACTCTGCCAATGCCGCAGGTATCTTCACACCTAAGTCAAGTAAGAACCTCCCTTAGGTTGTTGACTCGGGAGCTTCGAACCACATGGCCGGGTCAACTGACGACTTCTCTTATCTTTCAAACGATGTCGGTAATGTTTCAATTGCCCTTGCTAATGGTGAAACTTTTCCTATTCAAGGAACAGGAACAGTCTCACTTCCTTCTGGTTCTCTTTCCAATGTTTTCCATGTGCCTGGGTTAGATAAAAACCTTCTTTTAGCCATTTCTTCAAATATCAATTTGACTATGGTCTTTTCTTTCCTTCGGAATTCTGTCTTTCAGGATTTAAAACCTTCTCTTTCCAATGTTTTCCAACGCTTGCATTTCGTCCATCATAGCCTTAGTCCAGTCAGAACTACTCAAAGCTTCATTCAAGTGACACGGGTAACAGTGGAAGATATGGAAGCTGCAAAAGACTGGAGTGAAGGTGAAAGATGGTGATATGAAACAAAATTGCTAATAGGATGCTTAGTGCATGAGCGGGTAGGCTTACGCAAAGCAATAGGAAGATCATCATCAAGGGATAAAGAATGTATACCTGAACCACCAGCAGATGCAAATGAGATGAGGGGCGGCTGAGAAGCGGAGGACTTAGTTCATCGATGATACACAAGGGTGGGTTTCGAGACAGTCGGAGTGGTAGTATCATCAAGACATGAGACAAGAAGGGGTATGGAGGTAGATTGCTTATGCTCCTCTTGACTCAGAAAATGACTATGTAAAGATCTCCCTTCATTAGAGAAGTATGGAATGTCTTCAAAAAATGTTACATTTGCGGAGACATATCTCTTACCAGTCCGAGGGTCATAACATTTGTATCCCTTTTGTGATCTCGAGTAACCTAAGAAGACGCACTTCATGGCCCGTGGACTCAACTTGTCATTAGTTCCATTGAGAATTTGAACAAAGCATGTACATCCAAAGACTTTAGGGGGTAAAGGAAAAGGTTTATCGTGTGGATGCAAAATTTCAAAAGAAGACTTGTGAGACAATATTCGAGATGGAATGCGATTAATTAGAAATACAGCAGTAAGCAAAGCACCATCCCAAAAACGTTTAGGTTGACTCATACCAAGTGAGAGGGCATAAGTGACTTCAAGAAGATGACGGTTCTTTCACTCGGCCACACCATTTTGTTGAGGAGTCTGTGGACACGAAGTGCAAGACAAAATACCATGGTCCTGCAAGAAAGACAAAAAAGCATGTGACAAGCCCCCCCCCCCCCCCCCCCCCCCCCCCATTGTCAGAGTGAAAAACTTCGATAGGACATTGAAATTGAGTAACCACCTCATTGTAAAAGATTTTAAACATATCAAACACTTCATGTTTAGACTTCCAAAGATACACCCATGTCATTCGAGTACAATCATCAATAAAAGTGACAAAATACTTGTATCCAAAAAGAGAGATAACAGGTGCAGGGCCCCAAACATCAGAGTGGACAAGCTCAAAAGGTCTAGGTTTCCTGTCAGATGAACTAGGAGGGAAGACAGTCTGGTGATGTTTGGAGAACTCACAGGTCTCACGGCACAAGGGTTTAGATACAGAAATTGAAGGAAATAAGAGATTTAACCTAGACAATGATGGGTGCCCTAGGCGACAATGTCACTTAGACACGAACTCCCTATCTAGGGATAAAGTACTAGTTCCTATGACAGGTGCATCATCAAGGAAGTAAAGGCCATCACGTTCATGGCCCCCACTAATCATCCGCTTCGTCTAGAGGTCTTAAAACACACGATAAGAGGGAAAGAATGTTATCGAGCAATTCAAGGATTTCGTAAGAGAATTAACAGATAGAAGATTGAGAGGAAAACTAGGAACATGTAGAACCGACGACAATTTCAAGGAGGAAGAAAGCTTAATGGTACCGGTCCCAGATACTGGGATTTGGTTTCCATCCGCAACAGTGACAAAATGCGTTTGATTAGTCGGAAGGTAAGAATTAAATAGGTGAGGCTTCCCAGTCATGTGAGAGGTAGCTCCAAAGTCAATGACCCAAGACGAAGGAGAAGAGGACACATGGAGAGCAGTACCTGACTGGGCTACAGCAGCCCCAAAAACTTCAGGGTTATCACGAACATAGAATCTCATGAAGGTACCATAGATCTCACGGGAGACAAGAACGGTATCACTTAAATGAGACTTCCCTTGAGGTTCTCCAAGAGTCAGTTGCAAGGCTGAATCAGTATCAGAGGGTGCACTACTAGCCAAAGGCACCCTCGCCCAGGATAGACGACCCATAAGTCTCCAGCACCGATCAATATAATGGTTTGCCCCCTACAATGTGTGCAACTGTGAGATGTATCACGGTTGCGTCCGCGTCCACCTCGACCACGGTAGCCACCACGATCAATAGCACGACCCTGACCTTGATTACTGTAACCAACACTACGGCCACGCCCAGGAACTCTAGGTGCGGGGTTGAAGGAAGGTCGATCACCAACTGCATATGCAGGGTTATTAGATGAAACTAAGGTTGTCGTGGTGGAGGTAGCAACACGTTGAACCATAACATAAATTGCAATCAACGGAGGAAGATGATCTATCATAACAATCTGCTCATGAACACCTTTAAATTCAGAGCTGAGACCGGAAAGGAACTGCATGCTTCGTGTTTCTTCCCGTTGTTTACGAACAAGCTCATAATCTTTCTTGCTCTCGGACGGAAGGGGATGATAGAGATCTAACTCATCCCACATACCTCGGAGAGCAGAAAAGTACTCCTTTAGAGATCGCGAATCCTGTTGGAACCTGCCAATATCTGAAATCAACTTAAAGACCCTTGACAAATTTCTCGCCTCTGAATACATATCATGTAGAGTGTCCCATATCTTCTTTGCAGACGATAAAAACATAACTGAATTACTGACTGACGGATCCAGACTGTTAAGTAACCAAGTCATGACTTGGTAGTTTTCCTTGGTCCACATTTTGTAATTTCCATTTGTAGGATCTGGAGCATCATCCAATATGTAAGTGCGTCTATCTCTTCCTCCCAAAAATAATTTCACGGACTGAGCCCATTGCAAATAATTATTACCATCCAACTTGACAGTGGTAATCAACAAGGGGTGAGAATCCAAAGATCCCGCACCCAATCCGGATGGTATTTTGTCGTCCATATGGTCTGCAAACACTAATCTAGAGCAAAAAGGAAGTAGTGGAGGTCACAAGCCAACACAGGGCTGATTGCCGCCCAACCGAATGTCCACAGGAGCAGAAATGAAGGAAAAGCTCAAAATCCAGCAGAAAGCATGACTGACAGCCTTACACGGATACAACACATAGCCTTAAAAGGAAAATGAATGTAGCAGGTATACACCAGACCTGCGGTGTATGTCCAGGAGCTCCAGGGGGCCAAAAACGGTGGAGCCGTACCTCTAAACGTGCCGGAAAACACCAAAAAATCTCCCAAAGTTCAAAAAAAACTTCCATGGATATCTTAATCAGGTAAAACTGACCAGCCATAAGGAGAAATCCCAAAAAAACTCTTACCGATTTGGGAGAAAACGCGAAAAATTGAAGAATCGGGGGTTTTCCGCCTGATTTGAAAATTGGCCCAAACAGAGTTTAGATCAGCCCCAAAAATCATATAAAAATCATCATAAATCTTCCAAAATCAAACTTCATCAGATCATAGTCTTCCCAATGTAAACAAGTCCGAACCGACATACACTTGTTGACGTCAGCCTTACAGTTGCTGACGTCAACAGATCCTTGCAGCTTCAATCAATGTGAGGTCTTGTTTCTCTGATACCAAGTAGAGGAGATAAGATTTGAAGGGAAAGAAGAGATGGAGGAGAGAGAGAGTAAGAGAGAGAGAATTTGGAGCAAAACGTTGTTGGTGTTACTTAGGGCTGCCACACCACAACTACACTATTAAAAATGAACTAAAGTTACAATATAATACTCCGCAGGAGTACCAAACGTTGAACATGCACAAACAAGGAAATATAAATACAACATCACCCCTGAATTCTCTATAAGAAATCCCTTCTTATTTTCTCAAATCTCTCCAACACTGATTTTGGGCACTTGAAAATAGACATGTACACCGGTAAGTTGGACATCGTTGCCTTAATGAGAGTTATCCTCCCCCCATAAAGATAAGCTTCTTGTACGCCATTGAGCAAGCTTCTTTTGGAATCGCGCAATCACCTTATCCTAAACCATATTAGGAGGCTTCCCAATACAGAGCGGGAGGCTGAGGTAAGAGGATGGGAAAGATCCCGCCTTGCACCCAAATACATCCGCCAAAAATTCGACATCTTCCTTGGTTATACCCACTTCAAGTAATTCTATCTTTGATAGATTAATCCTTAGACCTGATACTACTTCAAAGCAAACTACAATCATTCGCAAATTTTCCACCAAATCTACATCAACCTCACAAAACAAAAGCGTGTCATCAGCATGCTAGAGGTGCGTCACCTGAACATCACCACTACAAACAGATACCGGGATAAAAGGTCTCCTTGTCTCAGCCCTCTTAAAGAGGAAAAAACCCACTGGGCGATCCATTAACCAAAACCGAAAACCTCGCCAATGCCACACATTCCCGAATAATCCAAGAAATCCCAGTCCACATGATCATACGCCTTTTCTATTTCCAGCTTACAAACCACTCCTTTTTCTTTTCTTCTATGACAAGCATCTATACTCTCGTGTGCCACCAACACACTATTCGCAATTTGTCTCCCCGCTACAAATGCCCCTTGCGAATTTGAAACAACGCCTCCAATTGCCTCCCTGAATCTCGTAGCCAGAATCTTTACCAATATCTTGTCTCCCCCCTCCTTTGGAATCAAAGCTATAAAGGTTGCACCTAATTCTGCGGAAATGAAACCTAAAAGAAAAAATTCGTTAATGAAATCAATAACATCTTTTTTTACAATCTCCCAAAACTTCTGATAAAACAATATCAGAAAACCATCGGGCTCTAGCGCTTGTTCACTTCCCAATGCAGAAATTGCTGCTTTTATTTCATCTTCATTGAAGGCTCTCTCTAAGTTCTCTGACCTATCCCTAGGAATCATATTGAACTGAAGATTATCAAGCTTCGGCCAGATCCAATCTTCCCTTTCAGCAACTTTTTTATAGAAATTAACAATTTCACAAGAAGAAGAAGAAGAAGAACATACCAAGCTGTACGGAGCTTCAAATAGAAGAGTAGTTTCGAAATAGAACTCCGTGGCCAGGATTTGCAAGCTGCCCCAAAAAAGGCCTGAATTGCTGAAAAAAAATTGCAACAATTTGAGCACAAACTGCCTCAAAACTGGTCCAATTGCTTTTCTAGTTGTGAAAAACGATCAATATCATTGAATTGGACCATCCGAATTGTGAATTAGATCACTCAAAACTGCTTGGCAGTTCGAGCACAAGTGGAGCAAATTAGGTAACAAAGATTTGAATCACTGAGCCTAATCCCCACTACACAAACTTACAAATGCAAATATTATAGCCGAAGATCCTCTGGAAAAAGCCACCAAAGATCAAACTTCAAATCATGCATTATGCTAAAGCTACTGCTCACTCGTAAACACAGGTTGTCCACTCATTTTCCAAAGTTTCTTAAGAAGGGTTTTCTTTTTTCTTTTTTTCTTTTTCATTCTTATCAATTAGGAGGCATGGGATTGAAATTGAGCAAAAACAAGCGATAAACATGATGATGTCAAAGAGCATGACCTTTTTTTGGGGGGTAAACATAGCCCATGATATGGTCAACTAACATATAGATTCAGCTACAATACGAAAGATATATCTAGTTTAAAAGAGAGAAAGCTAAAGAAACCACCATTAATCTACCAAGAGTTTATCTCACTGTAGCTAATACAGTAAGAATACAACATTCCACAAACTCTTACTCACACTAAGTTCATTTCAAATGTAAAGAACAAATATATAGGTGGGTACATTTAGCATAGTTGGAAGTCAAAAGATCAAGCCAATTGATTTGGCTGGTAAAGGGCATTAGGTACTGGCATGGAACAACATGCCTGTCCCTAAAACAACCTTGGAACAGCATGCCCGTCCCTAAAACAACCTCTTACAAAGAAAACCCAAGATTCCCTCCTTGAACCTAGTCAACAGATTTCAGACATCAGCAGAGCAAGTACAAGCTAAGATAGGCATGGAAAAGGATTTGCTCAGCTGTCTTCAGTGCCCCCTTTCAAACCCAATTCGAGTTCTGCCTGACCCTCCTCCCTCGTAGCCATCTCTCATTGAAGACCCTGCACTTGCCTTCATAGTCCCTCCACTCCCTATTTTCTCCATCGCCTTCTTACCCCCCTTCTTCACCTCCGTCAAGAACAGGTCCAATCCAAACGGATCAGCCTCTTCGACATGTTTGTCAAACTCAACCGGCCTGTCTCTAGGACCTGTCCTCTCAGACGCGCCTGCAAATCCCTTGTCAGGCTTGAACCGATCTGTCTTCAGAACCTTCTCAAGCTGCTCATCCGCACCACCATACATTTCAGCATCTGCATCTTTCTTGGGCCTGTACAGGCTAGACAACGTAGATTGTGCTGTGAATAGACCCTTGTCATATATATTGTATTGGTCGTCCGTAGCAAAACCAGACTCCATTCCTTTCTCCTGGTTAAACAGCCTCTGGTCATACATGACTTCACCTGTGCGACCTGCTCCCGTACTAGCCATCCCAAGTGCAACCTTCTCACTGATATCACGATCTCTATCCCTGGTGATCTTGCTCTTCTTCCCCATTGCAGCATCCTTGGCCTCCAACCTTCTCTCCCTCTCCCTCTCCCGTCGTCTCTCCTCACGAACCTTTTCACGCTGCAACCTCTCTTCCCTTTCCTCCTTTGTCTCCCTTGGCATATCCTTCACGCGCTCATGTTCCATTCTCATCTCACCTCCCTCAGCCATGCTTTTCTCTGCAGGAACAGGAACGGCCGCAGGGGGTGCAGCACCAGTTCTTTCCGACCGTGCCTTCTGTGCCAGAGCCCGCAACTCTTGTTCCTTCCTATCCTTCTCCTTCAACAACAGTTCCCTCTGTACTTTCGACCGCATAGCGACGGCTTCTCTAGCTTTCTGCTCTGCAACATACAATGCTTCCGAGAGCTTGGCAAAGTTGTCGTTGATCTGTACATCCTGAAGACCCCTTCCATCTGCCGCAAGACGCTTATCCAATGGGATAGTGTAACCTTTCTGGTTCTTCCAATTCGAGATGCACGGCGGGATTTTCCAATCTTGCTGATCTTTAACAGTAACTGGACGAGGTGGAGAGTGCATGACTGGAACAGGCGGGGACCCAGATGCCTTTGGGACCCGCTTGTGCTTGAACTTGGGTGGCTCAAGTGGATCCACGGGCATCTCCACCATCCGTATAATCCTCTCCTTCGCGCCTGAATTGAATGCCGCCGACTGCTGCGAAGGCTTGTACTTAATAAACTTAGAATCCGATGACTGTGTTGGAACATTCTTCGGCTGGGCTGCACTCAATCTGACATTGACGATTTTCTCCAAAGCAGCCTTTGTGCTTTGGGTTGTCTCCTCAATCTCCTTCTCTAACTCTTCAGATTTTCTCTCTTCTTCAGATATGATTTTCGGGATGAGGTCCCTGTGCTGCGAATATACAATCTTCGATGCATTCTCATTCAGCTTAACGATCGCATCAAAGGCAATGTTACCTTGAGAGTCGACGGTGAGGGGAAGGATTTTCGATCCGGGCTTCTCGTCCTTCCTGCCCATTCCAAGTGGGTACTGGGCAACATGGATCTCAGGGAACGCACCGCCATCCCCAAAATCCTCAGGCTTTCGCGGGATGAAGCCCGACCGCTTCCCATAGGGAAGGACTGGATTGGTTTTTATGACAGAAGAATGATCCGACACAGAGGAATTGAAGCGTTCTTTGAACCATTGGTCCTTTGAGTGGTCATAGAATGATGATGATGTTGATTTTGCAGGCGGGAGGAGGTCCTTGAGTGCCGCCATGGCAAGATCGTCTGATCAGCGGAGATCAAAACCCCAATCCGAGCCTTGAATTAGATGAACTGAGCAAAGAAAGACGAGAAAATAAATCAACTCATGCCGAAAAATCCAAAACCGGGTTGAAAAACATATGAAAAAAAAAACTAAAAAGATACAATAAGAATAGAAAAAGACTAAATCAGGCTGACAAACCCTAACCCCAAATCAACGATGAAAAAAAACCGGATTAAAACCAAGACTCTGATTCCGGCTCTTGAATTCGACGTGTTGAGAGAAGAATAAGGAGGAAGGAAACGATGAAATCAAGAAAATATCAATATAAGCTTAAAACAGAACCTTAAATTCCATTGCCACAAACTCAGACCAGAGAAATACCAATTTTAGAAAACAGAAACCCTAATTTCGCGATCTGGGAGAAAGATTAATCGACATATAAATGGGAAAAATTACGTTGAAATTTCATATCAGGGACGTAAGCAGAGAAATGATGAAAAAAAAAAAAAAAAAACCCTAGCCCTAGATCAAGAACCGTAGAAAAATCGAAGAAAATAACTGCAAGAAAACGGATCTTAAAAAACAGAGTATACATACCTGATCTGATGATTGTTGAAAATGGATGAAATCCGTAATCGCTTCTCGAAAACAAAAGATTTTCGATTTTCGATTGGGGAGAAACGCCGAAGGTTTGACTGGGCTCGGAGAAGAGGCTGCCGCGAATTCCACTCTCTCCGTTCGTACTGGTATTGTTGCGAGATAGAGATCTATATCGATCATGCGATGGGCGACACGTGCTTTAGCGACGGCCGACGCGTTTTGGCTAGTGGTCGGTGCTCCGTGGCCCCACCATGATGTATGTGTTTTATCCTCTCCGTCCATCCATTTTTACAGATCATTTCAGGGCTTTATACAAAAATTGAGGCAGATCTAAATCTCGGGTGAACCACACCATGGGAAAACAGTAGTGATTGAATGCCCAACATTAAAAACATTTTAAGGCCCACTGTAATGTTTATTTGACATCCAACCTTTTTATTAGGTCATGCAGACCTGGATGAAAGGAAGAAACAAATATCAGCTTGATCCAAAACTTTTGTGGCTCCAAGAAGTTTTTAATGGTGAACGTGCAATCAACTCTGTGTGGTCCATTTGAGATTTGGATCTATCTCAATGTTGGACTAATACCATAAAATGATCTGAAAAAATTGATGGACGGCATGGATGAAACACGTGCATCATTGATGGCCCACGGAGCACCAATCACTGGCCATTGGCTAGTGGCAACCCCGGAACCAGTGATGAGGGTGGTACTCAGGCCGTGGGGTGGGGCCCACATCGGCCTAATATCTAGGCCGTCCAAGCATTTTTCCAACTAATTTTATGGCATGAACCCAAAAATTGAAGCAGATAAATCTCGGGTCCACAATATAATAGGAAACAATGGTCATTGAACGGCCACCATTAAAAAATTCTTAAGGCCCACAGCGATGTTTATTTTCCTTCCAACCAGTTAATAAGGTCCACACAAAGCTGGAGGAAGTAAAAAAACAAATATCAGCTTCATACAATTTTAACTGATTCCTGCGGTGTGATTGTATTCCTTTTAATTTTGTGTTCAATCGCATGCATTGAGGTGCCCCGATCAGGGTGATCAGTGTGCCCAACACATCTTTGGTTCCGGAGTACCAGCCAAGCAGCGCCCCCGTAACGGGTGCGAAGTAGCTGTTACCTGGTAACACCTTAGTAAGGTGTTACCCCCACCATGTGGTGCCTACCTTGATATATTTGTTGTACATCCATTCTATCCATCAGTTTTCCATCTCATTTTAGTACACAATTCGAAATTATAAGAATATTTAAATCTCAAGTGGCTGTACCAGTAAAAAGAGTGATGAATAACCATTAAAAACTTTTTGAGAGGTGACAAAAGTTTTGGATCAATCTTATCTTTTTTAAATTAGCTTCATCCAGATATTATTGACATTATCAACAGGTTGGATTGCAAATAAACATTTAGGAAATGTTAAGATGGGCTTTTTGGATGTTTTAATGGTGAGGCACTCAATAACCTAGTTTCCGTGAAAGGATAATTGGTGTATGTAACCTGCTTGTGGCGTTAGCATGCCATTCCGCCCTTCCACCTTGGCACCCCCAACGAGGGAGCAGATTGGGTTAACTCCTTCTGTCAGGTCATGACAATGGGCCATGTGTTGACCTCATATTGTGGTAACGGGATCCTCCCAAGTATACACCTTTTTAGAAATAAACTCTCTTCCAAACCTGAAAGCCAAAGAGAAAATTAAAGGTAGCCGGAGCTTGGCTGTTGGCCCTCCGAAACCTAAATTAAAGATGACATGAGAGTAAGATGAAGTATAAAACGTGGATTTAGAGATTGTGTACCTTTATCATCTGTGGGGCCATGTATTTATACAGATTTGGGTGATCCAGTCTATTACGCAAGCTATTAAAACTACAATTGATTTGGGGGATAAAGAGCTTATCCCGTTAATCCTCAGATAAGAAAACGGCATAACCAATCTAGACGTTTAGCTGATTACGTTCCTTGATGAAGGCCCTCGTGGTACGGAACTATGAATAGAAACAAGTCAAAGTCGACCTATATGGGCTGCTGGTACTATGAGACGAGGGACGTCCCCAGCGAACGACCAAAAACCAGGGCTGTTTGGATTTGAGAATATCCTCGTTTGATTACCAGGGGGCAAAGCTGCTCGGGTAACGGGGGTGTTCCCAATCGATGACCGGCGACCTATCCTGCTCGCATATTAGGAGTGTATAGAAGTCACAGGTTTGTTCAATATATGAGACGCGACCAGGTAGGCTAGTTAGTCGGATGATTTGATCACGACTTTACGGAGTCAGAGGCGCTCACGGGTCGCACATAAGTTTTTGCGCATAAGTGTTTATAAAAACATTCCAGATTTGCAAGTCTTCAGGTTTCTTCGACAACCAACTTTATTATACAACAACATGTAAAGGTATGTGTGGTATATTCACATCATCCATACGTTTTGCAAGCTCAATTTTACAGGTTTATCCATCCACTTTGCCAACTTAATTCATGGCTTAGGTCCAAAATTGAACAGATGAAAATGAAGCATATCTAAATCACAAGTGAACTACACCACACACATTGGTGATTAAACGCCTGCCATTAAAAGCTTCTTAAGGCCTACTTTAATGTTCATTTGCCATCCAACATGTTGATAAGGTCACAGAGAAACATACATACCAACTTGATCCAAAACTTTTGCAGCTGACAAAAAGTTTTTAATGGTCAATCACCAAAGCTTATGTGTTATGGTCCACCTAAGATTTGGATCTATTTCAGTTTTTGCCCTATAACCTAAAATGAAAGCAAAACATATATATAGCGAGGAAAAATAACATATATATCAAGGTTGGCCCCTTGTTGATGGTGTGATGGAACTCGTGTTACCCCGACTTCACCCAATCTGTCCCCCAATGAAAATGGGATGCCCTAAAATCAGGTCCATCCAATGTGACCTCTGTGAATGCAGAGATTTTTGGGTGGGTGTTCATTATGGTGTGGCCCACATGGTAGTCTGACGGAACTGATTTTTGGATCATATCATTTTCATTAGGGCTCTCAATGGAGCAAGTCATATCCGAGATCCGATTAGCTCTAAATCCGTATAATGCGGATTTAGATCTGATTAGTTAAATGGACCGGATTTGGATCTTAAAATAAGTCTGATTACTTAAATGGACCATATTTAAATTCACATAAATATATCCGAGTTCAATCTAAATCCGATTAAGATCCGACTCATTGTCACCTTACTGTATATGTTATATTCATGCTGGCAGTCCATTTTCCAGATTATTTTAGGTCAGGTCTCAAAATCAAGACATGCTACTCTTAGGCCGACCATACCACAGTAAATAGTGGGATTTTCATCTTTTTTTTACTAAATTAAATATATTATATTATAGATATTTTTGGAATTGTAATTGGGTGGATTCGGACCTAGATCCGGCCCGAATCCAATGGTTATATGAATTTTGGATCGGAAATGGAGCTAATAATTTATAAATGAATCAGATATGGATCCTAATCCAATCCGAATCCCATATTCGGACTTGGAGTCGGATCCAGTTGGATCCGGTCCGGATCCGATCCATTGAGAGCCCTAATTTTCATGATGCAAATACCTTTCTAGACGGGCTGGATGTTAAAACACCAAGTTGGCTCCATTCGAACATTTCTTTTGCTTATCATTATGGAACTTAAACTAAACATCCAACTTAAATTAACGGCTGTGATCTTATCCTGCAATCGCTGATATTTTCGGTCGAGGTGAGATCTTTCGATATCCCTCGGTTACACGGAAGTCTAGCCCTCCTCTCTCTATATCTCGTCTGCTCTGTTTTTTACTCTCTTTCTCGAGCATTCAATTATCACAAAACAAACTACGGGACCATGGCAAAAGATCAACACTCATATACATGCAGATAGATTTTACATATTTCAAACATATATTTCATCAATTCAAACCGTGAAAGGGATGTGGCCCACTTTTTGTATGCTATATATTAAATGTGCTTTTGGCGTTGACTGTCCATTTCATGATTTCATTAATAAATTTTCGATTTTACTGTTGGCTGATAATCTCACTACTTGAACCATCTAGATTGCGACACGTGTTTTTCATATGAGCATAGACGGTGGGCATGCATGTGCATATTTACAAAATTCCAATGCACTATATTACTTCCCTCACGTGACAATGCTCCGTGAGGAGCATCTCGTATCGCGCGAAATATTTAAAACTGTCCAAATTTCGCATCATTTCTCGTTGCTCTCCTCAAGATTTCAACGTCAGCCTCTGGGCTCTGGCCACGGCAACGCACCGCCTTCCCGGTGAAAACCAAATGGTTGTTAAGTCTACCTGCGCGAGTACGATCGAAATCATACTCATCGGCATATGACATCGTGGCATCCGTACGCAAGATCACATCCGTTCATTTAATGAGTCTCACTGTATACTGTGGACCCAAGACTCATCACATCGGTTACAAGTGCCTGAAAAAGATTAAACGTCGAGAACACTTATCAACTGGTCCACACTTGCGTGTGAGCGTTTGATGAGCGAACAAATATATACTCTAGTACGGAGAATGCTAGACGACAGGGAAAATCAGACGGTTAGGATCATTCAATGAGTGCAATTATCCGTCCATCTTTTTACTCCAGCTGGTGTTAGGACTTAGCCCGAAAAACAAGGCTATTCCAAAGTGGGCTACACCGCTGGGAAAAGTGGGGATCGGGACACCTACAATTAAAACCTTGTCGGGACCCGCAAGTGGACGATTTCGGTCATCTACCACTCAGCACGTGGACACAGCAGCCACACGCTAAATTCTGAGTCGCGACAGGGACCGGAAAGTCTACCGCACCTGTTTTACAACTAGGTTCTAAGGGGCCACCATGATTTTATTTCTAAATCGACTCTGTCCATCAGGTGAGAGAAGTTATTTTAACCCTGCTTAAAAACAATTGGCCTTGTTAAAAACTCTGATGGGTGAAAACATAGGAATAATTTAAAACTGCTCATAAAATCTTTAAGCTCACGTGATGTGGCCTACCTAATAACTAGATTATGATTATTTTTACAACATTAAACAATGGCCGTCCATCCATTTGGTGAGATCATTTTAGGGCATGACACAAACAATGAGGTAGATCCAAAGCTCAAGTGGACCCGGCACAGAAAATAGTGGGGATTAAACGCCAACCATTAAAAAATTCTTGGGGGCCACTTGAGATTCTGATCTGCCTCATTTTTTATATCATGGCCTGAAATCATCTCTCCAAATGGATGGACCGCGTGGATACAACACATACATCATGGTTGGGTCATTGCTACACTCGGTGTAGCTAGCGTAGCTAACTCGTGGGTGTAGCAAAAATTTTCTCGCTCGGCCCGCACCGCGTGAGTACGTGACAAGAAGCGTACGTGTGCGTGATCCCTGTGTACGTGTCGCCTGCCTAATCAAGCCTCAAGGACCGAGGGTAGCCAGAGGAATCCCTAGGTGAGAATCTCTGATATAGTGGACCCCACCTTGAATGATCAGCACCCAAAAGATCAGGCCGATCTGGTCAACAAGTGGGCCACACGTACAAGAAAGAAAAGGCAGTATGAGTAATGTGGCAGATCATACGGCATGAATGGGCGAGATCTAGGCAGTTGATTAGGTGAGCCCCACGGTGTGTGTACAGTGGCCTGATGATCAGGCCCATCTTTCTATATCGTTCCATTTCTTCATGCATCTGTGACCCTTCCTGATATCCGCAACGGTCTGATTCTCCTGACACGTCGTAGATCCGGTTGGCGATCTTCCTTACTATTTTTGGCCGGTCCACTCCAAAGCCCTGTAGCTTAACCTACATGCGATGTGTAGAGCCCACCGTGGTGTTTGCATGACATCCAATCCGTCCATCATGTGAATCCTCTCGAGGTCTCTATGGATCAAAAAATCAGGGTGATTCAAATCTCAAGTGGGTCACACCATAGTGAATAGGTTGGGATGGAGACGCCCACCGCCAAGACTTTCGAGGTTGGGTGTCAGGCCCACCACTACCATGCTGTATACATTCCATCCAATCCATTCAGAAGCTGAGCCCCATCAGGAAGAATGGACCTTGAAAAATTAGGCCATTGCAAAACTCTGGTGGGCCACACCACCTGATTTTAGAGGTTAGGCATGATTTACATGGTGTGGCCCACCTCAGTTTTGTGTTGGACGTCATAAGAACACTTGGTTTCTCACATGCTTGACGGATTGCATGTCATCCACGTGTCACTTCTGGGCCTGGCATTGTCATGGATCCGGGTCTAGGACTGATCCTTCCACTGCATTTTTGTCTCGACGCTTCACCAGCGTCAGACGGTCTTTCTGACCGTCGCTAAAGGATGCGGATTAGCTACTGACAGTTTGAGGAGCGAATCTCGCTACTGAAGTGACGTCACCGGGGCCTCAGCATGATGCATGTGTTGTATCCATACCGTACATTCATTTGGAGAGATCATTTTAAGACATGACCGAAAGAATGAGGCAAATCTGAGGTAAATCCAAGTCTCGAGTGGACCCCACCAGAGAAAAAAGTGGGGGCAGTGACATCCACCGTTGAAAACTTCTTAGGGGCCACAGAAGTTTTCGATCAAGATGATATTTTTGTTTTCTCTTCCTCCATGACTCCGTGAACTTATAAACAGGTTGGATCTCAAACAAACATCATGGTGGGCGTAGGAATTTTTCAACGGCGGATGTCACTGTCCCCACTGACTTCTGTTGTGGGGTCCACTTGAGATTTTGATCTACCGAATTGTTTGATTCATTTCTTAAAATGATCTCTCCAAATGGATGGACGGTATGGATACAACACATCCATCATGCTGAGGCCCACATAACATGGTGACGTTACTTCAGTAGCGAGGTTAGCTACTCAACCTGTCAGTAGCTAATCCGCGCGCGTCGCTAAAAATGAAGAAGTATATGATACGCGAGTAGTAGGTTCGCGCCGTATACATGAGTTTTCATCTCTGAGAAGTGGGGCTCATGATTTGTTAATCCAAACCGTTGTTTCTGTACGAAACAGGTGGATCGACGACTGTGTAAATTTCTTAGGTCATAAGATTCTTTCTGCCTATCTTTGTACATTTTTCAATTGAACGTGGACCATTGATGTATTTCTCTTTCCTACGTTTTGTTTGCAGCCCACAGATTGAAAGTTTCAATTGCCCTATCAAGTGATTGTTGGCCGTTGGCCCATGGGTTACCACGGATCAGTGGTCTGGATTACCTAACCATAGGCCCCACTTGCTAGAATTGAAAATCCGCGTACATGAAGTCGGACCAAGTCCCGAAGGACCCGAACGGGAGCGAATTAGGTGTTACACCGGGCACAGCTTAGTGGGTGTTACCCCTACCGTGTGGCCCACATGGATAGTATTTTGTATATCCACACCGTCCATCCGTTTTCTCCCGCCCATTTTAGGATAGTCTACCAAAAATTATGCAAATCCAATTCTCAAGTGGATCATACCACAGGAAACAGTGATGATTAATGCCCACCATTAATAATTCCAAAGAGCCCATCATAAGGTTTTGGTAATATTTATTTGCAATCCAAGCTCTTCATAATGTCAATAAAGTCTGGATGAAGGGAAAATTTAAAGATCAGCTCGATCTAAAACTTTTGTGGCCCGCAAAATGCTTTTAATGGTTATTCATCACTCTTTCTATTGTTATGGTCCACCTGAGATTTGGATCTTCTTATAATTTTGGATCGCATCCTAAAATTAGGTATAACAACATATGGACCGCATGGATATACAAAAAATAATTAAGGTAGGCCCCACACGGTAGGGGTAACACCCACTGAGTTGTTTCCAGGGTAACATCTAATTCGCTCCCGTCGCGAACACAATTTGAAAATCGCCTTTATATGTTTTGGTCGTTTTCTGAAATGGGCGGTGCGCCCTGACGCGGTTGGTTGCGCGCCCGGTTTGTGCATTGAGGCGGTCACCTACGTTTACCGTGCTGTGTATACTCTGTGGGGCCCACTGTGATCTATTTGTTTTATCCACGCCGTCCATCCATTTTTCAACCTTATTTTAGGGCATGATCCCAAAATTCAAGTAGATCTAAAGTTCAAGTGGACTACACCACAGGCAAAAGTAAGGATAATGACATCCACCATTGAAACCTTCCTAAGCCCACCGTGATGTTTATTTGTCATCCAACCTATTAGTAAGGTTATGGAGACTTGGAGCAAGGAAAAACACAAATATCAGCTTGATCCAAAATTTATGTGGCGCCAAGGAAATATTGAATAGTAAGCGTTCAATTCCCATTGTTTCATGTGGTGTGGTCCACTTGAGCTTTGGTATGCTTAAATAAGCTGTCAGCAGTAGTTGAATATATTATTCTTTTAAGGGCCTGTTCGGAATCTCTAATGGCTCCCTAGATTTGAATTGCGAGCTTTGGTATGCTTAAATAAGCTGTCTGCAGCAGTTGAATATACTATTCTTTTAAGAGCCTGTTTGAATCTCTAATGGCTCCCTAGATTTGAATTGCTGGTGGAACCTGTAATAGGACCGTAATAGCTTGAGAACCTCTAATTGCTACCGGGAGTCATAATCATGCACCCTAATCACTTCGGACTCAAAATCATTTCCGAGGCCTATAATCGCACCCAAATCACCCTCCATAGCTATAATTGCTCCCGAGACCTGTTATCACTCCGCTCTTGAGACTTATTACCAATCCCTTAGCCTAATATCTCTCCTGTGAGCTTGTTATAGAATACGTTTAATTAGCAGCTAAATGAGATAGATAATCCCTAGTCATTCTTCGAACCTATAATTGCTCTCGAGATATGTAATCGCTATCAAGATCAGAAATCGCTTTTAGGACATGTAATTGCTTTTGCGCCTCAAAATTACAGTTGAAACTGGTAATCGCACCATAATCATTCATGGAACTATAATTGCTTATGGGACCTGTAATTGCTCCCGATTCAAAAGTTGCTCTCGATATCTTAATAGCTCCGTGACATATATAATATGGCTCGGGTACAATAGTCACTATGGGGATCGAAATCATTCTCAAGACTTGAAAATCACTCAAAACTTAAATTAAACCAATTATATTGTGGAACCCACGGTTGCTAAGCCATAGTGCTCAAAGCAAATTGGATGAACAATCCTAACTATTGACTCATGGACACATGCTTACAAATGTGACTAGAGTTGAACACAAATAGAGCTAGCTCAGTTAACTTGCTCAACTCAGATCGGATCAAGAGTTGGGTTCGGGCTAAGTTGAGCCTTTTTTTAGTTCAAAAAAAAATTCAAGCCGAGCTCGAGTTGATTTGAGCTCAACTCAAAATCAACTCAGTTCAGTTCGACTTTACTCAGCTCAACCTATATACATTTAAAATTATATATATATATATATATATATATATATATATATATATATATATATATATATATATATATATATATATATATATATATATATAATCACCCTAAATCATCTTTCCTTTTTTTTGCCCTCCCTCTCAAATTCCCTTTCCTTTTATTTTTGCCCTAGCTAACATGACCGGCTCTCTCTCTCTCTCTCTCTCTCTCTCTCTCTCTCTCTCTGGTTGTCATTCCTTGTCTGAGCAGTCATTCGTCCTTGTCCGGTCGTTCTTCCCTGTCCGAGAACTCGATCGTCCCTGCCCGGTCTTCCATCCCTGTTCGAGCACTCTGTTACCCCTGTCCACTCAGTCGTTCCTATCCGAGCACTTGATTGAGCATGAGCATTCGAGCTTCCTTGTCCAACTGTCCATCCATGTCCAAGCATTCGAACCGGTAACCCTCTATCTCTCTCTATTTGGGCGTTCTAACTCGAACTCGGCTTGAGTTGGCCCGAGCTATTGACCGAACCGAGCCGAGCTGGCCAGTCAAGCTTAATGACTGAGTTGAGCAGAACTCGAGCTTAGGTAGGTTGTTGGCCGAACCGAGTCGAGTTGTGCCAAGCTCGACTTTGTGTCCAGTTATATAACCGTTGGATATTTTTATTTTTAACTGTCTATGAATGTTTGCCAATTCAATACTCAAATGACTAATTAAGTGCAATTTTCACCTTAATTAAGGTAGGTTATTTGAACAGTTGAATTTAAGTTAGTCATGTGTCATGAATGAAATTTCAAAGTAATTTCTAAGTGCATGAGTATCATCCATCGCTTGCCATCAGGGTACCAAAGTTTTTCTCTTTCAAATCACAAAAGTAGGTCTCAGACATCTGGTAATCCAAACCGTTAGTATGTTGCATCCCATGAGGATTGACCATATACGAAAAACACCACGATTGGGAAAAAATCCTATCCTTTAATCTTTGGACCTTTTTCAGTGGGATGTGGACAGTTTGTAGACATTTGTACCTGACCTCCTATTTGTGGGCCATAAGCAAAAGGTTAGAATATGCGACATGTCTATCTAATGCAGGACGCAATAGACCAACGGTCTAGATTTCAGAGTCACGGAGTCTTGCTGTTAGAAATGAAACATGAAAACCCAACGAGTTTTTTTGTACAGTAGCCCTGTACTATGACATGTTCATGTCAAATGCTCGTCTTTTCATAATTCAAGATTTTGTAGCCTTGAAACCACTCTTTCACTTTTCGATGGATGAAAATGCCCTGCTACCACGTCTATCCCTCATATGGCAGGATCATGTCTCAGAATGATAAACATTTTTTGGAAGAAGGGCGTGGGCCCCATAAAAAGGGATTCAGCCCACCCATTGCCTGATTTGATCCATTCGTTTGTATCGGATGTCCGTGAACCCACAAAGGGGCATTTTCTATTTTTCGTTTGAGGCACTCTATAACCCACAATCACACCAATGGTATGAGTTAATTTTGAACTATTTCCTCTATTGTGGTCCATCTGTGATGGGTTTTGCCCTCAAACTTGGAGAGATGACATGAAATTAAAATCTCTTACATGTGAAAGGGATGGATTTGCTTTAAGACAACCCAGCGGGCCACACAAAAGATGCGAATGGGTTTAAAATATGGAGTCCACACCAAATGAGGATCAAAGTTGGTCATGAAATGAGGGAGCTATGGCCGTTTTCCTGTGATCGATTGCCCATAGTGAATATCTGCAGTCCACAATCCTTGATGAATTTTGGGACCACTTTTGGGTAATCAAATGGTGTCCAAATGAAATGATTCTAAATTCATTTGAAATTTCATCAAATTGTCTTTCCAACGAGTCTAAGATTGCTCAAATCGGACATGTAACGAGGGAGATGTGACCATTTTCGTAGAATCAATTACCCATAGTGAATATCTATGATCCTCAGTGAATATCTACGATCTTCAATATATTTCTGCGATCCTCAGTCAATATCCATGATCTCCAGTGAATATCCACGATCCTCAGTAAATATCCATGGTCCTCTATGAATATTCACGATCCTCAATAAATATTCGCGATCCTCTGTGAATATCTGTGATCCTTAATGAATACCTGTGGTTCATAGTGAATTCCATTATAATTTCATGGTCGTGGGTAAATATTTGCGATCCATAATGAATATCGGCGATTCACGACGAATATCCAACCAATAGTAATCAATTCCAACATTCCTCAATCTCAATCTCAGCATTTATCACATTCTTCCATTAGAGCATTCCTCAATCTTAGCATTCATCCACTAAACACATTCATCCATTTCTCAATCTCACAATTTATCACATTCACCTATTAGAACATTCATTCATTTCTCAATCTCACATTCCTCAATTTTACCATTCATCCATTAGAACATTAATCCATTTCTCAATCTCACCATTCATCACATTCATCAATTTCATCATTCATTCATCATAAAAAGAATAATTACATTGATGAAATAGTAATTACAACACACATGCATGCATACATTTTTTGATGGGTTTTAGAAAATAACGGAACAAAAAAGTGAATACACTATACACCACTGAATTTTGGCTTCCTCTTTTGGAATAAGTATCGATATGTGGTTGTCGTCTTAGTGGGGGTCTTGAGTCTACAAATCCTACATCATCTTCCTCTACTTCAACATCAACTGATTCGATTCCTTGTCTTTTAGTCTTTTTAAACTGTTGATGGCAGTCAAAAGACAAGATCTGTCTAAAGTAGGAGACTTCATCTTGTAGGTTAACTCGCAAGTTAATATTATTCATGATATCATCAGTAAGCCATAATGAATCATGATTGAGAAAATTTTCAAAAAAATCTTATCGGGTTGAATATGATGTCCCGGTTGCTACATAGGAAGTCAATATATTTCATTATGAAGACTATACATTCACTTCCACCAGTTTGTTTAGGATCTCGTGTACTATTTCAAAAAGCCATCCGACTTTTCAATGCTCATTGCCCCTGTCACATAGATGGAACATCCATCTTAACTCTTTCGTAAAGCTAGTTATAAGCTCATCGTACACCCTCCCCTATTTGGTATGGATGTTATCGAGCAATTGAACCAGTCTTATTTTCAAGTGCACGACAATTAAAACCTAATAATGATTTTCATCATTGTGGAAAGTATACCTATAAAACATATAAGCATTGTAAGTATATTTAAACTAAACACAACGTATAACATTAAGTCAAGTAGTGATGCAATGATAAATTTACATAATTGAATTTTCACATCTCCTTTCATGAGCGATCTTTTGTAACAATACTCAAAACCTGATGATTAATATCCATCAATATGTCATCTTCAGTTCTATAAACATGCATTCTGATACCAGATTCTTGTAATAGTTCGACATTGCCCTCAAAAAGTTGTTGTCACTAATGAATCAAAATACTATAAGTTAAATTAGTTCTAATTTATGTTAAATGTGCATAGCAATAACTAGACATACCCAGAATAATGCCGTTACAAATATGCAATTTTAAAAATATTCTCTAGAATATTATAAACGTCGATCGGTGAAAAATTTATGTACAGGTCGATTCCCTGTGCAAGCCCCAAATTATCGGTAAACATAGATAATATAAAATGAATTATATAAAAGACTTTCATGTAAAAGTTTTATCATGCCATCAACTTATGCATTCTCCCACAGGTGCTTTAGCCAAACTGGACCACTGTCAACATAGGCTGCCTTAACAAATTCACATTAATTGGGGCAAGTCTTCTTAACGGGTCCATAAATACCGACTTCTGGTGTGTCGAGCCTCGTGCCTGGACTTGCATCATGGTACCTGCTATTGTGGGATACGCACTCTGCATGAGCATCACATATATTGGTTACATCGCAATAAACACAACTTGCATAGTATAACAATTGAAAATAGGGCTGTAAATGAGTCAGTGGACCCGATGGGGTACCCAAACCCAACCCATTTAGACCCGACCCATTTGTTAAATGGTACGGGTCTGGGTCCAAGAATAGACCCATTTGTTAAACGGGTTTGGGTCTGGTTTCCTTTATATTAGGCCCGACCCAACCCGACCCAAACCCATTTAGTAAGTGGGCGGGTTTGGTCTATGTTACAAGGGACCCGTCCAGCCCAGACCCGGTTTTAAGCCTCGTAAAATGCTTGCATACGTGATTCAGACCCGGACCCATTAGACCCGGCCCATTTATAAATGGGTCTGGGTGGATCTCCCTCTACTAGACCCGGACCCATTTACAAATGGGTCTGATGGGCTGACTCGGACCCGCCCATTTAGTAAAAGGGTCTGGGTCTAAAATTTAGACCCAGACCCGTTTAGTAATGGGCGCGTCTGGTTTTGGCTAAACCCGCCCAGAACCCGATCATTTACAGCCCTAATTGAAAATTTAAATACCTTCAACGACTCAATCTCAGCTCGTAGAAACTTCAGTTTGTTGTGGAGGAGGATATTCTTCCTTTTCACCTTCAATCTTTTCGATATCATCTTATAGTGGAAGTCTTTCCTTCTCATCTGCTCCCCTCCCCTAACTAGCTCAGACTCCTCTCCTTCACCATCTCTTCCTTTTATATAAGAGTGATAATATTTTCCTCATCTACTGTGGGGATGAATTCGTTGATAATCATGTGCTGTGACAATATGTATGTAATTTCATAAACACTAAAATACAATCCAAACAAATCAAGTTTGAGGTGATATGTTGACTTACTCGCATATTCAAAAAAATTTAAAGCCCTGTATTTTTCCACCTTAATCACTTTCTAATTCAAAAATCGTGAAATTCTGGTTGGACTGCGTCTGGTGGCCTAGCCTTTTGGGAAGCATAGGCTGTGGATGACCTCATATACCCAAACTTGTTGAATGAGGGAGACAAGGAATATTAAGACACATTATAATGGTATTAACAGTTTACGAAAATTCATAAGGAAACAGAATTACCTATAGGAGATATGGGCATCTATGGAAGTTATAAGAGTTTGGAAGATTTTCTTTAATTATTGTATTCACTTTTTCCTTCAAGATTTGGTTCCCTACGCTCCTCCATGAGTAATTATTAAATGCATCATAATTATTTTCTAAATTTATATATTTATTTATGCATGCGTTTTTATTAGGTGATGCAACAAGTAAATTCTCTACACATCAACATCGCCAAATGTACTCCGATCGCGTTATTGCTACTCCCTCTTTGGATAATTACAGAGGATTGCTGATGTTAACAATGTAATTCACCTAGGACTGCAGATATTAACGATGAAAATCACTATGGACCATAGATATTCAACGAGGCCTGTGGATTTTCATTGCAAACCGTAGCGAATATCCATGGTCCTCACTAAATATTTGCTCTCCTCACTAAATATCTGCAATCCACAATGAATTCCACTGTTGATATCTGTAGTCCTAAGAGAATATCCGCGATCCATGTGGTTGATATTCATAGAAAAAAATTAACAACAAAGGGACCTCTACACCCTCCTCTCTTTTATAAACTCCCATAATTTATACCCACCAAAGGAAAGAAAATAAAAAAATACAAAAAACACAAAAAGTTACCTCTGCTCGCCATAGCTTTAACTTTAGAGATTGTGGCAGAAAAACTTCAGGATTTTTTTTTCGCAGGAGAACCTGGTCTGAGTTTTTCGAATTATTTTGCTGTCGCCTGGAGTATGCAAAGACTGACCATAGAACTACCAACTGTCGAGGAAGCGACGATGCAAAGAAGCTTTGGCGTGTGGTTTTAGAAAGTGAAAAAAAATAAAGGGGGAGAAGAAAAAAGAAATTGAATTGACTTTGGTCTCGTCTAGCGTGGGCCTCACCTTTTAAACCCATCTGCATCTTATGTGGGGCCCACTGGGTTGTCTTGAAGCAAACTTATCCCTTTTAGATGTAAGAGGTTGTCTTGAAGCAAACTTATCCCTTTTAGATGTAAGAGTTTTTAATTTCATGTCATCTGCCCAAGCTTGAGGGCAAAATCCATAACAGATGGACCACAATGGAGGGGACAGTTCAGAATGAACTCATACCGTTAGTGTAGTTGTGGGCTACGGAAAGTCTTAAATGGAAAATCATAAATGTCTATCTATGGATTCATCACTGTCAGATTAAAATGAACGGATTAGATCGGCCAAGGGGTGGGCCAAATTTTTATTTTTAGTAGGGCCTATGCCCTTCTTGAAAAAAACATATCTTATTCGGAGGAGCCCGGCATATGAGGGGCAATTGTAGCAGAGGGGCATTTTTAGTCCACCGAAAAGTGAAAAAGTGGTTTTAGAACTATAAAACCTTGAGTTGGGAAATGATAAACCTAGAACACAAACACATCATGGTACAAGGGTACTAACGTACAAACCCACACCCAAACCTATAAGATATAATAAGACGTTTGCTAAAATGCATAGAGAACTATTGCTACTTCATATGTCTGAATTATATCCATTGGATCTACGTCATAGTCATTGATCCAAACCGTGGATCCGATGAAATACGAATGTGAAGGTTGCTACCTAAAAAATATTCCAGATTAGAAAATCCTAGACCTTTGAATCAATAAATCAGAAAACAATGGTCAGAGAAACGGTTCATTTTCATAAGAAAAAGTAAAGTAATAAAAGTGCTAAAGCATTTCAATTGAAGAGTTTCATTAGTAGCCATCACCCATCTTCACTGAGGCCCATCTTGTAAACGGTTTGGATCACTGATCATGACCCCAGATCCAACGGCTATAGCGGGACGTATTATTTTGAACACTTCGTGATATATTCTAGCAAACCTCTACCTAAAATTGCCCATGAATCCCACTCTCTCAGTTTGTACCGGTGTTGTTGCGATATCTACATCGTTCGTGCAATGGGCGACAGTGCTTTAGCAACGACCCACACTCAACCTAGACTGTGGCCCACCTAATGCCAACTTGCTTTTTGACCAAAACATCCATAATGGGGGAGCGCAGCTCATTATAGGGCATGATCCCAAAAATAACCATGCCCGAATCGTAGGTGGACCACACCACGAAAACAGTCGTGATTGAATCCCTATCATTAAAAACTTCATGGAGTCCATTGGAATGTTTATTTGCCATCCAACCTATTGATACGGTCACAAATATCATCTTGATCCAAAGCTTTTGTGGCCTACAAGAAGTTTTTAATTGTCAATTACTACCTTTATCAGTGCCATGGCTCATCTGAGATTTGGATCTGCTTCATTTTTTGGATCATTATCCAAAATGAGTTTTCAATACAGATGGATGGTGTGGATGTAGTCACATACATTAACGTGGGCTCATAGTCAGGGTTACCATGCACCTTGGTGGATCCAGAGATCCACTTAAGCCGTGCCCGTAACAAGGGCGCGCCTTGGCCGGTATCTTGGTTCCATTGAAGCCGCGCCGCCTATAACGACCATTTTGGCGCCCGCTAATGGTGAGTCATGTGCAGGTACATTTTTTCAACGTGTTTTAACCGTTCAATTTTTTTTATTACACGCGTGGGTTACTCCCACATGAGCGATGGACCGGCCATGGAAAGAATCTCGTCCATTGTCTTGCTCCGGACATTTATATGTTTCAACAAAAAATGGACACTAAAAGACAAAAATAACTACATCTGACATGGACAGCTGTCTGAATGGATGGCTAGGATTATTAATGAGAATGATGTTTACGGTGAAATGATCACGGACAAGTTGTTAGCGTGTCAGACCCGACTATGGGGGCGCGAATTTCCTGTGAAAGCCGTGCGCAGGAAGTTCCTGCGCTGGTAACAAGGTGGGGCCTAGAGTGATGTTTTTTTGATAAATCCACCCTATCCATCCATTTTGGGAGCTCATTTTAAGACATGAGAACAAAAATGAACCGGATCCAAGACTCAAGTGGGCCGAAAACATGAGGATTGAACGTTCACAGTTGAAATATTTGTGGAGCCACAGGAGTTTCGAATCAGGATAATATTTGTGTTTCCAGTTCATCCCAGTAGTAGTGACGTTATGAACGGTATGGATGTCATATAGAGATCACTATCGACCCTAGGGAGGTTTCAACGGTAGTAATTTACCTACCCACCTTTTCCTTTAGTGAGGCCCACTCGAGTCTTAGATCCGGTTTCATTTTTGTTCTCATGTCTTAAAATGAGCTCCCAAAACGGATGGATGGGGTGGATTTATTAAAAAAACATCACTGTAGGCCCCACCTTGTTCCCAACGCAGGAACTTCCCGCGCAAGCCTTTCGCAGGAAATCAGTGCCCCGACTGTGGGCGTGGATTTCTTGTGAAAGCGTTGAGGAACCACGGTGGGGCCCACAGTGATGTTTTTTTTTTATAAATCCACACTGTCCATCCGTTTTGGGAGCTCATTTTAGGACATGAAAACAAAAATGAACCGGATCCAAGACTTGAGTGGGCCGCACTAAAGGAAAAGGTGGGTAGGTAAATTACTACCGTTGAAACCTCCTTGGGGTCCATATTGATGTTTATATGACATCCATACCGTTCATAACGTCACTACTACTGGGATGAACCGGAAAAACAAATATTATCCTGATTCGAAACTCCTGTGGCTTCACAAATATTTCAACTGTGGACGTTCAAATCTCACGTTTTCGGCCCACTTGAGTCTTGTATCCGGTTCATTTTTGTTTTCATATCCTAAAATGAACTCCCAAAACGGATGGACGGTGTGGATTTATCAAAAAAATTACTATGGGCCCACCTTGGTTCCCAGCGCAGGAGCCTCCCCCGACTGCGGTGTTTGTATTCCATCTCACCCTTCCACCATGGCACCCCAATGAGAGAGTTGAATAGGACACGTGGGATTGGACAATAGATTGTGCGTACTGAATAACTTAGTAAGTTTTTATAGCATTAAGTGTGCGGGGCACCCAAAAATTTAGTGCCATCTATTCTCATTGGTCCAGGTCTTCACTAATGATGTCAGCTCACAAAACAAGCTGATTTTTCCTCTCAAGTATGGATTGCCTGCTACACAATCCCACTTTTACCATGTGAAATTTCTTTAGGCCTTACCATGATTTATCTATTAGATTTGCAGGACAAATTTTTTTCATATTATTCTAAATCCCAAGACAAAAAATGAGGCACATTCAAAGCTCAAGTGGACCACACAACAAAAAGCATGGGGTTGAACGAGTAACGGTGAAACTTCTTATGGTACATTGTGAGGTTTATTTACCATCTAACCTCTTCATAAGGTCACTTAGACCTTGACGAAGGGAAAACACAAACATCATCTTGATGAAAGTCGTCTGTGGCCTCAGGAAGTTTTTAATGGTAGGCATTCAATTACCACTTTTTCCTGTCGTATGGCCCACTTGATCCTTGGATCTGACTCATTTTCAACCTCGTGACTAAAAGGTATAAAACAAAATGGATGGACAATGTGGATCTAATAAATACATCATGATGGCCCCCATGGAAGTTTCACATTTCAACGGTTCTGATTTGGAATCTTTTGACGTGGGAAATTTATGCAAGCCCATGATGATTTATTTTCAAGATCCATAACGTTCATATATTTTTCGAAAAGCCTAAAAACAAGGCAGATCGAAAGCTCAAGAGGAACACATCATAGGAGACAGTGGAATTGATGTTGCCATTGAAAACTTTTTAGGGCCGTAGATGGCTCTAATCAAGTAGATATTTGTGTCGTAACTTCATTTAGGTATGGGTGGCCTTATGAATAGGTTAGATGTCAGATAAGCCTCACGCTTGGCCTTAGGAAGGTTTCAACCACAGTTTGTGTAATCCCCATTGCTTTCTTTGGTGTGGTCCACTTGAGCTTTGGATGTACCTCATTTTCGGAATCATGCCCTTAACCTATTTGGAAAAAGTTGATGGACAGTGTGGATGTAACACAAAGGTCATGGTGAGGGGCGGTGAAGTTTCACACATTAAAAGTTGTGCTATATAGCACACGATATACCAAGAAGAGAGATCTTTCAGGTATTTTGTGAGCTCGAGATAACGAAAATGATGTGTGCAAATGAGAAGCACCATCACTGGAGTTTTTTGTGTTTTCAACACAGACCACCGGCCCTCGCTGAGTAAACTTTGTTAGTCCCACCGTGGATTTAAGGTGGTTTATCCATGCCGTTGATCTATTTTCCAGCTCATTTTGAGGATTGAGCCCAAAATGCATACATATCCAAAGCCCAAGTGGCCCATACTAGGGAAACAGTGTGAATAATGATTTTCACTGTTGAAACCTTCCTAGTACCAGAGTGATGCTTATATGTCATACGACCTATTCATAAGATTACACAGACATAGATAAAGGGAAAACACAAATATAAGTTCAATACAACTTCGGTGGCTTTCAAGAAATTTTCAATGGTAGGAGTTCAATTCATGCTGTTTCTTGTGGTGTGGCTCACTTGAGCTTGTGATATGTTTCATTTTTTGTCTCAATCCCAAAATTTATCTGGTAAATTGGATGGACAAAGTGGATAAAATTAATAAAGCACAAGTGGGCCCCCTGGAGTTTACTCAATAAATAAAACACTGGCTCTGTGGAGTTTACTCAGTATTGCTTTCGTGGGATTGACATTTGAGTACGTAAGGGGGTGTTTGGTGCATGGACTTAAATGAGAGTAGGCGGGATGGAACTTAAAATCCTATGTTGGAAACTGAAATGAGTGTTTGGGCAGGGCATTCCTCAAGCAAGGGTGTGAGCATTGGAGATTGTGCCAGTGCTGTGCAGGCTGAAGATGAGATTTGGTCTACCCCTCACAGGACTTGAATAGCACCCAAGACGTGGGATGTGAACCTTGCTACAGAAGTGTGTTACCAAGTTCTGTGGACCCCACCATGATGTATGTGTTATATCCACTCTGTCCATCCATTTGGAGAGATCATTTTAGGCAATGAGCCAAAGAACAAGGTAGATCCAAAGCTCAAGTGGACCCCACCGTAGAAAACAGTGGGGACAGTGATGCTCACCGTTGAAACCTTCCTAAGGCCTACATGATGTTTATTTGAGATCCAAATGGATGGACAGTGGAGATACGACACATACATCATGGTGGGGCCCACAGAACTCAGTGACATCACTTCAATAGGAATCTGTTACTGTAGCCGTCACTCTGCTGCCGTGCATGTCCAAACATCATATGAGGTTTATCCTAGGTTGCTTTATGAAAAATTTACATTCCAAATTGGATTGAGATTTCCCTTCTAATTCTCAATTCCCCGACAATCCCTGACAATCCCCTGACACCCTTAATTATCACCTTCCATCTAATTCCATCCCACCTATTTCCATTTAACTCTATGCACCAAACGCCCCTAAGGGGGAACGGATTAGGTACTGCCTGAGCCTGTCCTGATCCCATGATAGGCACACGTGGCATGGCACATACGTGGCACATTCGTATAGATGAAGGGCACGTTATCCGAGGAGACCTGTCATGTCACCAAGCCTGACACAGCTCGGGTTGTACCTAATCTGCTCCTCGTAGGTAAGGCCATGAGTGGAGCCCACCTACACGTGTTGTATATTTACTTGGTTCAGCAATTTTGCAAACTCCATGGGCTAACCATATCCATCTATTTTGTCAGCTCATTTTAAGGTGGACCCAAAATATATGTACATGATTTTGGGTACCATACTAATGTAGCATATCTAAATTGCAGGTGAACTACACCACGGGAAATAGTGTTGATTGAACACCCACCATTAAAATCTTCAAGGGCCCACGGTAATGATTATTTGCCATCTAATTTCCTGATAATGTCACATATAAGTTGTGCTTTGACAAGAAGCTTTTAATGGTCAATCACCACTGTAGAAGCTTTTAATAGTCAATTACAACTGTTTTTTTGGAATAGATCACTTGAGATTTGGATCCACTTAAACTTTGGGGCCATGCTCTAAAATTAGTAGGAAAAATAAATGAACTACGATGGATATACAACATATACATCAAGGTGGGCCCACACTCACAGCCTAAACTGAACTCGGGTTATCCGACCTAACGGAATCTTCCCCAGAGGAGATGGGATGCTCCAAAAATGGGGTCCATCTAACCATTAAATGTGACCCTTACGAACATGGATTTTTTTTTTTTTTGGTTGATCATTATATTCTATAGTGTGGCCCACCTGATAGCTGGACTTAGCTGATTTTTAGAGCATCTCATTTTCATAATGGTACTATCTTGCTAGACGGCTTGGATGTTATACACGCACAATGTATGCCTCAAACAGACGTGCGACCAGTTATGCTTATCCTTGAACGAAACACCCAACTTAAATTAACGGTTCTAATCTTATCCTCGTATGCAACGGCTGAAATTTTCGGTGAACGAGACAGCTCTCTCGGTGTCCCTAGCTGACAAGGAAATCTAGCCGTCCTCTCTATCTGTCGTCTGCTCTGCTCTTTCTTGACTCTTTTCCTCGACCGTTGAATCATCACCAAACTAACCACGGGTCATGGCAAAAGATGATATACATGCAGATAGATTCTAATATTTCAAGCATATATTTTGTCAATTCAAACCGTGAAAGGAGTGTGGCCCACTTTGTGTATGTGATATATATTAAATATACTTTTGACGTTGACTGTCCATTTTATGGACTGCAATCAGAAAGTTAGATTCATGATTCAATGATAAAGTTTGGATTTTACTGTTGGCTGATAATCTCACTACATGGACCGTCTAGATTGAGACACGTGTTTTTCATATGAGCATAGACGGTGTCATGCATGTGCATCTTTACAACATTCCAACGCGCCATATAACTTCTCACGTGGAAATTATCCATGAGAGATATCTCGTATCGCGCGAAATTGTTGAAACTATCAAAATTTCGCATAATTTATCGTCGCTGTTCTTGATACTTCGACGTTAGCCTCTGGACATGGCCACACAGCCACTTCCCAGTGAAATCCGAACCGTTGTTAAGTCTACTTGCGCGAGTACGATTGGAATCATACTCATTGGCATATGACATCGTCGCATCCGTGCGCAAGATCACATCCGTTCATTTAATGATTCTGGCCGGAATACTGTGGGCTCAACTGATGGACGGACTGGATTCCCTGCACACGTCACAGTGGAGCCCGGGTGTTGCACGCGCTTCCTAGAACAGAGTGGGGGCAGATGATTCCTGGCCGGGAATATGCATGGTGGGCTCCACACGATTACCGGGAAGGACGGAGGATGCACATGACACGGTGGCACGTGTTCCCATGTAAGATTCCGGCGTAGTCGCGCGAGTATTTCATTGCTTATACTCTCTCTCTCTCTCTCTCTCTTCCTCTCTCTCTTCTTCCATCCAGACCTTCTCGCTTCTTCCATCCAGACCTTGAGGCTTGAAGATCTAAAAACAAAAAGCGGAAAAATCATAAAATCAATCAGAAAAAAGATAAAATCCAGAAAATTATCATCATCAGGAAGAGAGGATTTGAGAGGAAGAAAAATCGAATTGATTTCGTTTTTTTTCCCGAATAAGAAACGAAATTTCTTCCATTTTCTTCCATGGATTCCGATCTCTGGTCTTCTCGACTCGCTGCTGCAAAACGACACTACTCTCTCCAGCATCATCAAAATCCCCAATCAGGTCTTTTTCATTGTCCCTCTGGAATTTCTCTTTTAGATCTGTAAAGAATAAAGAAAAAATCCATTTTTCCCAATTTCTGATTTTTTTTTTTCGATTTCGTTTCAGATCGGTTAAGCTTCGAGGATTTCGAGGTGGAAGAAGAGGTCCGGCCCGATTTCCCTTGCCCTTATTGCTACGAAGATCACGACATGGCCTCTCTCTGCTCACATCTTGAAGACGAGCATTCGTTCGAATCAAAAGTCGCTGTGAGTGATTAAAAAAAATCTCATCTTTCTATTTCCTGATTCATGGAAATCCAGTTTTTCATGGGGGTTCTGTTTATTTTGCAATTTGGCGATTTGGGTATTGGTTTTATTTTTTTATTTTTGGTGTTGGATGCGAGCATCAGGAGTTAGTGTCATTTCCTTGGATTTTGTTGTAATGATGCGATCTTTTTGTGATTTTTCTCTGAAGCAATGATGATTTTCCCCATCTGGGTATTGTTGGTTTTTTAGACTCGAGCTGGAAGTCCCTAAAAGTGCTAAGATTTTGATCAGTTATCTCCCGTTGACAGAAAATTCAATCTATTCGTTGTTATATGGTGATTTGTGGTATTGTGTTTGTCGTTATAGGGTTTTTCTCTTTGATTTTGTTCTAAAGAGGCGATCTTTTCATGATTTTCTTTGATTTGGGACTGCCATCATGATTTTCCCGTTCTGGGTATTTTTGGTTATTCATGGCACAAGTGCAGTTTGGTTATCTGAAAAGAAATCCAGTACCTCTTGGTGGTGAATATCTGAATAGGACAAACCGGACCCCATGGATATCTATGCTTCAGAACAAAATAATTAGAATTAAGCTTGGTCAACCGCAATGTGTATTCTCCATATGGGAGATCTTCCAATTGAAGATCCATTGACCTGAGACAGAGAGAAGGTCCATCTATTTTATTTAGTTATTCAGCAAACCAATGATTTGTTATTGGAGTAGATAGCATCAACCATTTCATCATTGGAGTAGATAACATCAACCATTTCATCAGACATGTATCTTTTTTATTTTTCGATGGACTGGCATGTTTCATGAATGTAAATTGTTTGATGTAGTGTGTAAGAGGCTCTGGTTGTTCGCCATTCAAGAATTCTTGTTTATTATATTTTGTTGCCATATTTTTCATTGCATGGTTATTTTCTTGGTTTTTTTTAAGTTGTTGTCTTTTTATGGTTTTTCTTTGGTTGAGTGTAACCTCATTCATTTCCCCAGCTGGGTATTGAGTCATTAACATATTGTTAGCTATTTATATCCTTGTCACCAGGAATGCTAAAAAAATTAATCTGCTTATCTTCTGTTTGATGGAAAACTCAATTATTGCAATTTGGTTATTTGGGTCAGCATGTCTATCATTAGAGTTCTTTTTTTTTTGTTGGATTTTGTTGTAAAGATGCCATCTTTTCATGGTTTTCTTTGATTTTAGTCTGTGGTGATGATTTCCCACATCTGAGTATTGTTCGTTATTCGTAGTTTTGAGCCAAAAGTCACCACAAGTGCTAAAAATCTTGATCCTTTTGTCCTCTGGTCAATGTGTTGGTTTATCATTGCGGGGTTATTTTCTTGGATTTCGCTGTAAAGATGCACCTTTTTGTTGAGTGTACAGTGATGATTTCTTCCATCTAGGTATTGTTGGCTACTCATATTTTTGAGCCAAAAGTCAAAATGAGTGCTAAAATCCAATAGTTTTATCTTCAGTCAATGGATAATGCAATTTCTTCACCTAGTTTCAGTTGATTTTACAATTTGGTGCTTTTGTCCAGAATATCTGTCATCAACTTTGCCTTTTTGTGTTTTTGTTTTTTGTTGTAAAGCAGCCATCTTTCTTTGACTCCCCCCCTCCCCCCCTGATTGTGATGATTTTCTCTCTCTGAGTATCTCGTTGATTTTGCATATCTATTGAGCAAGTCTGTAGCATTTGGTGACTCCTCCTTTTCTTTTACTGATTTATTGAAAATACAGATTCTTCATCAGGGTTGCATTGACTTCTATGTTTGGATAAGGTATTGCAGGGTTTACTTTCTTTGATTTTGTTGTCAACATGGAATCATTTCACAATATTTCTTTGCTGAGGAATAGAAAACGATTTTCTTCATCTGGGTATGTTGATTGTGCACAACAATGAATTGCCAGATGTTTATAGAGAAACTTTCTTGGAGTTACAATAGAAGTCATCGCCTAGGAATGCAATTCAGGTAAACTGTCCCAAATGATGAATGATCCTAGCCTTTGGATGAATGGTGTTTATTGTTATTGTTGTTAGTTGTAGCAATGGGAAGAGTATTGGGTCAAGGTATTCCATATTGGTAACGGTGGCCGTAACGGTCACCACCATTACCGATATGAGTATTGGCCATAACGGCCGATGTAGGGGTATGACAACCATTACGACTCCTGTAACGGTTGGAAGTTTTTTCCTGCCTAGAAATTTCTGGAAAAATATTTAGAAAATCCAAAATAACGTAAATATTATAAATGTGTATTATTTTTTGTTTTGAACATGTTTATGGTAGCGTAATAGTCCACTCTTTGGTGGGAGTGTTGTATCGGGTTGTCTGGTGAATTTATGAACATAGTTATATATCTCTAATGTTTTGTTTTGAAAGGTAATGAATCTTATTAATTAAAAAAGAGGCAAACAGACAGGAAAAAAAACTGCACTGCTGAGATAGCGATCCAACTACCCACCAAGAAACAAAAGATTACATCCCTTTAACTTATCATCATTAGCAGTCCATTCAATTCGAAACTTTCTAGCCCTTTGAGCAACGGACTTCGCCTCTTTACTTTTTCCATGGAAACACCTTCCATTTCTTTCTTCCCATACGCACCACCAGACAGCCAACAGAGACATCCTCCATAGGCTTTTATGTTGTTTGCCCATGTTGACCCCGTGCCACGCCATTAAGAGCTCTCCTGCCATTAAGGGGAAAGACCAATCTACTTGGAAACGAGAAAGGATATCTGTCCAAACCTGAGAGATGAAACTGCAATGAACAAATTGATGATCCACCATTTTTTCTCCCCTCATGCAACGCAGACATATGTTCATTAAGCACATGCCCCTTTTCGCAAGTTGTCCATTGTAAGAACCTTCTTGTTTCCAACGAGCCAAACGAAAGCAGCAATCTTGGGAGGAATTTTATACTTCCAGACATGGGCCGTCATCCCCTCTTCCATCGCTGTCAATTCCTTGCTCAAAAAATTGTAAAAAGACTTGACCGTGAATAGGCCCTACTTTTCAAACATCCATCAGATCTTGTCTGGGGCTTCTAAGACCGGCCGAGAAAGATGAATGCGATTGAGAAGAGCCACAAACTTGTCAACCTCCTCATCACGCAGAAATCTTCTACACGGGGGTTCCCACACCACTTCTCCTTCTGAAAAAGAGAATGAATCAGCTATCTTCACTTGTGGATTCGGATCGATGCGAAAAATGCATTGAAATTCATCTTTCAATGGAGCATTTCCCACCCAAATATCCTCCCAAAAAGAATGCGTTCACCATTCCCCAAAGAAAAACTTATCCCTTTCATGATCCTGGATTTGATAGATAAGACACCTTTCCAAAGAGCCGAAGCTCTATAAATGGTCGATTCTCTTGTACACCAGCCACCCTCCGAGTACCCATACTTTCCTTTGATAATGTTGTTCCATAAAACACCTTCCTTGGTTCCCAATCTCCATCCCCACTTACCTAACAGTGCCCGGTTCATATTTTTAAGATCCTTTATTCCTGCCCCGCCTTCTTTGAGCTGTTTGCACACCGTTTTCCATTCCACAAAGTGGAACTTCCTTTTATCTTCTATACCATGCCAAAGGAAATCTTGCCTTAATTTTTCAAGTCTAGCCAAGATCGAAGCCGGGCATTTGAACACTGACATGAAGTAGAGAGGGAGATTCCATAAAGCTGCCTTAATAAGAGTGATGCGGCCACCTAGAGAAATTTATCTGCACTTCCATCTTGCTACGTATGTCTCAAATCTTTTGATTATCGTGTCCCACATTCTCTTTGGAGGCTTTCCTATACACAAAGTGATGCCCACGAACACTGACGGGAGCGTTCCGACTGCACAACTAAAGAGATCAGCTAAATCCCTTAACTCTTCCTCGTCCATATCCACCCCAAACATCTTGCTTTTAGCCAGATTAACCCTTAGATCCGAAACTGCTTCAAAGCGTCGGACAATCGTTCTCAAATTATTAACTTTCTCTGAATTGGCCTCACAAAAAAGCAACGTATCGTCCGCGAACTGAGTATGTGATATCGGGACTTCCAAACCTTCCACCTTGAAACAATTAATAATACCTTGCACTTGACCTCTACTTAGCATTTTAGAAAGAGCCTCTACTACAATAACAAAGAGGAAAGAGGTTAGCGGGTCACCTTGCTACAACTTCCTTGAACTTTTGAAGAAACCTTTCGGTGAACCGTTAAGAAGAATGGAAAAGTGCGCCAAACTGACACATTCCCCCATCCACCTCCTTCATTTCCCCCCAAAACCGAGGTGTTGAAGCGTATACTGGAGAAAACCCCAATCAACGTGATCGTAGGCTTTTTCTAGATCGAGTTTGCACACAGTGCCTTTAATCTTCAATCTATGTCTTGAATCCAAACATTCGTGCGTGATGAGGGCACTTTCGATAATTTGTCTTCCCGGGATAAAAGCGCTTTGATTATCCTATATAATACTCACCAAAACATTCTTCATCCAAGACGCCAGAACTTTAGATAAAATCTTATATGGGCCACCGATTAGGCTAATTGGGCTAAAGTCCTTCATAGATTTTGCTCCTGAAATCTTAGGGAGTAATGCTACAAAGGAAGCTCCCAAGTGTTTAGAGAGGTGGCCTCTTTCGTAGAACTCATTCAATGAAATCCAAAACATCCCCCTTGATTGTTTCCCAAAACTTTTGAAAAAAGAAAATCGGAAATCCGTCCGGCCTAGGAGCTTTGTCTCCTTCTAAAGCCTCCATCACAATCAAGCATTAGAAATCTGGTGTAGAATTGGAAAAAAGAGAGGCATAAATACCACTATTTTCAATTTTTTGAAAAAATGGCCCTCAGAATTTCTATTTGCTCAAATCGCTTCAATCTACGGTTTTAATCCTAAAAACTATAGTAAGAGTGATCGAAATCTGGTGTAGAATGATCTAAGAGAGATTTTGGAATGAGAAAAGTGGGAAAAAAAATATAAATAGAAAAAAAGTAACCGTTTTTCGACCGTCATGGGGGTAACGGTTGTTATGCCCCGCAACGGCCGTATGGCCCCCGTAACAGCCAATACGGTCCCAAAAAATCAACTGCCCCATTTCATCTCTGTACCGTGTAACGGTCACGGCCTTTGCCTATACGTATCAGCCTTTGCGGCTGTATTATAACTGGCACGGAACACCTTTTATCGGGTGGTAATTGTCAGGTTAGAGGACATTTGCAGTACTTTTAGTCATGATAATTGCAGATTATGATTATTATTATTATTATTTAATCAAAGGACTACCTAATAAAAAATTAAATCACTCAATTGGTATGGCAAATATTTTCTAGATGGGGAATATAATCCCTTAGTGTTAAACACAACATTTTGCAACCATTCTTAGCTGAGGATCCTAGATCTTTTTTGCTTGAGGGGGAGCAAAGATCATAGGCCAATCTAACACATTCACAAGCTTCTGCAAAGCCAACCACTCAAAACCATCACATTTCGTAAAAATTGATAGCGTCACCCTCCGGTATTAGGGAAGTGGCAAAAACATTCCAAAATAGCTTCCACCCCTCCAAAAGTGACCTTCAGTCTTATTGGAGTCTCTAGTCCCATTTAGCTGCTAACTGACAACGTCATCTTGATTTTTCCACTGTTGGGAAGTATTAGCGTGCATCTGTTTTCTGCCCCGCTTTGTGTATCAGGGATCTCTTCCCCTTAGCTTGTCTTCTTTTCTTATTTAATAAATTTCGGACTAGTCAAAAGAGGCATGTTGCTTGCATTTCTGCAAGCACCAAGCACAATTGCCCTTCATGTGCCGAAGTGGCATCTGGATTGTTCATCAGGTGGACCCACAGTCCACGGATCGTAGCTCATAAATCAGCCCCGTCCAGATATGAGGAGGATCACACTTGTATGTTGAATGCGGACTGCTGCTTTTCAATTTTTATGCGCCTCTTTCTCATTCACATGTGGGGAATCTGATGAGTGGACCAGTCTGTATTTTGTGCTAGGGGATACTTGCTTTTCTGTTTTATAGCAGAGCAAGTTGGTCTCTGTAACTGATTACAAAACAAGCTTCCACCAACCTTGTGTTTCCTCCTGTGGGTAGTTGTGTCTCTTGATTTTATTAAATCTGTTTTCTTGGGTGTTTCTGCTGGTGAAGATCTTGAGATGACAACCTTATGTTGTCAATTTGTACTTCATCATTATGTCATGGGAACCAGGAAATTATAGACTTTTTTTTATTCAATTTTTTCTTTTCATGCTGTTTTGTTGTGATAGCTAACATTACGTTGTGTTCTTTGTTGACTAGAAGAAGTTTGTCATTTTTTCAAATGAAAATTACACATTTGGGCCTGTTCGTGTAAATGTAGCCCGGATCCATTTGGATTCCAATGAAATTTGAAAAATGGGCCAATGACTTCCTGTCAAACTTGAAACTTGTCGTTTTGTGGCAAAGCAGCAGAGAATGAATAAGTTTTTGTTTTGTCTCAGAGAAGCAACGAAACCTGTTCTTCTTAATGCAGTGCGCTCCTGCCTCCTGCACAAGAACCGATTTTATTATTTTTGTTATTGTTATTGTTATTGGCTGACATGGAGGCCTGGACCTCACTTGTAGTGTTCTGTTGGGATCCAAAATTCCAAATGAAACTTCAATCATGTTAACCCAAACAGGCCCTTAGCATGTCCTTGCTCAAGCTGTCCTATAACTGGAATTTTACACTTTTTAAGGATCAAAGGAAATCATATATGATTATTCAGATTGATAGTTGCCAAGCATTACTTGCATGACATGACGTTTCAACATTGTGAATCACACAGTATGATGGTGGCTCTCATCCATTTATTCTCCTCTTGCAGGTTTGCCCCATTTGCTCTGTTAAGGTTGCACGGGACATGCTGAGTCATATCACCCTGCAACATGGTCACTTGTTCAAAATATCCTTTTCATATGGTGGTTGTGGGAAATGAAATAAGCATTAGCTCTTTTTCCTTCACCAATTCGTTTTATTTTCAGAAACAAGAAATCCAAACTTATGACATGCCAATGTGGTATGTGTGGTGAATTTGGGGTCGTTCATCCATGGGATGCCACTATGTATGTACTGCTGTTCCCTGAAAATCAAGCTTTTAAAAAATAGACAGTTAAAAAGGATTGACCAGTGTTCCACATTTTCCAAGCATGAGTGGCCCACCTGATCACCTGAGTGACCTGGTTTTCAGGCCACTAAATACCCCATGGTGTGGCCCAACTGATGAATGGCTAGGATGTCAATTACGGGAAAGAGTAGGATTTTCTTTTCCTACTATCACTAGTCAGAACACCCTTGGAAACCAATTGCCTTTTTCTTTAACTAAAGATCACTTGCAGAGGCGGCGGAGGTTACGCAGAGTCGCTATTCCCAACAGTCAGTCACTTTCTCTACTAGGCAGGGACCTCCGTGAGGCCCACTTGCAGGTGCTCTTGGGAGGTGGCGGATATCGGTCAAGCAGCACTAACACATCAAATGCAGTCACTGATTCATTCCTTTCATCTCTTGTGTTGAATTTCCCTGCATCTGAAGCCGAAGAAATTTCGAAATCTGTTGCTTCCAGTGCCGAGGACACTTCCATAAAGAAACCGACATCAACACAGAATTGGAAATCAAGGTATTGGTTTCAGCTCTTTCCATTTTGGATGGAAGCTACATCATTCTATTAACTTTTTTTTTGAAAGATAACGCAATTTTATTAAGAAAAAGCAGAAAAGCAACAAAGAAGCTCGCCGGATCACCGAGATGGCGAACCAAGCGCCAAGAAACTGAAAATTCCACCCGTTCAAGCTATCATCATTGGAAGCCCACTCTATGATAAACGATCTGATTCTAAGGGAGAGATCCCCCACCGCCTTGCTATTCCTGCGAAAACATCTTTTTATTCCTTTCTTCCCAAAACCCCCACTGGACAGCCATAAGAGACATTCTCCACGTTCTTGTCCTTTGCGTACTAAGGCTCACTCCATGCCAAGCCTTTAGAAGATCTCTCACATTAGAGTGGAAGGCCCACGCAACTTGGAAACGGTATAAAATATCTGACCAAATACTTTGGATGAAAGAGCAGTGAACAAAGATATGGTCCACTGTCTCCTCACCACTCATGCAACATAGACAAATATTTGGTATGCACATGCCCCTTTTATGCAGATTATCCACTGTGAGCACCTTCTTCTTCCCAACCAACCACCCGAAAGCCACAATCTTGGGCAGAACTTTATACTTCCAAACATGCACCGTCTTAAACTCTTCTCTTATCGAGTAGTCCTTGCTTAAGAAGTCATGGAAAGACTTCACTGAAAACATGCTGGACTTGTCAAGCTTCCAAGTAAGATTATCCCTGGCAGAAACGTTTGGCCTTATGGAGTGAATGCGGTGAAGAAGGGCAACGTACTCATCAACCTCCTCATCACGGAGATATCTCCTACAAGGGGGTTCCCAAACAACGTCTTCACCAATAACAGAAAAGCATTCAACTATGAAAATACGCCTATTGGGAGCAAGCCGATAAATACGTTGGAAGTCTTCTTTTAATGGGGTGTCTCCCGCCCAAATGTCTTCCCAAAATCGGATTCGCTCGCCGTTTCCGATAGAGAAGGTAATCCCTTTCATAACCTCTGATTTGATGGATAAAACATCTTTCCAAAGGGCAGAAGTTCTATAAACGAAAGAATCTTTGGACCACCAGCCCCCCTCCGAGCAGCCATACTTACTTTTGATTAACCTGTTCCACAACACACCATCCCCAACACCCAATCTCCAAATCCATTTGCCTAATAAGGCCCTATTCATATTCTTGAGATCTTTTATGCCTGCCCCCTCTTGATTAACCTGTTTGCACACCTCTTTCCAATCCACCAAGTGGAACTTCGTCTTGTCTTCCATGCCATGCCATGCCATAAGAAATCGCACCTTAGCTTCTCTAGAGTCGCCAAAGTCGACGCAAGACACTTGAAGACAGACATAAAATATAGAGGAAGATTCGAAAGGACAGCCTTTATAAGAGTGATTTTCCCTCCCAACGAAAGGTATCTGCACTTCCATTTGGCTAAGTACTTCTTGAACCTTTCGATCACCTTGTCCCACATACTCTTCGGCGGCTTTCCGATGCAAAGAGGGAGACCCACGAATGAAGACGGAAGAGATCCCGCGTCGCAGCTGAATGATTCCGCTATCTCCTACACCTCTTCCTCTTCCTCTTCCATATTCACCCCGATCATCTTACTCTTCGCCATATTCACCTTAAGGCCCGAAACTACTCTAAAACACCGAACAATTGTTCTCAGATTGTTAACTTTTTCTGGGTCATCATCATTAAATAGAAGTGTCGTCTGCGAACTGAACGTGGGGCATAGCTTTATCCATCACATTCACAATAAATCCTTCTATTATGCGTTCACCTTGTCCCCTACTCAACATTTTTGACAAGGCCTCCCCAATAATGATGAAAAGGAAAGGAGATGGCGGGTCACCTTGCCTCAGCCCCCTCGTACTTTTGAAAAAGCCTTTAGGGGACTTGTTGATGAGAATTGAAAAGTACACTGACCCCACGCATTCACCATTCCTCTATTAACTTTGTAGTCATGTTTGACTATTGTGCCACGGCTTTCAGTTTAGCCCTTTTATCATGCTGCACGGGCGCGCGCACTACTCACAAAAAAAAGAAAAAAGAAAGAAGAAGTGGTTATAGGAACAGTAACACACACATTTCGGACATGGTTTTGTGATCCAAACCATCAATCTGATGGCCCTGTCTTAATGGAGGGTTCCTCAAAATAATCAAGATTGAGATATCCTAATCCTTTGTTCATTGAACTATGTTCTGGCAAATGCTTACTGCTGTTTTATGTTCTTGTTAACTGTCTATCCCTAGGCCATTGGTCAAAGGACAGAATCTTCCGATATGGAAAATTTTAAGCACATATACCCCCATAGATGGTCAGGCCCATCACTGAACCATTGTCCCACTCGTACAGAATCGGCCATGGGCAAGCGTCACCAGACTTGTATGGTATCTGTCATCCATGGGCGCATCCAAGTTCTGACAATATGCTTTCTTTACTTGCAGTTTCGACTCTTCATTGAGTAACGAGGAGAGGGAAAAAAAGATCAGACAGGCTACTGTGAGAGCCACATTCGTGCAGGATCTTCTGCTCTCCACTCTGTTTGGCGACTAGGTGTAGTGGGGCCCATGCGAGTCAGACGGTAAAAGACCTTCCTCTTCGTGATTCCAATTGCTGATAAAAGGAGGTGATGTCCGGATTCCTTTTAGTTGGGCAATACGGGCAGCCCACTTCACACCTTATTTGGATGTTTCTCTTGAGGCAGTCTTGTCGGGGCATCCATTTCTGCTCTCTTAGAAGGAGATGTATTTCCAATGAAGTAGATGGTCCACGACTATTCTCTGTTTGACTGTCTTAATCGTAATCTGACTCTCATAAATTCACCTATTCTATACTTGGATATTTCCGTGCCTAATTTGTTTACTAGTCTGAAATGCAGTTGTTTTGAACTTATAAGATGGTCTGATCTTGCAGCGTCCCGAGCAGTGCTGATAGATATCTGATCAGATTATCACTTTACAGTGTGAGTCCTCAGTTTGTACATGTGGACCCATGGTTCAGTGACTGTTGGTGTGATCGTCTGTCATATTAGTGCTTGGATAGCTGAACCCTGGCCCTACGTGTACATGCTGAGGATCATATGATTTCTCTCTTCCCCAGTATTGATATAATCTCACTTTCCAATGGGCATCAACACATTGCAGATGTGTATCACATGCTTTCTTCTAGTTGGTATTGGAGCCTGGCCCCTCAAGCTTGGAGTATTCATGGAAAACCTCTCCTGCTTTGTGTCTTCCATGTGCAAGCTAGTTGCCTATTGTCAAGTCTCAAGAGGTGCCATGTTGGTTCGGTTCATTGGAACCATTGCCTGTGTGCTGCATGAAGCATGGAAAATTGAAATAGGGGGTGAGCTCGACTTTTTGGCCATTGCATTTGGGCGAGAGCTTGCTTGCAATTAATTCCATATGTTTTCAGTTGTAATAGCTTGTTTTCTAGATCCTATTGCTGCTTGTCACAGGCCGGATATATGTGTGGCCCAACTCATGGACAGGACCATCTTTGGATTGTCTTGTACACGAGGGTATGTACATAGTCTAGAGAAGATTGGAGTTGTGTAGAGACCTTTGGAATATTCTAGAGCTAAGTGGTCATAGTCTAGAGAGGATTAGAGTCGTGCAGAGATGTTTGAAATATCCTGAAGTTAAATGGTGCCTTTTTGTACCTAGAGTATTGTAGAATAGTATAGAATATCTCTGTAGTATTCCTAGCCATTGGAAGATGGGCACGGCTTCACCCTAGCCATTTATTTGAAGTAGACAGAAGGTTCTTGTTCTTATAGGAGGGCTCCTCATTTGGGCGACACCTCAGAAAGTTGTGAGCTTGAGAGCTTTTGAGTAATAAAAGTATTCCTACTTCCATCCTCTCATGTGCTTTCTATTTTCTTCCAAGTAGCTTGGCTACACCTCGGTAAAAAGGGGCTGCGAGTTGAATGCTGCTGTTGAAGGTCACTCGGTCTGTGACGTGCTGCTCCTGCTCCTGCTCTCATGTCTGGTCATGTGGTATAGGTTGGCCTCTAGCATTCTTGTTGGTGAGGAATCCTGAAGTCTGCATCCAAATTTAGATTTCCAGCCTCTGCTATTCAGTTGAGGTTTTGCTCACCTCTCCTATGTAATTCCCATTATGGCAGATGATGTTAGTATGTTATCATTGGGATTGGAGTAGAGGCGCATGTTAGGGCTGCAAACATGGAGTCTTCCTGGAAATCCTCTTCAGCTCTGCCTTCAATGAGCTAGCTAGTTAACCTATAATCTAGTCTCAATGGGTGCCATGTTGGTTCCGTTCATCAGAACAGTTGTTTGTGCACCCGAGAAAAGAAGCAATGACATTTTTTAAGTAGACGATGAGCTTTGCGTGAAATCAATATCCAGGTGTTTTCTGTCACAGCAGCTCGTTTTCTAGATCCTGCCGCTGCTGCACCCATACCCACTTCTGGTAGCATCCCCTCCTACACCCATTCCCACTTCTGGTAGTATCCGTTGACATGCTTAGCAAGGTTTAGAAATAGCTTTATCGGAGGTCATTTCGTGTTGATTGCACTAGAAATGCAGCATTCACCCAACCATAGATGGGTCCGGCAAGGCTAGTTTGGAGATCTGGACTCTTCATTTGGTGGGCCCTGCAGTGGACTGATTGGACAGTACCAGAGCCACTCATTCATCAATTGGCATTTCCCTGTGGGGTGTGACTTGTCACTATTTAGTCTACAACCATCCGTCTGTATCCCATAAATCAAACAAGCGCGACTTGTCACTATAAAGTGTTCAACCATCCATCTGCATACCACCAATCAGCCGATCAGGAACATCTGGTCGCTTTGATCTTTAGATCATTACCCATCAATAGAAGGCCCACCAGATAGATTGCCATCTGAAAAATGTAGCCATGTCAGCCCCATCCATTGATGGCCCCATAAAATGAGCCCTTACTACAGTACTTAGAAGAGGAGTTCTGAATTTGGTACCAATGATATCACATTGTTCTTATTAAACCCACGGAACCCAAAAGTCTAGAGACGGTTGTGGCCCATTCGACCACAGGCATACAAGCATTTGCATAAAAACAAGATCGTTCAGCATTATTTTTAGTAGGCAAGAAGAAGCAAAGAAAGAGGGGAAGAGAGATTTTGCAGAAGCTTCCAATCCTAATTCCACCAAACTGCAGCTGGCTGAACCACAAGCTATGAGTTGGAGCATGGATCTCTTGAATCCAGGTAAAACATTACTCCAACTAGCGTGCTCCAAACTGAGACTCTTACACATATGGAACACAAAGCCTCTGCGTTTCGGGACCTGCTGTCATATCCTCCCAAAGCAGATCTGAGAGCGCAAGCGTCAGCTCCCCCACTCTTCCTGCCACAGGCATCCGCTATTTTAAGAAAATGACGTAAATTACAGCAGATTAATGGACCATGATAAATTAGCCTGTGTTGGATGCACTATCAGATTGAATTGCAGAAATATTTTTTACGGAGGAAATAACCAAATTATACAGTAGCCTTCAAGTTGAAGTTGTACTCCTTTCAGGTCAATTGCAATTTGGAAACTAGTCCCTCAATAGTCAATATGAATGCCATTGAAGGCAATTGCTTGCAATCGGGTCATTCCTGCTTTTGTATGAACTAATTATTGCAATTCAATTCGACTGTGCATTGGAATGCAGGCTTGTGATATAGAGAGAAGTGTATAGCTCTAGAATAGTTACCGTCGCCAAGAGGTTGGCCATCCCACTCAACAATGGGTAGTATAGGAAGCCCACTTCCCACGTACATCATCTCAGCTGAATTTTTTGCTTGATCGACTGTTATATCTCCAGTCGTCACACTTTTCAAAATGCCCTGCTCAACCAACTTGGGCGCCAATGCCAAAAGCCTCTTGGCAGTACACCCGCTCAAGATTTTATCAAAGAAAGGTAACAGTAGCTCCTTTTCCTTGCTTATAAATGCCACGTTGACATTTGGGCCCTCAGCGATATTTCCCTTGTCATCAATCCAGATGGAAGCAAACGAGTCCTTTTCTTCTGCTTCCATTTTCGCGAGAACGTTAGGGAGATAGTTCACATTCTTCATTGTAGCGAATTGGGGAGTTTTCATGGGTATGGTGGATGTTACCACTTTCACCCCTTCTCTGCACTGAGAGAAGTCATCATCGATGACTACGGCATAGAATGCGGGTGTTGGACAGCCTGCCGGTGAGAGCAAGAAATCCCCGGGCCCCGCACTCAGCCAGTACCTCAGTGAGCCTTTCTTGCAATGTGATGCTGCCGTTAACTGGATAAGGATGTTTCTCAAAGTTGAGCGAGGGAAAGGAGAAGAAATCTTTGCATTTGAGGCTGACCTTAGGAACCGATCCAGATGGGTGTCCAACTCGTATAAATATCTGCAGAGGACAAACATAAACCATTCAAGCAACAAAGAGACAGAAAATAAATAAATAAATAAAAATTTGCAACAACGTTTGGCAAGATGCATGTTGGTTTTACATTTCCGTAGACATTTTGGGTTCTGATTGAGAGCTATGATTTTGAAAACGATTATATTTGTCATGAATCCTCATGTGTATGTGGTCATTTAGACTTTAGAAAACTATATCTAAATTGGAAAGGTGCTGCAAAATTCAATACTAATTACATTATCAAGATCTTTGATTCATATTAATTACACATCTAAGATCCCTACAACCTACAAGGACATAAACAGCTATTACTTGATCCACGCTTATATTTGCTAACAATGGAGAGACCCAATTTTCGAATCCAGGGGTTCAATCCTTCATGCCACTTGGGTTCTTAATAGCAACCTTAAAGATCACTTATTCAATCCCTACTTAAAACCAAACATACATGTGTGATGGTTATTAGCCAAATGAATTCAACCTAAATGGCAATAGATATGTTATGGGCCTCAATCGGAGGCTAGGGGCGAGCTTCAAAGCTTCTAGTTGTAACTTGTATATTAAAGCTCGAGCAATATATGCTACACATGCTCAACGATTTTTTAATGTTTCCTTGAGATTAAATGGAAAAACACAGGAGCCACAATGTGGGGCCTAACAAACAATGAAATCTTATACTCCAATTCCAAACACAAAAATCGAATTACATAAATATGGTTGTAATAAATCGATCATAGGTTGATGCAGATCACAATTTTCAAATAATCAACTTCAAAAAGAATTCTAAAGGACCTTCATGCTGCCATGATCATGCTTGTTTCAGGAACTGTTGTTTTGAATTATGATATATGCCAAGTTAAAACACTAGGATTGCATAGATGGAGAATCCCTTGCCTACCCGTTAACAACCGTGGCAGTATTGAAGACATATCCATAGAAATAGACAGAGGAGCTACAATTCAGGCCCTAACAAATGAAATGAAATCTTATATTCTACTTCCGAACATGAAAATCTAATCACATAAACATTGTTGTAATATATCAGTAGTAGAATGATGGGGATCATGAAAAATTTCAAATACCAACTTCAAAAAAATTCTAAAGGACCTTCATGCAGCCATGAAACCTGTTTGTTTCAGGAACTCTTATTTTGAATTGTGACAAGTGAGGAGGTAAAACATAAGGATTACAAAAATGGAGAAATCCATTGCCTACCCGTCGACAATCATGGCAGTATCGAAGACACCATGTCCCCTGTGCACCATATGATCATCAATTGGAATAACCATCAGGGCTGGATCAAGAATAATTCCGCCAATAATACTAGAATACATTGCTGGGTAAGGTTGTTTCTTCCCTGAATTCCATTTCTCTTGAAGCTTCTCAACCACCTAACAATTGTAATGTCACAAGAAATAAAATACTGAGTTCTCACTGTCATATCAAAAGCCCAAATCAACAGTTTTCCCTAATGACCAGTTTCTTGTTTGGTTAGCAGTTAAAAGAACAGATCATATTCTACTAATAGAAGTAGATGAGGAAAGGAAAATGATACATCTAAAGAAAACTACGGAATGGCGTTGGGTCTGAGAGTGGAAAATGAAATGCCTTTATAGAGATATTGAGGAAAATGGAAGTCGAATTCCTCAATCCTCCCATCTCTCATAAACAGGGAAACCATCGATTTCATCTCCTTAGTTACTGTTTGATTTCCCCCAAACTAAACGGTCCTGAAATCCATCATCAATAGTATAATCTATGTATGGTTCTATATGAAAATGATGATGCTAACCAAGTAACCATTGAACTTGTATCCTGATTTGTGGACCATGGCCACATTCATAGGCCACTAGTTGAGGGAGCGGATTAGGTGCGGAGCTTAACATGGGGCCCACTTTGATGTATGTATTCTACATCCACGCCTCCCCATCCATTTTGCCAGATCATTTTAGGGCATGAGCCCAAAAATGAATCAGATCCAAATCTCAGGTGGACCATACTATATGAAACAGTGGTGATTGAATGCTCCACCATTAAAAACTTCCCAGGGCCTACCTTAATGTTCCATAATATGTTTATTTGCCATCCAACCTGTTGATAACCTGTTGATAAGGTCACAACAACCCGGATGAAGGGAAAAACAAATATCAGCTTGATCCAAAACTTTTGTGACCCACAAGAAGTTTTTAATGGTTAATCACCACTGTTTCCTATGGTATGGTCCACCTGAGATTTGGATCTGCTTCATTTTTGGCTCATGCCCTAAAATGATCTGGCAAAACGGATGGACGGCGTGGATATAGAATACGTAGTCAAGGTGGGCCCTACGGTATGGGCCGCGCCTAATCTGCTCCCACTATTTGAAGAGTTAGACGAAGAATTTTTCCCGATCCATCATATAAACGGTCTAGATCACACAACCAAGGGCCCTGCTTTTACAAACTCTATCATCACGACACAATATCAGATCAAAAGAGAAATTTAATAAATTACTCAGGAATCAGATGAACGAACTCGACATGCAACTCGAGCAGAAGAATTTTCGGAAGAAGGAAAGGAACTATAAAATCACATCTAGTTCGATAATTTTCAATGCGACATGCCAAACGATGGAATCGAAAATTGAAAAAAAAATATCTGGTTCTTGTTCGTACCTCGGACGATGAGTAAACAGGAACGCGGGCATCGCTTGCATTTCCTACTTGGGATGTCGACATCATCGAAGCTTTTGGAAAGCAATGAAAAGAAAGATCAGATCAGAACTGTGATATCCCTCTTTCTTTCTTTCTACTGATGGGAGAGATGCATTTGAATGAATAGAAAGAGAAGCGTAAGCAAGCAAAGGTGTATAAGAAGAGAAACATGCCTGTTCTCTGTTCGACAGAAGGCTTGGAGTTTTCTATTGCAGAGAGAGATGCTGGAAATCCTCCAATGACTAGGAAAGACGAAGAATAAGAGATTTAGTAGGTGGGAAGAGAGAGAGCCAGAGAGGGAGAGCGGCTTTGTCTTGCAATTCGTCGTCCTCTCTAGCAGAGGAGTTCGCTTTCACTCTGTCGCGACTCAGAATCCATCGTACGTCGCCGATCATGGGCCCACATGATGAGATGTTACAATGATTTAATCCGTCCATATTCTCTTAACAGTATAAAGTATTCCATAATGACACTTTAATGGTGATCCTGACCTTCGAGTTTTTCTTTCCATCTTTGTGGATTCATGTACAAATAATGATAGTCAAACTCATCCATTCATCTTAATTTTCTCAATTTAGACGGAATATTATGGTTTTCACAATATAAACGGTTTAGATAATCTAAAACCTCGTCGTATAGGCCCGAACGGGCAGAGAGACGCTGGTGACAACGTACTGATCAACACAATGATGTTTTTGTCTTATCCATGCCCACCATCTATTTTTTGAGCTCATTTTATAGTATAATCCTAAAAATGAGATAGATACAAATCTCAGGTGGAGCATTCCATAAGAAACAGTGGTGATTGAAAGCCCACCATTAAAAACTTCTTGAGTGCCACAAAAGCTTTGGATGAAGCGGATATTTGTGTTTTCTCTTCATCCAGGTCTTGGTAACGTAATCAACAGGTTGGATGGCAGATAATCATTACAGTGGGCCCTACGAAGTTTTTTTAATGGTGGGCCTTCAATCACTACTGTTTCCTGGAGTGTGGTCCACATAAGATTCGGATCCCCCTAATTTTGGGATTATCTTCGAAAACAATCTGGAAAAATGGATGGACGGCATGGATATAAAACATACATTATGATGTGGCCCACAACCGACCAGTACAGATATCTCGGTACTGGAGGGGTTACTACCGAATCTGAGTTTGGAGAGGCTCGCCACGAATAAGGTCTGAAGGAATTCGCGCGATGAAAGATTGAAGATAGATTCGCGACGGGACGTAGTCCTACCTGATTTGCGTCTGAGAGATCCAGCCCATTCATCTCGTGTGGATCAGCTGTTTCATCAGGCATTTAGATTGCATACAAGATCAGTTGTTCATGTTCTATTTCTAACCGTCCATTTCATCATTATGTGTTTGGTCCACTCGATTGGTGGAGCAGCCTGAATATCAGTCCATGGTACTTCCACGGTCCTAGATACCTGAACAATGGACTAGATCTTTCTCAGACATGAAAGGTTGCCATGTGTTCCGAGAATTGCTCCCATCAACCTTTCGTACCGCAAATCACCTTGGCTTTAGACGAGCAGATTAGCTGTTACCCCTGTTACCCGGGTAACAGCTTAGTGGTTGTTACCCTTACCGTGTGGGGCCCACCTTGATGAATGTGTTTCATATCCACGCCGTCCATAAGATTTTTCAGTTCATTTGAGGACGATATCACAAAAATTAAGCAGTTCGAAATGTCGGGTGGGCCACACCACTGGAAAAGGTGGTGAATGACAACTAAAAGCTTTTTATAGGCCACAAAAGTTTTGGATCAAGCAAATGTACTCACTACCCACAGGTGCCAGGTGGCACTACATTAGGAGATCTGAGCCAATCATCGGGAGCAAAACCAACACGTGGATAAAATACATCCAATTTTCCGTGGTGGGCCCTACTTCAGGATCGTCTTGCACATATCAAATGAGTTTCAAATTCTCATGTGTGAGCTGAGAGATCTTGACGAACGCAGTCACATAGTTCTCATGCCCTGTGTTTCTAGTGGTTATTTGATGCTCTTGCAGCGTATGACACCTGATACACATGCACTAAGAAATTATACACGTGGAATATATTAAATATATTAAACCGACTATTTTGTGGAACCCCACTGTCTTTAATTCACAGTCCTGAACCTAGATTTGTTCGTGCACACATGTTTGTTGAAATAGAAGCATTGGATATTTTCAATTTTAACCGTCCACTGAATCTCTACCAATCCTATAGTCTAAGTATTCAAATAATTGTAATTTTTGGTTCATGTTTCATCTAGACTGATACCCATAATTTGGACAGTTTAATTTGAACTACTCCTATTCCAACCATGCATTTTATAAGTAATTTCTAAGTGCCTGAGTATCATTGATTACAGTCTGCCAGGGTATAAAAACTTTTCTCTCGTTGCGACTTGCGATTCCATCCACACAAAACGACGAGACAGAAGACAAAACAGGCGGTGTTCCATATCATGGAGTAATTATCGGGTCCTGTACTTAGCCCCTGCGTAGTATGCTAAATTAAGGCAAACAGATCCGTACATGTGGACCCCACTTTCAGGTGATCCAGACTGTTGGTCTGATGGCCCACACCGTGGATTGACTTTGTCCACAAAAAATCTCATATTGGAAGATTCTAACACATTGAACTTTGAATCGTTTACCATTGAATCTGGAAGGACGCTGAGACCTGGTACCTATTTTCCCTTGTGGAGAGACGATCAGACACATCTTTCCCACAAACATGTCAGCTGTGATGGAAATCGTAGTTAGGAAAAAGATGGGCCACACGAAGAAGATCATCTTTCATGAAAATCACCCTCAAGATCTACTCATTGGGAGTGTAACGCCTCTGTGTTGCGTTAAATGATTGGAGTTCATTGATTTCTTCATGACCGCTCCCACATTTTGGACGGTTCAGATTTCCTATAAAATGTCATATTGGTGGGAAAGATGGGACTGTACAGCTAGACTTCAGATTGTACAAATCGTTCATGCTTTCAGCTTGTAAATGTGGGGCATGTTTTGCAATGATCCAAACCGTTGATATTGTGAGATCCGCTATTAATGGCGCATGCACCAAAAATATCCCAGATTTTAAAATCTTAAAGCTTTTAATAGATGATCAAGAAAGACGCTTCCATTTAACTAATAGAAGGCCAAATATTCGACGGCTGAGATTCTCAGGTCTTGAAGATTTTTGGTGCATACGTCATCCATGTTTCAGAGTTGTGGGGCCACTGTCTTTTGTGTACAGAGTTCAACCCGTCCAAAAGGGCCGTCCTATCATGAAAGTTGGACGCCGGCCAGTCCGTAAGTTTGGAATTGAGTGGATGTCCATTCTACCGTGTGGCCCACCTATTGATTATATAGACCTGAATTTTGAGGCATCCCATCATCATGATGGGCCTCACTTGATGAATGGTTTGGATGATATACACACAATGCAGTGAACCCCATGAAAGTAGAGCCCAACCCGAATTCAATCAAATGCATCAGGTCGGGTTGGGCTTGGGCTCCATGAAAGTTAAGTGGGTCAGGTCGGGCCACGGGGTAATTGATTATAGGTCATCTGTTTTCTCTACTATAGTTCTAGACCTTATATGTGGGACCCACAAATAGATGGCTAGGAAGAGAAATCAAAAGGGTCTACAACCAGCTGGAAAGTGTCTAATATGGGCTTCATCTTCCAACCTAGCTGATTTGTGGGGAATTCTCTGTTGAATAGACCAATGATCTGATGGCCGAACCATGGCCCATATGTGTGTGGGAAAAATGGACGGTTGCAGGAAATGAAGATCAGTTGTGTAAATTTACCGCACGTTGAGCAGATCGTCTTGATTATTGGACCCAGGCATTTTAACGGTGGATCAGTCCCATGTGCCAATGAGGTAAATTGTACAAAATACATGCCAATATCAGGTGGGGCCCACAGGAAATGGAGAATCTTTCTTCTTGCAACTATTTGGGCTGAAAGAAACAATCGATATTTCAGAAATATAAGCGTTTTGGCAGCCGGGGTTTTCTCCAGGGGCCTGGTTTTGTTTCGAGATTGGGCCCCGTAAGGTGTTGGGTTGGGTTCAGGTGGGGATTTGGGGTCCAGCGTAGGGTAGTCGCTTGCTGGCTTTTCTGTATAGTTTTTTAGCCTTTAGGCTTCTCTGCTTTTGTTGTTGTGTTGTTGTTTGCTCTATTTCTTTTAATATAATCTGAAGAAGAAAAAAATCAGGTGGGCCCACAGTGAACCGGCTATGAGAAAAAAGTTTCACACATCATGTGGACCATACTGTAGACCAAAACCAGACCGTTGGTCATTTTTTCTAGCCATCCATTTCTTCCAACAGTACGCCACACCTGATGGCTGGACCAAGTTAATGTTTAAGCAAAGGCCCCCACGAAACGAATGCCCCGCCATGCATCTTGCAAAGCCCTCCATATAGTTAAGCCTTTTTTCATACGCGTGGCCCACCATATCATCAAACTGTCCTCATTTTAGGCAATCGATACGTGAAAAGTGAGCCAACGCCTGGGATCTTCAAAAAAACTTGCAACTTTGGCATGTATTGAGTGTCTTCCCCGTGTGGGGCTTCTTGCCAGTATCTATTCAAATAAAATTAGTGATTCTGTATTTTTCTGTATTTATAAAGAAACAATGAACAGATACATCGACTGGAAGTGTTTGGCTGCAACCTGAGCACGAGGACTTCCTTATGGTTATCTTCTGTATACAACATGACCCAGAATGACTAGATTTCATACCAGCGAATACTAGGAAAGCCAATTGAAATTACCCATATATGCACCGGCAGTAATTCAAGAGAATGAATGGGTGAAAGAGGAGATTCAATGGGCAGTTGCCAATCACCATCCCTCATCGGGCATTTCAAATTCGCTTCTCCTTATTCTTCTTTTATCATCCTATCATTGTTTCTTCATGTGCCTCTGGCAAAAGGACTTCAATCTCCCAAGCCCATCTTCCAGGGAAGGCGCATCTATGGCGAAAGTAATACGGAGCCAATTCTTCAATCCGACCGCGCATCCTGTAAGGAATGCAATCCTTGGTCAGCAAAGTGAGTTATACTTTCATTTATTGGCAACTCAATAAACAAGAAAGTGGGGCCCTCAGTTTTTCGGCCCCTTCATGCAATGGGAGTATATCGCACTGGATGATTTCGTTTCATCGACTATTGAGAGCCTCAAATGAGATGTGATGTTAGTTTATCAGATATAAGCCTCTGTGTCATTGCTGCACTCATGGCACACTTAGATGAGATAAGAACTGTTCATTGAGTTGGTCCAGGAGCAAATGGATGGCAGACCAAAGTCACATTCTTTGGAAGATTGAAATAATTTGATTGGTGGAATGTTAATGGACGCTGGAAGACCAAAGTTGAAAACAGATCACATCAGTGAGAAGAATTTCCTCACAAATCAGGTTGATTTTATACTAGTACCGCTTCTTATATGTCAGTGCCAGGAACAAAATCGTTCTAGTCTCAAGAGAAAACAGCTAAAGGAGGTGGGAGGACTTGCAACATCATTCTATCAGCAGTGGATAATCAGTCCAGATGGATTCAATGCTCACATTAGCTGTCCAAGCTAATCAGGAGCGCTGTTATGGAAGCAGCATGGGACGAACAGATTTCACGTGAGGTCAAAATGTGAACTTGACCATCTCATGTGTAAGATCCGAATGGTCTACTAAGTGGGGTCAAACTATGGCCATGGATAAGTGTCGGTCTGTTGAGAGGGAAGATCCTTGGCCCCTCTTCATTCTCTATAGGGGTCTTTGCCCACATGGAAGTGGGCAGAGATGGAAGGGATTAGGAATAAGACGCAAGCTTGCCTACCTCTTTTTATCATTTTGATAGAGGGGGATGAAGAAAGTGGACAAAACAGACTCCAATTTCCCAGTGGAAAAGATGGGCTCCTTTTCATCTCGATTTCAAGTCAATTGTTAAGAATATGATCTAATAAGGAAGAAATGTACCAGAGTAAAAAAAGAAAACTGTAGAAAATCCTCCAAAAATTCCATAGCAGAGGTCTGCTAATTCCACATGAGAGTGGAAGCTGTTCACACCTGCACACGGGCATGTGTCACATTGTGACAGTGTGCGAGGTCTGAGCTTTCCATCAGGGCAGCTAGACTGTTTAGATCCTCTGGCAAAAAAATCAGGCCATTTCGCACCTTGGTAGGCCACAACATAACAAAATAAATGAATGGATTTTTTTTTTTTTTTTTTTTTAATTTAGATATCAATTTACTTTATATGCTGTGGCCCACCTGAAGAGTGGAATTTTCTGATTCTCTAGGCGAGATATCTAAGCATCATTTCCAACCTTATGGAAAGCCCAGATCGCCCACGAGTGTTTCATATCTGCATGTGTGCCAATGTGTGAATGTGTATATCTCTACATCATCATCTAAGACTTTTCCCAATTAATTGGGGTCAGCACCATTCCATTTTATCATGTGTATAGTTCTACATGCATGTCGAATTAGCAAACCTCTCCATTGCACGAGCAGAAATTGTTGGCTTTACAAAGGCTTGGGAGAAATTCTAAAACAAGTAGGAAGAAAACAAAGTACTCTATTGCTGGATTTCTGATTGAGTGATGATCAAATGACTACATAGCACACCCTTATATAGACTCTATGCATGACTAAAAACTGACAGAAATCAAGACAAATTTTAGGTTACAATGACTCTCCATTTCTTCAAAGGTTCAGCTGTTACAACACTTTCAATGAGACCCTTTGAGAATTCAAAGGTTGCTGAAAGTGTTGAGTCATTGTTTGCTGAAACTGTTGAATCATTGTTGCTGCAACTGTTGAGAAACCAAAGGTCTCTGTAACAGTTGTCTTTTGGTTTGCTACTTCCTGTTGGGATAGAAGGGCCGGCAGCGGAAGGAAAGCCGAATACAAACAGCAAATTGAATCAAACAAGCCACACAATGCAATCACAATGCATGCAATCACCCACACATAGACAATTCGAATTTAACGTGGAAAAACCCCTCAAGGGTAAAAAACCACGGCACAAAGCGACACCAATCCACTATAATATCAGAAGTTACAAGAGATGGAACCCAAGACCCAAAACCCAAGCCCACAAGAGAAATCTCAAGCTTACCCAAGAAGAAAACTCTCTTCTTCAAGCTCTTTCTCTCACCTAGAAGCTCCCTCAATCCCCTTTGCAACCTTAGAACCCTCTAATCCCGTATTCACACCTTAAATAGGAAGAAAAACGGATTTAGAAACCTCTTGCACGCAAACTGCGCAAGAAACCTTGTTGCAGTAGGACACTGCCGACCGGTCGTGGACGACCGTTTGGACACCCCTACCGATCGGTCGGCCGACCGGTCGGATGGCCTAAAAACCGGACAGCAACACTGCTGCCTTGGTCTTCTGTGTGATCGGCCGGTCGAACACCCCTGCCGACCGGCCGATGGCCTCTGTGGGATCATGATTTGAGGCGTCCGTTTCCCAACAAACTCCACCACGACTCAAATCACTATGCACCTCCTGGCCACGCACAATCTCCACCTCTACTTCGTCATCATTATAGTCTCGTCGCTTCTCATGCCCCATCGACTCTACCCTTTGCAACCTTAGAACCCTCTAATCCCGTATCTACACCTTAAATAGGAAGAAAAACGGATTTAGAAACCTCTTGCATGCAAACCGCGCAAGAAACCTTGTTGCAGTAGGACACTGCCGACCGGTCGTGGACGACCGGTCGGACACCCCTACCGATCGGTCGGCCGACCGGTCGGATGGCCTAAAAACTGGACAGCAACACTGCTGCCTTGGTCTTCTGTGTGATCGGCCGGTCGGACACCCCTGCCGACCGGCCGATGGCCTTGTGGGATCATGATTTGAGGCGTCCGTTTCCCAACAAACTCCACCACGACTCAAATCACTATGCACCTCCTGGCCACGCACAATCTCCACCTCTACTTCATCATCATTATAGTCTCGTCGCTTCTCATGCCCCATTGACTCTATCCTTGCATCTTCACATGCCTTGTTGCTCTCCCCATGTGGCCCTTTTTCTCTTGCCACACTTGAGCAACCGTGGATCCCGCTGCCGATCCCGCCGCAGTTCCACCGTGAATAGTGCTCCCGATTACCTTGTAAAGATTATCGCACCTCAGTGCCTTGATCATCACGCGTGCTCCCTTCACTACTTTATAATATCGATCGCAGCCGATAAACCTGCACCCTTTCGCCTCGAGTGCACCAAGAGATATCACATTCCTCTTCATCTCAGGGACATGCTTCACACTTTCAAGGATCCGTTCGACTCCATCAAACATCCTAATGCGCACTGAACCAATCCCTACTACATTGCAAGCGTAGCCATCGCCCACAAGCACCGATCCACCATAATACTCCTTGTATGATATGAATGAACTTCGGTCAGGACATACATGACATGATGCCCCTGAATCCAAGAGCCACTCTCCACCAAGATTCTCTATGCCGGATACAGTCAATACATCACAACCGTCACCACCGTCCTCTATAGTATTGGTTCCTTCCCTAGAAGAATCTTCAGATCTCTCCTGCCTTTTTCCGGGATTCGAACAATCCCTCTTCACATGACCTTCTTCCCCACAATTCCAGCATCTCACATTGTGCCTCCACTTGCCTTTTGATTTAGATCTCGATGAAGGAGATCCTCCACCCTGCTCAGAATTCCTCCCCCTCATAACCAGTGCCTCATCAGTAGAGGAACCCATGCCGCCGCTTTTCCTTCTCATCGCCTTCGCCTGAAGGGCTGAAATAACGGTTTCTATGCCAATAGTCTCTCTACCTGCGCACAAAGAGTCCTTGAGCGACTCATATGATTCTAGAAGAGAATTCAACAGGATAAACGCTTGATCCTCGTCCTTCATCGGCTCATCTACATCCATCAACTTGCAAATAAGCCTATTGAAATTGCTAATGTGGCTCTCAACATCGGCCCCCTCCGTCATCCTCAGATTGTACAACTGAAGCTTCAAGTATATGCGATTTTCAAGAGATTTCTTCGTATAGATATTCTCCAATTTTGCCCATGTTGCAGCTGCCGTTTTCTCTTTCATGACGTTATACAAGACCTAATCTGCCAGACGCAACTGGATTGAGACATTGGCCTTTTCATCGATCTTCTTCCACTCTCCTTCTTTTATACCTTCTGGCCGCTCTCCAAGGAGCGCATCTTGCAATCCTTGCTGAACTAGAAGGCCTTTTATCTTTACCTTCCAAAGTTCAAAATTATTTTTCCCTGAATACTTCTCTATGTCGAACCTCATGCCTGATGCCATGCTCTTGTCTCATATTCGAATTTCTGCTACACCCCAACGATCGCTCTGATACCAGTTGTTGTTGTAGAAGGGCCGGCAGCGGAAGCAAAGCCGAACACAAACAGCAAATTGAATCAAACAAGCCACACAATGCAATCACAATGCATGCAATCACCCACACATAGACAATCCGAATTTAACGTGGAAAAACCCCTCACGGGTAAAAAACCACGGCACAAAGTGACACCAATCCACTATAATATCAGAAGTTACCAGAGATGGAACCCAAGACCCAAAACCCAAGCCCACAAGAGAAATCCCAAGCTTACCCAAGAAGAAAACCCTCTTCTTCAAGTTCTTTCTCTCACCTAGAAGCTCCCTCAATCCCCTTTGCAACCTTAAAACCCTCTAATCCCGTATTTACACCTTAAATTGGAAGAAAAACGAATTTAGAAACCTCTTGCGGGCAAACCGCGCAAGAAACCGTGTTGCAGTAGGACAATGCCGACCGGTCGTCCGACCGGTCGGATACCCCTACCGACCGGTCGGCCGACCGGTCGGATGGCCTAAAAACCGGACAGCAACATTGCTGCCTTGGTCTTCTGTGTGACCGGCCAGTCGAACACCCCCACCGACCGGCCGATGGCCTCTGTGGGATCATGATTTGAGGCGTCCATTTCCCAACACTTCCAACAGAAATACAACTATCGATAAATGACTTTAAAATAGACTTCAAACTGCTTTCTGGGGCACCAAACTGCTAAAAACAACCAGAAGAATCACTCTTTGAAACACAAAACTGCAGTCGCTGCAAGGATAAAAACTAAGAATCTCATTGACAAAGTATTGAATGACGTGAGTAGAACCTATGTAAAGCAGGGATAGAATTGGGTGTATAGGATACAGTTGATTGAATTCAGTTTCTGAATTCTGTGCATGTTTTTCCTTCGAGAATTTCTGGACCTGAGCATAATATAAAACCAATGGAACCATTGCCTCACTAACTCTTACAAAAGGATTTGGGGTTACCCAGACAAAAATGCTTCCTAACAGTAGACAATGAGAAATTATACACTAAGTGGCCTGCATCTTTGCACGGTTACACCTGGGTTTTCAACACTGATGGGTGGTGCAATGGTACTGTAATCCAGACCATTGCTTCGTTGAGTCCTGCCATGGATGGAACATGTCCTGGAAAGTTCTGGGATTGGAAGATCCCAGTGACCAATATTAGGACCCTTTCAGTTGAACAAGGACTGTTGTTGTATTTCTGTTCTTAACCATTTTATCTGTTGTAAAGAAAATGAAAGTTAAAAATTATCCTATCATGGATATTTTTGAGAAAGTCCAACCAGGAGAGACAGCAGACCGATGATCCTGATTGTGGAACCATGGGCCTGAAAACCTGTGTATATTATTCATAGATGAGGGCCAAGTGTCATATAGACAAATGGGCATAAGGAAGATGCAGTCCAGGAAGGTGACAGCACCATACAAAGTAATAGCATCATGATGGTCGTATTTGTTATGGGGGGGGGAATTATCAAGGAGCTCTGCCAAGCCCGCATGTGTGTACAAGTCAGTTAATGCACATGCCACCATATATACCAGTGTGGCATACAGATGCAATATCCAAGCCATCCATCAGAAGGGAACCGGTATGTAGATTCTCTGTCCAAAGAATCAGATCGTCAACAAGTTGGGGGGGGGGGGGGGGGGGGGGGTGGAGGCCGAAGTTTTCTAAATTGTCCGCTTATTTTTAGTATCATGGTACACCTACTGAGTAGACCACCTTCATCTTTCGGCAGTAGCATCTATTCAGCCACATACCAGTGTTAGATGATACTTCAAACCATGATTGTGGCCTAGTGAAGCAAACCTCAGGTGTTGCAAACCAGTTCTTATGCACGTAATGTGGGACAGTGGGGCATAAGAACTTCACAGAAATGAATAGAGAAATAAAATAACAAAACCACGTCCTTGATAATGCCACTTTCTTCACTTGACAACTAGTTATATTGAGTTGCTGAGTTAAGTCCAGCTCACCCGGGAGAATGATCACCGACTCCTCTTTGGCCAGCTGGCAGCAGAAGTCTACATCATCGTAAATGTGTTCCAGATGCGACAAATTCAGCTTTACCTGCATTGCATAATATTCTAACATTTCAATATATCCATGTAATTTCAAACACAACCGAAAATTCCTTTTTCCTCACCATCACAAACATTGATCCCTCTGGTTTGTATGGACAAGTAACACAATCGATTTCCTTTATTCGGTCATAACACATATCTGCCGTTTGCCTCAGCATACTAGTTGTTTTCTTAAAGAAATCGTCTCCAGTCTTCCCAAGGATTTCAGGAATTGCACCCTGACACATCAAAATTATTAGGTAGGATTTCCATAACCCTTTCTCTTTTTTCTTTTTTTGAAAGGTGAATATTTTATTCGGCAGCAAGAAAAGCAAACAGACAAACAGGAAAAAAGAAGAAAAAGAAAATAAAATGCAATAGTAGAATACAACAAGCCAGACCCCCGACTGGAGAAACCCAATAGAACTATGGGGCTCAATCCCTGAATAAGCCCAAGACCTGGATTTCCATAACTTGGGAGTTCAACAGATCAATAGCTAAAGGATTAGGTACGTTTGGGTGTCAGGGATGAACTATCCAGGTTTGTGTATATCCCTAATGACAATAACATTTTTCTTCCTACTTCGCCATGAGTTTTGGGTGGCTTGTTTCTTGCAAACTATCTTTATTCGCGTAATAAAAATACAGAATCCAGATACAATATCTACTAGCGCTGTGAATATTTGACGCATGAGGAGGACAAAAAAAAGTGTCTACAAGCATCTTATTAGGCTATTAATTACCCTTGATCAAGATGCAAGCATTAAAGTGGGCCTTTTCTATATTCATGAAAAGAAACCAGAGATGCAAACCTGAACAAAGGTAGTAGGATCCGTAGAGGCATTGAGATAGCTTGTAATGGCATTGACAATCTGAAAACAAGACCAATAAGGTCAGTTAGAATGGGTGCAAATCAGATCACTCAACCTTGAAAACCATTGTACATGCATATTTGCATATGAGAACCCGCAAAACCTCCGAGCACATAAAGGGGTTATTTGGATTAGATCAAAATCCCACTAATGTAAGCTCTTTCATTTGTTTGGGGTGCTTTCTGGCATTTGGGTGTTAAGAAATTGGAGGAAAGAGTTCCGTCCAAAAGAGACTAATCTGTTTCATCCAAAATAATGGACATTTCCCCTGTTTCATCGCCAATTTAATGATGCGGATCAAACAACCAGGAATTGCCTGATCTTTTCTACTGTGGACCATCTTCCATAGGGCCCATCAGTGGGATATCTAGAGTTACTCACCATACAGCCACATATATGGTGTATACCAATGAAAGAGGCGATACCTTCATCAAATCAATGAACCAGAATTGGCCTCTGATTCCTCAGTGGGCCATGTGCAACTACACTACTGAACAGTCATAGCATTAAGAATGGAACGCATAATCGATCAATGCATAGAATAAGAATCACCTTGGTCTCTTTTAGGATGCCATGGGGATCGGTTGCCACTAGCCAACCAAGTCGCCAGCCGGGCACAGCCCACCTCTTTGATATAGACCCAAGAGTAAGTACTGGAACAACCGATCCGAATGTTCCCATCGGCACAAACGGGTTACTCCCGAATGTGAGATGATCATAGACTTCATCCGCGATAACAAGAATTCCAAGCTTCTTAGCAGTCTCGGCAATCTAAATCCAACACAATGACGGACATTTAGAATTACGTCGGACTCCATAATTCTTCCAAGAACAAGACCGAGACCCAGGTTTTACAACACCGACCTTCGCCAAATGCTGATAGCTGAAGACATTCCCACACGGGTTGCCGGGATTTATGATAACCATTGCGACCGTGTTCTCATCTGCCAGAGCTTCGACAGCATCAAGGTCAACCTCCCAATCACGATCCGGGAGGAGGTTGAAATGCCGGACTTCAACACCGGCGAAAGCGGCGCGTGCCTCGTAGATTGGGAATCCTGGTGTGGGGAGCAAGATGTTGGCACCGGGGTGGGCCAGGGCTGCAATTGTGACCTCGATCGCTTGTATGCACCCGACCGTGACAAAAACATCATCCGGTGAAAGCTCATATGGAAGATCATGCGAAAGATACTCTGCAATAGCCCTTCCCGAAAAAAAATACTAATAATTAATTAATGAAAATAAAATTCCTTATCCAAAATATGCAAATATGACGCCAATGACGATAATTACACCCTATTTTTTATTAATGCGTAAACCCAATTTTTTCAAGTTTTGGCATACAACAACACAAATACTCATTTTTCTAATACCAAAAGTAGAAAAAATGGGTGCATGCACAAAAGGAAGTCTTGTAGATTAACAATAAGAGGGAATTGATATTTACACCCATTTTATTTATAGATACACAACTACCTTATTGCTATGTGCTACTGCTATGCTATCAAAAGTAGAAAGAAAGGGTGTATCTATCAAAATAGTGGGTTTAAACAGGGGTCCCTAATAACGATAATGCTGATTTAACGAAATTTATAATAATAATAGCAAAAAAATGCAATAAATAAATAGCCGTACTCGACCGAGCAAGCTCTGCTTTCTACTCAAAAAGAGGGAAGAAGGAAAGCGATTTATCTATTACCCTCCCTTACCTTCTCGCTGGTAGAAGCCCGACTGACGGAGAGTAGCAGTTGTACTTAGCGGATTGGACGGCCGAGATTACAGCATCTTCAGCGATGGGAGAGGTACGGAAGCAGGGGAAGGTGGAGGGATCGCCATGGCCGAGTTGAATCCTGGGTCTCTCATCTCCACCGTTGAGATTGCTCATTATGGTGCCAAGGATACCTCGTATGGTGATCTGAGTTGGGAATGCCAGCTCAGCACTGGGCCTGAAATTCCAATTCTTCTTTCTTCCACCATTCTCCATCTCTTCTTCTTCTCTTGTGTTCTTCTGGTTATCTGGGCTCTCTTTTTGTAGTCTTTTGGGGGTTTGGGGGGGTTTTGTTAAAAAAAGAGGGGTGATAATGTACAGTAGAGAGACGTGGATAGATGTGAGGGGAGAAGGCAGCGTGCATGCTCCGACCACTCGTCTGTTGAGAGCTCTCGATCTTCATGCAAGGAAATAAGAAGATTCGGTGATAGTTCACCACCAATTTTGATTTTTGGGTATCGAGTATACGTGCCATTCATATCAGGAATCTAGACCATCAGGACAGTGGGGATGGAGATGAGCAGTAATCGAACAATCCTGACCATCTGACCTTTTGCTTTGGGATGAAATACTGAATATTTTATTTTATGTAGTTTTATCTAGTAGTTTCAATTGGATGGTGAGGACCGTTGGTTCTATTTTACAGATTTGATCCGTACAAAAATGATTGACATTTGGACGGTCTAGATTCACTTGCATGTATGCCACGTGCAATCAATCAGATCTGACAACTTTAAAATGGTGGCTAACTATCAACCTAGTTTACGTGGGAAACGAAAGAAAGAATGTGATAACGGAACGCAACTTATGGTGCCCACAAAATCGGGTCGTGGGGACACTTGATGGCACGGGACGCGGTTCATCGGCGCTTGGAGAAATCCGACCGCGGTTCGCGAAACACGTGTCGCGATTTGGCAACTCGTCGGGTGTGGACCACCGCCCTGGTCCTCAATCAAGACCGTCCGCCTCACATGTATGCGGAGACCTTCGGTCACCGTTCACTTGTACCTGGACCAACCTTACTTTCTAAACCAATGCTTATTTGGTGGGGCCCGTCTGGTGAATGGAGATCTCTCATAGCGCCCTAACAGTACGTAGCTTGGTGGGTTGGGAAGTTATGGGATTTGATTGGGCTGCATTTTATTGTCAGATTGCAGAATTCAGATAAATTGTAAAAACCAGAGTGGAACTGGAACTTGTTGTTTGGCTGAAAATGGTGCAATTCAAATTCTGCTTCAACAGTTGCTTGTGGTATGACACACTTGGGCTTTAGATCTGCTTGAGAACCTCACCCATGGCCTATTGTAGTCCTATAAGACATGATTGCAAATAAACATTATCGTGGGCCCTAGGAAGTTTTTAATAGTGAACGTTCCATCAACATTGTTTTTGTATGGTGTGACCACACTTGAGATTTAGATCTGCCTCATTTTTTTTTTGTCCAATGCTCTTAGTTGAGCCCTCAAAACTTATGAACTGTGTGCATATAAAGCACATACATCAATCATTATACATGTACAACAGATACATGGAGGTCGTGAAGCTCACTTCCACCTCTTTTCCCTTTTGTAAGAAGGGTTGCCCACACCTGTCTCCACTAATCCCGATTCTAGTCAATTTATACATAAGTTAAAATTGGATTCAGCTAGAATTCAGATTTTAAGTTGAAAACAAATTTTTGGATGTCAACCATATAGCCCTAACGACTTATAAAACATTTGAATCCGCTACTTATATAACACATGGCTCAATCAAATCTCTAAGCAGCTGGCAGTGGGTGTTACCCTTACTGTGGGCCATCTTGATGATTATTTTTTTCCTTGTATATCAATGCTGTCCATCCGTTTCTCCAACCCATTTTAGGAAGGTTTGCCAAATATCATGTAGATCCAAATTTCAGAGGGATCAGGAAACAGTGGTGATTGAGTGCCTCACCATTAAAAAATCCAAAAATCCCATTTTAAGGTTTTAATGATGTTTATTTTCAATCCAACCTATTTATAATGTCAAGAAGATCTGGATGAAGGGAAAAAATAAATATCATCTTGATCCAAAACTTTTGTGGCCCACAAATTTTTTTATAATGGCCATTCATCACCTCACTCTTTCTAGTGGTATGGTCCACCAAATGTTTGGATCTTCGTAATATCTTATATAACCTCCTCAATGAAATGATAAAACAGATGGACGGAATGGATATACATAAAATACATCAATGTGGGCCCCACACAGTAAAGGCAACACCCACTAAGTTGTTAACGGGTAATAGCTAATCTGCTCCCAAGCTACGGAACCACGCAACGCACCCACACCGTTAATCATGCACCTACCGACCGGTGGGTTAGTGCGTCTCCTTAGTCCTCAGTCTCTTTAGCATTTATAACCTGAGACCTGCTGTTGAAACGCGCGTCCAGCTGAGCTAGCAGGCGAGACACAGGCGTACTCTTCGTACTCTTGCCGGGTGAATAGCAACGGGATCACATGATCCTAGACCTTACCGTACATACAGTATCTCTACCCTTCAATTTATATAAGTGTGGCCCACGATAGGTGATCCTGCCCGTTGAATCAGTGGCCCCAATGTGGAAATCTTCCACGACAGCCCTAATCATACAATCGATGAATGGCTTGGATTTAGTGTAAAAAAAAACGAATGGTTGGGGGAATTATCCAATTTCAAAACGGCCAGGCCCCACCATTCGTAATAGAGTTGGCAAGGAGAAGTGCACAAGATAGACTTACCGTCCACTGGCTACACCACCAACGGATCGGATGGTAGGATCGGCCTAATCAATAAGTCATGGACTGCCACGTTTACAGATCTCGACCATAGATAGCACTACTACATGTCAGAGGCGTTGCGTTTCTAGCCACGAATTATGTGATCCTCCATCCCGCCGTATGTGCTAGTGCCGTTGATCCTTCAATTCGTACAGGTGGGGCCCCGGAATCAGTGATCCAGACCGTTGGTACGATTTCCCCCCATGTAGATGGATTGTGTCCCAAAAATCTCCCAGAAAGAAACTTCCTATCCTTTGATCGAAGTATGGCTAAGATTTTGCCTGGAAAATGCTCGAGATCGTACGGTTAGGATCTTCCAGTCTAGATATTTTTCGTAATCTGAATCACCGGCCTTCCGGGCGCGACTTGGGTGAGACCCCGGAACCAGCGATGTGGGTGGGACCCTGAACCTAGGGCCCACCTGGATGTATTCTTTGTAGATCCATGCTGTCCATCGGTTTCTTCATATTATTTTAGGATGCAGTCCCAAAAATGAAAAAGATTAAAATTTTAGGTGGACCACACCCTAAGAAATAGTTATCATTCAACCGTGACCATTAAAAACTTCCTGGAGTCCACCGTAATGTTTATGGACCATCCAATCTGTTGATAAGGTCACGTAGACATGGATGAAAGATAAAAACAAATATCAGGTTGATAGAAAACTTTTGTAGCTCACAAAAGTTTTTTAATGGTATTAACCAGTGTTTCTTATGTAGTAGTCCACCTAAAATTTTCATCTTCTACATTTTTGGTACCATAGTACAAAATAATCTGGAAAAGCAGATTAACGGCATGGATCTACAAGAAATACATCCAGGTGGACCCTAGGTTCAGGGTCCCACCCACATCGCTGGTTCCGGGGTCTCACCCAAGTCGCGCCCCTTGTGACCGTCCTAATCGTTGTCAGGATGGTGCGCGTACGTGGAAAGTGGATAAGCTATACACGCAGTTGTCCACGCCGGCAACTATATCCAAAGCGGACGCAACCAACGGGAGTCCTCTTCAGCGGAAGCTTCGTGGGTCCCACACTGATGTCCACGTAAAATCCATTCCCTTCATCAGTTCTGCCAGCTCATGCTGAGACATGACTCTACATGAGGCATATCTAAAATTCAAATGAACCACGCTACAGAAAACCTTCTTTAAACGTATCTAAAATTCAAGTAGACTACGCTATGTAAAACAACTGGGATTAAACGCCCACTAGTGAAACCAACGTGGAGCTACAAATTTTTTAGATCAGGTGTGAAAACTATATTAAGAATTGAATTGAAGTACCGTGCACTGCATCAACCATAACATAGATTCATACCTGGTGGGGATGCTATATCTACAGACCGTAGTAGCCTTTTGCACCTTACCCCTTTATGGCCAGCTTAGTTGACATTGGAAACCTAAATTGAGTGGAACCAGGATTAGTGGAATCGGTATGGGCGACGGTTTCTATAGAAGGGAAAATAGGGAAAAGCGAGTGTCACCACCTCCATGTATGTGTTGTGCATCTATGTTATATGTGTTTTATATTTCCATAGTCCATTAGTTTTGAAATCTCAATTAAAGGCATTGGACAAAAAATGAGGTAGATCTAAATCTCAAGTGGGCCACACCATACGAAAACAATGTTGATTGAATGTCCACCATTAAAAAACTTCCTAGGGCCCTCTATAATGTTTATTTGCCATCCAACCTAGCCATCTGTCTTACGGGACTACAAAAGGCCAATGGTAAGGTTCTCGTGCGGATCTGAAGCCCAAGTGGCCATGCCACAAGCAACAGTTGGAACACAATTTGGATTGCATTGTTTTCAACCAAACAGTAAGTTACAGATGAAACCTGGGTTCCACTCTAGTTTATGCAATTTTGGATTCCAACAGTGGAATCTAGATTTTCTCTAGAATCTGGGTTTTGCAACCAAACAGGCCCTTAGGAAAGCTCTGAAATGAGACGAGAAGCTTTCAACGTGTGACCTAGCCATAGTTTTATAGATATGACGGGTGAAGAGTTTGAAACCTATTGAAACTCCTCTACCTTACGTTCCACGCAAATTTGGAGTATTTTAACCCAACTATATATAACACCGTGCATGCGACACAGGTTTAACGTACCACCCCTACACGAATTTAGATCAATCAAGTCTTTAGTGGGGTCCATTAGTATTCTCAATCATCATATCTAACCTTTAGGTAAATCCAAACTGTTGATCAATTAGGCCCACTTTATAAAAAATCTTACGTTCTCCAACTTGGGCCACATTGATCAAGTCAAGATTTAATTTTAAAAATACGTATTTTGATAAAAGAAAATATCTGAATGGTTAACCAGTGTTAGATAATATGGGCAACGCCAAAACAATATGGTCCATCAAGATTTCTAGTATAGGATTGCGGTAGCCTTCGCAACAATAAACAGCGAAGCGAGGCTAAGCACGGTCACAACTATCATTAGCCTTAACGACATAGATTAGAGACTAGGAAGTGTGGTATGAGGATTACACACGTGGTGTGATTATATGTGCCTAGCCTAAAGAGGTCTTGGAGCTTTCACATGTCTCAAATGAAACATAACTTATTTTTGCTTACTCAAAATAAATTGTACATACTTAAAAGAGAAGCAAAAAATAACTTTATAATAAAATCATAAAAAAACTTATAAGCAAGATCTCTTTAACATCTAATAAATAGAACACGCTCAACTCCCGCTAATCGAATACATTTTTGGCATCAATGACTCTCTTAGATGTTACATACTCCTAAAATAACGTGATAGGGAGTCTTTTAGTGAGCAGATCCGCAATTATCTATTTAGTGCTGATGAACTTTATAGATATCAGATGCTTATTAACTCTTTCTTTTACAAGAAAATTCTTGATGTTAATATGTCATAACCTTAATGAGTGTTTATTGTTATTAGAGAAAGAAACCGTAGTTGAGTTGTTACAAAAGATTCTCAATAGTTTCAGGAAATTATCCAATACCCGCAAACTCGAGAGAAAAATATTGTAACCACAATGCCTGATTCGATGCTTTGTGACAAGCAATAAACTCAATTTCCATAGTGGATGAGGTTATCGTCGACTGTTTCACACTCTTCCAAGACACAGCCCTACCAACTATCATAAAGATGTAGCTTGAGGCAGACTTCTTAGTATCAACGCAGCTAGCATAATCTGCGTCCGGGTACCCAACCAACTCCAAATGGTTAGACCTTTTGTATGTGAGTCTGAAGTCTTTTGTCCTTTGCAGATAGCGTAACACCTTCTTTGCAGTTATCCAATGCTGCATTCCTGGATTGGAAAGATACCTATCCAACATTCTAACTACAAAAGCAATGTCCGGTCGCGTATAGACTTGAGCATACATGATGCTCCTTACCACTAACAAGTACGAAAAATCCTTCATTCGATTCTTTTCCAGATCATTCTTAGGACACTGGAAAAAGCCGAATTTGTCACCCTTTACTATGGGCACGCGACTATCCTAGAGCACATTTTGCATGCCATACCTTTCGAGTATCCTATCAATGTAAGCCCTCCATAACAGGTTAAGCAATCCACGTGATTTGTCATAGTGTATCTCAATGCCAATGACATAAGAGGCAACACCAAGATCCTTCATCTCAAACTTTTGAGACAAGAAATTCTTGGTATCGCTTATCATCCTAATGTCACTGCTAGCCAACAGAATGCCATCAACATACAAAATCGATATAACAAACTTGCTCCCACTGATATTGACGTAGATGTACTCATATGTAATGTTTTCTACAAAATCATATAAGGAAATTACTTCATGAAACTTTATATACCACTATCGTGATGGCTGTTTCAACCTATAAATGGATTTCTTGAGTTTACATACCATGTGTTATGAGCTATCAGTTACAAAACCTTCAGGTCATAACATGTATACGTTCTCATATAAATCTTCATTAAGAAACACAATCTTAACATCCATCTGATGCAGCTCCAAATCCATGAGCCACAAGAGCCATTATTGTAACGCCCCCACTGACACTGTACAGATATTGTCCGCTCTGGCCAAAGCCACATGGTTTTGGTCCTAGGGTTACCCCTAAAACGAGTCTATAAAGGGAAGGTGAGAACTCCACATATAGCCCAAGGTCAAAGCGCTCATCCATTCGATGTGGGACTAACCTTACCCAGCGCTCTACCAACTAGAGCGTTATTTTCGAAGCCCGACCGATTCTAACGAGACTTAAATGACAACCCATGCTCGGACCACAACCAGGCTACATTGGGGTGTTAGAATCCCCCACCTTCAGGCCAGAGCCGCCCTCGGCTTTGATACTAATTTTGTAACGCCCCCACAGATACTGTACAGATATTGTCCACTCTGGACAAAACCGCATGGTTTTTGTCTTGGGGTTACCCCCAAAATGCGTTTGTATAGGGAAGGTAAGAACTCCACATATAGCCCAGGGTCAAGGCGCCCATCAATCCGATGTGGGACTAACCTTACCCAGCACCCTACCAACTGGAACATTATTTTCAAAGACAGACCGATCTTAATGGGATCCGAATGACAACCCACGCTCGGACCACAGTCAAGCTGCACTAGGGTGTTAGAATTATAATCCTGAATGAGTCTTTCTTATACACGGTTGAGAAATTAGTCTACTTAAAATCAATGCCTTTACACTGATTAAAACTCTTGGCAACAAGTCTAACTTTACTCCTTGAGGTAATTCAACAAGATCCAAAGCTTCGTTGTCCTTCATGGATTTCAACTCATCCTTCATAACATCAATCCATCGAGAAGAGTTAGTACTTCATTTGGCTTGTGTAAAGGATTCAGGATCCTTTTCCACTTCTATGTCAAACCCGTGCTCTTGCAAATATACGATGTAATCGTCTGAAATCGTAGGCCTCCTCTCTCTATCTGATCTCCTTAATGGCCCACTTTTTGGAGTTTGATTTTGATTTCCTCCTTTAGTGGGTTGTATAAGAGGTTCATCGTTGTGATCTATAATGATTACAAGTTCAACTACAGAATTTATCTCCACGAGATCTGGAATGGTTGTGACAGGAATCACATCACTCTCCTCATTGAATATAAAATTCTTGATATTGGTACTCCCACTATTTTCAGTATCCTCAATAAAATTGATAGCCTTTTGGACCTTTCTAGGTATCATATAAAGAAACAGCTTACGATTTTATGATCGAGCTTCCTTTTTTTAGGGTTATACGCTTTAGCCTCAACGGGACACCCCCAAACGTGGAGGTATCGAAGACTTGGTTTTCTCTCATTCTGCAACTCAAAAGGTGTTTTCATTACAGTATTATTGGAGACCCTATTGAGGATATGAACTGCAATTTTAATTGCATCACCCCACATAGATTCTGGCAATATCGAATTTCTCATCATGCTACGCACCATGTCCATTAAGGTACGATTGCACCTTTCAACTATACCATTCTACTTTGGTGTTCTAAGCATGTTGTATTGGGCGACAATGCCACAATCTTGTAGGTATCTAGTGAAGGTTCCTGGATTACGACTTGATTCGTCATCTCTGTCATAGTATTCATCACGATGGTCAGACCTAATGACTTTAATCTTCTTATTAAGTTGATTTTTAACTTCGACCTTATAGATTTGAAAAGCATCCAATGCATCTGATTTTTCCTTTATAAAATAGAGGTACCCAAAACGAGAGTAGTCATATATGAAAGTGATAAAATATTTGTGTCAACTCCTAGATGTTATAGGGAATGGACCACAAATGTCTATATGTATCACTTCGAAGAGTGTTACATTCATAGTTACACATTTCTTCCTTATTTGGTCTATTTACCTTTAATATAGTATATGCATACCTTATAGTTGGAGAAATCCAGAGAATGAAGAATTCATTTCCGCACTAGCCTTTCCAATCTCTCACGAGATATATGGCCTAATCGCCAGTGTCACAACATTGATGAATTTTCATGCTCCAGCTTTTGTTTAAATCCCACTTTATTTCCATGTAGGGCATTCACATTATAGAAGTGTGGGACATCAAAATCTAATTGGTATGGGTTGTTTACCATAGAGCTAGTGTCAACAATGATTGAATCAAAATAAATACTCAACCTTTCATTCTTAAATTTAAACGAATATCAAACGAGAAATAAAAATTAAATTACACCTTATAGAAGGCACACAAAATGTATCTACTAGATCTAATAAATGACCCGACCTTAAACTAAGCCTACAGACTGTGACTGCCTCCACATCAACTTTAACATCATTGCCTACGTATACGAGCGCTCTGCATCAATTGGTGGCCGGCTCTATAGCAAGTCCTGCACAGATGTACAAATGTGAATAGTTGTTTTCAAATTTATCTACCAAGAATTTACCAATACATTAGTTAGATTATATTTAAAACAGACCAAGATAGTATTATTACCCTTCTTTATAAGCCACTGCTTTTACTTTATGTTTTTTTTTCTTTTCATGGCCCGACTTCTTGCAAAAGAAGCAATTATTCTTCTTAGTCCGCTTATTTTTCGATCCATTCTCAGGTTCATTACCTGCAGGAGGTCCTAAAGATCTTTTATTAGAACATTGTTTCCTTTTTCTTTTTCCATTATATCCATGTCCATTTCTATGTCATGAGGTTATAAGATTAACATTTTGTGCCTTACCCACTTGCTTGATCTTATCTTCCTCTTGGACACACTGAAAAATTGGTTCGTCCAATGTTCATTTATTCTTTAGCATGTTATAGTTCACAAGGAACATTCTGTATTGAGGAGGTAGGTTGTTCATGATCAAGTGGACCAATTAGTCGTCCTTGATTTTCAGGCCCAAAGACCGAATTTTAGAAACCACTTTGATCTGTTCTATAATATATTCACGAATGTTTCCTTCTCCGTCGTAGGATGAGTGGGTCGATTTGTTCAATAAGTAACCTACTTCAACCTTATCCGATTTCTTGAACCAGTTTCCCATTTCGGATAAGAAAACCTTGGCTTTATCTGTATCAAGCATAACACCTCTCATTATCTCAGAAATCGAATGCTTTATGATTTTGAGACACATACTATTATATCTGGACCACACCTCATATCGTTCAACCTCTGATTCAGTAACATTTTCAAATGATTTTGGAAGCTCTGGTTTCACCAAGGCAATGTTCGGTTGTAGGCACCCCTGGACTATTTCTATGGACTCTTTCCATTAGACATAATTGGACCTAGCTAAGGCATGAACATGATGCTTTTGAGTTAGAATTGTAATTGGTTACAAAATATACACTCACATTAGAATTTGTTTTATTTTAAACAAAATGAAATATCAGGTAAATAATCATTAATTCAATTGATTATGGCCTTCAATTGAATTGTCCAGGATAAAGATGGGCCCAACCAATCAATCATGACGAGAATCGGTCACATCATTATGACTCCTCCTGTTAGCGGTAGTCACAACATGTAAATGATTCTCCTGTACATGAAGCTAAACAATGCCGATGATGTAAATCCAAGATACTTAACACCTGCGGGCGAGATGAGTGTCTCAGTCTTACACCACCAGCACGGTTTACTTCACATCGTCTACTTCCCTACCAAACAATGAACAATTGTGTTTTCGTCATCGTCTGCATGGGATGTGAACGCAACTGTATGTCTTTGACTTTATCCCAATTGTACAGGTCCAGATTAGTGAAAATATTCACTGACTGAGGTCACGATGGTGGCTAACACAACCAGATCCAATCCCATGAATTTGGCCTTAGGATTGTTTTTAATCATGCCCGTCAAGGATTATTTATAAATTATTCTGATTTGACTTAGTAAATAGTTGATATTGACTGTTGGAAAATGGATAATCCATAAAGTGAAACAAACTGTTATATTTCACTTTTATTTCAATAATCCATGTCAACTACTAAAATATGAGTAATGGGCACAAAACTAGGCCAATGAGAACTCTATTCATATGGCCTACTCCCTTAGTAAGGTGGATTGATAATTCATGTTCTTTAGCTTAAAAAAAAACATTCATTCATTCGACGTTTGCGTAAAAGAAACAGTTAGATAAAGGTAAGCTAGCGGTAGACTTTCAAACTAATCATGTGGTTCATCTGATGATTGGAACTGCCCGATGTTTGGATTCGAACACTAGCCTTTTGGATCCCAACCAATGAACGTCCCTGATCTTGAACACGTTTAGGTGTGATCAATCCAGGTGGATGCCCAATCTTAAATAGCTTTAAAGCCATGATCGTGGAAAGTAATCCTGGCCATTGATTGGTCAGCAGATCCGTTAGTCCACAAAATGTTGTTGATGCATAATATATAACACACTAGTTATTTGATACTTTGGTACTGTATAATGCTTCATACTCAGGCCCTCGCAAACTGGTACACATGGTATTATATAGTAAACCCCTAAAAGGGGAAACTCATCAAAGAAACAGTGAATGGGCCATAGCCCAATCATGTGGCCGATAGACAGTTACATTTAAGAAAAGGGGGAAGGGGGGAGAAAGGATGGGCCCACTCATGTTTCAATTGGCCAGAATATGGGTCTGAAGGGTTATCTCAATTGAAGAGGGTTTTGAGAAACCTTAACATTCAGCCTCTGTGGCAGTCGTAGAAAACCTCACCTCTACACATCTCCTACAAGTCTGGCCATTACCGGGATGTCGATCGAAGAATTATCAGATGTTCTCCACACCGGCGATGATAGCAGCCCAAGCTGTTGCCATCACTAGATGCAGGTGGTGTATCTCCTCAGTCATATGCCAAATCTCGGTGATAGGTCACCGAAATCAATGGTTGCTCAAGGGTTTTCACCAGAGTCCCTATTCGAGCGAACCAATTAATCAACAAATATAGAACTGATGAAGAAGTGTGGACACTACCCGGATCAAGAAAGGCCAACAGAGGAAAGGCAAATGGGTTCTTTGCTGCATCCATGACTTCCAACAGAGGTGATTGACTTCGATGGCTCAGCCTCTTTTTTTGTATTTTTTGTATGGGTTTTGAAAACCCTCTGTAGTAGGGATAATGGAGTTGCAACAATGGGGCTTTAACCCCTATGATTTTGCTTGAATCCGATAACACCTTATTCCATATGAAAATACCAGCAACAATGGCGGTCTTTGTCGCTAGCGATGAACGATTCTAGAATCGTCTCTATAGCTAAGATCTATCTTACACAGATCCGGCCCTTGTGGTTATGAAAACAAATACAATAATATGTATGGATCCACCAACCCCAATGCATTATTAGGCTCTAATACCAACTGTGAAAACTATATTACGGAATTGAAGGACCATGCAGTGCATTAGAGATGGGGATTGATAAACCATAACACAAATTCATACCTGGTAAGGATGCCATAGTTGTAGACTGAATGTCGTAGTCTCTCGCACCTTACACCTTTATGAAAGCATCAGGATGAGATGGGAAGCTTTCAATGTGTGTAAGATTGGGGACCCATGTTGCACAGCACGTTAACAACACCGGTGAACCGAGATCCAATCTCCGGTCTCACCCACAAACGATAAATAAGAAGAAATAATAACCAGAAGCAGAATTCAAACAAACCAACAATCCACAAGATGAAATTTACGTAGAAAAACCCTAACAAGGGTAAAAAACCACGGTGTAAAGTTCCACTATGAACAAAGTTACAAAGAGTAGACTCACCTTCTCCTATGCTCCCATGCACAGAGATAACCCTTTTTGCTAACATCTTCTCTCTTTATCACCTTGGACGTATAGAAACTCTAATCACATACCCTAATCCCGAATTACACCCCTTTATATAGCATAAGACAGAAATATGACTTAAAATAAGAAACCCTGCGAAACAGTGCGCATCTGGTCAGGTGCCTGCCTAGTGTGAAATATGTCTAGCGAGCTTTAGAGAAAATACCCGAATTTTTTGCGTCCGACCAACCATGGTCTGGCGCCTGCCCTGGGCACCGAGAGCCCGGTCCATTGACCATCAGGTGCCCGACTGAGTCTGAATCAGTCCAGAGACTTGTCTCCTCTGGGTGAATATTGGGCGCCCGATCACTGACCGTTCGGACGCCCGACCACCCCTGGTTGACAAACCTGGTATGCTGGCTCCACACCTCAACAATCTCCAACTTGGAAACACATTACCATAGACCCTTCGTCTTCTACATCCGGAGTGCACTACCTTCCCGTCTTCAAGCCTTAAGACCAATTAAAGCTGAACAGAGCTCCAGCTTCTCCCATGTGATCGTCTTGGTCAACATATCCGCAGGGTTCTTACTTGTATGGATATTCTCTAAGGCAATTGATCCATCTTCCAGTGGTCATTGAATGAAAGGCTGAATTCTTGGCCAAGTGTATTGCACTCCGATTGTCACTGTACAACTTGCAATCTACTTACTTCTTCCTCAACTCTTTCATAAAACCTTGCATCCACACCATCTCCTTGCACGCTTTTGTAGCTGTAACATACTATGTTTTCGTTGTACTAATGGACACTATCTTCTGTAACTAAGAGACACAACTGACTGAGCACTACCTAAAGTAAAGACATACCCTGCAGTGCTCCTTCTGCTATCAATATCCCGTGCCAAATCTGAATTGACGTGGCCTTGTAACTCAATTTTTGATCCTCCATAACATAGCCCTACATCCATAGTACCTACCAGGTATTTGAGAATCCACTTCACAGCTTCCCAATGTTCCTTCTTGGGATTATTCATGAGCCTGCTAACAACTTCCACTGCTTAAGCAATATCTGACCTCGTGCTAACCATAACATATATGAGGCTCCCTATAGCTAACGCATATGGGATTTTAGCTATGTAGTCCCGTTTCTTCTGCGTCTTCTCACCTTGCTCCTTATGAAGCTTGAAGTGATTGGCTAATGGGGTGCTAACCGGCTTAGCACATCCCATACTAAATCGATCAAGTACTTTGGTTATGTACTCTGCCTGTGACAAAAATAGTTTCTTGTTTTTCCTGTCATATTATATCCTCATGCCTAGGATTTGTTTTGCAACTCCTAAATCCTTCATGGCAAATTCTCTAGACAATTGTCTTTTGAGATCTGAGATGTCCTTCATGCTTGATCCGGCTACAAGCATATCATCAACGTACAGAAGAAGAATGATGTATGACGTATCAAGCTTCTTCAAATAGCAACAATAGTCTGCATGACATCTCATAAACCCATTTCTCGACATGAAACTGTCGAACTTCTTGTACCATTGCCTCGGGTCCTGCTTCAGGCCATATAGACTCTTTATCAGTCTACACACCTTATTCTCCTTTCCTAGTACCACATATCTTATTGGCTGATGCATATATATATATATCTTCTTTAAGGTCCCCATGAAGAAAATCTGTCTTAAAATCTAGCTGCTCTAGATATAGGTCCTTTGTAGCTACTATACTTAAGACCACGCAAAATATAGACATCTTCACCACTAGTGAAAATATTTTAGTGAAATCGATACTTGCCTTTTTTTGGAACCCTTTAACAACTAATCTGGCCTTGTACCGCTTCGAGCCATCATGCTCCTCTTTCAGTTTGTAAATTCACTTGTTATGAAGAGCTTTCTTACCCTTAGGTAGAGTGACGAGCTCCTACGTACGATTGGACTCAAGAGAGTCCATCTCATCATCCATAGCCTGCTCCCACTTAACCCATGTATCTGATTGTAATGCCTCTTCAAGACACTCTGGTTCACCATTATTTGTCAATAGTAAATAATGTAGGAAGGGTAAGTATTGAACCTTGGGTCTCCTATCCTAAGTAGACCTCCTCACAATCGATATTTGTGGCTCTGCCTCATCTTGCTCTTGTGTATGATCATCATGTGGCACTGTAACACATGTGTCCGGTAACTCTTCTAACTCTACGAATTCTTTCTCATCAGCCTTATTCTGTTTTTGCTGTAAACTGTCCTTATGCATCACTTTCTCATTGAAGACTACATCCTTGTTTTTGATGATTTTTCAGTTCTCTATATCCCAAAATCGGTAGACAAAATCATGCTGCCTGTAGCCTGTAAACGTGCACCTCCTACACTTCGCATCCAACTGTTTCTGTATTCTACATCAATGTGAACATATGAAGTGCATCCGAACACTTTAAGATGTGTAAGGTTCACTTGTAAACGTGCACCTCCTAGACTTCGCATCCAGCTGTTTCTGTACTCTGCATCAATATGAACATATGAAGTGCAACCGAACACTTTGAGATGTGTAAGGTTCACTTCTTTTTCGGTCTATGTTTCTTCTGGTAACCTACTATTCAATGATGTTGAGGGATTCAATTGATGAGATATACGGTAGTAGTCACAACATCTGTCCAAAACGTCTTGGGCAACCCTGCATGTAACCTCATGCTCCTGGCGCGCTCAAGGATAGTCCTGTTAATGCGCTCAGCCACACCGTTTTGCTGCGGTATCCCTGGAATCATTTTTTAATGTTTGATTCCATGTGCTGTACAATACTCCTCAAATCTCTTGTAACAATATTCTCCCCCATTATCTTATCTGAGACATGTTACAGTTTTACCTGTCTCGTTTTCTACCAAAACCTTTCACTTCTTAAATACAACAAACACCTCAGATTTATGTTTTAAGAAATAGACCGACAGTTTCCTACTAGCATCATCAATGAAGAGACAATAAAGTGATCCACTAAGAAATGATACCTGTGTCGGTCCCTGTGTACAAGCTCCAATAAATGCGTCTTTGAAGCGCGTTTTGTTTTCTTGAAGCTTACTCTCTTTTGCTTGCCATACACGCAGTCCTCGCAGAATTCCAAGTCGATAGACTTTAACCCTAGTAGCTTCCTTTTTTTACAATAGCATTTCATCCCCTTCTCACTCATATGTCCCAAACTCTGATGCCATAACTGCTCATTCACTCCAACTGATACAACCGCGAGTGAGCTATATGATTCGGAAGTCATATACAAAGTACATTCCTTCTTACCTCGAGATATTACTAAAACACCTTTTGTAACCTTCCAAGCATCGCTAGTGAACATTGTCACATATCCAGTATCGGCTAACTGCCCTATTGAGATTAAGTTCTTTCTAAGACTTGGTACATGTTTGACATCCTTCAACTTTACGGCCGTTTCGTCTTTTTAACTTATCTGAACGTCTCCTTTTCCAACGATACTGCACGGCTCATCTCACCCAAGTAGATTCTCCCAAGGTGACCTGACACATAATCACAAAGAACTTCCTTTAACGAAGTGGCATGAAACGAAGCACCCGAGTCTATAACCTAAGACTCATTCCATGTATCAAGAGACAAGATCAACGCCTCTGTGTCACTCTCCTCAGATAGATTTACTGAATCCTTCCTACCTTGAGAGCTTCCTTCTTGTTTCTTAAACGCCCTGCAATCACGTTTCATATGCCCCTTCTTTTCGCAATGCTAACACCCTTCCTTATCTTTCGGTCCCTTGGACTTCTTCCTCGACTTAGAACGCTCGTGTTTATTGCCTCCTTTGTTTGATTTTCATCCCTTCAACATTTAGAGCATTCCCCGAATCTCCTGAAATTCCCGACGCGTTCCTTTTATATTCTTCACTGAGAATTAGAACCGCCACATCATCGAATTTCAACTTCTTCGACCCTAAAGAATTGCTCACGGCAATCACCAAACCATCCTAACTGTCTGGCAAACTGGATAAGATCAATAGTGCTCTGACCTCATGCTCCTAAGTGATGCCAACGGATTTTAATTGGCTCGTGACTATATTGAACTCGTTTAGATGTTCAGCCACGCCCCCACCATCTGACATCTTCATGCTGAATAACCGTTTCATAAGATGAACCTTGTTGGACGCTGAGGGTTTCTTATACATCATAGCTAGAGCTTGCATTAGTTATTTTGTGGTCTTCACCTTGGATATATTGAAGGGGACGCTCTTAGACAAAGAGAGTCGGATCGTTCCTAAAGCCTTCTGATCCACTAAAGACCATTCATCATCTGTCATCTTCTTTTATTTCTTCTCTTTTCCTTCTAGAGGAATATAAAGGTCTTTCTAATACAGATAATCCTCCAGCTACATCTTCCAGAAGACAAAGTTTGAACCATCAAACTTCTCAATTAGTGTCTTCTTTTCTTCTATCATAGCTCCCACTTGAACTAAACCAATAGCTTTAACACCAGTTGTTGCGCAACAAGCCAACAATACCGGTGAACTGAGATCTAATATCCGGTCTCACCCACAAACGATAAACAAGAAGAAATAATAACTAGAAGCAGAATTCAAATAAACCAACAATTCATAAGACAAAATTTACGTGGAAAAACCCCAACAAGGGTAAAAAATCACGGGTGCAAAGTTCCACTATGAAGAAAATGAAGTTACAAAGAGTATACTCACCTTCTTCTATGCTTCCATGCACAGAGACGGTTCTTTTTGCTAACATCTTCTCTCTTTCTCACCTTGGACTTATAGAAACCCTAATCTCATACCCTAATCCCGAATTATACCCTTTTACATAGCATAAGACAGAAATAGGACTCAAAATAGGAAACCCTGCGAAATAGTTCGCATCCGGTCGGGCGCCCACCCAATGTGAAATATGTCCAGCGAGCTTCAGAAAAAATACCCGAATTTTGGGCATTTGACCACCCATGGTGTTTGGGCGCCCGGTCCACTAACCATCGGTTACCCGATTGAGTCTGAATCAGTCCAGAGACTTTTGTCTCCTCTAGGTGAATATCAGGCGCCCGGTCACTAATTGTTCGGGCACCCAACCACCCCTGGCTGGCAAACCTGGTGTGCTGGCTCCACACCTCAACAACCCAACCTTGATTTTATAGATGTGAGGGGTGAGGAGTTTGAAACCCATCGAAACTCCTCTACCATAGGCTCCATACGAATTTGGAGTATCCTAACTCAACTATGACATTGTGCGTGCGACATAGGTCTAGCACACCACCCCTATACGAATTTAGATCAATTCAGTCTTTCGTGGGTTTTATTGGTATTCCTAATTATCAAATCTAACCTTTAGGTAAATCCAGACAGTTGATCAATTATGCTCACTATATAAAAAAAACTTACATTAGGATTATTTTTGTGTAGTGGAATAACCTTACAAATGCTTTGGATGGCATATAGATGTTACAGTGAGCCCAAAAAGGTTTCAATGGTGGGGAGTTCGATCCCCACCATTTCCTGGTGTGACTTTGTTGAGCTTTGGGTCAGCTTAATTTTTCGGCTCGTGTTCTAATATGAGTTGACGAAGCTAGTGGAAGGAGTGGATGTCAGAAGGACTTACGATGGCCATGTAGAGCTAACTGAAGCTCTGCCCAAACCATTACACTGGTGGCCCACTTCTGGGATGTGTTGAAAATTGCACTAATTGTATGCTCCTAACACTAAATTGGTCACATTCTTTTCTGAAACGTTAGCAAACGTTATGTCAACAGTCCACCAAAGGCCCAGTGACCCGATTGTCGGATGGACGCAGATTGCGTCCTGCCCCAGCCTAAATGCATTATCATCTGGGCAAACCTGTGGAGGGGCACATTGTGATGTATTAGTTTATCCATTTCGTCCTTCCATTTCATGAGATCATTCTAGGATATGGACCAAAAAATAGGCAGATCCAATGCTCAAGTGGGCCACACCAAATAGTGATGGACCCTAGTGACATCATCACTACAATAGCGCGAGTGATGACATCACCAGGTTCCATCACTATTTGGTGTGGCCCACTTGAGCGTTGGGCCTTCCTCTTTAAATTCACACCTTAAAATGATCTTATAAAATGGATGGACGAAGTGGATATATGGATGCATCATGGTGGGCCCCTTCACAGGTCTGCCTGGACGGTAATGCATCTAAGTAGGGACAGGATGCAATTTATGTCCTTGTCGGACGTGGATTGCGTCCAAATTCTATATGGACGCAAAGCATCCAAACCAAGCTGTGGAGAAGCCCACCGTGATATATCTGTTTATCCACTCCCTCCGTTCTCCTTCTTAGGCTGACCACATGAGACCAAGAATGAGGCAGATCCAGCACTAACGTCGGCCACACCAAAATATTGATCTCGGGTGCATTAAATGCACCAATCAGTAAATGCAAGGGTCATCTATGGTATGGCCGACCGGAGCATTGGATCTGCCTTGGTCTCGTGCCTTAAAATGATATTAGAAAAGGAATGGACGGAGTAGATAAACAATACATCAAGGTGGGCTCCTCCACAGCTTGGTTTGGACGCAATCCGCGTCCCGGATTGTCGGGAGCATCCGGTAGTGTGATCTTTAGTCCTTGGCTATCCAGCAGGTGGCCCAGCAACTGGACAGCATGGATCGATGGGCAAGTTGGTCAATTTCTCAGCCTTCAGTACATATGCACGTACTTTCTTCTGGGAGAAGGGTCGTTTTCTGACGATTGTAAGTTTGGTGCTCCGGACCGTCAGTAGGCGCCAAACATACGACGAGCAGACAGAGACCACGAATTTCTTGTGGCATCGAGACCACCAACCATGCCCGAAAACAGCAGGGGTGGAGAGATGTATTATTGTGGTTGCGGCCCTGCGGGAGCGGATTAGGTGTTACCAAAGTAACACCCAGTGTTGCCCTTAACGTGTGGGGCCCACCTTGATCAAGTTTTTGTATATCCATGCCGTCCATCCGTTTTTCCACGTCATTTTAGGACGTTATACGAAAGTTTAAATATATTCAAACCTCACGTAGACCACACCACTGAAACAAGTGGTGAATGACCGTTAAAGGATTTTTGTGGGTCACAAAGTTTTGCATCAAGCTGATCTTTATATTTTCCCTTCATCCAAATCTTCTTTACCTTATCAACGGGTTGGATGGAAAATAAAAATTACGGTAGGCCTTACTAGGGGGCCTTGGGAAGTTTTTAATGGTGGGGTCTAATAACCACTATTTCTGTCATATGGTACACTTTGGATTTGGATCTTCTTAATTTTTTAGAACACTTCTTAAACTAGGCTGTAAAAGAGGATCGGGCCGTGGATATACGGCAAATTATTAAGGTGAGACCCATGGTAAGGGTAACACGTACTAAAGTGTTACTAGTAAGCTCCTATGAGTTTCAACAAGAGGTTTGGGGCCTGAGCCAGCAACAGTTTGGATGGAAAATAAAAATCACGGTGGGCATTATTGTAGGTCCTGGAAAGTTTTTAACCATTATTTTCTATAGTACAGCCCACTTTAAATTTGGATCTTCTTAATTTTTTAGAAAACCTTTTATACTAGGCTGTAAAAGAGGACGAACGGCATGGATATATAACAAATTACTAAGGTGGGACCCGTGGTAAGGGTAACACCCACTAAAATATTACTGGTAGGCTCCCAAAGAGTTTCAACACCAGGTTTTTGGGTTTGAGCACCCTAAGGTGATGAAATCTAGGCCAAGCGACATGTTGTGTGTTCGTGTCATGTCATGTCATGTCATGTCAAAATTTTGCTCACCTAAACCCAGCCCATTAACTAACGGATCAAAATCTAGAAATCCAAACCCATTAATTAATTTAACGGGTTACCCGTAACCTGACCTGTTTAACCTGTTAGGCTAGACTACTCATCAGATGGCCATACCATTGATGAGGACAACTGATAGTTTGACCCAACATACAACAGTGGTCCACCTTGTGGGCCCATTCTATCACTGAAAATAATAGAATTTACTCGTGAGACGAGGAGGAATCACTTGTACATTACAATATTGCATATAATGGAGTGCCAGGTTCATAGGTGGGCCATGGTTTGGTGATCTAGACCATTATGTTAATTGGTTAAACGGGTTCATAGGTGAAACATTGACCCGACCCGTTATGTCAACGGGTCTTAATGGGTCAACCTGTTAGTGACCCGACACGATAAGGCTGGACTGGAACACTGATTTTTTCGTACGGGTTTCGTGCGGATTAATGGGTCGTGTGAAACCAGGCCATAATGAAATCCCACTAGTGCAGGTTGTGTATGGGTTGGTGGGTGCTTGTGTTTTAAAAAAAAAAAAAACAAAAAAAACAAAAAAGAGCAAGCAGTCCCTATGAGAGCTGACTGAAATGGGCAGGGATCGGTGAGAACACCTGCAGGCAAGCTATGCAAGGCCAATTATGTAAATTCAACATCCAATCCGTCCATATGTTTGGTCCTCTATTCTAACTCCTTTGTGTGTGTGTGTGTGTGTGTGTGTGCGCGGGGGGGGGGGGGGGGGGGGGGGGGGGGGTGCAGATTACTGGAGGGCCACATCACATGGAACAATAGGGATTGCATGCCAACTATAAATTTGTGAACGGGGCTACCATAGTATATCTTTGATAAAACCCATTAATCGTGTGTAGCTCACCAGGAACAAATGAAGAATAAAAAATCAGCCTGATCGAAGAAAAAGTCAGTCGAGTCGGGTCATACCATGTGAACTTAGAGGTTTGGTGTGGCTGATATTTTGTTGGTCCGGTTAAAATTAGGATTCTCGCCTGATGGACGGATTGGATTTAAATATACATGATTGGTCCACGGGGGCTGGGTGGTTTAGGCGTTGTGTAGAAGATGGATGTAGCGGTTCAATTTTATGAGGACCATCGTCTGCCTCGAAAGGCATATGAAAATTCAGCACGGTTGCTTCTCATTGGTCCAAGTTATTGCCGATGGTTTCATCTTCCATAATATACAACCCATGTTGAAAAAATTTGTTTTGAAAACAATTTTAAAAGAAAAAATATGCATTTGGTTTTTGTCCCAGATCGGATGGGAGAAAGAATTTTTACCTCTTTATAAGTAGGGTGTTGTGCACCTTATTTATGGTGGAAGAGAGGGAGAATGGTGGCTTACGTGTTCCAGTGCGACACGCGCACTGGCACGGGCTCGGTCTCGGTCTCGGGCTCGGGCATGGGCACGGGCTCGGGCTAGGTGCGAGGGCGTGGGCACGTGAGGCAATGTGGCTGTAGAGGCGCTAGTGGCGCACTTGGCACTTCGCACGTGCGCATCGTGTCGCGACCTGGCGGACCGGAGATAGACTGGTGCGACAGAGGCTAGGTAGTAGGTCAGGTGGCTGGGTTCGGAACAGAGGAGGTGCTGTGGGTGGGAGGTCTGACAGAGAGACCTCTCTGCTTTTTATAGAGAGCTGCAGGACTAATTAGAGGGACCTGTGTAACTGCTCATGCAGTAACGGTCCATACCATGCAGTAACAGCTGCATGTGGCTAGCCCAACAGTCAGAAACGGCTAGCCATTGAGTCTAAACAGCCAGCATGCTGGTGCATAACTCCTACATGCACAACAGTCAGAAATTGCCATAAACGGCTAGTTTCTCATAACAGTCAGAAAACGGCTAGTGCCATTATGGCTCTGGAACAAAACTGCTAGCCACCCTTGCCTATATAAACCGGACATGTCTGATTCATTCTAACACAACAACAGCAATCACAACCATCACTACTGAACCAGCACCCATCTAAGTCTATTAGCCTCTCGGTTTGGTTGATTCAAACCAAACCACTTAGACCAGCGTAGTGGTCTACTGCTACAAGAAGAAGACCTCCATTCTTGTTCTCTTTTTCATTTCTTTATCTGCCAGAGTGTGTTACTGAGTTCCATAGTGGTTCCTTCGTTTTTGCTGAACGCAGAACCACATAGGGCTCGTCGTATCCTGGAAGCAATCTGCCTGCAACCTATCAGCAGACTCAAAATAATTTGAGTAGGGGCGAATTACGCTTTAAGGACAGCGTATTTTTTCACGTGCTTTAGCCTGTCCTTATTTCTCGATTTTTTCAATTAATTTATTTTTAAGATCAGAAATTTTATCAACAATCTTAAAGCGTAATTATCTGATATGGAAACCGAAGGGGTATCATCAATCAAACTGATGAACCAGGATTTGATTCGTCTGGACCGGTTCGATGGAACCAATTTCACCAGATGACAGGATAAGATAAAGTTCCTGCTTACGGCGTTGAAGATATTCTATATCATAGACCCGAACTTGAAGCCGCTTCCTCCAGCTACTGATACAGACACGACTGAGCAGATCAACGCACGCATCAAGAGAGAAGAAGATAATCTTCTGTGTCGAGGACACATTCTAAACACGCTATCTGATTGTCTGTATGATCAACACACCAGAACTGAATCTGCCAAAGAAATTTGGACCGCTCTCGAGTTCAAATTCAAGACCGAATAAGAAGGTACGAACAAATATCTAATAGCTAGCTATTTCGACTACACCATGGTACATAACAAATCGCTGTTAGCCCAAATCGAATAACTACAGCTAATTGTTGGCAAAATTAGTGCCCTAAAAATTGATATCCCTGAAGCTTTCCAAGTCGGGGCTATTATCGTAAAATTGCCCCCGAGTTGGACAGAATACAGGAAGAAACTGCTACATAAAACCGAGGATTATTCACTGGACAAATCCAGAAACATATCCGAATAGAGGAAGAATCCCGAAACCATGAAAAGAAAAATGAAAATGGGAATTCCTCATCCAAGGTACAAGCAGTAGAAAGTACCCAAAACAAGAATCCCGAGAAGAACGGTTCCCTGAAACCCAATAAAGGGAAATTCAAGAAATCACAGAAGAAGAACGGAAAGTTCAAAGGCCCTTGCCATGTCTGTGGGAAAACCGAGCATTACGCTCGAGTATGCCATCTTCGAAAGTCGAAGAATGAGGCAAGTGCAGTTGAAGAAGACATAGTTGCCATGATCACTGAATTAAACATCATTCAAGGCAAAGTACCTGGTTGGTGGTATGATACAGCTGCCACAGTCCATGTAAGCTATGACAGATCAGCCTTCAAGACTTATGAGGACCTGACCGATGGTCAAGAGGTCCAAATGGGTAATGAAGTCCGATCGAAAGTCGTAGGCAAAGGAACCGTGGAACTAGTCTTTACCTCTGGAAAGAAAGTGATCATAACTAATGTACTGTATGTTCCTGACATGAGATGGAACTTAGTTTCCGGGGATCTCCTGGGAAAACCTGGAATATGGGTAGTGTTTGAGTCGGGAAAACTGATTCTATCCAAGAACGGAAATTTCATTGGTAAGGGATATTCTTGTAATGGGATGATAAAATTTTCCTTGAATGAAAGTAGCCCTTCTGCGTATATGATTGAATCTGTAGCATTGTAGCATGGTAGATTAGCACACATAGGTTATAGTACCTTAAAATTCATGTCTAAGAATGACTTAATCTCATACACAGATAGTCAAAATGACAAATGTGAAATGTGTATAAGGTCTAAATTTACAAAGAAACATTTTCCTAGTGTTGAAAGATCATCTCAAATATTGGACCTAATATACACTAATATCTGTGAGTTAAATGACATTCTTACACGTGGATGAAGAAGATACTTTATAACCTTCATCGATGGTTGCTCCAGATATGTACATGTATATCTTCTAAAGAACAAAGATGTAGCACTCAGCATGTTCAAGATATATAAAGCAGAAGTGAAAAATCAACTAAACAAGAAAATTAAAGTTCTTCGTAGCGACAAAGGAGGAGAGTATTTTTCAAATGAATTCTCTAACTTCTGTGAAGAATATGGCATAATACATCAATGCACTGCGTCGTACACAGCGCAACAGAACGGTATAGCTGAATGGAAGAATAGAACCTTAGTAGAAATGGTCAACTCAATGCTAATACAATCAAAGTTGCCACTAGGACTTTAGGGAGAAGCACTTCTCGCAGCGTGCCACATCCTAAATAGAGTTCCTTCTAAGAAGTTTAACATTTCACCATATGAGCTATGGAAAGGTAGAAAACCTAATCTAGGATATCTTAAAGTGTGGGGGTGCCTCCCATATTGTAGAATGCCTGATCCCAAAAGAACTAAATTAGGATCCAGAGCTATTAAGTGCGCCTTTGTAGGGTATGCACAAAATAGCAAAGCATATAGACTCCTAGATTAGAGTCTAATACAATCATAGAGTCTAGAGACGTTGAGTTCTTTGAAAACTCACTATCCTTAGAGTCAAAGGATAATGAAATCCAAACTCCAAAAGATAAACCTATGGTAGAAGCTTAACATGAAGTTGAAGTTCCAATAGAACCACGTAGGAGTCAAAAGGTAAGAGTAGAAAAGAATCTTGATCCTGAATAGATAGACTCTCAACGTATCTCTTTTCATCTCGTAGAAGGAGATAGAGATAATGTTATTAGAAAGATACCTATAGTTATGATTATAGAAGATGATCCAACAACCTATAGAGAAGCTGTAACTTCTAGAGATTCAGCTTTTTGGAAAGAAGCTATCAATGATGAGATGGACTTGATTATGTCAAACCAAACTTGAAAATTGGTGGATCTACCTCCAGCTTCTAAACCCATATGGTGTAAGTGAGTATTTAGAAAGAAATATCTCACTAATGAAATTAGTTAAACCTTTAAAGCTAGATTAGTAGCTAAGGGATTCAGACAAAAAGAAGGAATAGATTATTTATATCAGATGGATGTAAAGACTGCTTTCTTGAATGGAGACCTCGACGAGGAGGTATATATGGAACAACCTTAAGAGTTCGTTCTGCCAGGAAATAAGAAGAAAGTCTGTAAACTAATTAAATCATTGTATGAACTAAAACAAGTACCTAAACAATGGCATGAGAAGTTTGATTCTAAAATACTTTCTCATGGTTTCATGTATAATGTAGCAGACAAATACATATATTCCAAAACAAATAGTAACTATATAATTGTTATTTATTTATACGTTGATGACCTGTTAATAATAAGTAACAAGATGGAAGGTGTAACTGAAACAAAGAAGTTTCTGTCTTCCGTATTTAAAATGAAGGATCTTGGACAAGTTGATACCATTCTAGGTATTAAAGTTAAAACTCATAGTGGGGGTTATGCGCTATGCCAATCTCATTATATTGAGAAAATAATAAACAAGTTTAAGCACCTGAATATTAAAAAAGCGAAAACCCCATTCGATCCAAGTATCAAGTTAAATGAAAATACTGGAAGAACAGTTGCACAATTAGAGTATGCGAGTGTTATAGGAAGTCTAATGTATGCAATGCAATGCACTAGACCAGACATCGCATATGCTGGAGTAAACTAAGTAGGTTTACTAGTAATCCCAATGTAGAACACTGGAAGGTAATATGAAGAGTACTTGGTTATTTAAAAGCAACCAAAGACTTAGGGTTATTTTACTCAGAATTTCCAGCTGTACTGGAAGGATATACCGATGTAAGTTGGATATCGAGTGCAGGTGACAACAAATCCACTACTGGATGGGTTTTCGCCTTAGGAGGTGCAGCTGTATCTTGGGGATCCAAGAAACAAACCTGCAAACTCACTCAACTATGGAGTCTGAGTTCATAGCCCTTGCTGCAACAGGTAAAGAGGCTGAGTGGCTTAGGGATCTTCTTTTAGAAATTTCATTCTATGCGAAGCCGATACCGGCTGTTTCGCTACATTGCGATAGTGAAGCCACATTAGCTAGAGCCTACAGCGGCACGTATAATGGGAAATCCAGACATATAAGTCTGAGACATGACTATGTAAGACAACTGATTCAAGATGGAATCATTGCAATATCTTATGTAAAGTCAAGTAATAACTTAACTGATCCTTTTACTAAACCTGTAACGAGAGAGGTAGTAAGGACAACATCCAGAGAGATGGGGTTGAAACTCTTTTCAAAAGATTTCACCAGTGATGGAAACCCAACCTAAAATTAGAAAATCCCTATATAAGGGTTCAATGGGTAAAAACAAGTCACTGATACGTGAAAAGTTTTAGCACTAAATTATATATATATACCTCATCCAGGATTATAGTGCTGGCTGTTACAGACAGAGGGTTGAGTCTTAGAAACTCTTAATGCAATTCAGTCTTAAGGATAAGTGTCTGAAAGTAATGGAGACACTGGAAGGACTTCACCTATATGAACATAGAGGTGGTGCCGCCTCTCATGAGAATGAGAGTTTTCTCGAGATCGTTCATGAAACAGGATAAGCATAAGGCCATTAAATGTGCTGAGTAAGAATTGTGGAAACTCAAATAACACTTAGAAAGTATGTGTGTGGTATTTTCAGTCCTGTTATATAAAAATAACTGGTTCAAAGCTGTGGCTACCAGTAATTTCGATAGGTCTTTGAAATACTTACACTAAGGAAGGATTCAAATCGAAAGATATCTTTCTTTATGCATATAATCTTTTATACTCTGGCAGACATCGTTTTTTTTTTTTCTGTTTTAAATTATTTTAAAACAAGTGGGGGATTGTTGAAAAAGTTTGTTTTGAAAACAATTTTAAAAGAAAAAATATGCGTTTGGTTTTTGTCCCATATCGGATGGGAGAAAGAATTTTTACCTCTTTATAAGTAGGGTGTTGTGCACCTTACTTATTTATGGTGGAAGAGAGGGAGAATGGTGGCTTGCGTGTTCCAGTGCGAACACCGCACACGGGCACGCGCACGCGCAATGGTACGGGCTCGGTCTCGGACTCGATCTCGGGCTCGGGCACGGGCACGGGCTCGGGCTCGGGCTAGGTGCGAGGGCGTGGGCACGTGAGGCAGTGTGGCTGTAGAGGCGCTAGTGGCGCACTTGGCACTTCGCACGTGCGCATCGTGTCGCAGATAGGTTGCGACCTCGCGGACCGGAGCGAGACTGGTGCAAGTCGCGGTGCGACAGAGGCTAGGTAGTAGGTCAGGTGGCTAGGTTCGGAACAGAGGATGTGCTGTAGGTAGAAAGTCTGACAGAGAGACCTCTCTGCTTTTTATAGAGAGCTGCAGGGCTAATTAGAGGGACCTGTGTAACTGCTCATGCAGTAACGGTCCATACCATGCAGTAACAGCTGCATGTGGCTAGCCCAATAGTCAGAAACGGCTAGCCATTAAGTCTAAACAGCCAACATGCTGGTGCATAACTCCCACATGCACAACAGTTAGAAACTGCCATAAACGGCTAGTTTCTCACAACAGCCAGAAAACGACTAGTGCCATTATGGCTCTGGACCAAAACTGCCAGCCACCCTTGGCTATATAAACCGGACAGGTCTGATTCATTCTAATACAACAACAGCAATCACAACCATCACTATTGAACCAGCACCCATCTGAGTCTATTAGCCTATCGGTTTGGTTGATTCAAACCAAGCTACTTAGACCAGCGTAGTGGTCTACTGCTACAAGAAGAAGACCTCCATTCTTGTTCTTTCTTTCTTTTCTTTATCTGCCAGAGTGTGTTACTAAGTTCCATAGTGGTTCCTTCGTTTTTGCTGAACGCAGAACCATATAAGGCTCGTCATATCTTGGAAGCAATCCGCCTGCAACCTATCAACAGACTCAAAATAATTTGAGTAGGGGCGAATTACGCTTTAAGGACAGCGTGTTTTTTCACGTGCTTCAGCCTGTCCTTATTTCTCGGTTTTTCCAATTAATTTATTTTTAAGATCAGAAATTTTATCAACAACCCACCTTTTAATGTGTGGAATTTTTTTGGCCCCACCATGATTTTTGTGTTAGATCCACACTGTCCATCAATTTTTTCATATTATTTTAGAGCAGAGTGGACCACACTATTATTTTAGGGAGTAGCGGGGATTTAGTTGAAACCTTTATAGGTTCCACTCTAAGGTTTATTTGCCATCTAACCTTTTCATAAGGTCATACACACGTAGATGAAGGGAAAACACATATACCAGCTTGTTCAGAGCCTTTTGTGGCCCTAAGAAGCTTTCAATGGTAGGCATCCAATTCCCTCTTTTTCACATAGTGTGGACCACTTTAGCCTTGGATCTACTTGTTTTTGGACTTGTTGCCTAAAAGGTATGGAAAAATGGATGGATCGTGTGGATCTAACAAATACAACATGATGGGGTCCACTGAAGTTTTACAAGTCAGCACCTTGGACTTTCTTTTCTCCTAGCAATTTACATGGCCCCCACGAACGATGTATTTCTTATATCATATAGTTCATCCATTTGTTTAGATAATTCTAGGATCTGAGAATAAAACCAAGGCATATCCAAAGTTCAAACGGAGCACACCATAGGAAACAATAGGAACTGATGCTACTACGTTGAAAACTTTTTGTGCCTATAGAAGGTTTTGATCAAGTTGATATTTGGGTTTTACCATCATCCAGTAATGGGGCGACTTTATTAACATGTTAGATGGCAAATAATCCTCAAGGTTGACCCAAGTAAGGTTTCTAAAGTAGTTTGTTCAATCCCCCTTGCTTTCTATGTGGTGGTCCACTTGAGCTTTGGATGTGACTCGGTTTTGGGCTTATGCTCATCTGGAAAAATTTTATGGAGGGCATGGATCCAATACAAAAGTCATGGTGGGCTTGGAGAAGTTCAAAACGCCACAAGTTATGTTTTGTAACTATTTGGAAAGAGAAGTACGACTTTTTTTTGTGAGTTGGAGCAATCGAAAATGACGTGGACGGTGGACCAATGAGAAGGAGAGCGGCTTAAATGATTAAGTGAGACCCCGACCTCAACCAAGACGGTGCGTCCTTTACGTTAGTCCATGGGGCCACCTTGATGTATGTATTATTTATCCACTCGGTCCAACCATTTATATACATAATTTTATGGTATTATATAAAAAAATTAAGCAGATTCAATTATCAGGTGACTATAGCATAAGAAATGGTGGTGATTGACCATTAATGGGTCATAAGCGTTTTGGATCAATCTGATATTTGTCTTTTCCCTTCTTCCAGTTGTATTTAACCTTATCAACGGATTGGATGTTAAATAAACACTACATAAACATTAAAAAGTGCCCTAAGAATTTTTTATGGTACGTTTCTTATGGTATGGTTCAAATGATGATTGGATATGCTTAATTTTTTTTTGTATAATTCCTTAAAATGATGTGCAAAAATGGATGAATGACCTGGATACATAGTACACACATCAAGTTAGGCCCCACGATGATCCACATGTATACATAGTACATACATCAAACCTTTTGAGGAAGTTCCCGAGAATCTAGGTGGGCCAACGTGATGTTTGTGAGAAATACACGCCGTCTAACGATTTTTGAGCTCATTTTAGGATGTGCAATAAAAAATGAACCGGATCCAAGGCTCAAGTGGGCTTAAAATAATGAGGATTGAACGTCCAGTTGAAATATTTTTGGGGCCACAAAAATTTTCAATCTAGCTAATATTTGTGTTTTCAGTTCATCCCAGTAGTAATAATATTATGAACAGTATGGATAGCATAAAAACATCATTGTGGACCCAGGGAGGTTTCAACGGTAAGAATTTCCCTACCCACGTTTTGCTTTAGTGCGGCCCACTTGAGTCTTGGATCTGGATTATTTTTGGTAGCACGTCCTAAAATGAGCTCACAAAATGGTTGGACGGCGTGGATTTCTCAAAAATATCATAGTGGGCCCCACCCAGATTCCCAAGGAACTTTCTTGTCCCCGTCAAAATCTCATGGTACATCATTTTCTTTGCAGGAATAGCCGGACGTGTATAGGTATAGGGTATTACCACCGCTGGTTAGGAACGGTCCGAACGGACAAGACTCTGAGGGGCCACCGCTATGTATGAGTTTTATCCCACGCCGTCCATCCATTTTTCCATATCAAAGCAGTTCCAATGTTCAAGTGGACCACACAATGGGGAATAAACGCCCACCCGTGTAAACTTTTTTAGGAGCCACAGTAGTTTTGGATCGAGCTGATATTTGTTTTCATCCTTCATCCAGGTCTATGGGACCTTATTAATAGGTTGAATGGCAATTAACCATCATGTTGGTGTCATTATCACCGCTGCTTCTTGTGGTGTGGTCTACTTAATCCTTGGATCTGCCTCACTTTCTGGCATTTACTCTAAAATGATATGGCAAAATGGATGGACGGTGCGGATAATACCCATATGTATCATGGTGGCCCCTCAAAGCCGGCCCCTGTCTATTCCTAGCTAAGGGAGTACCCAATCTGTGTCCATAGTAGCTGAGCTTTGTGGGCCACCATGATGTCCGTGTGACATCCAATCAACTCAGTCGATGCATTATATTAGGATGAATAAATTGGTCGAAAATGAGGATATTACAAGATTGTGTGGGCCACAAAGGGTGAATTTTAGAGTTTTTAGGTATGATTTTACACCACTGCCTTTGTTATGCCCCACCTAAGTCTTGGATTGGACTGGGTTTTAGGATCAATGGTGGAAATCTGGCAGTGCACCTAATGGACGTGGTAGATTTGATGCACATTCTCCCCCATGTGGTGCTCAGTTAGGCGTAAGCATGCTCTCCATATGACCGCACATGGTCAGCTAGCACATTCGTCAGTAACACCTGTTTTGAGGCATCTAAAGCCACTCAGCTTTGTGGGCCCACTGTGGTGTAGATGTGTATCCACACCGCCTACTAGTTGACGACTGTACATACAAAATATCAACCCCATAAAAAGTTAAAATGGGCCACACCAATGACCTCGGATCAAGCTGATTTTTGTACGGTCCTCGTAATTCATACTCAATCAACAACTTTGATAAAATATCCGTGCCATGATGGCCCACACACGGGAGCGGATTAAGTGAGACCCTGAATCCACCGAGGCGGGTGGGACCCTAACTGTGGGGCTCACAGTGATGTATGTGTCTTAAATCCACACTGTCCAACCATTTTTACATGTCATTTTAGAGCATGATACTAAAAATGATGCTAACACAAATCTTAGGTGGACCACACCACAGGAAACAGTTGTGATTGAATCCGCACCATTAAAAACTTCATGGATTCCACCAGTATGTTTATTTGCCATCCAACCTGTTGATAAGGTCACAAAGACCTAGATAAAGAGACTACAAAAATATCATCTTAATCCAAGTCTTTTGTGGCCTATAAGAAGATTTTAATAGTAATTAGCACTGTTTCCTGTACTATGGTCCATCTGAAGGCTTGGATCTGCTTCATTTTTTTGAATCATGCCCTGTAAAGATGCTTTCAATTAGGATGATTGCACGGATGTAGTCACATATTTGAATCATGCCCTGTAAAGATGCTTTCAATTAGGATGATTGCACGGATGTAGTCACATACATCACTGTAGGGTTTACAGTGATGTATGTTCCTTAAATCCACACTGTCCAATCATTTTGAAAGCTTATTTCAAGGCATGACCCCAAAAATGAAGCTGATAAATTTTAGATAGACCACACCATAGGAAACATTTGATTGAATCCCTGCCATTAAAAACTTCATGAATTCCACTGTCATGTTTATTTGCCATCCAATATGTTGATAAGGTCGCAAACATGAAATTTGAATGGAACCAAATGTAATTCCATACCACATATTCTCACCTAATACCATGTACCAAATATTCTCTACAGACTACTACCTACTTCAACACTTATAAAATAAAAGATTTCTCTTGTTAGAAAAAAAATTTAGTGGCATTATTTATTTCATCAATAACGGGAGTAGAAGAAATGTGTAATAGTTGCAAATTACTTTATCTAACTCCTTACAACATTTGCATCTTATTGCCAACTCCTTTCTTTGGTTTATCGACAATAAAATTATATTGATGGCCTTCTTATATTAATTTCAAATCATCATCACAAAAATACAATATGTCACTCTTTAATTTTAAGATTTTTAGGTAATGGCATAGAAGGTGCATTGATTACAAATTCTTTAACATACATCTTGAAGACATTTTCACTTGACTGATAATTCTCATGTATGATTTGGTGGTGATAAAATCATAATAATGACACATTTGTTTTATATAACTAATGCATTTAGTGGAACAAATTAGCCTAATTGTACACAAGTGCAGAGCCATGCACCTTTGTACCATCTATAATGGCATGTAGGCTTGATTGAATTTGTCCCTCGTTTGGTCTAACCATGTTTTTCCTAAAATATTTAATCTCATTAACTCAGTAGGTAGGGCCCAATGTTCAAAACAAGTGGACGTGTTAGAAAACTTTATCCAATTTTTGTAGTGTACATTTGTCTTGCAAATTGTGACCCACTTGACAAGGGAATCAACCTAAATCTTCAACCAAGGCATCAATATAGTGGTGCCTTTTTTTCCTAATGGATGGATTGAATCTCAGACCTACATGTCATGATGGCAAACGTGTGGCATGTGCATGAGTGTGGGTTTGACAAATCTCATCTTCGGAGAAGTTGGACAGACGTACAAACCTTGCCTACAATGTTGTGGGGTCCACTGCGAGGACCGCAAGACATCTACTTCGTCCTTCCATCTTGCCATAGCACGCCATAAGAAACACGGGGAATTCAACATTCATCGTAGAAACATTTGTGGAGATTCTTTTTTGTACGGATGTTCACTAAACATGTTCTTTTTCAAATAAGCAATTTTTAATAAATTAACAATTATAAAATGTCATTTCCACAAAATCAATTGTACATTTCTTAGAAGTAATTGCGAACCAGGCACTTGCTGCATGATCCCAAGGTATTCTATATGGATTGTTAAGTGAATGAAACAGGAATCATCAACAACACTTGCAGGCAAGCATTGTTTGGCCCATCATGCTGTAGATGCAAAATCCAATCCCATCCATCATGTTTGGTACTGTATTCTAGTTCCTAGGGGAAAATTTAATCGAAATACACAACTCAAGTGGTCCACATCACATGGAACAATAGGTATCGGATGCAAGCCATAGATTTGTGCATGGCGCTACCATAGCATATCTTCCATAAAACTCATTAACCATGTTGTAGGTAAATTATGATAAGAAAGTAATAAGTAATAACACATTTTGGAAAATTCATGGTTCTATGGTAAGGTTTGACTTCATCATTTTCCGGAATGTTTATAGAAAAGTAGTGATGAGACTTATCTGCCATTTGAATACTTATATAAATGTGGTATTAAATGCAGATGAGGTGCTTATGAAGAAGTGGGTGTGGAGATGTCACGATAGGTATGGACCTGGGGTTGTGGGAAGAAGAAAAAGAGGCCATATGTTTATGGTGTCTTCTTGCTAGCATATTTATGCCAAGAGTTTACCCTTGCACTGATCATACATCAGTGTAATTCATTGCAAGTGGACTTATCGATGTAATCATCGTTTCCACCAAACGCTGGTTAATCACCATTGTCACAAGCCATATTTATTTTGTTGAAAATTGGATGCCTCAGGTCTATGTTGAAATAGTGGCCTCGATTGATTGATCTCAAAAATTCCAAAATATTGTGAATTATTGTTAGAGTTCTCTAGACACTTTTGGAGTTGAGTCAATTGAGGGTCGATTGAGCGACCAGTGCCATTGATCTATCGGTAGATCAATCAACTGATCAATTGATGGCCATGCAAACTTACATAGTTTCGTATGGTTATTGCAGTTTTGTTTCTAATTTGTGCTAAGTGCTACATAAATACTTGTAATTGCGGGATTAAGTATTCTAAGATGTATTTAAGGGTTTGAGAGGATTTTGGAGAAAGAAAAGCTAAGGTTTTTTATAGGAGGCTTTAGATCGGTTAAGATTTCATCTCTTGTAATTTTTTATTTATAGTTCATTTATCGCTTTGTGCTATGGTTTTTACTCATAAAGTTCTTCTACGTAAATTTTAATTGTCTTGTTATGTGGATTTGCTTGTGCAATTGGCAAAGTTCCAACATATTTACTGTGCTACATGGGAAAATAAGAAGGCCTAAGGTGCTAACTGAGCCGGGATATAGGAAACATGGGGGATTCAATGCTCACCATTGAAACGTTTATTGGGATTTTTTTTTCTTATGTACATAGTTGCACCAAACGTGCATTTTTTCATATAAGTATTTTCCAAGAAACAATTACAGAGATTTGTTTCCACAAAATCAATCATGCATTTCCTAAAAGCAAGGCAAAGAAGCCCCTTATAAAACAAAAATTCTGTTGCAGGTGATGCTAATGAGCCTATAAGTGGACGTCTAATGATAAAAGAAGGAACATGGATCTGCATATGGGAACTATCAGCTCCTTTAATATGTGGGCCGCGTTGCAATTGTACATCTTCTAGAGAAATAAACGAAATATCATGTAAGATCAATATGGGATTTCATGAGTAGGAAATAATGCCTTCTATTTTGTAGAGGCCCCGCCATCTTTCCAGTAAATTGGTCCTTTTTCTTGGTTTCATTTCTCTACAAGGGAGGTGTTGCAGTAGCATGTAGGCTACTTTCCATTGCATGCGTAGTCATAGCAAACTTCAAATATGGATTTTAAAATTTTCTTTCAATACTAATAAGTTTTCTTAATACACTTACACAAAACAATGTCAGGGCCACGATTAGAGTGGCTTAGATTGAACTATGAATTCAAACTGGAATTGATCCATGGATGAGCTGGGGCCGGCTCATTGACCCAGGCAACACCAGTAGAAGTGGCCCACCACAGATGGGAGTCACCTTGTGAACAGAGTGGATGACACAAAGCATATAAATATCGAAGCGGACCACCCCTACTTTGGAAACCCATACCACAACCTCGGTGTTGAAATGAGGCTATCTTCACTCCGTCTACCACTTAAGCTATGGATTAGGGTGTTCTCTGTGGAACCCACTTTAATGTATGGGTTTTATTCATGCTGTCCATCCATGTGTGTGTGTGTATTATCATTTTGGTATTTGAGCCCAAAAATATGGCAGGCACAGGGCTCAAATTGACCATGCAGTGGTGATTGAACTCCCACCATTAAAAACTTCCTGGGAGCTGCAAAAGTTTTGGATCAAGCTGATATTTGAGTTTCCATTCATCCCTCTGTGACCATATGAACATGTTTGATGGCAAATAATCACCACGGTGGCCCCTAGGAAGGTTTTAATAGTGGGTTTTGTTATCACCGCTGCTTGCTGTGGTGTGGTCCACTTGAGCATTGGGCTTCTCATTTTTGGTCTAATGAGGTAAAATGATATGGAAAAATAGATAAATGGCATGGATAAAACCCATACATCATTGTGGGCCCCACAGAGCCCCTACATGGACAGATTATTGTACCTCATTAGACCAAAAATGAGAAAGACCCAATGCTCAAGTGGACCACACATTATTGTACCTCAGTAGACCAAAAATGAGAAAGACCCAATGCTCAAGTGGACCACACATTAATGAGGTAAAATGATCTGGAAAAATAGATGAATGGCATGGATAAAACCCATACATCATGGTGGCCCCACAGAGCCCCTACATGGACAGATTATTGTTCAGGCGAGGGCAGGGCACAATCTGACTCCATAAATATCGGACGGGGATTAGCCGCTGAACCTGACAGCACCGAATCTTCCCTACTAAAGTGACCCCACCACATTTTGTGGGCCCCACCATGATGTATGTTTTGCATCCACACCGTCCATCTATTTTGGTATATCAATTTAGGACATGATCCAAAGAATGAGGCAAATCCAAAGTTCAATTAAGCCCACCAATGAAAACAGTGGGGATTGAACTCCTACCATCAAAAACTTTTTAGGGTTATAGAAGTTTTCAATCAAGCTGATATTTGTGTTTTCCCTTATTCTATGTTTATGTTAACTTATAGACATCTTGGATCTCAAATAACCGTAATGGTGGGCCTTAGGAAGTTTTCAACAATGAGCATTTCTGTCCCCACTTTTTTCTGTGCTGGGTCCACTTGAGCTTTGTATCTGGCTCATTCTTTGGCTCATGTCCTAAAATGTTCTCTCCAAATGTATGGACGGTGTGGATGCAACACATGTATCATGATGGGGCCCACAGAACGTGGTTACATCACTTCGGGTGAAATAGCTAATCCGAGACCATAAATATCACCCTCCCTGCGGAGGTTTTAACATTGGGCATTTCCACTCCCTGTTTATGTGGTTTGGCTCGCTTTAGTTTTGAATCTATCTCATTTTAAGGCTCATGACTCCTACTGTGAACTAGTGAAATTGATGGACAGACATAATACAGTGGGCCACACAACTTAGGGTTGAAGAGTGCCTTAACCCATGTTACATGGATTCCACCATTTTGATGGTGACTCATCTTTCTTGCATGTGGCAATTATGAAGGGCTATTTGGACCATCCAAATTGTGGGACACATTGTAGGTGGACCACATCCTAAAATCACACTGATCAAGCATTCATAACCATCCAGTGGATGTCTATCAAATGTATGCTAAAAGTGAAAAAAAATCAATCGTCCAAAATTCCAATGAGAAAATAAGATAACTACTACCATCTTCTCATTATATTACTTCTCTCATGCTCCATTCAAAATTCAGCCAGAGGTTTGGACGGTCTGGATTTACTACAACTAATACCATATTATATGCACCGTTGAAGAATCACCACCATATTATATGCACCGTTGAACCGTTTCAGATCAAAGAACCCGATATTTGCCCGCCAAGGACTGTTCCGATAAATCAAGATACCGATACCTGCTCCTATTTGCCCGCCTTTTTCACCACATCGTAACGGAAAACGCTCGCGTACCTCTTGTATTTAACTACCGGGCTCTGACGTATGGAAAAAGAAATTACCATGAGTAAAATCCATACCGTCCATCAGTTGCATCACTACTAATTTATACCTGATATTAAATATAAAACTGATCTAACACTTAGGTGGGCCACTCAATAAAATTATACCTAAAAACCTAGAAATTCACGTTTTATGATCCATCTGAGTATTGGAATACTTTCATTTTTGGTTATTTATTTAATCTTATCGAGGCACATCCGATGAATGAATCGGATGACACTAGAAAACCACAGTGGGCGCTACAAAAAACTAATGGTGGATATCAAATCCCAACTTTTTTCCATGGGCGTGGCCTGTATGAGTTTTGGATGGTCATGATTTTTGGCAATTGATGTGAACATAATTTATCGTACCTGATGGACGGTGTGGATCTCATGAAAGTTTCAGTTACGTGGCTCTCGATGCGCGAGTTACCTAGAGCGAGGTACGCTAGCGCGGCTCTATCATAAATCTCCCCGCATCAAAAGCCAAGACCTCCATTTTTCTCGAGATTCAAAGCCCCTCTCCCCCCTCGCAGCAGCAGAACCGTCGATGAATCGATGAAATCTGAGATTTTAGAGTAAGAGAAAATGAGCAGCAGAAGCAGCTCGTGGAAGCGATCGGAGCTTCTCTTTCTCGTTATCTACGCCATCTGTTTCTACGCTCTGATCATCCACCGATCTCTCCAACTTACTCATGGTAAATTCCCATTTCAACTTCTCGTCTCGTTCAATTTTTCGTCTCTCTCATATTCTCTGTTTCTTTCCAGAATATTCCGGAAGACTCGCCGGTCTGCGGCGTGGATGGATGTGGAATCGGTTGAATGTATGTTCTTTTCTCGCCTCTTTAGCTGGGATTTAGGGTGCGTTTGGATGCACTATCGAATTGAATTGCAATTACTAGCCTAATAATCCAAATTGCAATTAGGTTGATTTCAGGTCGGACTTGAAAGAAACGTAATCGCAAATTGCAAAACATCATCATCTTTTGTTGATTTACTCTTGATTAAACCAATGATTTGCCATCATTTGCTTGCGTGTCCAAACACTGTCTTAGTCTTCTTCGGAGCTCTGAATTGAACTATGGCTTTCTAGTAAAGATTTAGGCTGCGTTGAATTGAATTGCAAATTTACAATAACTATTCCAGCAACTTGGGTATGGTGGGACCCAATCCAGTTTGACACTGCAAGTCACCCCGACTTGGTCGGGTCGCTACTTGACTCAGTGCTGAATGAGTCGATTTGAGTCACCGAGTCTTTTAACCATGCTCCAAATTGGAATTATCACTTTCAAGTTGGACTTCAGAGGAATATAATTGCAGTTTGAGTGCTACTCAATATGAAGACCAGTAATTGCCATTGCACTTTTATTATTTTTCTCTTGATTGAACTGAATACTTATACTCAAAATTCCAGTTTTGCATCCAAATGCACCCATATGCTGGAGACTGCAGGAAACACAAATTGTGGGCATGATGAGAATTATAGGTTGTGTTTGGATGCAGTATTGAATGGCATGGCATTTTTATTTTTATGCCTAAGATTGTTGAGAGGATAAAAAGTATCATAACTAAATGGGTCCATGTGAAAAAATAACTAAAAGGGAATAACTATAGTTGCACAAAGTGTGAAGTGAAGCTGCAACTGAGCACGGGAGTGAGGAAGCATGAGTTATATTTGGCTCCAATATGTTCTTCGAACAACCAATCGGCGTGTTGGTGCTATCAACCTCGGTTCCGCCCGACATGAATGCCATGGCACTTGCATTCAACCTTGAATTCCCTTGTATCAGCAATGCCAGTTATTATAATCATCATTGGTCTTACTCCAGATGTCCTGGTGCCCTATCAGTTTTTGGGTGACTCTAATTCAGTATCATCTAAAGGTCAATTGGTTCATTCTGCTCTTCTATTTGGTCACTCTTTTGCTTTGCTTCTTGAACAATAAATCGGCATGTTGATGCTATCAACCTTTGTGCCTGAACGATATTTCTTCAGTGGGAGGTGTCTTGAATTATGTGAGCACTTTACTAAACTAACAACCTTCATCAGTGATCTAATCATTGAGGTACGGTAACACTGCCTCTAGGTTGGCTTAGGTAACATTGGTAAGGCCGAAGGCCTATCTTTTCACTTTCACCCTCCTGGAGAACAAAATTTACCAGAGAGGCTCTCGGCTGTCTTCCTACACCAAAGCTGGGCTGTCTTCCTACACCAAAGCTGGACAGTGATGACTGATTTCTGTTCAGGAGCTTGTGTGGGGTCTGCCCATGGCCGCTGTGACATTTCATATGTTCTTCAATTCACCTTTTCTCAACGTTCCATACTTTGATTAATTAAACATCTGAGACGTCTTTCAGTATACATTTGTTCCAATGTTTCATATTAACATTGAGTTATAATTGAGGCATCCTATTGAAGCATGACAATGAAGCTTGTGCTAAGAGAAGACACATGACCCTTGCATATGGTTTTGTTCAGTGAGGTCCCACAACATCATGCATTTATGAAAAGCAAATTGCAGAAGGATGTAGAAAGAGCAAATGCATACCCATAAATTTAAGCAAATGCATACATATAATATCATACATTTTTCTAATGACGAGTATCATGTGATACGTGAAACAACCTTGGTGGAACTTTTTATGTTTAAATTTTGTTTCTGGTATGCCCACATGGCTAATTATCATTTGAGTATATGACCTTTCAGTGCTTAGTTTCCTGGTGGTTTCAATTGTATTTCACTATTTGCATGCAAACCTAAATATGCAATTAATGCATATTGTGCTTATTTTCTTGGTGGTTTATTGGATGTTGCAATATGCTGTAGGACCTTTCTGATGCTCAATGGAGGAACTTCCGTGGAAATTTACCGATTCTTACCCTTGTTATGGGCATGTTTACCCTTGTGGCAACTACCTTGAGGTCTCAATATCATCTAAAAGGGAGAGGGATGTCTGTTATTTGGTTATTGGTTTCTTTGAGTTATTTATTGTATCTACATGGAGCTTGGTATGTATTATCATTACAATTAATGTTTGTCTGTCAGATCTATCCTCTTCTCTTGGCTTCTTGGGATTCTGCCTAATTTTTTCTTAGAATTGCAGTGTCGTGTTTGTCCTTTCAATAGCTTCAATGAACTTTGTTCTTGTAAAGGTGCGTTTCTGCAAACTACCCATATACATTTTGAATTTTGGACAATAAAACAATCCTTACAATTGCTTTTCTATTTGTTGAGAGCTTGAATAATGTTCTCTCTATGCATTTATATTTGTGTTTCTTACTTCTGACAGGCTCTAAGTATATGGTTCCTCTTATCATTTTCTGATAGATGTGTTTCTGCAGATATTTGCACAATCAAAGTATTTCTCATGCTTACTTTGGATGTTCAACATATTTTTTCTTATATGGAATCGAATATATGAAGGTTATTCTTTCCGCACAATCGGGTTAGTTATTTAAGCTTGCCTGATTTATCGCCATATAATTAAATTATTTTTGCAAACATCATTAATATACTTTCTTGATCCTTCAATTTATTTTTTATTTTTTATTTTTTTTTGTGCATGCTTCATATGAACAGGCAAAGTTGGGCTTTCTTGGACAACTATCGCGGTACTTTTAGATGGCATATTTGCTTTAATTTTGGTATGTTTTCATCTGTTTTCTTGACCTGAGAGGAAATCCCTTCATGTTGGTTCTTCTTGTAAGGTTTAATCACATGCATAAATAAGTGGGGCCTATATCCCAAACAGGAGGAAATTTGTATCACATGATTGAAATTTTAGAGCTTCTTGATGGTTATGCACCAACATTTACTAAAATCATCTAGAGTGGTCTTTGTACTTCAACATGTCAAGATTTTAGCAACACAGCATGGCCATCCACCCGTTCTTTTATTCTTCTATACAATTTATCTGTGTCAAGGGTCATTGCATTTTATTTTTGTAATTTATCTTATTAGGTGTTTGGAATCCATTTGCTTTGAGGAGAGATCGAGCAGTTGGTGGGGATCTCGTGTGGTAGTCTCCTTCCCCACCACATACCTTGGATTGTCCCTTTGCATTGGGTAGCCGGCTAAACACTTGTGGGATAAAGTGGTAGAAAGATTTGAAAGGAAGCTTTCGAGATGGAAGAGCTGTTACTTGTCGATTGGCAGTCGGATAACCCTCATCAAAGCTGCATTGTCTATATTTCACATCTTTATTCAGGTGCCCGAAGTTGGTGCTAGCTAACTTGGAGTGACTAAGGCATGACTTCTTATGGCAGGTGTAGGAAGATAAGAAGAAATTCCATTTGGTCAGGTGGGGTGAGGTTTGCAAGTCTTATGAGGAGGGAGGAACAAATATTAGGGACCTGGAGGCAATGAACCATGCTCTGTTGGGAAAGTGGCTTTGGAGGTTTGGGTCAGAGGGTGTCACCTTTTGGAGAGAAGTTATTGCTAGCAAGTATGGGTGCTAAGATGGATGATGGTGGACAAGGGACAAATCTACTTACAGGGCATCACTACTGTGGAAAGGGGTCATTTTTATGAAGCAAAAGTTTGCAAAGGGTGTTGAGTTCTCCTTGGATAATGGGGAGAATATCAGATTCTGGGAGGATTTGTGACTTGGAGTAGACTCTTTGAAGTTGGTGTTTCCCAGAATATGCTATTTCTTACAAGATTGTAATATTCTCATCGCTAATTTTTTCTCCTTTTGCGGTGGTGTTGTAGTGTGGTCGCTCCCTTGCCATAGTGCCCTTCTTGATGATGAGGTGAGGAGGGTCAGACAAGATATGTGTGTCATTATGGTGTTCCCCCCAAGGTTGTGGCATCTGCGTGGGTAGCGGGTCGAAAGAGGGTCTTGACAGTTGACAACCTCCAAAAGCAGGTGATGATCATTCTTAATATCTGCCCGTTGTGTATGAGGAGTGTGGAATCAGTCAATCACCTCTTTGTGCATTGTCCGTTCATGCAGCAAGTGTGGGAGGACATCCTAAGGTGCTTCAATTTGTGCTGGATTATGCCGGCTTCAATTAGGGACCTCTTTATGGCTTGGCAGGGCGTGGGCCTAGGGAAGCAGTCTATGGTGGCTTGGAGGTTGTCTGTTGGCTATTTATTTGGGCATTATGGGGAGAGAGGAATGGGAGATGATTTCGGAATGAGAGCAACATGCTGGAAAGGGTTTCTAAGAAGGCGAACTTATATGTTGTAGGGTGGACTTCATGTATAGATGTTTTGAAGAAGTTAAACTTCTCTTTTCTTGGGTTGTAGCTGGTGTGAAATAAAATAAAATTTACATATTTCTCAAGGGGATTTGCTGATTTGGTGAAATCAATCACCGTTTACTGTCAATAATTTTTTTCTCTCTTATGGTATAAGAATATTGCTGTCTCGATGATGTTGTCTGAGGGCCGGAAATGAGCAGGGTCCAGGCATAATAGAACAATGGCATGATGAAGGCCTGTGTGGATGAAGATGCTGCAAAAGAGAGGAAATCCTGCTTAAGAATCCTGTCCTATCCATTAGGTTTCAGCATTTTGACTGTGCAATGCTATGTATAATGGAGTTATATGCTAGGAAGTAGCAACACATGCTATTCTGTTGATTATTTCTCTCTCATTCTTGTACACATACATGTATATGATTGTTGCTCTTTCTTTTCAGATTATCATATTTCACTGTACTTCCTTGTTTCTTATGATTCTGCTGATTTGTTCAGAGTATTGTCAATGTCATAGATGTATGTTTAGACTGGTTACTGTTTTCTAGTAATGGTTCTGAGATTTCTTGTTTCACTATTAACGGGGTTTATCTGTATAACAGTTATTTTACGCATGATAAGCTTTGGATATGATTACCATTGGGCACATAAAGATTCTCGTTTTGACCAAGAGGTACTTAGTATTACTGGTTCAACTCATTTATACTTTAGCTTCTTTGAAAGCCTTATCAAAGAGGTCTGTGAAGATGCGTTGTTAGTTGCTCCATTTTCCCATATTGTAATTAAATAGATCTGTTACACTCTACCCACCACCGAGCACGTGCTGAACGGCTGAACCTCTTTCGGATTCAATTACTATGTTTATTGGGATATTTGCATCACCTAGTCTACTAGAAGGGTGGTGTCGTGAAAAGATCCTCTCATTGGTTCTCCGATGTTAGTTCAATTTGGGGCCAACCAATACCAGGGGTGTTTTTTGGGAATATCAGGGAATTCTGAAGCTCAGCTTTTTCCCTTCAGTTGGTTCCAAAGACATGAAACAGAAGCAGGAGCAGGAGCAGGAGCAGGAGCAGCAGCTCTTCTTCAAGGCTTATTCATCATATCTATCCTTTTCTTTCATCTTCTTTTCTTTCTTGGGGGGTGATTCAATATGTGCCATATCATCAAGGTATTCAATAATGTTAACTATGGCTGTAACGGCCACCACCATTACTGTTAGGATACAGGCCATAATGGCCTTTTTTTTTTTTTGAAAGCAATTGTATGGGCCCTATAATGAACCTTTATGGGCCACTTTTTCCTAATGGCCATCACATAATCATTTTTGAATACCTTGTATATCATGGGCAATGAAGAAAACCCAGTGCTAGTGCTTGGAGATTTGTGTATCAGAAATGAGATTTTGGACATGTGAATCTTTAGATGCTGAGTGCAATGATGTTCTTTATGAGGCTAATGTTGTTTCCAATAATGTTGCAAAAGGAGTAAGAACTTTTTGTATTGGGAAATCTGTGCTCCTAAACTGTTATTTATCTTAAGGAAATTCACAACCGTTCCTATAGAAAATTAAAACTTACAAAAGCTGACTAAGATACATGTTGGTAGAGGGTGCCATGCATGTTTGAAATCATCAGTTTCACTTGACCTATATTGAAATTTTGTACGGTCATTTATTTCCTTGAAATATAGTGTACTTGAAAACAACTCTATGGACACATAAACTTTGCAGTGTTGTTGATCGGGTTTTGGATACACGAGATACATTCATAGAGTTCTGGTGAATCCTGTGTGGAAGAATGTGATGTGATGGAGTTGTTGGTCTATTAATCGATCGGTAGCTGAGTGGGAAAAAAATAAAGATTTAACACAAACTTCTTTTTTTCATTACACAACCTACACTGAGGCAGCTTTTCTTTACAAATGGCGGGGCTCTAGCTTTTTCCTCCGAGGAAGCTAAATTAAGCCCGTAGGCCACAAGGAAGGAAGCTCTTTCCTGTTGAGAAAAGAAAGAAATGAGGTGTTGCTGGGAGCTCATGGGCTCAACTAAACACACTGGCACAAAGGAAAAGTTACTTGATTGGTAGGATCAGGACTTGAAAACCAAACCTGTTTGACTAGTGGGTAACATGGAGGAGGATGATAGATGAGTTTGTAGTGGAGTTTGAGGGAGATTAGCCTATCTTGAAAGAAGTCCTCTCTTCCTGTTCTACTACTCGCTGAAACTAGGTTTTAAATATCAGTATTGGGGGTTTGTATCGGACGGGCCCAAAAATGATACAATACAATATGGGGTATTATACCGTATTGGACCCGTATCAACTGACTTTTTTTTGCCCCCCCCCCCCCCCCCCCCCCCCCCCAAAAAAAAAAAAAAAAATCAGGAAAATAAGAAGAAAATGCAAACCCCCGCCCCAGAATATATAGCATATATTCAATGGTGTATTAGATCATTCTTTGATGAGAATTTTGTCTGTTTGCTTGCCTTATTGAAAGTCTACTAAATAGTCCATAGTCAAACACAAATTGAGCATGGTGGTGGATTGTGGCCCATTACATGAAATGCAACAAAAAGAGACGAAGAAATGGAAAAAAGTGATGGTTTACCCCTACTTTCAATTTTTCCTAAAATGGTACACTCAACTTCAATTTCATGAGGGAGAGAGAGTTTCAGCATTCAGGTCTTGTTGGGTACAAGCGAACAGAGCTTCTAGACTTGACGATGACGGAGGACATCGGAAAAATGGCTTCCGAAACTGCTAATGACGACGAAGGACATTGGAAGACAATCGAAGGGAAAAAGAGATTATCAGCGATGGAAAGAAGAGAGTTTAAGGATGTATCTGGATATCTTACCCTGTTCGTACAGGGATTCCCAGAAGGATGGCTGCTGGTCAACTTTTCGAGGGTTTTCGGTAGCGCAGGAGTGGTGGTGGATGTGGTGTTGCCGAGGAAAAAGCATAACAACGCCAACTAGGGTTTCGCTTTTGTTTGTATGAGCTCGGAGGCAGAACATAGCAGGGCGGTGGAGATGCTACATGGAGAGAGCTTTGGGGGTGTAAAACTTCTGGTCCAAAGAGCTAGATTAGGTCTAGAACTTAGATTCAAGAATGGGGTAGGTACAAAGAAGGAGAAGAAGGCTTACTCCTAGCAGAAGGCAGCGACTGTCCAACGCTTGTTGGTAGTGGAAAAACACCCTTCAGCAACTCAAGGATCTATAACCTTTAAGGATGTGCTGGTTGGATCGCAAAAAACACCTCCAAAAATCACAGACGAAGGGGACGGAAACCGGGACAAGGATAAGGAGGCGGAAGAAAGGAGGGGTTGGGACAAGGAAAAGGATAGTGTGAAGGAGACGAGTAGTAGGGTGATGACGAAGAAGGAAAAAGGGGAAACTTCAGTGGGCGTTAGCAAGGAAATGATTTCTTAGGCCAAGGAAGCTTTGCAAGGTTTGTCGGTTATTATTACCAGAGAAGTAGCCTCCATTCCGCAGGTAAGGAAGTGGCTCTCGGACTGCTGTAGAATCCCATTGGAATTATATCGTTTTAAGCCAATCGGCTTCAAAGAACTATGGATTCAGTTCTCTCTTAAGGCCCAAAGCGACTTAGTCGATTTGGTTAGGGAGGCTCAAATGAAGGAGTATCCTGAAGTGGGAGGAGTTCTCTGCGTTTGTCTATGAGGACCTCTGGGTGCTAATATGGGGAGTGCCTTTAGAACTTTGGAATGAAGGTTTCTTTCTTGTTGCAATTTCCTGCCTGGGAGCTCTGCTGGAATTAGATCAAAAGACGAAGCTAGGAGAAGAGATAGGGGTGATCAGGGCACGTATTAGGAGAAGAAAGGAAGGCACTCTGCCACAACACATATCGGTTCTAGCAGGGGACAGAACATGTATTCTGCCAGTTCAAAGGGAGGAAAAAGACGCTCCTACTCCTCGATGGGGTGAGATCTGGAGGTTAAGGGAGACAGGAGTGATGGGCTTCAAACCTCAAGAAGCCATGGTCAAGGCTGCTGGAGCACTGATTGCATGTGCTGCAGGAGCACCAGAGCAAAGCTGTGAGACGTGGACGAAGCCTATTGGTGGTAGCAGAGTTGGCGGCAGAAACGGGAAGGATAGCGTAATGCATACCATCGTAGGGGCTGCGGAAACCTCGAGAGGAGGTATGCAGGGCGGTTGTTACTCTCATTATGACGCGTGGACGAAGTAGATTTATTCTCAGCTTTTGTGTGTCAACGAAGCTTCAAGGCAATCCGAAAGTTGGCTAGAGGCACGTGCCTGCATTTACAAGGAGGGAGGCTCGGCGTGGGAGGTTTGTATACCTGGGCCCCATACCAACAACGTCTGCGGGAGGATCGGGGGTGGTTCAGAGGCTCCAAACCACCTTACGTTTAATCTAGTACCATCTCCTAGTGCGGACCCAAGATCGGATCCCATTTCAGCCATCGACACTATTAGCTCGGGCGACTCGGGGCACGTGCCCAGGTATCGTAAAGGGCGGTGGGACAGGCACAGATGATGCAGACACGTGTGAGGTGGAGCCACACATGGCCGACGTTCAGAAGCTCTAGTTGAGTATGCTGCACGTGAGCGAGTTAAACAAGCACGTGAATGGCCTCCCTACCCCAGAAGAAACATTCTAATCTCATGCACATGTGCAAAGTGAGTGACAACCTCACCTTTAACGACTTACCCTTGCTGCTCGACACACATGAAGGACACATCCCTTTTTCGAGAGAGGAAGATATCTTCTCTTGGAAATCCGACATGGCTGATCCGCTAGATTGCGAGTCCCCTCTTTCCACTAGAAGCAGCAACCCTATATCGGAGGAAGCATTAGCATCCCTCTTTTAGGAAGAATCAGGCGAAGACATTATAGAAGCGGCGCCTCTTCAGATTCTGATGGGAAGGATGCTAAATGATGGTGCAGGAGGACAAGAGCTAACGGATGAAGGCGAAGAGCAAAGGACCAAGCTGATTCAGAAAAAAAAAAAAAAGAAGAAGGATTAGGGATGCAATGGGGCATGTGAGAAGGACTATCGGGCTATCCTTCGGTGACCAACCGGAAGACTACATTGCACTTTTCCAGTGCGTGGAAGATCGTGGGCGACCTTTGGTAGTTTCGATATCTCCCAGAAGGACCTTCTCCTCCTCGGACAGTAATAGGGAATTACAGAATCTCCCTATGAGTCCATCCTTTTGCAGAGGGAAAAAGGCAGATTGTGAGGTACAGGGAAGGTGGGGTAAATTTGGTCCCAAATGAAGATCTTATCCTGGAATGTAAGGGGTGTGGGGTCTAAACTCAAGAGAAGGTTAATAAAGGATGTGTGCAGTTGAAGTAAGGTAGAGGTGGTATGTTTTCAGGAAACAAAGGTTCAAAATTTCAATACCAAGCTTATGGGCACGTTATGGAAGGTCAGTGACGCTAAGTGGGCAGTGCTTGATGCAATGGGTAGTTCGGGTGGAGTTTTGATAGCTTGGAAGTCCTCGGTATGGGACTTGATGGATACTTGGAAAGGAATGTTCTCTCTGTCGATTGTTTTAAAAGAGTTCTCTTCAGACTTTTACTGCCTTATCACTTCAGTCTATGGTCCCAATGCTGACGATAGAAGAGAAGATTGTTGGGAGGAACTGACTGCTAATAGAGAAAAATGTAGCGGGAGACTTAAACATAACGTGATAAGCAGAAGAGAGGTCTCACAACGCAAGGGTCACTACTGCTATGCGCACGTTTTCAGATTGGATTGAGCGACAGGAATTTATTGATCTTCCGCTTATAGGAGACAGATTTACTTGGTTGAACGGAAGGAGGAATATGTCTAGACTGGACAGATTTTTGTTCTCGCCCGAATGGTTAGAAAAGTTCCCTCTCGTATCGCAGAGTGTTCTGCTGAAGCCAATGTTAGATCATAATCCGATGCTTCTTGCAATCGATGAGGAGAATTGGGGACCAAAGCCGTTCAGATTCGAAATGTCTTGGTTGAAGATTGACGGTTTCTCTAATCTTATTAAAGATTGGTGGGCAGGGTTCGAGGTTGAAGGTTTTGTGAGTTTCAAGCTTGGCCAAAAAATGAGATTACTTAAAGATAAAATTAAGAATTGGAAGGCGACAGTGCTATGTAACAGAGAGGCAGAGACAACCTTTATGCTATTAGAATTGCAATTCTAGATGCGAAGGCCGAGGCAGACCCATTGACAAATGTTGAGCATATTAGAAGAGTTTAGGTGGTTCAAAACTATTCGTCAAGGGTGTTGGAAGATGAAATAAAATGGAAACAAAGATCTCGAAGTACGTGGATATAGGAAGGAGATAAAACACCAAGTTTTTCGATAATTTGGCGAGCATGCGTGCAAGAATGAACAAGATTAGTAGCATATTGGTGGAAGGGAACAAAATAGTTGATAAACAAAGCATCTCGGAGGAGGTTAATTCTATCATTTAGCAACCTTCTTAAGGGTGAAGGATGGAGTAGGCCTTATCTTGACTAGTTGCAGTTCAAAAGGCTGTTCGATGAGGAAACAAACTCCCTGGAAGCACCCTTCTCTGAGGACGAGGTAAAAAGTGCGGTGGATGCATTGGGAGGAGATAAAGCCCTTGGGCCGGACGATTTTCCAATTGCCTTCTTTCAGAGTTTTTGAGATTCGATAAAAAAGGACGTGATGGACTTCATGAATGAGTTTTTTGAAGGAGGCCGCATTCCAAAAGGCATTGGTGCTTCCTTCGTAGTGTTAATCCCGAAGATGGTTGGAGCGGAATCCCTCGAGGACTTTAGGCCGATTAACTTAATTGGTGGTCCGTAGAAGATATTGGCTAAAGTTTTGGCGTCTCACTTGAAGTGTATTCTTGGAAATATTATATCAGAAGACTAAAGTGCTTTCATCCCAGGAAGACAAATTATTGATAGCGCTTTAATTGCCCATGAACGTTTGGATTTGAGGCATAGATCAAGTTCTAAAGATTTTCTTTGTAAGCTCGATTTAAAAAAGGCCTACGATCACGTTGATTGGGATTTTCTTCAATATATGCTTTAGCGGCTCGGGTATGGTGATAAATGGAGAAGATGGATGGGGGAATGTTTGGGCTCGGCGTACTACTCGATTCTTCTCAATGGATCTCCTAAAGCTTTTTTCAAAAGCTCCAGGGGGCTTCGTCAGGGTGATCCGGTATCCCCGTTTCTTTTTGTTATTGAAGGGGAGGCCTTATCAAGAATGTTGTGCAAAGGCCAAGAAGAAGGAATAATTGTTGGGTTTAAAGTGGAAGGGATGAAAAACCAGATATCTCATGTTCAATTTGCGGATGGCATGCTTCTATTTTGTGACGCCGATATAGAAAAAGTTAACAACTTGAAAACGATAATTCGATGTTTTGAAGTAGTGTCAAGTTTAAGGGTGAATTTGGAAAAAAACAAGATGTTCAGGGTCAACATGGAGGAAGAAGAGGTTCGTGAATATATTGGAGCTTTTGGATGCGCTATGGGTTCTCTCCCGACTTCCTTTGTAGGCCTTCCCCTTTGTGTTGGAAAGCCCCCTAAAGTGTATGTGGGACAAGGTGATAGACAGGTTCGAAAGGTACCTAGCAAGATGGAAATGTAGATATTTATCCTTGGGTGGGCACATCACTCTCATTAAAGAAGCTCTATCGAATCTCCCTCTCTATTTCATGTCTGTCTTCAAATGCGCGACCTCGATTTTAGCCAGACTTGAGAAGTTAAGGCGCGACTTCTTATGGCACGGTATGGAAGAGAAGAAGAAATTCCACTTGATGGACTGGAAGGAGGTGTGCAAGTACTTCAAAGATGGATGGGCAGGCATAAAAGATCTCAAGATCATGAATAGGGCGTTGTTAGGCAAGTGGGTTTGGAGATTGGGAGTTGAGGATGGAGCGTTGTGGAACAAAATAATTAAATCTAAGTACGGTCGCTCGGAGGGAGGCCGGTGGACCAATGGCTCTTCCATCTACAGATCTTCAGCCCTATGGAAATGTGTGTTTTCTATCAAGCTGGAAATAATGAAAGGTGTAAGTTTTTCTATGGGGAACGGCCAGTGGATTCGTTTTTGGGTAGATAATTGGGTGGGAGACGTCCGATTGAAGGAAGAATTTCAGAAAATCTATCAGATAGCCCTGAACCCTCAAGTTATGATAGCTGATTGTTTTTCCCTCGTAGGGGGAGAGGTGATATGGGAACCTCCATGTAGGAGGTATCTTCATGACAAGGAGGTTGAGGAATACGTGGCCCTTCTAAACCGCATTCATTTGCATTGACCGGACAATCTATCCTTGGACAATTTATGTTGGAGGTTCGAAAAATCCAGTGTCTTTTCAGTAAAGTCCTTTTATGAATTCTTAAGCAACGTTTCTACGGCAAGAGAAGAGAAATCAACGAAACATGTATGGAAGTATAGAGTTTTGCCCAAGATTGCTGCATTCGGGTGGTTGGTTGGTAAGAAGAAGGTCCTTACGGTGGACAATTTGCGAAAAAGGGGGAATGTGCATCCCGAACATCTGTCTCTATTGTATGAGAAATGAGGAAACGGTAGACCATCTCTTTGTCCAATGCAGTTTCATTCATCAGATCTGGATAGATATCTTAGCCAGATTCCAAGTGGTGTGGTCCTTTCCTGGAATAGTTGGGGATCTCTTACAGGCTTGGCACAAAGTCAATTTGGGAAAGCAAAGGACAGTTTTATGGAGAATGTCTCTTTTGGTGGTGTGGTGGTGTGTGTGGGAAGAAAGGAATGGAAGATGTTTTCGTGGGGAAAGTAGAGCGACGGAGGCCATATCCAAAAGGACCAGATCATTAACCGTTGAGTGGGCCACCAATGACATTAATCTTAAGGGATGTAATTTTCTTTTCCTCGTTGTTTAGTTGGTTTGCCTTCTTGGCGATCCAGCTTATCTTTGTAGCTTTTGTTCTAGTTTAATAAATTTCGTAATCTTTCAAAAAAAAAAAACTTCAATTCATCAAATCCCACTCAGAACTTGGTGTTTCTGTCCCAAAACAGGCCTAGATGTAGTTTAAAATAAGTTTCTATACTTCTTCCATGGTTGAAATGAAGAAAGAAGTTGAAAATGAGCGAAAAAATTGGGGAAAAATAAAAATAAAAGGGGACCTTGATGGATGCATTGGCTTTTTCGGTCATATCAGCTGATATGGGCTGATATGGCCCTTTTTTTAAATCGGACCAGTTCACCTACTATCTCATAATGGGGGTGACTGATATGAGTATGTGATAATTGATATTCAAACCATGGGGTGAAATAAATGGGGGCACCTTTTATAGATAAGCAAGAGTGGAATTGATGAGCCCCTGGCAATTGCCAGCCATATGACACAAAATAGGTTATCAGTTTGAATCAATAAGGTGTTGCTATGTTGGATTCAATAGAATGTTCCACGAGCTATGGACAGTAACCAAAACGGATGGGATATCCATAGTGCAATTGCAATCTTTCCGACACATGGCAAAACTTGGAAGGAATTCTTTAACAACCACAGCTTTCTGAAGGCATTACACTAAGTTGCAAGCATTCTCGGAACAATGAAATGACTTCAATAAAGCTTGCTGACAATGCCAATTACATAAGATTTAGTCACCTTGGTAATTCAGATGAGGGCCTCAAAGTGGTAAAATCCTTATCCTCTGAACTAGATTTGTTGAATCTAGGGAGCAACACGTGAACCAGGTTTTTCGGAAGATAAAGATTGCCAATGAGAGTTATTTAATCTGAGAGCAGGCAAACATGCTGGAGCACTTAAAATGAGGGTGGACGTCGGTTATTTTGAACTGTTGAACTCCTTAGCGTAGAATGTCTCAAACACCTATATTTGTGTTTCTATTAATATGTGATTGTAGTTTCTTGCCGCAATTGTTGAGATCCATCATATAAGTGTAATGTTAATCTTAGTTTAGCATTTCAATCATTTGCTGATTCGGATAATTTTGATTGGGATTAGAAACAAGGGACTAGTTCAAGAAGACCCCTAAAAATTCCATTGAAGGCTCATTGTATCGGGAAAGCTCTCTCCTACTGTCCCTGGCGCTTCTGACAGATAATATTTGATGATCTTACCCTTTCTTTATCGTTTGTGGCAGTTGAGGTCGCTTAACATATTGGCACCCATACGAGCATTTGACATAATACATTTTGGTACCAATCACCACCATCATCTAAGCCTTATCCCAATCAATTGGGGTTGGCTACATATTGGTACCAATATGAAAGAAAATTGATGTTAAGTGTATCAGCACTGATACGTTTCATGACTATATCCAACTCAAGACACAACACATGACTGGTAACATGCAATACTGTGGAAAATGTCTTGAGTTACAATAGTCTTGCAATCTATTGGTGCTGGTATGTGTAACATCAAAATTTTCCTATCAGTTGCAGTATGTAGCATGTCAAGTGCTCATATCGGCGCTAGAGACAAAAGGCAAGGTCGTTGAAATTGTCCTACAAAGCTTCAATAGTAAAGGAGAGCTATGCTGATATATTGAGTCTTCCAATCAATATTAGGCTTGGGCCTACTTCAAAAATAAGCTAGGTTTGGTAGGGTGTGGCCGGGTCTGGACTAGGAGCATCTTGATCCAATCCATATTTCTACATGTTGCATTGGGGTCACGTCTAAGCTGGGTTTGCTTAATCTCTATTTCCTATTTAACAAAGACTCCTGTTACACCCGTCACATGTTTTCTTCAGGTAGGTCTTAAGGTTTTAATTATTACCCAGTTATCTTAGTTGAATGAATTTAAAGGGTCAGGTCTACATCGATTTGTGATTGGCCTGGGTCGAGTTGGGTCGATTTTGAGAGGATCTAGACACTCCAAACCTGGCCCATTTAATATTCGGGCTCGTATTTTGGATCCAGTCTCAACCCAGCAGGTCTAGATTCAGATCCAGGCCCATTTATTATTAGGCTGAGTCCAATGATCCATCAGTTCAACCTGATTCAGTTGCGCCCCTACTTTCGTGATGCCCTAGTTTATATTTATTTTTGGGCTTCACGAGCTTTTCAGTTATTCTACTTCCAATGGTAATTTTTGAAAGTTAATGAAGCAATATTTAGTGGAATCTTTCTCATTTTAGAAAATATTGTTGATCGCGAGGCATGTGCATCCTCCATTTCATGGAGGATTGCAAGTAGGGAGAGCATTGAATGCATTTAGCTATCACTTTACTTTGCAGTGAGGTGACAGGAAATGAGTAACTAAACCATTTCTTTGCATTTTTGGTGGTTGCAGAAACACATGCAGCGTTGCCGCATTTGTTCTTCTGGAAAGATGTGTTACCTTTCTTTACAGGTACCAATTTTTAATGTGTGTTCTTATCTTAGTAATGTAGGGCTGTAATTGCCATGTGATAAAATGGATGATATTTCTTTCAAATGCTAAACTGGATATGGAGTTTCTCAACATGACCATGGATGTCGTCCAATGGTAGAGTCTGAGGAAAGCGGATTGGGTTCCAGGTACATGGGGCAGTTATAAGGGTATATTGGAGTGGGATTATGGTAGTTTACTGGATGACTCCAGTCTAGTATTCTTGTTATCAAGCATGCAGTGTTACTCATGGCTTAAATAGTGGTTTCAGAGTTCGACTCGCTTGGAGAATAAAACCAGTATGATTTACTCCAACTCATTTTGTTACAATCTGATGACTCATTTTGTTGCCCCCCGAAGCTGAGATGACTCGGTTTCGGAAGGTATTTAGAACCATGGCACATGCAGAAACTACAAATGCTCTCATGTTGGAGACATTGTAAGTGCTTATTTGTGGAGCAAGTTGAAATGAAGTTAATTTGCCCGACACTATGGGCATCATAGATAAATTGGTCATCAGTTATTGAAATGATTTTTTTTTTTTAATTTATTTCTTTTCTGATTGGTGTTGAAATAATTATGTTAAAAGAAAAGGAAACAGCTATAATTAGGTTTCATTGCCATTTTTGTGTTAGAATGAATTAGGCTCTTGAGGTTTCAGTTAACTCTCCAGGATTTGATTTTTCACCATCCATTCTTCATCTAATAGATCTGTGTTCTGATGGTTTGTTCCTAAACACTTCTTAATCATCATCTAGAAAAGAATTTCTGTAGAAACTTCGGTAAAAGAATTTCATGTTTGATGTTGTGTATTATGGAAACTACCAAAATGCGATTAGATGGTTTAGGAGGGAGTTAACTCCTCACCGAAGGCAATATTTCAAATTATAAGCAATTGCACATTTTCTCTTAATTCACAGTATATAGGGAAGCAAACAGTTGAGTAGGTAAATGGGAACCCATGGAATCGTTTTGTAGCTCGTTGTGAATGTGTTTTTCAATCAAGACACTTAAGCTTGGTAGGTTTGGTTTTTATATAATCAAGTTTCTAGCATAAACTTTTTGATAAAATGTTCCTTTCACTTCTGCCAATTTTTTTTTGAAGATCCATAAAACACGAAGAGTAAATTTAGAAAATCTCAAGGTCCTTAGCATCTGTTTGGATATGAGGAATCTATGGCGTGGACATGGATAAATGTAACAATTATCTTTTCCAGCATTGTAGCCCAGTGGATTCTGAAAAGGGGGTGCTGTTTGGATGGCAAGTGGAAGGTGCTGTTTGGATGGCAAGTGGAATTGTCAAATCTATTAGACAATGGTTACCTCGTATATTGTGCTAGAAATTAAAACTATGTATAAGCGCAATTATGACTTTATAGAATCCATAGTTTTCTTCGCAATCCAAACAATAAGAAATGTCAAATCAAAGGTAAACATATTACTTTCCCATGGATTCCTTGTATCCAAGCAGGCTAGACTTTTGAGCTAGAAATAATTGACAATAACATGCTTTTATTTGCTTTGAAAGAAAAGTTTATTATTATTTTCAACAAAATATAGGATTTCTTAAATTTTTTACTTCAATTGAAATTACGTTGTACCTTTTTTTTTATTTATTAGTTTTGGAGAATGCACACTATTTTACACTCATCTAGAGGTAATAACATGATCATTTCAGAAATATCAGTAGCGAGCAGGGATGTCAAGAATGCAATTTGATGCAATCCAGTGTTAAATTAGAAGCTTGTTGTATGATATATTTTGATGGTTTGGCTATTTCTTGCTATAATCATCTAGTAGAGTCAGTGTTCTGAATATCGTCATTAATATTGATATTATTGGTGATATTATCAGTACCACAGCTCGGTGATACCATCACGTGGAAATTATTGTTTTTCCAAATATTGCTGATATTACGGTGATATATCGACCTATATTGATGAATGAAAATATCGGCATTATCTCCCCAAAGTTGCCTGTTTCGATGATAATTTTGCCGATACAGGTTGACCCTCTATCCACTGACAGTGTGTGTGCATAAATACCTGAAAATCGAGAAAAAATGAAGAAAAAGGAAAAAAATACTTTGTGAATTTTTTTTTTCCAGATCTAAGCGGGGGGATGATTTCAGCCGATCTTCATTCTTTATGGATTTAATCTCCTATTTGAGTGAGCAATTGTGATGCAGGGGCATGTGATGATCTAACCCTAGATGCATGTATATCAAGTTGGAAGATATTCAAATAATAAAATTACGAAATTGACTACTTTCAATCAGAGGAAACTAACAAATCTCAACACGAAGATGAAATCCATCCGTCCGGATCATGCCCCTTTGCATAAAACCATGTAAAATCGTAAAACAGGGAGGATCTAGGGATATGAGGATATCCCAGATCTAGCATAGACCAGTCCACAGTCAAGTTTGGATCCGGTTATCGTGGCTAGGCATCCCTCTTTTCGATCGTACCAAAAAGGGGGGGGGGGGGGGTTTCAGAAAAGGACGAGGGATGTCGAAAAACAATGAGTTATCATGAAGTACGAATTAGGAATCAAAAGAAGCTTACCTTTCCTCGCACCTTGAAGAAAGAGAGGAGAAAACGGAAACTCCGGGGTGGAATCCTTAACACCCGAGGGCCAATCCTGAAACCCTAATCTTTCAACAAAGAGGAAGAAACTCACGAATTTTCTATTCATTCAAAATTTCGAAATAGGGTTCTCATAGTATATTTAAGCTACGAAAATAAAAAAGGTGCACTAAAGTGCCTGAAAACCAAAGAAATAACATAAAAACGTCTAAAGTAAATAACGACACTAAAGCGCCTAGAAACAAGGAAATAAATAGAAAAGCGCCTAAATGTAAATCCGCTCCATGGTCCAGCGGTCATGATGCTCCTGCGCGATCCTGCATCTCGCGTACTCGTAAGGCGTCAGAAAATGGGCCCAATGGGCCCGGTGTCCATCCACATCAACTCGTCTGCTCCAACACTCGATCTGCGACGTCGCCTCCTCTGGTACACTCTAAAGGGTGCACCACTGATGTCCGCGTCAAATTGTGGATCTAAAGCTTGATGGGCCGTAATCAAAAGGCATACAAAATTGTAAAATAATGGTTTTTTCTTCGTCGAGAAAAAAAATGAAGAAAAAGGAAAACAATATTTTGTGAAAAAAAAAATCCCAGATCTAAGTGGGGGGATGATTTCAGCCATTCTTCATTCTTTATGGATTGAATCTCCTATTTGAGGGGAGCAATCATGGATTGAAAGCTTGGTGGACCGGAATCAAGAAGGTATAAAAAATTGTAAAATAATGGTTTTTTCTTGTATTTTCGGATGGATTTCACGTCAAATCCATGTTTGTGCATGATTCTCATGCATTGACATGAATTTGAACAGAAAATTCAAAGATTTAAGAGTGGAAATTGGGGGATGATTTCCCATTTTCTTGCCTAAATTAAGTAATTGATGGCCCAATTTTTTATATATTGATGAGAGTTGGCCAATCTATCAACTCATGTGTGTGTGTGTGTGTGTGTGTGTGTGTGTGTGTGTGTGTGTGTGTGTGTGTGTGTGTGTGTGTGTATTTTAATTATTTAAAATTTTCAAAAATTTTCCATTTGCAAAAATTATTTCTTCCATGAATATATGGTTGTATCATAACTGCGTGTGTGTTTGTGTGCATGGATGGATGGATGAGTTAGTATGTATGTATGTATGCATGCATGCTTGCATTCATGGATTGATGGATGATGGTTGGTTGGTTGGATGGATGGATGGATGCATGCATGTATGCATGATGGATGGATGGATGGATCATGCACTCATTTTTTAGAACTACACATGCTTTAGGCTCCCATTAATTGGAAAATTATTATGTATGCTTCTTTTTTTGCAATTTTTGGTCCTAAATATGCAGATATGTATTTTAGCATTTCTTAAAATTCCACTGAAAAAATTCCACCATTTCCCCAATGTTTCCCTCAGTGATACATTTCCTGCAATCGCCTATCGGCAATAATATTGGCAATATCTATGCATGTTTCCGTATCCCTGGTCAGTGATACATGTAACGATACCAATACCATGAACACTGACTGGAATTTACATTTTGTAGATGCTCTCTTGAACTGAGGATCTTAAAAGTTCTTTTGTGCGCATTATATATTTATTATTCATTAGTTACCTTGTTGCATCTTCTATTTTCAGATGCTGTATATTTTCTGTAGGAATAATTTTGGTCATGCTGTGCATTCAGGAGAGAGGCATTCACATCAATAAATTCTCATTTAGTATGTACCTGTGTTACTTGGTATATGCTCCTCTTTACATTGCTGGACCAATCGTAAGCTTCAATGCATTTGCTTCTCAGGTTAGCAATGTTCTCTTGGATAGTTATCCTTTTTTAATTGCAAGATTTCATTCAAGAATATGCCATACGATCATCATCCTTGTCACCATCACCTTGTCGCATCTAAGAACGTGCCATATATTTCTTGAAAAATATTGTTTTAGAAATGTAAATGTTTTCTTGCATGTTATTTGGATCACGAAAGATAAAATGCTTCTGACTAGTGAAAATGTACGTACAGCTGCTAGTAAAGTTGACAAGGCACAGATGGCACGTGCAAGCACCTCTTAACCAAGTCATTACGTAATTACTGTTCTCAAAGAAAGCCTGTAACTTTTACCCCAAGGGAAATTTTAGTGTTTCAATGACCTGTTGGTACTCTAGCCTTGTCTTCAATCATGCTTTTTGCTACAATTTTCCTAGTCTCTTTAATGCTAAGGTTCAATGTCTTTTGACATCAAGATACATCTCTGTTGTTCATGAGAGATTTCTTCTGTAATGTCCCTGCCACTAGTCTCTACATAATTTTCTGAATTTGTAGGATATTCCTGGAAGCCAAAAAGTAAAGAATGACATGGGCCGCAACAAAATCAGAAATTTAATTTTAATGCATAAAAAAAGGACAGAGGCAATATAAAGTAGAGAATGATAATCTTACAAGCATTTAGCGTTAACTGATTTAATCTTACAAGCATTTAGCGTTAACTGATTTAATCTTACAAGCATTTAGCATTAACTGATTTAATCTTACAAGCATTTTGGATTAACTGACTTACTTCCAGTGCATCTGGGCACACAGAGAAGATCTGAGCTGCTCATCAGGCAGGTCCCATGATTAATGTGACCTGGTACAAAAATCAGATCACCTGGACAGTTCTAACAGATGAATTTGACCAGTGACTGTGGGCCCCTGGTCAACTTTATGGTCTTAACAGGTTTAGCTTTATCCTCCAATTTGTTGGTTGTCTAACCAAAATAATTCTTTACCAGGTCACATGATCGGGCTCAGCTGGAACAAGCAGTTAGGATTTCATACGCGCCTGCCCTGTTCATTCGTGTTTGTAGGATTGCCATTTCTTTATAAAGTGAGAACATATGAGTAACTGTTCATTTGTCCTGTCAGTAAGATTGCCATTTCTTTATGAAATGAGAGCATGCAAAACAGTAACTTTGCCTTGAAAGACCTCTTTCTTATTGTAATCCTCGTGAATGGAAATTCCGTTTATAGAAGGATGAGCGACAACTAACATAAAGTTCATAAGATTGTAGTACCATTGATTCACATTGAATGATCAAGAGGCTGATTGTCATCTCTTCGTATAGATTTAAACTATTTGAATAGAGTAGCAATTAAAAATTGGTATCCAACAGTTGCTTGCTTGATGAGAATATGAGCCTAGTGAGCCCTTGAATTAAGCTTACTCAGCTGGGGCTACAACCTTCAGGTACCAGAATTTGATGTAGCTTTCCTTGGTTTCATTCACTAGACATGGTTATTGGTTTCATTCACTAGACATGGTTATTTTACTATCTTCCTGTAAAAACAATATGAAATTCCTTTCCTCACAGGAGTGCCTAAGTGACTTGTTTTTTGACCATTTATTTCTAGAAATATTTCAAAAACTTTTAAACTGTGTACAACATTGTTTGGGTTAATAAGGTTTCAGTCAGAAAATCCAAGAGGTTGCTCTTATAGCTTTCCTTATCTTTTTAGTTTCAGTTTCACATACAAGAATGTTTATTTTGCAGCTAGATATGCCTCAGAGGAATCATTCTATTGGACAAATTGCTTGGTATGGATTTCGATGGGCTCTTAGTCTTTTTCTCATGGAAGTAATGACCCATTTCTTCTGTTATAATGCATTTGCAATCAGGTGAGCTGCTTGTGAACTGGAGGAGGTTAAATTTTTGTTAGTTTTATATTAGTCACAAATGATATTTATTTCATCATTGTGCTGCTCAGTGGTTTGTGGAGAGAATTTTCTCCTTTTGAGGTCTTCATCATTGGATATGGGGTAAGAGATGTTTTTAGAATGTTGAGGTTTCTTTAGATTAAATAAATAGGTTGGTTGAATTGAATTAATCTTTGTTTTTATGTTAATGTCAGGTCTTGAACTTCATGTGGTTAAAGTTCTTTCTGATTTGGCGCTATTTTCGGTTTTGGTCATTGGTAAGGAGTGCTGCTTTTTGTAAGTTCCATATATTCCTTTAGATCTTCTCCTACATTAGCACAGATTGCATCCCATTGACCTCGCATCTTCTAACTTTGTGCATCTTCTTTTCTCTGATATTTTGGGTATTAGAGCATATTTACACATATGTTGCATGTCAGTGACTTTGGATCAGTGGTTGTAAAATCCAATCCTTCTAATAGGATGACCCCACCATACGGATCACTTATTGCAAACATCAAGCCTATCTACTCATCGAGTGGGCCACACCATAGAAAAAACGTTTGTTCCATTGAAAGATAGCGACAATAATTTTGGTCTACTTAATAAGTGGGTAGGGCTCATTTTTGTGTAGTGTTCCTTGTGGTGGACCAATATGTAGAACGGGTTGGATTTCCCATGAACTTAATAAGTTTTATGTTATTAGCTAGATGGGCTATAACCTTTGGTCCAACCAATTCGACTTGAGACCTCCTCTCTCTCTCTCTCTCTCTCTCTCTCTCTCTCTCTGTACACACACACACACGCACTTAAAAAGTGTATATTCTTCCAGTTTTGTGAATTACAGGTTTTGAGGGATTTACATAAGGAGAGAGAGTAGGCTTTTTGTAACGGTATTCTAAGGGACTTTTAGAGATTGAGATCTGTGTGTGGTTCGCAGCATAGGTTTTCAGATTTTTCTAGGTGTTCCATGAAATTTATTTCCAAAGAAGAATGCCTTTGTCCCAGGTCGACAAATCCTATATAGTGCGCTGATTGCTCATGAGTGCCTTGATTCTAAACATAGAAGCAATATCAAAGGTGTTATATGCAAGTTGGATATCGAGAAAGCCTTTGACCATGTGGATTAGTCCTTTCTTCCCTGCATGATGCTGAGGGTTGGATGTCAGATGAAATGGAGGAGCTGGATCATGGAATGTCTTAGATCCACCCGGTTCTCTATCCTTCTCAATGGTTCCTCGAAAGGCCCTTTAAAGATCTCTAGGGGTCTTCAACGAGAGGATCTTTTATCCCTTTCCTCTTTCTCTTGGTAGTTGAAGCTGTGGGGGAATGATCGCCAAAGGTCAAGAAGCAGGCTTCATGTCAGGATTCAAGGTGGAAGGTATGTCTCGGCCAATTTTGCACTTACAATTTGTGGATGATACCCTGCTTTTTTGCGACGCGGATCCGGCAAAGTTGGAGAGACTAAGCTCTATCGTCAAATGCTTTGAGGTGGTCTCGGGCATCAAAATTAATTTGGCCAAAATTCTTCCAACGACTTTTGTTGGGATTCCTCTTGGTATTGGAAAACTGGCTAAGCACCTCGGGGATAAGGTGGTGGAAAGGTTTAAGAGAGCCCTTGCTTCTTGGAGTGGTCTCCATCTCTCACTTGGGGGCCGCATCACGCTCATCAAAGCAGTTTTATCAAATCTTCTACTTTACTTCACATCACTCTTTAATTGTCCAGCTTCGGTGCTCGCTAGACTAGAAAAGATAAGAAGGGACTTCTTGTGGCAGGGAGCGGAGGAGAAGCAGAAGTTTCATTTAGTCAGTTGGGAAGAAGTGTGTAAAACCTACAAGGAAGGGGGAGCTGGTATCAAAGACCTCAAGTCAATGAACATTTCGTTGCTCGGCAAATGGCATTGAAGGTTTGGGGGAGAGGAGAGGGGGCTTTGGAAAGAGGTCCTTTAGTGCAAGTATGGTACCACAATAGGAGGATGGTGGGCAAAGGACTCCTTGGCCTATAGAGCGTCGGCCTTGTGGAAAGATATCTCTTCTGTGAAGGCCACTTTTGAGGGAGGTGTTGCTTTCTCATTGGGTAACAGCGAGAATATCAAATTTTGGGAGGATGTATGGGTGGGCTCCACCCCTTTAAAGGTCACTTTTCCTAGTATTTTCCGCTTGGCTCCTAATCCTTTTGTTTCAATAGCTGACAGCTACTCTCGCCTAGGTGGGGTGGTGGTGTGGCAGCCTCCCCGTAGGCAGTTTCTTCGGGGCGAGGAAATTGAGGAATATGTGGCTCTTTAGAGCGTATCCACCCTGGTAATCCATTTTATATAGAGCTAGATAAATTATTATGGATGGCGCATAAATCGGAGACATTTTCGGTCAAATTCTTCTACTCTCTTGTGTGAGGTTGCCTTCGACATCAAGAAGTGGAGAGCACTTGCTTTGTGTGGTCATACAAAGTCCCTCCTAAGATTGCGGTGTTCGGGTGGTTGGTGGGTAGGAAGAAAGTTCTAACCATCGACAATCTCCGAAAACGAGGTATGATCCTCCCAAACATCTGCATCTTGCGTATGCACTGTGAGGAATTAGTGGATCATCTCTTCCTGCACTGCCCATTTGCTAGTTACATTTGGGCAGATTTGATAGGCAGGTTCCAGCGTATGTGGTCTGCCCGGACTTGGCACGGTGTGAGTCTTAGTAGATTGAAGAATATCATTTGGAGAATGGCTTTGTTCGAATTTGGTGCACTATTTGGGAAGAAAGAAACAATCGATGTTTCAATAATGTTTGTAAGCCCGTGGCAGCTGTTTCTCTTCAGGCAAGAGGGCTGATCTTAGAATTGGCTGGGGCTGATCCTTCTTCTTTGGGTTGTAATTTGGATTTTATTGCTTAGCAGGGTCGCCTCCTCGATGCCCCTTTCTTGTAGTTTCTTTTTCTTTCCTTTATAAAAGTTCTTGTTATTTTTCAAAAAGAAGAAGAAGAAGAAGAAGAGGAAGAAGAAGATTAGGTCTCACATGCCCAAAGCTCTAGATCTATATTCTCTTCTTCTTCTTCTTCTGTAGTTCTGATATGGGACATAAAATCCAATTTCTGAGCTGTGCTGTTTATGTTAAGTGTGAGGAATTATAATACGTGATCTGCATCATTCCACAATGTACATGGGTTTTCAATTCTGAAAAGTGGGCATATGTTTGGTAATCCGGACAGTTGGTCTCTTATGGCCCACCATTGGCAGGGAAGGCCCCAGAAATCTCCCAGATTGGAAGATCCTAATGAGGACCTTTTTTAGTTCAATGTGGAGCATTGTTTTTATTTCTATTCTTAACCCCCTATCTCTGGGCAAATATAAGATTGTCCTGTCAAGGAGATTTTTGAGGCCTAGTCCATCAACAATGACACAAAAGAGCAATGGTCTCGACTACTGAAACATGGGACCCATTCATCAGAATTGAAAACCTGTGTGTACTGTTGAAATATGTGGTCTCTAAAATTTCAAAGTAAGGAAATTGGGAATTTTCCACAGATGACACAACTGGTAACCACAAATTACCAGTACTATTCCTGATGCAGGGGCATGCGATGACCTAACCCTAGATGCATGTATATTCAGATGGAAGATATTCAAATAATAAAATTACAAAACTAACTACTTTAAATCAGAGGAAACTAGCAAGTCGCAACACAAAGATGAGATCTGTCCGTCCGGATCATGCCCCTTAGCATAAAACCATGTAAAATCGTAAAACAGGGAGGATCTAGGGATATGAGGATATCCCAGATCTAGCATAGACCAATCCACAGTCAAGTTTGGATCCGGTTTTCATGGCTAGGCATCCCTCTTTTCGATCGTACCCAAAAAAAGGGGGGGTTCAGAAAAGGACGAAGAATGTCGAAAAGCAATGGGTTCTCATGAAGTACGAATTAGGAATCAAAAGAAGCTTATCTTTCCTCGCATCTTGAAAAAATTGAGAAGAGAAAACGGAAACTCCGGGGTGGAATCCTCAACACCTGAGGGCCAATCCTGAAACCCTAATATCTCAAACAAAGAGGAAGAAACTCACGAATTTTCTATTCATTCAATATCTCGAAATAGGGTTCCTTACAGTATATATAAGCTATGAAAATAAAAAGTGCACCAAAGTGCCTGAAAACCAAAGAAATAACATAAAAACGCCTAAAGTAAATAACGACACTAAAGGGCATAGAAATAAGGAAATAAACAGAAAAGCGCCTAAATGTAAATCCGCTCCATGGTCCAGCGGTCATGGTGCTCTTGCGCGATCCTGTAGCTCGCATACTCGTAACGCATCAGAAAATGGGCCCGACATCCATCCACATCAACTCGTCTGCTCTAACACTCGATCTGCGACGTCGCCTCCTCTGGTACACTCTAAAGGGTGTACCACTGATGTCCGCATTTATTCTCCCCGGGTGGGAAGAATTCGCCACTGGCGAAAGTGAACTCCTGTACCGCTCAAGCATGTCTGGATCGATACGCTGTAGCTCTGTCTCAGTAATCCAGGAGTTATTTGCAATAGGCCTGTTCCTCCACTTAACTAGGAATTTCTGGTAACCCTTGAGTGAGTGGAAATCAACTCGAAGTCTAAAATTTCCTCTATTTCGTCTTTTCTCGGTACAGATGGAAGAGAAGGTAAAATGGATATAGGGAGGTCAGGCTGTGGCCAAGGTCCATATATAGGGGAGGTATGGGAAGAAACAGGGGAACTAATGGATAGAGGTAATAGCTCGTGATAGGGAACTAGATCTTCCACATTAAATGTGGAACTGATGCCCATGGTAGGAGGGATATCGACAACATAAGCATTAGACCTCAACTTTTCACAATTTGATGTGGGCATATGCTACGGGCATGAAGCTTCTTCACGGATCCAGTTGGAAACCGATCAGACCTAATACGAATCATGACGTCATCTCCAGGTTGAAATTCCCTAAATCTCCTCGAGTGTCAGCAGAAAGTTTATAATGTTCATTACTTGAATTAATCTTCCTTCTGATCTCACTATGCATTGCATGTATATGATGGGCAAATGACTCTCCTAACTCTGAAGGACGCTGTGGGGTAGCCATGGGGATCAAATTTATGGGGGCTCGGGGTCTAAGACCTGAAACAATTTCAAATGGGCTCATTCCTGTGGACCTGTTCACTGAAGAGTTATAAGTGAACTCTGCTGTGGGAAGAACAGTGTCCCAGGTCCTGTGGTGGTCTCCAGCTAGACATCTCAACAAATTCCTTAGGCTACGGTTTACTACCTCTGTTTGACCATCCGACTGAGGATGATATGCTGAAGAAAATTGAAGCCTCGTACCCAAAAGATGCCAAAGAGTCTTCCAAAAATAACTAGTGAACCTAGTATCTCTGTCAGACATGATGGATCTAGGTACCCCATGAAGTCGCACAACCTCCTGAAAGAATATCTTAGCAATGTGGGAGGCATCTGAGGTCTTATAACAGGGTAGGAAATGGGCCATCTTAGAAAACTGATCAACGACCACAAGTATGGAATCGTGCTTACGAATAGTCTTGGGAAGCCCAAGCACGAAATCCATACTAACATCTTGCCATGGGGCATGTTGAATTGGCAAAGGAGTGTATAAGCTTGTATTTTGTTTCCTTTGCTTTGCCAATTGACATGTCCGACACTGCCCTACAATCTTGGCCACATCTCGCTGGAGATTAGGCCAATGGAAACGATCAGAAACTAGGGCAACTTTTATGTCTCTACTAAAGTGACCTGTCATCCCTCCAGCATGAAGCTCACATACTAGAAAATCACGGAGGGATGTGCGTGGGATGTAGAGCTTGTCCCCTCTAAAAAGATATCTGTTTGTAAGGACAAACTCAGCACTCCGCGAGGGCAGGTCACTAGACAACGACGCATAGATGGTCTCAAAGTCAGGACAAGTTGAGTACTCACCTTTGAGTTGCTCAAAGCCTGTAACTTCAACGCTCATGGACCGAAGCGTCATGACACGACCGCTAAGCGCGTCAGCAACCTTATTCTCTTTCCCGGCCTTGTGCTTAAGTACAAACGTATACTCTTGAAGAAATTGAGCGCACTTGGCATGCCTAGGGCTCAACTTCTTTTGAGAGCTCAAATATTTCAAGGCCTCATGATCAGAGAACAGGACAAATTCTTGCGGTAATAAATAATGCCGCTAATGGCGCAATGATTGCACAACCGCATAGAACTCTTTGTCGTAGGTGGAGTAGCGTTGTTTAGCCTTATTCAGTTTCTCACTGAAAAAGGTCACAGGATGTCCCTCTTGGCTTAACACCCCCCCTATGGCAAGTCCTGACGCGTCACACGCCACCTCAAAGACTTTAGAGAAGTCAGGTAGACGCATGACGGGCGTTTCCGTCATCTTCTTCTTGATTTCAGAGAAAGCCCATGTCGCGGCTTTAGTCCATTGGAACTCCCCTTTTCTTATACAATTTGTGATGGGAGCCATAATAGAGCTAAATCCACGAATGAACCGCTGATAGAACGTAGCTAGGCCGTGAAAGCTTCGCACGTCGTGTATATTATGCTGCTCAGGCCAATTGACAATGGCCTTGACTTTCTCAGGGTCTGCAGACATACCCTCTGACGAAATAACGAACCCCAGGAAGATAACTCTGGAAGTCAAGAAGGAACACTTCTTGAGGTTCGCATAAAGCTTTTTTGTTCGCAGGGCGTTGCAGACCTGCCTCAAGTGTTCAAGGTGCTGGGTAGGAGACGTACTATAGATGAGGATATCATCGAAGTACACAACTAAGAACTTACCCATAAAGGGTCGCAGCACCTGGGTCATCACCCTCATAAATGTATTTGGAGCATTGGTTAACCCGAAGGGCATAACCAACCACTCATACATCCTGTTCTTCGTCTTGAAGGCAGTTTTCCACTCATCTCCTGGGCGAACACGAATTTGGTGATAACCACTCTTGAGGTCAATTTTTGAAAAGATAGTAGAGGTGGCCATCATGTCAAGCATGACATCAAGCGTCGGGATGGGAAACCGATACTCGACAGTAATCCTGTTTATGACTCTACTATCGACACACATGCGCCACGTGCCATCTTTCTTTGGCGTAAGAAGCGCAGGCACGGCTCACGGGCTCATACTCTCACGAATAAATCTCTTTTTAAGCAATTCATCCACTTGCCTTTTCAACTCGGCATGTTCGGTGGGATTCATTCTATAGTGAGGGAGGTTTGGTATGGTCGCCCCTGGGACAAGATCTATCGCATGCTGAATGTCCCGCATCGGTGGGAGCTCGTCTGGAAAGTCCTCAGGGAAGACATCCCGAAACTCCTCTAGGACTGAATGAACCCCCTGGGGTAACCCTATAGCAACCTCGGGTATACTCTCTCTAGCCAGTAAAGCGTACACCATAGTCCCAGCTTTGGTCTCTCTCTCAGACTCCTTAGCATCTAATGATGTGGAGAGACTTCGAATGAGGCGCCCTTTGACTCTTAGAGCTGCCTGGAGACGCAACATCTGTCGCTCTTGTGGATGATTTGGGAGGGAGCGCGCTCAAGACAAGCTTCTTTCCTTCATGCTTAAACACACAATTATTCGTACGCCCAAATATTGTGACATCTTTGTCAAAGAGCCATGGCCTTCCCAAAATGATATGGCCAACGTCCGTCGTGACCACATCACATCACAACTTGTCCTTGTATGGTCCGAATTCAATTGGCACAAGGCATCGCTGAGTCACAGGAAGGGATGTCGCATTAACCCAAGAAACTCGGTATGGGTTGGGGTGAGGGACTGGCTTCAACCCTAGGCGACTCAAAGTACTTGGAGAAACTAATTCTCACAGCTCCCGCTGACTATAATCACTTTGCAGCTCTTATCTCCACACTTGGCGTAACTGTGGAAGATGGCGGTTCTGCGCCAATCCTCATTTTCCTTCACCTGAGCCAAAGCGCATCTCACCACAGCAAGTGGGGTAGTCTCCACAGTATCATCCTCGGCGTCACTAGCCGGCTCAAGGGATTGGACGATGATTTCCTCATCATTCTGGTCACTATCAACTTCATATGCCACTTCTTCTTATGTAGAGTTTTTAGAAACAAAGGCAATACGCTTACCCCTATTTGAACACTCTGTGGCAGTGTGACCCATGCCACCACAGCACTAGCACTGCCCTAGCATCGCAGTCCTAGTACTTGGTCCAGCCACATTGTTACCTCTATTTCTATTGACTGGTTAGGTACCAGGTTGAGCTCAGGGTTGATTTCTGACCTGAGGTCTCGCTCCCTGCGGGGCTACTCTAGGCACAGTAGATCGAATCTCAAACCCTCTAGCAGGAGATTGGCGCACATAGCGCTCCAATTCCTGCACCATCTGATAAGCGTGCTCTAAGTTGGTGACCATATGAGGCATGAGCTCACGCTGGAGATCAAACCTGAGGCCCATACGGAAACGGGAGAGAACCACAGCAGGGTCCTCATCTACATCGCACCTCATTATGTATTCATCGAACTTGGCGATGTATTCCGTTACCGTCATGGATCCTTGGCGCAAAGTGTGCCATTGATCCAACAGCCTCTGCTTATAAGAAAGGGGAACATACTTTTCTCGCAACAGCTCTTTTATTTCAATCCAAAAGAGAACTGGCCCCTCTCTAGATCGCTCGCGGCGACGCTCCACATTTCTCCAATGTAGTTTTGCCTGGCCCACCAACTTCATCTTGGCAAATCCGACCCGCTGTGGGTCTGGCAGACCGTGCCACTGAAAGAAGTGATCTATGTCTGCTAGCCAATCGGAAAAAAACTTTGGGGTCCAGTCTCCCATCAAAACTAGGAGCGTCAACCTTGATGCCCTTCATGACCCTAATAACAGGGTCCTGCTCATGGTATCTCTGAGGTTGCGGATATCGCACCCCACCATGGCCCTCCCACTGGGCGGGGAAAACAAGATCACAAATCTGTGGGGGTGACTGATGATGAGCCCCATCGTGTCCATTGCCAGGCCCACGAGCCTGACCTGTGCCCAAACTATCCCTAGGCGGATCAGGGTCCACAACTTGGGACTGATCGACTGCCCCAGTGTCGGGGGTTGCCTGGGGACCATCTAAAGTGGTGGTCTGGATGCCATCCTCTAAGCGCGTGACCCTCTCCTCTAAACTTGTGAACCTATCATCCTGATGCTCAAACTGCTGTGCGATCTCACCTCTCAAGGTCTGAAACTGTTGATCAATTCTCTTAATTATACCCTCCAGAGCTTTGGTAATTTGATTAGAGTCCGTAGTATTATGAAGACCAAACCCACGACCAGTGTGCGTGGGCATACACCAGGAGTGATATGTGAAAGGCCCTAGATCTAGGTGCGCAAAGGTGTAAAAAGGTAAACATCTAAATGCAGTTTTGACTATCCTAGTTCAATGCAATGCAAGCTATCCTATATGGCCTAGATCTATATGAGGACTCAACAAAATCTAGAAAAAAAAGGCTAACTAGACTTAACAAACTATGACCCTTACGCAGAGTCGGACGCGGGATATTCGGTTCCTTTGAAAAAAAAATCACCGAAAAGGGAAATTTTGGGTAAACTGACCTACGCTAGGAACCTTGTTCTCTGATACCAAAATTGATGCAGGGGCATGCGATGACCTAATCCTAGATGCATGTATATTCAGTTGGAAGATATTCAAATAATAAAATTACGAAACTAACTACTTTCAATCAGAGGAAACTAGTAAGTCGCAACACAAAGATGAGATCCATCCATCCGGATCATGCCCCTTAGCATAAAACCATGTAAAATCGTAAAACAGGGAGGATCTAGGGATATGAGGATATCCCATATCTAGCATAGACCAGTCCACAGTCAAGTTTGGATCCGGTTCTCATGGCTAGGCATCCCTCTCTTCGATCGTACCAAAAAAGGAAGGGGGGGGGGGGGGGGGGGGGGGGGTTCAGAAAAGGACGAAGAATGTCGAAAAGCAATGGGTTCTCATGAAGTATGAATTAGGAATTAAAAGAAGCTTACCTTTCCTCGTACCTTGAAGAAATGGAGAAGAGAAAATGAAAACTCCGGGGTGGAATCCTCAACACCCAAGGGTCAATCCTGAAACCCTAATCTCTTAAACAAAAAGGAAGAAACTCACGAATTTTCTATTCATTCAATATCTCGAAATAGGGTTCCTTACAGTATATATAAGCTAAGAAAATAAAAAGTGCACTAAAGTGCCTGAAAACCAAAGAAACAACATAAAAACGCCTAAAGTAAATAACGACACTAAAGGGCCTAGAAACAAGGAAATAAACAGAAAAGCGCCTAAACGTAAATCCGCTCCATGGTCCAGCGGTCATGATGCTCCTGCGCGATCCTGCAGCTCGCGTACTCGTAATGCGTCAGAAAATGGGCCCAATGGGCCCGACGTACATCTACATCAACTTGTCTGCTCCAACACTCAATCTGCGACGTCGCCTCCTCTGGTACACTCTAAAGGGTGCACCACTGATGTCCGCATCAATTCCTCACCGTTTTATCTATGCAGCAAAAAGAACGGAAGCGTATGCCTATTGTTCTCTTTAAAGAATTAGGATTCGAGTTAGGGTTTTAGGATCCTGGGTTGCACAAAATGGGATTGAGAATCTGAGATGGAAGACTGGTTCTCAGCAAAACTGATAACTGGGATTACTCCAAGATGGGGATTTAGATATCTTCTGTAGAATCTTTTAAGCTTTGTTCCTGGATCTTCGTTTGTAGGATTTACACAGGAGCGGATATGGATCCCTATAGGTTCACCCCAGGATGAGTATTTAAATGTTCTTTTGTAGGATCTGTGTAGTGGGGTTCATCATATTGAAAAGGAATCATCATCATTATCATCATCATCATCATTGCTTTGTCCCGACTGTTTGTGGTTGGCTTCAGGAATCCTATTTTGCCTATCATTCCTAACACTATCTCGGTAAGCCTACAGGCCTTCATATCCCTTCTCACCATCTCAAGCCAAGCCCATTTAGGTCTTTTCCTCATTCTTCTTTCAGGCCCTTTGGCCCTAATCAAAATTCTCTTTCTTATTAGTGCTGTCTCCAGCTTTTGTGGCACATGGCCAAACAATCTTATTCCTCTCTCCATCATTTTCTCCTATTGGACTACCGTTAGGCTGTGTTGGATGTCCTCATCCTTTATTCTAGCATTCCTAGTCTGGCCACATCCTAATCCTTGGAACACCTCATGTTGCATCTAATTGCGCCACTCTGATCCATCTATTTGAAAAGAAATAATGAAGATCATATGTAGGATGCTTTAAAATATTTCCTTGTTGCCTCTAGTTCTACATAGAAGACCTTTTAGCTCATAGGAAATAACCATTATATGAAGAGGGACACAGTAGCAAATTTCATTCATTTAAGAGCTTTGTCTTTTTTACTTGGGCCTTGATTGCAGGTAGGAGGTGTTGATGTTCCTGAGAATATGGCTAGGTGCATCAACAACTGCTATGACTTGGAAAGCTTCTGGAAAAATTGGCATGCTTCTTTCAACAAATGGCTTGTCAGGTGCAGCTTTCATGCTATATTCTTAGCTAGCGTTTACGTGGGGTACTTTTCTTGAGTGATCCTTGAGCTGAAGATATACAGAGTATACAGAGTATACTCAGCATGTCAGTTTCTAAGTGCAGATCCCATGGCTCAGTGATGCTGACCTTTGTCTTGTTGGGCCCCACCTTCGATGGACCATGCCCTCAAAAATCCCAGATTGTAAAATCATAAACACGAATCCTGAGTTTTTTTTTTTTTTTTCCAGTTGAATATGGATCTTGCTGCATTTTCCTCCTCGACCATTTGTTTTCAGGCTGCAATTGAAAGGTTAAGGGTTGTCTTATGGAGGAGACTTTGGCACAAGTGTCCATTCATGGTGGGGCCTACAGTCTAGATCACTGAACCATGGGCCCCACTTCTACAACTGAAAACCCAAGTATACTGAACATTTCATTGGGTTGAAGATCATCTAATTCCTCGCTTTAAATTTCTTTAAGAAGAGTATCATGTACTAAAAAAGCCATTTATTATTTCTAGGTACATGTACATTCCTCTTGGGGGTTCTCAGAAAAAGCTACTCAATGTTTGGGTCATCTTCACATTTGTAGCAGTATGGCATGATTTAGAATGGTACTGCTGGCACCTAACTTTTCTCCTTTTGCTCCCTGTATATATTTTGTAACTTGAAGTAGTAATTATTCCTTTTAATTTTAGGTGCACCAGATTTTGTGGTGCTCTTCCAGTCCTCACGTGATGGTTTATTTGCTATGGCGCAGGAGGCTTCTTTCATGGGCGTGGTTAACATGTTTATTTTTTATCCCTGAAATGATAGTGAAGTCAGCTGTCAGTGCACTTAAGGTAATGCCTGTGCTAATTGATGTATCTTCCATTGTTAACATGATTAACCTGTCAGTGCACTTAAGGTAATTCCTTTTTTTTTTTTTTGGGAAAGATTATCATTTAAAAGAAAGGGAACTACGAAGGACGAAGGGGTCTCCAACCAACAGACATTAGAAAATAGAAGCTCATATTTCTCAAATTATTGGTGTATAGCCATCGCACTGTTGAGTCATGTATATTGTATGTTTGTTTTTCTGTTTTCCTGTTTTGCCCCTGGCCTATGTTAGGCTATTATGTGGATAAAGGGGTATTCCTGTAATTTGGCTGCGATTTATATATTTCATTCTTTTCTTTGAGGGTTGGATAGAAACTCTTCAACCTTGTCTTGTGTGAGGTCTTGTGCATCTGATTCTCCATGGAAACTATCATGGTTGTCATGGTATTAAAGCCAACTGATCGAAGCCCTTGTTTTTTTTCCACCCATTCTTCTGATTTGAAGACTCAGATCTGAATCTTGCAGATTCAGCCACGCACCTGCAGCAGCATCTATTCAGCCCCGAAATCCGTTTGTTCCTCGATTCCGGCCCGGATTTCTCTTTTCTGGCGACTCCTCTTCATACTGGCGACTCCACGGCCCCCTTTTCCGATTTCTGCAGCCGCAATTGTTCTCGATGCCTTTTTTTCCGATTGAAGACAGTCTGCGTCTCCTCCGTTCAGTTTTCCCTCGGTTCAGGCTATGGTCCTCATCTCTGGTGATGCAACAGTGATTCTGGCCATCTCTGGCAGCTCCCATCTCAGATCCGACGAGATTCGGCACCCCTCTTATCTCCGACAGTTTCAAATCTCTATTTTTGTGCATGGATTGTGCTCTACTGCCGATAGCAAACTCCGTCTGCCACTTTGGACCTCTCCCTTCTGGTATTTTTTTGCTACTTTCAGATTTTCTTCTCAGTTTGGTGATCTCCTTGGTCAATACTCGCCTTTTTTACGATTATGGATAGAGAACATTCTCGGGGTGATGCCTCCCGGTGTAGTTTTGACGGAACCAACTACGGTCTATGGTCGATCGACTTCTAGAGTTTTCTCAAGGGTCGTGGCTTATGGGGACTGATTGATGGGTTAGTTACGACCCCTTCCACCGATTTGGAGCAAATGGCCGATTGGGACATGAAGAATGACAGAATCATCACTTGGATCCTCGACTCCGTAGACAAGTCGATTGCTATTGGGCTAACCCCACATCATATAACCAAAGCGACGTGGGATCTGTAGAGACTATATTGTTTGCTTGTTGTATTGGTGCATGTGCATGTTTCTTCATGTTTCTGTAGGACTTTGCATCTTTATTATAATAAAGTGTTAGTGTTAGGGCTAGAAACCCACAACACAATATTCTCCCAAACTCTTCTTTTCTCTTCCTCTCCTCTCCCCTCTCCTCCATACCTTAATCTTCCTTTCAACTTCTACTTGGTATTAGAGCCAAGACTAGACCCTTCCGCATCAGACAAGTTAATCGGCGTCATGTCAGCAGCCGTACGGCTGACGTCAGCATTGTATGGCCACATGGACCCCGTTTGAGCCGAAAGTTTAGGGGTTTGATAGATTTTGATCTTAGAGGATTTGTTATGATTTTTTGAGAATTTTTGGGAGCTTATTTGATGGTGTTTTGGTTGAAATAGAGAGATTTAGAAGTCGGGCCACCAATAAGATTTTCTTCAAATTTTCTCAAATCGGTAAGTTTTTCTTCAGTTTCTTTCCTCAAGATAGACCCAAATCCTTCCCCTAAGCTAACCATGGAGGAGTTTTGAGCTAGCGTTGAGATTTGCGTGGTTTTGAACCCCAAATGGAGGTGCGGCCATGCTGTTTTTCTTATTTTTGCGTTAGATCTGAGTGCTATGTTCGAAGATTTCTTATTGTTTGGGGCTTGTATCTCATTCCCTTGGAGGATTGTGTGATAGAGACTTGGTCGATTTTTTTTTTTACTTGGAACCCACCATCCTTATGGAAGACAAATGGTCCTCTGCTCTTGGCGTGGGTTCACTTGAATCCACCCCACTTTAAATCACCTCCATTAAGTTGAATGGGAGCAACTATCTTCAATGGGCCCAATTTGTAAAGTATTCGTGGGCTCTCGTGAAAAATTATCTTACATATTGGATGATTCTCCAAGCACTTCGGATGCCGGTTATGAGATGTGGATGAAGGAAAGTTATCAAGTTATCGCTTGGTTGTTGAACAGTGTGGAGCCTTCCGTGAATACCTCTGTTATGTTTCTATCCACAACTAAGAGCATTTGGGATACTCTTTATGATATGTTTTCTGAGGCTCAAAATTTCTCAAGAGTGTTTCAACTTATTTTAGATATTGGTCAGTTTCAATAAGAGTCTAAGATCATTAAAGGATTATTATTTGACTTTACGAGGCATGTGGGATGAACTTGATATCTATCAACCCATTCCCTCCAAGTGTAAAGATGATCATGAACATTCCCGGAAGCAGCGCGATGATACTCGCATCATGCAATTCTTAGCCGGCCTGAACTCCGACTATTACAGTGTTCGGGATCAAGTTGTTGTGCAAGATCCTCTCCCACCGTTGATGACTGTCTATGCTATGTGTCAGCGGGCTTCCACTTTTGCGCTTCCCTCTCATTCCCTCCTGCCTCCAGAGTGGTCGGCTCATGTTGCCGTGGATCGACCTCCTACTCTTCGTGGATGCCAAGCATCTTTTTCTATTCCAGGTTGTGACTTTGGCTCAACTGGTTGTGGTAGAGGTCGAGATGGTGACCGCGGGCGTGGTGGTCGTTTTTCTCGTGGTCGTGGAGGACATGGTTGAGGACGTGATGGTTTCCGCTTATGCGTGCATGTGCACGCTTCTTCATGTTCCTGCAAGACTTTGTATTGATTTCACTCGCTATACATGGATCTATTTTATGCACTCCAAATCCTAAGTTTTTGGTATTTTCAAACAATTTGCTTCTATGGTTGACACCCAATTCGGGATCAAGATTCGGACTCTACGTTCCGACTCAGGAGGAGAGTATGTCTCCCTGGGTTTTAGTGCTTATCTTAAGGACTATGGGATTATCCATTAGAGGGCTTGTTCTGACACTCCTCAATAGAATGGGGTAGCCGAGCGGAAAAATCAGCACATAGTTGAGACTGCGAACACTTTAATGACTGATATGGTTGTTCCCCGCTCCACTTGGGTTGAAGCCATGTTGCACTCAATCTGTTTAATCAATTGCATGCCTACTAAACTTCTGGATTAAACTTCTCCTACTTTGTATTGTATGGTTTTCTTCTTGATTATTTAAATTTTCAGGTCTTTTAATGTCTTTGTTATGTTCATCTTGCCAACCGTGAATGACATAAACTTTCCCCTAGATCCGTTAGATGCATGTATTTGGGCTTTAGAGAGACATGGAAAGGTTTTCGGTGCTATGATCCCGTTGCTCGTCGGTTATGGGTATCTTGTAATGTTATTTTTCTTGAACATGTTCTGTTCCATACGAAGTCTGTTACTTCTGCCTCGACGTCTCCATCACCTTGCTTTACTTTTTTTCCTGACATACCATCTGCATCTAGCATAGCGTCTTGCCCCTTGCAGGTTTATACTCGCCAGCCACGTGCTCCTCCTCCTTTGCCCACATCCACCGCCACTCTTGCTGTTGATCTGGATCCTCTTTTGTTACATGCCTCATAGAGCTCTTGATCGGCTCATTTATTTTATGCCTGTTATGACTTCCACTTTGGACTCCATTTCCATTCCCACGTCTTACTCCCAGGCTGTTGCTTAGAGTTGTTGGAGGGGTGCTATGGCAGAGGAGCTTTGTGCTTTAGATGAGAACTGTATCTGGGAACTGATCCCGTGTCCTCCAGACCAACAACTGATTGGAAGTAAATGGGTGTATTCCATCAAGCTAAAATCCAATGGCTTCCTGGATAGGTACAAGGTAAGGCTAGTCGCCCAAGCGTACAAACAAGAATATGACATAGATTATGATGAGACGTTTGCTCCTGTAGCCAAAATGGAGACTGTTCGCACCCTTCTTGTCCTTGTATCTATTCGTGCTTGGCCCATTTTTCAGAAGGATGTGAAGAATGCCTTTCTTCATGGCGACCTTCAAGAGACGGTGTATATGAAATCACCTCCAGGGTCTAATACTAGTCCTGGTGATATGGTTTGCGGTCTAAAGAAGGCTCTGTACGGTCTCAAGCAATCTCCGCGTGCCTGGTTTCAGCGGTTCCATGATGTAGTTGTTGATGCTAGTTTTTCTTAGAGTGGTTGCGATCCATTTTTATTTTCCGCACTATCTCTGGGGGTCTTGTTATTGTTTTGGTTTATGTGGCAATCTGATATTGACTGGTAGTGATTTTGTCGGGATTACCGAGCTTCAAAAGGTTCTCTCCTCTTCCTTCAAAATGAAGGACTTGGGTTCCCTCACCTAGTTCTTGGGACTTGAATTCTCGCACTCCAAATGTGGGATTCTTGTAAGTGAACGTAAATATGCTCAGGACCTCATTGCTATGGCTCAATTGACGGATCAGAAATCCTGTCAAACTCCCAATGAACTGAATGTTCATTATGGTTGGGGTGATTGGGACTTACTGGAGCACCCTACACTTTATCGTCGATTAGTGGGTAGTTTGGTATATTTGACAATGACTCGTCCCAACATTGCATATGTTGTTGAAGTTGTTAATCAATTCATCTCGGCGCCCTGAACCTTATATATGATTGCCGTTCTTCATATCATTTGGTATATATGTGGGACGGTGGACCGATCTCTGTTTTTCTCTTCCACTGCTCCTTTAAAGCTTTAGGCCTCTTCCGATGCCGATTGGGCGGGGTGTGCAGTTACCTGCCGGTCCACCACTGGGTATTGCGTATTTCTTGATTCCTCGCTTATCTCGTGGAAGTGCAAGAAGCAACCAACGGTCTCAAAGTCCAGCACGAAGTCTGAGTACCGTGTGATGTCTGCTACATGCAGTGAAGTTGTCTGGCTCCGTGGACTTCTTTCTGATCTTGGAGTTCAGCTTTTAGCCCCAATCCTGTCACCGTCCATGGCTGCTTCCTGTATTGTTGTTTTCCTCTTTCACAATTTAACGAAACTGTCATCTTCTAAAAAAAAAGGCTGTTGAGTATTTTGGATGGATATTCCTAATGGTTCTTGTGGAGAAAAATACCATTGAGGCAAAAAATAAGTGCCTCTTTCTTTATGAGAAACCTATTTAAAATAAGGAATGACATGGTCCTCGTCCAAGGATATGTGCAGGTATCCTTGGATACTGAATTGGTATAAGTGGTAGGAATGTCAACAGGTCACGCCTAAGCTAGGTCTCAACAGGAGCACAACTTGAAATTGCGAGGCCTGAGCTTGAGCCTGATCTGAACCTGAAACGGGCCAACATTTTAGGCCCGAGCCCTCCCTTTTAAGAAATTTCTACATGTATATTAATAATATGTCATACATGCTTCTTCAAAATGGACCGACGCTTGTTTTCCTGTGCACAGTAGTGGTATCCTCATATCTGATTTTAGTGTTTTTAAATTCTAAACTTGTATTTTATGATCAGGCTAAGAGTGCCATCCGTGAGTTCATTCTTCGTGAACTTGGTGCAGTTACAGGTGCTATTACAATTACAAGCCTCATGGTATGTCTTTTTGTTGATGTTTTAGCAGTTTACATTGATGGACTTTTAGTTGCTTATAAGCCTGGAATTTCTGCAACTTTCAATGCTTATTAACAGTCTCTGTTATATTTTGATGTCATGTTTTAATTCAGTTTCTGCTTGATTTATGTTCTCTAACCTCTAGATTAACCTAAGAAAACCAATTCTACCCTTGGATCAGATGCAAACTGTCGAACAGAAGGTGCGCTCAGCCCAAGCCAATGAGACAGCTTTCAGAGGCTGTTATTCATAATATCATAGGTTTTAATCAAGAAAAAAAAAAAATTTGCTTGCTCTAGTGGTTGACATTTAGTTGCATGATCCTTCTGACTAGGTGCTGCTCTTGCTTCAAATCATGCTATGGAGTTGCACTCCCACTCCCACTTCCTACCTGTCTTTTACTTGAAACCATTTTTGAAACAGATGAAACATTTTTTGAAACAGATGCTTCCCCAGTCCAGGAAGGGTCAGACCTTGTTAGAGCCCTCTGATCCCATTGTGGTCACTATCCCAATTAATAGTTTGTGGAGCGACAGCCAAGGGTTTTTTTCCTAATCAGCCCCTGGGGTCCCACATATGCCCCGGGAGGCTTTGCCATGGGTCCAAGAGCAGCACAAGGCGTTGATGTAGAGTAGGGGCTATTAGGCTGCATAAACCAGGAACCTGAAATTATTTAGAATTTCAAGATGAGGAATGGTCTCATACAACTGGTTGTAGATTAGCTTAACATGTATAACCATCCTGATGAATGCACTGACCTGTTTTTGTTCAAGGTGCTCATCACGGTGGGGCCCACATTTCAAACAGCTCAGATGTCCCATACATGAGATAGGTTGTATGTTGAGCCAACCTAAAACCAGTTCTATATCACTACTCTTTAAAGAGAAGAAATTCTATTTGGGCACGTATGGGAGTTCCCTGTTCCCCAGGTCAACGTGGTAGGATGGTGCCAAAATGCTAGTGAAATATGTTCCTAACCCTCTCTGTTCATACCTCACTTGTCACTTGGGGTTGAAAAGTTGGAGAGCTGTGCTTAATGCTAATACTTTTCCTGTGCTGCCCCAAACATCAACTTCTGCATTTCAAAGATGATTCATATTTTGCATCAACATCATGCTTTTAAGCTGGAAAGACTTCACATGAATCAGCTGTGTGGGTGGAATGCCTCTTGTTACTTATTGTCAATGCTGTCTCTTCTGCAGGTGGCCAACCTTGTTGGTTACGTTATGGGACCATCGGGCATAAATTGGTTGATTTCGAGTTTGCTACACAAGGATGGTATTTGCTTAAGACCACATCTCTTGTACTCATTCTACGAACATATGACCATCTCAGTTTATGCAAACTCTTTATCCCTCTACAGGACTTCCTGTACTAGGTGGTATCTTCACAACATTTTATGTAGGCACAAAGGTAAGAATTACTTGCTTTTCATTCCATTTGATTGCATGGAGTGAGGTGAATTCTCATCTTCTCCAAAGTGTTTTAGCTGTAAAATTGTTACTGTTTTGCAGCTAATGTTCCATATTGAAGATGCCAAGAGAAACCTTCAGTGAATTTTAGAGGGTCATCCAGGATCAATACTCATTCCGTCTCCTCAGTCAGGTAGGTCAGAATTCGAGATTATCATGCTATTTTTTTACCTCAAACTTGCTGATCAGGGAAAAAAAAAAAAACCTCCAACTTTATTTGAGTTTGCATTTCACAGAGCGCAACAGAGATTTGATTTCTTCCCCATTGATTAGAAGTTTGGAGAGTCAACAACGGCAGTAAACAGGTAACTGACACCTTTTTTTTTTTTCAGATAGAGAAACTGGTAATGAAAATTTCCCAAATATTGCCATTTTACATTATGGGGAATACAATGCAACACGTAGAATTCAATAATATTCAACTTTCAGCAATCTCTAAGTGTGAAGAGTTGGATAATTGAATTCAAATGGTAGTAACTAAAGGGTATAGACTCAAGTTTTTAACAGGCAACCAATCTGTATTTGTTCATCGCAACTCAAACACTTGGCTGCATTGCTGGTCAATCCAAATCATGCCCTTTACAGGAACCAAACTGATTGGACAAACCTTGCTGTCCCACTCCCATCTCTGACCTGCTAATGTAATATAAAAGTTTGATGGTCCATATTCGAAGGGGAGAGAAATCCATTAGTCGGACCATTAGTATCTTCCATTGCGGGTTTCTTACCAAGGGCCATTCACAGTGGGGCCTACCAGATGGAAGGTGGGATGCACGGACCGTGCAGCCACATGGATGTGGTGGCGTCTCCTCACAAATGAAACAATGCTGGGTCACTGCGATGAATAGAAAACCTCTGGGTAGTTTAATCTTAATGGGATGGGCTTGGATTCTTTGCAGTATTGTGCTACTTCCCAGGTATTCATGTGTTGGATATTTCCTGCTTGATTGATTATTTATTGGATTTTGGGGTTTGTTTGAATGCGTTATTGAAATGACTTGCAATTTTGAAAATTGCAATTGTGATTACCTTCCCTAGCCTTTAGATTAAGGACGTGGGCTGCAAATTGCAAGTATGCTGCTGTCAAGATGGGCTTGAGAAGAACTTAACAGCAATTTGAAGGCTACTTTGGCGTCATGAGTAGGGTGAAAGATTGATAATTTTTGTCATATTCTCTTGATTAAACTGGAAAGTTAGTCTTCTACTAACTGCATTTTTCTGCCTTTCTTTGCTTGTTGAACTAATTATTTTTAAAAGAGATGGGCGGCCTGTGATGAGAAACCCGGTGGAAGTAGCAACTGAGGTGCTGTCTTTCCTCCAATCAGCTGGTGGTTGGGGTCCCACCACTTCAACGGATGGGATTATGTGGTCTCCTTTCATTGTCTGTGGGGACCGTGGAATTGGAGTTGGACCCTTCATTATGGGAGTGGATTATTGTGGCCCCAGCCTCACTCAAGACTGTGATTAATGCAATAAAACCCTAAATCTAGATGATTTGTGTGGAAATTAACAAAATCAGATTTTCACAATCATAAGCATGTAAATTCAGCAATCTATACATGGCCTAAAAAAGTTTAATTTAGGATAATCTTGTAATGAAAAGGGCCATGAAATACTTACGTGGAGTATCGGGCATTCAGGATCAAGTGACGCTCGGATCTCGTGAAAGTGAAGACTTTCGGCCTCACACGAATCAGTACCAATCAGTCCATGGGAGTTTCTAGCCCCGTAGGGTTGAAATTCTCAAGGAAAGTTGGATTCTAGGGTTTTCCAAAACTAATTTTTAGATTTATGTGATTCAAAGGGATGTTTCAATGAAGAAAATTTATTATAGCATGTGAAGTGTCATAAGAAGATGTGGAGAAAGCTAAAGGATTTAAGAAGAAGAAGATGAATATATGATTTTCATATAGAAGAGATTAGAAAAGGAAATAAGAGGAATAAGAGAGAGATGGGTGAGATATCACCTGAAAGAAGAAAATAATAGAGAGAAGTAGAAGAATGGGGAAAAAGATGTCATCACCAAGGTACGATCATGGGGAGAAGCTCCAAGCTTTTCTATTTCTCAAAATCATGATCCCTCTCTAAGGCTACAAAACAATGACTTAAATAGAGTTTAAAATGTGAAAATTTATAAAATAGCCCTCTAAGATAGTTATCTAAACACCAATTGTTGTATTTTTTACAAAATACCTCATTGGGTGATTATAAAATCCAAAATAACCCGTACATAAGTTGAAATATAAAATAAACTATCAAAGTATCCAAATAACATAAATAAGCATATCATAAACTAAAAGTGGTCCTCAGACGTCCAGATGGTCAGATGATGATCGTGAGAAAATCCAATGGCCTGATCAAGATCTAACGGTCTGATCGCGGTGCCGATGGACGTGATGACTCCAGTGGGCTCATATAGATGTCTCTGATGTATAATGTGGACTTCAATGCTCTCCTACGCCATCTACTCTCCAAGTCATGGTGATGTTGGAGTGGTGGCGCTCATGCGCGAATAGACCTTTATTGGCCGTGTGATGTCCGCATGAGTGAAACTTATCATAGGGCCCACCTTGATGTATGTATTCCATATCTACGCGGACCATTTGCAGTGCCAGATCATTTTAGGGCATAGGCCAAAAAATTAAGCAGATCTAAATCAAAGGTGGACCATACTATAAGAAACAGTGGTGATTGAATGCCACACCATTAAAAACATCCTAGGGCCTGCCATAATATTTCGGTAATGTTTATTTGCTATCCAACCTATTGATAAGGTCACATAAATCTTGATGAAGGGAAAAAAACATATATCAGCTTGGTCCAAAACTTTTGTGGCCCACAAGAAGTTTTTAATGGTCAATCACCACTTTTTCCTGTGATATGGTCCACCTGAGATTTGGATCTGGTTCATTTTTGGGCTCTTGCCAAAAGTATCTGGCGAAATGGGTGGACAGTGTGGATATAGAATACATACATCAAGGTGGGCCCCATGGTAAGGGCTGCACTGTCTTGGGTGGCCAAGGCGTACCTACTCTGCACCCCTTCATTGTATATGTGGTCTGTATCTGGGCTCTCACCAATCTCCATTGCAGACTGTCTGAATCTGTATATGGTGACTGTATCCCAGGGCATCTATCAGATGATCCACGCCTTGATGGACTTTATTAGCTTGATTTGTGAATCATTGGCTGTCGAACCCATCCAAGCTGGAATCCTGGTATTCTGATCGAAGTTCGGTGTTCATGATGGAGATTGGTTGGGGCTGTCCATCTGGGATAGAGGAAGAAGGTGTGGGCCTTGATAAATATTTGTATTTTTATCTTCAATAAGAAGATGGAATGATTCGTGTGCCCCAAATTTTGAAAGATAAGAAAGAAAAAATGAAAATTTATTCAGTACTCTTGTAGACGTGTTGAATCAACTCAACTCATAGAACTCGGGACAAAACTAACATGTTAAAACTAGAATGAGTTTTCGATGGGTCTAGTCGAGTTTTCGATATGAGTCAAGTCAAGAGGGAGTTATTTTATACTTTGGTGACTCATGATGCTTGATACATGTGGCATAAATCAATTCAAACTAAACCGTTTAAATTATGAAACCCATGGTAACTAAGTCGCAATCCAAAATGAGATAGGTCGAACAATTCTAACCCCTGGTTGTTGGGACTAGATCATTGGATATTTTCAGTTTAACCATCTAATTAAATGTCCACAAATCTGATGGTTAAAAGATGAATAGTTCTAGGGATCCATAATTAGGCAGTTCAATTTAAATTAATTTTATGCTTAGTGTACGATTTTACTGTGACTGCATATCATTTATCACTCTCTTCCAGAGCATCAAAGTTTTCATCTCCTTAAGCAGCGTTCTCAGCCCACTTGATTCCAGGGGAGTGGATTCCATGCCTTGGAGGTGCGGCATTTTTTGTGCCTCTAGTCCATGTGCTATCATGTGTGGCACGTGTATGTTGATCCAAACCATGCATCCTGCAGGCTCGTGGATTGGCCCATTACCAGAAATCACTTGGATTGGACTAAAGGCCCATTTGGATACCACCAAATAGGTTACTTTTCTACTCACTACAGTAGATAAGTGACTTATTTCAAATAAGTTTGGTTTGTGATTAATTATAAGTAACTTTTTTATTTTTTATTTTTTATTTTTTATTTTTTTAATCGAAAAACATGAAACTACTGTAAGCATAATCAGCCACTTCCAAAAGTGTGAAAGGTTCCATGAACTGCATAAGCCGGCTTGCACAATCTATAAACTGCAACATACAGCCATAATACTAACGAGAACCCAAACAAACACAAAAGAGAAGTCAATCAAATTCAACGCACTTAGCAGACAAAAGAAAGACGTACTTACAGAAGAATGAACCAAATCGCTGAAGCCTGCGGCCAATCAAGATAGCTCTCTTACAACTCTTTGCTTTTCAATATGTATCAGGAGGCGCCTACTTCCTTGAAGAGGATCCTTGTCTGCATCCACAGGAACACTGGGATCCATGACATATATGCCACTAGAGTCATTACAATCACTCCAAACAGTATATCATACAGCCGAGCCACAGAAACAACCATATCCCACGCCATAGTGGTCTGCAAAACAGGCCGGAAAACTTGGGCAATAGACAGCATTCCCCAACCAGGTGGGATGAACGCCAACAGACTTGCGAGAGGATTAATAAATTTAAAGCTCGTGATCATCTCAGGCCGGAAAACTTGGGTAATAGACAGCATACACCGACCAGTTGGGATGAACGCCAACAGAAATGTGAGAACAATAAATTTGAATATCAGCAAGATGGTAACGGGTCCGGAAAGAAATATGCCGCCAAACATAATTGGAAGGTAGCGGATCCAGTGATCTGCATACACAAATATCTTAGAAAGAACAACGAACACAGCGAGATAGATCCAAGATTGAAGGAAGGCAGCAATACTGGTGATTCCAATGGAAATGCCAAGCTGATACATGATCCCAAACTGGAAAAAGAAGAAACGGAGATTAAGAATTATCTCCAATAGCCTTCCCAAAAGACTGTTCTTTCTCAAATGATCTTGTTCCTCATACCACCAGGTCTCCCAGCTCTCATCAGCTTTTGTAGTAGTGAATGCCCTGCCACGGTACCATATCCATTTCATAAATTCTTCGTAATCTTGTTTGGTTTTGGTGAAGTCAAAACCAGAAGGGTTGAATACGAAGGGTGCCATGATCCAAGATACTACAAGAAACCAACCGGAGATGGTCGTGACTCTGTAAACAAGAGTTGATGTAGCAACAGGACTGCATGATGCATTAACTGTCAAAATCATACCAAGCTCCAAGGCCTTGACAAAATGACTACGAGCATAGAGTCTATAGATCTCAGCAAAGCTCTTACGCTCCACAGCAAAACCACGCCCAGTAGCTCGATACTCTGCACCACCATGAAGAATTGTCCTCCTATAGAAATGTGTACGAGTTCCCATGGAGAAAGTGTAGAAAACAGATGCGAGCTGGCGCCGGAACTTCAAGAAATCCCGGACTGAAGGAAGGAACCCATGCTCGAGAGAGTTTTCCACAATTATTGGGAGGGCAGTGAACAGACCAAGCTGGATGATGAACTGCTGATTGACGATCGTATCAACCGCTGCAGTGTTGGAAGAGACTGTAGCGTTCAGAATTTTATCCCCAACTCCACTGAGAGTCAAATAAAGGCGACCCCAGACAAATGTATAAAAACTCAAGACAACCATCATGGTGTTGAAAAAAAATCCCACACTTGTGTAGAAAAATGAAAGCATCCGGAAGAAGTCCAATCTATGACCCAACCTATAGACATCCCTACTAAGTACCTGCTCAGCATTGCCACTAGCAATCTTTGCATCAAACATGGATATCTGATCGAGCCCGACATCACGTCCCTTGCCGACCTGGATATACTCGTGGTGTGTCACATTGCCACCACGCAATGTGCAATTGAATCCAGCAAATATATCCTCACTGATGTTGATCACCATCGAAGCCTTACTGAGACCACCACGGCTCAAAAACCACAACCGATCGAACACATCTGGGTGACCATAATGCATCCGTACCTTTAAAGGGTTTGCCAAAACCCGCTGCACGATGGTGACAAAAGTAGTCTCCTGGGCAGACATGAACTGAGCAAGTGATGAGACAGAACCAGTGAAAATGTGTTCGCAGACTCCCAAAATCTTTGGCTTGTTGATGCCATAGTAGCTATGGAATTCCTCCAATAGATTCCGCATTTTGAGGGTCTCTTCGAAGTAGTTGTCTTGATTCATATCAATGGTTTGAACTGCATCACCTCTAGTGAAGATAATAGCGTGATTCTGGTTCTCTGGTTTGCCCTTCCCCTAGCTTTAAGTGTCCAGGCAACCTGATCCGGTAGATCTCCACCTCTTTCTGCAACTGCTGATCGTACTTTACAAGAACAGAGTAATACTCGAATTCATCACTTCCACTTCCAGTGCGAACCTCGTCGACATAGGCGACACGAAGGGCTTCATTGTGTCTCATCAGATTCAAAATCTGGAAGGCTCGCGGGTCTTTCTTTGCTTTCTGAGTCCCGTAGACCTGGCAGGCAACCACGTAGGTGTATTTCATCAGAACAGAGGAGCCCAAGCCGTCAAAACTGCTGTCTCGCCTCATGGAATCAACAGCAGCAAGTTCTCTACACCCTTCCGTTATATCCATCTCCGATGCAGAATCAAGGAAGGCCTGCATTTTCAGAGTCTTGTAGTAATACATCATTCCCCTTACCGTACGGGAAAGCGTCTGGCCTCTGTTTGATGCCCAAAGGCATAGGTCCCTCCACCTTTCCTTCCAAAGTTCTTCTTCATCGACCATTCCATTTCTGCGCATCCGCTCTTCAAAGTTGCTCCATTCATAATCATAAGTCTTCTGCAGATAATCCAAGAAAGACATTCCACCTTCTCCCTGTTTTCGCAGCCGTTCCCTGCTGTAAAGGACGTCTTCGTTGTAGTATGGAGTCAGAACACTGAAAGCCTGCATCATTTCGACTTGGGGAGCACGAGGCATGTTCATGAACATAGAGTTGCAGAAAAAGATGATACGGCGTCTTGCCTCAAGATTTTTAGGAAAATCAAGCATGGAGTCTCGTGAGGATGTTAGAATCGTCTTTAAACGCCTTACCTGCTTATAGAAGTTTGTGTTCTCTGCATCAGGCAACTTATTAACAGCATTCTCAAAAAGCATTCTCAACTCGTCCTGCCTCATCTGCTCGACATTTCGATTCGCCCCCTGGAAGTGTTGGATCACAATATCAGACAGGGTCTGCAGTGAGTTCACCACCTGAGTCAAATCTTCTTTCGGTTCGGTCAGAAGGTCGACGAGGGATATCAGCTTGGTATGGATTTCCGGCAATGCACCCCTACTGTACTTGTGCGTGAACTTGTTATTCTGAAGCGCCTCGTCTATCTCCTGAAACAGGTTATACACAGACTTATGTTCCTCTGTACCACCTTTGATAATGATATCAAGCAGCAAGTGCTTGATGCTATCGTAAAACTCGATCACAGCGCACCGCCTGTACTCATTCTTACAGATTTTCCGCCACAGTACATTGTCTGAAGTACCAGCTAATTCCTTTGTCTGGTCGAGAGCAAGTAAGAGCTCATTGCGGATGAACAGGCATGGCCATTGTATAACCCTTATGTTCCAAGAATTCGGCGTCAATTCCATGAGCTCCACTTCATGGTCACTGATAATATCTTCTTCCCTGAAGGTGGTGATTATCTCGTTCCATATCAAGGCGAATCTGTAGGCCTCCGCTTGATTCGATTCCATCTTCAGTACTGTCCTCTTCCTCCTCCTCCTCAACTGCTGCTCCTCCGGTATCAGATTGAACTGCATAGCACCTGCAAATAACTGGAACCTCTGCCGCACTTGGTCGATGTTTCGTATCTCGCCCATGTGAGAAAACCACCCTATCAATGCCCCGACAATCGAAGTGAAGATGGAGCACCAGACCTGAACATCCATGAAATATATCAGAACAACTGGCGCCCACAGCATCCCAACCGCAAACAAGTCCGTGTAATTAGAGAAGAACTCGTGCCATCGATACTTGGTATCTCCAATGTCCAAAATCGCCTTCGTCAGCTGGGTCATGGGCTTGACCTGCAGGAAGTAACTGAAGGAGAATTTTGCAGCTAAGATCATAGCCCAGAAGAGCGTGTACTTTATGTTGTCCACAATCCCTTGCCTTAGTCCACGACCCACGAATGTCATGCTTGGGGACCACCATGTCAGCACATACAAGATCTTCCAGTTTGTCTTTTCAATGAAATTCTGGACCCAAGGAAGCAGGAAGAGAGCTATTGTGAGCAGTTCTGGCAGCATGAACACGAACCCTGCCTTGAGAAAATTCACCAGCATCCAATTCGCTTTCGCTGACCATCTCCCATCCTGATCCCTCTGGGACCAGATCATGTGGTACATGATGCTGAATGCAAGAGTCCACGCTGCAGCTAGGCTGCTCTTCAAGACCATCCTCATCCCAATCCAGGGGGTTTCCCTGGAGACGAGGCTGTACTGCATGCCCGCGTCGAGCAGGGACTGTAGGAAGCGGAGCCCGGCCCACGTGATGAAAATGGTGAGGACCTGAACCTGGACGGCCCTGTTCTGCAGCGCTTCCCATGGATACGTGGTGTCCTCCAGCGCGATGATGATGGCAGCCTGGAGGCAGAGCACGTGCATGATCCAGAGGCGGTCGAAGCTCCGGAACACGTTCCAGAACGACCTCTGCTCAACGAACCCCGTCTTCCCAACCCCGCCTGCAATGAAGAAGTTGCTGGATAGATCAAGCGGCCATTTGAGCTTGTCGAAGCAGTCGCAGCTCCAGAAATACTCGTTGATGTCGTCGTAGTTGCGCCAGGCAGAGTGCGGGGCAGTACCTTTGCAGCTGCTCTCAACCTCAGCTTTGATGATGTTGTAGATTGGGACCACGACACGGTGGAGGAAGGCGTTCTCACCGGACACAGACGGAAGCACAGGGCGGCCTGTGTTCTCATCTATATAGTCCTCGAGGATCCGGTTTAGCTCCATGGCCATGTGGTGGAAGATGTAGCAAAGGCACTCAGGGACGAAGCGGAGGTTGGCGGACTCGCCCCAGATAAGTAGGTAGAGGGAGGCGTAGAGGAGGTTGCGGCGGGGGTCGGCGTCGGAGATGCAGACGTTGGACTCCCGGCCGAGGTAGTTACACCAGGAGGTGTAGTTGGAGAGGAGCTTGCGGTGGAGGCGGCGGACGATGGATGGATCGAGGGCGTTAATGTTGTTGGGGGGACGGGCGATGCGCATCTGAGCATTGGCAAGGAGGAAGACGAGGTGCTCGCGCTGGTTGCAGACGTTGTCACTCTGGAAGCCGAAGAAGGCACCGAGCCAGTCAAGGAGGTCCATTCCATCGTTCCACGCAACGAACGGGGGCTTCCGGAGGTCGCCGACTGCACGGAGGGCGGCGGCAGCAGCACGCACCTCGGGATATCGGAGCGACGGGTACCCCGTTGGGAGGTTGTGGATGGGAATTATGTTGAAGGGCTCTTCTTCCGCGTTGGGCGGCATGCGGGGAGGGGCGCCGCCCACCACCGAGCCATGGTCTTGTGGTTGACGTCGGGCGGCCTGTGGGGAGGGACATGGCCAATTGCCGGGCTTGCGCCGTCCCCGGCTCATGGGATCTGAGGGCCGAGTCGACTCGTTCTTCTGTCTTTCTCCTTTTCTCGTGCCTGCTCAGAGTTGTGTCACATGAGTGGGAAATTAAACGGTAGACTTACGGTGGTTATGGCGGTACCTGTTCGTTTTGCTTATGGTGTGATTCCTTGCGGGAGCGGATTAGGTACTGCCCGAGCCTGTCCGGACAGGCTAGTACGTGGCGTTCGGGCATTGGGGGAGAGGAGGCGTGGCATGACTGTGTCAAGTTTGCTGACGTGGCAGGTTATCTAAATCTAAGTACCTAATCCGCTCCCCTGTGGTCCAGACCGTTCATCAAGAAACTTAAAGGGTTTATAAACAACATGAAAATAAGAGTTAGAAACTGATTCTCTGAACGATAAGCAACTTTGTACGTCCCACAAGATCTCTGGTCAATGAGATTTCGTGGTTGGATTTCTGAAAGAGCGTTCTCGATCATCGCATGTGGGGTGCGTGCGAGTGTGTGAAAAAAAAACAGACAGAAAGAAAGAAAGAAAAAAACAGACGAAATAGTTGTTTGAGGGATCTTACACACCACCTGAGATGATCCACCCGCTCAGCAAGTGGGTCCCACCATAGAAGGTGCATCTTAGAAGCCCGTTTCGATTGTACGGAAAGGCGGGTCACATGATGGCTTGAGAAGAATTATAGGAGCGTTGTTCCAAATTGAAAGTTCATTAGGTGGTCCCTACCGATTACGCTGTCACCACAGATCGACTTAGTCCCCATTAGTACGTACACCTAGTAAATATGGGACGTTCAACCTGGGTATTCCATCCTGTTTCGTGGTTCACCCGACCGTTCATCAAGGGGCCTCTAGCATAATGAACTACTACGATAATGGAGGTAAAACTCACGATCATTCCATCTTGTCTTTTGATTGGATATGGTTTACTGCCAAAGCAGGGTGATCTTCCGAATCACAGCAGAAAATAGATGGGTGAAGATGTGTTCACGTGTCATAATTTAGTGGGCCCTACCATGATTAGATGGGTGAAGATGTGTTCACGTGTCATAATTTAGTGTGCCCTACCATGATGTATGTATTATATCCACGCCGCCCGTCTTTCTTGGGTGATGATTTTATGGAATTGGACAAAAAAAAAATAAAAAAAATGATGTGGATCCAAACTAAAAATGGACCACACCGCGTAAAGCAATGGAAGCTGCCATTGCAAGAAGATTCTGTGCTACATAAGCTTTGGATCTACCTCATTCTTAAGGACATGCCTTAAAATGATATTTCAACATGAATGGACTGTGTGGATATAATACATATTAACTAAAGTATATCCATATTTATCTAACACTGAGAAAACTTTCCGGATGGATAGTATAGTTAACAGAGGAATATTGCATCCAACCACTATTATGGTTTAACGCTGCCTACTGTGCCTGTTCTCGCCGAAATCTGGTAGGCAATGAAAGGAATTGAGAGAGTTGATGCTCACCTGGGGATTCGTGCTCACCTTCTTTAATTGGGTCCTGCGAAGTCACAAGTAAAGGGCAAGAGAGGAGTCGTTAGTGGCAGAAGACCCTCTGATGCTTAAGTCAGGTTAGGCAATAAGTGGGTAAGAGTAGAAGTAATGGCATACCTTGGCTTGGAGCAATGGGGGTATTATAGGGGCGGCTGGCGTTTGGCCCTGATAAATCCACTTAAACACGCAAGCCTGCCGCCTTTTCCAATCATGGGAGCGTAGGGCGGCTCCTGCTGGCAAGCCTAGCCTGACACCATAGGCCTACCATAATCATTTGGCGTGGGTGTAGGCTTCTGCACCTTACTTTTGCCACGTGTAGCGCATGGAGGGACCGGGCGGGACACGCACACGTTCTTTGCATGCCTCCATTCCGCTCACGGTCAACCCAACTTCACGCTTCCGCTCGGCCAGCTGACCCCACCCCTTTCCTTGTCGGTCGTTGGGCAAGAGGCCAACTCAACATCCCATAATAGTAACGCCGCCCCCCCCCCCCCCCCCCCCCCCCCCCCCCCCCGAGGCTGGCTAGCTCGGTGTCGGGAGTGAGGGACCCTCACTAGGGCTGGCCTTACTTGCGTAGCAAAGGGACCCTCACTAGGGCTGGCCTTACTTGCGTAGCAAGTCATGGATTTTCAATTTTTCTGCCCACGCGTTGCTAGCTGTCGAGCAAGTTGTGAAACATTTATGGCGGGCTCGAAAGTTGAGGCATCGCCATGATCGTAAGTACGCGTGTTAGTCATTTTAGCATCCGGCGAAACCACACTTGGCCATGTGGCGACGGCACCCCCGTTGAACCGTCAACTTTCTGCTTGGGCGAATGGGTGTGCAATGTGTGGAGGGGTACAGTCGTCGAGGGGCCAACTCACTGCACGAGGCTGCCCCATGTTGTCGCATGGCACCTTGCGCCAGCGAGGCAAGTGCGGGGGAGTGCCTATAAATCCCCCCCTTCAAGATCATTTGTGTCCTCTGCTTTGAATTGTTGCCCCGACCTCTGCCACCGCACGTCCGACCTCATCCCTTCACTGCTTCCTTTCAGAGTCCGTACCAGTTGTCCCTGGTACATCTTAGGGTTCTTCCTTTGGTTTTCCTTCTTTTTTTCCTTAGCTCCCTTTGTCTCCTCTTCCTCTTTTCTCTCTTTTTTTCTTTTTTCACTCGATATCGTCGGATGATGACTCTGGGGCAGCTCAAGTCCCCGATTACGGCCAGGGCGAGGATCCTGGCCCTTCCTTGGACTCCAGCGAGTTAGAGTCGGATTCCAAGAGTACAGAGGATGAGGTTGAGTCCCGACCAATGTTAAGCCTTGAATTGTGCATATCTATCCCCAATTCCACGCTTTAATTACATAAAACAATGCGCTTAAAAACTGACTTTAATGTGTTTTTGTTATTATAGGAGCAAAGAAGAGATGTGAATGAAAGGAGCTTAATGGGGAATAAATGGACAACAAGCATTGGACCACACATCATGTAGCAGCAGTGGTCCCAATTCATCGTCACTTTTAGTGAGCAATAGCCTGATGAGCGTCCTAGTCCATAAATGCCAACATGGAGGACCTCTCCATCATAATCTTCTCAGCCATCCATTTAGTTTTGCATGACCAGCACCAGGCCATCAGTTCCAGTACGCCTCCATCTCCACGTCGTCCATACCTGCAACCAGAAAAACTAGATCAATTTTCATCACACGACAAGTGGACCTCAATTGTCTCAAATCCGAGCCATTGATAGCACGAGCCTTGCAGTCGAAAATCATCATGATCAGCTGCATCAAATGAGACAGTACACAACAGCCACCGTCTGCTTCATACATCAGTGAGATGTTTCTTCTCATTTGTCCATCATAACGGCCATCACTGTAGATAAGATCTCATCGTCCAACAGGCCAAAACCAACCGGAGACCATCTCCAACGCCCACAACAGCTGCCCATCTTCCCTTCCTCCACTCCCTCCATTTTGCAACCACACCATCATCATAGTACATCAAGCTGACCATATCCACCAATCACCCAACAGAAAATTAGATTACACTCTCCAGCCGTCCAAGCTCCTACAGCACTGATCCATCTCATCCATCCATTAGTTATTTTATGCACACGTGCATTAGTCCAGAAATAGGAAATAAAAAAAGGGGGAAAAAGTTGCCAATTTTTCGGGTTTTGCAACAAAATAGGAAACAAGATGTTTCCGTTTTGGTTTTTAAACAGAAAAGAGTAACGTATGTTGTCCAATTTTGAACCAGTTCATGGGGTCCACCTTGATGTTTCATTGAAATCCATTCCATTTATGTTAAAGATTAGCTTGACTCAAGAAGTTTTACGTCGATCTAAACTACGGATTGACTGTGGCGGCCAAAACAAGATGATCTGTCCAGAAGTTTCTTGAATTCCGCCAACTCAACTTGGAGACGGTCCGGGTGGCCCAAAACTTATGATATAAAATATATAAGCAGACCATCTTGTAGAAAACATCAATATTTGTAAAACTATAAAGTTTTATGTCAATCAGATATGTAGATTGATCGTACCAGTTAAAAGAAGATGGATAGTCCTGAAAGACTCTAATTGCATAGATTCTAAAATAAGTCCTAAGTGTTATGCTTTTTGGACCATATTCTGGAATATTTTTGGACAATCTACACCGTTTATCATGTAGAGGAGGACGTTTTCTATAAATGTTTCAAATTTAAAATTAATCCGACCTCTATACACTTTATACCATTGATTGCAAGATGACTGGTTATGCATGTGTCTGAATTGTGTGATTTGGAGAGGTGATCACTGTTCTGATTTGTGGGCCCACTCAATGGATAAATTTAGAAATCTAAACCATCCATGAGGAAGTATATATGCTAGGGAAGCTACAGCTCAAATTCCAAGGAAATCCGACCGTTGGTTGCCTTGTACAAAGCGAATCAAAATCAGCTCTGTTGTTGATTTCTTGTTTACATTATAAATATGGGAGCTTTCTTCTCTTCTATGAACCAAGGATGTGGGGAGCAAGGAGATTAAAAGCAAGGAGACTCCAAGCCTTTCTTTTTTCTAGTTTTCCTTCCATTTCTAGTTCTTATTTTTCATATTTTTTTAGGCTAACTCTTAGCTAGAGCTGAGAGGTGATATTTCTAGTTTATTAGTGATGTTATAGTTCTCTTGATTTTGAAGATTGATTTAATTGATGAACATGGTTTTATTCTAGTTTGAATGAAGTTCTAGTTCTTCTTTTATCTATTGATGACTCCGGGCTCATTGGATGATTAGAGGTTCTAAATCTAGTTTACTTATTTGTTTTGCATTGTTTAGACCTATAAAGTTCATTAATTTACCATAAATTACGGGCATGATAAATGCTTTGAATAGACTACGGGTATGATAGATGCTTTGAATAAACTAAGAGCACGGTAGATGCTTTGAATTCCTTGTGCTCTTAAATATGGTTCTTAATGTGGAAATTGTTTCAAAACCAAAGTTCTTGTCTTTTGTATAAATCTAATATAGATATTTTGTTTATTGATATTAGCTTGATTGAAGTTCAAATCGTAGTTCTACTTAGGTCTAGTGACAAGATATAAGAACAACTATGATTGTGATTTCATTTGTTTTGTTAAAGGATTGGCTTGTACAATTGAGTGCGCCCAATGCCTGAGCCTTATTGAGGGAACTATATAAATGAATGATCCATCCATCTTAGATGTGTTATGATGATTTAACCGCTTCATATTCTGACTAGATAAGATGGAACTTCGATTCCAGTTAAGTAACTAATCGAATTAATTGAATTGGACATTGTTAATAACTAGAAGTGGATCCTTGATACTATAGTATTTAGTTTATTAGTTTTTTCTTTTATAATTGATTCATCTATCTTCAATTCAAATTTTATTTAGTTTAATTAGTTTGTTCTAGATTCTATTTGCCTTAGAGTGTTTAAACCTATATTCCTTCCTCGTGAATTGACCTTGGTCTCATTTAGATTATTACTACATCGCGATCCTGCACTTAAGGTTGTGAACAAGATTTTGGCGCTGTTGCTAGAGTAGGTGCTGGTTTGAACACTTTCAGGTTTTTAAAATTTCTAGTTAGAATAGGTATATTTTTATTGCTTTGTAGGATATATATATATATATATATATATATATATATATATATATTTTCAGATTACTAATACTCTTTGTTTTGTTTTTGTAGGAATTCTCTAACCTGGGCTTTTTCTCAGGTACAATTTTTCCATGCCCTATTTTATTTTATTTTTTTGATTTTTGATTTTTTTTTGGTTAAGTTTAAACCTTTTAATCAGAGTTTTCATCATATTCATGTTCAATTGGACAAGTGGATACTCTATGTATCTTCCAAAAGATGAACTATTTGATCAAGGGTCTCAAAATAACTATATTTAGAAATGGTCTATACATTATTATTTTCTTAAGACTCAATCTACTCAGATAACCCCCCACATAAAACACTGATTATCCTTATATGTATCCTTAAAAACAAAAACACCCTTAAATGCATCCTTAAGTTGATCATGATCCAAATATGATGAGCCTCTTGGTATAGAGACTTAACTTTGTGGTTCGTCAATGCAAGTGCTTGGTAGGGTTACCCAAGCCTTTATATATGACATCCTCAAACTCTCGTGTCAGGTAGCACGAATGCACATCAACTCATCATCATGCCCTTTGTTGGAAAGTATGGCTCTTTTGGCTCAGTCAATCTCCACGTGTCAGTCCACTTGAGCCTTGGATTTGCCTCTTTTGGCTCATGCCCTAAAATAGGTGGGTAACACATGCATGACGGTTGACCCAGAGGACCTCTGCGCCGACCTAAATTGACTTGGCATGGGCCTCACTTGATGGTAGGGTGGATGTCATGAAAGTTGGAAGCGGATTGCGTGGTGACCCCAAGATCGATATCCCTGGTGTCTAGTGTGTTTTATCCACCCGGTCCATGAAAGTGACAAGCACATGGTTATCGATAAGCGGGTACACTAGCGCGGCTCATCCAGGAACAGTATATGATAACCAAACCCGAGTCTGCCAATTAGTGAAGCGGGGCGACTACAAGCGAATGAGGGACACACACAAGCGGGTCTGCCGCGTGTGTACATGCCATGCAGCTCTTGAACTAGGTGGCCCCACCATGATGCTGGGACGCCTCAAAAACCATGCAAGTGAAACCAGTAGGTGGGGCCCTCCATGTAAAACGATGGAGAATCATCCAAAAACTTTCAAATTCACATGGTGGCGCATATCGTGGTTGCATTGGCCGGATTTTGGTAGTGTCCAAATTTCATGGTGGGCTGACCCTGCTGAGCAGATTAGATTCCAAAAAAACATCCTGATGGCCCCTAACCATAGAACTTGTAGAATAAGTTCATTGTACATGTATTCGCATAGGAAGCCGCCATATAAATTTGAATATTTTGAGTGGCCCCTATTTGATTTCCAAAATACAATGCAAAAAGTATGGTAGATGAGGCATCATTATTTCTGTCTCTTGGATTGAGGTTAACATTGATGGGAAAATTGTTTTGGCCCAAAGTGGAGGCTAGAATAAAATTTGAGTGCAAAAACTGTGGAGCTCACAGTGATATGCAGCTCATATCTATGCAGTCCATATGTTCCGCTAGCTCATTTTAGGGCATGATCCAAAATATGAGGTAGATCTAAAGCTCAAGTGAACCACACCACATTAAACAGTGGGAATTGAATGCATAATGTTGATAATTGCTTAAAGGCTATAAAATTTTTGAATCAACCTGATTTTTATGTTTTCCCTTTATCTATATCTGCATGTTCTCATGAACAAGTTGGATGAGAAATAAACAGCAGTGTGGCCCTACGTAGATATTGATTTTCAATGGATGCAGCCGTTAAGACCATTGATTCAGGTGGTGTGGTCCATTTGAATTATGGATTTGGCTCATTTTCTTAGGCATATCTGAAATGAGCTTGTGCAACGGATGAACAGCATTGATATGACATATTTATCAAGGTGAGTTATATATTCTTGTACCTAAAGAAACACACGTATGTGCAACATGCATTCGAACAAGGCACTGCACATATTTAGTATCCAAACTGCTCATCAGCCAGAGCCCACTGGATGGATGCTGTAGCTCAAAATCAGGATAGTCTGATAATCATTGATGAATCACATTGTCTTATTGATTTATATCATGCTACGCACCCACTCGGTTAGTCACACAGTGCACCCGCCCACTAGTGGGGTCAGTGTGTCACAGCACAAGATCGACCGCTTAAAATTCAGCGAATAATTATTGCAGACGTCATGATCAGATCGGTATATTTTTTCGTGGGATTTTTCCTACCAGGCCGATCCACCCGTTGAAGAGTTCGGATTTTACACGTGCCTTCCAGTTTGCCACGTGGGAAGGACAAATGCCAAAAACAAGTTACTATCGGGCTCTCCCGTAGTTCGGAAGGGCACTTTGTCGTAACCTCGCACGTGGAAGAGGTAACGTGCACGTTTAAGGCTTATCACGAAGACGACGCAGATGCCTTGTTGGAAAAATGCCGATATGACATCGTGTGGGCCTAATGAGCTGATGTTTTGTTAACACGTGTCCCGTGTTCCCACGTGTTGCGGGAATACACTCACAGAACGCACCCTAGCGAGTTCGGCCAATTTCCGCCGCCTCACACGTGCTGTCCCAATCTGTCCACCAGTCCTTGCTGGCATGGGAGAATCGGAATCGGATTGTAGTTACTCCGCACCCTCTTATCATACTGAGTAAACTCAGTTGGTGGGCCCACTTAAAATGTATGTGCTTTATTTATTCCGTCCATATGTTTTTTCACTTCATTTTATTAGTTGAGCCCAAAATTTAAGCATATCCAAATCTCAAGTGGACCATGCCATGGGAAACAATGGGAATAATGATTTACACCGTTGAAAACTTCCCAGGCCCTACCGTGATGTTTATTTGTCATCCAACCTATTCATAAGATCACATGGATATGGATGAAGGGAAAAAACAAATATCAGCTTGATCCAAAACTTCTGTGTCCTCCAACAAATTTTCAATGGTAGACATTTAGTTCACACTTCTCTTGTGTTGTGGTCCACTTTAGTTTTTGGTATGCTTCATTTTTGGAACCATACCTAAAATTTTCTCTTAGGATAGATAGACGGAGTGGATAAAATACATAAATCACTATGGCCCCCACAGAGTTTACTCTGCACGCGAGTTACTCAGTACACAATCCGCATCCGGGAGAATCCAATGGAAAAGCTGATAGACTGCGTGAACTTTTTCCACAGGAGCGAATTAGGTGTTACCCTGCTTAGTGGGTGTTACTCCTACCTTGGGGATCACGTTGATGATTTTATTTATATCCATTCCGTCCATCCGTTCTCCATACCATTTTAGTGTGGGATGCCAAAATTAATACGTATCGAAATCTCAGGTGTACCACACCACAGGAAACAGTGTTTATTGAGTGCCCCACCATTAAAAAATCCAATGGGCCATCGTACCGTTTTCTTAATTTTTATTTGCAATCCAACCTATTGATAATCTCAATAAGATCTTGATTAAGGTAATTATTAACATCAGATTAATCCAAAACTTTTGTGACCCACAAAAGTTTTTTTTTTATGATTATTTATCATTCTTTCTATTAGTATGGTCTGCCTAGATTTGGATCTTCTTATAATTTTGGATTGCGTCCTAAAATGAGATGGAAAAACAGATGAACAGAGTGGATATATAACAAATACATCAACGTAGGCCCCACATGCTAGGGGTAACATCCACTGTTGTGTTACCAGGGTAACATCTAATTGGCTCCCTTTTTCTATAGATGGAGACAGGACGGATTCATAAATCAAGGGAGGCGGATTAGTTACCATCCAAGCCAGTGGCGCCGGATTTCCTGCGAAAAGCCTTGCGCATGAAGTTCCTGCACTGGAAACCAAGGTGGGGCCCACAGGGATTTTTTTGATAAATCCACCCCGTCCATCCGTTTAGGGAGCTCATTTTAGGACATAAGAACAAAAATGAACCGGATCCAACATTCAAGTGGGCCGAAAACGTGAAGATTGAACTTCCACAGTTGAAATATTTGTGGAGCCACAGGAATTTCGAATCATGATAATATTTGTGTTTCCTGTTCATCCAAGTAGTAGTGACGTTATGAACGGTATGGATGTCATATAAACATCACCGTGGACCCCAGGGAGGTTTCAACGGTAGTAATTTACCTACCCACCTTTTCCTTTAGTGAGGCCCACTTGAGTTTCGATCCGGTTCATTTTTGTTTTTATGTGCTAAAATGAGCTCCCAAAACGGATGGACGGGGTGGATTTATCAAAAAAACATTACTGTGGCCCCACCTTGGTTCCAGCGCAGGAACTTCAGGAAAAAACTTGTTTGCATCATATCACACTGCATGATGTAAGTGTGATCAGGTTAAACTAAGTATGTGACATGGTTACATACCTATGTGATGGGGTGGACTAATAAAAAGGCTTCCCTGTTTGGCAGCAAACGGAGGATCCGGATTCTCCACCAACACACACCTATACAGATATGTCACACTCGTGCCACGTAGAGCCTGTCCAGATCCGGAGCTGTAGGCTCAGGTACCACCTAATCTGCGTTAGGGCAGGGCTTCGGTGGATCCCTGGATTCACAATGTGGGCGGGATCGGGCGCGACTTGGGTGAGACCCCGGAACCAGCTAGGTGGGTGGGACCCTGACCATAGGAGCCCACCTGGATGTATTCATTGCATATCCATGCCGTCCATCTGTTTCTTCAGATTACTTTAGGATGTTGTTCCAAAAATGAAGCAGATGCCAATTTTAGGTGGACCACATCACAGGAAACGGTGCTCACTGACCACCTACCATTAAAAACTTCCTGGCGTCCACCGTAATGTTTATTGACCATCCAATCTGTTGATAAGGTCACGCAGACCAGGATGAAATGAAAAAAAAATATCAGGTTCATAGAAAAATTTTGTGGCCCACAAGAGGTTTTTAATGGTCATTAACCAGTGTTTCTAATATTGTGGTCCACCCGAAATTTTCATATGATTTAATTTTTCTACCTTGGCATCAAATAAGCCGGAAAAGCAGATGAACGGAATGGATATATAATTCATGCATCCAGGTGGGCTCCTATGGTCAGGGTCCCACCCACATAGCTGGTTCCGGGGTCTCACCCAAGTCGCGCCCGGCGGGATCCCTGACTGCGGGACCTACCGTGATGTATATGCATTATATACACGCCGGCCATTCAGTTTGAAAACTCACTTTAGAGTTTGATCCCAAAAATGAAGCAGATGCAAATATCAGGTGGACCATAAATAGACCATTGGAAACTTCTTGTGAGCCAAAAAGTTTTTGCATCAATCTGATATTTGTGTGATTTTTTTATCCATGTCCTTGCACATTACCAACATATATGCTTATTTTTTGGTATCATGCCTCAGATGAGCTTTTAAAATGTATGGACGATATTGATGTAAGTTACATGCTTCAGTAGATAGGATTATGTGGATCCGGGGATCCACCCAAACCGCGCCCATAAATCAGGGCATCGTGGGAAGTTGATTGGCTGGTGTACCGCATAACCAAGTTCTGTGAGCCCCACCATGAGAGAAGTGTTATAACGAAAATATTCATACATTTGGTGAGATCATTTTAATGGTTCAGCCTAAAAATAATACAAAACCAAAGATCAAGTCCACCACACTAGAGAAAGTAGTGGAAGATTGAATGCTTACCATTGAAACCTTCTTGAGGTTACAGAAGTTTTGGATCAGTCTGATATTTATTTTTTTCTCTTCATTCAGTTTGCCGTGAGCTTATGAACAGATTGGATGGAGAAAAATATTCTGGTCAGCCCTGCAAATGTTGCAACAGTGGGAATCATTGTCCCTACTGCTACTTGTGATGTGGTCCACTCCTTCGTTTGACATGAGTCATTTTTGGGCTTATACTCTAAAATGATATCTCCAAATGGATGGATGATGTAGATATAATAAATACATCATTGTAGGGCCGACATAGCATTGATTTTCTTTCAACCGTTCGTACACTTTGAAGCTCGAGGACCTGTCGCGCTCAGCTTCGCACCACACGTACCTAGATCGATGAGGTCGCTGGTGTACACAGGCTAATCCGCTTCCGTCAAGGCGGGTCCCATGGTTAGGGCAACTCTCGCCGGACGCAGATTAACTACGGAGGTTGACGGTAGCGAGTCTCACTACTGAAATGACATCACGTTCTGTGGGGCCCACCATGATGCATGTGTTGTATCCACACTGTCTATCCATTTAGAGAGATCATTTTAAGGCATGAACCAAAGAATGAGTCAGATACAAAGTTCAAGTGGACCCACCATAGAAAACAGTGGGGAAGTGACGCCCACCGTTGAAACCTTCCTAGGGCCCACCACGATGTTTATTTGAGATCCAGCCTGCTTATAAGTTAACACAGATATGTAATAAGGGAAAACACAAATATCAGCTTCATCGAAAACTACTGTTGTCCAAAGAATTTTTTAATGGTAGGCGTTCAATCCCCACTGTTTTCTGAAGTGGGCTCCACTTTAACTTTGGATCCACCTCATTTTTTTTAGATCATACCATAAAATGATCTCTCCAAATGGATGGACGGTGCGGATACAACAAATACATTATGTAGCGAGACTGGCTACTGTAAAGTTCAGTAGCTAATCACCAACACGTTCCCGGGACACGGCTGCCAAAAGTTAGCAAACCACCGACAAATTAGATAAATTAAACAAAAGAGCTTTCATTAAGCGTGCACGACAAAATATAACATGGCCACATAGCCGGTGGCCCACCTCATAAATTCTTGATAGACTTTGGAATGGGACGACTCTTTTTTACCGTTTGACATTAGACATTTCAGTCCATGATTTGAACGGTCTGGATTGACAAAGATGTATGTGAAGTGTACAGTGGATGAGTTTGTGTAACCTTGCAATCACAACCATTGCTTTCATGCTTTGGGAAAATGGATAGATTAGGAGGTTTTATGCCAATGTGAATGGATCGCTGAGATGTGAAAGGGAAGCATAACCATTCAAAGCCAAGCAAAAAGTGAAGAGAAAAGCATTAAGAAGATTGTTATTTGTTAGGCCTCCCACTGCACAAGAGATTCCAAACCAGGACAGAACAAAAATAGGGTGGAGGGTTACTATCCTTACACGTGTCAACCAGGTGCCAGAAGACATCCAAGCCGTGCATCAAGAGGGACCCGCGTGAATGATGTAATTCCACTGTGTACAAAAGTTCTAGTTTCTAACACAAGTCGTCTGCTGGTTTTGTACATGTGTGGCCTGTGTTGTAGTTCGAGAACCTACCTGAGTAATTGGCATCTCCATGTGGACCCCACCCGATGCAACCAATTGGATGTCCTACAAAACCCTCAGATTGCCACTTGTGGCTGCTAGCTAGCAAAGCTTGGTTGTGACACTGTATCCTGATTAACCTTCGGCATGCTTTGTCTCCGGTGCCAGTTTACTCGGAACTGACCAGATCATTGAATTCCTATCAATCGCCTTGTATTTCTATCTTATTGACCTGAAAACTATACTTAATGGCCACATGTATGCTACGATTTTAACGTCGCGCGGTATGCTCCGTTATGATTGTTGGAACTGAAGTTGTGCGCCCCATCATAATCAACATATAACACACATCGTTAATGTGTGTACACATACCGTGGGACTCACTTTGTATAAAAATATCGAAAATAGTATCACATCACTTTCAATAGATAATAATAATAATAATAATAATAATAATAAAACAAACGCATTTGCAACCTTCGTTATCAACCCATATATCACTCATATCTTAGCCGCCCCTCTCCGACTGTCGGTAGCGTTGCATTTCAACGATTACCATATCACTCTGTCCCCTTCTAATTCTATTTAAACCGTCCGCTCCCATCCATTACTCCCAAACATTTCACCGGAAAGAAAAGAGATAGAGAGGTTAAGGGAGGGAGTAGAGTGAGTGAAAAAGAGGTGATTAGAGAGGACTAGTGGCGATTTGCACTTTTTGTTTGCACTTCGTCTTCAATTTGACCGTTAAGGTGAGTTTATAAGTCGTTTACCCACTGTTTTGATGTCAACCCCATCAAATAGACTTAATCTTTTAATATCTAGTCTATTTTCCATTTTGTTTGAATTTGGGACTAGGGCTCTCAATGGAGCGGGTCAGATCTGAGATCTAATTTGCTCCGAACCCATATAATATGGATTTGGATATTAAAATAGGTCTGATTAGTTAAATGGACCAGATTTAGATCTTAAAATAGGTTTGATTACTTAAATGGAGTGGATTTGGATTCACAGGAACATATCCAAGTTTGATCCGAATCTTGGCCATCCATTTTTCAGATTATTTTAGGCTATGTCTCAAAATTGAGACATGCCACTCTTAGGTCGACCATGACCATACCACAGTAAATAGTGGGATTTGCATCATTTTTCTACTAAATTAAATATATTATATTATATATTTTATATTATATAATTTTTTAGATTTGTAATGGGGTGGATTTGGGCCTAGATCCGACCCGAATCCGATGGTTATATGGATTTTGGATCGGAAATGGATCTAACAATTTATAAATAGATCGGATGTGGATATCACCTTTTGGATCCGAGTTGGATCAAAATCCAATCCAAATCCGTCTACAGATATATGAACTTGGAGCCGGATCCAACTAGATCCGATCCAGATCCGACCCATTGAGAGCCTTATTTGGGACCCACCTGCCCACACTGTCCAGTGTGGCCAGTGTGTGGTCCACCTCAAAGTGCATATAATTCATGAATACGACGTCCGAAATTTTCTATTTCTCTTTTTCCTTTTCATTTTCTTTGTTATTTTCTTTGGCTTTGATAAATATCTAAGGTCCATGAGCAGGCCAACCTTATAGATGGAGTTGATCACTCATGTGAGACCCTACCTATGCATTTCAAATAAAACAAATCAAGGGTCAGCGTCTATGTCAATAAAGTTGATTGGGTTTTCACTCGTAACTCACCTTGAAGCATGTGTTTAATTAATTATGTTGTCCATCCTCTTTGTTAGATCATTTTATATAACAAAATGCCAAATTTGAGCAATATCCAAATCTTAGGGGGGCCATACGATAGGAAATAGTAGGTTGGACGCACACCACTGAGGACGCGATTTGACTGGTGAGCCCAACACCAGCCCCATAGCAGGTGTCGAAGCTCCTTGGGCCCCACCATGATGTGTGTTCATCCAATCCATCCAGCCATCCATTTTTCAATATCATTTTAATGTATGAGACAAAAAATGCGGCAAATCTAAAGATCAAGTGGACCACACCATAGGTATTGAATACTTACCATTGAAAACTTCTTGGGGGCCAAGAAAGTTTTGGATCAAGCTAATATTTATTTTTTTCCCTTAATCCAAGTCTGAGTGACCTTACCAACAGGTTGAATAACCAATAAACATCATTGTGGACCCTACGAAGGTTTCAACGGTGGACATCATCCTCCCTGCTGTTTCTTGTGTTGTGGTCAACCTGAGCTTTGAATCTGCTTCATTTTTACCGTCAAATGAGCTCGCAAAATGGATGGATGGAGTGGATAAAACACATACATCATGGTGGGGCCCAGAGAGCTTTAACACTAGCTTTGGGGCTGGTGTCCGGGACACCGGCCAAACCGCGTCCCACCGAAGCCTGGTATTTATTGCCACATCCTTTAAAGTCTCTCGGGCTTGGACAGCCATATTCCAAACCATACGTGGCCCATCTCAAATTATCCAAGCTGTTTGACTAATTCTCCATATTATTTTAGGCCATGTGTACAAAAATGAAGAAGACGAAGATCTTAAATGAGCCACACCATAGGAAACAGCATTGACAATGCCCACTGTTAAAACCTCTCCGTAAACGCTCCTGTATGGGAAAAATATAAATGTCAGTTTGATCCAAAAGCAACACATATAGCACCCACCATGGTGTATGAGTTTAATCCATACTGTCCATTAATTTTGCAAGATCAAGGCTGAAGCCCAAAGATAAGCCAAATCAAGAATTCAGGTGGACCCCACAAGGTTGAACGAGTACCCTTAAGACCTCGCTGGCTCCAATTGATATTTATATAATATAATATAATATTATATATATCATAGATAACATATATTATATGTTATATAAAATAATATAATATTTATATATGTTATATAATATAATATAATATTTTATATATGAAGTAAATGGAGCGAGAGGACGTCCTCTCTTGAGAATCAACGATAGTTTCTTCTTCTTTTCTTTTTTTAATTTTCAAAGAGGTGGGTCCATACGTGGATGATCCATTCTATTCATGAGATGACTAGCTCATGACGAGCCCCAAGAGCCCTTTCAGCAGTAGGTTAAAATCGAAAATGAATATTACGATGGCTGTAGAAAGATTCCAACGATGAATATTCATTCAATACTATTTCTTAAAGTCGGATTCATTTGAGACTTGTATCTGTCTCATCTTTAGGTTCAAGGCCTACGAGTGAATCGACCACTTAGATATAGCACATACATCACATTGGGAACCATAGTGGGTCTCACTTGTTAGATCATTTTAGACCATGGACCAAAACTGAAGCAGATCTAGGTCACATGTGAGCCACACCATAGAAAACAGCAGGGACGCGGATGGCTAACATTTGAACCTTGGTATGGCCACCTTAGCCTATATGCCATCTAACTTTTTTTTTTTTGTTAGTCATGCAAGGCACTGTTAGTCACATCATGCACCCACAGTTGCAGTTACTGTGTCTCCTTAGCATTGTAACCTAAGATCAGCTGCTGAGAGGCCAAGGCGTCTTCCAGCTGGGCTAGCATGGACACACCTAACCTATTCAAAGTCACAGACCTGGATGTAAGGCCGACAATAATGATTATCTACCATCCAGCACTCAAAATAATAATAATATTATGTACTATACTTAGAGAGACGTCACTGTTAAAGAGGTGATGTCCAGTCCTATTTTTGAGTAACGGGCTATGGGACTTATTGTAGTCCCACCGTGATATATGTGTACTATCTATACCGTTCATCCATCTTGTCGGATCATTCTAGGGCCAGGCCCCAAGAATGAGACAGATCCGGATATCGGGTGATCCACACCACACAGGAAACAGTGGAAATAATGTTCCACCGTTGAAATCTTCCTCTTGTCTACCAGGGCATTTATTTGCCATCAGATCTATTCAAAGTCAAGACAGACCTGGCATGAAGGAAAGGCACAAATATTAGTCTCACCGTATTTGAAAACGATGGAGACTGAACTCCTACCGTTAAGACCTCCCTGGGTTCACATAGCACCGTCCAGTAGTCAGGTTCCATGTATACACTGTGATGAGCAACATGCCTGGAACGTGTGGTAAGTGACTCTCATGCGTAGCACGTGTGGATTGCACGAAAGGCCCGGCCACATGTGTGAGTACATAAAATGCTTGAGGTATGAGCTCACACGTGTTGGTGTATGGATTTTCACCCCTGATGAGTTTTGAAACCAAGACCCCCTGTTGAAACTCCCCAGCGTCTACCAACGAGGCAAGGCTCCTGTTGGTCTGGGGATTGAATGCACTTTGATGGGTATGGTCCATGCAATGGATGGCGTGAACAGTAATGCATGTGTTTCATGTCCACGTCACCCATATCTTTTTGGGCAGCAGCTCAATACGAGGCGGATAAGTGGGACGCACCATGTGGGGCTGTGGGGCTAATAATGTCACCACTGGTTTCATCCACACCGTCCATCCAGTTGACCATATCAAATTATGATTGGGAGCCCAAACATGAACTAGATCCAGATCTCGAATGGGCCACACCACATGATATAAGTAGGGTTCATCATGAGGGTCCTCCACTCGCTTTATCAAGCTATTTAAGGTTGATTATCACATAAATTGTATACCCTACATTATATACATGAATATGTGTATGTGTCAACATTAAAAATATGCTTGTATATCTCAACGTTGATGATATACTTAGTGTAATGCATATTATGCCTATTTATATGCTTCTACTTATCATTTATATATTTTTTTTATAATGGATATGAATATAACATAAAGTATACAAAAAAAAAAAATATGGTTGATACTCAGGCCATGGATGTTGGCTTGTCGATGTGTGGTAGAGTTGTATTAATAACCTTATGATTTGTGACTTTTCAAGGGGACCCATATGAGATAGGTCTGCTCTGCATGTATGCACGGCTTGCATGAAATGGTTGCATGGTTCGGATGATAAACTCTGGCATTCACACATTTGCATACACACCCTTATGACATCGGGGTTGTGGCCACCATGGGATTATTATGGTGGACAGTTGTGAGAACGGACACTGGAAATCTATTGAGGTTACAGGACGTCACAGACGCCCCTAGGTAAAATTTTCTAAACCATGTGGCCACAGGATGCTCCAATGTTTAGATCGAGTAGATTCATGAACGCATGAGGGCTGGATACTGGTAACCCGTGTCTCCCACTATGTTGGGGTCGGTTGAAAGAGGGTTTGACCTTGATGCTAGGTTGAGTCTGACCACCTCATGAAATGGGTTCGCTATCCTGAATGTATGCACGGCTTGCATGACACGGTTTGGATTATGAACTCTGACATTCACGCATTTGCATGCACACCCTAGAGATAAAAGGGTTGTGGTCACCATGGGATTATTATAGAGGACAATTGTGAGAATGAACATTGAAAATCTATTGAGGTTACAGGGTGTCACAAGCGTTGATGCAGCATGGATGAGAGTATGAGATTCATGGAAAATCTTTAAAGTACTAACTTTATGAAATTCAGATTTATGATAGATCTATGAAGAATTAAATAGACTATGAAGATAAGTACATTAAATTAAAGTTTTCACGCAGATCTATTCAGACAATCCAAGCCACACAACATAAAACCTTTTTTTTAATAGTAAGTTTTTCAAAATAGATAGTTACTAAAAATAGTAAAATACTAATTAAACACTACTACTAATTAGTAGTCTTTCTAAAACTTATTACTAAAAAAAATAGAAACTCCTAAATAAATAAAAACTCTAACAAAAAATAAACAAATTACAAATCGGAATTAATAAAAATAACAGATTTTTCCTAAAATTCCATTTTTCTGTTGTAACCGTGTATTTTCTGGCGAAATGGACGGACATGACCCCCTTAAGCGGGTCAGTTTACCACGAAATGAAATTTCAATAGGAATCTATATATGCTTTGCGTCTCGTAACTCCTCCTGGATCAAAAGTTATGGCCGATTCACGGATCGACAATTCCTTGATCTTTTTCTGATTCATCTCTATTAGGAATGTGCTCGATCAACGCCCTTTACCAGGGGGTTCCTGTTCTATTTCAGACCCCTCTAATTTAAAATAACTCGTCCTCGAGTTTCTCTTAAATCAGGGGTTACGACGTGAGTGCGAAATTGGCAATGGGCTTGTCTTGATATTCCTGTCCTTAACTTTTCTTTGGCATGCTGAAATTGATTTCGTCGACTTCTTCTTGACACCAACATGAATAATCGCAGCTTACTCTAGCATATCGAAGGCTGGGTCTATTTGAGAAATGAAAATTTCCTGTACATGGAACAAATCAGTAGGAAGTTCGACGACCACAATTGCCTTGAGTTTTAGTAATGTTGGTGTGACATCTTCTGGATGCTCATGGATTCTTCAAAACTGGTTCCACAATTTCTAAGATATTTATAGGCCCTTCCTCCTTGTTTTTCAGCATGGAGGTATTGATCTCCTCTACCTTCTCGGGAGTTTGATCAATCTTGGAGATGATGACGGCCTGTACTTTATCTTCCCCTTCCATGACCTCGACTTCTTCCAACTCAACGGATTTGTCGGCGTAATCTTGGACAAGCATAGAAGTTTGCCCCTCTAATTTAAAAGTCTTGAATTGTTTATCCGGGCCCATGGGGGTGAGTGTAAATTTTCAGCCATCTTTGCGAAGACGTATGTATTATCTTCATCTCTATATGCAACATCAGATTATATTACCATGGTCGACTAAGTAACATGTGACAAGCTTCCATATCTACCATATCACACATTATTTCGTCCTTGTAATTTTTACCACTGAAAAAATGAATATGACATCGTTTTGTCTCGCTGACCTCCTTGATCCATCAAATTGTGTAGGGAGGGTTGCTTTTCTATATCTAGTTGCAACTTTTCTACCATATACTTTGACACGATATTCTCACTACTTTCACCATCTATGAACAGTCTCAAACTTTTTTATGCATGGTCCACCTCGTTCAAAAGATATTGTGCCATTGTAAATCCATCTCCTCCTTTGACGTATGCAATAGTTTCTTCACAATCAAAGTAGTGGCCTGTGATTCACCACTATTGCATGGTGGCCTATGATTCATTATCGGTGTCACACCATGAGCACTAGGTGGAATTGGCGCATTCGTAAAACGATCGAGGGAAGCTTACGGCCCTTGCATCATCTTTCGTCTCTTCACGTGGAGAGCTTCCATTCTCTTTGAAGGATAATGAATTAGAATTAGAACAAGATAATTATCTTCCATTCTCATTGACAACTTTCATTTTTTTTATTTTTTATTATTATATTTTATTTTTTTGCTTTGGTCGATTGAGGGCAAAGGTTTTTATGCCCATCAGGGACACGGAAGTCCAACCATTTCTTATATAATGGTTAAATCGGGATTTCCCCCCAACTTTAGTAATTCAACACTTCCCTTAACACTTTGGGTGGTCAATACACCAAAAAAATCTCCCACAGTGGAAAGATCCTAGCCGATGAATACATGTCCAAAGAATAGATGGTTGAGAGACAAGTCTAGACAGACAATTGACCAACATGATTTTTAGTATCAAAATGATTTTTCTGTATACATTACTCATTGGGCTCTTCATATCAACAACCAGTGGGTCCCACTTGCACAAATAGAACTACTCTTAAGGCACCCTTTAAAATCAAATTGGTTTAGTCCTGACCTCTGAGTTGGGGACATTATTTCATTTTAATCATCCATATATATTATTGGTCACACAATCAAACGGTTAGAAGGACATGTTGGTGTGCCTTTTAGTTTATGCTCCACCTACATTAGCCAACGATCTTCTTGGATTGGATTGAAGAGGGTGTGTATATGCAGCTTGTAAAGGCTTTTGCATGTCTATAGATTGCTTCTTTTTTTCCCTTCTTTATTTAATCTCATCAAAGATGGTAATGAAAGATTTTATACAGTAAATTAGATTTTATTTACATCACACTGCTTAGTGAAATGATCATCCAAAACTTCACATTCTATTTCTATCCACACCAAGAGAAAGGGAAAAACACAAAAAAGAAAAAAAGGAAACGCCTCAAAGTTCAGTCTAATTACAAATGGTACCACAACCGAAACCCAAATCCCGACACAATCAAAACTCGGTCGAGTTGGTCGAAACGTTCTTTCCCTTAGGCTATGGCTGCTGAAATGCAACTATTGAATCCGATACTCTCTCTCCTCCTCTCTAATCCACTCTCCTTCCTCTCCACTTCCCACAATTGCTTCAACTGCAGCTGCCATATCCCCTTTCCTTTTCAGCATTATAAGCATCCTCTTCGCCTTCTCCCTAGCCCTCTCGCCCTTTCCCCTCTCCGCCACCTCCTTCAACACCTACACCGCCCCTGCCACCTTAGCTGATGCCTTGAACCTTAGCACACTCACTCCGCTAATCAGCGTAAACAGCACCGCGACACAGTGCTCCCTCATCACCTCCCCACCTGAATTCTCTCTCACCATTTCCACAAACACCTGGACTGTGTCCGCGTCCATCACTAAAATTCAGAATTAATAAAAATAACAGGTTTTTCCTAAAATTCCATTTTTCTGTTGTAACTGTGCATTTTCTGGCAAAACGGACAAACACAACCCACTTTAGGTTCACCACGAAACGAAATTTCAGTAGGAATCCATATACCGTGCGTTTCGTAACTCCTGGATCAAAAGTTATAGTTGATTTACGGATCGACAATTCCTTGATATTTTTCCGATCCATCTCTATCAGGAACGTGCTCGATCCACGCTCTTTACCGGGGGGTTCTTGTTCTACATCAGACCCATCCACTTCAAAATAACTCATCCTTGAGTTTATCTTAAATCAGGGGTCACGACGTGTGTGCGAGATCGACAATGAGCTTGTCTTGTGATTTACATCCTCACCTTTTCTTTGGCATGTTTAAACTGATTTCGTCGACTTCTTCTTGACATCAACATGAATAATCGTAACTTGCTCTGGCATATCGAAGGCAGGGTCTAACTGAGAAATGAAAATTTCCTACACAAGGAACAAATCAACAGGAAGTTCGGCGACCATGATCGCCTTGAGTTTTGGTATTGTTAGTGTGGCATCTTCCGAATGTTCATGAATTCTTGCAAAATCAGCTCCACAATTTCTAAGATGTTTACAGGCTCTTCCTCCTTGTCCTTTACAACGGAGGTATTGATCTCCTCCACCTTCTCAGGAGTTTGATCAATCTCGAAGATGATGGGGGCCTGTACTTTGTCTTCCCCTTCCATGGCCTCAACTTCTTCTGAATCAACGGATTCATCGGCGTGATCTTGGATAGGCACAAAAGTTTGCTCCTCCAATTTAAAGTCTTGAATTGTTTATCCGGGCCCATAGGGGTGAGTGTAAATTTTCGGCCATCTTTGACGAAGATGTATGTATTATCTCTATCTCTATACGCGACATTACGATTATATTACCATGGTCGACCAAGTAACATGTGACAAGCTTCCGTATCTACCACATCACACATTACTTCGTTTTTGTAATTTTTACCAATGAAAAAATGAATACGACATTGTTCAGTTACATTTATCTCACCGACCTCCTTGATTCATCAAATCGTGTAGGGAGATGGGTGTTTTTCTGTCTCTAGTTGCAACTTTTCTATCATATACTTTGACATGATATTCTCACTGCTTCCACCATCTATGATCAATCACAAACCTTTTTATGCACGGTGCACCTCGTTTAAAAGATGTTTTGCCGCTGTAAATTCATCTCCTCCTTTAGCATATGCAATATTTTCTTCATGATCAAAGTAGTGGCCTGTGATTCACCACTATTGCATGGTGGCCTACGATTCATCATCGGTGTCACACCATGAGTATTAGGTGGAATTGGCGCATCCGTAAAATGGTCGAGGGAAGCCTGCGGCCCTTGCATCATCTTCCGTCTCTCCACGTGGAGAGTTTCCATTCTCTTTGAAGGATAATAAATCCCTTGATCACCGTTAAGGGAGATTTTGTCTATACCTTTGTAAAGAGATATCAGCCCGAGGAATAAGCATCGCTTTGATACCACTGACGCAAGGGGGACATGGTGAGGTAGATCATCGTCTTGCTCACAGGATAACTACCTTGAATTCACAAGGCTCCTTGGACTCTTCAACATGGCTTCCTCGAATCCACGTGGGAGTGAAAATTAGTAAAAACGAAAATTTCATTGAATAATAACATGAAAGTTAATATTAAAAATGAATTTAACATCCTTGTATATCCTTAAATAAACCATAATTCGTACTTACTAAAAATAATAAGTTTTTCAAAATAGAAAGTTATTAAAAATTGTAAAATCCTAATTAAACACTACTAATAATTAGTAGTCTTTCTAAAACTCATTACTAAAAAAAATTAGAAACTCATAAATGAACAAAAACTCTAACAAAGAAAGAAACAAACTAAAAATAGCGGGTTTTTTCTATAATCTTGTTTTTTTGCTGTAACCATTCATTTTCTGACGAAACGGATGGACTCACTATGAAACAAAATTTTAGTAGGAATCCATATGCTATGCGTCCCATAACTTCTCCTGGATCAAAAGTTATGGCCGATTTACGGACCGACAATTCCTTGATCTTTTTCAGTCCATCTCTATCAGGAAAAGTGATCGATCCACACCCTTTATCAAGGGGTTCTTTTTCTACATCAAGGGACTAACTGGATTTTAGGAGATCAGGGTTTATCCTTGGTTGTATAAGGCAACAAATGCATGTCGGAAGCACATACACATCCCCAACGTCACAACATTTTCCGCACGAGGTGTACGGTGGATGGAAGAGTGTGTGACATGATTATTTACAGTGGTAGCTACGAGAACATCGTATCCTAAACAATGGTGGACAAGTTGAATATTAAGACCATATCGCATCATTCGTCCTATGATATAGGGTGAATTCGGAAAGGAAGCACGGTGAAGGTGAAGGAACAATGCATTGTCTCCTTTTTTATCGGCAAGGCCTATAAGGATCAAATATGTTGTGATGTCATGGACATGGATACCCGCCACATGATACTTGGGCGCCCATGGCAATATGATCGGGATGCAGTACATTGTTCGCCGGGATAAGGTCATCACTTTCAGTAAGGACAGAAGGAAAATCGTTCTCGCTCTAGCAATCCTGAGTTACAGTTGCCGAATAGCCAAAGGAGATGTATAATCTCTCTTTGTCTTACACAACAAGGCAGCGTAGGTTCAAGTGAAGAGGCGAAACTCGAGATTGAGTTTCTTTTAAGAGAGGGCAACTGATGTAGTCAAGTGGGCCATGTGGGCTAGGCCCTAGCTTTGAGGCTGATCTGAAGGTCGAGTGGGCAGCACCACAAAACTCATTTATGAATTGAATATTTGCCATTAAAATTGTTAGGGCCCGTTATAGTATTTATTTGGCATCCATCCTGCTCTAAAAGTCATGCAGACCTGTGTGCAAGATAAACACAAATGTTAGATCGGTTCAAATGCTGTGGACCCCACCCGGATGTACCTGTTGTATTCATGCCATCTGTCTGCTTTGATATATCAATTTAGGCCGTGAAACCACCTTGATATATTTTATATGTACCGTACATTTGTTTTACTAGCTCATTTTCCGTGCATAGGCCCAAGTGTGGGGCTGATGCAAGTACTAAGTGGACCATGCCACATGGACATTTAAATTTATATTAGGGTTCATCATGCGGATCCTCCTACTCGCTTTATCAAGCTATTTAAGGTTGACTATCACGTAAATTGTGCACCCTATGTTGTATATATGAATATATGTATATGTGCCCAATATTAAAAACATGCTAGTATATTTGGCCTTGATAAGGTCGACATTGATAATATGCTTAGTGTAATGCATATCATGCTTATTCATATTCATATGCTTCTACTTATCATTTGTATTTTTTACTATGGATATGAATATAACATAACGTACACTAAAAAATTATGGTTGGTACTCGGGCCATGGATGTTCGCTTACAGGTGTGTGGTAGAGTTGTATTAATAACCTTATGATTTGTGACTTTTGAAGGGACTTGTATGAGATAAGTCTACCCTGCATGTATGCATGGCTTGCATGAAATGGTTGCATGGTTCGGATGATAAACTCTGGCATTCACGCATTTACATAATGCATTTGCATACACACCCTAGAGACATCAGGGTTGTGGCCACCATGGGATTATTATGGTGGGCGGTTGTGAGAACGGACACTGGAAATCTATTAAGGTTATAGGGCATCACAGGCGTCCCTAGGTGAAATTTCCTAAACCATGTGGCCACAGGACGCTCCAATGTTTGGATAGAGTAGATTCATGAATGCATGAGGGCTGGATACTGGTAAGTCGCGTCTCCCACTATGTCGGGGTCGGTTGGAAGAGGGTTTGACCTTAGCCACCCAGGTGAAGAGAGCTAGCTATATGCTAGGTTAAGTCTGACCACCTTTTGAAATGGGTTCGCTATCGATGAACCGCCCTGAATGTATGCATGGCTTGTATGGCATGGTTTGGATTATGAACTCTGGCATTCACGTATTTGCATGCACACCCCAGAGACAACATGGTTGTGGTCACCATGGGATTATTATGGTGGACAATTGTGAGAACGAACACTGGAAATCTATTGAGGTTATAAGGTGTCACAAGCGTTAATGTAACATGGATGAGAGTCTGAGATTCATGGAAAATCTTTGAAGTTGTAATGTTATAAAATTCAGATTTATGATAGATCTATGAAGAATTAGATAGACTATGAAGACAAGTGCATTAAATTAAAGTTTTCACGCAGATCTATTCAAACAATCTAAGCCATACATCATAAAACCTTTTTTTTTTAAATAGTAAGTTTTTCAAAATAGTAAAATCCTAATTAAAAACTACTACTAATTAGTGGTCTTTCTAAAACTCATTACTCATAAAAAGTAGAAACTCCTAAATAAACAAAAACTCTAACAAAGAAAGAAACAAGCTAAAAATCAGAATTAATAAAAATAGCAAATTTTTCCTAAAATTTTATTTTTCTGCAGTAACCCTACATTTTTTGGTGAAATTGACGGACATGACCCACTTAAGTGGGTCAGTTCACCACGAAACAGAATTTCGGTAGGAATCTATATATGCTTTACGTCCCGTAACTCCTCATGGATCAAAAGTTATAGCCGATTTACGAATCGACAATTCCTTGATCTTTTTTCGATCCATCTCTATTAGTAATGTGCTCGATCCACACCCTTTACCAGGGGGTTCCTATTCTACGTCAAACCCATCCACTTCAAAATAACTCGTCCTCGATTTTCTCTTAAATTAGGGGTCATGACTTGTGTGTGAGATCGGCAATGGGCTTATCTTGATATTCGCGTCCTTAGCTTTTCTTTGGCATGCTGAAACTGATTTCGTCGACTTCTTCTTGACACCAACATGAATAATCACATCTTGCTCTAGCATATCGAAGGCTGTGTCTACATGAGAAAATGACAATTTTCTGCACAAGGAACAAATCAACAGGAAGTTCGGCGACCACGATTGTCTCGAGTTTCAGTAATGTTGGTGTGACATCTTCTAGATGCTCATGGATTCTGCAAAACTGGCTCCACAATTTCTTGGATATCTATAGGCCCTACCTCCTTGTTTTTCACAATGGAAGTATTGATCTCCTCCACCTTCTCAGGAGTTTGATCAATCATGGAGATAATGAAGGCCTGTACTTTGTCTTCCCCTTCCATGACCCCAACTTCTTCCGACTCAACTGATTCATTGGCGTGATCTTGGATAGGCACAGAAGTTTGCCCCTCCAATTTAAAAGTCTTGAATTGTTTATCCAGGCCCATAGGGGTGAGTGCAAATTTTCGGCCATCTTTGACGAAGATGTATGTATTATCTCAACCTCTATACGCAACATCAAGATTATATTACTATGGTCGACCAAGTAATATGTGACAAGCTTCCATATCTACCATATCACACATCACTTCGTCCTTGTAATTTTTACCAATGAGAAAATGAATACGACATCATTAAGTTACATTTGTCTCTCCGACCTCCTTGATCCATCAAATAGTATAGGGAGAGGGGTGTTTTTCTGTCTCTAGTTGCAACTTTTCTACCATATACTTTGACACGATATTCTTGCTGCTTCCACCATCTATGATCAATCACAAACTTTTTTATGCACGGTGCACCTCGTTCAAAAGATGTTCTGCCGCTGTAAATCCACCTCCTCCTTTAGCGCATGCAATAGTTTCTTCACGATCAAAGTAGTGGCATGTGATTCACCTCTATTGCATGGTGGCCTACGATTCATCATCGATGTCACACCATGAGTACTGGGTGGAATTGGCGCATTAATAAAATGATCAAGGGAAGCCTACGGCCCTTGCATCATCTTCTGTCTCTCCACGTGGAGAGCTTCCATTCTCTTTGAAGGATAATGAATCAAAATTAGAACAAGATAATTATCTTCCATTCTTATTAACAACTTTCATTTTTTTTTTTTTTTTTTTTTTTTTTGCTTTGGTCGATTGAGGGCAAAGGTTTCTTTGCCCATCAGGGGCATGGAAGTCCAACCATTTCTTATATAAGGGTTAAATCGGGATTTCCCCTCAACTTTAGTAATTCAAAACTTCCCTAAACACTTTGGGTGGCCAATACACCAAAAAAATCTCACACATTGGAAAGATCCTAGCCAGTGAATACATGTCCAAAGAATAGATGGTTGAGAGACAAGTCCAGACAAACAATTGACCAACATGATTTTTAGTATCAGAATGATTTTTCTGTGTATATTACTCATTGGGCTCTTCATATCAACAACCAGTGGGTCCCACTTGCACAAATAAAACTACTCTTAAGGCACCCTTTAAAATCAGATTGGTTCAGTCCTGACCTTTGAGTTAGTTCAGTCCTGACCTCTGACTTCATTTTAATCATCCATATATATATTATTGGTCACAAAATCAAACTGTTAGAAGGACATGCTTGTGTGCCTTTTAGCTTATGCTCCACCTATATTGGCCAATGATCTTCTTAGATTGGATTGAAGAGGGTGGTGTATATGCAGCTTGTAGAAAGGCTTTTGCATGTCTATGGATTGCTTCTTTTTTTTTCTTTCTTTATTTAATCTCATCAAAGATGGTAATGAAAGATTTTATATAGTAAATCAGATTTTATTTACACCACACTGCTTAGTGAAATGATCATCTAAAACTTCACATTTTATTTCTATCCACACCAAGATAAAGGGAAAAACATAAAAAAGAAAAAAAAAAAAGAAACGCCTTAAAGTTCAGTCTAATTACAAATGGTACCACAACTGAAACCTAAATCCCGACGCAATCAAAACTCGATTGAGTTGGCCGAAACATTCTTTCCCTTAGGCTGTGGCTGCCGAAATGCAACTATTGAATCCAATACTTTCTCCTCCTCTCTAATCCACTCTCCTTCCTCTCCACTTCCCACAATTGCTTCAACTGCAGCTGCCATATCCCTTTTTCCTTTCAGCATTATAAGCATCCTTTTCACCTTCTCCCTCGCCCTCTCGCCCTTTCCCCTCTCCGCCAGCTCCTTCAACACCTCCACCGGCCCTGCCACCTTCGCTGATGCCTTGAACCTTAGCACACTCACTCCGCTACTCAGCATAAACAGCACTGCGACACAGTGCTCCCTCATTGCCTCCCCACCTGAATTCTCTCTCAGCATTTCCACAAACACTTGGACTGCGTCCGCGTCCATCACTAAAAATCAGAATTAATAAAAATAGCAGGTTTTTTTTCTAAAATTCCATTTTTCTATTGTAACCGCGCATTTTCTTGCAAAACAGACAAACACGACCCACTTTAGGTTCACCAATAAACGGTATTTCAGTAGGAATCTATATACCGTGCATTCCGTAACTCCTCCCGGATCAAAAGTTATGGCCGATTTACGGATCGACAATTCCTTAATATTTTTCGATCCATCTCTATCAGGAACGTGCTCGATCCACGCTCTTTACTGGGGGGTTCTTGTTCTACATCAGACCCATCTACTTCAAAATAACTCGTCCTCGAGTTTCTCTTAAATCAGGGGTCACGACGTGTGTGCGAGATCGATAATGGACTTGTCTTGCAATTCACGTCCTTAGCTTTTCTTTGGCATGTTGAAACTGATTTCGTCGACTTCTTGACACCAACATGAATAATCGTAACTTGCTCTAGCATATCGAAGGTAGGGTCTATCTGAGAAACGACAATTTCCTACACAAGGAACAAATCAGCAGAAAGTTCGGCGACCACGATCGCCTTGAGTTTCAATAATGTTAGTGTGCCATCTTCTAGATGCTCATGGATTCTTGCAAAACCGGCTCCACAATTTCTAAGATGTTTACAGGCCCTTCCTCCTTATTCTTCACAACGGAGGTATTGATCTTCTCCACCTTCTCAGGAGTTTAATTAATCTCGGAGATGATGGGGGCCTGTACTTTGTATTCCCCTTCCATGGCCTCGACTTCTTCCAACTCAACAGATTCATCAACGTGATCTTGGATTGACAGAAAAGTTTACCCCTCCAATTTAAAAGCCTTGAATTGTTTATTCGGACCCATAAAGGTGAGTGTAAATTTTCGGCCATCTTTGACGAAGATGTATGTATTATCTCGATCTCTATATGCAATATTACGATTATATTACCATGGTCGACCAAGTAACATGTGACAAGCTTCCATATCTACCACATAACACATTACTTCGTTCTTGTAATTTTTACCAATGAAAAAAATGAATACGACATCGTTCAGTTACATTTGTCTTAACGACCTCCTTGATCCATTAAATCGTGTAGGGAGAGGGGTGTTTTTCTGTCTCCAGTTGCAACTTTTCTACCATATACTTTGACACGATATTCTCACTGCTTCCACCATCTATGATCAATCACAAACTTTTTTATGCATGATGTACCTCGTTCAAAAGATGTTGTGCCGCTATAAATCCATCTCTTCCTTTAGTGCATGCAATAGTTTCTTCACGATCAAAGTAGTGGCCTGTGATTCACCACTATTGCATGGTGGCCTACTATTCATCACCGGTGTCACACCATGAGTACTGGGTGGAATTGGCGCATCCGTAAAACGGTCAAGGGAAGCCTGCAGCCCTTGCATCATCTTCCATCTCTCCACATGGAGAGTTTCCATTCTCTTTGAAGGATAATGAATCCCTTGATCACTGTCAAGGGAAATTTTGTTTATACCTTTGTAAAGAGACATCGGCTTGAGGAATAAGCGTCGCTTTGATACCACTGACGCAGGGGGGACATGGTGAGGTAGATCATCGTCTTGCTCACAGGATAACTACCTTGAATCCACAAGGCTCCTTGGACTCTTCAACATGACTTCCTCGAATCCATGAGGGAGAGAAAATTGGTAAAAACTATAATTTTATTGAATAATAACATGGAAGTTAATAATAAAAATGAATTTAACATCCTTATATATCCCTAAATAAACCATAATTCATACTTACTAAAATAGTAAGTTTTTCAAAATAGAAAGTTACAAAAAATAGTAAAATCTTAATTAAACACTACTAATAATTAGTAGTCCTTCTAAAACTCATTACTCAGAAAAATTAGAAACTCCTAAATAAACAAAAACTCTAACAAAGAAAGAAACAAATTAAAAATCAGAATTACTAAAAATAGCGGGTTTTTTCCTATAATCATGTTTTTCTGCTATAACCGTGCATTTTTTGGCGAAACGGATGGACTCACTATGAAACGAAATTTTAGTAGGAATTCATATGCTGTGCATCCCGTAACTTCTCTTGGATCAAAAGTTATGGCCGATTTACGGACCAACAATTTCTTAATCTTTTTCGGTCCATCTCTATCGAGAATGTGCTCGATCCACACCCTTTATCAAGGGGTTATTTTTCTACATGAAGGAACTAACTGAATTTTAGGAGATCAGGGTTTATCCTTGGTTGTACAGGGCAACAAATGCAAGTCGAAAGCACATACACATCCCCAATGCCACAACCTTTTCCGCACGAGGTGTACGGTGGATGGAAGAGTGTGTGATGTGATTATTTACGATGGTGGCTATGAGAACATCATATCCCAAGCGATGGTGGACAAGTTGAATATCAAGAGCATATCGCATCCTTCGCCCTACAATATAGGGTGGATTCGGAAAGGAAGCACGACGAAGGTGAAGGAACAATGCATTGTCTCTTTTTTTTATCGGCAAGGCCTATAAGGATCAAATATGTTGTGATGTCATGGACATGGATACCTGCCACATGATACTTGGGCGCCCATGAAAATATGATCGGGATGCAGTACATCGTGGTTGGGATAAGGTCATCACATTTAGTAAGGACGTAAGGAAAATCGTTGTCGCTCCAGCAATCGTGAGTGACGGTTGCCGAATAGCCAAAGGAAATGTATAATCTCTCCTTCTCTTACACAGCAAGGCAACGCAGATTGAAGTGAAGAGGCGAAACTCGATGTTGAGTTTCTTTTAAAAGAGGGCAACTGATGTAGTGAGATGTCCTCCTGATCGACGAAGGAGTAGAGCTAAGAGAAAGACTTAGGAGTGGGCCCAAAAAACTCAAGGAAGGCTCCAAAGGAAGGGCCAAAAGTCGGCAAAAATGAAGAAAAAACAGGCATGATGACCGATCATCCGACCGGTCGCCCACCCTCTACGACCGGTCATCTAAAGGGCCGAATTAGCATCTAGAGAAAGCTGAGCTCTTTGGACAATGGAGGACCACCTCCAACCAATCGTGGCCTACGGCTGACCGGTTGGCACTAGCGCAAAGTGTGTGCGTGAGATTTCTATTTTGAACAATTTATTTTCGTTTTGGATTATTTTGTTTCCTTTTGTAATTAGGACACCTAGGTTACGATTCTAGGGTTTAGTTTTACTATAAATGCTTGTTTAATTCATTTTTAGGTAAATGATGGAATAACATTACTCTTTTCCTAGAAAAACTACGGTTTTCTCTATTGTTCTTCATGGATTCGAGGAAGATGTCTCATAGGTTCGAGATATCCCCTCGTGAATTCCAAAAAGATCAGTTGAGGATTCCCAATAATTTTGAAATTCAGTATAGTTATTCTCATGAGAGACACGGTGCTCGATCTCGCCTGCCTCGGGTGCACCATTATCCCAAAAGTCAGATAGATTTAAACCTTACTGACCGAATGGATGAGAGTTCAATCACCACCATTTCTTATGGTGTGGTGGGCTTATGTTTATGAGCCGGAGCAATGGATGGATGGACGCAAATGATGGACAGAGTAGATATAACTCAGGCATAAGGTGGACCCTGTATAGGCAAGTTCCATCCGTTACAAGGATGCCCGCTGTCCACATTCGCGTGGTCATTTAGTACATCCAGTGAATTAATAGGCCTGAATCTCGTGCATATGGCACAGTAACTCGTGAGGCATGGCCTGAGAAACGGCCCAGATTACACATGTGTGCGCCAAAGTAGAGCTTGCATCTTCAGCATTCTATCATTTAAAAAAAAAAATGCATCTATATTAATGCTGGTCCACTCATCAGGTGTTCCACGGGTATGTTGAATGGCTATGATTGTCCCGTTGGTGCAATTTTCTAGGCGTGGACCATCCACGGTGTATGGTCACTCATGAACAGATATTGATGTGACACTTGTTCTCCCAAGCGGCCAAATCCTCTGCTACGCCTGTTTTACTCAGTGAGTAGAACAATCAATTCTCTGGGGCCACCATGTTGTAAATCTAGTACATCCACTCCATCCATCAGGCTTTATCGTTTATGATGGGCCCTTAGTAAAAATCAGCCAGATCCACAACTCTGATGGACCACACCACATGGAACGGTGAGAAATTGGGATGCCAACGTTAGTAGGTTTGTAAGTGTGGGGCCACCATATGGTGTATCTTTAATCAATCTCGTTATGACGCTTATCAGGTCTAACTCAACATCAGCCTGATAAAAGAAACAAACCAGGCCTGCAGCGTAGTGTGAACTTAGCGTTTTTGGAAGAAATTTTCCATTTTTTTTTCCATTGGTATGGCCCGTGTGAGTTTTTAGTGGATAAACCGATACATCACGGTGGGCCCCTCCACAGCTCGGTTTGGACACTTTCCGTCCATACTGAGTTCGGATGGATGGGTAGATGAAACTGTGTAACAAACATAACATGAAAGCATATTGCGTGCTGAGTAGGAAACTCTATGGGGCCCACCATTTTGTATGTGCCTTATCCACACCATCCATCCATTTCAGCAGATCATTCTAGGGCATTATTCAAAAATTGAAACGTATTCAAAACTCAAGTGGACCACACCGTAGGAAACAGCATGAATTGAACACCAACCGTTGAAAACTTCTTGGTGGCCACAGAAAGTTTGAATCAAGTTTGTGTTTTCATATTGGCGCCCACGCGCACGCACACGCGCACACACACACACATATATATATATAGCATTTGAAATTTTGTCCATAGAGAGATTGTCTTGTTATAAAAATAGGATTCACAAAAAATTAGAATAACCCAACCATGAAAATGTGATGCTCCATGTGAATGTGGAGCTTATAGGTGTTGTTTCATGGTTTCTTATAGTGTACCCCACCTAATAGTTGGATTGACCTGATTTTTGGGTCATCTCATTTTCATGATAGAATAATCTTAATGGACAGGCAAGATATTGTACAAACACCATGATGGCCCCAAAAGCCAACTAATGGGACATACAACTAGTTGCGCATGAGCACTACTATATATAAGCATTTGAAATAATACATTTTGGTACCAAGTCTTAATCTAATCATGAATTAGTGTGGGCTACATTTACATTGTATCAGCACTGCTAGGTTTCGTGACTATATTCAACTCAAGATATAACACAACACGTAATCCTGTGGAAAATGACTTTTGAGTTGTGATAATCATGCAAGTATGTGTAACATCAAGATTTTCCTAGCAGTGCCGGTATGTGTTATATCAAGTGCTCATATCAGCACTAGTGACAAAAGACAAGGTGCTCGAAATTATCCTACAAAGCTTCAGTAGTAAAGTAGAGGTATACTGACATGTTGAGTCTTCCAATCAATATTAGGGTAGGGCCTAATTAGAAAATGAATTTGGATCGTCCGCTCGGTTTCAACAGAATTTTCCTATTTGCTTGGTCTAGCTCAAAACACGTCAGCACTAACTGCATTAATTGCAGTAGAGCTGATAACGTCAGTGCTGAACTGGAACAATCAGGTAGCCGGCAAACAGAAAAATCATGTTTGAGCCAAGCAGACAATCCAGACTCTTAAATAAGCTAGGTTGGTTAGGGTGTGGCTATGTCTAGACTAGAAGGATCATGGTCCATTACATATTTCAACGTGTTGCGTTGGGGTCGAGTCTAATCCAGTTTTGCGGCGTCTAATCTGTATTTGCTATTTAACAAAGACTCCTGTTGCACCCACCACATGTTTTCTTCGGGTAGGTCTTAAGGTTTTAATTATTCCCTAACTACCTTGGTTGAATGAATTAATTAATGGGTGAGTTCTATATTGATTCGTGATTGGCCTGGGTTGGGTTGGATCGATTTTGAGAGGATCTAGTCAATCCAGACCTGGCCCATTTGAGAGCATTTTTGTTATCAAGCATGCAGCTTATCTCATGGTTTAAATAGTGGTTTTGGAGTAAGACTAGCTTGGAGAATGAAACCAGTATGATTTACTCCGACCCATTTTGTTATGGTCCGGTGACTCCTTTCATTGCCCACTGAAGCTGAGATGACTCGGTTTCAGAAGATATTTAGAACCATGGTGCATGCAGAAGCTACAAATGCTCCTCAGGTTGGAGTCGTTGCAAGTGATTATTTGTGGAGCACGTTGAAAATTTTTCCTTTTTGCCTCTAATTCTCCTAAAAGACCTTTTAGTTTGTAGGAAATAACCATTATATTAAAGGGGACAAAATAGCAAACTTCATTCATTTAAGAGCTTCGACTTTCTTACTTAGGCCTTGATTGAAATCTCCCCAACTTCTCAGGATCCACTATGTCATCTGTAAAAAGTAATTTGGACTAAGCATCTTTGTATTTTATGTTTTTTGTTTGTGAGTTTGTTTTTCTGTGGAGTGACAATAGGGTCCACCTTCCATGGCTGCTTCCTGTATTGTTTTTTACCTCTTTCATGATTTAATGAAATTGTCATCTTCTAAAAAAAAAGGCCCCCGAGTCTTTTGGATGAATGGTCCCAAAGGTTCTTGTGGAGAAAAACACCATGGAGGCCATAAGTGCCCGACGTGATCCTTGGTCCTAGGATATGTTCAGTATCCTTTGATACTGAATTGGTGTAAGTGGTAGGATGTCAACAGGTTGTAGGCCTGAGCTAGGTCTCAACTGGAGCACAACTTGAAATTGCAAGGCCTGAGCTTGAGCCTGACCTGAACCCGAAATGGGCCAATTATTTTAGGCCGGAGCCAGCCCTTCAAGAAATTTCTACATGAATAGTAATCACATGTAATACATGCTTCTCCAAAATGGACCCACGCTTATTTTGCGGTGCACAGAAGCGGTAGCCTCTTCTTTTTTTTTTTCAAGAAAGGTGGGAGCAAACCACCTGTAACTCTGTTAAATTAGAAAAGGCTTTACAAACATTAAATGGGCCTCACTATCATACAATGAAGCCCCATTGGGCCAAATCAGGAGGAGGCCCAACAAAAGGCGGGCCATGGTTCGAACAAACCCTCAGCTAAAGGCACAGACAACATTAGGTCCAGCAAACAACGAAAGGGATCTCACCACCCAAGAAATAACCACAGAGAGCTTCGAGAAGGAGACAGGAAGAGCAAAAGAAAGAGCCTGCTATGACTTTGAAATCAGCCTGACAACACATAGCAGGGGCCTACACTAGCAGAAGGAACTCCACCCGGAACAGGGTCTCTGAAACTGCCAAAGACACCAACCACTGAAGCATAACTCTGGTTTCTAGTGTTTTTAAATTCTTAACTTTGTATTTTATGATCAGAATAAGAGTGTCATACGTGACTTCATTCTTCATGATCCTTCCGACTAGTTGCTGCTCCTGCTTCAAATCATGCTTTGAAGTCGCACTCCCACTCCGACTTCCTACTTGAAATTTGTTTTGAAACAGATGCTTCCCCACTCCAGGAAGGGTCAGACCTTGTTAGAGCCATCTTATCCCATTGTGGGCACTGTCCTAATCAATAGTCTGTGGAGCGACAGCCAACGGTTTTTGCCTGATCAACCACTGGGGTCCCACATTTGCACCAGGAGACTTTGCCGTGGGTCCAAGAGCAGCACAGGCCGTTGATTTTGGCTGCATAAACCAGGAACGTGAAATTGTTTAGCATTTAAAGATGAGGAATGGTCTCATACAGCTGGTTGTAGATTAGCTTAAAATATATAACCAGCTCGATGAATGCACTGACCTGTTTTTGTTCAAGGTGCTCGTGTAAGCAGGGTTTGCAGATCACAGGGTGCAACATAAATTTGATTTTTTTTTTTTTTTTCCTCATTGATTTGAAGTTTACAGAGTCAACAGCGGCAGTAAGCAGGTCCCCAATCTGTATTTGTTCATCGCAACTAAACGCTTGGCTGCATTGCTGGTCAATCCAAATCAAACCCTTCACAGGAAAACCAAACCGATTGGGCAAAACTTGCTGTTCCACTCCCATCTGTGACGTGCTAATGGAATATGAAGTGTCGATGGTCCATATTTGAAGGGGAGAAATCCATCAGTCAGAAGGGTGCGTGGGATTAGGAGGGATGGAATTGCATTTAGTCACGTGGTCCATGGCTGATTCCTCCCTCTAACAGAGGTCCATGGCTGATTCCCACCCACGTAATCCGACATCGGCACGCCACAGCAACTGGAAATGCCACCGGAAACGGACGGCCATGAGAGGGTCTCTGAGCTTGTCAACAATCATAAGGGGTGGAGATGAGTTTGCCTCTATAGGCCATGTCTGTCGGCAATGGCGGAGTGCCGGAAGATAACAGGTAGTGCTGGAAGGGGAACTCAGCCGTGAAATCAATGGACTGAGGTCTGATTGCACCTCCATGATTTCCGGTGACCCGACGCTACTCGAACTTCAAGATTTCATTAATTGCTGGCTATTTCGACCATCTCCGATCGAAACAGGACTGGAAAACTTACCATCGCCGCAACAGGTATGATTCCCTCCTCTCTTTTTTCTTCTTTTTTTTTAAATAATCTGAATGAGTTTTGAAAAACCCTCTAAATCGATGCTAAATCGATGCTAATGACGGCAACCCTTAAATCTCAATGAGGTATATGCCAGTGGAAAGGGAAAACAATAGCAAAATGGCACCCATGGCCAGATCTGATTCGCATAGATCTGGCCTACTAGATTCTAAAACAGATACAATAATCTGAACTGATCCACCATCACCGATGCACAATGCTCGAACTTAGACTCGGCTCAAAAACTTGGACTCGACTCGAACTCCCTCGGTCTACTGATCGAGTAGGTCTACGTTCAACTCGGCAAGCACCGAGCAGGAGCTGAGTGGTTCGAGCCACGAAACGAGCAAGCAAAGCTCAACTCGACTTGACTTGTGTACTGCACTAGGTGGAATGCACGGGCTGAATGCTTGAATGTGGTGGCGTCCCATCACAAAATAAACAATGCTAGGTCACTGAGATGAATATAAAACCTCTGGCTAGTTGATGATTCTTTGCAGTATTGTATACTTCCTAGGTGTTCATGCATTGGATATTTCCTTCGTGATTGGTTATTTATTGGATTTTGGGGTTTGTTTGAATACACTATTGATATGACTTGCAATTTTGAAACATCCAGATTGCGATTCCCTTCCCTAGCCTTCAGATTAAGGATGTGGGTTGCAAATTGCAATTATTCTGCTGTCAAATGGGCTTGCCAAGAACTTAACAGCCATTTGAAGGCTACTTCGGCATCATTAGTAGGGTAAAAGTATTGTTATTCAATTAGACACAAGGCTATACGTGTTAACTGACAGCCTTGTATTCAGTCAAACATATACAATTAGAATAGTGCCAAGTATGCCTAGAGTTGTACTTTACATGAATCAATTGAATGTTTGTGACCCCAGGCATCAAATTAGTCATAGGATTATACTTGCAAAGGTTGACTTGACTATTTAGCCATTAATGTGTAGTAATTAGGTGATTTAGAATGAGAGGGTTAATCCTTCCTAATGGAATTTTTTTGTCTTAAACTAAGGATTTTTCTTTCAATGGTAATCGTGGTCCTTAGATTTCTTAGTAATGCAATAATAGATAAATAGAATTAAAAATAAAGGCTAGATTGTTGAATTTATTGATTTAAAATTAAGATTAAAATAATCAATAAAAATAAAATAAAATAAGTAGAGAAAATAAATGATAAATACTTACAATTGTTTGTGCGAACAAACGATTAAGGTGAATGTCCTACAAGATGTGACCGTTGTGATCTTGCAAGTATAAACTCAGTTGATTGGGGTTCCAACAACGAAGGTCATGGATATATACACTACTCTTAAGTGTAGTGTAGCGATGTTGCTGGACAATAATAATCTAAGTTATGCTAAACTCTAAACTTTTTGCAACGAAGCTGAACAAAAGTGAAGGTCCTAAGGCTAAAAATAAAATAAACAGCATTGTGCCGTGAGAGAGGTGGTGTGTGATGGCTTGATTGGTGCCTCAAGCTCTTCATCATATGTTCCTTTATAGACTAGGGTGGTGACGGCATTAGGTTTCTTTGTCGATCTACGTGTGATCCTTGAAAGTTATGAGATTTTATTTTAGTTGAACTTGGATTCCTCATTGCATCCCTTGATTTCTTTCTAATATAGGAAGAATCTGCTTCTCAAATTTTTATAGTCAATGTGAAAGCATTGATCCTTTCTAAGAAATTTTCCTTTTAAACATGATTGTATGAAATGGTATTTCGAAACGTATTTCGATTGCGAAACATTCTTGATCACAGTGAGGCTTTATAGACTTTCTAAGCACGCTACTCGAATACACTTCCCCCTCGTGTGAGAATCACATGTCCTTTTTATATAGTATTTTACTTTTCTCAACTGCAAACGTTCATACAATTCTAAGCCATTCTATTTTTGGTAGGTGACATGACGCAGAAATTCATGGGATTTTCAAGATACGTCCATCATTAGTACGTAGTGACACGTGGTGGAATTTCATTGGCCTGCGTGGACTGTGCCATCATAGGTATAAACATAAAGTTCGATAATTTTTGCCATTTTCTCTTGATTAAACTGAAAAGCTTGCAATGCAATGCACTAGTGCATCCTATTGCTTTCTTCCGAGTAGGGAAAAAAAATTCAGTCTCCTAGTAAATGCATTTTTATGCCTTTCTTCGCTTGTTAAACTTATTATTTTTTTATAAGAGACCGGTGGCCTGTGATGAGAAACCCGTAGAAGTAGCAACTGAGGCGTTGTCTATCCTCCAATCAGCTGGTGGTCGGGGTCCCACCACTACAACCGATGGGATTCTGTGGACGACTCCCATTGTGGTGGCCATGGAACTCGAGTTGGGACGCTTCATTGTATATGTGCTCTTTTTATGGGCCCACCTATCTCCATTTCAGGACTCTGAATCTGTATATGGTGACTGTAGTTATCCCAGGGACATCTATCAGACGATCCACGCCATCCAACTGATGGACTTTAGCTTGGTTTGTGAACCATCGGCTGTTTAACCCATCCAAGTTGGCATGATGGAGATTGGTTGGGGCTCTCCATCTGCGCTGTAGAGGAAGAGGGTGTGGGCCTAGATAAATATTTGTATTTTCATCTTCAATAATAAGATGGAATGATTTGTGTGCCCCAAATTATGAAAGATAAGAAAGAAAAGAAACTCAATTTGTTCAAGACTCTGTTGTCTTGGTGCTAAATCAGCTCGACTCATACAACTCGGACAAAACTAAGATGTAAACTAGAATGAGTTGCTGGACTCAGATGACCCGATGGATCCAGTCAAGTTTTCGGGTTTCACGAGAGAGTTATTTTATACTCTCGCAGCTTATGATGCTTAATACACAGGTACTTAGAAGTTGTACAATATTTGGCTTAAATAATTCAAATGAAACCACTTAAATTATGAAACCTAAAAACGAAATAGGTGGAACAATTCTAACCCCTGGTTGTTGGGACTGGACCGTTGGATATTTTCAGTTTAACCGTCCAATTAAATGTCCACAAATCTGATAGTTTAAAGATGAAAAATGTCCAAACTGGGGATTCAGAATTAGGCAGTTCAATTTGAATTAATTTATGCTAAGTGTACGATGTCTCTATGACTGCGTATCATCTATCACTCTCTGGCAGAGCAGTCAAAGTTCTCATCTACTCAAGCAGCGTCCTCAGCCCACATTGGCCCATGACGCACGCTAGAAGGGGGGTTTGACAGACGTGGGGGTCCACTCGTGGACCCCATTATGATGTATTTGTAAAATCCACACCATTCATCTACTTCTCCATATCAATGTTAGGTGGCCCACTAAATTTCACCTTGATCTGACACTCGAGCAGGCCCCACCTATCTCAAATAGTTACAAGTGTCTTTGAGAAGTAAAACGAAAAGAAAAGTGCATGTTTCTGGCTGGGCAGGTCTTAAACATTATAATAGTGGACACTAAGGCCTATTTGGCAACACTCTCATAAATAGTTTTTTTAGATTAATGGAAGCAACAAAAGTTACTTTTTTATGTTAAGTTAGTTTGATAAGCACGTTATATAATTATCTTAATACCTTTTTACTTTTTATTAAGTTACTTACGGCCATTAGTAACAAAAAATAATTTGCTCTTAACTTTTTATTCTTTCTACTTTCTCTCTTCACATAATTGACAATCTATATCAAAGGTGGCCCGGCATGTTAGATGGCCCACTAATGGACAATCCATATCAAATGTGGCCACGGCTCACATTGAAGGTGTGGCCACACGATGGATTGTCCACATCAAAGGTGAGCTCCATATGATGGGTAGTGGACGCTGAAGGTGGGCCTACATGATGGACAATTAACATTGATGGTAGACCTACACAATGGATGACCCACATCAAGGTGGGCCCCACATAATGGGCAGGTCCACATCAAAGGTTGGCCCCTAACAATGAATGGTCCACATCCAAGGTGGGCCCTACATGAAAGACAACTCACATTGACGGTGAGGCCAACACAATGGGTGGTCCACATCGGAGGTCCGCCCTAATCATGAATGGCCCATTTCCAAGGCGGGCCCCACATGATGGACAGCCCACATCGAAGGTGGGGTCCACATGATGAATGGTCCACAAGAAGGTGGGCTCCACATGATGGACAATAACATTAATGGTGGGCCCCACATGATATACGACCCATATCATGGTGGGCCCACATGAGAACATTCACGTTGAAGGTTGGCCCCTAATGATGAATGATCCACATCCAAGGCGGCCCTGCATATTAGACAACCCACTTCAAAGTTGGGCCTTGCATGATGGACGGTCCACTTTAAAGGTAGACCTCGCACGGTGGATGTCCCACATTCAATGTCCAACATGATGGATCCAAGGTGGGCCCCGCTTGATGGATAGCCCACATCAGAGGTGTCTCAACGTAAGGCCCAACTTCTTAGGTCCAAGGTGTCTCAACGTAATGAATGGTCCACATCAAAGGTGGGCCTCATATGATGGAAGGTGGATACTAAGGGTGGACCAAACAAACTTGAGGAATGTACTTATGTGATGTTGGAAACTAACCATACTTTTCATTGAATAAGTAGAAACTAAGACAAGCTACCTAAGGCATAAGTGGCTCATGTAATATAACTTTAGATTCATACATGATGTGAGAGAGAGAGACTTACAATCCAAATGAGGCTATTTCTAACTTTGTATTCATTTGTGTGCTACGCTAATTAAAGATAAATGCTTTGGGAGTAACTGACTCAAAATTTTGGTCACATAAATAAAAGGGGTTAAATAAATAAATTTATAACAAATAAACAAAACAAGACATTTAGTTGATTAGTTAAGGCTCTCTTTGCTGAGGGATCAGCCGAAGCAAAAGGAGAGTTGCATGCTATGGGCTTGAATCTAGTAAGTCCTTGGTTCATTTCTTTATTATTATTATTTTTTTAGTAACTATGGTATACCTTCTCCCAAATTTATACAATAGATGGGACTGATCGGTCATCCGTACATTGTACGGATCTATGGACAAATCTCATATCTAAATCATGAAAATGTGAAGCTTTAAAAGGCTGAGATTGATGAGGGGACCATCTAAATGGGCTAGATCTAATGTGCATGGATCCTAAAGCTGAAATCATATTAGGTCCAGAAATCTCAGATTGATCTAATTTACAAGTGGGCTACATCAGTCCAATTTAAGGTACTAGGTTTATCCTTATATTGACCATCAGGGTGCATATAATCCGTTTTACTAAATTGAATAGTGAAAACTATTTTGTATGGATCAGATCGTCCAATGGCCATTGAGATCACCGCTATACAAAGACAATCGTGTAAATTGAAATGAAAGGTGAACATCATGGCTTAGATTTATGATCATGGACCCATCTTAATATTTGATGTACATAAACATTAAAGTACCGGTCTAGATCTGAACCATAGCGAGGCACTAATCAACATTGTTTTTAGTGGGACGGTCCACATGAGATTCGGATCTGTGTGAGTTTTGGAACACCATCCTCAAATGGCACGGAGAAGAGAAACGGATGGATGAAGTGGATATACAAAATATTACCCATGTGGGCCACAATGCAGGGATAAATCTGGCCATACGATCGATGGCCCATCAAAGGATAGAAGAATGGCGACTGCCGTTGGACTAGACAAGACGATGCTTGGAAGTTCGACAGACGAGAGGAAGCCCACATGGGCGAGGACAATCATTGCTAGTCATTTCTCATCCCTCTGTCACGGAAGAACCAGACAGGACACCCAGTCGTACCTACGTGGCCTGCGCCATTCATTAGGTGGTGGGCCCCACCGTGGATTGAAATTCGTTCTGGCCCGCTCATCAGATGAGCTGGGTCTATGTCCGCGTTTCGTTCTTTTCAACGGTCCGTTTTCTCTTACATGTGCCAGGGCATGTTCCCGGTGGGCCCACATGATGAATGGCCGGATCTCGCAGTAGATAGTGCCATGTTGGCATGTGTGAGAATCGTAGGATTAAAGCCATGCTTCAATGACTCACTGTTAATCGGGTGTGGTCCATTGGTATGGCTGCATGGCCATTAGATGGGGATAACCCCAAAGTCACACTGATTGGAGATCCTAACCTTACGACTGCTGGCTGACGAATGAACGGTTTAAAAAAATGGTCGGTCCAGATTCATCAAGCACGTCCAACGGTCAGATCAGTGTGAGTTCCTACGTAGGTCCATTCACAGTGGAGCCGGTGATTTGGACAGTTTGGATTTAATTTACATGCATATCACGTGTGAAATCGGATTGCCTACTGAGTAACTTAGTAGGCTTTTATCGTACTGAGTAAACTCTGTTGGCCCACTGTGAATATATGTGGTTTATCCACTCTGTCCATCCGTTTTTCCATATCATTTTAGGAGTTGAGCCAAAAATTGAAGCATATCAAAAGCTAAAGTGGACCACACCACAGGAAAAAGTGGAAATAATTATTTCCACCGTTGAAACATTCCTAAGGCCCTAGAGTGATGTTTATTTGTCACCCAACCTGTTCATAAGATCAAACATACGCATGGATGAAGATAAAAAAAAAAAACAAATATCAGCTGGATCCAAAACTTCTGTGACCCCCAAGAAATTTCAACGGTAGATGTTCAATTCCCACTGTTTCCTATGGTGTGGTCCACTTGAGGATTTGATATGCTTCATTTTTGGACTACAGATATAAACTTATCTAGTAAAATGGATGGACAGAGTGGATAAAATACATAAATCACGGTGGGCCCCACAGAGTTTACTCAGTACGCTTTTTGTACTGTGTTACTCAGTACGCAATCCGCTTCCGTCACGTGTGCACGGGCCACAAGGCAGAGCATATAATATTATAATGTAAAAAATTCCGGGAACATGAAGGCACTGCTTATTTTCGTGCGTCGAGATGGTATGCCGTATATGTGCACATGCATATGATGATCTGAACCATGCATCCTGTGAGGTCCACCATTTTTGGGCAACTAATGAAGAATCTGTTTTATTATACCATTTTAATCATCTAATATTTGGACTTTTTTCTGACTAGATTTCAAGCCATTGCTGACTTGTCTTTTAGCGACCTTCTGTATTCCATGGATCAAACGGTTATGATTGTCCAAACAGTGTAATTGTTTTTACTTTGGACCATTACCCATCTAACCTGTCAATTTAACGGTTTAGATACAATCCATCTATGCCAAATGTGCAAAAAAGAAGTGGACGCACGATATAGGTCTCATACTTCCATACTCCAGAGGCACTGGATCCGGTCACATTAAGGATTGCCAACTGACGCTGCCAGTAGCGAGGTGGCTACTGTACCTGTGGGCCCCAAAATGACGTATATATTTAATCCACTCCGTCCATCTATTGTTACAGATTATTTTATTGTACTCAAACAAAAACGAGACAGATTAGAGGTATATTGGACCACACCACAAGAAAACAATGGTGATTGAACGTACACCATTAAAAACATCCAAAGACACACTGTAATGTTTATTTTCCATCCAATCTGTTGATTAGGTCACAAAGATCTGGATGAAGGGAATTAAAAATATAATCTTCATCCAAAAACTTTTTTGGCCCCCAAGAATTTTTTAATGGTGGACGTTCATTCACCACTGTTTTCTGTGGTGTGGTCCACATGAGAATTTTATCTGCCTCGTTGTTTTCATAATGACTTAAAATGATCTTAAACAACTTATGAACGGAGTAGATAAACCATATACATCATGAACGGGCCCACAGAGCGCCGTTAGTAGCCAGTGGCTATTTACAGCGTCAGTAGGCAATTCGCGTCCACGTGGAGAGGATGGACGGGGCTCGAGCAACAGGATCGTTACTGCAATAGCCTTGAGGTGTGGCTATTTTAACTAAATGTTCAATTTCTCATCTGTCTCATTTTGTTTTTGCCTTTTCACGTGAAATTAAAAATTTTACAGTCGAGAATGCCCCCACTGACCACCATGTTCTCAAGACGGATCCACCGTGCCCCAGGGGGGATTCATAGTGCCCAGGGAGGATCGGTTGGAGGGGCATTTTCGACTATAAATTTTCAATTTCTCGTTAAAAGGCAAAAAGATGAGCCAACCAGAAATTAGACTTTTAGTAAAAATATCCACACTCCAGAGCTATTGCAGTAAAAATTCCCAAGGAAGCCGGAATTTGCAGGGCTACGGCGCACCTGCACCTGATGAACACTATCGCCCCACGCTGGCCAAAATGGCAAACAGTTGGGAAATCTGAGACGTTCATCAGTGGGGAAACCTAACCTTAATGAAAAGCTTGGGACAGTGCATACTTCAGGTGGGCCATACATGTACATTGAATTCTGACTATCTCGATTGTTTCCTCATCCGTCCATTTTTATCAAGCGTGTCCCGCCTAACAAGTAGACAGATCGGACGGTGGAAATTCACAGCAGAACGCATACGATAAACCGCCCGGATATGATACACTTGAACCGAGTAAGCACGTGCAAGGCGCTAGTTTTTGCGGAGCGAATTAGTTGTTACCCTGGTAACACCTTAGTGGGTGTTACCCCTACCGTGTGGGGCCCATCTTGATTTATTTTTAATATATCTATGCTGTCTATCTGTTCTATCATATCATTTTAGCATATGATCCAAAACCTTAAGAAGATCCAAATCTCAGGTGGACCATACCACTAGAAACAGTGATGAATAACCATTAAAAACATTTTGTGGGCCACAAAGGTTTTGGATCAATATGATATTTATATTTTCCCTTCATCAAGACCTTATTGACATTATCAAGAGCTTGGATTGCAAATAAACATTAGAAAAACCTTACGATGGGCTCTTTGGAATTTTTAATGGTGGGGCACTGAACCACACTGTTTCTAGTGGTATGGTCCACTTGAGATTTGGATCTGCATAATTTTTAGAAACTTACTCTAAAATGGGCTGTGTAAACGGATGGACGAAGTGGATATACAAAATATCATCCATGTGGACCATACGGCAGGGGTAACACCTAATTCGCGCCCAGTTTTTGCGTACACGCGCATGGCTACCAATAGCATTTCTCGGGTACAGATCCACCGTACATCAGTCCATACTGTCCAAATCATAGGGCCCACCGTACGAACATGTCAGAAAATTGAAATCCATTCCTTTCATAGATGTTATCTTTACGTGGGCTCGTTCATCTTCAACTTCATGTCCCTATCACAGATGGAGACAATACATTCCCTTTTGTCCCCACACTTGTTCCGTACGCCTGCATGTGCACAGGATCATTTGTGGAAGGGTCACTCCATTCTATGGCTCTGCCTTCATCGTTAGGTGGTCCCGCCGGGCACAGGATCATTTGTGGACCGCTCACTCCTCTCCCAGCTCGTTGCCACGTCGATCAGACCATCCATTTGGTGGGTCCCACCATGGTGGTGTGGAACCCGAAGAACGCATCTATCCAATGACTGTTGATGAAATTTTGGGCCACAGATCATCAACTGTCCAAGCAATCTGGACCGACCACATTTGATGGGTCAAACCGTGGAAGGAATAATCAAGACACCTGTCACAACCTTGGGCGTAGTTGACTTTTAGTCCATTAGCAGGCCAGTGATCGAACGGTTACCATGGATTGATCAATAACTTTTTTCCCTGCTGGCCCGCAAATCGATTATCCAGATCACCAGGCGACGGGCCACGTGTACGGTGTTGGTGGTCCTAGCCAACTGAACGTCCTTGCAAAGCAGGCTTAAACGGAACGCGGATTGCGTCCGACCTTAGTCAAACATTTAAGCGTCCGACCAGAACTGTTTGGGGACCCACTGTGATGTATCGGTTTATCCAAGCTGTCCATCCCTCTTTTAAGATTATGTTAAGATATACGCCCAACAATGAGTCAGATCCAACGCCTTAATCGACCACACCAAATAGTAAGCTTGGGTTGCATTAAATGCACAGCTCATGAACTCAAGTTGCATTAAATGCAAGAGTCGTCTCTGGTGTGGTTACACTGTCATCTCTGCCTCATTTTTAGATCCATGCCTTAAAATGATATCATAAAATAACTAGACAGCGTGGATAAACCTATACATCATGGTGGGCTGTCGCACAGATCTGGTCGGACGCTTAAAGGTCCGACCACGGGTCAGACGCAATCCGCCTCAGCTTAAATGGTGGCAACTCATCGCCACAGGCCCCACACGATAGGGCTCTCAATGGGTCGGATCTGGATCGGATCCGGCTCCAAGTCCGTATATCTGTAGACGGATTTCGATTCGGATTCGGATTCGGATCCAACTCGGATCCAAAAGGTGATATCCACATCCGATCCATTTATAAATGGTTAGATCCATTTCCGATCCAAAATCCATATAATCATCGGATTCGGGGCGGATCTAGGTCCAAATCCACCTCATTACAAATCTAAAAAGATATATGATATAAAATATATAATATAATATATTTAATTTAGTAGAAAAATGATGCAAATCCCACTATTTACTATGGTATGGTTGACATGGCCTAAAATAATTTGTAAAACGGATGGCCAGCATGAATATAACATATACAGTAAGGTGACAATGAGTCAGATCTTAATCGGATTTGGATCGAGCTTGAATATGTTCCTGTGAATCCATATTCGGTCCATTTAAGTAATTGGACCTATTTTAAGATCCAAATCTGATAATCAGACATATTTTAAGATCCAAATCGGGATTTGGAGCGAATCGGATCTCGGATCTGACCCGCTCCATTGAGAGCCCTACCACACGACCATACTCATATGAAAGAGAGAGCATCCAAATTCCAATCCATACGCATGCACATGGCCCTATATGTAGTGCCACACACGTACCTCAATCAAAACCATCCAAATGGTGGGACCCACTTTATATGGGGGAGTATAACCGAAACTAGATTCAAAGGATGGCCCTATCCTCCAATTAATGGATATCTACTTGTTGAATTCAGACTGTCGAATAGGCATCATCTTGGCCATCCCATTGATGGCCTCAGTTAAGTAGACAGAATAGCTTGGTTACTGATTGAATACCCCATGGAGTGAGGTACAATCGTGCCACTTGCTCAGTCCCTGTGTGCATACGTGTAGATACCTGGCAATCTAAAAAATCACAGGGCCAAATCTTCTTACAGCCGTCTATTTCCAATATCAAAATTGGTGGAACAATCCTAACCTTTGATTTGTGGACACTTAGTTTGTGTAAAGAGGATCATTGGATATTTTTCATTTTTGACCGTAATAAAAATCCACCAATCCGAAATTCAGATAACCCAACAAGCTTATTTTTGGGTCAATCATACATCTATATTGGGGTCCATGATTTGGACGGTTTAATTTAATAACGTGCATTCCACCTATTCATCTTGGTAGATCTTTGCCAGAGTATCGTCTAGTTTAATAGGATATTTAGATAATCCAATCCATTGATCTAAACTTCTTACTATGTCTAATGCACTTTTCAAGGGCTACGAAGCAAAAACCACACTGATTGAGCCATCTTAACAATTGTTCAGACCTAGTCTTTTATATAGACGGTTCAGATCATTTACACAAAAGTATGTCCAATCAACAATTTATTACTTTTCCTGGCCAATCCTAACCATCCCATCCAAAATTTTGGAGGAAAAAAAAAAAGTATGGCTACAGAAGAGAGGCCAAATCAAGGATGGATTAGGCCATTGGATCAATATATTTCGTTCATGGTGGCCCATAAAATATGTTCTTGACTTGATGAACAGTTTGGATGGATCTAATGGACCGTCCTAGCTGGATCAGTGGAGCATTCTCTATGGGTATAAAAGATTTTTTTTTATTTTTATAGATATTTTGCAGTTAAAACCATAAAAATAAAAAATAAATAAATCTGAGATGATAATATCAATTAAAGAATCCTTTCGTATCGTGATGTTTTTTAAATACATATATTGTAAATTACTAAATATATTTAGAATTTTAAAAACAAATTAGTCCTGGTTTTCATAATAACATCGGAATTTTTTAAGAGTATCAGGTATTTTGGATGTTGGCGATAATATCGTGTTTTGGCAATATTGTCATGATATTTTTAAAATATCGGTGATATTTCATACCCGAAGCATAATACCTAAAGAGGATGCGTACTGCACACCCCTTGTATTTAGGGCGTGTTTGATTTCATGAATATCATGAAAATCCAAGGGAGTCAGTCATTATTACGACTGACACTGTTTGGTATGATATTTTTACGGAGTAAGGAGTGTTGGGTACTTCCCTCGTCAGTCTGCAGTGGCTGCGGCGAGAAATCAAGGGTAATCCCTCCCGAATTTTGCTCACGTCTTGAGGCCTGTAAAATAACCATATTGGAGAGAGTGTGGTCCGCGGGAGCATGATTCCTTCCCGATTCGTTCTTCTGGTGGCTATATAACGAGCTGACGAAAGCAAGGGATGGACCATCCAAACGCGTCCAAAAATCGGGGTAAGATATCTCTCATACCATAATGCCATCATCTCTTCTCCTTCATTCATGATCTCAATGTTGCACTGATCGTCTTCTTCTTCTTCTTCTTCTTCTTCTGCTTCTTCTTCTTCACATGTGTTGATTAAAAAGTATTGCATCCATCGGCCGATGGATTTCTGAACGGGACAACACGCTTACAACCCAAAGGTCTGAAAACAAGTCAGGTTCCATCTTCCATTCCGAGATATGATGTTATCGACGGTGATCAGGGGCGGAGCCAAATAGGAGCCAAGGGGGGCAAATGCCCTCCCTGAGTTTTCAACCATAAGAGTTCATTGTGAGTATGGTTCATGTGGTGTGGTCCATTTCAGCCTTCGATCTGCCTCTTTTTCGGTCTATTGTCACAAAAAGCAAGCAAAATGGATGGACAATGTGGATTGATCACAAACATCAAGGTGTGACGCAGGGAGGACGTGGTAGGTTGTACTTCAACTACCTGATCTGAAGTTGCACTACCTCGAAAATCTCTTTCAACATAATCCCTACGATCGTTCCTACACGCAGGCCGTCGTACGATGATGTCTTCGACCTCTTTATCGTTGGATTTTGAATCGTCTGGGGTAGCCCTGCGATAGGCCACCTGGGGTGCTCTACAGAACATGGGGTTATTCCGTACAGCGAGCACAGGTGGTTGTTGATTGTTGCCTTGGGCTTGGGGCAGATTTAATGCCGCTACAATACGGTTGAGGGTTGCTTGTATACCTTGCAAGATCAACCGGTTCTCCCGTTGTGTAGTTTCTAATGCTGCCTCGAAAGCTGTCGCCGTTAGATAGTCCCTTGGAGCATCATCCTTAGGATGAGGATCCAAACCTTCATTAGAGGTCATCGTCCTGAGGAAGAAACCTCTCTCTGATACCAATAACGCAGGGGGATACGTGGTAGGTCGATCACCGTCTCCCTAACCGAGTGTTTCTCGAATCCACGAGAAGAAATAAAAATAAAAAGAGGAAATTAATTCCAAATAATTGTTTTTTTTTTATAATTGAATGAATCATTAAAAAACATAATTACTTTGCTTTAAATAATAAACTAAATCCTAAATTCGTACTTAACTCTAACTTGCAAAGGAAAAAAAGAATTCTAATACAATTAGGAAATAAATAGAAAAATCTGCGCAAACTGTATAACTGCCCGTTGGGCGCTGTCTTCCTTCTACTGATACGAGCAATCCACATGTCCGATTGCCACAAAACTTTGTGCTTTTACTAACATCGACGTAATCTTCAAGATGGTCGGCTCAGATTCTCCATACCAGTAGTAATGGGCCACCTGGACCATCTCCAGTTTCAGTGGCCGGAATTCGGAACTTTCTAGACAGTTCGTACCATTTTGGACGCCACGATCAATTCGTAACTCTGATCGACGTGAAACTTGTTGGTTTTTCTCGGCATCGAGTAGCTCTACAAAATGGATGGAATGGATCATCATAAATGATCAAGATGGGTCCCACAAGTTGGTCCGAAGTCCAAAAACGGGAATAACAATTTCCTGTTTGAGTTGAAACTCCAAAATATGAAATTCCTTAGTTTTCTCTTGTTTTTTCTTCCTGTCATCCCCCGCAGGAAGGTGCGTGATCCACGCCCTCGATCATGGGGTTCTTCCCCTACATCAAGGTGGGCCCGCTGTGTCATATGACAGAGCAGGCACTTCTCGCAAATTGCTTTGGAGAGAGAACCGCGTCCGAGATGGATTACCTACTGACGGTGTACTGACTACTTCAAGTGACATCCGTTAGTTCCATGGCCCCACCACAATGTATATATGTGTTGTATCCACAACATCCAACCGTTTTGAGAGATCATGTCTTGGGCGGAGACAAAGAATGGGGCAGAATGAAAGCCCAAATGGACCCGATCACATAAACAGTGGGGACAGTGGCACCCACCTTTGAAACCTTCCTAGGGCCCACCATGATCATTATTTGAGATCAAACCTATTTATGATTTCACACAGACATGGACAAAGGGAAAACACGAATATCAGTTCAATCGAAAGGTTGTATGGCCCCCCACATGTTTTTAATGGTATGCGTTAAATCCCCACTATTTTCTGTGGTGGGGTCCACTTGAGCTTTGATATGCGTCATTCTTTGGCTCATGCCATAAAATGATCTCTACAAATGGATGGACGGTGTGGGTACAACACATATATCATAGGGGCCACTACAAGTTTTGAATCAGGCTAATATCCTACCCCCTCTGGAAAAAAATCCTGGCTTCGCTCTTGACGGTGATAGTAGATATCAAACTCTCTGTGGTTGTTACTGACTCTCGATATGAACTCTCCCTGTTTTCATGCCTATCTTGCTGGTCGTCACAATTGCTGGTGATTTGTCTCACCTGTCTTGCCAACCTTTTCCTCTCACTGTCGGTAGTGACCACAAGACCAGGTATGTCTCCGTTTTGTGATTTGTGAGACATCCAGTCCGCATAGGTCGTCACAGTTGCCCATCTCGGTGCTCTGTCGCAACCACCACCATGTATGTGTGTTATCCACACCGGCCATCTGAGTTTACAGATCATTTTAGGGCTAAAACCCAAATGTCCACTGTTGAAACCTTCCTAGAGTTGACCATCATGTTTATGTGTCATCCCAGCTGTTCAAAGAATTACTAACACTCAGATAAACTGTAAGAAAAAGTATCATCCTAGGGCCCACCTTTTATCACCACTAAGTGTTCAAGACATACTGTTTCGTGTGGTATGGCCCATCTAAATTTTAGATCTGCATCCTTTTTGAAATCATGTCCTAACGTGGTCTTCCAAAACAGATGGATATAGTGGATTTGTCATGGACAACCCTGTGGATCCCACACAACCACAGCCACACCATTATCCCTCTAGCAGGTGTCACATGCAAACCGCTCCCAACTGGGACACGGAGACTTGCACAAAATTTACTTCGCTCGGAATGTAGGTGGGGCCGACCGTGATGTTTGTGAGAAATCTACGCTGTCCAATTGTTTTGTGAGATCGAGTTCAACCCAACCTGATGATTATGAATAGAATTCAAGAGTGAAGTGGGCTGCAATAAAGCAAAAGGTGGGTTACATAATTCCTACCATTGAAACCACTTTAGTGTCCACAGTGATGTTTATATTCCATCCAAACCACAGATAATGTCATTCCTACTATGATAAACTGAAATACCAAAATTAAGCTGATGGGTATTTCTATGGCCCCACGTATATTTCAACTGTGGATGTTCAATCATCACTTTTGCCGATTTTTTGGCCCATTTGTCGTGTGGAGTGTGTTCATTTTTTGTCACAACCACTAAATTCTACCAAAAAAACGGGATAAGGCTACGGACTATGTCTCCTTTTTGCTACGAATATAATCCGTAGCTATATTACTGCGGATTTAATCCGCAGCTATATCCTAATACCCTCCAGGGCGTAGCTAAGGTTGATGGTGCCTTTGAAGGACTATATGAGGCCCACAAAAGTATTTTTGTATGATCTAAGCCATTTATCCATTTTGATAGCTTATTTTGGGGTATTTTGTGAAGAAAAGAGGCTTATCAAAACCTTAGGTGGACCACACCACGGGAGATTGTGATTTAAACCTCTTATCATTCCGTAGACCGTTGATTGTTGAAATGGTCTATGGGAATTGGATCTAAGTCATTTTTCGTATATGGCCCTAAAATCCGTTGTTAAAATGGGTGGACGGAGTGGATACTCTATATACATGATGGTGGGCCCCACGACTCTAATCATCACGGTGTTTAGGGCCGCGCCCTCGCTCGCACGTTTTGGGAAACCCCCCAGCCTGCGCCCTCGCACGTTTTGGGGGGAAAACCCCCAAATATCTCTCTCTCTCTCTCTCTCTCTCTCTCTCTCTCTCCCCGCGCCCTCTCCTCCATCACTCTCTCCCTCTCTCCCTCTTCCTCTCCCTCGCCCCTCGCCGCTCACCCCTCGCCCTGTCCTTCTCCGTCAGTTGCTGCAGTGAAGAATCCGTCAGTCGCCGCCGTGAAGACCTTGCCGGATTTGGGTTTCTTCCCCAAATCTCCGTCTGTTGCTGCCGTGAAGACCTCGCAGGATTTGGGTTTCTTCCCCAAATCTCCGTCAGTTACTGCCGTGAAGACCTTGCTGGATTTGGGTTTCTTCCCGAAATCTCCTTCAGTTGCTGCCGTGAAGACCTCGTCGGATTTGGGTTTCTTCCCCAAATCCGGCGAACGATCCATCTCTCAATCTCAATATTTGCTTGATTTGGTATCTCTCTCTCTCTCTCTCTCTCTCTCTCTTAATTATAGTTTGCATCCAATTTTTGGTTTAATTTTGTATTGCTTTTTCATTTTTTTGGGGATTTTTAGGAGATGTTCTTTGATGTAGACCGTTCACTATGTGGGCCCCACCTTTGTAATGGACAGTCCATCATGCGTGCCCCATCTTAGATGTTGGTCATTCATCATTATGGCCCGACCTTTAATTTCCCCTGTCATTACATAGGGACCATCTTTGATGTTGGCCATCCATGAAGTGGGGCCCACCGTCAATATCCACTGCCCATCATGTGGAGCCCACCTTTGATGTGGACCTTCATGTGGAGCCCACCTTTGATGTGGACCTTCATGTGGAACCCACCGCTGATGTGGGTCGTCCATCATGTAGGGCCCGCCTTGGATATGGGCCACTCATCATTAGGGCCGACCTTTGATGTGAACCTTCCATCATGTGGGGCCTACCTTAATTTGGATTACACCTTAGGTGGTCTCCGCCAAAGGATGGCCTGGATGAAATTGTGCTCGGGCCCCACAGACAGCAGGTTGGTTGGCAATAAACATTTGAGAGAGCCTTAGGAAGTTTTCGCTAGTAGGCGTCTGTTTCCTTTTGGTGTGGTCCACTTGATAGCGGGCCCCACGCCCTAAAATGATCTGATAAATGAATGGACAGTGGATAGGACAAATATATCAAGGTGTGACCCTAGATGGGGCCCACAACATGGTGCAACATGCTGGACAGCATGGTGGTCCAGTGAAGAAGTGATACTGGATTGGCTGTGATTAGAATCGGCCCACAAGGGCCCGTGGCCCCTTGTCATGACCCAATCAGGTGATGTTCTTTTTTTTTTTTTTAATCTTTTTTTTTTCAGGGCTTATTTGGTTAGACTCATATCTTAGTTTTGCACCATTAAAAAATGGTGGTGATTGTGCAAATCGCTGATCCAACTGTAGATGGAACATAACTGAAAAATTGAGAAGATATATTAACCATCTGATTGCGTAATTAATGTGATTTTGTAATCATGCTCCATCCACAAGGGATCTAGAATTTGGATGGTTCGGATAGCTGTACATGTATCATATGCAAGGAGGATGAGTCACCATCCATTTTTAGATGGTGCAAAACTAGAATAAGGGTGTAGCCCATGATTCACAATTTGTTGCACCTCACAGTACATATTGGGTGCACATATTAGTGAATCATGACTACACCCTTGGGTGGACACTATTGAGGATGGCCCATGGTTGTAGAGGCACACACAAAATCCTCGGTCCCCCATCCATGTCCTTCAGTTCGAGTGGAAAGACTTCATAAAAAGTGATCAACGATACACATTCAATGGAAGGATGTCCACTAAATTGAAATCTAGGATTGTTCGGCCAAGTTTGTTTGTCCAAAGGAAATTCAGAGGTTGGTCCAACTCCAACGGTGTTTTGGATGATCATCAGGCATGAAAATTAGGTCTATCCATACATAAAAGTGGGGCACATCGTCAATGCCAATGGACAACTAATGGTATGAATCATTGTACTAGTGCAGCCAACCCAAAGACTGGATCTACCTGATATTGGAAACAAGTCATCGTAATAGATGTGGCCCACCTTTGTAGTGTGGATATTCTACCTATGTGACATGTTGGTGGGAAGAAATTGGCTGCATCCTAGCTCCTTTTTTTTTTTTTATAACTTATTGTACAGCTGCTGCATCTCATCATTTCTCCTCTTTTTTTCCACTACTCTCTAGCAAACAAATGATCTTTGGGGTAGAGATAGAAAAAGATTCAACCTGCTTCCTTCACAACTTTTAATAGCCTTGGCCCGCACCCATTTCTCTTCTACACATGTAGATACCATGTGATGCTCTATGAGGTCTACCATGTTGTACATGCAAAATCCCAATTACGAAGTAAGAAATCGCAATAAAAAAAAGCTACATAATTTAATGTTGAAGAGAATATATATAATTTAATCTCTTATAAAGAACAAATATAGTGAATATAGTGAATTGTTTGTACGTTACATGTCATGTAATTTTTTTTCTTAACCCCAATGTTTTTTCCTATTGAACATGAAATAGGCACATGGATTCACAACCAGAGGCATTGAGTACGCACTCGCTCGGGAGTGCAGATGCGAGCGATCCCAAAGGTAATATGATAGCTCTCTTTAATTAGCTATGTTCATTTGATCTTTCTTATATATTGGTGGTAATCATAGATGTGTGTATATACCTGTTATTTTTTTTTATGCAGTTGTGCCACCTTCTTCTTTGTCCAGAAAGAGAGGCCCTACAAGGGGTTCTTCTTTAGAGGTGGAACAAGATAGAAAAAAAGTCCTAAAGACAAACGAACATGGACAACCCAATGAGAACTCTCCCAATCATAAAGACTTTGCATCGCATATTGGTATCCTCACTCGTACTCATATCCCGATCATATACCAGGACTTTCGCCAGGTGCCTCATACACACATTGAGACAATCACAGACACATTGTCACGGTTTTATGAGTTTGAGGGTCAAAGTTGGGATGCGAGTCTTATATACATAACACGTCGGATCAATGAAACATGGAGAAATTACAAAAGAAGATTGACTACAAAATATATTAAAGGCAATGATCCTGCAATTGTGAGAGACAGTCCTGCACCCCCTGGTGTCCCTATGGAGGATTGGAGGGTCTTTGTGGATCAACACAACACCGAGCAATTCAAGAATGCCAGTGCAAGGAATACAGTCAATCGGGGAAAGCTAAAAGGACCTGCGTGTCTTGGGCGGCACAGCATGGCTGTTACTCGCCATCAGATGGTATGTATCTACAAAAAGGGATCTCAGTTTAAAAGTGAATTTTATTTTGAATTATCAATCATCTAACTCCATTAATGATGTGTATTTGAACGACATGTAATGTGGCAAAGGCGATAAAGATGAATCTTACATCTGATGCTGAGGTAGGCAGAGCTGATGTCTACTTAAGAGCCCATACAAGGAAGGACAAAGTTGTCCAGTTTCCTGATCTTGCTGTAAGTTCACCCCTCGTATCACGTATCATTATCCTTGTGAAATGCTATTATATAATTTTGAGTTGAAAATTAAACACCATTTTTTTTGTCACAGGAAAAACTAAACGAGCTTTATAGTAGCAATCCTACTTCTAGGATCAGTGGCATTGACGATGCTCTTACACAGGTACTAGCACAGTTAAAAAATTACTTGAGTTTCATAATAATTATGCATTTCCTGATAATCTTATTTGCAATGTTTTATAGTTAGTTGGTCCTGACATTAGAGGGCGAATGAGGGGTCTAGGTTGCTCCATAAGCAAGACTGGGCTGAAGAAGTCAGCCCCTGCTCGTTCAAAGGCAGAGATAGTGAATAAAGAAAAACAGAGCTGGTCGCAAGAGATAATAGAGATAAAGAAAACATTGGCTGAATTTAAGGCCTGGATGACTGTACAGGAAGAGAAGCAGCAAGAGGCACAGTGTGATAAAAACCCTTCAACACCACCAACCGTTCGATCTGCTCAGGCATCATCGGTATGCAAGTTTAAATTTGTTATTATATTGAGCTTACAATTGTATTATAAATACAAAAAATAACTAGTTCATTTTATATGTGTATATGTAGCCGGATATGATATATATGGGTAAGAGATGCGACTTGCTTGGTTGGGGAAAACGTGGTGTAGTAGCTCGTGGTCAAGTACATGAAGTTGATCCGAATGCAGTTGTCCATGGCCAAAAGTTGGAGGAGGGTGCTTTTGTTGTTGTCCTGACTGAGATTCTACAACCTACTGCTCCTTTATGGTATGAAGATGGGTTTGCAACTACACTTGGAGAGTCCGGTCCGGGATCTTTTGTGCAATGGGGGAAGGACTCTTTGATATTTCATTAATTTTGTGCTCTATAGTTTTTTTTGCTTAGTTTGAACTAATTTGGTACTCTATAGTTGAAACCACTTTCTCGTATGCATGTTTTTTGTCTATGTTGTTCGGTTTGTTTTCCTAATTTTCAACTAATTTGGTACCCTATAGTTGAACATTTTTTGAGCATGCATGTTTTTTTTTCCATGTTGTTTGGTTTGTTTTCCTAATTTTGAACTAATTTGGTACTCTCAAGTCTTAGGCTCCATTTGTTTAGAACATCAATGAATATAAATTTTCCTTAAACTAAATGGAGCTTAAGCCCCTTTTTTAACTCCGCCAATGCAAATCTCCTTACATTGCCGGTCCCAAGCCCGGATAAAGGAGGAGGGAGAAGGGCGATATGTATGGGTATGGTTTTTATAATAGTCACCCCCATAATTGTGTTTTAAAGCTGCAATTAGGCTTTTGTAATGTTGTTTTCTTTCTGTTTGCAGGCATTATGGGGATACAACGTACATATCTTGGGAAAGGACAACAGATTTGTAGCTCAAATTGTCAAATCCCTAATCGGGAATTATGATTGGTACAACGGAGTGGTTGGACAAGAGATGTGGATATTTTCAGCAAAGTCATACAATCCTCCGGCAGTAGCAGCAGCAGCAGCAGCTTACAGTACTACTAATTTTCTGTGTTTTTTTGAACCAGGTGCACAAAAGCTTGCAAAGAATATGGGAAAGAAATCTAGTTAATTCATTGAATGGGCCTTGCAAGCATTCAGGTTTGATGGTACGTTGATGGTAAGCAAACAGGCCCTAGGCCTCTGTATTCATGGCTGGGAACTCAGTTGGCTCACGGTTCACAACAATTAGAAAGACAAGTTCATGAAAATAATGCACACTATGACATAGACACCTTTAGAGTTGCTAGAAAAGGGGATTCAACATCGGCTCCTGATCCATACCTAGAACTACTTCCAAAATCCCAGTTCTCATGAGTTTCTTTTTCTTTGTTTGATTTTTCTTTCTTTTCCTTCTTGCCATTTGCATGTGCATGTGTGTTTGCATTTCTTCTTCTTTTCTCTAGGTAAGTGAGGTAGTATTGGGCTTTTTGGAGGAAAATCCATCTTGAAGTCCGAGAAAACGCGTAATAACGTTGAAGTAGCATGCTAGCTTGGAGTAGCATGCTCCCCTTGGAGTAGGATGCTCAATTCACAACAGGTGGAAAATAGGCATATATGCATATGAGCTTGTTGTTTTCCTATCAAGCAATATGTAAAACCACCAAAAGATGCTTTCTCAAAGATGTTATCAAATTGTCTTGAGAGCATGTTGTATTTTGGGCCTGTGCTTGATGAATTTTAAGTGGCTTGGGTTGTTCCACAAGGTGATAGGTCACCTGTGGGTTGTTAGTTATTGCTTTTCCTAATTGTGATCACTTCCAATTGATAAACTGATGCTTTAACGTCTCCATGAAGAAAAATGAGGATTGAACATGGATAGATGCATGCTTCATGCAAGCTTTCTTACAAATGGCTAAATAAATGATGCCATCACATGCTTGTAGTTGTAACATAAATTCACGTGCATGCATTAGATTGATTCATGGGGATACTATCATTTCCTGCTGCAAATGATTTGTATGACTTGTTCATTTTCTGATTTGTATTTTTTATGCAAGGTTTCTGGAGAATGTGTGTAGGACGGCTTTGTCAATAAGTTCTATTCTCGATTTCCGCACAAACGGAGGTAAATTTTCATGGTTGTTTATGTATTGTATCTATCCGAAAATGTTGACATGCACGAAACAATTCTTCTTCTAACGCAGCAACTTAGTTCCTTATCAGAGAAAAGACTCAAAACTACTCGGAGCATATCACAGGCAATGAGGTTTTTATACTCGGATAATTTTGCAGAGGGTTGTAGAGAAAATGGTGGGCGGGTAGAGAGCCTTGGTTCATTCGAAGAAACTTATATGGAACTCAAGGATCTCGGCTTCTTTGTAAATTTTTTTCCTATCTAAACAAGTCATCTAATTTCTTGTAATTAGAACTCGAGTATATTTAGTATTTTGACTTTCCCTTCAAAATAACTTCAATTGGCTTTGTATTGTTACTTTATTTGGATGAATGTTGGATGGATTGTTTTCATTTGATTTAAAACAGGGCAAAGGGCATAGCCCATGCACTAGCAACAAAGGGGCAACTTTTTGTTGGGTTTAAAGAAAACTGCTACGGATTTAGTCCATAGCTAAATAATAAAAGATTTAATATTGACAACAAACTGCGATGGACTGATCCGTAGCTTAATCTATCTACAGATACGGGACTGATCCGTACCTCCTCCAAACGGCGACGGACTAATCCGTAGCTAGTCGTAGCAATAGCTAGCAACGGCAACGGACACGTCCGTAGTTGTATTTGTTAACGGCGACGGACTCTATGTTATAGCTACGTGTTTACTCCGTAGCTATAAGTTTAAGGCTTCGAATAGTGTCCGTAGCGATAGTTAAAAGACCTATGGATACTGCGGCAATTGCTACGGACTAGATACGGACCAGCGACGGATTTTATTCGTAGCTTTTGATATATGGCTACGGATTTAAGCCGTAGCCTTTGAACCTTTTTTTTGTAGTGAAAATGATCTCACAAAACGATTAGGACGGCTTAGATTTCTCACTCACATCACAGTCGGGCCCCACATAGATTCCGCCCGCAGTACTTTTTGCGCAAGTCCTGCTGCTTCATTCCGTAGCGTGATAACTGCGAATCACTTGTGAAACAAACGGGCAAAGAAAGTAATGTTTACCACTACCCCCCTCACTTCAGTAGAAAACAAACGGAAGAAATTGCACTGACATCCTATGCCGCATTTCACGCAATTTCACCAGGTAAATAATAATGAGTACCTTACTTGCATTTACCATCACTTTCCAAAATCAAACACGCTCCTAAGAGGGGAGCCCGAGTAAAAGGAAATGTGGAAGGGAGCCGCCGTCTGATTTTCGACTGTCCTCAGACGCAATCCCAATTGTATCTCTCTCTCTCTCTCTCTCTCTCTCTCTCTCTCTCTGGCTTCGTGCCATCAAAAGAGGAGTCAACCCACCGCTCAATGTCAGACCGGGCAGCCCGGCTTGTGAAACTTTAAATTGGACAATTTTCTCGGTCCACGGAATTAAAAATGCCACCTATCAGCTCGCACAGAGAGACGATAGAGGTGAATCTCGGCCACAGGTGTCGACTTGGAAAGACGCGTTACAAATCATGGCCAATCATTATTGGGGTGACTTGGATTTCCTGTAGTTACCGAACGCGGATTGGCTACTGAAGCTGCCAGGTCAGCGCTCTGTGGACCCCACCATGATGTATGTGTGTCATCTGTGCCGTTCATTCATTTTTCCAGGTCATTTTATGGTATGAACCCAAAAAGAGGTAGATCCAAATCTCAAGTGAACCACATCACTAAAAAGGTTTTCATTAAAGGCCCACTATTAGAAACTTCTTGGAGACACAAGTTTTGGATTAAGCTCATATTTATTATTTCTGTCTTCATCTATGTCTACATCACCTAATCAACAGGCTAGATGTCAAATAAACATCTCAATGGGCCCTACTAGGTTTTTAATGTTTGACATTCAAGTCTTAAAATGATATGAAAAAATGGATGGACATTGTGGATAAAACATATACATCATGGTGGGGCACCAATGGCTATTGGCGGCGTCAGTAACCTTCCCAAATATTAAAAGTTTTCAGCGAGTCCTATTCCCTTCATCCTCTTCGGTTACTCCCAAATATTAAAAGTTTTCAACGAGTCCTATTCCCTTCATCCTCTTGGGAATCACCTCGTGAAGGGATTTGGTGGCATGTAAACATTTTGGTGGGCCCACAAAAGTTTAAATGGTAGCATTATCAACGCCATTGATTTCTATGATTTTGTGAGCTCATGTGACACAAGCATAGACGTGGTAAGGTTGATCACCATCACCCTTATTGAATAACTACAATCCACGAGCCTTCGGGAATCCTCAACCGAAAGTGGAATCCTCAACCGGAGTTCCTTGAATCTATAAGGGAAAACTCTCAAATCCATAAAAAAAAAAAATTAAAGTTTTATTAAATAATAATAGGAAAAACTATCTCCAAAATGAGATTAACAAATATTTAAATACTCCAAGCAAACCTTAATGCGTAATTAGAAAGAGTTCTAACGAAAAAGAAAAAAACAAAAAAAAGAAGGTGCGAGTTCACACAATCCAACGGGTTATTGATTGATTGACCCGATCGGGCGATTTATCGATCGATCAATCGAAGACCTCCAAAATAGTCCAGGGAGGTCCAGAGACAAAATTGTGAGTTTTAGCAATTTTAGCGATCGATCGACCAGCCCTGTCGATCGATTGACAGATGTTGGTTTTGTCTAGTGAACTCTCTGGACTATCTTTGGACTATTTCTTGCATGGGCGATTGATCGACCTGGGCGGGCAATCGATGGATGGAGAACTTGGATGTCTTCATCCGATCTATCTCTGCCAAAAACGTGCTCAATCCTTGTCCTTCACCAGGAGGTTCCCCCACTACATCAGACTCCCCCACTTGAAAAAAACGCATCATCTAGTTTCGCTTCAGGTTAGGGTCACAAACCACGTCATAGAGCACGTTCAATGTCTGTACCGAATGTGTTGTAGCAAACTTCTCTCGTGATGCGTGGAGTGCAATCTCTTCTTCTTTTAACCCAGGACCCTTTTCAATGTCGTACACTGTAAGGAGAGATGGCTTTTCTATTTTAGTAGTTTTGGAGACTTCTTTCAGAATCATAGGGGTGAGAACAATATTCTTCCCATTCCTAATAAACATGATGATATTATCCGACCCCGACGTACGGCATCTTGATCAAATTGCCATGGACATCCAAATATCACATAACAAACGTTCATTCATGTCCACGACACCGCACAATACTTGGTCCTTGCAGGTATTGCTAATCGAAAAAGAAGTAAGGCACTGAACCTTTACCATTGTCACACCTGTCTTTTTGGATCCAGCCAATCGTGTATGGAGATGGATGCGGGGTAGTCTCCAATTTCAGCTTCTCTACCATTGTCTGTGACACAATGTTTTCACAACTTCCACCGTCAATGATAACGTCTCAAACCTTTCCGTTTGCTGTGCATTTAGTGTGAAAAAGGTTGTGGCATTGGGACTTGACTCCCATCTTTGGTACGTACATCTGCCTCTGCACAACCAGGGATACAACCTGATCTCCAGGAGTCCATTCAGCTTCTTCCTCTTCATACTCAACATGTTCAGAAACATTGAATTCCGGGTCATTCTTTGCATTCCAGCGCCTCCATCAGTGACGACCAAATCAGCCACCGACCGTTGGGGACAAGTGTTTGATAAGTGGCCCAGTTGGCCACACCAAAAGCAATGGTCAAGCCTTGGCCGACCGTATCGATTTGGGATCTGGCTTGGACCTGAAGTCATTGCCACGGCACGTGGGGGCCTTGTTAAGCCATTTTTCGAACCTCGAATTGCAGGGGTAGGAGGGGAAGAATGTGCCTCAACAGGGGCTTTACCATTGGCTTAGGACATTTCCTGCGAAGGATCCATCACGGGAGCTTGTATCGCAGGAGGTGGTCGAGTAGCAACCCTCATTAGTTGCATCTCTACCTTAGTTGTTAATTGAACTCTGCCATCCACAGTCCAAACCAGATGCATTTGAACTCAGTTTTGGATTGTGGGCCATAGACCGCTTACAAATCTTGCAACCTTCTACGAATCTGTCTCCGATAAACCATTACGCGTCACCAATCTATCAAATTCTGCCAAGTATTCTACAACGGTCTGAATCATTTGCATGTAATTTTGATATTGCTGGAACAACACCTGCTCATAGTCGCTAGGAAGGAATTGAGATCGAAGCAAACGCCTCATCCGTGGCCATGATCGGATGGGCAGTTTATTTTGATAGGCGCAGGTGAGCTGTAATTGCTCCCACCATGCAGAAGTACTAAATTTCAAGTTATATGCTATAAGCTTAACTTTTTTTTTTTTTTCTTTCGACACATCCATATAGTCGAAGTATATCTCTACTTCCACTAGTCAATATAAGAAATCCTTAATATTAAGTAAACCATTGAAACTAAGAAGATCACATTTAGCCTGAAAATCTCTGTCAGCACGATCCACACGACCGTTTTCGTGTGCAGGTTGTTGGACAATGAGGCCCTCGATGTCCTCATTACTGAAGTTCGAGTCCTCTGGGATAGCCTTACAATTTGTCACCAGCTGCGCTCGACAGAAAACAAGATTGTCTCGTACAACAACCACCGATGGTTGAGTGTCACATTGAGCTTGAGGCGGGGCCAATGATGCCGTAATATGGTCGAGAGTTGCTTGCAGCCCTTGCATGGACAACTGATTCGACTGTTGGAGAGCATTGATCTTCTTCGCAAGATAATTAGTACA